>CM060380.1:127083426-128536625 GCA_030545235.1 Helianthus tuberosus
AATCCGTGATGCCCTGCTCCAAGGAGGCATCAAATGGCCATTTTGGTAACTCAAAGAAATTCTTGGCTATTTTGGTAATTTTCTCTTTTTTTAGCTATTTTAGGTTGTGTTCACATTGGTTGTTGCGGTTCTCGCAATAAATGTGGTTCTCGCATGAACATTACCCTATATATATATATATATATATATATATATATATATATATATATATATATATATATAGGGAGGAGCTCATGCGAGAACCACCTTTATTGTGAGAACCGCGAGAACCAATGTGAACACAACCTAAAATAGCTAAAAAAACCTAAACCCCCCCCCACCCCCCCCCCCCAAAAAAAACCTACCCCTCAAAAAAAAAAAAACCTAACCCCCCCCCCCCCCCTCCAAGCTAAAAAAAACCTAAAAAACCTAACCCCCACCCCCCAAAAACCTAACCCCCCCCCCCAAGCGAAAATGCTAAAAACTAAACCCCCAAAAAACCTAAAAAAATAAAAAAAAATCTAAAAAATTTTTTTTGAATTTTTTTAATATTTTTTATGTTAAAATCGCTACTTTTCGAAGCCAAAAAAAAACCTAATATTTTTTTGTGTTCACATTGGTTCTCGCGGTTCTCGCAATAAGAGGTGGTTCTCGCATGATCTTCTCCCTATATATATATATATATATATATATATATATATATATATATATTATATATAATAAACAAAAATAATTTGGGACACGTGTCAGGTTCTTAGGGCTTCTCAGAATTCATTTTGGCGGGAAAATGGGATGGTGCTCGCGGATCTGTTTTTTGAGCAACCCGACCCATTTAATTCGGACCCTATATAGTTATGTAACCCTAATTCCTTTTCATTCTTCCTTCCTTGAGAAGCTACTGATCTCTCTATCTCCTTCTTCACCGTCACTTCTTTTCTAAAACCTAGGTATGATTTTGCTAACTATCTTCTCATCATTCACTTGATTATATCATCTCTGAAAATCTCAAGTCCATTTCGGATCCAGATGTTGTTCAAGGTAAAAATGTTTATTTGTTACATTAATGCCCTCAAAAAGTCTAACGGTGATGGAAGATTCGGGTTGTCGGAGAAAGCATACGGGATCCATGGCGGTTCATCGCCACAACATCGATTCAAAAGATCAAGGTATGATTTTCCTTTTATGATGTTTTGTTTATATTTCTATTCGGATTGATTTAAATATGTTTGAGATTATTTATCATTACAAACTCTAAATCTGAAGATGATCCAAGATCTGACTCTACTCCAACCATCCTCAGTGCAGCGACGACCTAACTAGAAATAGGTCGACATGTGAAAGATCGAGTCTTTTCTACCTCAAGTTCACATTTTCCGTTACACACCGGTACGTATATATCACCTGTTTGAGATTATTTATTAATTTTTAACTTTTTTTTGTCACGTTTTTGTTCAGTAATTTTATGAAATTCGTCGATTTAGTAGAAAAGTTTGATTCAGTAACATTGTTGTTGTGTTGTTTTTTTACTTGATTGTTTTGTTATATGGATTTTGTGCGATTGTTGATTTTAGTTTGTGAAGTTTATTAAAATTGGGAATCTAGGGCTTTTTTAGTATGATTTTAGGGCTTTTTTTGTACGGAGTGGTGAAATTTGAATCTGAATTGACATTTCGATTGGTGGAGTTCTTTGTTTTGGTTTTTCAGATCTTGCAATTACTAGGGAGAAAGATGACCACATAAGGTTATTAATTTAATTGCTTTTGGTCTTTTTTTCAAGTTCTTTAACATCAGACTAGGGAGTTCTTTGTCATGATTTGTGGGAGTTTGTGGGAGACGTGGGAGTTGATTTTGCTATTTTTGCAGAGAAAGTAAACCGTTTTTTGCAGAAAATTGGGGATGGTGGTTTTATGACACCGTAGGAAGGAAGGTTGAGAGATTCCAGATTTGCCCTTTGTTCAGAAACCATGTAGTTGTCGAGGAGCTTATTGAATCAATATCTTCTCAACAAACACACATGAACACATCAAAGTCAGCGCGTGATATAAGGTCGACTTTATAAGTCAACAAGGTATTTTGTTTGTTTAAAGATTAAAGATGGGAATGAAGTGAATTTGTTTGGGAGTGCTAATGATGAATCTGTTTAAACAATTTCAGGAAGGACAGAAAAACACAGGAGGATATATATGGGGAAAAGTGAGTCTTCTATGGATTTGTAATTTTTTTCGTGTTTGTTATATCATTCAACGTGTTTCTAAACGTAATTGGTTTTTTCAACGTGTTTTAAAATTTCATAATATCATATTTGCGCTTTCAAAATACTTAAAAGGAATCATATTATAGCAGCATGTTTCAGTTAATAAACATAGAAAACATTATTCACTCAAAGTAATAATGTTGTTTTGCTATCTGTTTTTCATGTTCAATCCCTTCGACCCATTTCCTTTTTTAGCTATTTTCTGAATTTCACTTATTTGACCCGTTAGACATGAGGCATGACGGATCACCCATTCATAGGTAATGGGTCGAAACTGCCAAATCTAATGTTTATACGTTCAAAGTGGCATTTATTCTCCAACATACGTAAATAAAGAATTTTTAAATTTTTTTATGCAGATGTTACGTGACAGTTATCACCAAATAGGTGACGAATTAGAACCGAAACTAAACAGCACAGATCAGTCAACAGGTGGTCAACTTAACACTACTCCTGGAGATTTCACTAACTGGCTTCAGAAAATTCTAAAAGGCAATCCCAAAATTAACCAAGTTTCTGAACCATATATTGATGAGACGAGCCGTCATAGCATGCGTCCTCGAAGCGTAGGATTGTCCCCAAGAGTTTCAACTATAAGGATGCATCCTCCTCATATAGTTAATAATAATAATAATGAGTCACAGCTTCAAAATCTGTTTTTACAGCAACAGGAACAATCTCATAACCAAAGGAAAATGATGATTGGACCTGACGCCACGGGGCATTGAATTGTCAGTAACAATAATAGCATGGTTGGGTTCGGAATGGGTAGTGATGGTCGCATTGGACCCAGGGCTCTGTCACCAATGATGAGTCAGAACCCAATGGCTACAGAACAGGGAATGGGCCCAGGTGGACTTGTGGGGCAGTCTACCAATTTCGGTGGGCTACAAAGTATGAATATACAGTTCCACCTGGGGCCCGGTTCAGGCTCAGGGTCAAGTAGTGTTCTGATTCTTATTATATATAGGTATTTTGAATAGACTTTGGGCGACTTTCAATATGTTACCTATAAAGTATATTACTAATTGACCCAAAATGACCCATTTATAAGTATATAGGTCAAAATTGTCACCTCTAGCTCTTTGTATCAATGATTATTTCACATTATATTTACAATCTTATTCTACATGTAACTTTATGCAGCCATTCAATACTTCTAGTGGAGATACCCATGGGATTTTAACTGCTGGTACATATTCTCAAGTTACATCCAGTATCGTGGCTAAACCTGCTGCCAAACAAGAGCTACATGCGGTAATGGCGTATATATTTTTGTCAGCTCCATCTTGTGTTTTCGTTTTTCTCCTGTATTTGCTAGAGTTTACAAGATGGGTGTTTTGCCGAGATCGATAACGAGGCAAATCTGTTGTTGACATAGATTGTTTTTAGTACGGGTTGATAACGGGATTGGGTTGACCCACAAATACTTTTTGTCCATTTTTTATTATTTATAAATAATAAGTATATTGTTAAATAATGGTTAAAAGGTCAAAAAATGAGTGTTGAAACTGGTCATTTTCTGTATGAGTCAATACGGTCTTGGGCCCGTTGGGTTACTTTTGTTCATATTGTAAATGTTCTATAAATAATAATTATTTTAACCATGATTGTCAAAATATGCATAAGATCTTTTAGACCATTTTGTTATTAAAAAGGTTTTTGTTTTTTGGCATGGCCGGTTTCTTTCAACTCTAACATAGATATGCTTCTGGTATTCTTTTATTAGTATGCACATATTTTCAAGATAAAAGTGCATCAGTACGGTACCCTACCCTGGTATTATTTTATTAGTGTGCACATATTTTCAAGATATTGACCATAATGTAAGGCTCCAATATATGCATTGTAAACATTGTCAAGAAAAGAGCATGTGGATTCAGCCTCGAAGTCGAAATCACCTGGTGTTGGGTTAAAAGATTTAATTGATTCTAATATTTAGCTTTTGTTCATGTCAGATGTTAGTGTATGGTCCACTTCTGCAAGTAGAAACAACATGTGGATCCCTTCTTTATGGGTTACAGGAATTCTTTTTAAGAAAATTACTAGATACCTCATGGATTCCTCAATATAGATTTTTGAGTGAACATGGGTAATTTGTATGGCCTGTTAATCACATCAGTTAATTTATTGTTCTTGGTTAGCTCGAGCTAAATCGAGCCGAGCCAACTCGAATTTAATTCGAGCTCGAGACGAGCCAACTTGGTTTGAGTTTGAGCCAAGCTCGGCTCGGCTCGCTAGCGGTTGATTTTGGTATGTTTAGCTTGCATTTTTTATCTATGTTTATATTTTTTTTTTATTGAATTAACATTTTTGCAATTCTTTTTGATGATTGTTTGCTGGTCATGCAGTTCTTTTTCATGTGTTAGTTGACGATAAAGATGTCATGTTGATGGGTGTAGAGGGTGCGGGCTTTGGGATAGATGTGGGAAACATGCAGCTATCTTGACAAAAAGCGAAATTGGTGTGTTATGTGATGCTAAGGTCTATTTGTTACAAGATGATGATGGACAAATAATTGAGCCTCATTGTATTAGTGCAGTGTAAACATGAATAATCTTTCTACATGCTACCTTGATCCTTTATTTTTTATTTTTTCTTTTGATGGAAGTTGGTTATAGCGAAGGTATTAATATGTCATATTATTGTATTAAGAATTAAGAATGTACTAACAAAGTTTAATTAAATAATACGTCATTTTAAAAAATAGTATGCATGTTTAATAAGTAACAAAATAAAACTACCCGGGAAGCATTCTCGGGTGATAACCTAGTATATATATATATACATGGAAGGGTTAAAATAAGAACGCTAAATATTGCGAGAACCTTAATAACAAATGAAAACCACGAGAACTTAGTAAAAAACAATTCAAATTCAAAATTTTCTTTTACACTTATCACTATTATTCGAATACAGTATTAGATATTATATGTAGACGTTTAAATTTACATATATTCATAAATAAAGAAAATTTACAAATGTGTAAGTTTGTCATTTACACATGTGTAAATTTGTTGTATTTAATACTTATTAAGAGTGATTTTGTAAGGAGAGATGAATTATTTAAAAAGTAAATTCTTTTTTAGTGTTGTATTTTAAGTATATTGAGGTCTGTATAAAAAAATGATTTTAATTTGTTTTCTCATTCGTTCTCATGGTTCTCTTAATATTTCACGTTTTCAAGATAATAATCTCCTATATATATATATATACATAAGATATGATCACAAGAGAACCATAGAGCTATGAGAATCAAAAACATAATTTCGAATAGTCTATTTAATTCTATTTTTAAAAAGGGTATTTCAGTAATATTTCATCTCATTATTTTAGCTAGTTATATTTTTCGTTTTTGAATTCCCTAAATTTCTCTAATATCTAATTTGTAATAGTTTATCATCTTTGGGTTGAATCATTCAAACAAACAATCTTTGTCTTCAATACAAAAATAACCAGTTTAAGTACATGTGTATTACACGAGTTAGTTAAAGTAAATCATATAAGTCATAAATCTGTAAATCATTTTTATAACTGAAATTAAGTATTATATATAATAATGAAAAGTGTAACACTGAATGCCAAATAAAAGTCACAGCTATATACGCTTTTAAGTTTTATAAGACCGTACAATTATGGACTCGTGGTTGCTCAAAAAGAAATTAAGATTTGACTTTCCAAATGCAAAAAACTTTGATCTGTTATTAACCTTTTACCAAACAATCAAAACAATATAAATGAAACAACAAAGAAAGATAACTAATTACTTAATTAGAGAAAAAGATCCTAGGATAAGGATGATCGTTAGTGGATTGAACCCCTGAACTAATTATCTACCCGATAAGAAAAGGAATGAAACGCCACCGCCATTGTAGAAAGATGCGAAGGCTACAAATTATTAACCAAAAAGAATCATATACAGAATGAAGAAGAAGACCTAGATTCTGAACAATGTCTAAAAAAGGAAAAAAGAATCAGAAAAAAGCTACTTATGTTAATTTTTGTGTGTTCTAATGCTCTGCTTCTAGGGTTTCTAGTTAGAGGGGAAAGATGATTCAAGGAAAGGGAAAAGATATTAGATTGCCAAATTGGATCAATGGCCGCCATGTTGTACCTTTCTATTTGTTGTTTGAGTGGCGTATATGAGAATTAGGGTTTGTGATGGGAACAAGGAAAGGGGAAATAATATTGCCACTCAAAAACCAATTCTCAGCTTAATGAGTGGCAACTCATCAAAAAAATTGCTAAATGAATGGCATGTGACAAAGATGCTTTGCTTTAATATAAGAGATAGATTACCACGTCAAGATCAGTAACAAATTAGTAAACTCTTTATACACGTTGAGCATTACAATGTAATGAAATTTGTCCCATCATGATTAAAAGTTGGCTTTCAATCAAAACAAAACATGTCAAGATCATGATGAAGATCAAGAGTTTGGGACTCAATTAATAAAAAAGATTTAGCTACCGAAAAAATTATTAACAGTGCCTCTTGTCAAACCAATCTAACCTCCATCACTAATTCTAAAAATCATATCATTTGTGCATTACATTTGTTTCTTTTCGTATTACATTTGTTTCTTTTTGTGATAAATTTATTTCATCCTTCAAAAATATACTCAAAGCTATTTTAATTTGTTACTAGTAGGACCAAGCAACATCAGTACAACAAAGTTTCCAATGACTCGGACAAGTATGTAGTAGGAATTTATCTCGAGAGTATTTTGTGGATGACTTTGATCCATTGTTGAATCAATTTTAAGAAATTTGTTCATGGTTTATGGAATTATATGAAGTTGTAAATCGAAGACTGATGTGCGTTAGGTGTATATATAGGTTTAAGTATATTTTAAGCCCTTTTACATTTTCTTTAGCCAAGTTTTAAATTTATAAAACACGATATTTACTAACACTAAACACACATATGGGGAAGTGCACCCATCGTGAGCGTAGTATAGTGTTGGTAAGATACCGAGGTCGTCTAAGGACACAAGAGCTTTTAGTACCGGTTTATCCTCAACGTCTAATCAAATCAAAAGTTTAGAAAAATGTTTTAAACTAAGAAAATAAAAACTAACTAAAATGCTGAAAAATAAAAATAAAAGAAAAACAGATAGACAAGATGAATCACTTGGCTCCGACTCGTGTTTAGTGTAACCTTTGACTATTTCCGCACTTTTGCACTATTTAAGAGATTATCTTAGTTATTGTAGTAGGCCACTCTTTTGGAGGTGAAGTTACCCTCAACCCAGTAGTTTGAGTCAGCAAGGATACAATCCTAAAGGGTCGGATTATTGAAAGATAATTAATTAAGTTATTAATGCATAATGTGGTAGGCCCCTCTTTTGAATGCGACGTTACCCTCGGCTAAGTAGTCTGAGTCAGCAGGGATACAGTCCTAAGTAGCCGGGTTAAAGTTTTAATAGTAGTTTAACTTATGAGGGGATCAAAGAGTTTGGACCCCCGCCATCCAATACCGTTAAGTATTGAAGGAGGTCCTACTAAATTTGACCCAGGTCCTTTGCAGGATCTATACACTGAACAATGGCAAGACTATTACCAAACCGTTCCCTTAACCCCAGACCAGGTAGCCAACATACCTCCATATAGACCGTGGAGATATGAATGGTGAAAATCTTTTATTTTATATAGACAGTAAAATAATGCCAAGATACCATGGACAAACGATAAGGAAGAATCACCTTCAACATAAGAAACTAGTTATTAAAGCCATTAATACATAACCAATTAAAAAGTGCGAAAAGATTAAAAATAAAAAGTATTACACTAGACACTTTGTCTTCACCAAGTGATGTAAGAGACTTAGGCAAACATGGCCTTGATTGTCAAGAACTCTTACGATCAATCTTGGATCCCGAGACGACTCACACACTCTATGATGGACAATGGATGATGATGGTGTTATGGTGGTGGTGGGTGAAGTGTGAGAGAGGTGGTGTGCCAAGGGATGGTTTGAGCTTGAGCCAAGCACTCCTATTTATAGGCTGAACAGAAGCTCGGGCACGGCCCCGTGTCCACATCCTTCTCTGTCTTCATTAATTGCTCTTGTCTTTATTAGTTGACCACGGCCCCGTGTCCGCTGGGCACGACCCCGTGTGTAGAAGCATATCTGTGCTATCAAGATTTGCCTGGATTCTGCGAATCTTATAGTTGACCACGGCCCCGTGTCCGCTGAGCACGGCCCCGTGGTGGGCGATGGAAGCTTCTACAACTTTTTCTTTTATGCTGACACTTGGGCACGCCCCCGTGCTCATTGAGCACGGGGCGTGTTCAGCCTTCTGTTCTCTTGTTTTGCTTGGGAAGATGCTTTTGGGGAGGTCGGGCATGCCACGTTTGTTCCTTTTCTTGTATTTATGTTAGATTTAGCTGTCTTTTTGCTTCTTTTGTTACTTTGAGCTCTTTTAATCCTGAAAATACAAAAGGAAGATAAAAACACACTTTTCCAACTTTAGTACTAAAAAAGGGTTAGTTTTATGCCACAATTGATGTAATTTATATGTTGCATTTTGCACACATCAAATACCCCCACACTTGAATCTTTGTTTATCCTCAAGCAAAACTCTTTATAATATGGGTTTACACTCCCAAATGGAATGGGTAGAAGAGAAGGTTTTTGGGCTTGTCATAGAGTGTCGGGATTTCCAAGATTCTTTATTACGTTTTATTTTTATTCATTTACAATCCTATTCGTCATGATTTATTTAAAACTTTTCATAAGATAAATTACTTATTAGGGCATAACATGCTCCCATAAAATTCTATTTATATACAAGTTCACATTCCTCACGGGGGATCACTCAACACTCGGCCGAAGATGTATTTTAGTGAATCACTCGAGAGCGGCATGGAACTTACTCCTACCATAGGCTTGCCAAGCAATCAATCCTCCTCCTTTTTAACTATATACCTTTGTAAATATCAAGAGGACTTTTTGGGTGAAGGGTTAGGCTTGGGTTAAAGGTAGGTGGTTGGGCTAGTGGTTAGTGAAAGGGCGAAAATCGCAACAAGCGTCGGTTTTTGTAAGACTTTCTCTATTTTTTAATTTTTTATTTTGATGAAGCCATAATTCAAACAAAGTTATTTTTAATGAACTTGCTTGTTTATTTCTTTTGCTTCATCATCAACATTTTTTTTTTTGAGTAAACTTCCGTTTTGCTCCCTGTGGTTTGGTCATTTTAACGGTTTTGCTCCAATAGTTTAAAAATAGCCATTTTCCTCCCTGATCTTTCGAGCTTGTCGCCAGTTTGCTCCCTAATCTTTCGAGTTTGTCGCCAGTTTCCTCCCAGATGGAGTTAGAGGCTAGGAGCAAAATGAAGATGAGTTAGAAAAATCAGGGAGGAAAATGGCTATTTTTAAACTATTGGAGCAAAACCGTTAAATGACCAAACCATAGGGAGAAAAACGAAAGTTTACTCTTTTTTTTTTAAAGTCATACGAAAAACCAAGCTTGTTACTAAAACAAAGGGTAAAAAAATAAAAAGGTTTTGGTGGGTGAAAGGGTGTTTGGTTTGGGTTAAGAAATGAAAAGGTTTAGGCTCAAAGGGGTTAACTATGGGGATTTTGGGTAGGTGGTAAAAAAAAGAAAAGAAAAAATAATGGTGTAGAAATAAAAAAGGGTTAGTCCTAATGCCTCCATCATTTACTTACTCGAGTTTAAGTTGGTAAGGACCTGGAATGTATCGTCGTGGCAAGTTCTAGAGTTGTAAGAACCAAGCGGCTATTCACACAAGAAACGAAAAATGAGCATTTAATTTAAAGATATGTATTTGTATGCTCAATAAAGGCTCAAAACTCACTTTTGTGGGAATGAGTTTTCATGTGATCAAGTATATATAATTAAATTTTAACTAAGTTTGTCATGCCTTTTCATAATTTTCTTATGTTTGTTCTTTTTATCACGACGCTATCGGTTGTAAATTTGTAAAAATATAACCAACCGCTTCTTCCTCCGCTCCTCCCGCCTAATCCATGTCCTCGTCCTCATCAACATCATCTCCACCGTGCCCCGCAATGTACTCCCGGATATTTCCAATATCATCTTGGATATCGGATATGTTTCTCTCGATTGCCCCAACCCGGTTGTACGTGTTGCTTGCCATATTATAGGTGTTCCTGGTGCACCTGAGGTTTTCCTGCAATAAATCATGTAAACTTTAGAAGTTAGGAAAACCACCTCCCGAGGAGGATTGGCCCGGATCACCGTGGGGCTGGTACTGGTACTGATGATATTGTGGAGCGTGAAGGACAAGTGCCTCTTGCGGGTTCCATGCATGCCCCTGCATCCTTTAGAAGCTAACCGTCCCGTCTTCAGCCTCATAAATTAGGTTCATTGAGCGGAAAATGTGTATGTCTACCCTTCCCGACCATGGGCTCCTTTCAAATGACCTAGGTATGTTGGTGAAGTGCTTGAAGAGACGGTATACCCATCCTCCAAAGAAGATAGGGGTTGGTGCAGTAGCAAGTCGGTTCAAATGCATGTTTCGGAGCAGGAGGAAAGGAACATCAAGGTGTCTGCGGTTATGGATGTAGTGGAGGACAACCAAATCTCTTAACCCAACAACGCCACTGCTATCATGCCTTTGGCTAAGAGAGTAGCCGAGGAGCCTATGGATGTATCGGTAGAGCGAGTCCCTCAACTTAGTGCTTTTAGTGCTGCTCGGATTGTAGTGCCCTTCACCAGTCTGAGCCCAAGCGGCTTGGCGATTGTTTTCATCAATCTCTCACATCCCTCCTGTATTTTCCTCGTTACCCACATCGTCCTTCGCATACAACCCGACAATTGACCCAAATTGTGCCATTGAAATTGAATACCTAGTTCCACCACATCGGAATGCTACCCCATCATTATCAAATGGGTCGCACCTTGAGTTGAACGTGAAGGTGCTATAGAATTCCAAAGTGCTCTCGTAGACGGAACGAAGACGAGTTGTTAAAGCGACTCTTAATGGGCCGATGACAAGGTTGTTGAAGCGGTCGAGTTGGTTCACCAATGCTAACAAATCCATGCATGCTTGCCTTGGGTATTCCTCCGGTCTTGTTTGAAGTACTTCGTATCTAGCCCTAGCATCGAGCTCATTTGCATTAAACCTCGTGAACTTCCTTGCCATCTGAAAAAATACACCAAAAGTTAGCACGAAACTTTAGAATTTTCGGACAAAACTACAAACAGCGTGCTGGACACGACCCCGTGTTCAGCGGACACGGCCCCGTGTCCAGGCGTCTGTTACTCAAAAACATCATTTTTCGACCCGGTTTCAAAAACTTGAAAATTTTTGGTCCAATAGGTGCGGTTTCCCCCGAAAATGAAACCCCAAGTGCCTTTTTTCACAAAACTACCCGTTTACCCATTCAATTTTATCTTTTTCGGTTCAAAAACAAGGGTTTGGTGTTTTTGTGAGAAATCTGGCGAATCTATGAACAATACAAGTGGATTTATTTCCTTTAACACGAATCTAACTAAATGCTAACAGATTAAGATAAAAATTTGAGGTTCGATCCAGGTGTAGTTCAAGAACCCTAGATTTTTCCCTAAATATTTTTAAGTTTTAACTACATGCAAATGCTAAATCTAACTACTATTGGTGATAGAATCATACCTTGATGTTGTTAGAATGATAGGAGACGTTGAAAATCTGCGGAAAATCGCCTGGAACCAGAGCGTTTTCGGGGAAACGGGGCGTGTGGAATGAAGTAATTGTTATGAAAAGGGTAATATATCCCGACAGTAACGCGGACACGGCCCCATGTCCAGCGGACACGGCCCCGTGCCGAGTAAAGTTTTGAAATTTTATTTTTTTTAGTGCTCGTGTGAGTGCCCTTGTTTCCCAAAAAGTTTGGTTAGAAGACTTACCGATCTATATGTCGTCCCAATCGTTCGTAACTTACCAGGTATGATGTTGTTGCCTTTACTCATCGACCGTTTGAAGCAAGATTTCTTCCTCTTCATCCTCAATAAATCCTTGATAGAGTTTCAGCCGTTGGCCATTGACTTTGAATGGAGGTCCATTCCGAGATTTAATTTCTACTGCACCGTGTGGGAAAATATGGGTGATGGAAAAATGTCCTGACCACCTAGACTTTAATTTACCATGAAACAATCGAAATCGTGAATTAAACAAAAGAACTAGATCTCCCACTCGAAATTTATTAGGTTTAATATGTTTGTCATGCAAGTTTTTCATTCTTTCTTTGTAAATTTCTGAGTTTGAGTATGCATAATTCCTAAGCTCGTCTAATTCATTTAATTGACAAAATCGATTTTTACCAGCAAATTCTAAATCTAAGTTTACATTTTTAATTGCCCAGTAGGCTTTGTGTGCAATTTCTACTGGCAAGTGACAACTTTTTCCATAGACTAGCTTATATGGGGTTGTACCTATTGTTGTTTTATAAGTAGTTCGAAAAGCCCATAAAGCATCATCTAATTTATCTGCCCATTCCTTTTTATTCAACCCTACGGTTTTTTCGAGTATTCGTTTTAAACCTCTATTAGTCACTTCGGCTTGTCCGTTTGTTTGAGGGTGATATGCTGTTGAGACCCGGTGATAAACCCCATATCTTGTTAAAAAAATTCAAGTTGATGGTTGCAAAAATGGGTACCTCTATCACTTATTAATGCTTTAGGTGTGCCAAAACGAGAGAATAATTTTTTCAGAAATCTTACCACTACTCTTCCATCATTTGTTGGAAGTGCCTCGGCCTCAGCCCATTTAGACAAGTAGTCTACTGCCACAAGTATATATTTGTTTCCTTTCGACGGTGGGAAAGGTCCCATAAAGTCGAGTCCCCACACATCAAAAATTTCACAAACAAGAATGCCATTTTGTGGCATTTCGTTTTTGGAAGAAATATTACCTGTTCTTTGGCAAGCATCGCAAGTCTTGACAAGACTTTGGGCGTCTTTGTAAATGGTTGGCCAATAAAATCCTGAATCAAATACCTTTCGTGTGGTCGCGGCACCATGATGTCCTCCATATGGACCTTCGTGACAATGGCGGATAATTCTTCGTGCTTCGCTACCATGTACGCATCGTCGGATGAGTTGGTCGGCACACATTTTGAAAAGATATGGATCTTCCCAAAAATAATGTTTCACATTGGCAAAGAATTTTTTTCTTTGATGATGTGGCCAACCTTTTGCGACTATACCGCTAGCTAGGTAGTTAGCATAGGTGGCGTACCATGGTTCTTTCTTGTATTCCACCATTTCTAGGGACTCTGTTGGAAATTTTTTGTTGATTTGCTCGTCCCTGGTTGTCTCCAAAGCTGGGTCTTCTAAGCGTGAAAGATGATCTGCTGCGGTGTTTTCTGCTCCTCTTTTATCTTTGATTTCAATATCAAATTCTTGGAGGAGTAGAATCCACCGAATCAAACGTGGTTTTGCGTCCTGCTTTTTGAAGAGATATCGAATGGCTGCATGATCTGTGTAGACTATAGTTTTAGAAAGAACAAGATAAGAACGAAATTTATCAAAAGCAAATACCATAGCTAGTAATTCTTTTTCAGTTGTTGTGTAATTTTCTTGTGCATCGTTAAGTGTTTTACTAGCATAATAAATTGGGTGAAAATGCTTTTCTTTTCTTTGTCCCAAGACAGCTCCAACTGCAAAGTCACTAGCATCACACATGATTTCGAAAGGAAATTTCCAATCAGGCGCTATCATGATAGGTGCATTGACTAGCATTTCCTTTAAGGTTAGAAATGCTTGATTGCAATCCTTGTCAAAGATGAAAGGGGCATCTTTTTCAAGTAATTTTGTTAGAGGCCTTTAAATTTTAGAAAAGTCTTTGATAAACCGTCTATAAAATCCGGCATGCCCTAGGAAACTTCTGATAGCTCTAACGGAGGATGGGGGCGGTAGTCAAGAAATGGTATCTATTTTGGCTCGATCCACCTCCATTCCTTCGCTTGAGATTTTGTGACCGAGTACTATTCCCTCCGTTACCATGAAATGACATTTTTCCCAGTTCAAGGTTATCTAGGCATTGGTCGTATGAATCCCCAAAGATCGAAAAGTCGTCCATGAAAACTTCCATTGTCTTTTCTATCATGTCGTGGAAGATGGCTACCATGCAACGTTGGAATGTTGCGGGGGCATTACATAGACCAAAACGGCATACGTCGATAAGAAAAAGTTCCATAGGGGCATGTAAAGGTTGTATTTTCTTGGTCTTCGGGTGCTATCGGGATTTGAAAGTAACCTGAAAAACCATCCAAGAAACAATAAAATTTATGACCTGATAATCTTTCTAACATTTGATCAATGAAGGGTAAAGGAAAGTGATCTTTTCTTGTTGCTTCATTTAATCGTCTATAATCTATACATACTCTCCATCCTGTGATGGTTCTCGTTGGAATTAGTTCATTCTTTTCATTAGTTATTACCGTCATACCTCCTTTCTTTGGAACAACTTGGACGGGACTTACCCAAGGACTATCGGAGATAGGATAAATAAGTCCGGCGTCAAGTAATTTGATGACTTCGTTTTTAACCACTTCTTGAACATTTGGATTTACTCGACATTGTGGTTGTATTACCGATTTGTAATCATCATTCATTAAAATTTTGTGCGTGCACATGGAAGGACTTATTCCTTTTATGTCTATAAGTTTCCAAGCGATCGCATTTTTATGTTTTTTCAAAAGACTGATTAATTTTTCTTTTTCTAAACTATCTAATTTAGATGAAATAATTACAGGTAATTTACCATCTTTGTCTAGAAAAGGATATTCCAAAACCCTTTGGAAGTTCTTTGAGCACAAGAGGTGGGTCTTTAGGAGACTCCTTAATTGGTTGCTCATTTTGATCAAGAACCTTAAAAGTTTGTTCTATGACGACCTCTTCTTCAACAAAGTGGTCAAACTTTTCACTTGTATCGGGTGGTTCATCTTCATCTTCAATTAGGGGGTCATTATTGCCGAATGGATATTTCATTGACCGCTCAAGATCGACACTCTTTTTAAATGCCCCTAATTGAAGAGGTAGATTGTTGTACTTCTGGTTTTTCAAAGCTTCGTGAGTTTTTACAAATGGTCGTCCCAACACTAGAGGAGCGTCATCGAGGATCACAAAGTCGGTGGGGATTACCATTTGATTTGTTTGAACCAAGACATCCTCAATTACACCGATTGATTTTATTACCTTCCGATTGGATAGAAAAATGGGTATTTGAAGTGGAGAAATCACTAATACTTAATTTTTCGAAAATGTAGTTAGGCATTATGTTAACACAAAGATCTTTATCGATTGTGACATTACTAATAAATGAATTTTGAAAGAAACATGGAACCGGTGTAATGTTAATTTCAAATGGGTCTTCTTTTATTAGTGAGGTTTGATCAATAGTTAACTTAACACTTACCATTTTGTCAATTTTAGTGTTAGTGTTTAACTCTTTTAAAAACTTAGCATGAGTTGGAACTAAACAATGATTTTCAAAAGAAGGTGACAAGAGATTAATTTCTTCAAAATTAGACTCTTCTTGAATTTTAACGTTGTCAGACTCACCTTTTTCGTTGTTTAACTCATGTATCGGTTTTTCACTTATTTGTTCTTCCATTTTTACACTTTCAGTTATCCCTTCTTTATTTAATTGTTCTCTTGCGCGGGACTCCTCTTCCCTTGCGCGAGATTCTTTTATATAGCGATCGATAACTCTAAGGTGTTCTAATATCCTATCGGTCACTTCGGTGATAGAGTAAGGATCGGGATTTTCAAAGCTTGAATCCGGTTGTTCGATCCTTTGTTCCTCATAATACCCATATGAAGTAGATGGTTCACACCATTGTTCTTCATTGTAAGCATATGATGGATAAGGGTCGTAATTTTGTTCTTCATAATACTCATATGAGGTGGGTTGTTCACGCCATGGTTCCTCATAATAAGCACATGAAGGTGGTGGCTCATATCTTGGTTCCTCAAAGTATGAGTATGAAGGCTCATACCTTGGTTCATCAAAATATGAGTATGAGGGAGGAGGTTCATACCTTTGGTCTTCATAGGATGTGTATGAAGTTGATGGCTCGTAGCTGGGCTTCTCATAGTAGGTGTATGAATTGGATGGTTGATATGAGTTACAATATTGAACCGAATGCGGGTCACCACAATTAGTGCAATAGTTATTACTATAAGCATCCTCCTCATAGGTGTAGTTGTAACCTCCTGAGTATTGATCCATAAGAATCACTCAGCAGACCACAACCAAGTCTCGAGATCAAAAAACAAAAATAAAAACGGAAACAGAGGCTGGACACGGCCTCGTGTTTAGTGGACACGACCCCGTGTACAAAATCTGTATCTGGGCGTTTTAATTAAAGTTACTGATTTCGTTGAGCATGGGGGCGTGTTCAGTGAGCATGTCCCCGTGTTCAGTTTCTGTTACTGGGTTTTTTATGAAAAATATGCAGCACGGCCCCGTGTTCAGTGAGCTCGGCCCGTGTTCAACCTACTGTAAATGCAAAACTAAACTAAAATGTAGAAAAATGTGCGCGCGTTTTGAAAAAGTTTTGAAAAACTGATTAGGTCGTCGATTTTAAGCTTTCTTAAAATCCTTGTGTCCCCGGCAACGGCACCAAAAACTTGATGTGCGTTAGGTGTATATATAGGTTTAAGTATATTTTAAGCCCTTTTACACTTTCTTTAGCCAAGTTTTAAATTTATAAAACACGATATTTACTAACACTAAACACACATACGGGCAAGTGCACCCATCGTGAACGTAGTATAGTGTTGGTAAGATACCGAGGTCGTCCAAGGACACAAGAGCTTTTAGTACCGGTTTATCCTCAACGTCTAATCAAATCAAAAGTTTAGAAAAATGTTTTAAACTAAGAAAATAAAAACTAACTAAAATGCTAAAAAATAAAAATAAAAGAAAAACAGATAGACAAGATGAATCACTTGGCTCCGACTCGTGTTTAGTGTAACCTTTGATTATTTCCGCACTTTTGCACTATTTAAGAGATTATCTTAGTTATTGTAGTAGGCCCCTCTTTTGGAGGTGACGTTACCCTCAACCCAGTAGTTTGAGTCAACAAGGATACAATCCTAAAGGGTCAGATTATTGAAAGATAATTAATTAAGTTATTAATGCATAATGTGGTAGGCCCCTCTTTTGAAGGCGACGTTACCCTCGGCTAAGTAGTCTGAGTCAGCAGGGATACAGTCCTAAGTAGCCGGGTTAAAGTTTTAAGAGTAGTTTAACTTATGAGGGGATCAAAGAGTTTGGACCCCCGCCATACAATACCGTTAAGTATTGAAGGAGGTCCTACTAAATTTGACCCAGGTCCTTTGCAGGATCTATACACTGAACAATGGCAAGACTCTTACCAAACCGTTCCCTTAACCCCAGACCAGGTAGCCAACATACCTCCATATAGACCGTGGAGATATGAATGGTGAAAATCTTTTATTTTATATAGACAGTAAAATAATGCCAAGACACCATGGACAAACGATAAGGAAGAATCACCTTCAACATAAGAAACTAGTTATTAAAGTCATTAATACATAACCAATTAAAAAGTGCAAAAAGATTAAAAACAAAAAGTATTACACTAGACACTTTGTCTTCACCAAGTGATATAAGAGACTTAGGGAAACATGGGAAAAGCCGATTGGGAATCTGAGATGACATCGTTTAACACCGTTCTCATTTTATTAGCAATGACTTTTGAGACCACTTTACTAATCACCCCGACGAGGTTAATGGGTCTATAGTTGTGAAGAGACACCGGATCGTCAACCTTAGGAACAAGAGCAATGAAAGAAGACCCACTACCAAGAGAAATGTTACCATGAGCATGGAACCAGTCAAAAACTTTAACAAAATCTTCTTTGAAAAACTCCCAAAAATGTTTGATGAACCTAAAATTCATCCCATCCGGGCCCGAGGGCCTTTCATCTCCACATTCAAAAACGGCATTTTTAATTTCGAGCTCTGAAAATGACTCAATTAAAAGAAGGCTGTCCACTTCCGAAATCTTTTTCAAGTTACCACAAACCGCCACCGGACGAGAAGAATGAGGGTCTCTTAATTATTTGGGTTTTCGTGCACCAAACTCCATTAATGTCAAGGCCGTGAATAGAATTAACCGCTTTTCTAGAGTTGACCGAAGCATGAAAAAACTTTAGAGTTCTCGTCACCTTCAAAAGCCCACTTAGTACACGCTCTTTGTTTAAGATCCGAACACTTTCTAAATTCAGCCTCTTTGGTTATTTTTTTGTTTTCCGCCATTATCCATTCTTCTTCTTCCGAAATATCTCTTAATTCCATCTCAGATTCCAATACCTCTAGTTTCGCGAGAACCAAATTTACGGTTTCTTTTTCTTTTGACAAAACTCATCCCTCCATAACTTTAACCGAGATCTAATGTGAGCAAACTTCAAAGAAAGGCTAACATCCGGGGGGAGGTCGGGATGAAACTATCCAAAGCCTCTCTCACCGCTTCTTCAAAACCAGCCTGCCCAATCCAAGAACTGAAAACCCGAAATGGCTTAGGACCAAATCTCAAATCCACTACCTCTAAAATGATAGGGTAGTGATCTGAGAGTCTAGTCGGGAGCACTCTCACACAAGCGGACGGCCACTTGTTGAAGAAATCCGGACAAACAAGGAAATGGTCCAATTTGCTAAGTTTCCTACCATTGTCCCTAATACACGTAAACTTACGGCCCTGCATCGGATATTCCAATAAACCATTCTCATAAATAAAGTTATTAAAATTTTCCGCACAAGCAACTTTGAAATTGGAGTGCTTCCGTTCTTCCTGAGACCTGACCGCATTAAAGTCACCGGCTAACATCCAAAGACCATCCGCAGAGGATAACAAAGAAGAAAGATCATCCCATAATTGTCTTTTTGCCGAAACACTTTGGGGAGCGTAAATGTTGACTAAGTTTATCGGCACCTCACTACCCACCATCGACCCACTGATCAGCAGATAATTCATATTCTGAACCACTGTCATAATCTTGACTATTTTTGGATCCCACAACCATATAAGACCCCCGGACAAACCAACAGAGGCCTCAAAGGCAAATTCAAAATTATTGTTTCCCTAAAAACCAATTAAACCCTGTTTTGAGAGAGATTCCACTTTAGATTCTTGCAGAGCAACAATCCTGATATTATTAACCGATCTAACCTCCCTAACCCAGCTGGCTTTAGCTCCCCCCATGATACCTCTAATGTTTAAAGAAAGAATGTTCATTGATAAACCACATTCATACCTTCACCTCTAATTACATCTCTGATTAAGTCTTAATGGTTATCCAGCTCCACTCCCACCACTTTACCGATGTTAATCGTTACCGATATCTCTTTGTTAGCCTGATCGTCGAAAAAGTCAGCCACCACTTCCGCCGAAGGCTCGATTGAGTTATCCTCTCCAATGACATCCACATAAACATTGAGACCCTGGGATACAGGATCGACTGAGAGGGGAGATCCCATCTCAGATTCCAAATGGGTGAAGAGTCCTTCTCGAAAACCTTCTCCTGTGGGATATTATCTCTAATAGGGTCAACAGCAACTTTATTAAGGTCAAAGGCAAACTCTCCCTCATCCCTAGCCTGTTTCTTGGGTCTCTCCATTGAATTCGGACTTAAATGCCCACCTTGAGTTTGGGCCATACTTTTGGGCCTAATCTTGTGTAATCTTTTGTTGGGCCTACGCACATGATTAACAGGAGAAAAGAAATAAACCTCTTTATCTTGAGTGACCTCCATCTCTTGAGTGGGCACCATGGTGTTGAACCGAGGGCCCCACCCAACACAGAATGATGCCTCTGTCCCAAGGCAAGATCTGGACCCAAGGGGTCGGAACCGTTATTGACTGGCCCACCACCTTGATTATCACGAATGTCGGCTACATTAAATTCCACAGGCTCTTCGATAACCGACGCCACCTTTTGATTTTCCACCGATGTGGAAGCCGGAGGGTCCACCAGACAATCCGGATCACTCCCGTCACTGTCCTTGTTCCGACTGAGATCCTTATCGGACTTAACCGGAAGAGACGATTCTTCATGAAAACAAACCTCCCTACCAGCGGACTCCGGAACCCAATCTCCTGTCTCCTCTTCAACCCAAACCCTATATTGCTTGTTCATCCATCTCAAGGTGACATGATTCTGGATCCTTTTGCCTTCACCAACTAACAGGCCTATCCAACTCACTAAAAAGTCACCATCCTCCACCTCTAACTGAGATCCATGGACGATCTTCCCAAAATGCTCCGCTATGTTATTTAGAACATCGTTTTCCGCCAGATGCATCGGAACTCCTAGGATCCTAACCCAGGCCAGCCTCTCAAACGGAAGGGACTGACTGTTCCAAGAATCTAGGGACGAGAACCATGCTTTTCATCAATTATGGTCAAGTATGAAGTTAACACAAGCCTCTTCTGAATCAAATTTTAATAACATCGAAATGCCGCCCATATAGCTAAGCGAAATCCCCGACAATTTGTTCTCCGATAATATTACATCAAGCTTCCTCAATGTGGTTAAATCTATACACCTCCCAACCAAGGCTCTCCCAATAAGATCACTGAACGCTAACGTTAAGTCCGCTATGTCGATATTAATATTAATATCAGCCTCCACAACCGGGTGTCTCGAGTGGTCTGTCTCTGAATCAACGTTCCTGAATAGGTCACTGAAGAGCTTGACTTCATGTGAGTAGTTAGTGTGAGTAGGCTTAGACATCTCCTGAGCAGGGATATGCAGCATCTTCTCTTTGCCTTTAACTGCATCATGAGAACCTCTGAATGAGCCTGCATTTTCTTTCGCGAACCTAGCCAGGTTAACAATGAGTTTCGAACCCCCATCTTGGTGCCGTTGAGCGCACGTTCCATCTCTTTCACATCCACCACATTTCTGAAACTGACAAACCCGGATCTCCTACCTACTTTGTCGAATTTCCGAGCTATATATACCCCTGCCACCTCACCGAAAACCTTAACAAAGTCTGCCACGTCCCAAGGGTTACAACCCTTTGGAAGATTCGTGATGTAGAACTTTGTGATATTACCTTTAGAATTCTTTTCGCCTAAAACTCCGATCTTCCTGGAACTCTTCTGGACAGGCACGTCTTTCCAACTCCCTCCTTCATCCCCCACGTTCATGATTGGAGAACGAGATCTAACACTTGAGTAAGGAGCGAATGGATGGGATCGAATCCTGTTAGGATGAACGGACTGATCAAGATTGTTCCGAAGAACTAATCGATTTATCCCTGCACACTAACCGGTATTAAACCGTCATCGTCGAGAACCCTACCCCAAGATTAGAGAGAAAAGGAGAGAGTATGTGTTTTGTGCAGTAGTCCCTTTTTCAGTCCTTAATCGTGTATCCAATCCGAACACAAGCAAATCTGAAGGATTATCCTCAATCTCATAAGTAGCCATAATAAACATAGATCTGAAGGGCTTTTCAACAAGGATATGAAGGATTATGCCTTGTTAATAACATTCTTTTTTTTTTTGTTAGAATCAACATAGTTTGAGCATTACCATACTTTTTCTTCAAAGATATCAATCTTTCATGCATGTAACAGTAAAAAATTTTGTTTCGACTACATACTTCTCTACTTCTCTCTAGTGTTTCATATTCTAAAGAAAACTCTTTAACTATACAGAGTGGGAGGGCATGAAGATGAGACATTAAGCATCACGTCAGTAATACCAACAAGAAGTGTGGTAAAAAAAAGCACGGGGCTGGAGAGGCGTGAAGTGAAAGTGACGTTTTTATAAAAAAAATTAAAAATAAAAATAAATAAATAAAATTAAATAAGAACCAATCAAAACAACCCAAACAATACCCACCAATCAAGAGCCGCCACGTCACCACCCAATAACACTACACGCTGGTGAAGAATCCCTCGCCTCACGACCACGCCACCCTCGGACCAGTGTGCCGGCGTGGTTGAGGCTTCCACACCAAAAATCATACCCCACTCTGTATGGTCTTACAATTGTCCACATAAAAAACAAAAAATTGCACTAGACCATATAATTCCTTGAAATCTTATCAACTATGTATTTTATGTATGAGGATACAACTTACTTATGTTCTTGGAGGATGATCCGCCACCTAGGCTCCACATCATAGTCCTCTCAAGGATGGTCCATCCCACAAAAACTAGTGGAAATGGTAGGATGGTCCTAGATGATCCTACCCCACCACTTTTATATTTTTTATTTTTTTAATCTACCATTTTTTTAACATTTAACAAATAAATTAATAAAAATATTTTCATTAATATTAAAAACCATTACATAAACTTAAAAAAAAAACATAAACATAAATAAAAAAACATAGACTTAAATAAAAACATAGACTAAAAAAAATCAACCAATTTGATGCTTCTTCATGATGTCGTTTTGTAGTTTTTTCAAAGTCGAACATTTCGGCTTGGGATAATTATCGACATCGTTCGCTAATATTTCCCATTCCTTGAGCCTAATCTTTTCATCGGATAATTGGATCTTTTCATCGGACAATCGGACCTTTTCGCGTAACTTTTCTCCCGCCAGACGAGACTTTTCTTCGATGGCCCGCTCCTTCGCCTTCGCCTTTTGGGCCGTGACCTCGGTGTACGTTTTAAATTATGCCATAAACTCGTCCATCTTCGGGTCCACCTTTTGCTTTTCTTTCTCCTTCGCCCGCTCCTTCATTGATTTGTCCCGTACCGGGGGATGCTCCGCTTCATGTACGGCGTATTCTTCTTTGTCGAACTCGGCGTCATCGTTTAAGTTTATATGACACCTGACGTCCGATCCACCTGCGCTAAAATGGTGAATGGAGGTGAAAAAAGGTTGGATTTATATATATTTGTTGAAAGTAACCGTTGGAAATTATTTGAATTTGGAAAATAAATTTCTTTTTAAACGGTCATAAAGCAAAGGGGGCCACCATTTTTTGTCTTTAATTGGATCGTCTCAAACGTCTCAAGGTCGACGCTGAAGACCGGGGGGGGCACGGTGTGTCACACCCCAACCGATGGCGGAAACATCGGGGCGAGGCACTGAGAGGAGAATCCATAACAACTATTAGTTATAATATAATAAAGGTTCATGCCCCATACCATAAACATATAAAATAAAAACAGTTATTACAGACATTATTCTCAAAGACAAATTATCCATTCCGACAACTCAGATTTCATTTAATTGTTTATTTCTAGGACTCCATCCTAACTTGATTCCCACATAGCAGCAAAACATCCTAAGCACCTGTCACATACGTTAAAATAAGGTCAATACACATAGAGTAAATGTGAGCATACAAGTTTGATATAGCATAATAGAGTTCGAAATAGTTTACGAATAACCAGCATGTATCATGTATAATGCGAAGCTAGTAGGTTATCGACAATGAAATATGCACAGACTAGACTGCGAGTTGTAGAATGCGCAACACATATCACCACTGCGACATGTGAGAGGTAACCTTAACAACCCCTGTCCACGACAGGTGCTGAACAAATAGTACTATCGTTGCTAAGGCGTCATGCAACATTCACTGTGTTAACATAACATACAAGCATTCATCGAATAACATGTATCATGCAGTAACGGTCAGCGTATAAATAGTGTTTGCGTTGTGTGAAAGATGTGATTTAGAATAAGTAACGTATGTAACACCCAAAAGTGCATAAAGCAAAAAGGGATCAAATATACTCACAGATCGTGCTTAACAAGTAAACACTCTCTTGGATTGAAGGAAGCGCTGAGGGATTAGCCTGAACAGTTAACGATAGCATAAACGATGAGCGGTGTGTAAAACGGTGCAAAAGTACCAAGTGTCGGATGGCAATCCGATCGGATGGCCAGTCGATCGGATGTCAATCCGTTCTGATGGCCATTCGATTGGATTGACATTCGTTTGGTAAGGATGTGTTTGTGTATGATGGCTTTGAAGTTTTCGTTGTAGCATTTTGAAAATAGAGAAGTATCTCTACCCTTCAGGTCGATCGATCGAACGGTAGTTCGATCGGATAGCGATCCGATCAGCAAGACACTTAGTGAGAACAAGTTCACAGCAGGGTTGCCACTCGATCAGATTGCAATCCAATCGGTTGGTAATCCGTTAGCTACTGATGATCTTTGAAAATTACAAAAAAATGATTAAGTGTCGAAGTTCCAAATGTCACATGGTCGGATGGTCGTTCGATCGGATGGCTATCCGATCAGACGATAATCCATTCGACGTTCAAAACCTTGTAAGTTTGAATAAAAACCTTCAGTGTGAAACCAAGTGCAAGCCGATCGGGTGGCTGTTCGATCGGATGGCAATTCGATCGGACGGCAATCCGTCCCAACGACCTGATCGTCTTGGTACTTGAATATTTTGAAAATTTTGCAGTTTTGATTGAGACGGTATGATAACGTGCTTGAGCAAGCTGGTCGAGTGGAGGAGCAGTCACATCACAAATGATGTGACAGGAGGGTATTTATAGGATTTACAAAAGAGGAAAGTGTCAAAGTGTCGGATTGGTCACCGATCGGATGGCAGTCCGACCGGATGGCAGTCCGACCGGATGGCAGTCCGACCGGATGGCAACTCGATCGGATGGCCACTCGATCGGTTGGCCACTCGATCCTGGTGTCTGGCATGTTGAGTTTTGTCGTTTCAATTCGCGTGTTGAGCGTGGCGATGCGATTCGAGCGAGCGATGCGATAATATTACCCATTAGTTACACAAATATCCTAACTACTATATCTAACATACAATCACTATAAATAACTTGCGTTTTACGTTTGCGATTTAGATTGTGATGCGACAGAATTGCGATTGCGATTAAACACCTCAATATAAACATAACATGCACAAGTAACACATAATAGCACACGCACGTAAAACAATATCTAGAACACATAATTCGAGTTGCGAATGCGATAGCGATAAGTCGATTAGCGATTGAACATGCGATTAAACAATGATTAAACCTCGATTATTAATTGATACTCCACATAACACAACTAAAACAAATAAATAATAGAATCGATTACAAGTTAAAGAAGTCAAAACAGTAGTTGAGCAAGGAGCGACGGATCGCAATTAGCAATATTTTCTTCCTTTGACTTCAATCTTGATTTTGACTTTGACTTTCGAAACACGGGGTGTTACAGCCTCCCCTACTTAAGGGAATTTCGTCCCGAAATTAGGCTTTAGCCGTAACAAACCACTGCGGGTACTTCGCCTTCATGTCACTTTCGAGTTCCCATGTAAACTGGGCACCGTGTTTGTCTTCCCAGCGAACCTTCACAATGGGAATGCGTGAGCGTCTGAGCACCTTGGTTTCTCATCCCATGATCTCGACAGGCTTTTCCACGAATTGTAATGTTTCGTCCACTTGTAAATCTTCGAGAGGGACATGTAATTCCTGGTCGGCCAAGCACTTTCTGAGGTTCGAAACGTGGAAAGTCGGGTGGACATTACTAAGTTCCTCTGGTAGTTTGAGTTTGTAGGCCACTTTCCCAATCCTTTCCAGAATTTTAAAGGGTCCAACATATCGAGGCGCGAGCTTCCCTTTCTTGCCGAATCTGATTACCCCCTTCCAAGGTGCAACCTTTAGGAGTACGTATCGCCAACGTCAATTTCAAGGGGCTTGCGGCGTCTATCGGTGTAACTTTTCTGTCGGCTTCGAGCTTTCAGCAGATTGTCTCGAATTTGGAGGATTTTGTCAGTTGTTTCTTGTAACAGCTCAGGACCGGTAACTTGCGCGTCTCCGATCTCGTGCCATACAATAGGCGATCGACATTTCCTTCTGTATAATGCCTCAAACGGTGCCATTTGGATGCTAGAATGATAACTGTTATTGTACAAGAATTTGACTAAAGGTAAGTGTCCATCCCAATTACCACTGAAATCTATGACACACGATCGGAGCATGTCTTCAAGGGTGCGAATCGTTCTTTTAGTCTGACCATCGGTTTGGGGATGGAAAGCGGTACTTAGGTTAAGCGTAGTACCGAGAGCAGATTGAAATGTTTCCTAAAGTCATGAGGTAAACCGACCATCGCGGTCAGAGATGCTGTCACGAGGCATCCCGTGTCGATAAATGATCTCATCGGTGTAGATTTGGGCTAATTTTTCTACCTTAAAGTCTTCTCCTATTGGCAGAAAATGGGCTAATTTAGTCAAACGGTCGACCACACCCAGATGCTGTCATGACCTGATGTCGTTCGTGGAAGTTTTGTTATAAAGTCCATAGCTATACTCTCCCATTTCCACATCGGGATCTCGGGTTGTACGAGTAAGCCAGAGGGTCTTTGCTGCTCAGCCTTGACTTTGGAGCAAGTCAGGCATTTCGAAACATAGATAGTGATATCCTTCTTCATGCCTGGCCACCAGTACTTGTAGCGCATGTCCTGGTACATCTTGTAAGCACCGGGATGAATAGAATACCGAGATTTGTGGGCTTCGTCCATCAGAAGTTGTCGCAAATTAGTACGCTTGGATATCCAAATTCGGTCCAAATAATGAAAGATACCATTAGATTTATTCTCGAGTTGGGCGCCATCGTTTAGAATCCTTTCCTTTTTCAAAGTACGCTTGGTAAAACAAGCATGCTGAGCGTCACGTATAAGGGCTTCGAGATTATGCTGGGCTTGGCTATTACGAACGCTATGCAAATATCTTCGTCGACTGAGAGCATCGGCAACGACATTTGCTTTGGCTGGGTGATAACGAATCTCACAGTCGTAATCGTTGAGGAGTTCTACCCACCGGCGTTGACACATATTCAGTTCCTTCTGGTCAAAGATATGTTGTAGGCTCCTATGATCGGTGAAGATCGTACACTTGGTACCATAAAGGTAGTGTCGCCAAATCTTTAACGCAAAAACAACTACGCCAAGCTCGAGGTCCTGTGTGGTGTAGTTCTTCTCGTGGATCATGAGCTGTCGAGAAGCGTACGCGATAACCTTGTCTCGCTGCATGAGAACACAACCAAGACCAAGGTTCGAGGCATCGCAGTAGACTACGAAATCGTTGTTTCCGTCGGCAGTGAGAGCACGGGAGCATTGCAAAGCATATCCTTGAGGGTTTGAAAGGATTCCTCTTGTTTAGTTCCCCAAACAAAAGGTTTGTCCTTATGCGTAAGAGATGTAAGCGGCACAACAATCTTAGAGAAACCTTCGATAAATCGGCGATAATAGTCTGCCAGTCCGAGAAAAGAACGGACTTCAGACGGGTTCTTGGGTGTAACCCAACTCTTAACGGTCTCGATCTTTGTGGGATCGACGTGGATACCTTGACTATTGACAATGTGACCCAAGAATTGGACCTCCTCCAGCCAAAATTCACACTTGGAGAACTTGGCATAGAGACGGTTTCCCTGGAGTAACTCAAGAACCAAATGTAGATGCTGCGAGTGTTCGGCCTTTGACTTGGAATAGATCAGGATATCATCGATGAACACGATTACGAAGCGATCAAGAAAGGGTTTGCACACTCGATTCATTAAATCCATAAAAACTACGGGAGCGTTAGTCAAACCAAAAGGCATAACAACAAACTCATAGTGACCATAGCGGGTTCAAAAAGCGGTTTTGGGTATATCATCCTCTTGAATGCGTAACTGGTGATAGCCTGAGCGTAGATCGGTCTTCGAGAAACACGTAGCACCTTGTAATTGGTCAAACAAATCATCGATTCGGGGCAAGGGATAATGATTCTTGATTGTCAGCTTATTCAACTCCCTATAGTCGATGCACATCCGGAACGAACCATCCTTCTTTTTGACGAAAAGGAAATGCGTGCCCCAAGGAGAGGTGCTAGGGCGAATAAAGCCTTTATCAAGTAGTTCCCGGAGCTGACTCGAGAGTTCACGCATTTTAGAATGAGCGAGACGATAAGGCGCTTTAGCAATAGGGTTTGCTCAAGGAATGAGTTCGATTCGGAAATCGATATCACGAGTGGGAGGCAATCCGGGGAGATCTTCAGGGAATACGTTGGGAAATTCATGAACTCCGCTACTACAATGTGTGCCAAGAAAGCTTGGTATTCCTTGCGGAGATACTTTCTAGCTTAGACACATGTCATGAGTTTAAGACCCTTCGAAGGTGTTTCGCCATACACACAAAGTTGATCACCATTAGCGAGCGAGAAACAAATCATCTTATCAAAACAAATAACTTCAGCACGATTTCACGAAGAAAATCCATGCCTACTATGATGTCAAACTACCGAGCTGCATCGGAATAAGGTCGATAGGGAAGACGTGATTGTTGAGTTCGAGCGTACAATCACGTAGAACAGAATTGACGGCGACGGTTCTTCTAGTGGCAACTTCAACATCGAACGTCGACGGTAGATGGGCGCGCTTACGATTAAGGAGCTTTTCGAATTCGAACGATACAAAACAGTTATCGGCTACAGTATCAAATAAACACGTAGCATATATACCATTCATAAGGAATGTACCATTGACCACATTGTTGTCTGCTTGAGCCTGGCGAGCGTTAATGTTAAAGGCACGTCCCCGGGCTGCTGGTTGTTGCTGCTGTTGCTAAGGCTGCTGCTGTTGTGCCTCTTGCTTAACCACTCGATTGGGGCACATGTTTGCGAAGTGGTTGGGATTACCATACGCAAAGCAAGCTCTAGCATAAGCCGCGGGTGTAGGAGCTGCTTGATGAACTTGAGGAGCAGTAAGTAGAGCTTGTTGAGCAGGAGCTTGACCTTGAACTGGAGCTGGGGTTTGACGTGGACCTGTACGGCAGTTGGCATTGAAGTGGTCGTACATGTTGCAATGGATACAGTAAGTGCAAGGAATTCCCACATGGTGGAGGTAGGTACAAGTAGGGCAAGCCGGGTAAGGAACAGTATACGCACTCTTTGCCTGCGGTGCGTTGGTGACTGGTGCCGCGACTAGGCGGTGTTGCGGCTGCAGTTGGGCAGGAACTGATTGGAGCGGGGCAGCGGTAACTGCACAATTCTTGTTGTTGGAACTGCTGTTGTTCTTCCTCTTTCGGCATGAGAGCTTCGAAGATTGCATTGCGGCGGCGGTTGAAGCAGTGGTAGCTTGATGCAGATTCTTATGAGCTTTATCCAAGTAACCAGACTTGACTCGCTTGTTGTTGATCTCAGCAGCGAGTAAAAAAGTTTCCTCAATTGTTGTCGTCTTTACAACTTGAACGAAATCAGCCACGCAATCCGGAAGAGCACGGATATACTTCTTGATGTTAATTTCAGGCGTGGTAACTTGGCTAGGACAGATTATGCTTAGCTGGTTGAAGCGAGCAGTCAAACCAGCGCTTTCTCCATCTTTCTGCTTGATATGCCAGAACTTGTCCTCCAGCTTTTGGCGTTCGTGGGGAGGGCAGAACTCTTGCATCATAACGTCATTCAACTCATCCCACGTCAGCCCGTAAGCTGCATCATTTCCGCGTTTGTTTCTCTCGGCCGTCCACCAATCCAGAGCTCGGGATTGGAAGACGCCAGTGGCATTAAGAGTACGGAGATTATCAGGACAGCCACTTTGGTGAAGGGTAACTTCGATAGAAACAAACAATTGGAACATGGCAGTAGGCCCATCTTCGCCGGTAAACTCTTTCGGGCCGCAGGCTTTGAACTGCTTGAAGCTAAAAGCAGCTTTAGGAGCATCAGTCCTGGATTCTTCAGACGACTTGCTAGCATTTTCATTTAGCTCACTAACAATCTGGGGGATAACTTTTGCCATTTGCTTAGCGACGAGGGCGGCGATGCATTTGTCATCATGATTACGGCGAGCAGACCGGGAATGAAAGGATCCAAATGACAACATTGTCTGCAATAGACAACACCATAGGATTCAAAACGCTATTTAATCGAATCTCACCACACTCGTACTACTACTAAAGCTCAGGAGCACAAACAACCACGTAAGCACATAGGCACATAATCACAGAAGCACGTAAGCACGTAAGGCACAGAAGCACATAAGGCAGTCAGAACACAGAACCCATTCTATATTTTGCACGTATTCACCTATCCTGGTCACACACAATCACATATCATTCAAGTCCGCGAATTCAAGAATAGCGATTGCGATTAGCGAGCGCATGGCGAGTAACATAGCATGTGTTTATCCACGAGTAGGAGCGATTTGTTAGCGTATTGAGATAGATGTGCAGTGCGGGTCGTGTGTGTAGATCAAAACGAGAAGCGAAAAGCGTATAAACCACCAAAATCAAACACATAAACAGGTAAAACCATATAAAACACATAAAATCCACATAAAAGCGACAAATATCAGAGTCAGCAGTTGCGGGCTCAGAATCGAAACACATAAAAGTCGAGAATAGATTTTCTGCGGCTGATAGACGTCGACTACCCAAAGTGATTCGACTATTCACAAGGACTTTTGGTACACACTTTGGCTTTCGGGACTGTGCTCTCGCCTCGATTTTGGGCGAACGGCACGCATCCTTCCAGTTACAGTGTGACTTCATGTCGTTGGAGTCCGTTGAGACTTTGGTGAGAGCTTTGTAAAACCAAAAATATAGAGCGGAATGTGTCGCCAAGGTTCGGGTTTCACCCCTAACTTAGCGACTACATCCCTGCTTGTATGATGAATTATGAGATAGATAAGGAGATTTGTGTCAAAGTATGGATTTCACTCCTGGTTCGATGCAAGTTCTCTTGTTTTATAGTAATGATAGCAATTCGAATGAGTAATCTGGTCGAGAGTTTGCGGTTTTCACGCCTAATCTTAACCAGATCATTCGTTTTTCTGTATAATCAGCCTTAGGAAAGGCTGATCTTGCGCAGAACTGTAGTATGCGATATTCGCGCAAAAATGTAGTGTACAACGAGAATAGTGAGTAAGCTCGTACAAAACCCTTAAAGGGGATGCACAAGTCGGTCTGTTGGTACTTAGACTATAGACTAGGTCGTTTCTAAGACATCGACCCAGACTAGGTCGAGTCTTGCCTAATTCCCTATAGTTATGGCTCTGATACCAATCTGTCACACCCCAACCGATGGCGGAAAAATCAGGGCGTGGCACTGAGCAAAACAGATTGTCCAGGAGAATCCATAACAACTATTAGTTATAATATATTAAAGGTTCATGTCCCATACCATAAACATATAAAATAAAAACAGTTATTACAGACATTGTTCTCAAACACAAATTATCCATTCCGACAACTCAGATTTCATTTAATTGTTTGTTTCTAAGACTCCATCCTAACTTGATTCCCACATAGCAGCAAAACATCCTAACCACCTGTCACATATGTTAAAATAAGGTCAATACACATAGTGTAAATGTGAGCATACAAGTTTGATATAGCATAATAGAGTTCGAAATAGTAAACGCATAACCAGCATGTATCATGTATAATGCGAAGCTAGTAGGTTATCGACAATGAAATATGCACAGACTAGACTGTGAGTTGTAGAATGTGCAACACATATCACCACTGCGACATGTGAGAGGTAACCTTAACAACCCCTGTCCACGACAGGTGCTGAACAAATAGTACTATCGTTGCTAAGGCGTCAGGCAACAATCACTGTGTTAACATAACATACAAGCATTCATCGAATAACACGTATCATGCAGTAACGGTCAGCGTATAAATAGTGTTTGAGTTGTGTGAAAGATGTGATTTAGAATACGTAACGTATATAACACCCAAAAGTGCATAAAGCAAAAAGGGATCGAGTATACTCACAGATCATGCTTAACAAGTAAACACTCTCTTGGATTGAAGGGAGCGCTGAGTGATTAGCCTGAATAGTTATCGATAGCATAAACGATGAGCGGTGTGTAAAATGGTGCAAAAGTACCAAGTGTCGGATGGTAATCTGATCGGATGGCAATCCGATCGGATGGCCAGTCGATCGGATGGCCAGTCGATCGGATGTCAATCCGTTCGGATGGTTATCCGATCGGATGGCCATTCGATTGTATTGACATTCTTTTGGTAGGGATGTGTTTGTGTATGATGGCTTTGAAGTTTTCGTTGTAGCATTTTAAAAATAGAAAAGTATCTCTACCCTTCAGGTCGATCGATCGAACGGTAGTTCGATCAGATAGCGATCCGATCGGCAAGACACTTAGTGAGAATAACTTCACAGCAGGATTGCCACTCGATCGGATCGCAATCCGATCGGTTGGTAATCCGTTAGCTACTGATGATCTTTGAAAAATTATAAAAAATGATTAAGTGTCGAAGTTCCAAACATCACATGGTCGGATGGTCGTTCGATCGGATGGCTATCCGATCGGACGGTAATCCGTTCGACGTTCAAAACCTTATAAGTTTGAATAAAAAGTTTAAGTGTGAAACCAAGTGCAAGCCGATCGGGTGGCTGTTCGATCGGATGGCAATCCAATCAGATGGCAATCCGATCGGACGACAATCCGATCGGACGGTAATCCGTCCCAACGACCTGATCGTCTTGGTACTTGATTATTTTGAAAGTTTTGCGGTTTTGATCGAGACGGTATGATAACGTGCTAAAAGACAGAAACCCCATCTTGACCCAAGCGATCCGATCGAACAGGAACCACCCTAGTCCGATCAGCTCACTGTTCGAGACGGTTGTTCATGTTTAACCCGAAATCAGTTGTCTCTTGGATAGAATTCAGATCTTGAAATAACACATCACTAAGAAAGAGTAGAAGATCAGAACGAGCTCAGATTCTATTGGTTTCGAGTGCATTGTGAGTAAAAGAGTTGAAAGAAGGTTAGAAAACCATCTTTCAATCCTTTTAACCATGAATATGTGTAGATCTATGCGAAAACATTGATTATTCATGTGAAAATCCTTCAGATCTAAGTTGTTCTTAGTGGAATGATGCCAAACCTTGAAGTTCATAAGAACTCCATGATGACATCACCCTAGTACACCTCAAATCCCGTGATTTCACGGTTAAAAGTTAAGATTCAAAGGTGAAAAAGATGAAGGAGTGCGTGTAGATCATAGAAGTACAAGATTTAGGTTGAAAACTTACAAGAATCGCGGGAAATCGAGAGAAATGAGTGCTTGAGCGAGCTGGTCGAGTGGAGGAGCTGTCACATCAAAAATGATGTGACAGGAGGGTATTTATAGGGTTTCCAAAAGAGGAAAGTGTCAAAGTGTCGGATTGGTCACCGATCGGATGGCAGTCCGATCGGATGGCCACCCGATCGGTTGGCCACTCGATCCTGGTGTCCGGCGTGATGAGTTTTGTTGTTTCGATACGCGTGTTGAGCGTGGCGATGCGATTCGAGCGAGCGATGCGATAATATTACCCATTAGTTACACAAATATCCTAACTGCTATATCTAACATACAATCACTATAAATAACTTGTGTTTAGCGTTTGCGATTTAGATTGCGATGCGACAGAATTGCGATTGCGATTAAACACCTCAACATAAACATAACAGGCACAAGTAACACATAATAGCACACACACGTAAAACAATATCCAGAACACATAATTCGAGTTGCGATAGCGATAAGTCGATTAGCGATTGAACATGCGATTAAACAGCGATTAAACCTCGATTATTAATAGATACTCCACATAACACAACTAAAACAAATAAATAATAGAATCGATTATAAGTCAAAGAAGTCAAAACAGTAGTTGAGCAAGGAGTGACAGATCGCAATTAGCAATTTTTTCTTCCTTTGACTTCAATCTTGACTTTGACTTTGAGTTTCGAAACAAGGGGTGTTACACGGTGTGATGGCGGCACCGGTCCTCGACGCCTTGGGGACATACCCCATACCGCACAGCCTTACAGAATTACCCGTGGATTTAAATTTGGTAACAAAAAAAACGACAAATATTAAAAAATAGGATCATACCAATTTGCATCGTATTATTTAAAATATTGTTCTAACATGTTCTAAAATCCCCAAATGCTTAAGCCGGGTTAAGTCAAAAAGTGTGGATCATGCGAGATCTATATAACTAGTAAGATTCTACCACGCGATGAGGAGGAAAATTGATCAGTATCAATTCGATTTGATTAGTTATTGGCACACCGTATAGCAGTTGAAAGAAAACTCATAATATAAAGTCGTGATATAGTAAAAAAGATATAGATATGTGTGTTACATCAATCAAAAGCCATAATAAAAATGAATATCGGTACTGGTTTCGATAATAATAGCAATACCAATGTTATTTGGTAGGCATCACCGGTATGAATAATACTTTATTTTGAATTCAAATACGTTTACAACAAAATTTATACCCGATTATTAAACATAGCTGCGTAATAATTGGTCGATGTCGATTATGTTCGTCATGGAACATATTCGAGAAAATACCTTAATTTGAATAAAACTCAATTTTCAATAAAATTTATAAGGGAATGTTGAAAAAAAATAAACATAGCTGCGTATTTGGATAATTTAAAAAACTAACGACTACAACTTGTTAGAGAAAAAACAAGTTAAATTATAACTTGAATATATTAAAAAGTAAAAGGGATTCGCTGGTCTGGTGCGGTCCGTTGTGGTACTGGCACTGGTCATACCAACTGAAAGAGAAAAAATCAATCAAAAACCATAAAAATGAATATTGGTATCGATTCCAATAATATTGCTACTGTCACCGACAATCGCTAGCTCTTATATAATACCAAAAAACGATACGCTATTTTGTGTACAACTATTTTTTCAACAAATTTTATGTCGGAATGTTGAAGATAAAAAGTAAACACACCTACGTATTCAACTTTAAATTTGTTGAATTTGTTGCCCTTTGCCCGTTTGGGTCGGGGGTGCTTTTGTTTGTTTGCCCTTTTGCCTGTTTGGGTCGGAGGTTGTTTTAATGAAGTATACTTTTCAAAAAAAAAAAAAAAACGTATTCAACTTTAAAAATAAAAGTTAACGAACACAAGTTATTAAAGAAAAATCAAATTAAATGAAAAATAAAAGCTTTAACAATTAACTAGCGTTAATACCCACGCTAAATGAGTACGCAGCGAGGCGAATAGTTATTTTAATACATACAGTCACAAATCGTGGTTGTGTGCCTTGAAATGTGTATACAACGAAGGTGTTAAATTTGTAAAGATAAAAGAAAAATAAACCAAAAAACAAAGGACATTAAAAAGTTAGAGAAATTATAACATTGATGGGTACTAAAAATATTAAAAAATTCGTTGAACACGGAATTATATTCACAATAAAATATTTTGTTATCATAAGCTAAGTTATATCGAGTGTCTGTACGATATCAATAACTGTAATAAACTGATACCGATCGAACAACACCGACACCGATACGTATATTCGTTTTTATGGTTTTAAATTGATATAAAACACAGGTCAACTGCTTGACCGGTATGGTACTGATATTGTAATAAATTGATATGGTAATGACCAAAGACCCGTTACAAAGCACGCAAGAATCCCACTAGTTATATTTAAACGTAAACATGAATTGCTTGGGATTCAAAGTTGTTTTGGATATTAACATATAACAATTGAATACTAGTGCGTGTTGTTTAGTTTTCTAGTAATAGATAAACACAAGCATGATACATACTCGTGCAATTGTAAGATAAAAAGTGTACACACGATATAAACCCAAACTTAATGTATATTTCTAGAAGTGTTAACAAAGGAGAATTGCCGCACGAAATATTAATTCACTAACAATTCGTTCACTCTTATTTATATATAGTGGGAAACCCACGCGTTGCGGGGGTAGAAAATTATCCTACGTTGTGCTTGTTTCCGGTTGTTTATCAATCGTATCATTTTATAAAAAAAACCCGCCAACCATTAGTTTTTAAGAAAACAATTCTCAAAGTAACAGTGATACTTGATACTTATAATAAAGGGCAACATCTTCCGTATAAAATAGCTCATTAGCTCCTTTAACGTCCACTCTTTTAATTTATAAAAAGGTGAATGTTACTAAAACTTCTTCACACCATCAATCGTGAAGAAATCTAAACGAAAATAACATAGTTTTGATTTAAAATGATGTCTAGAAACATATAGATTTCTACGTAGAATAACAAATAGGAAGGTCCGCAACTCACTCACTTGAAGACTCAAAATTTGTACAAATAACCATAAGGGTAGAAAACCTAGTTTTCTTTAAAAAGGTAATATTAAATTTATATAGATTTGTGTAAGGGGTAGAAATGGAAGAACATGATAAAAGTATGTAAATTTGATGTAGATTCATTCTTGACCTTTGGTATGTCATCTTAAAAATTTGTGCAAATTACCATAAAGGTAGAAACCCTAGTTTCTTTAATAAGATAGTATAGATATAGATATTAATTTGCACCTTTTAAGGAGGAAGGGGGTGCACCCGTCTCCACTAATTTTTCGGTTAGTAGTGTAATTTTTACGATTTTTTCGTCTGAAGTTTTTAAAATTATATAGGTCCGACTCCGCCAACATTTTGCTTAAAACAACTCTGCCCCTACCAATTTTATTGTTCAAAAAATTTATACATATTTTCGTATTGCGTTAAAAAAAGTGAAGAACCAAACTATTAATAATTTTTTATAATTGTTTTTTAAGTACAAGTGAGTTTAAATAAATATAAAACTAGTTTTTATATAAATGAAACTTGAGGGTTCATTTTTCTCTTAATTGAAAGATGTTTAAACAAAATAAAAGAACAATATGTGAGGAAATAGGTAATATTGGTGCCCCATCTGGGTTGTTCGACTTCAACAGGAGAAAAAAAAGATTCTGTGTTCTTAGGGTTCTGTTCTTAAAGCCTTTAAATCTTCAATCATTTATACGTATTTTTGCATTATTATAAGTATTTTGGTCTTTTGTTTGTTAAAAAATATTTAGTTTTTATATGTGTAAGAACGTGTCATTTGAATGAATGAAGATTATTTCGTTTTATTTAGAGTTATTATTAATTGACCTGACCCAAACTGAATAGGCGACCCGAACATATAACCCGAAACATAGCGATAGGAATTTTTTTTTTGGGTCCCATGAGTTTCTGCCCGCGCGGAACTTTTGGATAAGCTCTACCACTGGTTATTGTTGTTTGTACTTGACGCAGTATTAGTTTAATGTGTATGGTATGTTTGTAAATTTGGTTTTTCAGTTTGTTTTCATTTGTGGGGTTTTAAAGCTTTGTTTGGTTAGGGTTTGGCTTCATTTTAAAGTCTTATTTCTATACGATGTATTGTTATAATAGTTGTGATGGTACTTGATATTTGGCGTGGCAGTATGTCTTACAGTGGTGTTTTGTTATGTTGCATGTTAAAAATATACAAATTTGTATATTTAATGACATGGTGATTATGGGTTAATGTGTTTATTGACTATGAAGTTAAAAGTATGGTGTTGTAAAACTGTGATAGCTTTACAAAAGCAATGGGTTAATACTAACTTTCGGAGCCTATTAAATAAATATTTTTAAGAATTCAAGTGTATTTTGAATAGTCCACTGTTTTAGTTGTTTCATATGGCAATGATGAATTACATATTTACATCAAAAAGGTGTTATCCTTAATTGATGTACACGAGCCTTTAAAATACAAAGGAAATTCACTTAAAGTATTTTATCCTTCGTTTTTTTTAAACCATAGGCTAATTTGTTTCTAAATTGATTGGTTTAAAAAATGTCAAACTCCAATGAGGAGATACACGTTCTTAAGCGTCTTGCATCTCTTCTTGAAGATCTGATCGAGTCCGATCATTTGGTTATGGAAAAGATAAATGCACTAACCGAGCGTGTTAGGAAGATATGCGAAGAACATACTAAACTTCAAGTCACTGTTGTCATGTTTAGCCTAAAAATGTTAATAAGAACTAATATGTTTAGGCGTTATATATAATAGTTTTACATTAATTGTAAATTTTGTAATATTTTTATTAATAATCAAATGTTATAATGCATCAAAACGGGGCCTAAATCTAGTTGCGATCAAAATATAAACATTGTAAACATCACTCAACATTAATATTATGTATATGTATAATTGCATTACAGCATCCATACGTCACCCTAAACTTTCTGAATTCACACTAAAAACCCTCTCAACTTTCTAGAAACTCTGTATAAAGTCATTTTGGCTGACTCAAGTTTTACGTGCTTATTTGTATGTACGTGTCGATATAGATTTAAGTTGGTTTGAGTTTTGACGTATATTTTTTTCGAAAATGAGTTAAGTCAAATATAATATATTTCCATGTTTGTTTTTATTTATGTTTTTAGATGATCTATGTTTTGACATAAATTTTGTTCATAAATGAGTCGAGTCAAATATAAAAGGGCATGGGTTAACTACAATACCCATGCCCTTTTTGTTTTGCCTTTTTCTTTCAGTTTTTTGTGTACGTCAGTACCTCCCAACTTTATTTAACTTTGTATAAATTCATTTTGATCCACCCAAGGTTTACGTGCTTATTTTTATATATATGTCAGTAAAAATTCAAGGTGATTTACGTTGCGACGTACTTTTTACGGAAATGAGTCAGGTCAAATATGATACATTTTCGTCCTTATTTTTATGTACGTTTTCAGTTGATCTACTATGTTTTGATATAAATTTTGTTCGAAATGAGTTGGGTTAAATATTCTATGTTTTTGTTAGACGATTTAAATTCAACTTACTTTACATTTTGACACCGCCGCAATGAATGGAACCATTCTTTAGCTTAAAAAAATACTAAGTTCTTACATGCTTATTTTTATGTACGTATCAGTATAATTCTAGTTGTTTTATGATTAGACGTAATTTTTTTTCGGAAACGAGTCCAGATAGGTATAATACGTTTTTATACTTTTTTATGAATGTTTTCAGTTGGTCTACGTTTTGACCTAAACTTTGTCTGAAAACAAGTCATGTAGTTTATATTTTGTTTTCATTAGCAAAAATATACCGTTGGTCCTTGTGGTATCTGGCAAATTTCAATGTAGGGTACTAATAGTTTTTTGTTACAAAATCAGGTATTAACTTTCTAATTTGTCACAATGTTGAGTACGAAGGCCAAAGCTTGTTAACTTTTTTTGTTAAGTCTTAATAAAATGACTAAAATGACCTTTAATAAATAGCGAGTCTATTTTTAATTAATTGTATTTGACTAAAATAATTTAAAGTTTTATTTATATTTATATTTTTTATATTTTTCTGTTTTATTTATATTTTTTATAAAATTATATCGTTTTGAAGTTTATTATTTATAACTTTGAGTTTATATATAATATTATTTAGATTAAGTTAAAAAAGTTTATTTTACTATCATATTATTATATATAAACTCAATGTTTATAAATAATAAACTTCAAATCCATTTAATTTTATAAAAAATATAAATAAAACAGAAAAATATAAATAAAACTTTACATTATTTTAGTCAAATATAATTAATTAAAAAATAGAGTCTCTAGATATTAAAGAGCATTTTAGTCATTTTAGTAAGACTTAACAAAAAAAGTTAAAAGGTTTGGCCTTAGTAGTCAATATTGTGACAAGATTTGACTTTAGTACTCAACATTGTAACAAACTAGAACATTAATACCTAATTTTGCAACAATTTTTTTTTTGGTACCCAACATTGAAATTTGGCAAAAAGCACAAGGACCGACGGTGTAATTTTTTATTTTCATTAATTGTTATAAATTCGAGTTATTTTAATTTTTACGCCACACAACATTTGACAATTTAAATAACCAATTCAAATTAATACACAGATCAATCAGAATATCAGAACTTCAAGAAAAATAATAAATTTATATTCCACCAGAACTTCAAGAAACAATAATAAATTTTAGATTCCAAAAAAATTAGTGAACACCAAATCAAAATTGTCGGTAATTCTAAATGCACCATACTCTATTTACTAGTTACACCCTACTCTATAAAATTATTTAAACTTAAGTAATTGGTCCAATAAAATTGATTCTTTTTCATATTAATTATAGCCTTTATCTTTTTTATTTCCTTTTTTTACTTTTTTATTTCCTTCTTTCCTTTTTTTAATATTTTATAATTTTACTGTTATACGTTTTCTTTTATTTTTTTCGTTGAGATCGGTCTTAGGAAAAATACTTCACTAACTTTTTCAGATTTCATTAACTTTTTCAGTTTTGATATAAAAACATTTACTTTTAAAAATGATATATAACGCACCTTAATTAATGCTACTAAATGAACCCTCTCATCTCATAATAATGAATATAAAGCCCATCATCTAGGACAGTATAACACACCCTAAATTGAATTAAGTGAAGATACATATACCGCATCATCAACATCATCCAAATCATCAACTTAGCATGGTAAATCTTCAAAGTAAGTACACAGATATAGATATTAAAATATAATTGTAATAAAATTCAAAGTAAGTACGCAGATGTGGATATTAAAATATAATTGTAATAAAAGAGAACAACAAATAGATATTAAAATATAATTGTAATAAAAGAGTACGACAAAAGAAAACAATTATAAACATGCAAACGCTAGATTTACTTCTAGATATGGTAATTAAACAAACATAAAACAACACGTTTCAATCATATCATAATCAAAATATGAGAATATAATATATGATCAACAACAAATTGTAAAATTAATTAAGTACGCAAATTACCCAAAATATCTTCAAATCTTCAAGGCACTATGATAAATTTCAGAAAGAATAAAAACATTAACATCATGACACAGTTTTTATTTATACTTTACACCTGACGTTACATATTTTATAGACGGAGAAAATAACACCTTTATTTTCATAAAATAAGGAATTTTAAAATGTTTTACAAATTTACATGATGTTTTTGAAATTATAATACTTACCAAAATAATGCACCTTAATTACAAAGCAACCGCTACTAAAAAATAAGTATCGCGAACAATAACCAAATGTTAGTAATTACTGATGGACCTTCAACGGCCGGCAAAAACATGAACGATAACCAAATGTTAGTAATTACCGACGGACCTCCAACGAACACCGGCAAAAACCAAAACCAAAAACATGAACGATAACCAAATGTCACTAATCTTGCTGATGCTTTTGTTCCTAAAAAGAGAGATGGGGCAAGTAATCGTTTTGGTTTTCTTAGGTTTTGGGGAGTAAAGGATCCAGTTGTTTGCACAAAGAGAATCAAGGAGATCTCTATTGATGGGGCTAAGGTAGGGGTGAATGTGGCGAAGTTCATGTTTAACAGCGGGGAAAGGGAGCCAAGCATATAAACAGGCTCGGGGCAAAGATGAACAAAGACCGACGCAGAAGCTGTATGTCCAGTCAAATGGTAATGTTGTCGGGTATCAAACAAGATCTAACGCGGGGGGTGGGGGGGGGATTAAACTGTATAGCGATCAGGGGCATACCTACCTACTGGTGTGGTTGGGCGGCCGCACCCCTTGAAAAAAAAAATTAGGGTTAAATTTAGCACAAATACCGACCGCACCCCTTGAAAATTTTCAACCGCACCCTTTGGAGTTTTCAACCGCCCCCTTAGAAAAAAAAATCTTATGAATTTATAAAAAAAAACTTGTAAACATTGATTTTTATTAAAATATATCCTAGTTTATATAATTATTCTTTAACCACTTTACTGAACAATTTAACCCAATAACTTTCATTTAACAATTTAGCCATTAGCTCAATAAATATTCCATTGTAACCCAAGCTCAATTAACCCAACCCAATTATATTTGAAGTTAAATAAAATAACCCAACCCAACCGCCCCTTCCAATTCTTTCTCCCGCTCTCCCTCTTCTGATCGCGCAGCGACCGACGCACGTAAGCAGTCAACAGGCATGACGGCAGCGACTGTATTCTCACCGGAAAAGCTTGATTCCGACCACCCCATCACCCGGAATCCAAAATTTAACGAGGTATCTTCGTTTTTTATGTTTTTTTGTTGTTTTATGTGGTTTTTTTAGGAGAATAGAGTTTTAAATGTGTTAAAAGGGTTTGAAATTTTATGTGTTTTGATATATTTTTTTTTTGTTGTTCTAGACTTTAGTAGCATTATTTTGTTGTTTTGATGTTTTTTTGTTGTTCTAGACTTTACTAGGGCTTGAAAATTATGGACAATGGTTGAATATAATTGTTTATTTTGTTTAAGTGTTTAGTGTTTTTTTATGAACTTATGGATCAATTTATATGTGATAGGAACCATGAGTAGGGAAGTTTTGGCGAGATCTCTCGAGAGAAACCATTAGGAAAGTAGCTATATATGATGTTTTGCATAGATTTCAAAAAATGAAAACTCGTAGGCACAATTTTAAACATGTATGTAATGACGTTTGACGTGTTTTAGATGGTTATATAAATTTTTGTTTGACGTTCTTTTTTTTACATGACCCGACCCGACCCGATCCAATCTGATATGAACCGGATTATTTTATATACCTTGGGGCCTAAAATCTTTAAAAAATATTCCACACCCCCATAGAAAAATTTATGAGTCCGTCACTGATAGGGATGTACTCTCAGGTAATCTTGTTTCACAGATCAGCCGTAAAATCATTGCTGTTAACCGAGCTAAGGGAATTTCTATCTTGTGAGTTATTGTGTGGTGCAAAGACGAGTTACGTTGGTGGTCTAAAGATCCTTATTATTTTTCCAGGGCAGGATTTTGTGAAGGAGTTCTTATTGAATCAAGTTAACTTTTGGAACTAGTGGTTGTCTAGGCTATGAGTGTGGGATGGTCAAGAGGTTGAGTACAACAGAGTCTCGTGGTTAGTCATTGAAGAGGTATGGTCACCAATCCATGCACACATAGCAGAGACCACACCACTTTCCTCCAGTTTGATGCCTACATCAGTAGGATGCATCCAGAAGCTTCTAGAAGTTTCCGAATGAAATCGCAGGTGACAAAGAAGATGCTCTCCTAGACATAAAGGACGACACGTGTCACCTATAAATGGACGCCAACTGGACCTGCAAGATATTGGGAGGACAGACCGACAGCCACTGCCAAAGTACGCCCAGCTGGACAAATAGGGGCGCACCACGTCATCCACTACCCTGACGCAATCAGAGGGGACAAAGAGGATATTCCTCTTGGTCTGACAGCTGGCCCCCACTGGCTAGCTGGCAGGTCTCCTCCTCCTCTTTCATCCTTCGGCTATAAATAGAAGACTCTTCCTTCAGGTTTAAGGATTCTGCTATCTCACCATTTTTACTCTTAACACATACTATTCTCCTCAGAACAGTACTTATTCTCATGCTAGAGGGTGGTTAGAAGGAGAACCCCCTATTCCCCTCCTTGTGGCGAGTCACCAGTGTTCTGTTTTGCAGGATTCCAGCTAACGGCGAGTGGAGAAAGAGATTGAAAACTCTCTTCAATGGCTGAACCAAACCCCTCTCTTCACATTGACAGAGAAAACTCTCCATTTGGACCGGCTACGGACACCGTTCACGTCCACAGCCACCAAAAGGACGAGGCCGTCTGAGAAGAGCCAGCAGGTAACGAAATTCCTGACTTTTTTGGAAGTGCTTCCCAAGTTATCAATCAGACAACTCTCGAGATTCAAAACCCTGGCCATGGTGCAGGCCCCTCAGCACCATCGGCACCAGTACAACTAAATATCTCTTCACTCTTGGGTTTACCAGAAGGAGAGACTCTCACTTCCTGGTATACCAAACAACAAGCAACGTTGAACTTAGTCTATGCGCAGCTAAGCGCATAGCAAGCATTGATCCAGGTGCAAGCTCTTCTGTCCGCATTTGTAACTCCGTCTCAAAGACAAACAATCACCCAGACTCCGTAACAGGCGCATGCGCATACGCGGACCCAGCAACACGAAAGGTCATCCCCAATAAGGAGGCAAAGCGTGCATGACATGCGCGATACATACGGTGAAACAGAAAGCAATTATGAGCACCACACCCACTAGCAGAAGAAAACCCCATTGCACAGTCGATTGGGCCCACGCAATGTTAATAAAGAATGGGAGAATTACAATGAAGAGGATTCTACTTACAGACAGGAAGAAACTTCCGTTTTCAGCAGGTTGGCACCAAACCATGAGGCGTACAGACCCCGTGCACGCACGGGGAATAATCTAAATGCTGAGCATGATTTCACTTTAAGCTACCTCCCGGAGGGCATAGCTGAGAAATCCAAATTTGTTAGAGAAATTGCTATGGCTCCGTTAGAAAAGACAAAGCTGCCACACAACATGGGAAAATACAACGGCCTTACGGATCCAGATGACCACCTACAAGTCTTCATAAGTGTTGGGGTCGTGGGAGGATGGTCTCTACCAGTCTGGTGCCACTTATTCGTACAAACTTTCGTAGGCGCATTGCGCGCATGGTTTGATACGAAGTCATTGAAGACTTCATTATGAGATACAAAAAAGAGTGTTTGGAGATAGGAAATGTGGGAGACGAGATAAGATGTGCGCACTTAATGCACACCATCAAATGAGATGATTTGATTAAAAGAGTTAAAGGCAGAGATGGAGGTCCCAAAGACTAGGAAACTTTCATCATCGAAGCAGCAAAGATGATTGCGCAGACAGATAAACAATGACCAACGACACCCGACAACATTTCTATACCCAGCATGCAAGTAACCAGCGTAACAAGAAAGGAAAGGGTCAGCTTTGGAAAGCATCTAGTTAAAGACAAAGGAGCCCACCGGTTGAAGATGCCCGCGCCACCATCAACCAGATCGATCATCGTAAGGAAGTCAAGAAGGAAAACAAAGAAAAAAAATGGACGCCTCCCACAAAGACTCCGTCTGAAGTCTTGTCCACTGAAAATCACCAATTCAAGGCTCCTCTGCAGATGCGCAACAAGAGAGGGCAAGATCCAAACCTCTTTTGCGATTATCATAAAGATACAGGGCATCTAACAAATGACTGTATTAGTTTGAGACAAGAGATAGAGCGAGCATTGAAGGCAGGTAAGCTCACACATTTGGTCAAGGGGGCAAGAGAGACACTCGCCAAATTCAAAGACGGGAGGAGGGTCCTGATAACAAGAAGCTCCGGAAGCTTGAAAGTCACATGATACAAGGAGTTCAGAGAAGACCCAGGAAGAATTACAACAAGCGCGAAAGGCAAGTCGTTTTTCCGGTGGTTAGAGGAGGACCAAGAGAAAGAAGACCCATTTTGATTTTAGGTTTGTTCGGTCACTACCAAACAGATTACAACTTCATCGACACAGGGAGCACCGCGGATATCATTTACAAACAGTGCTTCAATCAACTAGACCAAGAGGACAAGGCACGTTTGGAACCAGTTGATTATCCACTCACTGGTTTCTGTAACGAGGCCGTCTTCCATCTTGGCTAGATATCTTTCCCGGTGCTACTTTCGGATGGGAAGAATTCTAGAACAGAGGAAGTTATGTTCATGGTCCTACCGGCAAATTCAAGACACAACATTCTTTTGGGGCGGGAATCTCAAGGTGATTTCAGCATGATCTGCTTAGGACCACATTCAGTAGTAGGGTTTCTAACAGAGACCGAGGTCGATATTATCTATGCAAGCAAGGAGGTGCTCGTGACTGATGAAGCACGACCTTCAAAGACAAGCAAACCAACCCCACGCACGGAACCAGAGAATTGGATCACGAACTGGAAATATCCGGAATAGACAATCAATTTAGGCCCAGCAATGTCAGAAGCCACCCGCGCATCCCTCAAACAACTGTTATTCAAGAACATGGATGTTTTCTCCTGGATACCAGCCGACACGGTGGGTGTTCCACGGCACATCGCAGAACATAAACTGAATGTTTCTGAGAACGCCAAGCCAGTTATGCAAACAAAGTGCAACCTAGGGCCAGAAAAACACGAAGCTATGAAGCAACAAGTCATAGAGCTGTTAAATGCAGGGATAATCAGGGAAGTACGTTACTAAACTTGGGTTTCCAGTCCTGTGATGGTGCCTAAAGGGAATAGTGGATGGAGAATGTGTGTGGATTACAAGGATCTAAACAAAGCGTGTCCGAGGGGTTGTTATTCCCTACCAGAAATCGACGAAAAGATTGATTCCTTGGCATCCTTATGATGGAAGTGTTTTTTAGATTGTTACAAGGGTACCACCAGGTACAGATGGCAATCAAAGATGAAGATAAAACGGCGTTCCGCATGCCAATGGGATTGTACTGTTACACGAAGATGCCTTTTGGTCTGCGTAATGCAGGAGCAACATACCAAAGGCTAATGAATGAGACGTTTGGGGAAGCTATTGGCAAATACATAGAAGTGTACGTGGATGACCTGGTCATCATGAGCAAAGAAGAAGATCTGATGTTACAAAACATCCGGAAAACTTTCGACACACTTCGTGGCGTAAACATCAAGTTGAACCCAGCCAAATGCTCCTTCGGGATGGAAGAAGGGAAATTTATAGGATTCATAGTTACAAAAGATGGGTTCACGGTCAACCCCGAAAAAAGTGCAAGCAATTGAGAGGATGCCTTCCCCATAGACAGTGAAAGAAATGTAAAAATTGGCAGGACGTTTAGCCGTGCTAAATCGTTTCCTCGCTAATCACGTGGCGAAATCGTTCCCGTTAATTAAAACTCTCAGAAATTGTGTGAAGAAAAACAAATTCTCATGGACCCCACAAGCAGAGCTCGCGTTCAGAGAGATGAAAGAATGTTTAATACGCTTACTGACTCTGACAGCCCCAGTGAAAGACGAACCGTTGATTATGTATTTATCAGCTTTAGAGAAAGCGGTAGGAGCATTCTTGTTAGTTAACCGGCAGGGTGTACAAACGCCAGTATACTATGTCAGTCGTACCTTGAACGATCTAGAAACAAGATATTCTATGATGGAGAAGCTTGTCCTAGCTCCCATCCACGCGTCAAGGAGGTTACGTAGATACTTTGGAGACCATGTCATCCACGTCCCGACAAACTACAACATCGGAAACATCTTAGCTCGACCTGAAATTTCAGGAAGACTCACAAAATGGGCCATCGAGCTAGGTGGACACAACGTAGTTTGCAAGCCCCGGCCAACAATTAAGGGACAAGTATTGGCAGACTTTCTAACAGAAGTGCCAGACGATACAGATCATGAATGCAAGGAGATAGAAAAAGCTGAGAAACAGTCTTCATAGGAACCGTGGCCGTTATTCACAGATGGCGCGTCCAACGAAGACGGTGTAGGGGCAAGCTTGAGATTGGTAAGCCCAGAGAAACATGAATTTACATATGCTATACGCTTGGATTTCAAGAGTACGAATAACGAAGCAGAGTATGAAGCTTTCTATAACAACTCTCCCAAAGCCCTTAAAACACTTCTATGCGTCCTAAAATACACCCCGCATACGAAAAACAGGCCTGAAATACCTTTATAGAAATAAAAAATCAACAAAAACCAAGTCTGACAGTCGCTCGCGGGGCGCGACGAAGACCTTAGTGGTCTGTCGAGGGGCGCGACGGCCCTTACTTGGGCGACACTGCATAGTGCCACGTGTCCCTGCCATGCGTCAAGCTTACCCTTGACTCGACCAAGCTACCGCAACCTTTTTGGCGCTCGCGGACCGCGAAGGCCTGGGCCCTAAGGCATCGTGGGGTGCGACGACCTGCTCAACCAGCCTATAAAGGGGGGGGGGGGGGGCTTCAGGCTCTCATTTGAATCATTCATTTTCTCTGAATATCTCTCAAATTCTATAAGCCAAAGCTATAGTCCAAAATACCTCTAATAAGCGAAGCTTTGCCTCACTGTAAGTATTATAACCCCTGGTTACGCATTACTTACTCTGCCTGATTGATCTCGACCTCCGTAACGCATGTCAAGGATCTGCCTGACTCAGTCGTTGGAGTTTTGTCTCGGGGGTATAGCTAATGTAAATTGGGTTATCTTACTAACACGTGTGCATTGTTTACTTTTAATAGATTATAACCAGGAAGTTACCAGAGAACAGTAGTATTATCTGAAATAGCAAAGTGAGTCCATTCCCTTTTTGTAAACCATTTGGTGAGTTATTCTCTTTTTGTAAACTGTTTTTACAAAACCTCAATTGTTTTAAAGTATATTTAACAGTGATTGAGTATTTGTAATTCTACAATTACTGTCGGTATGTTGGGGTTTTGTATACATTACTTGTTACTAATACTAAGAATAGTAACATGACCACAAGTCAGGATTGACAGTACTGTGGGTGGTAATTTAGTAGATGTAAACAAATGTAATTGTGGATGCCCTCAATACTATAAAGATATAAAATCTTGTTTTAATTAAACTGGGATGCACTCACCAGTATTTCATGCTGATAAAATCTTTTAAACACGTGTTTCAGGTCACTTAGTGTGAAGCCAATAAAGGCCAGCTGGAGAGCACTGAAGGATTAGAAAAGTGGCTATAAAAGTTACTTAAATAAAAAGGAGACTTGTTTTCAATAATTAGGGTTTACCCCTATAAATATATTCCAAATGAACATCGGGTTTCATCCTATTTATCTATTTTAAACATTTTGGTGTTTAACTCTGATAAACGTATTTCCTAACTACGGTCCTGATGAAACTTTCCGCTGCCAAATTAATAAACACCGATACCATCTGATTGGCCTGCGGCCGCCCACTCCCAGGGTGAGGTCGGTTGCTGTGACAGAAGGTGGTATTAGAGCTAAGCCACTTGTTTAAGCCATTTAGGTGTTCTTCTAATACGTAAACCTTAAACATAATTGTTAGGAAATTGATACCTTATGTGTTATCCTGTGAACATAAAATCTTAATATGTTTATTTTGATTTTTATGTCATTTAACGAATTTTGAATTGCCAATATGTGTTACCACTATCTGTATCTTATAGTTATGCTCTATTTAAAATTTTATATGAATATATAGGTAATATATTAATAATGCTATGCCCTATCAATCTTTATGATATATTATATATATCATATATTTATATGAATTTAATTCACTATGAATTTTATAATATTATAATAATATTATGATATTAATATTTAATATCTTAGTCAAAGATATTAATATAACATACACAATCCTGGTATGATACTTCGAAAATATCATAATATAAATATTAAGATAATACAATTCATGTATTATTCCTAAATGATTTTATGTCATTTAAAATTTTCAGTATGTGTAACCCCTATTTGTATCTTACAATATATTCTACTATAAATATATAAAAGGGATATATTCATAATATATTAAACTTTGTGATAGATATCATACCCATATATTTATGTGAATACAATTCAATATAAATTATAAGAATATTGTGATATTAACATTAATATCTTAATCAAAGATGTAAGATAACACCACTTAGGTATGATATCACTGAAATATTATAATATAAAATATTATTCGATGCAAGTAGTATGTTTTGTGATTTATGATATAGCCCAAAATTTTACTCGACTTAAATAAATGTTTCGTTAAAGTTTTGACAAAACATGTAATTATATTAATTTTGTTAAAATATAATATTTTAGCATACTTAAAACATATTTATTGTTTAATACAATATTATAACAGCATTTTTATAATGATACTATGAAAATATTATATATTATTACATATGCTTTTGTTATATTATATAAGCATATGTACATTTACATACACATGAAAAGTGTGCGAAAAATGTATAAGTATTCTATATTTCATAAATTATATTAACGAAACAAATGATATTTCATACGTAAAATAGAAATATGTACAAAAATATTTGATACTATATAACTATATAATTTAAAAAATATATACGTAACACGTATATATCACAAGGAGATAACTTAAGAATTTTATCATTTTATAGTTTAACTAATTTCTTAAACTATATTTGATTTATATGTATGCATATTCTATATTCTGATATAAGAGTAATACTTGTTACTTAATACAATAAGGATCAAATTTAGAAACGCCAAACTTTGTATTATCTATTATGATTCTTTAAATAAATAAATATTATAAATAAATAATCAAGTCCTAAATATTTCACATCCAAAATGATTCAACCTTTCAGTTAAAAATAAAATTGTTCTAAAAGAATCTAGGAAATTTATGTTTTGATTAATTTTATTTCTTTTGGTGATTTACCCTTTTTATTCTAAAATGTTCTGTTCAATAAAATTTAAACAGAAATTTAAAGATATGCTATTATTACTATAAAAGAACAAATAAAATTATGGAAATAAATAAGATAATTAATATCCTCAGTTATATAATTGGCTTGTTATAAAAATAATTTAGTATTATATATTATATAGGAAATTTGAAAATTTTGTATACGTTTACAGAACGGAATTTCTTGATAATAAATACAATATAATAATCAAATATCTTCTGTAGAAAAACAAATTTTTGTATGTAACAGAAGAAACAGATCTACCTGTTTACCTAGAAATTATCCAAATGATTTTTCAAACCATTAACCACAATTAACCCAAAAGAAACCATAAGGACACCCAGGGTAGCACCAAGGAAAAAAATAGTAGAATCAATGACGGGGAATCTCAGGATCTCATAACAGGCCCTTATTTTCCAGCCACAGTCATAACTACAATTTCCACCATACCTATCCAGCCATGTGCACAGAAAATATATAATTAAACTGAGGTGATAGGGAGAAAAACTATTATGACAAGAAAAAAACAGCACATAATATATATATATATATACTTTCCTTATAATTTGATAAAATATATAGTGAAAAGGAAATGTTAAAATATAATATATATAAATGTGTATATATATATATATATATATATATGGGAGGGGCTCATGCGAGAACCACCCTTATTGTGAGAACCTTGAGAACCAATGTGAACACAACCTAAAATAGCTAAAAAACCCTAAAAAAAACCTAACCCCCACCCCCCCAAAAACCTAAACCCCCCACCCCCCTAAAAAAACCTAATCCCCCCCCCCCCCCCCCAAAAAAAAAACCTAAACCCCCCTCCCCCTCCCCCACCCCCCAAAAACCTAAGCCCCCCCCCCACCCAAGCTAAAATGCTAAAAACTAAACCCCCAAAAAACCTAAAAAAATCTAAAAAAATAAAAAAAAAATATAAATTTTTTTTTTTAATTTTTTTAATATTTTTTAGGTTAAAATCGCTACTTTTCGAAGCCAAAATTTTTTTTTTTTTAAAAAAAAAAAAATTAAATTTTTTTTTTTTTGCTTCGAAAAGTAGCGATTTTAACCAAAAAAATATTAAAAAAATCAAAAAAAAAAATTTTTGTGTGATTTTTAGCTATTTTTTGTTGTGTTCACATTGGTTCTCGCGGTTCTCACAATAAGAGGTGGTTCTCGCATGATCTTCTCCCTATATATATATATATATATATAGGGCTGAGTTCATTTCAGAACTCTAAATAACTACAGAACTTTCAGAACTCCTAATAAACAATCATTTTATATATAAGTTTTTGTATTTAGGATCTTTTTATCATCTATTATATGTATTTCTTTGATTACATACATGTTAAAAGTAGTTTACATATGTTTAATTGCCAAAATTATATATATGTGTCATAACTAATTACATATATGTAAAAAAAACTAGTGTACATATGTGTGATTATAAAATGACATATAAAAAATGATAAAATTACCCTTAACATGTATGTAATCGTAAAAATACACATAATAAATGATAAAATTATCCTAAACATAAAAATATATAAATAAAAAGATTGTTTATTAGGAGTTCTGCGAGTTCTGTAAATATTTATGGTTCTGAAATGATCCTGGCCCTATATATATATATATATATATATATATATATATATATATATATATATATATAAACGGGATCAGGAGAAAACGCTCAAAAGTGTGAGAACGATGAGAACGCATCCTGGGCCAACACGTGTCCCGCAGCATAGAGAAGGGCGGAGGGGCTTTTTTGTCTTTTCATTCTTCTTTTATTTTCCCTACGCGGTATAATATTTTATGGCGTCTAAGTTTTTTTTTTTTTGCGTTAATTGTATTTTTAAACTTTTTGGTGTTGAATTAATTGTTTTTGTGTCACATATATATTTTTTTGGCGTTATAGAGTTTTCTGGTTAATTTTTTGGCGTTTATGGCGTTTTGTATAATAATTCACTTCGAGTCTCTAATATTTGCATAAGATTACAATAAGACAAATTTTTTTTGGCGTTTAGTGAATTTTTTGGCGTTTAATACCCTTTAAAAGGTGTTTTGCCAGCAGCTGTTCTCCCAGTTTTCATACTTCTAGCGTTTTGGTGTTTGTAGTTTTTGGCGTTTTATATAATAATGTTATTTTATTTATAGATAATTAGATAAAAAAATCAACATATAACTTGATATCAAAACAATATAAAATGAAAACAAAAATAATAAAAAATGGTAATCTAATTTCTCTTCCGAATCTTCACTGTCACCGGCCTCTATCTTCTTGAATTTGTTTTGGCGTTTTGAACCTTTTTTTTGAATACTTTAGCTAGATGCCAACTTTCCTACATAAACCTCGTCTTTTTCAGAAGAAGCTGCTTAGTGGCATCCTGTTTTTTGGTGTGATATTCTTGTTTGGCGGCATGTCATTAAAGATCAACTCTTGCTTGATGCTATTTGTAATAATGGAGTCAAAAATAACATTTTACACTTTAGTTGAACCCTTTCTTTCATGTCTATAATCATCAAGAACAAAGCTCACATGATGGCATATCACTGTCATCAGTCTCATTTTCTTGAATATTTGTCTATCTCATCCAGCAAAATATTATTGAGTTAACCCTCTCAGAAAAAGGATCCATTTCAGTGAAAGCTTTGACATATGTGGTGTTTTAAAGGAGTGGTTTCTAGAGGATATGGAGTTTTTTGTGTTTTTCTGGGTGTGATTAATTTCATTGTGTATAGACCTCTCTCTTATAGGAGTTTTTTGGCGCGTAGTTTTAGGCGGGACTTTTTATTGTAATAAATTATAGTAATAAAGTAATTGTCTTTTTAGTTACTGTATTTTTGTATCAACTGTGTTGATCAGCTATTATCAGTTTTATAGGTTATAGCCGTCCCATCTTCTAAGTTTGGCGTTTTTTTAATGGCCTTATGCAGACCAACATGACAAAATACAATAACGTAGTAAATAAAATATTAAGCAGGAAAAATATTTTTTGCAATTTTTGGCGTTTTGTTAGGGTTAACCATTTTTAGTATTATTTTGGCGTTTTGCTAATAAAGATAGAAATTTATTATTTAATTATCTTAAAAAAAAGAAGATTACATAGAATAAAATAAAAAGAGGAAAAAAATTAAAATCCTTCGTCAGAAGGTACTTTATCTGAATAGTATCCATCACTTGTGTCATCTTCTTCCTCCTCGGAGTCTTCATCTTGATCTTCATCCATGTCATCACATTCAGCTTCATCAGTTTTTTATTCCTGAAGATTCTGAAGCCTCCACCTGAACATGTCTTGCATTAACTCCAATTTTGAGTCTATTCCTGTGTTGGTACAAGTGGCGTTATGCAATTCTTCCATGAAACCCAGTCGCTGCTTTGTCATGATGGTCTCTAGCCAGTAGATTTCCTGCTCTCCGCTGTCGTATGTAACCGTCACCATGTCTGTTTCATCATCAAAACGCCATGATGTCATGACAGGGTCTGGCTTCACATCTCCTTTGGTTGGTCCAAATTTGCTGGTTATTGCTTTCATAAGCATATGCGTTTCATGGCATTCGTTGTCTAGAGTGATGCCAATGGATAAGATTTGCCTCTATATCTCTTCTTCCATCTTCAGAATTGCCATGACCGTCTTAACATACACCCTTCTTCTGTTGTCAAAAAGGAGGACGTATCGCCTGATTCCCAGAGTGTATCTCCATGAAACGATTGTTGCCATTTTTGGCGTTTTGTTTAAGTTGGCGTTTTTGGTTAACGGTTTTTTTTTTTTGCAGAAAATGGATAGATTGAAGTGATTATGGAAGCTATGGTTTACGTTTGTTTATATAATGATGTTTTGGCACGTAATTTAGGAGGGAATTTCTTCTAATAAATATTAATAACTGAAATTCAGTTATTTGTGTTGTTTCTTCCTGTAATATTCAACGCGTTTTATTTTTAATTTTTGGCGTTTTGTTTTTAATGGTGTTTTATTTTTTATGGCGTTTTATCATTTGATGGCGTTTTGAATATGAGGGGTAAAAGACCCTTTTACCCTTAATGAAGCGCGTCCCACCTAATAATATTGATGTTATTTACGAAAACGCCACCGCGCAATCTAGTCCATGGATTGTTTTGATCGGAGGATCCATAATCGTTCTCATCGTTCTCACACTTTTCACCGTTTTCTCCAAATCCTGACCCTATATATATATATATATATATATCAACGCATCATACTGATAGGTATGATTATACTTGTGCTAAATGTAATATGAGCAACAAAATGTGCCTGTATAATTGCTTAGTTCTGTGATAATTATATCTGAACATGTTTGCAATTCAGATGTCAAAAGAAATAACCTGTAATCAAGAAATTAAGGCTAGTAATGAAAACTCTTTGGATAGAAGCACTATAGAAAACATAATAGCTCAAGGAATATCAAATGCCATACCTTTGATCATTGAAGCTATTAAAATTTCTATGCCTATAAACGAAAGTACTACTTTACGTTGTAAGCATACTCATCACTTCAAACCTAGCCCTAGTATCAAGGGAGACCATGATATTCGTATCAAAACTCCATCTTCCAAACGAAAGAAAACCACAACCTATAGTTACTTTTATAAGGAATTCCGCTCTGACAAAACCGTTAAGAACCAAGAAGCTGGATCGTCAAGCGCGCAACCTAACTGCAACAACTATAGCCAAAAGTGTGCAAAAAGACGCCATTCTAGGAAGACACACCACTGTAATTTCTGCAAGAAGGCTGGGCATACAGAGGAAGAATGTAGAAGGAAAACTAATGTCTGTTTCTTATGTGGAGAACCAGGTCATATCTGTCCCTACTGCCCTAAATTATCCAAGGCACCCGACAACAAGGCTATGAACCCAAATGAAACTAAGGAGAACACATAAATATTTATGACACCGGAGGCAACAACAACTTTTAAAATAAACACCCTTACCTTTTATCTGTACTAAAGTATTAGTTGACTTTTGATTCCATCAAAGTTTTATAATAAAAGGTCTTTATTTTCTTTCATAAAGCCAACACTCACTTGTCTCATCTCTTGACAAATTCATATGTTACACATGCATTGCTTGTTATGCATGCGATTTCATTTCAAAAGATCATTTATTCACAAGTTCAGATCTTATTTTGTTATACTCAATTTGACAATCCCTATGATTACAAAAACGTTGACTTTTGATATCAAGTCACCAGATTTCTTGGAGAACTCCTTTTCTTTTCAAAAGTTACTTCCCAGATCTTTATTGAAATCATATCTTATCAATACATATATCCAATTGTTGGAATATGTTCAAGCCAAGCTCAATTGTTTGAACTTGTTCACAATATACATTCAATTTAAGTGCCCATATGATGAATTTAGATCATTATATTCAAGGTAATTTCAACTAACCCTTCATTTGTTTGGATCATAGTAGACTTGTTTAACATCTTCAATTCCAACAAATCATTTGTTAAATCACGATACCTTACGGTGGCGATTTCTTTGAAATTTGGACTCATTTCATTTTCACACCTGAGGTACGAATTTATCTATTTATTGATTCATTTTTCTAAAACCAGTCTTAACCCCATTGTGTGCTAGGATAAGGGTACACAAATTCATATTATATTCTAATATACCTCCCACATTTCTTTGATCAATCCTACGATATTCAATTGTTCCTTCATTTGAACATCCTATCTTTTGAATATCCAGATTCACCTCATTGGAACTTTCAGTTAATTTCGAGAACGGTGAATTCGTTCAATCTCCGTGATCATTGAATTCTTTCATTACAAACACCTCGTGGTGTCTGTATAATTTTGTAGCCTATGCTAATTGTAAAACCCTAATCATATCAATTCATATGTCATTCGTTTGACTCATTATTTAAGTAGTCTTGATACAATTATGTATCAGGACAATGATACACTAAATTCTATTGTATTTTCAGTGTATCCCTGCCTTTCAAATAAATGTCACTGATTTCTGATTTGATAGTTGACAAATCATTTTTCATACTTCCATTTTCTACTGAGATTATAGATTCAGAGTTCTTCTCAATTGACCATCAAGGTAAGTTCTCTTCGGATATTGAATCCTATTGTTTCTAAAAGTCATTTACATTCGATTCTCATGTCTCGATTGAATTGTGAAATTCAGTCACCTCAATGATTGTTTCATTTCCTCTAAATGCTTTAAATCCAGAAACTAAATTGGACAAGTTAATTCCAATTGTTATATGGTATCTTTATGTCTTGATTCTACTTCTTGATACTGTTTTTACTAACTTAAAGACGTGACGTAACACCAAGAAGATATCATAGCCCAAATCTCGAGGATGAGATTTAAAACAAGGTGGGGAGGATATAACAACTCTCCCAAAGCCCTTAAAATACTTCTATATATCCTAAAATACACCCCGTATACGAAAAACAGGCCTGAAATACCTTTATATAAATAAAAAATCAACAAAAACCAAGTCTGACAGTCGCTCGCGGGGCTCAACGAAGACCTCAGTTGTCTGTCGTGGGGCGCGACGGCCCTTACTTGGGAGACACTGCATAGTGCCACATGTCCCTGCCACGCGTCAAGCCTACCCTTGACTCGACTAAGCTACCGCCGTCTTTTTGGCGTTCGCGAGCCGCGAAGGCCTGGGCCCTAAGGCATCGCGGGGCGCGATGATCTGCTCTACCAGCCTATAAAAGAGGGGCTTCAGGCTTTCATTTGAATCGTTCATTTTCTCTAAATCTCTCTCAAATTCTATAAGCCAAAGGTATAGTCCAAAATACCCCTAATAAGCGAAGCACTGCCTCGTTGTAAGTATTATAACCCTCGGTTACATATTAGTTACTCTGCCTGATTGATCTAGAGCTCTGTAACGCATGTCAAGGCTCTGCCTGACTCAGTCGTTGGAGTTCTGTCTCGGGGGTATAGCTAATGTAAATTGGGTTATCTTACTAACACGTGTGCATTGTTTAATTTTAATAGATTATAACCAGGAAGTCACCAGAGAACAGTAGTATTATCTAAAATAACAAAGTGAGTCCATTCTCTTTTTGTAAAACATTTGGTGAGTCATTCTCTTTTTGTAAACTGTTTTTACAAAACCTTAATTGTTTTAAAGTATATTTAGCAGTGATTGAGTATTTGTAATTCTACAATTACTGTTGGTATGTTGGGGTTTTGTATACATTACATGTTACTAATACTGAGAATAGTAACATGACCACAAGTCAGGATTGACAGTACCGTGGGTGGTAATTTGGTAGATGTAAACAAATGTAATTGTGGATGCCTTCAATACTGTAAAGATATAAAATCTTGTTTTAATTAAACTGAGATGCACTCACCAGTATTTCTTGCTGATAAAATATTTTAAACACGTGTTTCAGGTAACTTAGTGTGAAGCCAATAAAAGCCAGCTGGAGAGCACTGAAGGCTTAGAAAAGTGGCTTTAAAAGTTACCTAAATAAAAAGGAGAATTGTTTTCAATAATTAGGGTTTACCCCTATAAATATATTCCAAATGAACATCGGGTTTTATCCCACTTGGTTGTTATAAATGTATTTTCAGAAAAACTTGGGTTTCATCCCATTTATCTATTTTAAACATTTTGGTGTTTAACTCTGATAAACATATTTCTTAACTACGGTCCTGATAAAACTTTCCGCTGCCAAATTAATAAACACAGATACCATCTGACTGGCTCGCCGCACGCCCGCTCCCAGGGTGGGGTCGGGGGCTGTGACACTTTCCTCGCTGGGTTACGCTTGGCAATCAAAATGAGAGTAAAAAACCTGAAAGCGCACGTAGACTCGTTGCTCGTAGCAGGTCAAATCAATAGTCAATACGACGCCAAAGGTGATGTAAAAGCATTATACCTCCAGTAGGAAAAGACCATGCTGCAAAGTTTCAATTCTTTCAAGATCCATCACATCAATAGGAGCAAGAACAAGCCTACAGATGCCTAGAGCAAGCTTGGATATACAAGTTTCCAGCATTTAGTCAAGGACATGCGCATTGAGGTATTAAAAAACCCATCAGTTCCATTGCGACAAGTAAGTGTCATCCAACTGGGATCGTTATCCTGGATGACCCCAATCATCATGTATCTTCAGTCGGGGATCTTACTTGAAAACAAAGCAGAAGCCAGAAAGATACAACACAAAGCCATGCACTATCAGATGTCCAATGGCATCTTATACAAAAGATCTTACTTGGGGACCTCTGCTCCTTTGCGTAGACCCTAAAGATGCTAATTACTTGATTCATGAAGTGCATGAAGGGATTTGCGGCATCCACGCAGGTCCAAGTATGGTGGTGGCAAAAGTGATGAACGCGGGGTACTACTGGCCAGGGATACACCTAGACGCAGTAAAGGTGTTAAGGAAATGTAATGGATATCAAAGGCATACGCCTAAAACCTTACGCCCCAAGGATGAGTTGGTCCTAGTTATGACGGCATGGTCGTTCCAACAATGGGGAATTGACATGGCTGGCCCTTTTCCCGAAGGCCCCGGAGCAGTAAAATTCATCATAGTCGCTGTCAACTATTTTACTAAATCGGTGGAGGTAAAAGCTTTGGCCTCAACAACATCAATGGTGGTACGAAGGTTTATCTTGGAGAAGATCATTTGTCGGTTTGGGTTACCCTTAAGAATCATCACAGACAATGGAACAAATATTGCAGTCGAAGATCTCCAAAATTGGTTCAAGGAATTAAACATCGAGCATACGTTCTCCTCAGTGGCACACCCATAAGGAAATGGCCAGGTCGAGGTAGTAAACAAAAGCATCGTCGATGGAATCAAAGCGCGACTTGGAACTCAATGTAGAGGTTGGGTGGATGAATTACCCAGTATTTTGTGGGCCCATCGGACGATGCCGAAAACGAACAACGAGGAAACCCCATTCAGTCTGGTGTATGGGTTAGAAGCAGTAATACCAGCAGAGATTGGCCTGCCATCTCCATAATTGTTAGCAATGAACGCTGTGAACAACGAAGAACAACGAAGAAAGGATTTGGATCTCCTAGAAGAAAGGAGAGAAATGGCAGCAATCAATGAAGCAAAATACAAGACGAAACTAGAAGGGTACTACAATAGCAAAGGATGAGGCCCAACACGAACATCTTAAATACAAGAAGTGTTGACTACTATGTATCTTACTTTTTGCGAATTTTTGTTACAAATGCATATATCACTTCGGGCGCACACCAAAACATCGCTGGCACAACGACAGAAAACATTGTAGACCTCTAAGGCTCGTCACGATCAAGTGCACAGCCGGGTCAATTGCACACAATATACCTGTCAGTCAACGATTCACTTCGTAAACGCGCAAACACATGAAAACATCGTTACTAGGAATAAAGTATAAGGTTTATCATATGCACAGTTGGGTCAATAAAACACAATAACCTGTCATAGCCACCATTCATTCGCAGCACCTATTCAAAGCAATTATCATATGCACAAATTGTAACGCAAACAAATTCACACAACAAGTTTTAATAACTAAAACATAACATATATACTATCTGGCAAAATTATGGTAGTTATGCATGCATCACAACACCATGAATAAAGTATAAGGTTTACAACCACGGAATAATTAGCAAATTGTCTAGAGTACAAGGTCGGTCGACCAATACACGACATGCAAGCCGGTTAGAAATAAATTTAGACTTGGTGGCTAGAACCAGCACCACTAGTTCCAGCATCGGCATCTTCAATAACTTTCTTTAAAGTCTCCACTGCAATGCCTTTGGGCATTAGCTTCTTAAGCTTCAAGATTCCAAACTCTATGAATTCGTACTCTTGACGCTTAGTCGTATAGTTACCCGCGCAGTCGACCTTAAACAACTCGAATTGGTGGTCTTTCGCTTTTGCAAGACCACTGTCGTACGGATAGCCACCAAGCTTGAACATATATTTGGTAAGTTCTTCAGACTTTACTAGCCGATCAGCAATCTATACAAAAGACAAGGAAAAATATATAACAAATGTGAAGAGTGTTAAGCAAATACAAACGACAAGGAAACATACCAAAGGGACGCCACACGTGAGCAACCACTTGCAGTCAGCGCCCAGATCTTCAGCCAACAGATCCAATGCTTTATTATGAGATTGTTGTTCCTCAACAGTTTTTTCCAGGGCAGCAATACGCGCCTGCGCCTCCGTTTCTTTCTCTTTTTGGGCAGCAGAAAGATGCTCATACTCCCGGCTCTCCTTGGCTTTTTCAGCTTTTATCTTCACCACTTCGTCACACGCAACCTTGAGCTCGCGGTTTGACCTCTCACACGCTGTCGTCCAGTCCCTTTGATGATAAACGTTGAGTTGTTTTTTGATGTGTGCAAAATGCAACATATAAATTACATCAAATATGTTGGTATTGAACCCTATCAGAGGAACATATAATGAAAGCCAAAACTGGTTCACAAAAGTGGATTCATAATAAGCAGTAGTTTACATCAGGCTTTCCCCTTGAAAGTGTTTATAACATCTGATGTCCTCTATCCACTGTCCGTATACAACAGCTGCTGCCCTTCAAACTACTGATGTAGCCCTGAAGACTGCTAAGGATGAAACACTGCTGGTTCAATCTACTGATGCTAAGGACTGCCTACTCAAGGACTGATCAACCTTGAGGAAAGCACTGATGAAAGTAGAAAGCAGTTGTTTAGTGTGTCACTTGTATTGTATAGTGTCAGTGGTTAAGATTAGAAGTGTTTGTATAAGAACAATGGTTATAGGTTGTTAGGTTGTTAGATGTCACTTTCATGGTGACGTCAGCTTAGATGCTTCAGTGGTTTGATTTGCCTATAAATGGAACAGTACCCTGTACTATTACATTTGATGGACTGAGTGAGTTCTTCTCCTCTAACCCAATCCTTTCATCTTGTGCAATCAACCATGGAGTATCAGGCTGAGGGGGAGTTTAGTTTGTAAGCATGCTTTGTAATCTTTTGACCTAATGAAAAGCATGTATTTATCAAAACTATTATCCTCTTTAATTGTGTTTACAAAGTTTCTGTTCATTTCCGCTGCATAAATCATTGAATCATGTTTAATTATTGTTCATCTATTACTAACAAACACAATCTTGAGAGCCTCAGATCCTAACAATTGGTATCAGAGCCTGTACAGTCAAATTCGATCTAACAATCAATTTGACATAACAGTTCAGGTCAAAATTCATTGATACTAAGGTTGATTGTATTCAGTTGAAAAATAGAGTAACGGGTAATCACGTTCAAAATTGCTTTTCAAAAACTCTGTAAAACAACCAAGATGTCATAAGACACACAAACTTCACACAACAAGTGATGTCATGCATAAATCACCTATAGTTTTCAGATCTGAAAAACATGTCTGATAACTATGGTACAATTATTTACGAAAATTGATTTCAATTGTTGTTATGAAGCTTATGCTGTTTCCATCATGTTCGCTACTAAGGTGTGTACCTCAGGTCAACAAAACCTATGTTCATAAAAACATTAAGTGTTTTTGTTAACATAAAAAGAGGGAAATTAAAACTTTAGTCATTAGATCTTGTGTGTTGAAAAACAGGTTGAGAATCCTCAAAAGGACCAAATCAACCTTGTGAAAATACATTAAGAAAATCAGGGGTCAAAATAGTCCGAATCATATGTAATGTGAGATTTGATAATAAACATGTACAAATGTGGCCAGATCTCTCAAAACATTACTGCAAAATGATTCTGGATTAAGTATTTCTTCAATAAAAACCTCCCAGTAAGTATTTCATTACTTATGAATGGGAAGGGTAAAAAGGGGAGAAGGAAAATCACAAAAACTCAAAAGTGTGTTTATCTCAAAACTTTTGAAGTCAAAAGAAAAGAGTATAAATATAAAACACTTAAGAGTCCAAAATTGGGTTGACATTGGTCATCAAGCAACTGTGTGAAATCATTAGTTCAGGAAAGTTCAGGTAACATTAGTATCTCCAGTAAGCAAATTTACAAGAGGATTAGACAAGTTTTTCAGAATCATCACATGGTAACAAAGTCTATAACAGGATTTTTCAAAAACTCATGTGAACATGTTTCCTCATTTTTGCAATCAATTAAACAAGGAAATGGTCCCAAACAGTGGTTACTATGATGTACTTCAAACCACTGACCATTTTCATAAAACTTGAGAGTGATGTGGTTATGAGTATAATTGGAAAATATACCAGATCCTTTTGATGTTGTTTTCATGAAAACCTTTAATTATTTTTCATATAAAGGTTTTTCTCAAATAAAGCAGGATATATTACTCTTTATTTTTTTCTTAAGAGTGATATATTTTGTACTTTTACTTGTTTTTGATAGCAAAAGTTTCAAACACCTGTCAGGATGAAGAACCTTCATTTTTTTGGTGATATTATCCTTGAAAATGGATCAAAAGGAAATGGTACAAGTGTCAAGGTCATGTCAAACTCAAGTTTGTTTTTAACACAGATCAAAGATTGATTGCTAAACAGATCTTAAAATACTTGGGTACTCATGTTCTAATTCAAATATTATGACAAAAATGAGTAGCCATAGTAAAAAGTTTCCATCATCTGGGGTACTAAACCACTGTCATAAATCTATAAAAGCTTCAAAACTTGTAATAGACATGTGGGAAAACCTTGAATGTAAATCCCTGTAAAAACTGCTGACATATTAAACTTGACAATTTGCATCTAAAATGTATTTTGTTAGGATAGAAATTTTGCAGATGTTTCATAATCATCATCAACAGATGACTGGACATGATATTTTGGTTACACAAGATAAACTCATTCCTATCATCAAAACGGCAGTTGCTCAAAACATTTGTCAAGAGCTTATCCACTGTTGCACTAAAAGTTGCTGACATAATGGGCTTTCAAATCTTTACCATTATCTCACCCTTAACTACTGTTCTGTTCAAACATCTGCTTTCTAAATACTGTCCACTGCTGAAAGTTAACCCCTGTTCTTTCATTATTTTTGGTAATCACTGTTGTTCAAAATCAGTGTTTTATCCACTGATATGCTATCCACTGATAGTAAGAATCAACCACTGTCTTCACTTTGACCGTTGCAACCACTGATACTAGCTTCATCAGTGGTTTCCTAAACAACTGTCCTACATAATTCATCTTTTCATCAGAGGTTGGCACGTGGTCAGTTCTTAGCCATCAGATCTTTGTAACCGCTGCCACATCAGCATTCACTTTTTCCCTAAATAAAACCCTGATCAAAACCCCCAAACAGGGTTTTACACTGTCGAATTGAATTCCAAAATTCTCTTCTCAAAGCAATTTCCAAACTTCCGTCTCAATTCATCCTTCGTTCTTCTTTACCAAAATGACAAAATCAAAATCAAAATCATCATCTTCCAAGAAGGTCGCTCAAAAGGCCGCTGAATCCTTTGAAATCCCATACAAAGCACCTCACAACTACTTGGGTATACTCACAAAACCCACCAACAACAAAACCTTTGATACCATCATTGACACCCTTGTGGCTTCAAAGTATAAAACTTTGTTAACTGCTGATGCTCGCATTTATGAACAAACCCAGAGAGAATTCTGGAAAAATGCCACACTTGAGTATCAAGGAGAAACAGTTATAGCCATTAATTCTTCCATAAAGGGTAAAGAGATTCAAATCACTCCACAATCTATTTCAGAAGTCTTCGCACTCGATGATCAGGAAGGCAAAACTTCCTTTCCTAAAAATGAATTAAAAACTAATTTTCTCGAAAGAGGGTATGGTGCGGAAACAAACAGGGACACCTTACAAAAAGGCTTCTTCCCTTCTGCACCAAGGTTTCTATTTCATACCCTTTTGATGTGTGTTTCAAATAAAACAACTGCTTTTAATGAAATACCATTAAAGATCCAAAACCTGGGATATGCTATTTTACATGAAGAAAATTTTAACTATTCTCAGGAGATCTTTGATGATTTGGTAAAAAATGTTGATAGCAAATCATTTCTACTTTTTCCAAGGTTCTTAAGCTACTATTTTAAACAAAAATTTGGAAAGGAACATGAAAATTTGCTCATCCAAGGTAAATTTTAAATAAATTGTTTAACATCTGAAACATTTACTAGAATGTTAACACCTGCAAAAACACAAGCAGAGGTGCCTGAGCAGACTTTAGCAGCTACCACTGCTCCTCAGGTATCTGCTGCTGAGCCCACTGCTCCAGGTGATCATGGCAGCACACCCACTGCTATGAAACCCACACCTGCCATCACCAAAAATCCTAAAAAGAAACCATCCAAAAAGCCCTCCAAACCCACTAAAAAGGCAACTCTGGAAGATGAGATCCCAGAGCCACTGCCAGTGACAACACAAATGTCACCAAAAACCACTGCTGCTACTTCCTCACAGCAGATGGAAGAAAGATCTCCACCCTTGCCTCAAACTCCTCCTGCATCCTCACAAAAGGATCAGGTTGTAAGCACAGGGACCCTACATTATGAAGCTCTGGATCCAATTGGATCCATCTTCCTCAGTCCTGATCCCAAGGACATGTCTCTTTCAACACCCATATCTTCACCCCTCACATTACCACAACCATAATACCCTTGTTGCATGCAGTTGCTATAGCTCAGACACAAACCAATTCCTCTCTATCACCTACCACTGAGAGTACACTCCCACAAGTGACTGGGTCTGATGTTTATACCTCTGCTATCCCAGCAACAACTGAGGAGGTTACACTACATGAGTTACAAGTAATTCCTGTCAGTAGTTCAAGTGGAGCAACAACTACAAGTGTTAGATTAACAGATCTACATTTGGACAGTTGTTTCATCAGTCAGACTCCCTTGAAGGCAATTTCTTCTATAGCACCTCTGGTAACCACCAGTGAGTTTGTTTTGACCACTGGTACCTTCAAAAGGTTATCAAGTGTTGAAGAAAGAAGACCCCAGAACCAAGAACAAGGGGCATCAATGGGTGATTTTTGGGATTAAGTCCCTAAGTCACACATTGATATAACCACTCCCGGTGGGGAATTAGATGACCCCATTAATTTGGGTGATGATTTAAAATATCAGGAATTGACGGGTAGAATTGAAAACCTTGAGACATCTGTTGCTGAAATAAAAGATATGGTGCAACAGTTGTTAAAAGCCCAAAAGGTCTCAACCACTGCTCTTCCAACTCAAGCATCTGCTCCACCACAAGCATCTGTTGCAAATGAGTTGTGGAATTTGTTTCAACCCCTGCTCCAACAACAAAGAGAAATGGCTGATCAGCAGCATGCTATACATGTTCAAGAGCTGAGAAACATGATGGAGTCAAGGTTTAGAGATACTCAAGCAGATATCAAGGCTTTAAAGGCCCACATCCTGAACACTATTGGCAAAGCCCCTCCCACTGTTCTCTTCATTAATAAACTTCCTTCAGATAATGCCAAAAAGGGGGAGAAAATCAAAGAGTGGAAGAAGAAGGGAATAGAAGATGGTCTCTATATTGAACCAGAAAAAGAAAACATGACCAAAAACATTCCTTTGCCAGATGGTAGTAAGAAAATTGATACTACCACAAATGCACTTGCAGAAGCAAAATCAAGTGTTAAAAGAGATAGAGAGGCTAATAAAGCCAGGTGGGAACAGGAGAAGAGAGCTTATATGGAGCTGAATGCACAGGGTACTTCTGAGACAAAGGATGATGAAAATCCTAAGGATAAAAAGAAGAAGCCTACTAGACAAGTGAGGCAACCCAAATCCACACCATCCACACCCACAAAGCATGCCTCCAAACCACCTCCCAAAGGCTCCAAACCTCAAACCACAAAATCTCAAACTTCCACCCAAACAATTGATATGTCAGTGGTTTCAAAAACTGCTAGCCAAACAGTTGCCACCACTACAACACACACCACAACCACTGCCATACCACCACCACATAAACCACCACCTGCTGAAAAGCAGAAGACATCTACTGACACATCAATAGTTGTAATGACAACAGAGGTTGAAACACCAGTTGTTTCAACAGCTGTTTGCCAGCCATCAACCACTGCCCTCACCATTTCAACAATCACCATACAACCCATTGCCACATCACAACCAAAACCCTCTTCACCCAAAAAGATTTATACAAGGAAAAGGAAATTTTAGAAGAATAATGATGATATACCAGCACCCATTCCTTTATCCTCCACACCCTACAATGTTGTCGAACCATAACCATCCACCTCACCAACTCTTGTCAAACCAATAAACCCCGCTAACCTTGTATCCATTGCTGAAAGTTATCCACTGGAATTGGAAGTTGTAAAGGATGAGATGAAACAATTCTATACAGAAGATGATCCTTCAAAAAGAAGATTTCCCTCTCTCAAGGGCTTCAGGAACCCAGAAAATATGGATGCATATCTAAAACTCAAAACCAGGCAAGCAGATATAAGAGCAAGAATTGAATGCAAAGATCAAGGTAACAAAGCCATTTCTGAAAGAATAGAATTTTTCCTCACTAAGGTCAAACAAATGGAAGATTATGCAAGAGATCTAAGCAAAGATATGTCAAATCTGCCACCTGGAGCTATCCTACAAAAGGAAATGAGAAAGGAGTATCTTGCATTCATCATGAAAGAAAATTTTTATCCAGCTAATGAAGAACAATTCAGTGAATGGCCACTCATTGCACTAAAGCATGAAGTAAACAGAATCACAAGGATCAAGAGTGATCCAGGAAAGAAAAAGAAAGCTCCAAACTGGAACAAATACAAAAAGGGTATTGATAAACTTACCTTGGAGTACAAACAGAAGAAACAAGAGTTGGTGGATGCAAAGGTTGGAACTGCTAAAGCGATAGCAAAATGGACAAAGCAGTATACAGATGAGGCTTATGAAAGGCTTAAGAAAAGAAGGATGATAGATTCTGACACTCCAAAGAAGCCTGACTACAAAAAGCCAAAGCAGCAGATCAAAACTTCTGAACCACTGATCACATCAGCAGAAGTCTCAGACATTGAGATAGATCAAAGAAAGAGACAAGAGCAGATTGAAAAAGAAGTTGCAGAAGATATAGCTGCAGCAAATGACATCATAAAAAGAGCTTTCAAACAAAATACAGCTGAAGATTCTGAACTAGCAAAAGCTCAGAACACTGCTCAAATTATCACAAGGCCAGCATCACCAAACTCATCAGTAAATAAACCTCTCCCAAGAAACCCATTGGGTTCAAAAATACTAAAATGGATGTTTGATCAAAAGACCCATGTATTGACCCTGATCAGATCCAATGGAGAAGTAAAGCACATATCAAGGGAACAAGCACTGGGCCAGAGTGTTGAAGATCTACAAGATCTCCTTGAGCTTACACTGTGTAGGGATGAGGAGGATACAAGTTCCATGGATTTTGAGTTGCAATTTAAAGGACAAGTTAGGGAACTTTTGATGAGACAATAAAAATCCAAGATAATGAAGTGTTTTGGCATTATCTGTTCCAGGGGGAGATTGTTGGGATTGAACCCTATCAGAGGAACAGATAATAAAAGCCAAAACTGGTTCATAACAGTGGATTCATAATAAGCAGTAGTTTACATCAGGCTTTCCCCTTGAAAGTGTTTATAACATCTGATGTCCTCTATCCACTGTCCGTATACAACAGTTGCTTCCCTTCAAACTACTGATGTAGCCCTGAAGACTGCTAAGGATGAAACACTGCTAGTTCAATCTACTGATACTAAGGACTGCCTACTCAAGGACTGATCAACCTTGAGGAAAGCACTGATGAAAGTAGAAAGCAGTTGTTTAGTGTGTCACTTGTATTGTATCGTGTCAGTGGTTAAGATTAGCAATGTTTGTATAAGAACAGTGGTTATAGGTTGTTAGATTGTTAGATGTCACTTTCATGGTGATGTCAGCTTAGATGCTTCAGTGGTTTGATTTGCCTATAAATGGAACAGTACCCTGTACTGTTACATTTGATGGACTGAGTGAGTTCTTCTCCTCTGATCCAATCCTTTCATCTTGTGCAATCAACCATGGGGTATCAGGCTGAGGGGGAGTTTAGTTTGTAAGCATGCTTTGTAATCTTTTGATTTGTATTGTAATCTTTTGACCTAATAAAAACATGTATTTATCAAAACTATTTTCCTCTTTAATTGTGTTTACAAAGTTTCTGTTCATTTCCGCTGCATAAATCATTGAATCATGTTTAATTATTGTTCATCTATTACAAACAAACACAATCTTGAGAGCCTCAGATCCTAACAAAATAAGGCATAAAACTAACCTTTTTTTAGTACTAATGTTGGAAAAAGTGTGCTTTTGTCTTCCTTTTGTATTTTCAGGGTTAAATGAGCTTAAATGAACAAATGAAGAAAAATGTAGCCAAATCTTACAATAATACAAGAAAAGGAAGAAACGTGGCATGCCCGACCCCTCGATAGCATCCTCCCAAGCAAAAACAAGATAACAGAAGGCTGAACACGCCCCGTGCTCAATGAGCACGGGGGTGTGCCCAAGTATCTGCAGAAAAGAAAAAGTTGTAGAATCTTCTATCACCCAACACGGGGGCGTGTCTATCGGACACGGGGCCGTGGTCAACGCTAAGATTCGCAGAATCTAGGAAATCTTGATAGTACAGATACACTTCTACACACGGGGTCGTGCCCAACGGACACGATGGCGTGGTCAACTAATGCAGACAAACTGCAATTAATGAAGAAAGAGAAGATGGGTGGACACGGGGCCGTGTCCAAGCTTCTGTGCAGGCTATAAATAGGGGTGCTTGGCTCACTTGCAACTCATCCCTTGGCAAACCACCTCTCTCACACTTCACCCACCCACCACCACCATCACAACCCACATCCACCACCATCATCCATCATCCATGATCCATCATAGAGTGTGTGAGTAGTCTCGGGATCCAAGATTTATCGTAAGAGTTCTTGACAATCAAAGGCCATGTTTGCCTAAGTCTCTTACATCACTTGGTGAAGACAAGCATTTAGTGAAATACTTTTTATTTTTAATATTTTTGCACTTTTTATTTGGTTATGTATTAATGACTTTAATAACTAGTTTCTTATGTTGAAGGTGAATCTTCCTTATCATTTGTCCTTGGTGTCTTGGCGTTATTTTACTGTCTATATAAAATAAAAGATTTACACCATTCATATCTCCACGGTCTTTATGGAGATATGTTGGCTACCTGGTCGGGGGTTAAGGGAATGGTTTGGTAAGAGTCTTGCCTTGTTTAGTGTATAGATCCTGCAAGGACCTGGGTCAAGCTTAGCAGGACCTCCTTCAATACCCACTGGTATTGGATGGCGGGGGTTCGAATTTCTTGATCCCCTCATATGTATGCTACTATTGAAACATTAACCCGGCTACTTAGGATTGTATCCCTGCTGACTCAAACTACTTAGCCGAGGGTAACGTCACCTTCAAAAGTGGGGCCTACCACATTACGCATTAATAACTTAATTAATTATCTTTCAATAATCCAACCCTTTAGGATTGTATCCTTGCTGACTCAAACTACTGGGTTGAGGGTAACGTCACCTTCAAAAGAGGGGCCTACTACAATAACTAAGATAATCTCTTAAAAAGTGCAAAAGTGCGGAAATAATCAAAGGTTACACTAAAGGCGAGTCGGATCCAAGTGATTAATCTTGTCTATCTGTTTTATTTTTATTTTCAACATTTTTAGTTTTTATTTTCTAGTTTAAAACCTTTTTCTAAACTTTTGATTTGATTAGACGTTGAGGATAAACCGGTATTAAAAGCTCTTGTGTCATTGGACGACCTCGGTATCTTAGCAACACTATACCATGCTCACGATGGGTGCATTTGCCCATATGTGTGTTTGGTGTTAGTAAATATCATGTTTTATAAATTTAAAACTTGACTAATGTGTTAAAAAGGGCTAAAAATATACATAAAAATATATCACACTGCACACACATCAAGTTTTTGGCACCGCTACCGGGGACACAAGGATTTTAAGAAAGTTAGGAATCAACAGCCTAATTGTTTTTTCTTATTTTTCTTTTTTAAGGATTTTTCTTAAATTTTCAGCTTCTGCAGAACTCAGCACGGGCCGTGCCCGCTGAACACGCCCCGTGCCCAATCTTTGGTACTGGCAATCCTGTTTTAAGTCAAACAGTAGCTGAATACGGGGCCGTGCCCAATCAACACGCCCCGTGCCCAAGTTTCAGGTACTGAAAACAGAACCGTAAGATCCCGACGGTTGGTAATTTCTGACACAAACATGAGCGATACTGATTTTGTTTTACTATCGGCCCTCTTATGGTACGTGGTGCCAAATATGTGGTGGCCCTCATAAAGATTTAGAATGTTATTTTTTAAATTACAAGCCCCACTATATAGACCCATTGTTTTCCTGTAGCCTTAAGAGGGTCGAAAGTAAAAATAATCCCTATCTCTCCCTCGAATGCTCTTAATCGAACCTTCTAGGAGAAATGCTTCTTGATGAACTATTTCAAATGGAAGATCTAATTCTTAATTGGGTAAAAGAACTTGAGATGGATATCATTAATTCATCTCAAGACGATACCCAAGAAGAACTATTGAGATCGCATTCAGATAAAAACAACTTCGTTGTTCCCGATATCACCTCTAACTCTAGCGAAGACTTGAGCGATAGTCGTCCCTGTGTTGATTGTGCCGTGAAGGAATCCCCATCGACTTCGTTCGATGCATACATAGACCCGAGCAATTCGACATACACCTTCTTTAACGAGAGCCCGGGAAAGGGTTGGACTTATCCACCTACATTTAGCATAGGAATCACCCTCACCGATAACCTCTTGCGTTCGCGTCTAAATCTAGAGCAACCAAGGTATCTCAGGCACTTCGGTGTTGTTCCGTCCAGTAAGGAACTACCCGATCCGGATAAATTCCTTAAAACTAGACAAAACTCCCTAGACAGCCTCTAGACACGGGGCCGTGTCCAGGTCAGCACACCTCCGTGTCCATCAAAAGATTCTCGTCTGATCTGTGGTCAGAATACGGACAAAATATGTCAGAATCTTATCTGCACACGGGGCTGTGTCCAGCCGACACGGGGCCGTGTGCAGTGTGCAGTCATTTTCTATAAAGGCAGCAAGATTCCTCCACATTTGGGCCACTCCAAAGACAATGATCTGGTGAGATCTTCACACATACCATCCTAGGTATATTCTAAAGAAGGTTCTCAACAACCATCTTGTCTTTTCCACTTTTGTTCATTGCCTTCTTCTTCAATTTTTCACTCAACACCTCCATTAAAGCTTGAAATCACCATGGTTCCAAGCTTTATTGTGATCTTTGTAAGATTTTTATTCAAGGAATCTTGTCAAAAATAAGTTCTACAACATCGTTTCATGTTATTTCTGCTTAAAAATGCTTTAAAAATCAGAAAAATAATTTGAAACTCTAAGATTCCTTGTTCCAAAAAAATCTGCAGGCAGGTGAACACGGGGCCATGCTCATTGAGCACGGGGCCGTGTCTGAGGTACTGTTCTAATAAAATTGAACTCTTTTCGGTCTATTTTCTCAGAATGGTGAGCAGAACTAGCGGATGATCTTCATCGCACTCCAGAAACAACCGACAAGGGAGAAGGTCATCAACGGTAGAAGACTCTCTTGTAAACTATGTTTACGCTTTAAGAGAGGCCATTGATGAGATGACGGGAGTAGAAGAAGCATTGGTCGACTGTATCAATCACTTAACGGTGGGACTAGAGAGATGTCTTCGAGAGGTCAACCTTTTGCACCAAAGGTTGAACATTCTCGCCTCTCCTCATTTGGTACCAATCATCACCCAAAGGGCATGGAATGTGGTACCGGAAGTCATCATACCGGCCGAGTGGTACACCATACACCCGGAGCCCCCTCGAGACATATTACAAGGGGTTCCGGTTGGTGTCACTCCCCCTCCACAAGATGTTGAGGAAAATGAGCCCGCCTTCTTCCTCCCAAGAGAGATAGAAGAATGGCTTTAACAACATCTAGGGAACACCCCTCGGTTCGGAGTTCTACGAAGCTTTTAAATACCGGAAAGCTATTTCTGGAATTTTGATTCCTATCGTAAGAGTAGAACTCCTTAGGATGATTTTATGTATCACTTGACCTATCTAATTTAGGACTTTTTGCTTTTATTTTTCTGCTTTGTTTTAATTTTCTAGAACCCTATGTAATGTGTTAATTAAATGGAATGATGGTTTTAATTGGTGTTTGGATGATGTTATAATGGGTAAAACACACTCAGGATGGTGAAGGATACTAAGGGAAGCTTGAACCAACACCCTATGCACAAAAAAGGGCCTCCCGACAATTTTTCTTCGTTACAGCGAGTTCAACACGGGGGCGTGCTCAGCCAACACGCCCCGTGCTGAACAATCTCCAGAAAAATGCCCAGTTCAGGTATCTGGACACGAGGCGTATTCGATGAACACGCCCTCGTGCCCAGCCTTATGTTACTTTTTAAAGATTTATGTTACTGGCAACCTGAACACGGGGCCATGCCCGAACACCACGGGCCCGTGTCCAGACGCCCAGTAACATTAAAATTTGTTTTTAGCACACCTTTTACACATTCAATCAACCTAAAAACTTATTTTTGGGACACATTAAGGACAATGTGTAATTTAAGTGTGGGGGGATGCTAAAACCTTGAATTTTGCAAGTCCTAATTACAAGCCTTACACAAAACTCTATTGGAACCGCTAATCACCCCAAATTTTTTCAAAAACTTTTCATTTTTTTTTACTTGTCTTGGTTCAACTTGGGAATTACAAGTTTTAAAAAAGGTTATATTTTTACAAATTTACAACCGATAGCGTCGTGATAAAAAGAACCAACATAAGAAAATTACGAAACGGCATGACAAATCTAATTAAAATTTGATTATATATACTTGATCACATAAAAACCCATTCCCACAAAAAGTGAGTTTTGAGCCTTTATTGAGCATACAATTCCACATTTTTAAACTAAATGCTCATTTTTCGTTTCTTGTGTGAATAGCCGCTTGGTTTCTTATGACTCTAGAACTTGCCACGACGATACATTCCCGGTCCTTACCAACTTAAACCCAAGTAAGTAAATGATGGAGGCATTAGGACTAACCCTTTTTTATTTCCACACCATTATTTTTCTTTTTTTTTTACCACCTACCCAAAATCCCATAGTTAACCCCTTTGAGCCTAAACCTTTTCATTTCTAAACCCAAAACAAACACCCTTTTACCCACCAAAACTCTTTTTCATTTTAAACCCTTTATTTTAGTAACAAAACTCGGTTTTCTTGTGACTTTATTATCAAAAAAAAAAAAAAAGAGAAAAATAGAGAAGAAAAGAAAAATGAAGTTAGCAATAAACAAACAAAGCTCATCAAAAGAAGGCTTGTTTGAATAATGCTTCATTGAAATAAAAAGTCACAAAAACAAAATGTTTTATGAAAACCGACGCTTTTTACGCCTTTTGCCCTTTTCTACTAACCACTAACCCAACCACCTACCTTTAACCCAAGCTTAACCCTTCCCCAAAGTCCTCTTGATATCTACAAAGGTTTATAGTTAAAAAGGAGGAGGATTGATTGCTTGGCAAGCATATGGTAGAAGTAAGTTCCAAGCCGCTCTCGAGTGTTTCAAAAAAATACATCTTCGGCCGAGTGTTGAGTGATCCCCCGTGAGGTATGTGAAGTTGTACATAAATGGAATTTTAAAGAGGCATGTTACGCCCAAATAAATAATTTCTCTTATGTAATGTTTTAAATAAATCATGACGAAGAGGATTATAAATAAAGTAAAAATAAAACCTAATAAAGAATCTTGGAATCCCGACACTCTATGACAAGCCAAAAACCTTCTCTTCTACCCATTCCATTTGGGTGTGTAAGCCATAAAATAAAGAGTTTTGCTTGAGGACAAGCAAAGATTCAAGTGTGGGGGTATTTGATGTGTGCAAAATGCAACATATAAATTACATCAAATAAGGCATAAAACTAACCTTTTTTTAGTACTAATGTTGGAAAAGTGTGATTTTGTCTTCCTTTTGTATTTTCAGGGTTAAATGAGCTTAAATGAACAAAAGAAGCAAAAATGCAGCCAAATCTAACAATAATACAAGAAAAGGAAGAAACGTGGCATGCCCGACCCCTCGACAGCATCCTCCCAAGCAAAAACAAGAGAACAGAAGGCTGAACACGCCCAAGTATCTTCAGAAAAGACAAAGTTGTAGAAGCTTCTATCACCCAACACGGGGGCGTGTCCACCGGACACGAGGCCGTGGTCAACGCTAAGATTCGCAGAATCTAGGCAAATCTTGATAGTACAGATACGCTTCTGCACACGGGGTCGTGCCCAGCGGACACGGGGGCGTGGTCAACTAATGCAGAAAAACTGCAATTAATGAAGAAAGAGAAGATGGGTAGACACAGGGCCGTGCCCAACGGGCACGGGGCCGTGTTCGGGCTTCTGTGCAGGCTATAAATAGGGGTGCTTGGCTCACTTGCAACTCATCCCTTGGCAAACCACATCTCTCACACTTCACCTACCCACCACCACCATCACAACCCACATCCACCACTATCATCCATCATAGAGTGTGTGAGTAGTCTCGGGATCCAAGATTGATCGTAAGAGTTCTTGACAATCAAAGGCCATGTTTGCTTAAGTCTCTTACATCACTTGGTGAAGACAAGCATTTAGTGTAATACTTTTTATTTTTAATCTTTTTGCACTTTTTATTTGGTTATGTATTAATGACTTTAATAACTAGTTTCTTATGTTGAAGGTGAATCTTCCTTATCATTTATCCGTGGTGTCTTGGCGTTATTTTACTGTCTATATAAAATAAAAGATTTACACCATTCATATCTCCACGGTCTATATGGAGATATGTTGGCTACCTGGTTGGGGGTTAAGGGAATGGTTTGGTAAGAGTCTTGCCTTGTTCAGTGTATAGATATTGCAAGGACCTGGGTCAAGCTTAGCAGGACCTCCTTCAATACCCACTGGTATTGGATGGTGGGGGCTCGAATTTCTTGATCCCCTCATATGTAAGCTACTATTAAAACATTAACCCGGCTACTTAGGATTGTATCCCTGCTGACTCAAACTACTTAGCCGAGGGTAACGTCACCTTCAAAAGAGGGGCCTACCATATTACGCATTAATAACTTAATTAATTATCTTTCAATAATCCAACCCTTTAGGATTGTATCCTTGCTGACTCAAACTACTGGGTTGAGGGTAACGTCACCTTCAAAAGAGGGGCCTACAACAATAACTAAGATAATCTCTTAAAAAGTGCAAAAGTGCGGAAATAATCAAAGGTTACACTAAAGGCGAGTCGGATCCAAGTGATTCATCTTGTCTATCTGTTTTATTTTTATTTTCAACATTTTTAGTTTTTATTTTCCAGTTTAAAACCTTTTTCTAAACTTTTGATTTGATTAGACGTTGAGGATAAACTGGTATTAAAAGCTCTTGTGTCCTTGGACGTCCTCAGTTCTTACCAACACTATACTACGCTCACGATGGGTGTACTTGCTCATATGTGTGTTTAGTGTTAGTAAATATCGTGTTATATAAATTTAAAACTTGACTAATGTGTTAAAAAGGGCTAAAAATATACAAAGAAATATATCACACCGCATGCACATCATTTTCCCTTAGCCAGTTTTTCTTCCGCATCAGCCACTCTCCACAACAAACCCTTCTTCTTAGAGTTAAAAGTCTCTCTCTCTGTAGCAAACAACTTCTTAGCAGCTTCAAACTCTAATATATCCTCCCCCATGGACCGCCATTCTCTCACAATCTCTTGGGTTGTAGAGAAAAAGTTCACATCCGATTGCACGTGGTCATCTAAAAGATTGAAATGGTTGCGGTTCATTTGAAACAACCTTTCAGCGGGGGGAGTGACGTGTGTGCGCCTATACATATTTATATAATGAATTTTACACACGAACTCGGTTTTAATATTTATAAAAATGGTTTATACCTTAACATTAAAACACACACTAAAGGACAAGTGTATCCTGTCATATATGTAGCAAAGTATTGGTAAGAGCCATATATCGATCCATGGAACACGGGCGGAGTAGAGTACTAAATCTTTATCATTAATTTACTAGTAAATGGATAAGTGAATGAGTGTTTAACTAAAATTATCTAAACTATATTTAAAACATATTAGACTCCAAATACGAAAAATATATTATTATCTTGTTTCACAAACAACCTAAACATGTTATCTACATCAGATATGTCACAAAAGCACTTGATCAACTTTCCAATTTCAAGACAGTTAGTCATCCGCTAGGAGTTTTCTAACATGATGATTCTTTGAAAAGTTAACGCGATAAACACACGTTAACCATCTAAAATTATTCTTTAGAGAGCTATTGATATATATTCATGTGAACCTTTAAAGATAGATTAGTTATCCTCTAGGAGTTTTCTAACCTCACTTATCAAAGAAAGCAATACCGATGGTCACAATACAGCCACGAGGATAAGCATTTAAGTAGATCATATAACAAAATATTTCATCTTACAAGTCTTGAACACAAATCTACCAGGATAGCAATTTCAACCGAAACTACTAAACAAGGATTATAAACCACGTCAAGAACATGTAACAACACCATATAATTTGTTAGAACCCTTACGTGCAAGAAAGCATTCTTAATCAAAATCCGATTTATTTTTGAAAAAACCAATACCCCTCTCGAGTCTCATGGTGTAAACAAGCTTACAAACAAGTGATTAATCAAGGAATTGTTAACAGTCTTCACTAACCACAGATTCATTATCCAAGACAACCAAACATAATCAAGAACTCAACATCAATGAAACATTCATCATATAATCATGAATATTCAAACATAAAAAAGTACTAAAGATTCATAAAAATAAGATTATGACATAAAGATCATTCATAAAACAAGTGCATTACTATTATTCCACAATACTACATAAACATAAACTAACATCAGCTCAATACTTGAAGAATGATCAGAATTACATGTTTAAGAACAAGGAATCGAACCATAAATAAGCAAGGAATTGATAGGTTGGATCGTTTAAGCTTCCACTCGATCTTGAGGCTTGGAATCGGTTTGATCAGGAGAGCTTCGGACCTCTGAAATCGCCCAGAAACTTGGAGAAAAACCCAACCCTTTAACCAGTAGCAAATGCTGCTATTTATAAGGAAATTTCGGATCCGCACGGCCGTGCAGTTGGTCGCACGGTCGTGCATGTACAATTGTCGGTGACGTCAGTTTTCATTTGGGCCAGACAAGTGGACTAGTGGACAAGTTGGTCTCGGTCATCAGAACGGCACGGTCGTGCATCTGGCTGCACGGTAGTGCGGTGTCATCAGAATTGTATCAGAATGTTTGGTCTAGGTGGTGCACGGTCATGCACTTAGCTCGAACGGTCATGTATTCCGAGTAATCATCGAAACATTCACTTGCACTGGCAGTTGGTTCGGGATCGGAGACCATCCATGGTCGTGCATGTGGACCGCACGGTCATGCACTTTCTGGCAGTTCACCAGAATCTTGCAAATATCAAAAGAAAAGTCCTTAAATCGCCCCGTTTTCACCAGATTTGTCTTTTGCACTTTGTTTAAGACCTGAAAATAGAAAAGTACCTGATTTGGTACCTAAACATCGAAGTTTTGGTAAAAAAAACGCTTAAAACAGAAGTAAATTGTGGGGTAAAAACATGTATAATTTAACGTGTATCAAACATCCCCACACTTGAACTTTGCTTGTCCTTAAGCAAACTTAAAATATAGCAAGGAAACAAATTTAAATATTTACAAAGTTACTAATTTATTTGGTGGTCAAATTGGTTTTCCAAAAAGTCATCATCAAAGATTTTTAAACCAAACAAGCATATGTTAATGTAGGAAAAGATAAGCAAATATGCAATGATTTCACATTCAATTGACTTAGCATGCAAATATTTACATCTCTCACAATGTTCACACACACTCGGTTATATTTCTAAATCATACATGTAATGTGTATGTCTACACTCGATGCCAAGTCAATGAATCATGCAATATCATAAGCTTGTCAAAAGATCTAATCTCCAACAATTAATATGTGAAAAACATAAATCAAGAGGTCTTTGATGGTTGTAATGATAGGCTATGGTTACGGGTATGGAATGGGTATTTGAAAGTAGCTAAAGAGGTTAAAACTCGGTGGTTATTTTTATAGGTTTCTAAACACGTTGCTAAGCTACTTGTGTATGCATTTAGAGTTTATGCTTTTTACACTTTCACTCTCTATTTTCTTCTTTCTAATTTTTCCATAATCTCAATAGAGAGTGTAATAGTCGATTTTTTATGAAAAATAATAATAATTTTTACCGAGTTTTAACACAAAGGTTAAAAATAAAAAGGTTAAATTTGGTTAAGTAGGCTAAATAGTTGGGTAAAATTTGAAAAATATGGAAAATAGGCTCAACATGGCGAACTAATGGATAATGTCGGGTGCGGGATATAAACAAAGAAAAATGCTAACACAAGAGGGTATCCTAAGTGCCTCTATCATATTCATGCTATTTTCACATATTCATGATCTTGAAAAGTATACAAATAACAAGTTCTAATTTACATGAAACATCCGGCTTACTCATATTCCGCAAAAACAACAAGCATGTCAAGAAAGCAGTAAAAGGCTCAAAAATATGCTCACGAAAATGGAAGGAATGGGTAAGAATGTAAAGATAAATATGCTTGTCTTTATTTTGTTTTGTCACGCTTTTAGTTATCTTTTTCAACATTAATTTGGCTTGTCGGTTTTGATCAAATCAAATGCTTTCTAAAGAACACAAGTGACCATTTTTGTTTTATTTTCTAAAATAAATATGTACAAAAATGAGGACAAACAAAGTTAAACCTTTAAACCCCTTTCCACACTTGAACTTCACATTGTCCGCAATATGAAACATGTATTAGTTAAGCGATTATGAAGAGCTAAACTATTAATGTGAAAAAGTATAGAGGTACCCCCTCAGAGTTGTAGTAGACTTGTTTGAATAGACTTTGAATATAAGTCTTCTCAACTCTGTGTGCATTTTTTACAAACCTGCCAAGTACGTCACTAACTAAAACATCAAACAATACTATTGATTAAAATGTTAGATAACTAAGACCAAATCCATTATTTAAGCAAAAACAAACATCTTACTTAAATGTTTTAAAAACAGACAGAAAGTTTTAAAAGCCCAAAATAAAATAAACTACTAAAATAAAACTATGATAAAACACCAGTGTCTCTGAATGGTGCGCTCCACCTCCACCTCCTCCTAATCCTCCTCGTCATGGCGACGTTCTCCAGATGAACTCGCCCGGCCGTGGTCGCCTGGTTTCCAAATGGAAACCATGGAGGATCTCTGAAGTAGCTCGGATTGGCGTTGTGTAGCCCTCCGAAGATGTAAGAAAAGCCTGTGTGCATCTCCTCTCTCATAGTGTTCTGAGTCACCTGCATCTGTTGGAACTGCTGGTAGAACTCTGGATATGAAGGGATACCAGGAGGCCAATTCTGATGTGGCTGATAATCATACTGGTGTTAATGTTGGTGCTGCTGATGCTCGTGCTCTGGTGGTGGTCCTAATATATGATGTGCCTCATGAATCTCTTCTTCATGCTCCATTTGGATATCTTCGTCCTGTGGTGGTAGTGGATCCTAAATTTCTCCATTAAGGCCCCTCATTCTTGGGCTGTTGTCCGTATCTAATACTAAACCCATTGATTTCAAAGACCTAATATCTACATCCTCTCCTGCATGAACTAAGGTAAGACCATCGACTACCTCATCTGTCATGATCCCCAGGGCATAGGCTAGTTGAGTCACGTATTTGCCTCCGTGGATCTTGCTGGTGGTTGTCCTTCCCGCGCTGTTCAAGAAAAACTCAGCCATTCTAGCGGCAAGGTTCACATGCACTCCATTAACTATAGAATATAAGAAAAGTACATCAGGAGTGGGATAGTTTCCAGAACTGTCCATGCATCCATAGATCATGTGGCTCATAACCTGATGAATGACCCTCAGAAGCGGGTGTCGTAGCCTTGATGCTTTTGATTTCCTAGAATCATATGGTGGCCCGTCTGCCACCTGTGCCCAAAAGTCGGCCCTTTGTTGGTCACTGATGAACTTATATATGTCGGTAAAAAGCTCGGTATTGATTTCTTCATTGGTGTAAATCCCTAGCTTTCTTCCGAGCTTAGCAACGGACTACTTGTGCCATTTCCTACCCAATCTGAATTGTACCATTTATGTATGTTTGAAATCTGGATTATCGCTTCTCGGCTTGTCATAAGCATAGGAAGCGAAAAAATCTAGCGTGAGCTCAAGGTACACAGGTTGTCGAATGTTCAACAACCTAGACATTGGATATGAGATCATGTCGGATAGCCTCTCTTCTTGGTTCAGGGCTGTCATGACAGCCCAACTTAGTCTTCTTGGTTCCCCGATTTGTCCCCTTCGGTTCCATAAGTCTCCCATTTTGTTAAGACATGGACGGTCCTTTGATTTGTTTGCATCGAATTGGAGAAATCGGTGGTTCATCTGCATATAGGAATACAGTAAAATAAGAGCAGAATCAAAGAATTTAAGTGCTACCACCGGAACAGTGTTTTAACGACGTTCTGTTGTTGTTTCAGCACACGCACGACGGTGTGTGTAAGGTGTGATATGTTTTTATTGATACTTTAAGCCCATTTTACACATTAGTCATGTTTTAAATTTATAAAACACGATATTCTACTAACACTAAACATACACATGGGCAAGTGCACCCATCGTGAGCGTTGTATAGCGTTGGTAAGATACCGAGGTCGTCCAAGGACACAAGAGCTTTTAGTACCGGTTTATCCTCACGTCTAATCAAACTAAAATTTATGGAAAAGGTTTTTAAACATGAAAAATAAAAACTAAAAATGCTGAAAAAAAATAAAAACAGGTAGACAAGATGAATCACTTGGATCCGACTCACCTTTAATGTATTCTTTGATGATTTCCGCACTTTTGCACTTTTTAAGAGATTATCTTACTTATAGTAGTAGGCCCCTCTTTTGAAGGTGACGTTACCCTCAACCCAGTGGTTTGAGTCAGCAAGGATACAATCCCAAAGGGTCGGAATATTGAAAGATAAGTAAGTAAGTTATTAATGCAAAAAGTGGTAGGCCCCTTTTTTGAAGGTGATGTTACCCTCAGCTAAGTGGTTTAAGTCAGCAGGGATACAATCCCAAATAGTCGGTTTAATATATTAATAGTAGTTTACATATGAGGGGATCAAGCCATTTGCACCCCCACCATCCAATACCAGTGGGTATTGAAGGAGGTCCTAGTAAGCTTGACCCAGGTCCTTGAAGAATCTATACACTGAATAAGACAAGAACCTTACTAAACCATTCCCTTAACCCCCGACCAGGTAGCCAACATATCTCTATATAGACCGTAGAGATATGAATGGTGAAAATCTTTTACTTTATATAGACAGTAAAGTAATGCCAAGACACCACTGACAAATGATAAAGAAGTTGCACCTTCAACATAAGAAACTAGTTATTAAAGTCATTAATACAAAACCAAATAAAAAGTGCGAAAAGATTAAAAATCAAAAGTAATACATTAAATGCTTGTCTTCACCAAGTGATGTAAGAGACTTAGCCAAACATGGCATTTGATTGACAAGAACTCTTACGATTAATCTTGGATCCCGAGACTACTACACACACTCTTAGGTAGATGATGGATGATGGTAGTGGATGTGGGTGTTGTAGTGGTGGTGGAGTGGTGGCAAAGTGGGAGAGAGGTGGTTTACCAAGGGATGCCTTTGAAGTGAGCCAAACACCCCTATTTATAGCCAGAACAGAAGCCCGGCCATGACCCCGGGTCTAGCGGACACGCCCCCGTGGCCATTCCTTCTCTCTTCCTTCATTAATTGCAATTGTCTGCATTAGGCTCCACACGGCCTGTATTCGCTGAGCACGGCCCCGTGTGCAGAAGCGTATTTGTACTACCAAGATTTGCAAGATTCTGCAAATCTTAGTGCTGACCATGCCCCGTGCTGAGCTGGACACGCAACCGTGGTGGGCGTAGAAGCTTCCACAGCTTTTTCCATTTCTGCAGACATCTGACCACACCCCCGTGTCCAGTGTGCACGGGCCGTGGTCAGCCTTTTGTTTCTTGTTTTTCTCTTGGGGATGCTGCTGAGGGGCCGGGCATGTCACGTTTATTCCTTTTCTTTGTATTTATGTTAGTTTTTGCTACATATTTGTTCCTTTTGTTCGTTTAAGCTCATTTGGTCCTGAAAATACAAAAGGAAGACAGAAACACACTTTTTTCCAACATTAGTACTAAAAAAGAGTTAGTTTTATGTCTCATTTGATGTAATTTATATGTTGCATTTTACACACATGAAATACCCCCACACTTGAATCGTTGCTTGTCCTCAAGCAAAACTCTTTATTTTATGGCTTACACACCCAAATGGAATAGGTAGGAGAGAAGTTTTGGGCTTGTCTTGAGTGTCAGGAGTCCAAGATCTTTATTGGGTTTTATTTTTATGTTATTTACAATCCTATTCGTTATGATTTATTTAGAACGTTTCATAAGAGAAATTACTTATTTGGGCATAACATGCCTCTTTAAAATTCCATTTATACACAAGTTCACATACCTCACAGGAGATCACTCAACACTCGGCCGAAGATGTATTTTTGTGAAACACTCGAGACCGACATGGAACGCACTTCTATCATAAGCTTTCCAAGCAATCAATCCTCCTCCTTTTTAATTATAAACCTTTGTAAATATTAAAAGGATTTAGGGAAAAGGGTTAGGCTTGGGCTAATGGTAGGCGGTTTTGGTTAGTGGTGAGTAAAATGGCTAAAAGCGTAAAAAACGGCGGTCATCGTAAAACGTTTTGTTTTTGTGACTTTTATTCAAATTAAGCATTTTCAAACAAAGTTTCTTTGAGGAACTTGTTTGTTTACTGCTAGACTTTCATTTTTTTTTATAAAGATGCGTCAGAAGAAAACCGACCTTTTTACTAAAATAAAGGGGTTGAAAAGAAAAAGGTTTTGGTGGGTAACGGGTGTTTGTTTTGTGGGTTTAGAAATGAAAAGGTTTAGGCTAAAAGGGGTTAACTAGCGGGATTTTTGGGTAGGTGAAAAAGAAAATGAAAAATAACGGTGTTGAAAGAAAAATGGGTTTGTCCTAATGCCTCCATCATTTACTTACTTGAGTTTAAGTTGGTAAGGACCAGGAATGTATTGTAGTGGCAAGTTCTAGAGTCGTAAGAACCAAGCGGCTATTCACACAAGAAATGAAAAATGAGTGTTTAGTTTAAAGATGTATGCATGTATGCTCAATAAAGGCTTAAAACTCACTTATTGTGGGAATGGGTTTATAATGTAATCAAGTATTTATGATCAAATTTTAACTAGATTTGTCATGCCGTTTCATAATTTTCTTATGTTGGTTCTTTTATCACGACGCTATCGGTTGTAAATTTGTAAAAATATAACCTTTTTAGAACTTGTTATTCCCAAATTAAACCAAGACAAGTAAAAAACTGAAAAAAAAAATTTGAATATTTTTTTTGGGTGATTAGCGGTTCCAATAGAGTTTTGTGTAAGGCTTGTTGTTAGGACTTGCAAAATTCAAGGTTTTAGCATCCCCCCACACTTAAGTTACACATTGTTCTCAATGTGTCCCAAAATAAGTTTTTAGGTTGATTGAATGTGTAAAAATGTGTTTAAAAACAAAATTTTGTGTTACTGGACGTCTGGCCACGGGCCCGTGTTGGTCCGAGCACGGCCCCGTGGTCAGATTGCCAGTACCATAATTAAACAGAAGGCTGGACACGGGGGAGTGTTCAGTGAACACGGCCCCGTGTCCAGTTACCTGAACTGGGCATTTTCTGAAGAACCTCGGGCACGGGGACGTGTTGGGCTGAGCACGGCCCCGTGTTGAACTTGCTATAATGCTGGAAAATTGTCAGGAGGCTCTGTTTTTATGCATGGGATGTGGTTTTAAAGTTTCCTTGGTAACCTTCACCTTTTCGAGTGTGTTTTATTCATTACAACATCACCCAAACACCATTCAATAGTTAAAAACCATCATTCATTAAAGAGTGAAATACATAGTTTATAGAAAATAAAAAGTACATACTAAAAACCGGATAAGTAGGTCATAGAATGCAAAAAATTATTAAACCACAAAGAAGTCCTAGCCTAGATGTTTTTATTATAAGAACAACAAAATTTTCGAAGAATGATTCTTTAGGTTAAATAAGGCTTCTAGAACTTCTTTCCGGAAAGGGCTCCTCACACATCGTTAAGCCACTCTTCTATCTCCCAGGGGAGAAGGAAAGCGGGCTCATTGTCTTCCTCATGTAGAGGAGGTGCGACTTCAACCGGAACCTCTTGTAAGGCATCTAGAGGAGGTTCACAGGGAATGTCTTCCCATCCGGTGGGATTAATAACTCCTTGTGCCAAGTTCCAATCTTCTTGAGGGAAGATTGGTTCCATAGGTGGCATTGCAAGAATGTTCAACCTTTGGTGCAAAAGGTTGATTTCTTGGAAGCTATTCTCTAGTCCCACCGTTAGATAGTTGATACGGTTGATTAGAACTTCTTCCACGGATGTTATCTCATCGAGAGCCTCTATTAGCGCCATTACGTAATGCACAAGGGTTGCTTCGATCGATGGCCTTCTTTCCATGCGACTGTTCCTAGAGTTAGCTGAAGAGGTTCTGCTATTCTGGCTCGACATTCTAATAAAACAAGTCGAAAGGTTCAAATTAATGAAACAGTAACTCCGACCACGGCCCCGTGCTCGCTGAGCACGGCCTCGTGGCCACCATTCTACAGATTTTTCAACTCAGGAATCTTATAGTTTTAAATTATTTTTCTGAACTTTGGGACATTTCTGAGCAGAAATAACTTAAAACAGTGTTATAAAACTTATTTTTGATAAGATCCCTGAAGGGGTAAGGTCCCAAAAACCTTGCACGGGTGCTTGAGACCATACCACAACTTCGTCAATAAGCTCTCTTTAGATGAACCTTGCGCGGCCGCGCACTAGTTCTAAAAGAGAACTTAAAAAGAAAAACAGTATTTAACATCCGCACGCCAAAAGTAACTAATAAATCCTTGCACATGCTCTCGTACAACAGATATGATAAAATCCTAACGATATCTTCGCGCTAAAGCCGCCCAGACTTGGACAAAAATAACCTTTCTGTCATAACAGAACTAGCATGAAGAAGAGCCACATAAGAGTACAGCTATAATCCTTCTAGAAGGTTTTATCGTGTATAACCATTCGGCTATAACCGAATGGCCACGTGGCATCATCCTAGGCATTCCCCTAAGTCACGATGATGGCACCGAATTAAAGAAAGATCCACACTTGTCCACTTTCCATGTGGCATCACCCCAACCGTTGATCATGACCACGATTCGTGTGCACACACTTCAGTTAGTGATTAACGACGGGGGAAATAATCGCTTACGGAAAGGCATTTTCCGTTAAGTTTCTATCAACAGGTTTTCCCATTCCAAATTAGGCTATAAATAAGAAGACTCAGGTATCAAATTCTCAAGTTAATCACTTCACTTTACTATTACTTCTTCTTCTTCATCAAACCCTGTACTTATTCTCATGCCGGAGGGTGGTCACGGAGAGAACCCCCATTCTCCCTATGGCGAGTCTAACGACTGTTTGTTTTGTAGTTGTTGTTTGAAGAAGGAGATCAGTTACCCCCGAATCAAACGAGAAGACCTAACCCTTTTATGCAGATTCAAACCCCCTGGTTTAATTGATTCCGGTCGATTAAACCAGTGTTTCTTCATTGGCGCCCACCGATTTCTCAGTTTTTGTCCACATCTTCTCGTCTCGATTCATTAGTCTCTGTTTTCCATGGCAGATAAACCATCATTTCACCCATCATTTCCTCGACCTGAAACCGAGGGTAATGCAACCCAGGATATTCATATCAACGGAACAATGGGCAAAATAGATAGCAACAACAATTATCCGGAGGGAAAGAGCTCTATTGTGCAAACAGGAGTTTATGATCACCCAGATCTACTTCCAGAGGAAACTCCAGAGTACTGGTTCACCAGATTCCAGAACGCCATGAACCAAATTTTTACACAAAACGTCAGATCTGAGTTGTTGTACAACAGATCTAATGATAAAAAAGAGCACAAGAGAAAATCCGGCACCCCAACGTTGGACCCACAATCAACCCGTCAGTGGGACATCCAACTTGGTAGCCAAGGATATCAGGAACCATTTAGGTATGTGGAACAAAATTATGAAGGCACCAACCACCAGGAAACCAAAGTGCAACAGATAAATATGGTACAAGTAGGACCCTCACGAAGACCGCACAAACAAAGCCACAATTAGCATTGGCGAGAGCAACAGGTATTCTTCCCTGTCATCCTAGGAGGTCCTCAAGAAGAACACCCAGTAATCATCACTTGTATCTTCGGCCATTACCGCACTGATTACATGTTTATAGATCCCGGAAGTTCCATGGATATAATTTACGAGAAATGTTTTAAGCAACTGGACCCAGAGGATAAGGCACACTTAAAACCAGTTGATTTTCCTCTCACTAGTTTCTGCAACGAAGCTGTCTTTCCGCTAGGTCAAATCGCTTTTCCTGTAACCCTCTCAAACGGCAAACACTCGCTCACCGTCACAGTCAATTTTATGGTTATGCCAGCAACATCCCGTCATGATGTATTGTTAGGAAGACGATCTCAGAGAGAGTTCAGCATGATTACCTCCATACCACACGCCGCATGTGGTTTCCTGACGGAAACCGGGGTAGCAATTCTGTATTCCAGAAAAGAAGTGATGTACGTGGACGACGAGCCACCGGCAAAAGTCGCCAAACCATCATCATCAAACGAACTAGATAAATGGGTTCTCAACAAGGAATATCCTGAGCAAACCATTTTGTTAGGGCACGCCATCTCACCGGCAATTCGTATAAAACTAAAAGAACTCCTATCTAACAACATGGATATCTTCGCCTGGTCTCCGGCGGACATGACTGGAGTACCAAGAGACATAGCACATCACTGCTTAAACATCCGACCTTTGGCGGAACCAGTCGTGCAAGGAAGGCGCAGTCTCAGCACAGAAAAAGCAGACGCAATGAACGAACAAGTAGCCGAGTTACTTCAAGCTAGGATCCTACGCGAAGTACAATATCAAACCTGGGTAGCCAACCCAGTAATGGTGTAGAAGCACAACGACGGGTGGCGCATGTGTGTCGACTTCAAAGACCTCAACAAAGCCTGCCCAAAAGACTGTTACGCCCTCCCAGAAATAGACAAGAATGTCGATCTCTAGCATCCTTCCGCTGGAAGTATTTTCTAGAAAGCTATAAAGGTTATCATCAAGTACAATTGAAGGAAGAAGACGAAGATAAAACGGCCTTCCGTACAGACAAAGGTATTTTTTGCTACACGAAAATGCCTTTTGGTCTCCGCAACGCAGGGGCTACTTACCAACGGTTGATGGATAAAGTCTTTGGAGAAGATATTGGCATAACAGTGGAAGTTTATGTAGGATCGTTATTTGACCCAATTGAGTCGATCAGAAGAGCTTTATGTCCGGTTCAAAGGCGGAATCAGAGAACTGGATGCGAAAACAACTTGATACTATTAAATCTGTTGATTATATTGATTTTAATAACAATTACAACCTGAACAGATTTCGGCAGCACTTCGTTACAGATCTGGAAGTCGTACCAAATGAAACACCAAGTGCACTATTTATAGATGACTAGATTTCGCTTATATGGACATGCCATATGAGCGAAATCTGATGTTTCTGATTTCGCTTATATGGACATGTTCATATGAGCGAAATCACTCCCTTAATTCCTAAACATCGTTTCTCGAACCTCGTGTACTGGATATCCTATTCTATACCATTCTAATACATGATACAAGACGAAGTCAATAGACGTAATGCACCAACAGACTCCCCCTCGAATATTGAAGAAGTCTTCAGTGACTAATCTTCAATATGACACATCTTCAGTCTTGATCATTCTGTCTATTCTTTCAAGTTGTAACAATGTAAGCATCCAACAATCTTTCTCTTCTCCTATCAGGTTCAGTCTCCCCCTTTCGTCAAGCTTCCGTGCTTTGGGATCGATGCCTAGCTTTCCATCTACAAACTTCTCTTCTCCTCAAACTTGTCTTCAGACTCCCCCTTAAAGTCTGCTTTCGGGATTGTAGTCTGGACTATCTGCAACCACTCAAACATTCATAAATACAATGTTTTCATATTATCAATCAAATTCTCTAATCCACTCCCCCTATCAACAAACTTTATAGATTTGGCAGCGTTAAAGAATCCAACTCCCTCACAGTTAATCATCCAAGTTCAAGTTAATGACCTTGGAGATATCACAAACTGTTTTTGAAATTTTTGATTTTAATTCAAGTTTCAAATTAATGAACTTGTTTTATTTTCAGAAACACAATCAGCTTACTTAGATTTTGAAACTCAGCATTTCAGATATCGGTTGTCAAAAATAAAGCAGAAATCAAAATCTTTTTGTATTTTCTGAAAATATAAAACAATAAAGAAATATGTACAAACATATTTACAGACAATATTTTTGTTTAAGTTTGCGTCAGAGGATCATATCAGTTTTTGACAAGTTACAAGTACCGTTGAGCTTAGTTACACATTAAGAATTAAACAATTCACTTAGATTGTCGATATACTTGTCCACTTAAATTTTCATACAAATTTCAACTGATTCAGGATATGAATTAGATGTTTTAGGAACTTAAACTCATTCATGTGTCCCACCTCTTGAATATACTCCCGTATCCAGATCCCAATATTCAGTCTTACAGGTGAGTATACTACAATGATATCTGTACATAAATTAGGTATTGCGAGGGCCGAGGGATCTCAGGTCGATACTTCCGTATACGCAGAGAGATATCAGCTTCGACTTTACGGAATGTCCCCTTTAGAGGATCTTTTAGCTACAACAGCAGTGACAATCAATTTTATTGTTTCATCAGCATGCTGAGGGTTTATGCTATGTTTCAAGCATTTGAGGAAAGTATTATCCAAGGACTAGGTCAGAACTTCCATTCAGTAGAAGTCCCGGAATAATACCCCAGACATCATTGAGTATAAAAACCTAGTATATCAGATTATGATACCTTTCAAACGAGATTTCAGGGGTTACCTATATATCCAAGTAGTGTTCCCCACGAAATAAGCAAGTTTGAATTTAGGTTTATATCCCGAAAAAGTTTACTAAATGTATAAAAATCTACCGACACATCCACGGTGAGATCGTTTAACACATTTAAACTTTCCAATTCTTTAGCATACTGTAACTGTCTACTAATGTACTATCATTTCCTCTTTTTACGCAAAAACTCAATTTTCATTTTTTGTATTTTTTAAATTTTCAAATATTTTTGTATTTTCTGACAATTTTTCTCCCCCTAAAATGCAAAACCATTTAAAGAAAATTGACAACCCATACTGATAGCTTTGTCTCGCCATCCATTTTCTGCTTAAAGTGCTCTGATTTGCAGAAAATAATGTACCCCCATGATTTACAACACATTGATTTTTACAATTTGAAAACCGTTTTTCAATCTGGTGAAAGTAATCATGTTTGTTCAGCCGTGAGGGTTTCGGCATATTCAATCAACACATATTTTTGTAATTTTTTATTATTTGACAAAAAATTAAAAACAAACATATTTTTGATTTTTCAAAATTTTCAATTTTTTTTAGGATTTTTAAAATATTGTTTATTTATATACAGAAAACAAGCAAACTCCCTGTTCAACCAAACTAGGGTTCAGCAGCAGCCTCCTCCTCTTGTTGTGCCAGGCTGCTCCAAGTTCCAATTTTACAATCTTCAGATTTGTTGAGCACCTGCACATTCAGACTACTTGATTACTTGAACAATTTAGCCCAGACCTGTTGAACCTTAGGCATTTCAACACAATAATTTTCATTCAATGCTGGAAACTCTTTGTCATTTTTCACAAAAACTTTCTCAATTTTAACTTCAACTTTCTCATCTTTTACCAATTCAACATGTTTCTTAACACTCCATGTTTGACCTTTTGGTGTTCCTCGTTTGTAAAAATGTGAATCTTTTTGAACATTTTGTTTTTGAACAACTTTTGGTTTCCAAAATTCCTGTGGTTTTGTCATATCAACAGTTGTTTTCCAACTTTGAGTTGTTCTGAATCTGGGTGTGTGAGAATTCCAGGTTTGTCTTGAATCGAGCCTGTTCTGGTTTGATTTCCAATTTTGATTCAAAGCAAACTTGTTTGTGTTGTAACTCCAAGTGTGTTTTGAATCAAATCTGGTTGACCTTTGTCTCACATTCTCAGATTTTTGTTTCTCAGCATCAAACTTCTTTTTGTCAACATCCACAGGTTTTAGATTTGGACACTTTCGTGCAAGATGTCCTTTTTGATCACATTTGAAACATGTTCTCATGGACATATCTTTGACCTGTGGTTGTTGCTTTTTCTTTTGAACAAAGAACTCATCATTAGACTGTCTCAATTTGAGTTCTTTTTCTTCTGCTAAACTGTTTCCTTGAACAAAACTCATTTTTTCTTGAGAATTTGGCGTCTCATTTTTGTTTCGATTTTGTTTCTTCTTATAACCCAACCCAGCCTTCATATTTTTCTTCTTAAAACCAGGTTTGTTATACGAACCTCTATGACTCTTACCAGCAAACTTTGAAATTTCAGATTTCTCAATCTCAACCATTTTGAAAACTTTGTCAACCTTTTCTGAAATCACATTTTGAATCGGGAATACAACATCTAAGAATAATTTGTCTGATCCAATCATGGTATAAACCAATCCCTTTAAATCATCATTCAAATTTTTCTCAGATTTTGTGTTTTTCAGATATCCATCATGAAGATTTCCTTCATCTTCATCCTGTGATTCAGATTTACCTGTAACAATCGACTCTTCTTTCAACACACTTTCAACGACTTTACCTACCACCTCTGAATCATGAGAATCATCAGATTTAGAATAGGTTATGTCAATGTTGTCTGGCAATTTGTCTACCATGTCGAAAGCTTTTTCGACCTTTTCCTCATCATAAAATGCAAACTTTTCCGGTGGTGGAACTTGATGAAACTCTGAGCCAATGCCTTTCTTGTTTTGCTCAGACTCACCATCACTCGGTTTTATATTGAAAATTCGTTCAAGCACATATGATGACACGTGGTAACTTTTTAACTTGTTGTTATCCTGTTCTAAATCAGCAATCTGTCGCTTTAACTTAGCAACATCCTCAATATAGGAATTAACAACATCTTGTTTTATAGCATACATTCGTTTAAGCTCTTTAGTTGTTTCAGAAAGGTTATTCATTCTTAATTGAGCATATTTCATTTCATCTTTCACTTTCTCATATGACTCTTTTGTAACATGATATGCTAATTTCATAGAGTCATATTCCTTTTTCATTTCTTGATAAGCAATTTCTTTTTGTTCACATTCATTTGACATTTTCAAAACATTTTCTTTCAAAACTTCATTGTCCTTTTCTAATTTGTTACATTTTTCTGAAAGTTTTTCATCATTTTCTTTAAAAACTTTTCTTTTTCTAGCATTTCTTTGCATTTTTCTTTGAAAATGTTTTCAATTTTAATGAATTCTAGATCTCTTGTTCTGAATTGCTTATCTTTTTCAGTACAAGCTCTGCTCGGTTCCATGCATTTCTTGCACTGATCAATTAGTTCCAAATTTTCAGAATCAGAATTTACCTCAGTGATTGGCACTTTGGTGTTATCATCAGCTTTTGTCTGCTTCTGATCAGCATCATTCAACTTTTCCTTAACACTGACTTCATCACCAACATCACCAGCTTCCAAATTCTCATTCTTTTCTTCTTTCTTTACCTCTTCTTCAATCTGCTGTTTTTCAGTAACAGCTTCTTCAACTTCAACAACTTATGTGTTAACCTCTTCAACATTCTTCTTCAGGTTGTTCACCATCTCTTCAACACTCTTCTTCATTCTCTCTTCATCCCTTTTTCTCAGACACGATAGCATGGCATATCTGATCTCTTTCTCATGCCTTTTTGCATATCTATCATCTTTCAACACATTCCTATAATATTCAGCTCTTGAAGGAATTATGAGAAGTACATCATCAAAGATTATGTCTTTCTTTGGAACAACTGGTTCTCCTTCTCTGTTGAAGTAACATTCTCTCTTCTTATCCCATCTTTTACTGCTGACAGCAATCTCATATTCTTCCTGCATATCATCCATTCTGTTTAGAACGATGTTTCTTTCTCTGTAAGTTTTCTCACTTAAGATTTCTTCTCGATTTTTCTCTTTGATCTCAACTTTTTCTTCACGGATTTCAGCAGTGTCTTTGTCTTTGTTTTCATCTTGAATCTCAGCAACAAAAACAAACTTTCTTTCTTCTGTCATAGCTATCCCATGAGCTGTTTTACGAACATTCTCTAAACGATCTTCTTCTGGACAAATTTCAGACCAATCATAACCTTCATCCTCATAAATAACAGCATAAGCTCTTGATTTCTCTTTCAGTTTATCTTCAATCAACTTTGGCTCTTCCCTGCTTCGATGGTAGATCGCCTTTCGATAATAATCATCGTTGAAAGGACGTTCATTTCCTTCAGCAACTTCAGAGTTTCTGCATTCTCTTTTGAAATGACCCTTTTGCTTGCATCTGAAGCAGGTCACTTTGGATTTGTCGAATCCAAGCTTTGTTGACGCACCTCCAAGATATTGTTTCCCGGTAATCTCCATGTACCTCTGAGCTCTGCGAATACAACTGACTAAACACCAACGGATGTCAATGAGCTCCATCTCTTCCGGATCAATTTGGTCATAGTCTTCTTTGGTCAATTCAGAGTTTCCAATTTTGCCAGCTAGTAGACCTTCATATGACTCCAGAACAGATGCAAGAAAACTCATTTGCTGCTAAGCTGCATTGATGCTCATTGCAGGAGAATTCTTCAATTTGAGAGCAATATTGCACATAATTTCTTCAGCTTCATTAGAATTTGACTTTGAAGATGAATGATATCCAGAATGAGGACTTGTTGAAGTTGTTGGTGGTTCTTTCATCTTTTTACCACTAAATGTTGTTTTTGGTGAACCAACGCCTTTATCAGAAGGTACACTGCCTTTGTAATACAAACCAACATTCTGTTGATGTGAAGAACCCGTCATCTTGTTCTGTTTCTGCAACTCCAAATCATGACTTTCAATATTTTCAAACAAAGCATCAAGAGCAATATTGTCATATGAAGCATCATTTTTTAGGATAAAAAAAATGTTTGCCACTGATCAGCTCGTGGTAATGCTTCAATGACTTTATCAATAAGTTCCTCTCTTGTTTTATCAATTTTAAAACGTTCAAGTTCGATTTTAAGGTGACAGAATCTCTCTATCATTTGTCTCACTGTCTCTCCTTTTATATTATAAAACAGATCAAATTCCTTTTTAAGTAAGGCAATTTTATTCTTTCTAATCTGTTTTCCTCCCTCAGCTTTAACACGTAAAGCTTCCCAAACCGATTTTGATGACCCATCATGTGTAAGCAGTGCAAATATATCATTCCTAATTGCTGATTGGATCAATGCAATCATTCTTTGTTTGGCAGCAAATTCAGATTTATCTTGTCTTGAAAATCTCTTGAATGGTAATACTTCGCCTTTATCATCTTTTGGCTTTTCGTATCCAAATTCTAAACAGAACCAACTTTCATGGGCATATGCTTTCGCCCAATTGATGAAACGTTCTTTCCACCATGTATAATCTTCAATGCTTTCCAGAGTTGGTGGCTTTGAGTGAGTTCCGTAAAAGTTATCATGCTTGATGTTCTCATTGAGCGCCTTAGTGATGGTTTTTGGGGTAACATTTGCAACCTCGGACGATTCGGATGTGAATGCGTTGAAAAACGTGTTGTAGAATTCCTCAGCCATGATGTAAACCTGAACAGAAAATCAAACAAACACAATCAGTACAATCAAATATCAAATAAATTGTAACAGACTGACACTCGATCGACGTGAAATAATCCCGACACGAAAAAGTTCACTTTCGAGCGAAATATGACACTTGAGCGAAATCAAATTATAACCAAGTATCCCCTTATGAGCGAAATCAAGGAATGCACTATGAGCGAAACCACTTGATCTTAAAAGCGAAATCAGATTGACGATTTGAGCAAAATCAGAAGATTATGTGTCACTGAAGCGAAATCAGAATGTTCATAGGAGCGAAATCTCTGATTATGTGACACTGAAGCGAAATTCGAATGCCATTGGAGCGAAACCTCAAAGTATTGTGCCACAAAAGCGAAATCAGGTGTCTTTGGAGCGAAACCTCAAGATATTGTGTTCACTGGAGTGAAATCTGGACAGATTTATGAGCGAAACCCCTAAGTGTCCATAAAAGCGAAACCTATTCGAAGTCAATTTTAGTCCATTTTTAGTCCGAATTTAGGTATGAAACTTTCAAGGGTTCATCTATGACCAATTATCTATTATCTGTGAAATTTTGATACCACTTGTAGGATCGTTGTTTGACCTAATTGAGTCGATCAGAAGAGCTTTATGTCCGGTTTTGACCAGTAAATCTCTCTGAAATAATGAAAGAAGGTGTAGAAGTCAGAATGAGGATGATATTAAGCTAAACTCTTCTTCCTGAGCTCTGATACCACTTGAAGGATCGTTATTTGACCCGATTGATTCGATCAGAAGAGCTTTATGTCCGGTTCAAAGGCGGAATCAGAGATCTGGACGCGAAAACAGCTTGATACTATTAAATCTGTTGATTATATTGATTTTAACAACAATTACAACCTGAACAGATTTCGGCAGCACTTCGTTACAGATCTGGAAGTCGTACCAAATGAAACACCAAGTGCACTATTTATAGATGACTAGATTTCGCTTATATGGACATGCCATATGAGCGAAATCTGATGTTTCTGATTTCGCTTATATGGACATGTTCATACGAGCGAAATCACTCCCTTAATTCCTAAACATCGTTTCTCGAACCTCGTGCACTGGATATCCTATTCTATCCTATTCTAATACATGATACAAGACGAAGTCAATAGACGTAATGCACCAACAGTTTACATGGATGACCTCGTTATCATGAGTCAAGAAGAAGAGTCTATGCTTGCAAACATTCAGCACACCTTTGACTCCCTGCGCAGCGTTAATCTAAAACTGAATCCAATAAAATGCTCCTTCAGAATGGAGGAAGGCAAATTCCTAGGGTTCGTAGTAACTAGAGACGGCTTCAAGGTCAACCCAGAGAAAGTAGAGGCCATCCAACTAATGCCATCACCGGCAACAGTTAAAGAGATGCAACGTCTTGCGGGTCGATTAGTAGCACTCAACAGATTTTTGGCAAATCACGCTGCAAAATCTTATCCATTCATCAGCACGTTGCGCAACTGCGCCAAAAAGAGCCATTTTCAATGGAAACCAGAAGCAGAGAAAGCTTTCAAACAGATGAAAGAGTGTCTGATCCAGTTACCAACCTTAACAGCACCATGAAAAGAAGAACCATTAATCCTATATCTATCCGCAGCAGAAGTAGCAATCGGCGCGGTACTAATGGTAGAAAGGGATGTCTTTCAAACGCCGATATACTACATCAGCAAAATGTTAACTGGTTCAGAGACATGCTATTCTATGATAGAAAAACTCGTCCTGGCATTGGTTCACGCATCACGAAGGTTGCGACTGTATTTCTCTGGCCACGTTATCACCGTCCTTATAAATTATCATCTAGGACAAATTTTATCTAAACCAGATGTCGCGGGGCAGTTGGCCGAATGGGCTATCGAGTTAGGAGGATACAAGATCCTGTACAAACCTCGACCAGAAATTAAAGGGCAAGTCTTAGCAGATTTTGCCACCGAAGTTCCCGTCGACAAAATCCAAGAGTGCGAGGCAATCCAAAATCCTATCCCAGCCTTCGATGACAGGGTTTGGACATTGCATACAGATGGCACCTCAAACGACGATGGTGCAGGCGCAGGTCTTCGCCTAGTCAGCCCTAACAATCATGAGCTCACGTACGCTATTCACCTAGATTTTAAAATTACCAACAACAAGCCGGAGTACGAAGCATTTCTTGCGGGCCTTCGCCTGGCACTCAAAATGGGAGCAAAGAACTTCGAAGCGCATGTCGATTCCAAATTAGTGGCATAACAAGTCACCGATCATTACGACGCTAAAGGCGAAGCCTATATTTGGAACAAGCAAGAATCCTTATCAACCAGTTTCAAACATTCAAGATAGTCCACATCAACAGAAGTGAAAACAAACATGCAGACGCGTTGAGCAAACTGGCCGCTAATAGCTTCAAGCACCTCGCGAAGGAAGTCCGCATCGAGGTATTATCTAACCCATCTGTTCCCTTAAGACAAGTAAACATCATAGAAGTCAGGAACCTATCTTGGATGTCCCCGATCTTTACGTACTTGCAACCTGGGTTTCTCCCAGAAGGAAAAGCGGAAGCTAGGAAAATTCAGCACAAGGCATTGAACTACGAAATGGCGGACGGTATCTTATACAGCAAGTCATTCATGGGTCCAATTTTACGCTGCGTAGATAAGACTGATGCACAATATTTAGTCCGAGAAATTCATGAAGGGTTATGCGGAATCCATGCAGGCCCACGCATGGTGGTTGCAAAGATCATGAGTACGGGCTATTATTGGCCAGGAATGCATGTAGATGCAGTGGAACTATTGTGCAAGTGCGCGGCATGTCAGCGCCAGGCCCCAAAGACCCTCCGTCCGAAGAATCCCCTAGTCCCAGTTACCTCAGCCTGGCCTTTCCAACAATGGGGCATCGACCTCGTCGGTCCTTTACCCGATGCGCCTGGCGCAGTCAAGTTCATAGTAGTAGCAGTAGACTACTTCACCAAATGGGTAGAAGCAAAGGCTCTGGCGTCGACTACAGCAATGGTGATCCGCAAGTTCATCTGGGAACACATTATATGCCGATTCGGGTTACCATTACGCATCATTTCTGATAATGGCACTGTCATACCCCGACCCGCAGCGGAATGGTACGGGGCATGATGATTGCCCATAGCTTATGACACTATTAAACTTTCATATTTGAACATATCATAATTTAATGTCACACTTTTCATAAAAGTTTCAAATATTCAAATAATACATCAACTTGTCCTTTTAATTACTAAGGCAAAGTTCCTACGTGATCCTGATCCAGTCCAGTCTTCAATTCTCAACACCTGTATGATGTGTAAAATAGTATTTTTGGGTCAGCTACAAGAGCTGGCGAGTAAACCCTGGTTAAGTAAAATAGGTTTACCATTTTAAAATTTAGAAATAAAAGTAACGTGTTTTACCTTTTTAATTCCAAATAATAATTTAAATACTAAGCATGCAATCAATCAAGTGGAAGCAACGCACAAGTAATAGAAAGGTAGCTGAATAATGTATAAGACAAAGACCGACACCAAAACCAAAACCAAAACCAACACCTTGCGTCCCACACCCAAATAGTAAATGATGAAAACGATACATAAAAACGTCCGAGTAAATGATGAAAATGACAACAAATAGTAACGTCAAAAGCGTGACAACGGCACAAGCTATCAACGGTACTGATTAAGAGTTTGTAATTGTATCGATTGGCGTTAGTGCGAACGCCAAGGATACGAAGTGAGAGCAGCAGGTGAAGTCGTCAATGAGGGAAAACTAAACGTGAAGTCGAATGGCGGATGAGATGACGTAGCAACATTGATTTACACTCCCACCAGTCGGGCGATAACTGCGATTCAGACAAAAGTAGAAGGGTCCTAAGATAAATTAGGGAAACCATAACTTTGTTAACTTAACTCACGTTCATTTTGTTTTGTTAACTATTTTTAAACTTTATCAAGTGTAGCACATTGGTATTTTAAATTGTTCATGTACAAAAGAAACTTAGTTTATTTTGAAAAATATTTTCGTTAGACTTTAGGGAAAACATTTTTGGCCAAAAGTAGAACGTTTACAATATATACTTATTACATATTATTATTATTTATAAAACCAAATTTTGATATTAGAAAAATTCTATCGTCACCTTGTGCCCTAGACTTGAATTTGTCAAACTATGGGCACATGTTACGAAAGTGATTAGGTCGTGACATTCAAGTCGTAACGGACGACTCGTTAAAATTTTTAAACGTATTACCAAAAATCACATCATTACACTTGTGTTCGAAAATACAAAACATTCTTTATTTAATTAAATTAGTTCAATGAAAAACTCAAAACGTTCATTCAAAGCAGGCTCATCGCATAAAAACGTTGTCGTGCTACTGACCGCATCCTAGTTGTCTTGAAACTGGATGAGTGCTCATTCGCGTGCCTTCTAGTTATAGTGGTTCTTTGTACTAGCTTGAATAGCTCAATCACAAGGGACAAGTTGGGTGTTATACGGTACGGTCGATCGATCCATCGATCGAGTGTCTGGTTAGACATACGTTATGATCATAAGGTGGGTGTTTAGTTTCTCAAATGAGGGAGTCACAGATTTGTGAAATCATGGAATTTAGGGAAAATCTCATAATTCTAGAATACAAATCACATGAAATATTATGGAGTATCAAAGGGTAGCAAAAGTCGAATCCTTCGATAAGGTACAACAGATAGGGTGATTAGTTTTAACATCATTAGAATCTCGTGGAAAATTATAGATTTATCCCGATGGTTTATATACGAAACAATATAATAACCACAAGGAATATGATAAATAATAAAACTTATGATAAAATATTATTTCATTATAAAATATTGAAAATCATAGATTTGGCACATCATAGGGTTTAATATGACTTCCGTGCGTCACTTTCGTAATTATGTGTGCACCCGCAATTACCGAGCTTTCGCATGGTTCTCATATGTCTACCTATTTACGTACAACTTAACCCGAAGAAAATCGTGAATAAATAAATGACTCTAGTTTTGGGGTGTTTTAAAACGATGTTTAGGATAGTATCGATGAATTAACACGGACAAGTTTGACATATCAAAGTGTTGTTAGTTAACATGACGTTTGGTGTGACATGCTTTGGCCTAATAGGTATTGGTACTCTCATGTTAGTCCCCAGGTAAGCAAACTGGTCCATTAATTGGATTTATACGAATGCCAGCCTAGACAGGACATCCCGATTACCGGTACGTAACCCTTCCAGTTAATACATGTCCGTCACAAGAACTCACTTTGACGAGATTGAAAATTTTAAATGAGATTTGAAATATCAAAATGAAATAGAAATAGAAATAGAATCAAGTATAATTGACATGAATTGAATGTTGAATTGACTTAGACTTTGTATGAATAAACATATGAATGGAGTAATTAGAAACTTAATGTTTATATTGTATAGTGTGTGAAGTGTAGCATTGAAATAATAAACTATAGCATAGAATTAAATCACATATTATCATGCAAGGCACATAACATATAGAATACAACATTTAAGAGTGCTCACATGCATTTGTGTGTGACATTAGAAATTAAATCATGGGCACATTAAATATTTTTTTTTGCTAAGACAATCAAACAATTAAGCACATAAGGTACCTAAGGTACCTAATCAACTATAGACTAAGTCTAAGGGTCTAATAAGCTATCTTAATTCCATATAGTCATTGGCTCTAATACCAATATGTCACACCCCGACCCGCAGCGGAATGGTACGGGGCATGATGATTGCCCATAGCTTATGACACTATTAAACTTTCATATTTAAACATATCATAATTTAATGTCACACTTTTCATAAAAGTTTCAAATATTCAAATAATACATCAACTTGTCCTTTTAATTACTAAGGTAAAGTTCCTACGTGATCCTGATCCTGTCCAGTCTTCAATTCTCTACACTTGTATCATGTGTAAAATAGTATTGTTGGGTCAGCTACAAGAGCTGGCGAGTAAACCCTGGTTAAGTAAAATAGGTTTACCATTTTAAAATTTAGAAATAAAAGTAATGTGTTTTACCTTTTTAATTCCAAATAATAATTTAAATACTAAGCATGCAATCAATCAAGTGGAAGCAATGCACAAGTAATAGAAAGGTAGCTGAATAATGTATAAGACAAAGACCGACACCAAAACCAAAACCAACACCTTGCGTCCCACACCCAAAAAGGGTGTGACTGTGGCGATACCAACATCCCTTAGTTAGGAGGAAAGGTCAGCCCAAGACTAATGGGGCGATACCGACATCTCTAGGTCATGAGGAAAGGTCAGCCGTGCATCCACTAAATTGACTATTGACTATGATAACCAACACAACAACAACAACAATAAATTCAATAAACAACCTCAACAAACAATCAACAGCAACAGGTAATGCATATACGACACACAAGACTTTGCATGCTCGATTTTAGATAAAAACAATTGAACGAGACACATTGATACACCCCAAAAATTTAATGACCAAAATGGGAGAGAGTTTACTCACAGGTTGCGAAGAGTTAATCCACGAGAATTACCGCACGAGTACACGAGGTATAACAATTGACTAAATCACCCTAGAATAAATATAACCAAGATTCTAAATAACGAAAATACTTGAATGAAAGGACAATATATAAATTTTTAGAAAGTTGGGTTCTCCTATTTGGGGCTTAAATGTTTATTCATTATAATAGATAAATTTATACTTATATAAAAAGTCGTGATTAATTATATAGTAATAGCAATTACCAATTTTGATTAATTAATAGAATTTATCTAACAAAATCATACCTTAAACTTCATGGTTATCATATGTTTTAATTTAAAATAATAAATTTTATAAAGAAATTTTATTTACTTAAAAGAAAATACATTAATCCATTGATTCGATAATTTTATAAAATTATAGAAAATTTATATCAGAGTCTCAAACCAATAATAGAATCTATAAAAAAATCAATAAAAATATTTATAGAATTTATTTGTGAGAAACTTGTATTTTTTAATAAATTAAACATCAAATTATATTCATGAATTTCCAAAAATTAAGGAAAAATTATATTAAAATTCTTTAGTGTTTATATACTCTGAAATACCCAATAAAATTGTTTATCGAATTTATCTAAAATTATCTTGTATATTTATTCGATTTATCTTGTGATTAAAACATAAATAATTCACCAAAATTCCAATTGACATCTAAAAATTCCCAAAATTTACACACGATACACTACTATGATATATAACAAAATTATACTTTCAATTTCATCAAAATAGAAGTCTAAATCTAAAAGCCCCAAATTCTATGCATGAAGAACCCTAATTTCAACTAAAAATAGATTCAGATAAATTAGCCATCTATCACTGATATTGACAGAGGGCTTTTGTAGAGAATGAAAAATAAAGCACAATAGGCATTGGAATTACCTGAAAAGGTTGAGAATCGAAGGAGATATTGTAGAATCAAGTTATGGGCCCTAGATTGTGTTCTTCGCTGGAATTCGCGAGTTTGAACGATTGTTAATGGGAATTGGGAGTGAGGAATCTTGTAAAAGACTTCCAGAAACCGAATGGTATAAAGTTTATTAGCTGATGTGATCGAATTATACAAAAAAACGTTTGGAGTTCTTTGAAGTTGTTAATGGTGTTAAAAGTATAATAAATTCGATCTTTATTTGATTAATTATGATTGTTTTAAGACAGTTAAGTGATAGGAAACGGTTTCCCTCATAACGACGAATCATATGGAATCAATAGACCATTCAATCGGTGTGATATGGAAAGATCAGTCCAGGTCGGGTTGTTTTTGGGTTCTCGGGTCGCGTTGTGCAGGTAACGATGAAGGCGAAGCCAGATTCAGCGCGTTCAGTTTGTGTATTAATATAAATTAGACCACGAATCTTAACAAAAATGATTGCAGCTCAGCTGGCTCGTTGCGTACCTGTTAGTCCTAAAGACCCGGGTTCGGGTCCTGGGCCACGCGTTTTTTCTTTTTATTAGCTATTAAACAAGTTTCAGGAATAACACTTTGGTCCATAAAGTTGATATAATCTTCTAACTCCATTAACTTATTACACTAACCTAGTTAGTGTAGATATCATATAACACTAGCAAAGAACCTAACCTAGTTAACTAAGTTCTTAAACAAATAACTAACTGAGTTAACTGGGTTTACTAACCTAGTAAGTTGATTTGTTTTACTTTTATAGTTTGCATAAATTACAAAAACAACCCTTTAACTTGTAACTTTATTTAACTAACCAATCTAACTTCGTTAAAGCTTCCCTTATATAAATCTAGCCAAACTAACTAAGTTTCTTTATTAAGTTAACATTTTTCATTCGGTGTTAATCCAACGCGATACGTGACGATTAATTAAAAAAATATATATTAAAAATCCTTATTTCTATTTTATTGAGAAGGGTCCGGTTTTACAATCCGGGTCAGATTTCGGAGACCCGATTTTGACGGATGTTACAGTCGCCCCAACTTTTGGGAATTTCGCCCCGAAATTAGGAGGAAACTACTCGTATAGGATGAAGTGTAGGGTCTTCCATAGACATAAATGATATCAGTAGATTTGGTAATAGCGTTAGGATCACGAATCTTAAGATCAGTTTGAGGCGGTAGCGTTCCTGGTAAGGGTTGCGTACCCGAATAGAGGAATCGCTTTTGATGCCAGTGATGTAGTAATGTAAAATGTTAAATGTTATGTATAAGGTAGCCGAATATAGTCTCTTTGACCATTACGATCTCGAAGCCCAAGATTGGCGTATCAAAGATGTATTGCAGCTAAAGAGAAAATCATGTCCCAAAGATGACTTGTAACGCGAGAAAGTTTGCAATCGAGCTGTGAGTTATATATGTGATGCCCAATTGCAATTCATGTCACAACTTGGGATCTTGAAAAAAAATTCTCATAAAATGCCACAATTTGAGTTGAATGAGTGAAAGAATAGAAGTTGAATCTCCAATCACGAAACCAAACAACTAACTAAAACTCTCATGATTAGTTTAACGCTACTTTTGAAAATTTGGCAGAGACATTTAGATATAGGAAGTACCAGCGGCGTATCCACCATGTCTCTATCAAATTTTCATCCACATCGTTATTCAAATCATGATTGACACACAACCACAACTTACATAGAACTTCTCTCAACCAATCTAACGAGGCTTTTGATAGTTTGATAAGAACACTTATATATAGGAAGTACCAGCGGCGTATCCACCATGTCCTTATCAAATTTCATTGGCTTCATTAGCGGTTTTGATTGGTTCTATGCGACGACTCAACTCAACTTACTAATTAAATAACCACAACCAAACCACAAACAACCACTGTATGCGTCTCGAACCCAAAAAGGGTGCGACTAAATGGTGGCTGTACCTACATCCATAGTTATGGGGGAAGGGTTGGTCTATGAAATAGTGAGACGATACCCACGTCACAAAAACTATGGGGAAGGTAAGCCATGATGAGTGATGATGTGAAACTGTAACAACATGAACTAGAAATAAAACCAATCATAAATGCATAGCATAGCGATACATAAAAACGTCCGAGTAAATGATGAAAACGACGACAAATAGTAACGTCAAAAGTGTGACAACGACACAAGCTATCAACGGTACTTATTAAGAGTTGGTAATTTTATCGATTGGCGTTTGTGCGAACGCCAAGGATACGAAGTGAGAGTAGCAGGTGAAGTCGTCAATGAGGGAAAACTAAACGTGAAGTCGAATGGCGGATGAGATGACGTAGCAACATTGATTTACACTCCCACCAGTCGGGCGATAACTGCGATTCGGACAAAAGTAGAAGGGTCCTAAGATAAATTAGGGAAACCATAACTTTGTTAACTTAACTCACGTTCATTTTCTTTTGTTAACTATTTTTACACTTTATCAAGTGTAGCACATTGGTATTTTAAATTGTTCATGTACAAAAGCAACTTAGTTTATTTTGAAAAATATTTTCGTTAAACTTTAGGGAAAACATTTTTGGCCAAAAGTAGAACGTTTACAATATATACTTATTACACATTATTATTATTTTATAAAACCAAATTTTGATATTAGAAAAATTCTATCGTCACCTTGTGCCCTAGACTTGAATTTGTCAAACTATTGGCACATGTTACGAAAGTGATTAGGGTCGTGACATTCAAGTCGTAACGGACGACTCATTAAAATTTTTAAACGTATTACCAAAAATCACATCATTACACTTGTGTTCGAAAATACAAAACATTCTTTATTTGATTAAATTAGTTAAAAGAAAAACTCAAAACGTTCTTTCAAAGTAGGCTCATCGCATAAAAACGTTGTCGTGCTATTGACCGCATCCTAGTTGTCTTGAAACTGGATGAGTGCTCATTCGCGTGCCTTCTAGTTATCGTGGTTCTCTGTACTAGCTTGAACTTGAACTGCTCGATCACAAGGGACAAGTTGGGTGTCATACGGTACGGTAGATCGATCCATCGATCGAGTGTCTGGTTAGACAAACGTTATGATCATAAGGTGGGTGTTTAGTTTCTCAAATGAGGGAGTCACAGATTTGTGAAATCACGGAATTTAGGGAAAATCCCATAATTCTAGAATACAAATCACATGAAATATTATGGAGTATCAAATGGTAGCAAAAGTCGAATCCTTCGATAAGGTACAACAGATAGGGTGATTTGTTTTAAGACCATTAGAATCTCGTGGAATATTATAGATTTATCCCGATGGTTTATATACGAAACGATATAATAACCACAAGTAATATGATAAATAATAAAACTTATGATAAAATATTATTTCATCATAAAATATTGAAAATCAAAGATTTGGCACATCATAGGGTTTAATATGACTTCCGTGCGTCACTTTCGTAATTACGTGTGCACCCGCAATTACCGAGCTTTCGCATGGTTCTCATATGTCTACCCATTGACGTACAACTTAACCCGAAGAAAATCGTGAATAAATAAATGACTCTATTTTTGGGGTGTTTTAAAATGATGTTTAGGATAGTATCCATGAATTAACACGGACAAGTTTGTCATATCAAAGTGTTGTTAGTTCACATGACGTTTGTTGTGACATGCTTTGGCCTAATAGGTATTGGTACACTCATGTTAGTCCCTAGGTAGGCAAACTGGTCCATTAATTGGATTTATACGAATGCCAGGCTAGACAGGACGTCCCGATTACCGGTAATTAACCCTTCCATTTAATACATTTCCGTCACAAGAACTCACTTTGACGAGATTGAAAAATATAAATGAGATTTGAAATATCAAAATGAAATAGAAATAGAATCAAGTATAATTGACATGAATTGAATGTTGAATTGACTTAGACTTTGTATGAATAAACATATGAATGGAGTAATTAGAAACTTAATGTTTATATTGTATAGTGTGTGAAGTGTAGCATTGAAATAATAAACTATAGCATAGAAATAAATCACATATTATCATGCAAGGCACATAACATATAGAATATAACATATAAGAGTGCTCACATGCATTTGTGTGTGACATTAGAAATTAAATCATGGGCACTTTAAATATTTTTTTTAGCTAAGACAATCAAACAATTAAGCACATAAGGTACCTAATCAACTATAGACTAAGTCTAAGGGTCAAATAACCTATCTTAATTCCCTATAGTCATTGGCTCTGATACCAATATGTCACACCCCGACCCGCAGCGGAATGGTACGGGGCATGATGATTGCCCATAGCTTATGACACTATTAAACTTTCATATTTAAACATATCATAATTTAATGTCACACTTTTCATAAAAGTTTCAAATATTCAAATAATACATCAACTTGTCCTTTTAATTACTAAGGCAAAGTTCCTACGTGATCCTGATCCAGTTCATTCTTCAATTCTCTACACCTGTATCATGTGTAAAATAGTATTTTTTGGGTCAGCTACAAGAGCTGGCGGGTAAACCCTGGTTAAGTAAAATAGGTTTACCATTTTAAAATTTAGAAATAAAAGTAATGTGTTTTACCTTTTTAATTCCAAATAATAATTTAAATACTAAGCATGCAATCAATCAAGTGGAAGCAATGCACAAGTAATAGAAAGGTAGCTGAATAATGTATAAGACAAAGACCGACACCAAAACCAAAACCAACACCTTGCGTCCCACACCCAAAAAGGGTGTGACCGTGGCGATACCAACATCCCATAGTTAGGAGGAAAGGTCAGCCCAAGACTAATGGGGCGATACCGACATCTCTAGGTCATGAGGAAAAGTCAGCCGTGGATCCACTGAATTGACTATTGACTATGATGACCAACACAACAACAACAACAATAACTTCAATAAACAACCTCAACAAACAATCAACAGCAACAGGTAATGCATATACGACACACAAGACTTTGCATGCTCGATTTTAGATAAAATCAATTGAACGAGACACATTGATACACCCCAAAAATTTAATGACAAAAATGGGAGAGAGTTTACTCACAGGTTGCGAAGAGTTAATCCACGAGAATTACCGCACGAGTACACGAGGTATAACAATTGACTAAATCACCCTAGAATAAATATAACCAAGATTCTAAAAAAGGAAAATACTTGAACGAAAGGACAATATATAAATTTTTAGAAAGTTGGGATCTCCTAATGTTTATTCATTATAATAGATAAATTTATACTTACATAAAAAGTCGTGATGAATTATATAGTAATAGCAATTACCAATTTTGATTAATTAATAGAATTTATCTAACAAAATCATACCTTAGACTTCATGGTTATCATATGTTTTAATTTAAAATAATAAATTTTATAGAGAAATTTTATTTACTTAAAAGAAAATACATTAATCCATTGATACGATAATTTTATAAATTTATTAAAAATTTATATAAGAGTCTCAAACCAGTAATAGAATCTATAAAAAAAATCAGTAAAAATATTTATAGAATTTATTTGTGATAAACTTGTATTTTTGAATAAATTAAACATCGAATTATATTCATGAATTTCCAAAAATTTAGGAAAAATTATATTAAAATTCCCTAGTGTTTATATACTCCGAAATACCCAATAAAATTGTTTATCGAATTTATTTAAAATTATCTTGTATATTTATTCGATTTATCTTGTGATTAAAACATAAATAATTCACCAAAATTCCAATTGACATCTTAAAATTCTCAAAATTTACACACGATACACTAGCATGATATATAACAAAATTATACTTTCAATTTCATCAAAACAGAAGTCTAAATCTAAAAGCCCCAAATTCTATGCATGAAAAACCCTAATTTCAACTAAAAATAGATTCAGATAAATTAGCCATCTATCACTGATATTGACAGAGGGCTTTCGTAGAGAATGAAAAATAAAGCACAACAGGCATTGGAATTACCAGAAAAGGTTGAAAATCGAAGGAGATATTGTAGAATCAAGTTATGAGCCCTAGATTGTGTTCTTCGCTGGAATTCGCGAGTTTGAACGATTGTTAATGGGAATTGGGAGTGAGGAATCATGTAAAAGACTTCTAGAAACCGAATGGTATAAAGTTTATTAGCTGATGTGATCTAATTATACAAAAAAAAAAAAACGTTTGGAGTTCTTTGAAGTTGTTAATGGTGTTAAAAGTATAATAAGTTCGATCTTTATTTGATTAATTATGATTGTTTTAAGACAGTTAAGTGATAGGAAACCGTTTCCCTCATAAGGACGAATCATATGGAATCTATAGACCATTCAATCGGTGTGATACGGAAAAATCAGTCCAGGTCGGGTTGTTTTTGGGTTCTCGGGTCGCGTTGTGCAGGAAACGATGAAGAAGAAGCAGATTCAGCGCATTCAGTTTGTGTATTAATATAAATCGGACCATGAATCTTAACAAAAATGATTGCAGCTCAGTTGGCTCGCTGCGTACCTGTTAGTCCTAGAGACCCGGGTTCGGGTCCTGGGCCATGCGTTTTTTCTTTTTATTAGCTATTAAACAAGTTTCAGTAATAACACTTTGGTCCCTGAAGTTGATATAATCTTCTAACTCCATTAACTTATTACACTAACCTAGTTAGTGTAGATTTCATATAACACTAGCAAAGAACCTAACCTAGTTAACTAAGTTCTTAAACAAATAACTAACTGAGTTAACTGGGTTTACTAACCTAGTAAGTTGATTTGTTTTACTTTTATAGTTTGCATAAATTACAAAAACAACCCTTTAACTTGTAACTTTATTTAACTAACCAATCTAACTTCGTTAAAGCTTCCCTTATATAAATCTATCCAAACTAACTAAGTTTCTTTATAAAGTTAACGTTTTTCATTCGGTTTTAATCCAACGCGATACGTGACGATTAATTAACAAAATATATATTAAAAATCCTTATTTCTATTTTATTGAGAAGGGTCCGGTTTTACAATCCGGGTCGGATTTCGGAGACCCGATTTTGACGGATGTTACAGGTACAAATTTTGCAATAGAAAACCTACAAAAATGGTTCAAAGAAATGAACATTGAACACAGCTTCGCCTCTGTGGCACACCCACAAGTGAATGGGCAAGTTAAGAGTGTGAACAAGCAAATAATGTGTAACATCTGTGCTTGTAATCATTGTAAACAGTACAATTATCAATAAAACAATGTTATTTGATCCCAAAGTTTGTTTATTTATGTTTGACAATTTTCATTTTTTGACTTTTGTTCAATTTCAAACTCTATATCACTTTCTGGAGAGTTATACGCAAACTGGTGCGTAAACGTACTCAGTTTAACGCGACAAATACTCCGGAACATCAACATACACTTAACATACCTTAAATAACCTTTACATAACTTAGAAATAAGTTTTAAAGGCTTTGGTATGGCAAAAACAAGTTAATTCGCCTACAGGGACTAAATTTGACAAACTGCGAAAGTATGCCAATTTGAACTGTAACGGACATTCCGGAACATGGCCAGAAGTTAAACACACCTTAAATATCCCTTACATAGCTTAGAAATAGGCTTTGAGAGGTTCGGTGTGCTAAAATAAACTTTATGCTCATTCAGGGACTAAAAGCGTCAAAAAGTGCATAAGTTTGCATTTTCGCGCATAACTTACGTTCTGAATACATCTGGACATCCAAAAATTTATGTAAGCATTAAAATATTTTATTTTAGTGTTTGGCATAAGAAAAATCCATTCGTCGCGCAATTTGGATCGTTTTTCGCGCTTATGCGCATTCCGTCGTAATTAAGCAAACATCGCGATCGTACGACCAAACGAACCAACATCCGGCATATTTTTGAGCATGTTTCATGTCCACAATGTTTAGGCATCATTTTAGGGCCTTAAAGTTGGCTTAACGGGCCTTAGAAGTGTTGAAATGAGCTTAAAACACATAAAGGGACTGAAACTGTAAATCTGCAAACTTTCTTCTGATCTGTGCAGCCCAGGCGGGCCGCGTAAGATCTGCACACATATTACGCGGGCCGCGAGGCCTCCCCAGACCTGCAGAATTGTTGCAAACAACTGTTTTCAGCTGTTAATCACCTCAAAACCCCTTGCAAATGGTATTTCTCAAACCATGGACTGAATCTATGGGCTCTAACGGTTTTCCAAACCAAGGGGCACACATGGACGGTTGAGATCGAGGCACGTTTTACGACGAATGATCCTAACGGTGGTCCATTTCCTATAAATACCCCCAACCTATTTCATTCCAAACCCACTTGATTCTGAGATTTTCTCTAAGTTGGAGTGGTTATCACTTCATACCTGAGAAATACTTGGAAATCAATCTTGCGGGGACCCTTTGTAAGTATTCCTTCATTCTTTTCTTTCGTTTTAGCATTAAAGTCAAACTGTGTTTGACTTTCTGCATTTGAACTTCATAACGTGAGCGTAATCACGATGGTCATAGTCCCTAGTGACTATACCTACTGATTACCACGTTATCTAGGCTCAGTGACGAGTCGTAGTTTCGGGCAAAATGCGTGTTCTTGTGTATTTTGTAACCAAACTACTCTAGGGTATCAAAACCGTTTGTTTTGATATCAAAACCTATTTTCTAACTTAACTAAACATGTTCTAGCATGTTTAGCTCGTCACTTTTAGATTTGTGCTTGTTTAGGGTCGTAAGGGTAAGCGATCTAATAAATCGCTTATGCTTTCGAACCCGACCCATTTGGTCGATCATTAGGATCCGACCAAACACTTTAGGTGACCATAGTTGTATAGGGAATAACCTTCCGAGGTTATACCTTATGGTCACGTCGTTTAAGTAGTTGTATGATAAGTAGTTCTTATGCCTTAAGTAAATTACCAAAATGCCCTTTTTAAGTCAAAATTCATTTTAAGTCTCTGTAACATAACTCTTGGTATCTAAACTGATTTAGTAATAATATTAGACATGTTAAGGCATATTTTACTTGTCATAGGGCTAGTTAGGCGTTCCGAACGTGTTTTACGCAAACGACGCATTAAAGTAGCATAAGCTACCCAAACGGGTCGTAACGGGTCAAAAGTACTTAGGATAAGTTTCGTTTTAGTATGTAGGCTTTGTTAAACCATATTACATGAGTTCCTACACTCACTTGGTTTACGAACCCTCATGCTACCCGATCCTCCGATTAGGTCCGTTTATTAATGTAGTTACCTATATTAGGTGCCGTTTGATTCCGTAACCTACTAGCTTTCCTTGGTGGATATCTAAAGTCTATTGAGCAATCCCAAGTGAGTACATAGACCCCTCTCTTACTATTTTTCCAAACATTTTGGGGTGAAACACATGTGCCTACTTGTTACTTTCGTGCTTTTCATGTTTTCTCATCATATACATGCTATGTTCATTAGTACATTATTAGTACATCGTTTTACATGACATTTTATGCTATGTATGTCCATTGTGTGCATACTTAGTGCATTGTTTTACATTACCTTTTCATGCTATGTATGTTCATCATACTTAGTACATTTTCATTTCAACACATGCTTACATTTTGATATGACATTTGGCTTGTTTAAATGGGACCATATACATTCATTAACTTTGATCACGCCGCTCGTTAGTAGGTAATGGTACCATAGGAATTGAGAACTCCCGTTCCTGACATCCTAGGTATGTTTGGATGAAAGGAATGACCGAATCCGATAAAACATAAAATAGATAGACCTTTAATTTGTTTAAAGGCTTATCACCACAGTCACAAGGCTTGGATGCATGCATTTTTACAATACCGCATAAATGTTTGTATTCAGTATAGCATGCATTTCCACAAAACATAACGTTGATTTAAACCACGTTTTACTTCAATACATTGTTTTGTGCATTTTTACCTATGGTTCAGTGGATATATATATATATATATATATATATATATATATATATATATATATATATACTTCATTTGCCATACATGACATTTTGTTCACACATTGACATTTGACATAGACATTTTCATATTGATATACTTATTTCCTGGACTGTATTTTGACATAGATATTTTGACATGGTTTACACAAAGACATTTGACAAATGGTTTAGACATGGGCAATTCACATTGGTGGTTGTTTGGGTAAAATGATTTAAGTAACGAAGCGTGTGTAATATGATACAAGCATGGTGGATACACCGCTGGTACTTCTTATATATAATTGCTTGTATGGTATTACATATCGTAGCGTTATTTGAATCATTTCAATTTAAGACATATAATATTTTATACAAATAACATATTTCTCACAAGACATTGTTTCATAAACAACTTATTTTATACAAACTCATTTTACTTGGTTATTCATTTAACCTCACATTATTCTTTTACGTATTATTTACATTATCATCACTTTTCAAAAGATTTATAAAACAAAACATTTTACAAGGGTCATGACTGATTTTTTTCAAACAACCTTTTCTTAAAACTTACGTCATGAATCATATTTTACAAAACCTATGTATCTCACATGCATTTTTATGCTGACGTACCTATTTTCACATGTGTTTCAGGAGCTGATGCTTAGGATGATCGTGACACTAGGGCGGACCTGTGCCTTAGAGACTTAAAAATAAAGATAGACTTAGTTTAATTATATGATGTACTCTTTGGTTCTTGTTTTGAAACAATGTATTCCACTCTTTGGTTGGTGAATAAAATAAATTTTAATTACCATGGTTGTGGAACAATAATTCTATTACAACACTCCCCGACGTTTCCGCAACGATTTGATGTTTTACGTGGTCGGGGTGTGACAGAAGAGTTGGTATCAGAGCCAATGGTTATAGGGAATTAGGTTATTTGTAATGCTTTGACCTAGACTATAACCTTTCTAGGACCCCAACGCAAGATGTCTTGTGTTTAGATCTTAAAAACATGCACTTCACCTATCCTTAGGTGATCACCAAAACGAGGACCCAATTTCCTAAAACGATTTTTGAAAATGCAATCTCTATTTTTAAATAATTTATTTTATGGTTTTGAACCCTTTTAATTTTTCTTTTAGATTGATTTTGAAAATTTATCATTTGTTTTTGAATGATTCTTTTGGCCTTGTGCCTTCCAAGTTTTCAAAATCTCGTCAAAGTTTTGGGTTCTAAATAGTGTGAACACGTGCAAACTGGAAGGGTGAATGCCTGTACCCTGGGTTTTCTGTCTAAGGCTAGAGTGTTCATACAAATCCATATAATCGGACCAGTCACTCTTACCTGGGAACTCTTGGGGTGAGTGTTCACTTATAGGCGAGCATGTCTTCGCTAAGCATTATTTTTGGACCTATTTACTTTGATTAGTCACTGTGTGTCGTTTGCTTGCTTTGTGATACGGACAAATGACCACCATCCTTGCTTTTGTTGATTTTGTTTCATCTCGCTCTTTTCATCAAATCATCTCACTCGTTTCCTATCATGTTTCCTCTTTTAGAATGCCTCCTCGACGCGAAAATCCGCTACCAGTTGCCGAACTGGCAGAAATTATTGCGCAGCAAATGGCTGCTCAATTCCCAAACCTCTTTGCTCAGTGGAATCAAGCCAACAACAACAACAATGCTCCATGCAATTTCAAGAGTTTTAACTCGGCTAAACCACTCAAGTTTAGTGGTACTGAGGGAGCAAGTGGGCTTCTTCAATGGTTCGAGAGCATTGAGAATACTTTCCGTCACGTTCAGTGTCCTGATAATCGCAGAGTCGAGTTTGCTTCAAGCGTATTTCAGAAGAGAGCTTTGACATGGTGGAACGGGGTTATGAGAGATCGTGGTGTTGAGGTTGCATTGGCACAAACATGGACTGAACTTAGGACTCTTATGATGAGGGAGTTCTGTCCCTCGTCATGAGCTGCGAGCCTTAGAAAGAGAGTTTGATGATCTAGAACAGGATAATGGCGAGCACCGGGCATATACTGATAGATTTGAGGAGCTGAGTTTTGTTATGCCCAACAATGGTTACCCCACTCGACAAGGCTATCGAATGGTACATCGATGGTCTACCTGACTCCATACAAGACACCGTTACTGGTAGTAACCCTACCACACTCCGTCAGGCGATCGGGCTATCTGCAACATTGACTGAGTCGCAGATTCGAAGGGGTAAGCTGCATAGAAAGGGTGATAAGGGTAAGAAACAGTTGTCTGACAAAGAGGATAGCAAGAAAGGTAAAAACAAGAAGGGTAAGGAATCTGGATCCTCAAAGAATTCAAGGAAGCGTAAGGCTTCCCAAAACTACACCGTTACTGCACAGGCAAACCAAGTTGCACCAAATCAGCCAGCGCAACCTCCAGCAAAGAAGCGGTATGAAGGGAATGCACCTTTGTGCAATAGGTGCAATAGTCATCATCAACAGCAACTTCCGTGTCGTTTCTGTACAAACTGTGGGAAGTCCGGACACCTTGCAGAAGTTTGTCGTTCTGCTCTTAATCAAGCAGCTCAGAACCCGGCTCAACAAGTTGTTCAGCCTCCTGCTCAGCAACATGGTCAAGCTGCACGACCTCACTATCCTCCTGGCTCGTGTTATAATTGTGGAGACCTGACCCATTATCGAAACCAGTGTCCAAGGCTGGTTAATGAGAATCCGAATCAGGCTCCAGCTCGAGGTCGAGTTTTTTAACATGAATGCACAAGAAGCGCAAGCAGACAATGAAGTGGTGAACGGTACGTTCTCTGTTAATAATCAACCCGCATCTGTTCTTTTTGATTCTGGTGCTGATAGGAGTTTTGTGTCATTATCTTTTGAGCCATTGCTTCGCGTGTCTAGAACGAAACTAGGTAAACCCTTGACAGTAGAGGTTGCCAGTGGTGAACCCATTGTTCTTAATTTTGTCCTTCGCAACTGCCAATTGAACCTTAATAACCATCTTTTTTCCCATCGACCTCACGCCAATGCAACTTGGAAGCTTCGACATTATAGTGGGTATGGATTGGTTAGCCAAGCATCGCGCAGAGGTAGTTTGTTTTGAGAAGATCGTTCGTGTGCCGCTTTCGTCAGGTGAGATCCTACAGGTTCGAGGTGAGAGACCTACTAGTAGCCTCAAGCTTATGTCTTGTTGTCAAGCTCGGAAATATCTACGGAAGAACTATGTGGCCTTTTTGGCACATGTTACAGCAGATAAAGGCAAGGGTAAGTCCATTCGAGATATCCCGGTCGTTCGGGATTATCCGGAGCTATTTCCTGAAGAGTTACCTGGATTACCCCCCAGCACGCCAAGTCGAGTTCCGTATTGATCTCGTACCTGGTGCAAATCCCATTGCCAGAGCCCCATATCGTCTTGCACCGTCTGAGATGCAAGAGTTGTCTAAGCAGCTTCAGGAGCTCTCTGACAAAGGTTTTTATCCATCCTAGCATTTCACCTTGGGGTGCTCCCGTTCTTTTTGTCAAGAAGAAGGATGGATCTTTTAGGATGTGTATCGATTATCGTGAGCTTAATAAGCTCACCATCAAGAATCGATATCCCCTACCTCGCATAGATGACCTCTTTGATCAGTTACAGGGCGCTTCTTATTTTTCGAAGATTGATCTACGTTCTGGATATCATCAACTTCGAGTGCATGAAGAATATATTCCCAAGACAGCGTTCCGCACTCGGTATGGGCATTATGAGTTCACAGTTATGCCATTCGGTTTGACTAATGCTCCTGCTGTTTTTTATGGACTTGATGAATAGGGTCTGCAAGCCTTATTTAGATAAGTTCATCATCGTTTTTATTGATGATATTTTGATATACTCTAAGACGAAAGCTGATCACGAGCAACATCTTCGTCTTACTCTGGAACTCCTAAAGAAAGAACAACTTTTTGCCAAATTCTCCAAGTGTGAATTTTGGCTTAAAGAAGTTCAATTCTTGGGACATATTGTCAACGAACAAGGTATTCATGTAGATCCCTCCAAGATCAGTGCGATTAAGGATTGGGATACGCCTACTACTCCTACCGAGGTTCGTTCTTTTCTTGGTCTTGCGGGTTATTACCGCCGCTTCATCGAAAACTTCTCAAAGATTGCAGTTCCTCTAACTGCTCTAACTCAGAAGAACAGGCCCTTTGAATGGGGTTCTAAACAAGAAGTAGCATTTCAGACCTTGAAGCAGAAGCTTTGTGACGCACCTATTCTGACTTTGCCTGAAGGCAACGATGATTTTGTCGTGTACTGCGATGCATCCAAATTGGGTCTTGGCTGTGTTCTGATGCAAAGGAACAAAGTCATAGCATATGTATCGAGGCAGTTGAAGGTGCATGAGAAAAACTACACCACTCATGATCTTGAGTTAGGTGCAGTTATGTTCGCTCTTAAAATCTGGAGACACTATTTGTGTGGTACAAAATGTGTGGTTTTCACTGACCACAAAAGTCTTCAGCATATCTTCAATCAGAAAGAACTCAACATGAGGCAAAGACGTTGGGTAGAGCTTCTGAACGACTATGACTGTGAAATTCGCTACCATCCTGGTAAGGCGAATGTCGTGGCTGACGCTTTGAGTCGTAAGGAACATGTCAAGCTTCATTTTGTTCGTGTTCAATCTGATATTCAAGCTCGAGCTGATTTTCAAGCCCGCATTTCTCAGGCTCAACATGCTTGTGTTTCACAAGACTTGATGGGTAAGGAATTACCCTATCACATTAAGCCTGATCTTGTTTTGAAGGACAATGGATCATACTATTTCATGGACCGTTTGTGGGTCCTAAGCCAAGATGGTCTTCACACCTTGCTCATGGATGAAGCTCATAAGTCTCGTTTTTCTGTCCATCCTGGCTCGGGAAAAATGTATAAGGATCTTCGTACTCAGTATTGGTGGCCTGGTATGAAGAAAGACATTGCCTTGTACGTTTCAAAATGCCTTACTTGTCTTAAGGTTAAGGCTGAACACCAACATCCTTCTGGTCTTTTGGAGCAACCAGAGATTCCAGTTTGGAAATGGGAAAACATCGCTATGGATCTCATTACTAAACTTCCGCGCACTAAGAAAGGTCATGATGCCATTTGGGTAGTTGTTGATCGTCTTACAAAGTCAGCGCATTTCTTGCCAATCCGTGAGGATTTTTCTGCTGACAAACTTGCTAAAATCTATGTGGATGAAATTGTAGCTCGACATGGTGTTCCTTTGAACATCATTTCTGACAGAGATGCTCGTTTCACTTCTCATTTTTGGAGAACCATGCAATCTGCTATGGGGACCCAACTTAATCTGAGCACAGCTTATCATCCGCAAACGGATGGTCAATCTGAAAGAACAATCCAGACTCTGGAGGATATGCTTAGAGCTTGTGTGATCAATTTTGGTGGTAGTTGGGATTCACATCTTCCGTTGATTGAATTCTCCTACAACAACAGTTATCACTCCAGCATCAACATGGCTCCTTTCGAGGCTCTCTATGGTCGAAAAATGTCGTTCACCAGTCTGCTGGAATGAGATCGGTGAGGTTCAGCTTACTGGACCTGCCCTCATTTTAGAGACAACTGACAAGATTAAGAAAGTTTGTGATAACCTTCAGACAGCTAGAAGCCATCAAAAGAGTTACGCGGACCCAAAACGCAAGCCCTTGGAATTTCAAGTCAGTGATCGAGTATTACTTAAGGTCTCACCTTGGAAAGGTGTGATCAGATTTGGAAAGAAAGGAAAACTTGCACCTAGATACGTTGGACCATTCAAGATCGTCGAAAGAATCGGTAAGGTAGCCTACAGACTTGAGTTACCTCCTGAACTTGGAAATGTTCATCCAACCTTTCATGTGTCCAATCTCAAGAGGTGTTTAGCTGATGAGAACCTCCACATACCGCTTGACGAAATTCGTGTCGACAAAACACTGAAAATTTGTTGAGAAGCCAGTGGAAATCATGGAACGTGAAGTCAAGTGGCTTAAACGCAAGCGCATTCCTTTGGTCAAAGTTCGCTGGGAAGCTAAACGTGGACCCGAGTTTACTAGGGAACCCGAAGATCAAATGAAGGCGAAATATCCGCATCTTTTTCCACGAGTTTCCTCTAAATAAATTTCGGGACGAAATTTCCACAAGTAGGGGAGACTCTAACATCTGTGCTTGTAATCATTGTAAACAGTACAATTATCAATAAAACAATGTTATTTGATCCCAAAGTTTGTTTATTTATGTTTGACAATTTTCATTTTTTGACTTTTGTTCAATTTCAAACTCTATATCACTTTCTGGAGAGTTATACGCAAACTGGTGCGTAAACGTACTCAGTTTAACGCGACAAATACTCCGAAACATCAACATACACTTAACATACCTTAAATAACCTTTACATAACTTAGAAATAAGTTTTAAAGGCTTTGGTATGGCAAAAACAAGTTAATTCGCCTACAGGGACTAAATTTGACAAACTGCGAAAGTATGCCAATTTGAACTGTAACGGACATTCCGGAACATGGCCAGAAGTTAAACACACCTTAAATATCCTTTACATAGCTTAGAAATAGGCTTTGAGAGGTTCGGTGTGCTAAAATAAACTTTATGCTCATTCAGGGACTAAAAGCGTCAAAAAGAGCATAAGTTTGCATTTTCGCGCATAACTTACGTTCTGAATACATCTGGACATCCAAAAATTTATGTAAGCATTAAAATATTTTATTTTAGTGTTTGGCATAAGAAAAAATCCATTCGTCGCGCAATTTGGATCGTTTTTCGCGCTTATGCGCATTCCGTCGTAATTAAGCAAACATCGCGATCGTACGACCAAACGAACCAACATCCGGCATATTTTTGAGCATGTTTCATGTCCACAATGTTTAGGCATCATTTTAGGGCCTTAAAGTTGGCTTAACGGGCCTTATAAGTGTTGAAATGAGCTTAAAACACATACAGAGACTGAAACTGTAAAATCTGCAAACTTTCCTCTGATCTGTGCAGCCCAGGCGGGCCGCGTAAGATCTGCACACATATTACGCGGGCCGCGATGCCTCCCCAGACCTGCAGAATTGTTGCAAACAGCTGCTTTCAGCTCTTAATCACCTCAAAACCCCTTGCAAATGGTATTTCTCAAACCATGGACTGAATCTATGGGCTCTAATGGTTTTCCAAACCAAGGGGCACACATGGACGGTTGAGATCGAGGCACGTTTTTTCGACGAACGATCCTAACGGTGGTCCATTTCCTATAAATACCCCCAACCCATTTCATTACAAACCCACTTGATTCTGAGATTTTCTCTAAGTTGGAGTGGTTATCACTTCATACCTGAGAAATACTTGGAAATCAATCTTGCGGGGACCCTTTGTAAGTATTCCTTCATTCTTTTCTTTCGTTTTAGCGTTAAAGTCAAACTGTGTTTGACTTTCTGCATTGACCAGTTTATGGTCAATGCGAAGTTCGTTTGAACTTCATAACGTGAGCGTAATCACGATGGTCATAGTCCCTAGTGAGTATACCTACTGATTACCACGTTATCTAGGCTTAGTGACGAGTCGTATTTCGGGCAAAATGCGTGTTCTTGCGTATTTTGTAACCAAACTACTCTAGGGTATCAAAACCGTTTGTTTTGATATCAAAACCTATTTTCTAACTTAACTAAACATGTTCTAGCATGTTTAGCTCGTCACTTTTAGATTTGTGCTTGTTTAGGGTCGTAAGGGTAAGCGATCTAATAAATCGCTTATGCTTTCGAACCCGACCCATTTGGTCGATCATTAGGATCCGGCCAAACACTTTAGGTGACCATAGTTGTATAGGGAATAACCTTCCGAGGTTATACCTTATGGTCACGTCGTTTAAGTAGTTGTATGATAAGTAGTTCTTATGCCTTAAGTAAATTACCAAAATGCCCTTTTTAAGTCAAAATTCATTTTAAGTCTGTGTAACATAACTCTTGGTATGTAAACTGATTTAGTAACAATATTAGACATGTTAAGGCATATTTTACTTGTCATAGGGCTAGTTAGGCGTTCCGAACGCGTTTTACGCAAACGACGCGTTAAAGTAGCATAAGCTACCTAAACGGGTCGTAACGGGTCAAAAGCACTTAGGATAAGTTTCGTTTTAGTATGTAGGCTTTGTTAAACCATATTACATGAGTTCCTACACTCACTTGGTTTACGAACCCTCACGCTACCCGATCCTCCGATTAGGTCCGTTTATTAATGTAGTTACCTATATTAGGTGCCGTTTGATTCCGAAACCTACTAGCTTTGCTTGGTGGATATCTAAAGTCTATTGAGCAATCCCAAGTGAGTACATAGACCCCTCTTTTACTGTTTTCCAAACATTTTGGGGTGAAACACATGTGCCTACTTGTTACTTTCGTGCTTTTCATGTTTTCTCATCATATACATGCTATGTTCATTAGTACATTATTAGTACATCGTTTTACATGACATTTTATGCTATGTATGTCCATTGTGTGCATACTTAGTGCATTGTTTTACATTACCTTTTCATGCTATGTATGTTCATCATACTTAGTACATTTTCATTTCAACACATGCTTACATTTTGATATGACATTTGGCTTGTTTAAATGTGACCATATACATTCATTAACTTTGATCACGCCGCTTGTTAGTAGGTAATGGTACCATAGGAATTGACAACTCCCGTTCCTGACATCCTAGGTATGTTTGGATGAAAGGAATGACCGAATCCGATAAAACATAAAACAGATAGAGCTTTAATTTGTTTAAAGGCTTATCACCACAGTCACAAGGCTTGGATGTATGCATTTTTAGAATACCGCATAAATGTTTGTATTCAGTATAGCATGCATTTCCACAAAACATAACGTTGATTTAAACCACTTTTTACTTCAATACATTGTTTTGTGCATTTTTACCTATGGTTCAGTGGATATATATATATATATATATATATATATATATATATATACATATACTTCATTTGCCATACATGACATTTTGTTCACACATTGACATTTGACATAGACATTTTGATATTGATATACTTATTTCCTGGACTGTATTTTGACATAGATATTTTGACATGGTTTACACAAAGACATTTGACAAATGGTTTAGACATGGGCAATTCACATTGGTGGTTGTTTGGGTAAAATGATTTAAGTAACGAAGCGTGTGTAATATGATACAAGCATGGTGGATACGCCGCTGGTACTTCTTATATATAAGTGCTTGTATGGTATTACATATCGTAGCGTTATTTGAATCATTTCAATTTAAGACATATAATATTTTATACAAATAACATATTTCTCACAAGACATTGTTTCATAAACAACTTATTTTATACAACTCATTTTACTTGGTTATTCATTTAACCTCACATTATTCTTTTACATATTATTTACATTATCATCGCTTTTCAAAAGATTTATAAAACAAAACATTTTACAAGGGTCATGACTGATTTTGTCAAACAACCTTTTCTTAAAACTTACGTCATGAATCATATTTTACAAAACCTATGTATCTCACAGGCATTTTTATGCTGACGTACCTATTTTCACATGTGTTTCAGGAGCTGATGCTTAGGATGATCGTGACACTAGGGCGGACCTGTGCCTTAGAGACTTAAAAATAAAGATAGACTTAGTTTAATTATATGATGTACTCTTTGGTTCTTGTTTTGAAACAATGTATTCCACTCTTTGGTTGATGAATAAAATAAATTTTAATTACCATGGTTGTGGAACAATAATTCTGTTACAACACTCCCCGACGTTTTCGCAACGATTTGATGTTTTACGTGGTCGGGGTGTGACATAATGGATGGTATAAAAGCAAGGATGGGAACCGTGTGCAGAGGGTGGGTGGGCGAGCTCCCAAGCATTTTATGGGCCCACCGCACCATGCCAAAAATTAGTACCGGTGAAACTCCATTCAGCCTTGTCTATGGTTCAGAAGCGGTAATCCCAGCAGAAGTCGGTCTCCCATCACCGCGTATGATCGCCATGGAAAAACAAGATAACGAGCAAGAACGAAGAATTGATCTGGACCTTCTTGAAGAAAGGCACGAGAACGCAGCCATTGCAGAAGCCAGGTATAAATCAAAGTTAGAGAAATACTATAACGCGCGTGTGCACGTATGCACCTTCGTTCCAGGAGATTTTGTCCTGCGAGACAACGAGGCATCTAACGCGGAGAAACCAGGAATACTAGCGCCTAAATGGGAAGGACCATATGTCATCCATGAAGTCCTGGGCAAAGGCGCATACACTTTAAAGAGGCTTGATGGAACGGATGTACCACGCACCTGGAACGCGCAACAACCGCGCAGGTGCTACATGTAACCAACCTAGCCATCTCACACAATAGCCGAACACATGCGCTGGCAACATAATTATTTTATATTATTCACTTTGTATCCATTGGCCCCGCGCCTTATCAATACAAAGATTACCCTTATTATGTTCTATTGTTTATTACAAAATGCATGTAATTTCTTTTGATATGCGCGAAAACACTATGGTAAAACATTACAAGTCTCATGAACGGTCTACGGGTACAAGTCCCGCACACAATCCAGACCTACATTCACACATAAGCTTCATACCATCTTTATTCGCTTTACCTAAACAAAGTAATTATACACATGCAAAATATTGTAATCTAAACACATAATATATTCAAAGCAGTTACTTGCGTACTAAACGCAATAACAAAAATCTATATGCACAGCCGTGCATCACAAAGTTACTTGTGCAACAAAGCACATTAATAAAATATACGGAACACAGCAGTGCATCAAAAACATTTATAAAACAAACATACAAAACAAGCTAGGCATCCGGAAACATATTCCACACCTCCATAGGGGTATGCAGTACTTCACCATACCACTCAAGAGGATAAGGATCGATAATCCAGGGGTTTTCATCTTCTTCTCCAACCATAGTAGAAGCCGGCATAGGGGCACCAACCGGAGTCGCAGAAAGTCATCCACTTTGACACCGTTGGTACACCACCGAGCACCGTCCCCTCCGATCAGACGGAAAAGACTGCATCAGGACATTCGCCGACAATCGAGTAACCCCTTCACCATTATCACCTCTAGAATGACGGGAGGCATAATTTTCCCTCGAGTACAAGGAAAGAAGGTTATTTCCGAAAATCTTTTCTGATGACAGACCTCCAAGTTAAAGCAGAGCTTCAGCAGCATCAAAGGTCTTCAGAATTTCGGATACTCTCCGTGAACGAAATTTTCGCCTGGTTCTCATTTTTGCCAAATCAGGTAAAAGTTTCGATAACCTCTATACATATATATAGCTAAAACGAGTTCACATCAGCATCGTTAAGAGGAATGCCAGAAGTTATGACGGCATCACAGTAATCATCTATTCTATTAAATGATCTCTGACAGTGCCTATACGCATTCTCAGAAGCTACAGTTCAGTAAGAAGATGATAAGTAAAAACACCTGTTCATTTTCCTACTCTGTGGCATACAAAAGCCACGTCACTTCAAACAGTTCATGATTAATAAATAATTCATTCAAATAAGATGAACAATATAAATCAAGAAAAATCTTCTCCAAGAAGATTTCCAATGTTTTCGCGCCAAAACCTTCACAACAAAAATCACCCACCACTCATAGTCCAGTGCTCCAATAATTTGCATAAGAGCAACACTAGACAGGGGGGACTTGAAGGGGTAAGGTCCCAAAAACCTTGTACGGGTGCTTGAGACCATACCACAACCTCGTCAATAAGCTCTCTTTAGAATGAACCTTGCACGGCCGCGCACTGGTTCTAAAAGAGAAGTTAAAAAGAAAAACAATATTTAACATCCGCACGCCAAAAGGAACTAATAAATCCTTGCGCAAGCTCTCATACAACAGATAGGATAAAATCCTAACGATATCTCCGCGCTAAAGCCACCCAGACTTGGACAAAAGTAACCTTTCTGTCATAACAGAACTAGCATGAAGAAGAGCCACAGAAGATTACAGCTGTAATCCTTCTAGAAGGTTTTATCGTGCATAACCATTTGGTTATAACCGAATGGCCACGTGGCATCATCCTAGGCATTCCCCTAAGTCACGATGATAGCACCAAATTAAAAAAAAAGATCCACACTTATCCACTTTCTACGTGGCATCACCCCAGCCGTTGATCATGACCACGATTCGTGTGCACACACTTCAGTTAATGATTAACGATGGGGGAAATAACCACTTACGGAAAAGCATTTTCCGTTAAGTTTTCTATCAACAGGTTTTCCTGCCCAGATTCCGCTATAAATAAGAAGACTCAGCTATCAAATTCTCAAGTAAATCTCACTTCACTTTACTATTACTTCTTCTTCTTCATCAAACCCTGTACTTATTCTCACTCCGGAGGGTGGTCACAGAGAGAACCCCCATTCTCCCCGTGGCGAGTCTAACGGCTGTTTGTTTTGCAGTTGTTGTTCGAAGAAGGAGATCAGGTACCCCCGAATCAAACGAGAAGACTTAACCCTTTTATGCTGATTCAAACCCCCTGGTTCAATTGATTTCGGTCAATTAAACCAGTGTTTCTTCAATCCCTTTGTTAAAAACCTATCAAACATCTCAATAAAGCTTGAAAACATGGAGGTCTCAAGCTTTAATGGAGGTTTTGAGGAGTTTTTGAAGAATAAGGCAAGAGATAAAAGTAGTAAAGACAAGATGGTTGTTGAGAACCTTCTTTGGAATATACCTTGTAGGGTATATGTGAAGATCCCACCAGAACTTTCTCTTTGGAATGGGTCCAAATGTGAAGAAATCTTGTTGACTTTACAGTAAACGACAGCATGATGACCACGGCCCCATGTCGGCTGGACACGGCCCCGTGGTCAGACAAGACTCTGACACATTTTGTCCGTATTCTAAGCACGGGGCGTGTTGGCTTGGACACGCCCAGTGGTTCCTTTTTAGGCGGGCACGAGGCGTGTTGACCTGGACACGGCCCCGTGGCTAGAGAATTTTCGTCTTATTTTAAGGAATTTGTCCAGATATGGTGGTTCCTTACTGGACGGAACAACACCAAAGTGCCTGAGGTACCTTAGTTGCCCTTGCTTAAGACAAGAAGGCAAGAGGTTATCGGAAAGGGTAAAACCTAAGCTAAATACCGGTGGGCGAAACCAGCCTTTATTCCCCTTATCGGGGCTCTCGTTAAAGAAGGTATATGTCGAATCGCTCAGGTCTATGAACGCATTGGTGGAAATCGATGGAGATTCCTTCATGGCACAATCAAGACAGGGACGACTATCGCTCAAATCCTCACAAGAGTTAGAGGTGCTTTCGGTATCGACGATGTTGCTAGAATCCGAATGCGATCTCAATAACTCTCCTTGATCGTCGTCTTGGGATGAATAACTTATCTCCATCTCAAGCTCTTTTATCAATTGGAGAATTATTTCTTCAAGTTGAAATAATTCTTTGTGAATCATATCATCTAGAAGAAATGATTGAGAGCATTGAGAGAGAGATAGGGATCGTTTTTACTTTCGCCCATCTTAAGCTTACAGGAAAACGATGGGTCTATATAGTGGGGAGTGTAATTTAGAAAATAACACTTTAAATCTTACGATTCTGTTTTCACTCATGTTTTTGTCAGAAATTACCAACCGTTAAGATCTTACGATTCTGTTTTCAGTAACTGAAGCTTGGGCACGGGGGCGTGCTCAGTGGGCACGGCCCCATGTTCAGCTAATGTCTGACTTAAAACGGGATTGCCAATAACAAAGATTGGGCACGAGCCATCTTCAGTGGGCACGGCCCCGTGCTGAAGTCTGCAGAAGTTGAAATATCTAAAAAAAACTCCTAAAATAATAGAAAAATAAGAAAAATGATTTGGTCGTTGATTCCTAACTTTCTCAAAATCCTTGTGTCCCCGGCAACGGCGCCAAAAAACTTGGTGTGTGTAAGGTGTGATATATTTTTATTGATATTTTAAGCCCATTTTACACACTAGTCTAGTTTTAAATTTATAAAACACGATATTCTACTAACACTAAACACACTCATGGGCAAGTGCACCTATCGTGAGCGTAGTATAGTGTTGGTAAGATACCGAGGTCGTCCAAGGACACAAGTGCTTTTAGTACCAGTTTATCCTCAACGTCTAATCAAACTAAAACTTTTGGAAAAGGTTTTTAAACATGAAAAATAAAAACTAAAAATGCTGAAATAAAAAATAAAAAGTAAACAGATAGATAAGATGAATGACTTGGATCCGACTCGCCTTTAATGAATCCTTTGATGATTTCCACACTTTTGCACTTTTTAAGAGATTATCTTAGTTATAGCAGTAGGCCCCTCTTTTGAAGGTGACGTTGCCCCCAACCCAGTGGTTTGAGTTAGCAAGGATACAATTCCAAAGGGTCGGAATATTGAAAGATAATTAATTAAGTTATTAATGCGAAAAGTGGTAAGCCCCTCATTTGAAGGTGACGTTACCCTCGGCTAAGTGGTTTGAGTCAGCAGGGATACAATCCCAAGTAGCCGGTTTAATGTATTAATAGTAGTTTACATATGCGGGGATCAAGCCATTCGCACCCCCTCCATCCAATACCAATGGGTATTGAAGGAGGTCCTAATAAGCTTGACCCAGTTCCTTACAGGATCTATATGCTGAATAAGACAAGAACCTTACTAAACCATTCCCTTAACCCCCGACCAGGTAGCCAACATATCTCTATATAGAATGTAGAGATATGAATGGTGAAAATCTTTTACTTTATATAGACAGTAAAGTAATGCCAAGACACCACGGACAAATGATAAAGAAGTTTCACCTTCAGCATAAGAAACTAGTTATTAAAGCCATTAATACAAAACCAAATAAAAAGTGAGAAAAGATTAAAAATAAAAAGTAATACATTAAATGCTTGTCTTCACCAAGTTATGTAAGAGACTTAGCCAAACATGGCCTTTGATTGACAAGAACTCTTACGATCAATCTTGGATCCCGAGACTACTACACACACTCTAAGGTGGATGATGGATGATGGTAGTGGATGTGGGTGTTGTAGTGGTGGTGGTGGTAAAGTGGAAGATTGGTGGTTTGCCAAGGGATGCATTTGAAGTGAGCCAAGCACCCCTATTTATAGCCTGAACAGCAGCCCGGCCACGGCCCCGTGTCAAGCGGACACGCCCCCGTGGCCATTCCTTTTCTCTTCCTTCATTAATTGCAATGTCTGCATTAGGATCCGCACGGCCCATGTTCGCTGGGCACGACACCTTGTGTGTAAGCGTATCTGTACTACCAAGATTTGCAGGATTCTGCAAATCTTAGCGTTGACCACGCCCCGTGCTGAGCTGGGCACGCCCCCATGGTGGACGTAGAAGCTTCCACAGCTTTGTCCATTTCTGCAGACATCTGACCACGCCCCCATGTCCAGTGGGCACGGGCCGTGGTCAGCCTTCTATTTCTTGTTTTGCTCTTGGGGATGTTGCTGAGGGGTCGGGCATGTCACGGTTTTTCCTTTTCTTTGTATTTTTGTTAGTGTTTGCTGCATATTTGTTCCTTTTCTTCGTTTAAGCTCATTTGGTCCTGAAAATACAAAGTAAGACAAAAACTCACTTTTTTTCCAACATTAGTACTAAAAATGGTTAGTTTTATGCCTCATTTGATGTAATTTATATGTTGCAGTTTACACACATCATACGGTCGTGCAGTTCAGGTGCACTGTTGTGCGGTTTCGAGATCGGTGATTGGTGAGTGCTGGAAATTGAACTTACACTACCGTGCAGATTGTTGCACTGTCGCGTGTCTCGAAATCATGGTTGTGAATCACTGATTTGGTTGTGTTCTCGAATTGGCACTGCCAGGCCAGTCAAGTGCATGACCGTACACGACAGTAAACCTCGAAAAATCAGTTCCATTCATTGATGTCAACTTTTCTAACAAAAATTTCAACATTTATACAATGAATGGACGTCAAATCAGTGTCTAGAACAAGCGATTAGCACCAAACATTCAAGAACTAGGGTTGATTTAAGTTTATGAAGAAGCCCCTAATTGTTCTTGATTAAAAACCCTAAATTTACACTAGAAACTATACTAAAATTGAAAAACAAGTAGGGATTCATACCTTGACTGAAGATTGGAGTGAAATCTATGCAAAAATTGGTTAGCTTAAGGATGTGGGCAACTAAGAACGGTGGTGCGGCTGCTAGGGTTTGAAGTTATGAGATTTTTACCGTAAAGTCCCTTTTGTACACTTAGATTTACTGTTGCTAAAAACTCGCGCACGGTCGTGCGGCGATGTGCATGGGGATGCAGATCAGCTTTGCACTATTATTCGCAAGGTGGTGCTGTTGTGCACGACAGTGCAGTCGCTCCGCACGGGAGTGCGTGTTCGATGACTGCCTTATGCATTGTTTTTGGTCAGGTGCGATTACGAAGTGCACGACCGTGTGGTATCTATGATTTCTGTAGACAGAACTAACAGTAAGCTTTTAACTCTGTATTTTCACCAAAATTTTCCATTTTTGCAAGGTTTTGTAGGTTTTAACTGTAAACCAACTTCCAAATTTCAAAAGTTATGGATCAAACTTGTTCATACCTATGTTAAACATGAAAAGTTAACTAACTAGGAAATAAATGCGAAAAATAAATATGTACACAAATACCCCTAGCATGTGAAAACACGCTCGCTAAATTTGTCAGAGAGTCGATAGCTTGGCTCATTCTCCCCACGTTTGTTTTAAATGTGCCGGACGTAGAGTTCGAGTATTTCATCTACCGAATCAACTGGTCCGTTGATATAAATTTTGAGTTTATGACCGTTGACTTTGAAAGTTTTCCCGGTTAAGTTTTCGATGACGACGGCTCCATCAGGAAATATTTCTTTAACCGTATACGGACCCGTCCATCGGGACCTTAGCTTCCCGGGGAATAAACGCAGCCGTGAGAAATATAACAAGACAAGATCTCCTATGTGGAAATCTTTATGTTCTCTCAATTTCTTTTCATGAAACCTCTTGATCCGTTCTTTGTACCTGCTAGAACTTTCGTAGGCATAGTTTCTTAGTTCCTCAAGCTCGTGGATTTGAAGAAAACAGGCTTCACCTCCGCTTTTTAAATCCATGTTTACCGTTTTCAAGGCCCAGAATGCCTTGTGTTTCAGCTCGATCGGTAGATGATAGGCTTTTCCATAAACTAACCTAAAGGGAGGGTCCCTAGAGGTGTCTTAAAGGATGTTCGAAAAGCCCACAGTGCGTCATCTAACTTTTCTGACCAATCCTTGCAGTTCTGACTAACGGACCATTCAAGGATTCTTTTTAAACCCCTATTCGTGACCTCCACTTGCCCACTCGTTTGAGGATGGTATGGCGTAGCCAACATATGATGAACACCATAATGGGACAAGGCTCGTTCTAGCTGTACATTACAAAAATGCGTCCCTCGGGACACTGATTAGTGCTTTTGGAGCACCAAATCGGGCAAACAAACTTTCAAAAACCTCACAACCACCCTGGAATCGTTTGAGGGCAAAACTTGTGCTTCGGCCCATTTCGATACATAGTCTACTGCCACCAGGATGTATTTGTTACCTCGTGAGGCTGGAAATGGACCCATGAAGTCGATCCCCATGTATCAAAGACTTCACAGACTTGCATTGGATGCTGAGGCATTTCATTACGTGCGGAGATATTCATTGCCCTCTAGAAAGCATCGCACGCTCTAACCCATTTATGCGCATCACGAAAGATAGTGGGCCAGAAAAAAAATCTGGAGTCTAACACTTTCTTTGTTGTGTAGTTTGCTCCATGATGACCTTCGGTGGGGCCCTTGTAATAGAGGCACAAAATGCTGGTTGCCTCCTCTCCAAATACACACCTACGGATCACCTGATCGGCTCCGACTCTAAACAAGAATGGTTCATCCCAGATATAATATTTTAGATCTGCGAAAAACTTCCTCTTTTGTTGATATGACAATCCTTTGATAAGGATTCCGCATGCGAGGTAGTTTGTGAATTCGGCGAACCAAGGTGACTCATCATTCATCTCGATACTCAAAAGAAACTCATAAGGGAAATTGTCATCTATTGGTTCCTCTTGTGAATCTTCAGAATTACCTTGCTCGAGTCTCGAGAGATGGTCGGCTGCAACATTCAAAGAACCCTTTTTATCTTGGATCTCAATGTCAAATTCTTGTAGTAACAAGTTCCATTTGATAAGACACGATTTCGCGTCCTGTTTGCTAAAAAGGTACCTGATAGCTGCGTGATCCGTGTAGACAATTGTTTTGGACAACCCAAGGTACGACCTGAACTTGTCGAAAGCATAAACTACGGCCAGAAGCTCTTTCTATGTAGTAGTGTAATGCTCCTGAGCATCATGTAGAGTTTTGCTAGCGTAGTAGATAGGATGAAAACGCTTCTCCCTTCGCTGTCCTAAGACTGTTCCTATTGCGAAATCACTTGCGTCGCACATTATCTCAAAAGACAACGCCCAATCCGGTGCAACCAAAATAGGGCCTTCAATAAGCCTTTGCTTCAACTGGTTGAATGCCTTCATGCATTCGTCTGAAAACACAAAGGAGTGTCTTTTTCTAACAAACGGGTCATCGGCCTTGCGATTTTTGAGAAATATTTTATGAATCGCCTTTAGAACTCGGCATGACCCAGGAAACTTCTGATCGCTCTGACCGAGGTAAGGGGCAGAAGTTTAGAAATGATATCCACTTTTGCTGGATCGACTTCCAACCCGGCTTAAGAGATTTTGTGCCCAAGAATTACCCATTCCTTCACCTTGAAGTGGCATTTCTCCCAGTTAAGCACAAGATTAGTTTCCTCACATTCAAGATATTGATTGAAAGAACTCCCGAAAACAGAAAAATCATCCATGAATAGCTCCATGGAGTCCTCAGTCATATCATGGAAAATGGCTACCATGTAGCGCTGAAATGTGGCTGGTGCATTACACGGCCCGAAAGGCATACGCCGATAGGCAAATGTGCCGAAGGGACATGTGAAAGTAGTCTTCTCCTGGTCCTCATGAACGATAGGAATTTGAAAATAACCCGAGAACTCATCCAGAAAACAGAAAAATGACTTCCCCGGCAGACGTTCCAACATTTGATCGATGAATGGAAGCGGGAAGTGGTCCTTACGGGTGGTATCCTTGAGTTTGTGGTAATCGATTGCAAACTCGCCATCCGGTGACGGTACGGGTTGGAATAAGGTCATTTCTATCGTTTGGAACTACAATAATGCCACCTTTCTTGGGCATTACTTGCACTTGACTCACCCAAACTGAATCAGATATAGGATAAATCAACCCTGCATCTAATAACTTAATTACCTCTTTCTTCACCACGTCTTGCATATTCGAATTTAACCACCTTTGATGTTGTGCACTAGGCTTGTAATCATCCTCCATCAGAATTTTGTGAGTACAAAAAGAAGGATTAATGCCTTTGATATACATAATCTTCCACACCATGGCTTTCTTATGAAGCTTTAAAACCTCGAGAAGCTGTCGCTTTTCCTCGTCTGTCAAAGATGCTGAAATAATGACCGAAAAGTGACACTCCTCGTCTAGAAATGCATACTCAAGATGCGGTGGGAGTTCTTTCAACTCCAACGATGGTGGATCTTCAACCGAAGGTTTTGACTTTTCTTCAACTTCATGGGCAATCTCCATAAATCGATCCGAACTCTGGGAACCATCATCACCGATTTGATATACCACCTGCTCAACTATGTGGCTGTCCTGCGTAATGCCATCTAGGTTCCCACACAATGATGTGTGTCCGTTTCAATTTCCTCAATTGTGCCTCGAAAATGAGAGCTTACACAAGTGTCGACAATGTCAACATAGTAAAGCATGTCATCATGACTTTGCGGATGTTGCATTAACCGTTTAATGTCAAAAGTCACATGATCATCATCTCCTCGGAGCGTGATTTGGCCAGCCGCTACATTAACAATCATCCTCACAGTATTGAGGAACGGCCATCCAAGTATTAATTACACTTTTGAGTCTTCGTCCATTTCTAAAATAACAAAATCCACAGGAAATACAAATTTGTCGATTTTAACAAGCATATTTTCAACGAATCCACCTGGATACTTGACTGAACAATCTGTAAGTTGAATGCTCATTCTAGTGGGTGAAGGTTCACCCAGATCTAATTTAGCGAAAATCTTTTAAGGCATAAGGTTTATGCTTGCTCCTAAATCAGCCAATGCGTGACTGACAGATATACTGCCAATGAGGCAGGGAAGAGTAAAACTGCCCTGATTGTTGGTGCATTACGTCTGTTGACTTCGTCTTGTATCGAGTCTTGTATTAGAAATGTTAGATCAGGGCATGTAGTTCGAGAAATCTAGGGTGTGTATATGAATGGTTAATTTCGCATGAAATAGCATCTAGCTATTTCGCACGAAATAGCAATCTGCTATTTCGCACGAAATAGCAGTTGTTAATTCCATGCGAAATCACATCCCCTATAAATACCGTTGATGTGATTTCATTTGTAACGTTCATGTTTCCGGTACCGAGGTGTTGCCGACGTGTCTACTGATCTGTAAACATGTTAAATCAATAAAACAAGACAATTAGAAGTGAATCAAGCTGTTACAAAGTTTATCAATGAATTCCACCTCTGATTAGACTGAGAACTCTTCTGATAGACTCGTTTGGGTCACAGAATGATCCTACAAGTGGTATCAGAGCTCAGGAGGAAGAGTTCTTACCAAAACAACCATAATTTCTGTCTTCTACACCTTCTTTTCAAAATTAAACAAGATTTAACGGTTAAAATGACTTGAATTTCACATATTAAGTGCGAAACAGTGTTTTAATGAATCCTTGAGAGAATTGGACATTAATTCGATTTAAAACTTGTTAAAATTGTTAATTTCGTTCAAAAATCAGATCGACATGATGACGTCATCAGTATTTCGCACGAAATAGGCAATTGATTTCGCTTGAAATCGCTATTTCGTTTGAAAAGTACATTTGATTTCGCACGAAATTACTGTATTTGGTGTATTTCGCACGAAATTACTTCAGATTTGCTATTTCGCATGAAATCAGCTTGTCATTTCGTACGAAATCATTCATTCCGTATGAAATCAGGGTATTTCCTTTGAGTTGGTGTTATTTCGTTTGAAGGGTATTCCGCACCAAAAAGTGTTTTCGCTTGAGTTGGTATTTCGTGTGAAAGAGTGATTTCGTTTGAAATTCATATTTCGTACCTATTGTGATTTTGTTCGAGTCTAATCATTTCGCACCAAGTGTTTTCGTTTGAACTGTTTTTTTGTGTGAACTTTCATTTTTATTTGAACTTTGTTGACTTTGTGATACAGATTACTGAATTATGGAAGAGGAATTCTACAATGCGTTTGCTACACCAGTTGCTCCAGTTACAGCTGCCGAAACATTGTACAATGAAAATGAGACAGGAACTTACTAGAAACCTCCAAAGCTTATGTACATTGAAGATTTTAAAGGATGGCAAAATCGATTCTAGAACTGGGTGCAAGCTTATAAGTTTGACGCATGGTGTTCATTAGAGAAAGATTACGAGAAACCGAAAAATGAACGTGGGCTTGAAAAGGCTTTTATGATTTTTCAGAGGGTGAAAAATTGAAATATACAAGTGAAAAAATGATGATCAGTATTCTTCAACAAGCAGTTAAAGAAGATATCTTTGTTTTGCTCCAACATGAGGGTACTGCTAGATCAATTTGGACAGCATTAATTCAAAAGTTTAAAGGAAGTGCAGATATGATCAAGAACAAAAGACTTTACTGAAGAAATCACTTGATATGTTTGTAACTTTTGAAAATGAAACAACAAAAATGACCATTGATAGATATTGTCATTTGGTTTTGGAAATGGGAAGATTGGACATAAAGAAAGACGACGATGAATGGGTTGATAAACTAGCCGATGCACTACCACAGCAGAAATGGGGAACTTATTTGTTGATCCTAAAACATATGAGAAAATCTGAAAATATGAATCTGGCACAGTTTATTCAGAAGATTGAAGAGCATGAGTTGGATATCCAGAAAACGGCAATCATGACTAATCCAAATGCTCAACAAGATGTCAGTTTATACTACGGAGGAAACAAATTTGAAGTTACTCCAAGCCCAAAGATTCAAATTGGTTTCAGTGCTGATAGTTCTTCTGGAACAAAGGGAAGTAATGTAACTCAAAGTGATGGAAATTCGTCTTCGTATTCAAGCTTTGATCCAAATTTTACAACACCAAGTTCTCAACGACAAAACTCAACAAATCTTCAATGCAATGTCACTTTGAACATTCAAAATTGTCAAAATTTATCTCCAGAAATAGCTAAGCAACACATGGCATCACTCGTTGCTATGTTGGAATCATATGAAAGCTTGATTGCTGGCAAAATTGGAAATACGATGCTTACCAAAGAGGATTATGACCAGATTGATGCTGAGGAACTTCAGTTGATGGATGTAAAGTGGTGTTTAGCCAGTGCTGTTCGAAGGGCAGAAAAGTTTCAACAAATCACCGGAAGAGATGAGTTTAGTGAGATGTCTAAATCTCCGATAGGGTTTGACAAATCAAAGGTTACGTGTTTTCGTTGTCGAGAAAAAGGTCATTTTAAGCGTGAGTGCAAAAACAAAGAAGCAAATGGAAGACAAGATCAGTCTGGAAAAAACAATTATTATCAAAAATCAATTTTTCATCAGATTGCTCAACAACCACAAACTGCACATGCACGTGCTATTGAAGAAAAAGAGAAAAGAGCTTGTTATGGTATAATTGACCAAGATGATGAAAGGGTTGTAGAGGGATTTAGCTGGGATAAATACATTCCACCTGGTTCAGGTCTTGTTGCTAGAATTCTGGAAGAAGATGAAGTCAAAATTAGTCTGAAAAAAATACAGATTTTTCCAGATTTTGGAAGTGATGTAGATACTGATGATGAAGAAGAATACATTAATAAAGCCAGAAAAGGTCTAGATCCTGATAGTTTTAATTTTTTTTTTTTTTTTTTGTAGATAAAGTTGAGATGCTGAATGAGAAGAAGATTTCCAGATTGAAGAGAGAACTTGAAGTAAGAAGAATAGCTGATGAAAAGGAAAAGATGAAAGCTGAAGAAGCAAATGTTGAACCAGTTATTGAGAAGGTGATAGAAAAAATCGTTGAAGTGGAGAAGGTAGTGGAGAAAATTGTTGAGGTCGAAAAAATAGTCGAAGTTGAAAAACTCGTCGAAGTTGAGAAAATCGTCGAGGTAGAAAAAAATGTTGAAATTGAGAAGATTGTCGAGGTTGAAAAGATAGTTGAGGTCATGAAACCTTGTCAGAAATGTTTAGAATCTTGCAAAGATTGTGATGAGAAAGACAAGAAGATTCGTGAACTGGAAGAATTGAAAGAGAATTTTGTAAGGACTTTCAAAAATGTCCCAAAACAAACCCGTAATTGAAAACCCGGACCCCCGAAACCCTAATTCGTATAAAAAATAAAGAAAACAAGAAATCTGGTCATCAGGCGGGCCGCGTAAGGGTCAAGATTAAGTTGACGCGGGCCGGGTCAATATGGTGTTGACCGGATAAGCGTTTCCGATCCACGTGGCATCCACCTGGCAGACCTAATGATGACCCAGCAACCCTACGCGTAGACTAGGTGGCCACGCAGGCCACGTAAGGGTCGAGCCAAGGCTCACGCGGGCCGGGTGAGACCCAATTTCCAGCTATAAATAGAGCGGGTCATGAGAAGTTCACTGGTGTCGACGAAACTTTCAAAATCAATCATATTCTGCTCGAATTTCACTTTCAAATTAGTGGGGTGCTGCTACGATACCGGGTATTAACTCGATCGCTGCTACGATTTAATGTCCCATTGATTGAAACTATCCGATGAATGTTTAAGTGCTGCTCAAATTAGGGTTATACTTTGTCATTCGTCGTAAATTCGATGGATGTTTAAGTATTGCACTTTGTCATTCGTCGTGAGGGTTTTGGTCTCATGAGTTATCGTAAATGTTGTATTAGTTACTGACCTAGTTCATGTGCATTGTTGTTTAAATTAGGTTACAAGGCTAATCAGTAGGCTAAACTCTGCCCGTATAAATCTGCAATGTGAGTCATTCTCTTTTTACCAAATTACTTTCAAAATCATGTTTGTTTGCAAAAGTTATAATTACAGGGATTAAATCTTTGTAGTCTTCAATTACAGCCGGTATGTGGGGTTTTGTATACAATACTTGATAACCGTCACCGTTGGACAACGAGTTAGCCAATGGGTGATATGACCATAGTCACTGAAACGAGTCGAGTGACAAATACCGTTGGGTAATTGGTTGATATATAAACATTGTAATCGCTCTTAATACTGTATATTATAACAATGTGTCATTTTGGGCAAATGAATGATTCACTAGTATTTCCCTGCTGACAAAAAAAAAATATTTTTAAAACATGTTTCAGGCGATCTGCTGTGATCCAGGAAAAAGTGCCGTGTAGCACTAACAAGCTTGAAGACGTGGCTCAATAAAAATAAAGAAACATGTTTTTGTAAAATAGGGGTTTCCCAGTGAAATTCCCTTATTGTAAATTACGGGGTTTATCCCGAATTCTGAAATGAAATAAACGGGTATTTTCAAGTTTTAAACGATCCTGTTAATTATTCCGTTGCTAACCCAAATAAATACCACGGGGTTTCTATCCCGCGGCTCTTGGACCAGGTCAAACTGGGCCGGGGGCCGTGACAGAAAAAGGTGGTATCAGAGCCACTGATTTAAGCTAATTAAGTATTTAAAAATACTTAATTTTCTGATTGTCATTTTATGATTATGTGTTTATATCTTGACTATCTGTTAATATACAGTATTGGTAAGCAAAGAATTTCGGATATCTATCTTAAATTAGATAGTTCACCAAAAGATAAGGGAACTTCATCCCAATCAAATTCCTCAAGATACTCAGCAGATACTGAGGAAGGAATATTTGTTCGTAAGGCACGGTATGAAAAACCACTTACCCCTAATAAAAGAAGTTGTATTATTAGAAAAAGTCAAGAGAAAATGAGGAAGTCACAACCAAAAGGAGCGGTAATTAATAAAGAGATTCATGGAATAGGTGATAACCCACCATGGGAAGATGAGTTAGATGAACAATGGGCAAAACTCTACATGTTAGCCACTGTAGCAGTAAATGTTAACCTTTAAACTGCCAACACCCCGACCCAGTATTAGCACCCATATTATCTATAAGCTAGAAACTCTAAAGAAACCTGTCCATTAGATAAATAACTTAGCAAGAAAAGATAAAATAAATTATCCCCAGTATATTTTTATTTTCTGTTGTAATTTGTAATATAAATATAATCACAATATTACATATTTTTATTAATACTTAAAATTTTTCTGATTGACATTCTGTGATTATGTGAAAATTCAAGTTACAAATATTTAACCTAGAATTTTGTATGTTTTCCTTATATTTGCTAAAACAGCATGAATGAGTTATCTGAAGCTCTTCAGAATCTCAATCTCTATCCTGTGAAAATAGAAGTTTCCAGAGACTTTACTGGTTACTTGGCTGATGTTGAGGAACCTATGGAATTTCAAGCTCAACCTCCGGAGAAATCAAAGCCAAAGAAAAGAAGAAGATTTGTGGGCTGGAGGCGTGTGCGCAGAAGGAAACCAGCAACTAGGAGAGTTGCCAAGATAGAGAATCCCATTGATAAAGGAAAAGGGATCGAAATTGAGGAAGATTCTAAGCAAGCAGGAATCGAAATTGGGGAAAGTTCTAGGCGAAACGAGGAATTGCCACTGCAGGAAGAACTAGATCGCATACTAGCAAGTTGTGATATCCTTAGGCCTATCAATGAAAACCTCTTCCCTTATCATGCTGAAACCCAACTTCCAATAAACTTGGAACCAGCCATCCCAGACCCTCTGATCCACACCCAACCTCTAGGAATGGACGAATGGTGGACCAACGACTGGCAATTTCAAAACCTCCTAAATAACTCTTACACCTTTTTCCCTCAGTTCGACCCAGAACCTGCACCAAACCCACCAATGAGCAATGAAAACTTAGCTGAACTCCGCTATTTTGGCGAGGAACTAATAGATGCAGGGAATAGGATCCGGGAGGTAGGAGAACAAATCTCCTGGAAGTATGACGAAAGAGAGCATCGTTTCTGAAATGCCAGCTAACAAGAATCATGTGTGGTTGTTTGGTGTTTGTTTAATAAACATAAGAATATAATTATGTGAAATAACCTAAAAATAAAACTTTGTAAGACAACCAGTTTGTACGGATACCTATTATATATATATATATATATATATATATATAATATTAAAAGTCAAAAAATCGACAATTTTGGCTATACGTGTTGATATGAGTATGTGCAATTATTTTATTATATTTGGTTATTAATTCTTTTATGCTACTCACTTATATAAATTAATTACCAGATGGCACACGCTGGTAATGAAACCGTTAATGAAGTTAATCAATCTGAGCATAACAATGAAGATCAATTTCTGAATAGGCAAGATATCGAGAATATCGTTGCTCAGGGAATAGCCAATGCTATTCCAGCAATCCTTGCTGCTGCCCGAAGTCCAGTTGAACCTTAACAAGTTATCCCTAGTACTCGTGAAGATAACTTCAGTAATAGCATAAACGGAGGCGGTAACATTAATAATAACGATAATGACGTACTGTAAGCCCCAATTCTCAAAAGAATGAAAGCTGCAATGCCTGGTTGCACTTGCAAGGAGTTTCTTGCCTGTAAACCTGCTGAATTTGCAGGTAATGAAGGGGCAACTGCAGCGCTGCGTTGGTTGGAGAAAACCGAGGCAGTAATCAAAATTAGTAAATGTGCCGCAGAGGACAAAGTCATGTACGCTTCTCACCTTTTCAAAGAAGAAGCATTAGAATGGTGGAATACGGTGTTACAAGCTAAGGGAAGTGACATGGTCTATGCCATGAGTTGGGAGAAGTTTAAGCGTCTGGTGGAAAGAAATTCTGCCCAGAATATGAAAAAGAGCAGATAGCCAACAAATTCCTGAGTCACCGAATGGTGAATGTTGATTGCCGAGGGTATACTTCGAAGTTTTTCGAATATGCCAGAATTTGCCTACCCTGGCTTTGCCAGAACCGGTACTTATCTCTCGCTGCATTTGGGGTTTAATTAGCGAGATCCGTGACATTGTCAAGGCTGCGAGACCCCGCACGATCGATGATGCGGTGGAACTAGACAACACTTTGACAGACAGACTGGTGCGTACGCGAGAAGAAAATAAGAAAAAGGAACTACGCGAGAAGAAAATAAGAAAAAGGAATTGGCTCAGAAAATTACCCAAGGATTCCGTGTGGGTAATAATAGCAATTTCAAGAAGAAAGGAACTGGGCAATCTGCCACTCCGCCGTTCTGCAGGAACTGCAGAAAGAAAGATTTCGGAAAATGTAATGAAACCTGCAACTTCTGCAAAGTTGTAGGACATCGTGAAGAAGATTGCAGAAAGAAAACAAGGGTCTGCTATAACTGTGGAGAAGCTGGGCATTTCAAACCAGAATGCCCTAAATTGGTCAAACCAGCTGATAACAAAGTCAAACCTGTCGAAGGAACTGTCTAGAGAAACGTAAGAGCCTTCCAGTTGACTACTTAGGAAGCAGAACTAATCCCTGACGTGATAGCTGGTACGTTCCTAGTTCACAACGTCTACGCGAAAGTATTATTTGACTCTGGTGAAAACCAAAGTTTTATAAATACTTCATTTTGCCAAGCTCTTAAGCTACCATTAACGAAACTTAGGCAAGTTTTTACGGTAGAAACGGCAGATGGAAATTCTGTCAACATAGATACGGTTTTGCAAAAAGAAATTATAGAACTGTCAGGTCATAAATTTTTTTGAAAACTTGTTACCTATGAATTTAGCTGGATTCGATGTGGTGTTAGGAATGGATTGGTTAGTAGCCAACCATGCTCCAATCTTATGTGATAAGAATTCCATAGAAATTCATACACCCATAGGAGAATTGGTAGTGATTACAGGAGATAAGCCACGAAAGCCACTGAAATTCATTTCAGTAATGAAGTTGGCCAGTTATTCAAGAAAACAAGAAATAGTGTATATGATCTCAGCTATCATCAACACTAAGGATAAGGAACTTACGGAAATTCCGGTAGTATCGGATTATCCGGAAGTATTCCCAGAAGAACTACCAGGATTACCACCTAATAGGGAAGTCGAATTTAGAATTCATCTAATTCCTGGAACTACACCGATAGCCAAAGCACCTTATCGTCTAGCACCCACCGAAATGCTAGAACTGAAAAAGCAGTTAGATGAATTGCTAAGTAAAGGATTCATACAACCTAGTTCATCCCCTTGGGGAGCACCAGTGTTGTTCGTAAAGAAAAAGGATGGTTCGATGCGAATGTGTATCGATTATACGAAATTGAATAAGATAACAATTAACAACCGATACCCATTACCTAGGATCGATGATTTTTTGATCAACTTCAAGGAGCTAGATATTTTTCTAAGATAGATTTACGCTCCGGATACCATCAATTGAAGGTACAAGACGACGACATACCTAAAACTGCTTCTAGAACTAGGTATGGTCATTACGAGTTTACAGTCATGCCCTTCAGACTAACAAATGCACCCGCAGCATTCATGGATGTGATGAATAGAATCTGTAAACCGTATTTCGATAAATTTGTAATTGTCTTCATCGACGTTATACTTATTTATTCCAAAAGTCAGGAGGAACATTGTGAGCACCTGCATGTACTCTTAACTTTGTTAAGAAAGGAGAAGCTTTATGCCAAATTCTCGAAATGTGAATTTTGGCTGCAGGAGGTACAAGTTTTAGGACACGTGGTGAATCACGAAGCCATTCATGTAGATCCCTCTATGATAGAAGCAATTAAATGGAAGGTTCCGCAGTTAGCTATGGGAATTAGAAGTTTTCTAGGGTTAGCTGGATACTATAAGCGATTCATTAAGGATTTTTCCAAGATAGTTGTACCATTAACTAAGCTAACCTGTAAAGCAGTTAAGTTTGAATGGGGACCTAAGCAAGAAGAAGCCTTTAAGGTTTTAAAGCAAAGGTTAACAAATGCCCCAATTCTAGCCTTACCAGAAGGAACGGAAGATTTTGAAGTTTATTGTGATGCTTCTAAGCTAGGATTAGGATGTGTGCTAATGCAACGCAAGAAGGTAATTGTGTATGCCTCAAGGAAATTGAAAAAGCACGAGGAAAATTATACGACGCACGACTTAGAATTAGGAGCCATAATTTTTGCCCTTAAAATTTGGAGACATTATCTGTATGGAAGTAAGTTTACTATCTATAGAGATCATAAGAGTTTAAGATACATATTTGGGCAAAAAGAATTGAACATGAGACAAAGGAGATGGATGGAAATCCTAAGCGATTACGACTGTGATATTCAATATCACGAAGGAAAGGCAAATGTAGTTGCAGATGCCTTAAGTCGTAAGTATTATGAAAAACAACGACGAGTTCGTGCTCTTAGATTAAGTTTACAATTAGACTTAATGGAACAATTAAAGAATGTTCAGGAAACAGCAATCAAGGATGATGCTGAAGGAAGGAATGAAAGGAAGAATAAAGGAATTGGAGAAAGGAACTGATGGAATTTGGAGATTTCATAAGAAAAGGATTTGGGTACCTAAGCAAGGAGATTTAAGAAATAAGATTTTAGAGGAAGCTCATAAATCTAGGTATACCATGCATCCAGGAAACAATAAAATGTACCAAGACTTGAGAAATAATTTCTGGTGGATAGGAATTAAAAAGGATATAGCTAGATATGTTTCCAAGTGTCTTACTTGTTCACAAGTTAAGGCAGAACACCAGAAACCCTCAGGTCTACTACAACAATTAGAAATGCCTGTATGGAAATGGGAACTCATAACAATGGACTTTGTTACTAAGTTGCCCAAAACCAGAAAAGGTAATGACGCGATTTGGGTAATTGTGGATCGATTACCAAATCAGCTCACTTTCTACCCATGAAAGAAACCTTTAGCATGGAAAGGTTAGCAAAGTTGTATGTAGATGAAGTAGTATCCTTAAATGGAGTTCCACTCTCCATTGTATTGGATAGAGATAGTCGTTTCACTTCCCATTTCTGGACAAGTTTCCAGGAAGCAATGGGAACCCGACTAAATTTAAGCACAGCTTATCATCCTTAAACAGATGGACAAAATGAAAGGATGATCCAAACTCTGGAGGACATGCTTAGAGCATGTGTGATAGATTTTGGTGGAAACTGGGATGACCACCTACCTTTAATTAAATTCTCCTATAATAATAGTTATCATGCAAGCATAGAAGCTGCCCCATTCGAAGCATTGTATGGACGAAAGTGCAGAACTCCAGTCTGCTGGGCAAAAATAGGAGAAAGCCAATTATCTGGTCCTAAAATAGTACAAGAAACTACCGACAAGATCACTCAAATCAAGGAAAGACTAAAGACGGCTCGAGATAGCCAGAAAATTTATGCCGACAATCGACGCAAGCCACTAGAGTTCCAAGTTGGAGACAAGGTACTCTTGAAAGTTTCTCCTTGGAAAGGAGTAGTTCGGTTCGGTAAGAAAGGAAAGTTAAGTCCAAGATACGTAGGACCATTTCCAGTAATCCAACGTATAGGATCAGCTGCTTATCGCTTACAGCTACCAGAAGAGTTAGCTGGAGTACATGACGTATTTCATGTATCCAATCTTAAGAAATGTCTATCTGACGAATCCCTGGTAGTACCTCTTCAAGATGTAGAGGTAAATGAAAAGTTGATGTTCGTGGAGAAACCACTTCAGATAGAAGACAGAAAGGTCAAGTTTCTCAAGCACAAAAGACTGGTACTGGTCAAATTCAAATGGAATTCAAAGAGAGGACCCGAGTACACTTGGGAGCTGGAATCGGAAATGAAGCGAAAGTATCCTCACTTATTTCAGTAAATCTCGAGGATGAGATTTTAAATAAGGTGGGGAGGATGTAAGGACTTTCAAAAATGTCCCAAAACAAACCCATATTTGAAAACCCGGACCCCCGAAACCCTAATTCGTAACCAAAATAAAGAAAACAAGAAATCTAGTCTTCAGGCGGGCCGCGTAAGGGTCAAGATTAAGTTGACGCGGGCCGCGTCAATATGGTGTTGATCGGATAAGTGTTTTCGATCCACGTGGCATCCACCTGGCAGACCTACTGATGACCCAGCAACCCTACGCGTAGACTAGGTGGCCACGCGGGCCGCGTAAGGGTCGAGCCAAGGTTCACGCGGGCCGCGTGAGACCCAATTTCCAGCTATAAATAGAGCGGGACATGAGTAGTTCACTGGTGTCGATGAAACTTTCAAAATCAATCATATTCTGCTCGAATTTCACTTTCAAATTAGTGGGGTGCTGCTACGATACCGGGTATTAACTCAATCGCTGCTACGATTTAATGTCCGATTGATTGAAACTATCCGATGAATGTTTAAGTGCTGCTCAAATTAGGGTTATACTTTGTCATTCGTCGTAAATTCAATGGATGTTTAAGTATTGCACTTTGTCATTCGTCGTGAGGGTTTTGGTCTCGTGAGTTATCGTAAATGCTGTATTAGTTACTGACCTAGTTCGTGTGCATTGTTGTTTAAATTAGGTTACAAGGCTAATCAGTAGGCTAAACTCTGCCCGTATAAATCTGCAATGTGAGTCATTCTCTTTTTACCAAATTACTTTCAAAATCATGTTTGTTTTCAAAAGTTATAATTACAGGGATTAAGTCTTTGTAGTCTTCAATTACAGCCGGTATGTGGGGTTTTGTATACAATACTTGATAACCGTCACCGTTGGACAACGAGTTAGCCAATGGGTGATATGACCATAGTCATAGAAACGAGTCGAGTGACAAATACCGTTGGGTAATTGGTTGATATATAAACATTGTAATCGCTCTTAATACTGTATATTATAACAATGTGTCATTTTGTGCAAATGAATGATTCACCAGTATTTCCCAGCTGACAAAAAAATTATTTTTAAAACATTTTTCAGGCGATCTGCTGTGATCCAGGAAAAAGTGCCATGTAGCACTAACAAGCTTGAAGACGTGGCTCAATAAAAATAAAGAAACATGTTTTTTGTAAAATAGGGGTTTCCCAATGAAGTTCCCTTATTGTAAATTATGGGGTTTATCCCGAATTCTAAAATGAAATAAACGAGTATTTTCAAGTTTTAAACGATCCTGTTAATTATTCCGCTGCTAACCCAAATAAATACCACGGGATTTCTGTCCCGCGGCTCCTGGACCGGGTCAAACCAGGCCGGGGGCCGTGACAAATTTGTTGTCTGATGTGAAGTATGTAAAAGAATCATATGATGTGCTGAACAGAACAGTTGATAGTCTGAAAAAGACAAATTCAGAAGTTGATGCTGCTATGACAATGATGAGTTCAACTTTAATGACAAAGCAGAAAGTCATCAATGAGTATATTGAAGACTGTGCAAAGCTAAAGCAGGATTTGGAACTTGAAAAGATTGAGAGTGAAAGAATCAAACTTTTGTTGTCGAGTTATACAACATGTGATTATTTGATTGATAGAGTTTATCCTACTGTTGCATGTCTTGAATCTTTTCAAGATAAAGAAAAGGAAGAGGATACTGGTAATAAACAGAGTGTCAAATATAACAAGTGTCCGCCCCCGATTTGGAATAGTTATTCTCCCAGAAAACCAAATGAGGGACGTTTAAATAAGGCTCTCAACATCAAGTTAAAGTCTGGAACCTTTGATGAGTTACCAGATAATATTGATGTCAGATTCACAGCTTCTGACACTGATCATGAGTCTGAGTTGTTAAGGAAAGTGGTCGATCAGGTGTTGGATATGGATGAAGAGTCAAAGTCGGAGTCTAAATCTGAAAGTTCAAGTTCATCAGAAAAGAGTCCGAGTTCACCGATCAAACGGGTTTACAATAAAGAATTCTTGTTATCAAAATCTAATTTGAATGATGGTTCAATCAAAGTGGCATATACTTTGAATGATTCAGACAAATTATATTCTGATGAAGAATTTCCAATAAGAAGTGTCAAAACTGAAATGATCAAACAGGTTTTCAAATTAACAGAAATTAATATTTCTGAAATAAAAGATTTAAATCTTGCTGAAAAACCTAAAAAGTACACTTCAAGAGTTCAACAGAGATTGAACAAGAAAAAGGGTTACAGTTATGGTTCAGGGTATCGAAAGAAACCAAACCATGATGGTAATTTCAAAAAGCAGGGTTTAGGTTTCATTCCCCCGGAAAATCATAAAAATGAGAAAACTTATAAAACAAAAACTAAATTTGTTTCAGGTGAAAGTTCAGTAGAAGAAGAGAAGAAACAATTCTGGAGACAGTCAAATCAAGAGTTTCTCGCTGAGAAGAAAAAGAATATGATGATGAGAACTAAGCAAAGAGTTGAGAGAAGAACGTGTTTCCAATGTCACAAGATTGGACACATTGCTTAGAATTGCCAACAGTCCAACAACACAAAACAGGGAGTTTCTTTTAACTCAAGATTGGAAGAAATACATATTGATGAAAAGAAACAATCAACTGAGAATTCTAAAGTGTTTGAAAATTCGACTTTTGAAACTGGTGATGTTTCAAAACATTTTTACAAAAGAAAAGTCGATTTGAACAAACAGAGATGGGTTGTAAAATCTGAGAGTAGTTCTGACAATGAATCTGATTCCATAAAATCAGAGGAGTCATCTGTTGAGAAAAAGAATGAGAATTCCGTTCCTGAGTTGAACGATGAAAATTTTCCACCATGGCGGGCAGAAAATCTGAAATCAAAAGGTAGGTTTGAGATTTCAGGTCAATTCTTCTCTGGTAAAGGAGAATTTGATGCTGAAAAGGCATTCAATGGGAAAGTCAAGCATATTTTTGGGAAGATGGTAGATGGGAAAGTGAAAAGTGAAAAAGATTTTTACAGATCAAAAGGAGGTTGGGATAGAGTTGAATCAAAATCACCCAAGGCTGGTCAGGCTTGGGTGACTGCATTTTCTACTTGAAATCCTGGCTTGCCGGAGCTCCCAAGTGGGTAATCGTGGAGCATGAATCGGCATCTTTCTTGAAAAATTGTTTTTGTGAAACATTTAAAAAATTGTTAAAATTCTACAGGTTGTGGACTTGCCAGAGCTTCCAGGTTGGTAAGAGTGGAGCAGGAATCGGCATATTTCTTGAGAAATTCACTTCGGTGATATTTCGATCTACAAGATTAATCAGGGACATTAAGTTGTACTTGATTTATCTTACCTACAAGTGGTATTTTGAAAAACAAAGTGATGAATGAATCCCCTAACCTACAAGTGATTTTATGAAATCAACAAAACTAATTTTCCGGAAAAACCATTTTTGATTAAAATAAACTTAAGTGTTTTGAAATCGTTATGGGAAAATAGTTTGTTGACAGGGGGAGTTCTAATTGTTTATGCCAAGTGGATGGCGATTTGAAGCAATTTGATATCAGTTGTCATTTTATTTGTATAGTTTGTTTTCAAATTTCCTTTGAATGATTTTGAATTTAAGGGGGAGTAAGAATTTTCAGAAAATCCAAAAACATTTGAAATTTTAAAAAAGTCAAAAACATGATAAAATAAAAAATGAGTTTTGTTGAGAAAAGAGGAAATGATAGTAAATCAGTGGACTTTCACAGCATGCTAAAGAATTGGAAAGTTAAAATGTGATAAACGGTATCACTGATGATGTGCCAGTAGGTTTTTACACATTTAGTAGATTGTGTCGAGATATAAACCTAAATTTCAAACTTACTTATCTCATGGGGAACATCTCTCGGATATATGGGTAACCCCGAAATCTTGTTTGAAAGACCCCTCTTTCTGAGATACTAGGTCTTTATGCTTAGTGATATGTAACAACCCTCAGTAAAACCAACACTCTTATAATATTTCCGACACCCTATTATATTTTAAAATATTCTAATGTGTCTTATAATACACCCCGTATGTGAAAACCGAGCCCAAAATATGTTATAGTTTATAAAATAAATTAAAAATTTGAAAATGTAAGTTGAGGCGGGCCGCGTAAAACCTCACCTCAACCTTACGCGGGCCGCGACAGAGCATCACACGCGAGTACACCAGAGGCCGACACGTGTCGACATCGTGGCGGACCTACTAGCTGACCCAGCTAAACTACTGAGTTGACCGATGTTGACGCGGGCCGCGTAAAGGTCCCTTATCTTTTACGCGGGCCGCGACAGACCTCAATATCACAACTATAAATAGATAGCATCAGATTACAATTTCCGTCGCTCATTCTAAATTCTCAATCTCGAATTCTGAAGTTATAAGCATAATATTTTGGGTATTATACCCCTAATTAGCGAGGTTCTGCTCCGTTGTAAGTATTATAACCCCAGTTTCATAATAGTTACGCTGCCCTATTGATTTAGGGTTCCGTAACAACTGTCGTGGTTCTGCCCGACGTAGTTGTTGGAATGCCGTCTCGGGGAGGGTATCATCAATATTTTTAAAGGGTTATGATACTAACCAATGTACATTTGTATAAACTATAGATTATATCCAAGAAACCCTTACGAAAAGCCTAAGACAGCAATGTGAGTAATCTCCTTTTTGTTAACAGTTTTTACAAAACCTTAAATGTTTTACAATGCGATTAAGCAGTGATTGAGTCTTTGTAGTTCTTCAATTACTACCGGTATTTGGGGTTTTGTATACAAAATTTATTACCTGCGAGTAGTAAGTCGGAATGACAGTACGTTACCATTGGACAACGAGTTAGCCAATGTGTAATATGACCCACAAGTCAAGGTTTGACAGTACTGAATGAGTAATTGTGTAGAAATAAACAATGTGATCGCTCTCAATACTGTGTTAACTGATAAAATGTTTCTTGATTAAACTGGGATTCACTCACCAGTATTTCCCGCTGACAAAATATTTTTAAAACATGTTTCAGGTAACACAATGTGAAAGCCAACTGGGAAAAAGCCAGCTCGAGAGCACTGACGGCTTGGAAAATAAGTGGCTATAAAAGTTATCTAATAAGAAATGTTTTAAATTCAATAAAATAGGATTTTGTTCCTATAAATGTACTGTAACAAGAAACTTGGGTTTTGCCCATGTGTTTATTAATATTAATTATGGTGGTTTTACTCTGATAAACATTTCCTAACTACGGTCCTGATGAAAATTCCGCTGCCAGATTTAACAAGCTGATACCACCAAACTCTGAGCTCACGTCCGCCCGTTCCCAGGGACCAGGGATCGGGGGTTGTGACAGATGGTGGTATCAGAGCCTAGCCACTGGTCTGAGCCAAAGAAGTGTTCTGCTGACACTTAAAATTTTAAAAATTTTGTGTTAGGAAATAAATTACGGAAATATGTGCATAACTGTAATTATTTGTTATGTGTTATTTGACTATCTGATAGTTTTCAGTATGAGTGATCAAGGACCATCAGACGTGAATCGTCAGTTAGCTGATTCACCTAGGAGTGAAGGTACATCATCACAGCCTGCCCTTTCAGGGTATTCTGCTGATCAGGAGGAGGGAATATTTACCTTTAGAGCTCAATCTGAAGAACCATTTCCTAGTAAGAATCGAGGATGGTTCAGTAAAGAAGCTTTTGCTCGTAGGAAGAGAATGCGAAAATTGCAACAGCAAAGGGCTTTAGCAGCTATTAAACGAGAGACAGATGCCGATACTCAAGATATGCTAAATAGAAGCTTAGCTAATTTCCATATCTTAGCCACAACTGCTGCTGACCCAAGTCTGGAACAATTAGTAGCCCCACAACCACAAAACCCAGAACAACCCATGGAGATAGAAAATCAGGAAAACCAAGAAGAGATGTACAATTTTAACCCTGAAGAAATCCCTAGAGTACCAGCACCAAACCCTTTAGACCCAAATTACGACCCATGGTGGGACGAGAATAGGGACTATGTGCAACATTACTCTATTCCTGAAGACACAACTATAGGAGCCTACCCAGGTATGGACCCTTTAGATCCCTATTACCATGATAACTACATTAGGGGAATATTGGAAGATCCTTACCAACTTCAGGCACTTTTACCTCCATATCAGGAACCCGCACCCCAGATTCCAAACCCAGTCCTAGAACCTGCACCCCCAATGAGTGCAGAAAACGTTCAAGAACTTAGGACTTTCGGGGAGGAAATTTTAGAAAGCAGTGAGAGGATGCGTCAGGTGGGAGAGCGTCTCGTATGGAAATACGATGAGCGCAATATAGATTTTTGGATGAATCCATATCCGTGAATGTTAGAATGAAGGAAGTGGTAGTAACAATAATATAATAAAATAAAATAAGATATGTGTGTACGGATGCATATTATTATTTTATTTCTGTTGGTATTGTAATCTTTAATTCTGTACTAGTATGTAATAGACGCATAGTATATGAAAAAGAGTATAGTCGCAATGATCGACGGTTTTGGTTAAATTGCGTGTCATGTGAATTGTGATATTACTTATTATCTTGTGATATTAATATGGGATAAATGTTTAAAATTCAGATGGCCGACGAAGGAAATCAAGGAAATCTAAATAACGATAACCAGAGTAACATTAACGTGGTTAATGATAATCTGAGCATCCATAACAACGAAAACCAAATGGATAATAATGTCGTTCAACATATAGTGGCACAAGGAATCATAGATGCTATGCCATTTATTATTCAAACTATTCAAGAAGCGAATAATAAAAGTAAACATAGCAGTAAGCGACCAATTGAACCAGAAAACAGCGTGAACAATGGACCGGTACTTCAAATGCCTATTCCCAAAAGAAGAAGAACCATGCCTAACGGTTGTTCTTATAAAGAATTCTGGTCTTGTAAACCAATGGAATTCTCAGGCAATGAAGGGGCCATTGCAACTTTACGCTGGATAGAAAAGACTGAGGCAGTCTTGAGGATAAGTAAGTGTGCTAAAGAAGATAAGATATTGTTTGCTTCTAATCTGTTTAAGAATGCAGCACTAGAATGGTGGAACACTATCCTCCAGACAAGAGGAAGTGATAGAACCTATAATATGGAATGGGAAGAATTTAAAAACAAGGTAGAAAGGAAATTTTGCCCACCCAATGAGAAGGAACAGATAGCAAACAAATTCCTAAATCTTAGGATGACTGGTGTAGATAGTCAGGGGTACACTAAAATATTCTTTGAATATGCTAGAATAGTGCCAACTCTTGCTTCACCAGAACCAGTATTAATCTCTCGTTATATTTGGGGATTAATTGGAGAGATTAGACATGTAGTTAAGGCAGCTAGACCTCAAACAATAGAAGAAGCTGTAGAACTAGCAAATACCTTGACTGATGAGTTAGTTCGTACCCGAGAAGAGGATCAAAGGAGGAATCTAACCCAGAAGTTAACTCAAGAATTTCGTTCTGGAAATTCTAACCGTGGGAGAAATGTAGGATCTACCTCTACACCCTACTGTAGGTATTGCAAAAGAAAGTATTCGGGAAGATGTTCCATATACTGTAATTTTTGCAAAATATCGGGACACAAGGAAGAAGACTGCCGGAAGAAAAACAGCAGAATATGCTACAACTGCGGAGAGCAAGGTCACATCAAGCCAAATTGTCCAAAAGTAGCTCCAGCTCCAGATAACAAGAATACTAAAAATGCTAGAGCATTTGTTCTGACTGCAGAAGAAGCCAAGATGATCCCCGATGTTATAGCCGGTACGTTTTTAGTTAATGATGTTTTTGCTAAAGTATTATTTGACTCTGGTGCAAACCAAAGTTTTATTAATACATCGTTTTGCAAATTTCTAAATCAGTCATTAACTAAACTACCACATGAATGCATAGTAGAGACAGCTAATGGAGAAACTGTTAGAATTTCTGAAATCTTGCAAGGAGCAAGAATAGAAATTTTAAATCAAAATTTTATTGCAAATCTATATCCCATGAATCTAGCAGGATTTGATATTGTTTTAGGAATTGATTGGTTAATAGCCAATAAAGCTAGTATTTTATGTGATCAAAAGTTAATCCAAGTAAATTCACCAAAGGGTAAAACGATCACAATTAAAGGAAATAAGTCTTCTAAGTCCACTAAGTTTATCTCCGTGATGAAAACTGCAAGTTGTATAAGAAAAGGTTCAATAGTGTATTTGATTTCTATAATCACTAACACTAAAGGAAAAGATTTAAAAGACATTCCAGTAGTATCTTAGTTTTCAGATGTCTTTCCAGAAGAATTACCAGGGCAACCTCCGGATAGAGAAGTTGAATTCAGAATCCATTTAATACCCGGAACGTCACCAATTGCCAAAGCACCTTACCGTTTGGCACCTGCCGAAATGCAAGAATTGAAGAAACAATTAGATGAATTGTTAGAGAAAGGATTTATACAGCCAAGTTCGTCGCCATGGGGAGCGCCGATATTGTTTGTTAAAAAGAAGGATGGATCAATGCGGATGTGCATTGACTACCGTGAATTAAACAAGGTCACGATTAAAAATCGGTATCCATTACCAAGAATCGATGATCTGTTTGATCAACTGCATGGAGCTCGATTTTTCTCAAAAATCGATTTAAGGTCAGGATATCATCAATTAAAGGTACAGGAAGAGGACATTCCTAAAACCGCATTTAGAACAAGGTATGGTCATTATGAATTTACTGTCATGCCCTTTGGTTTAACCAATGCCCCAGCTGCATTTATGGACATGATGAACCGAATATGTAAGCCATATTTGGATAAATTCATAATTGTATTCATAGATGATATTCTAATTTACTCTAAAAATAAAGAAGATCATGCAAGACATTTGCACGTACTTCTAAGTCTGTTAAGAAAGGAAAAGCTTTATGCTAAATTTTCTAAGTGCGAATTTTGGTTGGAACAAGTACAATTCCTTGGACACCTAGTCAATCATGAAGGAATTCATGTAGATCCAACAAAGATTGAGGCAATTATGAAATGGAAAACCCCTGAGTCACCAACCGAGGTTAGAAGTTTCTTAGGATTGGCCGGTTATCATAGAAGGTTTATTCAAGATTTTTCTAGAATAGCCATTCCCTTAACTAAGTTAACTTGTAAATCTGTTAAGTTTGAATGGGGATTAAAACAAGAAGAAGCCTTTAGAATTCTTAAGCAAAGATTAACCCATACACCAATTTTAGCATTACCAGAAGGGAACGAAGATTTTGTAGTATATTATGATGCTTCTAAATTAGGTTATGGATGTGTATTAATGCAACGTCAAAAGGTTATAGCATACGCATCTAGACAACTTAAGAATCATGAAGAGAACTATTCAACCCATGATCTAGAATTAGGAGCTATAATTTTTGCTCTTAAGATTTGGAGACATTACCTTTATGGTAGTAAGTTTACCATATTTACTGATCACAAAAGTTTAAGGTATGTTTTCGGACAGAAAGAGTTAAATATGAGACAAAGACGTTGGATGGAATTTCTTAGTGATTATGACTGTGATATCCAGTATCATGAAGGAAAAGCAAATGTAGTAGCAGATGCTTTAAGCCGAAAGTATCATGAAAAGACAAAAAGGGTACGTTCTCTTAAATTAAATCTGCAAGTAGATTTAAATGATCAAATAAGAGAAGCACAAAACTCAGTAATCAAGGATGATTCTGAAAAATTAAAAGGTATGCTAAAAGAATTAAAACAAGGAACGGATGGAATTTGGAGATTCCATGAAAAGAGAATGTGGATACCTAAATTAGGAAATTTACGTCATCGTATATTAGAAGCCCATAAATCTAAGTATACGATGCATCCAGGAAGTGATAAAATGTACCAGGACTTAAGGAAAAATTTCTGGTGGATAGGAATGAAAAAGGATATAGCAATCTATGTTTCTAAATGTTTAACTTGTTCACAAGTCAAAGCTGAACATCAGAAACCCTCAGGTTTGTTACATCAATTAGAGATGCCAGTTTGGAAATGGGAATTGATAACAATGGATTTTGTTAATAAATTACCCAAAACTAGAAAAGGAAATGATACAATCTGGGTGATTGTAGATAGACTAACTAAGTCAGCTCATTTTCTACCAATGAAGGAAACAATTAGTATGGAACAATTATCTAAATTGTATGTAAATGAAATTGTTTCTTTACATGGTATTCCATTATCAATTGTTTCTGATAGAGATAGTCGTTTTACATCTCATTTTTGGTCAAGTTTCCAAAAGGCAATGGGAACCAAGTTAAAATTGAGCACAGCTTATCATCCTCAAACGGATGGACAAAGCGAAAGGACAATCCAGACAATGGAAGACATGCTTAGAGCTTGTGTAATTGATTTTGGAGGTAATTGGGATGATCACTTACCTTTAATAGAATTTTCTTATAATAATAGTTATCACACAAGTATCAATGCTGCACCATTTGAAGCACTTTATGGAAGAAAATGTCGAACCCCAGTCTGTTGGGCAGAAATTGGAGAAAAACAACTATCTGCACCTGAGATAGTACAAGAAACAACTAACAAGATTATTCAAGTCAAGGAACGACTGAAAGCCGCACGTGATCGACAAAAGAGTTATGCTAATAACCGATGCAAGCCATTGGAATTTCAGGTAGGAGATAAAGTATTATTGAAAGTCTCTCCTTGGAAGGGATTAGTAAGATTCATTAAACGGGGAAAGCTAAGTCCCAGGTATGTTGGACCTTTTGAGATTATTAGAAGAATAGGACCTGTAGCCTATCAGAAATGAAGAGGAAATATCCGCATTTATTCCAGTAGATCTCGAGGACGAGTTCTAAAACAAGGTGGGGAGAATGTAACAACCCTCGGTAAAACCAACACTCTTATAATATTTCCGACACCCTATTATATCTTAAAATATTTTAATGTGTCTTATAATACACCCCGTATGTGAAAACCGAGCCCAAAATATGTTATAGTTTATAAAATAAATTAAAAATCTGAAAATGTAAGTTGAGGCGGGCCGCGTAAAACCTCACCTCAACCTTACGCGGGCCGCGACAGAGCATCACACGCGAGTACACCAGAGGCCGACACGTGTCGACATCGTGGCGGACCTACTAGCTGACCCAGCTAAACTACTGAGTTGACCGATGTTGACGCGGGCCGCGTAAAGGTCCCTTATCTTTTACGCGGGCCGCGACAGACCTCAATATCACAACTATAAATAGATAGCATCAGATTACAATTTCCGTCGCTCATTCTAAATTCTCAATCTCGAATTCTGAAGTTATAAGCATAATATTTTGGGTATTATACCCCTAATTAGCGAGGTTCTGCTCCATTGTAAGTATTATAACCCTAGTTTCATAATAGTTACGCTGCCCGATTGATTTAGGGTTCCGTAACAACTGTCGTGGTTCTGCCCGACGTAGTTGTTGGAATGCCGTCTCGGAGAGGGTATCATCAATATTTTTAAAGGGTTATGATACTAACCAATGTACATTTGTATAAACTATAGATTATATCCAGGAAACCCTTACGAAAAGCCTAAGACAGCAATGTTAGTAATCTCCTTTTTGTTAACAGTTTTTACAAAACCTTAAATGTTTTACAATGCGATTAAGCAGTGATTGAGTCTTTGTAGTTCTTCAATTACTGCCGGTATTTGGGGTTTTGTATACAAAATTTATTACTTGCGAGTAGTAAGTCGGAATGACAGTACGTTACCATTGGACAACGAGTTAGCCAATGTGTAATATGACCCACAAGTCAAGGTTTGACAGTACTGAATGAGTAATTGTGTAGAAATAAACAATGTGTTCGCTCTCAATACTGTGTTAACTGATAAAACGTTTCTTGATTAAACTGGGATTCACTCACCAGTATTTCCCGCTGACAAAATATTTTTAAAACATGTTTCAGGTAACACAATGTGAAAGCCAACTGGGAAAAAGCCAGCTCGAGAGCACTGACGGCTTGGAAAATAAGTGGCTATAAAAGTTATCTAATAAGAAATGTTTTAAATTCAATAAAATAGGATTTTGTTCCTATAAATGTACTGTAACAAGAAACTTGGATTTTGCCCATGTGTTTATTAATATTAATTATGGTGGTTTTACTCTGATAAACATTTCTCAACTACGGTCCTGATGAAAATTCCGCTGCCAGATTTAACAAGCTGATACCACCAAACTCTGAGCTCACGTCCGCCCGTTCCCAGGGACCAGGGATCAGGGGTTGTGACATGATATCTGGGGTATTATCCCGGGACTTCTGATTTTGCGGAAGCAATGGCCTAGTCCCCGTATAATACTTTTCGCTTGCTTGAAATATAGCACCCCCCTCAGCATAAAAAATGATGAAACATTGCAAAATACTAATCATGTGCTGTTGAAGAAAAGATTCTCTAAAGGGAACACACCTAAAAGTCGAAGCCATCATCTCTCTAATTTTGCGGAAACAATAGCCTGAGCTCTCATGGCCCTCGCATTTAACCCTTTACAGATATCATCTAGGTATACTCACATGTAAGACTGAATATTGGGATCTGGATACAGGAGTATATTCTGAGGTGGGACACGCGAATAAGTTTAAGTCTCTAAAACATTAATATCGTATCTCGAAACAGTTGAACTTTGTGTGAAAATTTAAGTGGATCAGTATACTGACAATCTAAGTGAATCGTTTAGAACTTAAAATGTTTAAAGCTTAACGGTGTTGGTGATTTGTCTCAAAAACTGATATGATCCTCTTACGCAAACTCACAAAAAATATTGTTTGTAAATATTTCTTTACTGCATTTCTTTAATATTAAAAATCCAAAAAGATTTTCGGAGTGTTTTAGCATAAATTTTTTAAAAATTCAAAAAGATTTTAGACAACTGATGTTGAAGAGCTGATTTTCAAAATTCCGAGTGCTGAACATGATGAATAGGTTTAGGAAGAGTTTGTTAGAAAATGATGTTTTCTTACATGAGGTCATCAGAGATTTTAAATGTTAAGTCATTTTGAATGATTGTTTTTACAAGTGGTAAGCAAAGAATAAAATTTGTCAAATTGTTTAATTTGTAAATCTTATTGAGAGGTAGAGAATGTGCAGGTTATGGCTATGAGAGAGCCAGGTTGCGATTCTAGAACCTGGGAAAGGAAGACTACGATCCCAGCATAACTTAAGGGGGAGTCTGCTAGAAAAGAGAAGTCTGAAGATGCAAGAGCCAGATTTAATTCCTGAGCATCATGCCAGTGGCTGATGCTGATAAGCTTGCAGAATCAAGAGATCTGATCAAGAGAAGATAGAGTCAGTTTGAGATTCTGGGCAAGAGAGATAAAGATTGAGGATGCTTACACTGTCAGATATTTTGGAAGAGCCCAAAGACTGATCAAGGCTGAAGATTGTGAAGACACGACACCGAAGACTTTGTCAACATCCGAGGGGGAGTCTGTTGGTGCATTACGTCTGTCGACTTCGTCTTGTATCGATTCTTGTATTAGAAATGTTAGATCAGGGCACGTAGTTCGAGAAATCTAGGGTGTGTATATGAAAGGTTAATTTCGCATGAAATAGCATCTAGTTATTTCGCACAAAATAGCAATCTGCTATTTTGCACGAAATAGCAGTTGTTAATTCCATGCGAAATCACATCCCCTATAAATACCCTTGATGTGATTTCATTTGTAACGTTCATGTTTCCGGTACCGAAGTGCTGCCGACGTGTCTACTGATCTGTAAACGTGTTAAATCAATAAAACAAGACAATTAGAAGTGAATCAAGCTGTTACAAAGTCTAATCAATGAATTCCGCCTCTGATTAGACCGAGAACTCTTCTGATAGACTCGTTTGGGTCAAGAACGATCCTACACTGATCCCCCATCTTCTCAGGTAAACGATTTTGGAGAAGGGCTGAATAGTTTTCATTCATTAACACACAAGACAAGCTTTCAAGTTTTTGCTTGTTTGTCAGGATGTCTTTTAAGAACTTTACGTATTTAGGCATTTGAGCCAACGCCTCGACAAATGGTATGTTTATATGTAATTGTTTAAACATTTCGAGAAACTTACCATGTTGTTCATTGTTCTTCTGCTTCTTCAGTCTGCTCGAGTATGGAACTGGAGGAGTATAACCTGCAACTGGCTCCTGGAGTTGTGCTGTACTTGCTGGGACTCGCCTAGCGTGCACCTAATCCGAAGTGTCAGTATGGACCGTTTTAGTGATCGATGGTGAGTCCGATATGTCTGGTCCCATTGTTTTACCACTCCTCGTCATCACTGCAATAACATGCCCTCTCGGGTTTGGTCCTGTGTTAACTGGAAGACCACCCTGGGGTATTTCAGACAATATCTTGGCCAACTGACCAACTTGATTCTCAATGGTTTATATTGAAGCCTTCTGACTCCGCATTTCCCCTTCCAGAGCCATGAAACGCTCCTCATGCTGCTGGTATCGTTTCTCAGATATTTGATTGGCATTGTTGGAGTTGTTTAACAGTTGCGCCATCATTTCCTCTAGTTTTGAGTTACTTTGAGAAGCTTATGGCTGGGAACTGCTTCTAGAACCTTGATTATGGTAACTTGGTTGAAAGGATTGCCCTTGAGGCTGAAAAGATTGCCCCAGAGGCTGCTGTAGCGCGGGAGGAGCACGTTGAGCATATCCGAGTGGGTTTTGATTAGTAGAATTAGATTTCCACCAAAAATTTGGTTGATTTCTCCATCCCGGATTGTACGTGTTACTGTGGGGGTTATTTTGGGGCCTACTCTGATTGCCCAAATAGTCCACCTCTTCGTGGCCTATAAACATAACACCCTGCTCACAAGTACCTGGCTCGTGTGACCCTCCACACTGCTCACATAATGATTGTATCTTCGAAACGTTCTGAGCTTGATCAAATCTTACCGCCAAAGCTCCAATCTATGCAGCGAGAGCCGTATATGTATCCATAGCATAAACTCTAGGAATATATGATGCTTTACTTCGCACTCCACCGTGACGAGAACTCGACTTCAAAGTAGCTCTTTTATAATTGCGTAGGCTTCAGTCGGTGTCTTAGTTCCAAGATCGCCTCCTGCATATACGTCTAAACGTTCTTGTGAGCTGTAGTTGAGTCCTTGGTAGAAGTTCAGCACAAGTTGCCTTTTGAACAACCCATGATGTGGGACATCGATCAGAAGATCTCTGAACCTCTCCCAAGCTACATGTAGAGATTCTCCTTCGTCCTGCTTGAATGTCATAATATGATTCTTCAACTTAGCTGTCTTTCTGGAGGAATGTATTTTTGCAAAAACAGATCTGTCATCTCGTTCCAAGTCGTGATGGATCCTGCTGGAAGTGACAAAAGCCAAGATCGGGCTTTGTCTCGCAAAGAGAATGGAAAGAGTCGCAAACGGATTGCTCTTCAGAAATGTCTCGTATTTTGAAAGTCGAGCACACCTCGAGAAATGAAGCGATGTGTCGACCCAGATCTTCGTGATCCTTTCCATCAAACTGCACCGAATTTTGTAACATATTAATAATACTAGATTTAATTTCAAAACAAGGTGTTATTACTGTAGGTCGGGCGATGCTAGGTAGCAAGCCCTCTTTTCCTGGTGGGCCGGTCTCATTCAATGGCCGGTCGTCTTCCGCCATGATGCTTCCTCTATCGTCCTCTGAACTCTCGCTATCAGAAAGTATTATTGTTTCGTCGATTGCGGCCGCAATTCTTTGTGCAACGACAAGAGATCTTTCGTGAAGCCTCCTGCTTCTCCTTAGGTTATGTTCTGGTTTGTTGGCTGGCTCAGCAATAGCGGGTACAGGGGTTGAGGACATCAACCTACTAATAAATGGAACACAATATACGGAAAAAGAATGGAATAAAATAATAGTATAATATTATATAATATACATATATATATATATATATTATACTTATTTATTTATTTAATTGTTTATTTATTTATCTCTGATTTTTTTTGTGAAGTAAATAAATAAATAATTAATTAAACAAACAGTTCGATTCCGAACACGTAATTTAATAAATGAATAAATAAATGGTTCGATCCCGAACACATAAAAGAATAAATAAATAAATAGACAGTTCGAATTCGAACACGTCACTAAATATAAATGAAATAAATGAATAAATGAAATAAATATATAATTGGTTCGATTCCGAACACGTGCATAAATAGTTAAATAAAGAATAAATGAATGGTTCGGAGAGTTGCGACCAATTAAAGTGGTGCGTTTCTGAACATTTACAGAATGAAATGAATAAATGAAAGAAAGATATGTTAGTCGAATTAAAAAAAAATTAACAAGTTAGTAAATAATAAAACAAATAAATACAAAATGTACAAGTATTCACAGGTATGTACACCGGTAAAAGAATGACTCGGATTGTTCTGAAAATTCGCCGAGCTCCCCGGCAACGGCGCCAAAAACTTTGACGTGTGTGCGACTATACATATTTATATAATGAATTTTATACACGAACTCGGTTTTAATATTTATAAAAATGGTTTATAGCTTAACATTAAAACACACACAAAATGACAAGTGTATCCTGTCATATATGTAACATCTGTGCTTGTAATCATTGTGAACAGTTCAATTATCAATAAAACAATGTTATTTGATCCCAATGTTTGTTTGGTTGTGTTTTACATTTTTTTTCATGTTTTGACTTTTATGTAATTTCAAACTCTACATCGCTTTCTGGAGAGTTATACGCAAACTGATGCGTAAACGTAATCAGTTTAATACGAAAAATACTCCGGAAAATCAACATATACATAACATACCTTAAATAACCCTTACATAACTTAGAAATAAGTTTTGAAGGCTTTGGTATGACAAAAACAAGTTAATTCGCTTACAGGGACTAAACTTGACAAACTACGAAAGTATGCCAATTTGAACTGTAACGAACATTCCGAAACATGACCATAAGTTAAACATACCATAAATATCCTTTACATAGCTTAGAAATACGCTTTAAGGGGTTCGGTGTGCTAAAATAAACTTTTGGGTCATTCAGGGACTAAAAGCGTCAAAAAGTGCACAAGTTTGCACTTTCGCGCATAACTCACGTTCTGAATACATCCGGACATCCAAAAATTTATGTAAGCACTAAAATATTTTATTTTAGTGTTTGGCATTAGAAAAATCCATTCGTCACGCAATTTGGATCGTTTTTCGCGCTTATGCGCATTCCGTCGTAATTAACCGAACAACGCGATTGTACGGCCAAACGAACCGACATCCGATATATTTTTGAGCACATTTTGAGTTCCCTATACTTTAACTTCATTTTAGAGCTTTGAAAAGGGGTTAACGGGCCTTAAACGCATCAGAAATGGCCTTAAAACACAACAGGGACCAAAACTGCAATTCTGCCAAAGTTCATGGCTTACGGACCGTAAGCCATGACCCTTACGGTCCGTAAGGGGTCTCCAGATGCAGCAACTCGATTTTTTTCTGCTGATTAGCGACCTTCAGCCTCCAAAGGCCAATTACACGTGTTAAACACTTATGGTGGGGGCAAATGACATACCACAACATTACAACAAGTGTACGGCTTAGATCGTGCCCCCTTTTCCAAGAAACGATCCTAACGGTGAACCGAAAACTATAAATACCCCCCCCACCTTCACTCATTCCTCACAAAATCTGATCTAAAGTGTTCTAAGTTGAAGCCTTTGCTTCATACCTTAACTATTTGGGTCTAGATTGCTTGCGGGGACCCTTTGTAAGTGTTCCTTCGTTCTTTTATTGCTTTTTGAGTCCGAAAGTCAAACTTTGTTTGACTTTCTGCGTTGACCAGTTTATGGTCAATGCGAAGTTCGTTTGAACTTCATAACGTGAGCGTAATCACGATGGTTATAGTCCCTAGTGACTATACCTACTGATTACCACGTTATCTAGGCTCAGTGACGAGCCGTAGTTTCGGCCAGAATACGTATTCTTGCGTATTTTGTAACCAAACTACTTATGGGTATCAAAACCGTTTGTTTTGATACCAAACCTATTTCTAAACTTAGTTAAGCATGTTTTAACATGCTTAGCTCGTCACCTTTAGTTTAGTGCTTATATAGGGTCGTAAGGTAAGCGATCTAAACAATCGCTTATACTTTCGAACCCGACCCGTTTGGTCGATCATTAGGATCCGATCAAACACATTAGGTGACTATAATATATAGGGAATAACCATTCGAGGTTATACCTTATGGTCGCTTCGTTTAAGTAGTTGTATGATAGGTAGTTTATATGCCTTAGGTAAATTACCAAAATGCCCTTTTTACGCCAAAATTCATTTTATGCATATGTTACATAACTTTTGGTGTCTAAACTGATTTGGTAACAATATTAGACATGTTAAGGCATATTTTACTTATCATAGGACTAGTTAGGCTGTCCGAACGCGTTTCACGCGAACGACGCGTTAAAGTAGCATAAGCTTCCTAAACGGGTCCTAATGGGTCGTAAGCACTTAGGTTAGGTTTCATTTAAGTATGTAGGCCTTGTTAAGCCATACTACATGAGTTCCAATACTCATTTGGTTTACGAGCCCTCATTCTATCCGATCTTCCGATATAGGTCCGGTTTATTAACATAGTTACCTATATTAGGTGTCGTTTGATTCCGTGATCTCTAGCATTGCTTGGTGGTTATCTTAGGACTTATGAGCAATCTCAAGTGAGTACATAGACCCCTCTTTTACTATTTTCCAAACTGTGTTTGGGGTGAAACACATGTGCCTACTTGTTACTTTCATGCTTTCCTGTTTTCACATCATATACCTGCTATGTTTGTTAGTACATTATAGTACGTGATTTCATTACATTTATGTTATGTATGCCCATTGTGTGCGTACTTAGTACATTGTTTTACATTACATGCTAGGTATGCCCATTGTGTGCGTACTTAGTACATTGCCTTACATTACATACTATGTATGCCCATTGTGTGCGTACTTAGTACATTGTTTTACATTACATTTCAAGCTATGTATGTCCATTGTGTGCATACTTAGTACATTGTTTCACATTACATTTCATGCTATGAATGCCCATTGTGTGCATACTTAGTACAGTTGCTTTCATCACATGTTTACATTTTGGTATGACATTTGGGTTGTTTACAATGGAACAATACATTCATTAACATTAGCTACGCCGTTCGTTAGTAGGTAGTGGTACCATAGGAATTGACAACTCCCGTTCCTGAAATCCTGGGTTTGTTTGGATTGGAAGGAATGACCGAATTCGATATACATAACTTAGATAAACCTTTAATTTGTTTAAGGGTTTATCGCCACAGTCTCAAGGCTTGGATGTATGCATTTTCACAATACCGCATAAATGTTTGTATCAGTATAGCATGCATTTGTTCCACAAAACATAACTTTGATTTAAACCATGTTTTACTTCAATACCTTGTTTTTGTGCATTTTACATATGGTTTAGTTGATATATTTCACTTACCATACATGATATTTTTGGGTACACATTACATGATCTACATTAAACATAAACATTTTGACATTGATATACACATTTGGTGGTTTACATTGAACATAGACATTTCGATATGGTTTACACATTAACACATGACAATTCATTTATACATAAACAATTTACATTGGTGGTTGGTTTGAGTAAGTGATTTGAGTAACGAGGCGTGTGTAATATGATACAAGCATGGTGGATACGCCGCTGGTACTTCCTATAAACAAGTGTTTGTATGATATTACATGTCGTAGCGTTACTTAAATCATTTCAATATTTGACATATTACGTTTTACATAAACAACTTATTTTCACAAAGACATTGATTTACAAAACAACTTATCTTACAAACTCATTTTACTTGGTTATTCATTTAACCTTACATCATTCTCTTATTTATACATATCATCGCTTTTTGTATGATTTACAAAACAAAACAATTTACAAGGTTCATGACTGACTTTTGTTAAACAACTTTCTCTAAACTTATAAGTCATGAATCCTATTTTCACAAATCCTATGTATCTCACAGGCATTTTTATGCTGACGTACCTATTTTCACATGTGTTTTCAGGAGCTATTGCGTAGGATGATGATCATGACACTAGGGCGGACCTGTGCCTTAGAGACATAAAATGAAGATAGACTTAGTTTAATTATGTTCTGAACTCTTTATTTCTGATTAAGACAATGTAACTCTTATGTTGATAAATAAAATACAACTTTGAATGCCATGGTTATGAAACAATTAATTCTGTTACAACACTCCCCGACGTTTTCCGCCACGTTTTGTATGTTACACGTGGTCGGGGTGTGACAGAAGAGTTGGTATCAGAGCCAATGGTTATAGGGAATTAGGTTATTAGTAATGCTTGGACCTAGACTATAACCTTTCTAGGACCCTAACACAAGTTATCTTGTGTTTAGATCTTAAAACATGTACATCACCTATCCTTAGGAGATTATCAAAACAAAAACCAAAATTTTTTCGAAACGATTTTTGAAAAACAATCTTCTGTTTTTGAATGATTTATTACAAGGTTTTGAACCCTCTTTTGTAAGGTTTTGAACCCTTCCAGTTTAACTAAAATTTTTGGCTTATTGCCTTCTGGATTTTCAAAAATCTCGTCAAGGTTTTGGGTTTTAAATAATGTGAACACGTGCAAACTGGAAGAGTGAATGCCTATATTCTGGGTTTTCTGTCTAGGCAAGCACTTCGTATATATCTCATCAGATGCAAGACCAGTTGCGCTTACCTGGGAATTCTTGGGATGAGTGTTCACTTATAGGCGAGCATGTCTTCGCGATACATTATTTTTGATCCATTTACTTTGATTAGTCACTGTGCGTCGTTTGTTTGCTTGGTAATGCGGGCGAATGACCACCATCTTTGCTTCTGTTGATTTTGTTTCATCTCATTCTCTTCAACCAAACATCTCACTCGTTTCCTTTCATGTTTTCCTCTTTTAGAATGCCTCCTCGACGCGAAAACCAGATAGCGACTGCCGAACTGGCAGAAATCATTGTGCAGCAGATGGCTGCTCAATTCCCAAACCTCTTTGCTCAATGAAACCAAACAACAACAACAACAATGCTCCATGCAAATACAAGGATTTTAACTCGGCTAAACCACTCAAGTTTAGTGGTTCTGAAGGAGCGGCTGGGCTTCTTCAATGGTTCGAGAGCATTGAGAATACTTTCCGTCATGTTCAGTGTCCGGATAATCGCAAGGTCGAGTTTCTTCGAGCGTGTTTCAGAAGAGGGCTCTTACATGGTGGAATGGGGTAATGAGAGACCGTGGTGCAGAAGTTGCTCTAGCACAGACATGGGCTGAACTTAGAGCTCTTATGATGAGGGAGTTTTGTCCTCGTCATGTACAACGAGCGTTGGAGAAGGAGTTTGATGACTTGAAACAAGATAGTGGAGAGCACAGGGCATATACTGATAGGTTTGAGGAGTTGAGTCTGCTTTGCCCGACTATGGTTACCCCACTCGACAAGGCTATCGAAAGGTACATCGACGGCCTACCTGACTCAGTGCAAGACATCATTACTGGTAGTAACCCTTCCACACTCCGTCAGGCGATCGAGTTATCAGCGACATTGACTGAGTCGCAGATTCGGAAGAATAAATTACACAGGAAGGGTGACAAGGGCAAGAAACAGTCGTCTGACAAGGAAGATAGCAAGAAAGGTCAAAACAAGAATGGAAAGGATTCTGGTTCATCGAAAAGGGTAAGGAAGCGTAAGGCTTCCCAAAACTATGATGTCACTGCCCAAGCTAAGCAGGCAGCTCCCAACCAACCCGCACAGCCTCCCGCGAAGAAGCCCTATTCAGGAAATGCACCTTTGTGCAATAGATGCAACAGTCACCATCAGCCGCAACATCAGTGACGTTTCTGTACTAACTGTGGGAAGTCAGGTCATCTTGCCGATGTTTATCGGTTTGCTCAGAATCGCGCAGTTCAGAACCCGGCTCAACAAGTTGCTCAGCCTCTTGCTCAGCAACAAGGTCAAGCTGTACGACCTCATTTTCCTCCTGGTTCGTGCTACAATTGTGGGGATCTAACCCACTACAAAAACCAGTGCCCAAGGCTAGCAAACTAGAACCAGAATCAGAATCAGGCTCCGGCTCGAGGGCGAGTTTTCAACATGAATGCTCAAGAGGCACAATCAGACAATGAAGTGGTGAACGGTACGTTCTTTATTAATAATCAGCCTGCATCTGTTCTCTTTGATTCGGGTGCCGATAAGAGTTTTGTGTCATTGTCTTTTGAGCCAATGCTTCGCGTGTCTAGAACGAAACTAGGTAAACCTTTGACAGTAGAAGTTGCTAGTGGTGAACCCATTGTTCTTGATTCTGTTCTTCGCAACTGCCAGTTAAACCTTAACGACCATCTTTTTCCTATTGACCTCACGCCAATGCAACTTGGAAGCTTCGACATTATAGTGGGTATGGATTGGTTATCTAAGCATCACGCAGAAATAGTTTGTTCTGAGAAGATTGTTCGTGTGCCGCTTTCGACAGGCGAGATCCTACAGGTTCGTGGTGAGAAGCCTGCTGATGGTCTCAAACTCATGTCTTGTTTTTAAGCTCGGAAGTATCTGCGAAAGAATTATGTGGCCTTCTTAGCACATGTTACAGCAGATAAAGGCAAGGGTAAGTCCATATTAGATATTCCTGTCGTTCGGGATTATTCTGAAGTTTTCCCTGAAGAGTTACCTGGTCTACCCCCAGCACGCCAAGTCGAGTTCCGCATTGATCTTGTACCTGGTGCAAATCCCATTGCCAGAGCTCCATATCGTCTTGCACCATCTGAGATGCAAGAGTTGTCTAAGCAGCTTCAGGAGCTCTCTGACAAAGGTTTTATACGTCCTAGCTTTTCACCCTGGGGTGCTCCCGTTCTTTTTTTCAAGAAGAAGGATGGATCCTTTAGGATGTGTATCGATTATCGTGAGCTTAACAAGCTTACCATCAAGAATCGATATCCCCTACCGCGCATAGACGATCTCTTTGATCAGTTACAGGGCGCTTCTTATTTTTCGAAGATTGATCTACGTTCCGGGTATCATCAACTTCGGATGCATGAAGAAGATATTCCCAAGACAGCGTTCCGTACTCGTTATGGGCATTATGAATTCACAGTCATGCCATTCGGTTTGACTAATGCTCCTGCTGTTTTCATGGACTTAATGAATAGGGTCTGCAAGCCTTATTTGGATTAGTTCGTCATTGTTTTTATTGACGACATCTTGATTTATTCTAAGACGCGAGCTGATCACGAGCAACATCTTCGTCTTACTCTGGAAATCCTAAAGAAAGAGCAACTTTTCGCCAAATTCTCCAAGTGTGAATTCTGGCTTAAAGAAGTTCAATTTTTAGGACATATTGTCAACCAATAAGGTATTCATGTAGATCCCTCCAAGATCAGTGCGATTAAGGATTGGGATACACCTACTACTCCTACTAAGGTTCGTTCTTTTCTTGGTCTAGCGGGTTATTATCGCCGCTTCATAGAAAACTTCTCGAAGATTGCAGTTCCTCTAACTGCTCTAACTCAGAAGAACAAACCCTTTGATTGGGGATACAAACAAGAGGAAGCTTTTCAAAACTTGAAGCAGAAGCTTTGCGACGCGCCTGTTCTGACTTTTCCTGAGGGCAATGATGATTTCTTCGTTTATTGCGATGCATCTAAATTGGGTCTTGGTTGTGTTCTGATGCAAAGGAACAAAGTCATAGCATATGCATCAAGACAGTTGAAGATACATGAGAAAAACTACACCACTGATGATCTTGAGTTGGGTGCAGTTGTCTTCGCTCTTAAGATCTGGAGACACTATTTGTACGGTACAAAATGTGTGGTTTTCACGGACCACAAAAGTCTTCAGCATATCTTCAACCAGAAAGAACTCAACATGAGGCAACGACGTTGGGTCGAGCTTCTAAACGACTATGACTGCGAAATTCGCTACCATCCTGGTAAGGCGAATGTCGTAGCTGATGCATTGAGTCGTAAGGAACGTACTAAGCTTCATTGTGTATGTGTTCAATTTGTTATTCAAGCTCGATCCGATATCCAAGCACGCATTTCTCAGGCTCAACAATCTTGTGTTTCACAAGGTTTGATGGATAAGGAATTTCCCTATCACATAACACCTGATCTAGAACTGAAGGACAATGGATCGTACTACTTCATGGACCGGTTGTGGGTCCCAAGCCTAGATAACCTTCGCACCTTGCTTATGGATGAAGCCCATAAGTCGCGTTATTCTGTTCATCCTGGCTCGGATAAAATGTATAAGGATCTTCGTATTCACTATTGGTGGCCTGGTATGAAGAAAGACATTGCCTTATACGTATCAAAATGCCTTACTTGTCTTAAGGTTAAGGCTGAACATCAACGTCCTTCTGGCTTATTGGTGCAACCAAAGATCCCAGTTTGGAAATGGGAAAACATTACTATGGATCTTGTTACCAAACTTCCACGCACAAAGAAAGGTCATGATGCCATCTGGGTAGTTGTTGATCGTCTTACTAAGTCAGCGCATTTCTAGCCAATCCGTGAGGATTTTCCTGCTGACAGACTTGCTAAAATCTATGTGGATGAAATTGTAGCTCGACATGGTGTTCCTTTGAACATCATTTCTGACAGAGATGCTCGTTTCACTTCTCATTTTTGGAGAACCAGGCAATCTGCTATGGGGACCCAACTTAATCTGAGCACAGCTTATCATCCACAAACGGATGGTCAATCTGAAAGAACAATCCAGACTCTGGAGGATATGCTTAGAGCTTGTGTGATCGACTTTGGTGGTAGTTGGGATTCACATCTTCCGTTAATTGAATTCTCCTACAACAACAGTTATCACACCAGCATCAAAATGGCTCCTTTTCGAGGCTCTCTATGGTCGAAAATGTCGTTCACCAGTCTGCTAGAATGAGATCGGTGAGGCTCAACTTACTGGACCTGCCCTCATTTTAGAGACAACTGATAAGGTCAAGAAAGTTCGTGATAACCTTCAGACAGCTAGAAGCCGTCAAAAGAGTTACGCGGACCCAAAACGCAAGCCCTTGGAATTTCAAGTCGGTGATCGAGTATTACTTATGGTCTCACCTTGGAAAGGTGTGATCAGATTTGGAAAGAAAGGAAAACTTGCACCTAGATACGTTGGACCATTCAAGATCGTCGAAAGAATCGGTAAGGTAGCCTACAGACTTGAGTTACCTCCTGAACTTGGAAATGTTCATCCAACTTTTCACGTGTGCAATCTCAAGAGGTGTTTAGCTTATGAGAACCTCCACATACCGCTTGTCGAAATTCGTGTTGACAAAACATTGAAATTTGTTGAGAAGCCAGTGGAAATCATGGAACGTGAAGTCAAGTGGCTTAAACCCAAGCGCATTCCTTTGGTCAAAGTTCATTGGGAAGCTAAACGTGGACCCGAGTTTACTTGGGAACGCGAAGATCAAATGAAGGCGAAATATCCGCATCTTTTCCCACGAGTTTCCTCTAAATAAATTTCGGGACGAAATTTCCACAAGTAGGGGAGACTGTAACATCTGTGCTCGTAATCATTGTGAACAGTTCAGTTATCAATAAAACAATGTTATTTGATTCCAATGTTTGTTTGGTTGTGTTTTACATTTTTTTTCATGTTTTGACTTTTATGTAATTTCAAACTCTACATCGCTTTCTGGAGAGTTATACGCAAACTGATGCGTAAACGTAATCAGTTTAATGAGACAAATACTCCGGAACATCAACATATACTTAACATACCTTAAATAACCCTTACATAACTTAGAAATAAATTTTGAAGGCTTTGGTATGACAAAAACAAGTTAATTCGCTTACAGGGACTAAACTTGACAAACTACGAAAGTATGCCAATTTGAACTGTAATGAACATTCCGAAACATGACCATAAGTTAAACATACCATAAATATCCTTTACATAGCTTAGAAATACGCTTTAAGGGGTTCGGTGTGCTAAAATAAACTTTTGGGTCATTCAGGGACTAAAAGCGTCAAAAAGTGCACAAGTTTGCACTTTCGCGCATAACTCACGTTCTGAATACATCCGGACATCCAAAAATTTATGTAAGCACTAAAATATTTTATTTTAGTGTTTGGCATTAGAAAAATCCATTCATCACGCAATTTGGATCGTTTTTCGCGCTTATGCGCATTCCGTCGTAATTAACCGAACAACGCGATTGTACGGCCAAACGAACCGACATCCGAGATATTTTTTAGCACATTTTGAGTTCCCTATACTTTAACTTCATTTTAGAGCTTTGAAAAGGGGTTAACGGGCCTTAAACGCATCAGAAATGGCCTTAAAACACAACAGGGACCAAAACTGCAATTCTGCCAAAGTTCATGGCTTACGGACCGTAAGCCATGACCCTTACGGTCCGTAAGGGGTCTCCAGATGCAGCAACTCGATTTTTTTCTGCTGATTAGCGACCTTCAGCCTCCAAAGGCCAATTACACGTGTTAAACACTTATGGTGGGGGCAAATGACATACCACAACATTACAACAAGTGTACGGCTTAGATCGTACCCCTTTTCCAAGAAACGATCCTAACGGTGAACCGAAAACTATAAATACCCCCCCCCCCCACCTTCACTCATTCCTCACAAAATCTGATCTAAAGTGTTCTAAGTTGAAGCCTTTGCTTCATACCTGAACTATTTGGGTCTAGATTGCTTGCGGGGACCCTTTGTAAGTGTTCCTTCGTTCTTTTATTGCTTTTCGAGTCCGAAAGTCAAACTTTGTTTGACTTTCTGCGTTGATCAGTTTATGGTCAATGCGAAGTTCGTTTGAACTTCATAACGTGAGCGTAATCACGATGGTTATAGTCCCTAGTGACTATACCTACTGATTACCACGTTATCTAGGCTCAGTGACGAGCCGTAGTTTCGGCCAGAATACGTATTCTTGCGTATTTTGTAACCAAACTACTTATGGGTATCAAAACCGTTTGTTTTGATACCAAACCTGTTTCTAAACTTAGTTAAGCATGTTTTAACATCCTTAGCTCGTCACCTTTAGTTTAGTGCTTATATAGGGTCGTAAGGTAAGCGATCTAAACAATCGCTTATACTTTCGAACCCGACCCGTTTGGTCGATCATTAGGATCCGATCAAACACATTAGGTGACTATAATATATAGGGAATAACCGTTCGAGGTTATACCTTATGGTCGCTTCGTTTAAGTAGTTGTATGATAGGTAGTTTATATGCCTTAGGTAAATTACCAAAATGCCCTTTTACGCCAAAATTCATTTTAAGCATATGTTACATAACTTTTGGTGTCTAAACTGATTTGGTAACAATATTAGACATGTTAAGGCATATTTTACTTATCATAGGACTAGTTAGGCTGTCCGAACGCGTTTCACGCGAACGACGCGTTAAAGTAGCATAAGCTTCCTAAACGGGTCGTAATGGGTCGTAAGCACTTAGGTTAGGTTTCATTTAAGTATGTAGGCCTTGTTAATCCATACTACATGAGTTCCAATACTCATTTGGTTTACGAGCCCTCATTCTATCCGATCTTCCGATATAGGTCCGGTTTATTAACATAGTTACCTATATTAGGTGTCGTTTGATTCCGTGATCTCTAGCATTGCTTGGTGGTTATCTTAGGACTTCTGAGCAATCTCAAGTGAGTACATAGACCCCTCTTTTTCTGTTTTCCAAACTGTTTTGGGGTGAAACACATGTGCCTACTTGTTACTTTCATGCTTTCCTGTTTTCACATCATATACCTGCTATGTTTGTTAGTACATTATAGTACGTCATTTCATTACATTTTATGCTATGTATGCCCATTGTGTGCGTACTTAGTACATTGCCTTACATTACATACTATGTATGCCCATTGTGTTTGTACTTAGTACATTGTTTTACATTACATTTCATGCTATGTATGTCCATTTTGTGCATACTTAGTACATTGTTTCACATTACATTTCATGCTATGAATGCCCATTGTGTGCATACTTAGTACAGTTGCTTTCATCACATGTTTACATTTTGGTATGACATTTGGGTTGTTTACAATGGAACAATACATTCATTAACATTAGCTACGCCGTTCGTTAGTAGGTAGTGGTACCATAGGAATTGACAACTCCCGTTCCTGAAATCCTGGGTTTGTTTGGATTGGAAGGAATGACCGAATTCTATATACATAACTTAGATAAACCTTTAATTTGTTTAAGGTTTTATCGCCACAGTCTCAAGGCTTGGATGTATGCATTTTCACAATACCGCATAAATGTTTGTATCAGTATAGCATGCATTTGTTCCACAAAACATAACTTTGATTTAAACCATGTTTTACTTCAATACCTTGTTTTTGTGCATTTTACATATGGTTTAGTTGATATATTTCACTTACCATACATGATATTTTTGGGTACACATTACATGATCTACATTAAACATAAACATTTTGACATTGATATACACATTTGGTGGTTTACATTGAACATAGACATTTCGATATGGTTTACACATTAACACATGACAATTCATTTATACATAAACAATTTACATTGGTGGTTGGTTTGAGTAAGTGATTTGAGTAACGAGGCGTGTGTAATATGATACAAGCATGGTGGATACGCCGCTGGTACTTCCTATAAACAAGTGTTTGTATGATATTACATGTCGTAGCGTTACTTAAATCATTTCAATATTTGACATATTACGTTTTACATAAACAACTTATTTTCACAAAGACATTGATTTACAAAACAACTTATCTTACAAACTCATTTTACTTGGTTATTCATTTAACCTTACATCATTCTCTTATTTATACATATCATCGCTTTTTGTATGATTTACAAAACAAAACAATTTACAAGGTTCATGACTGACTTTTGTTAAACAACTTTCTCTAAACTTATAAGTCATGAATCCTATTTTCACAAATCCTATGTATCTCACAGGCATTTTTATGCTGACGTACCTATTTTCACATGTGTTTTCAGGAGCTATTGCGTAGGATGATGATCATGACACTAGGGCGGACCTGTGCCTTAGAGACATAAAATGAAGATAGACTTAGTTTAATTATGTTCTGAACTCTTTATTTCTGATTAAGACAATGTAACTCTTATGTTGATAAATATAATACAACTTTGAATGCCATGGTTATGAAACAATTAATTCTGTTACAACACTCCCCGACGTTTTCCGCCACGTTTTGTATGTTACACGTGGTCGGGGTGTGACAATATATGTAGCAAAGTATTGGTAAGAGCCAGATATCGATCAATGGAACACGGGTGGAGTAGAGTACTAAATCTTTATCATTAATTTACTAGTAAAAGGATAAGTGAATGAGTGTTTAACTAAAATAATCTAAACTATATTTAAAACGTATTCGACTCCAAATATGAAAAATGTATTATTATCTTATTTCACAAACAACCTAAACATGTTATCTACATCAGATATGTCACAAAAGCACTTGATCAACTTTCCAATTTCATGACAGGTAGTCATCCGCAAGGAGTTTTCTAACATGATGATTCTTCGGAAAGTTAACGCGATAAACACACGTTAACCACCTAAAATCATTCTTTAGCGAGCTATTGATATATATTCATGTGAACCTTTAATGATAGATTACTAGGAGTTTTCTAACCTCACTTATTAAAGAAAGCAATACCGATGGTCACAATACAACCACGAGGATAAGCATTTAAGTAGATCATATAACAAAATATTTCATCCTACAAGTCTTGAACACAAATCTACCAGGATAGCAATTTCAACCAAAACTACTAAACAAGGATTATAAACCGCGTCAAGAAGATGTAACAACACCATATAATTCGTTAGAAACCTTACGCGCAAGAAAGCATTCTTAACCAAAATCCAATTTATCTTTGATCATAACCAATACCCCTCTCGAGTCTCATGGTGTAAACAACTTTACAAACAAGTGATTAATTAAGCAATTGTTAACAATCTTCACTAACCACAGATTCATTATCCAAGACAACAAAATGTAATCAAGAACTCAACATCAATGAAACATTCATCATATAATCATGAAGATTCAAACATGAAAAGTACTAAAGATTCATACAAATAAGATTACAACATAAAGATCATTCATAAAACAAGTTCATTACTATTATTCCACAATACTACATAAACATAAACTAGCATCAGCTCAATACTTGAAGAATGATCAGAATTACATGTTTAAGAACAAGGAATCGAACCATACACAGGCAAGGAATTGATGGGTTGGATCGGTTAAGCTTCCACTCGATCTTGAGGCTTGGAATCGGTCTAACCAGGAGAGCTTCGGACCTCTGAAATCACCCAGAAACTCGGAGAAAAACCCAACCCTTTAACCAGTAGCGAATGCTGGTATTTATAGGGAAATTTTGGATCCGCACAGCCGTGCAGTTGGCCGCACGGTCGTGCATGTACAATTGTCGGGTGACGTTAGTTTCCATTTGGGTCAGACTAGTAGACAAGTTGGTCTCGGTCATCAGATCGGCACGGTCGTGCATCTGGCTGCACGGTAGTGCGGTGTCATCAAAATTGTATAAGAATGTTTGGTCCAGGTAGTACACAGTCATGCACTTAGCTTGCACGGTCGTGCATTCCGAGTAATCATCGGCACACTCACTTGCACTGGCAGTGCTTCCGGGGTCGGAGACCACGCATGGTCGTGCATGTGGACCGCATGGTCGTGTACTTTCTGGCAGTTCACCAGAATCTTGCAAATTTCACCAGAAATGTCCTTAAATCGCCCCGTTTTCACCAGATTTGTCTTTTGCACTTTGTTTAAGACCTGAAAATAGAAAAGTACCTGATTTGGTAGCTAAACATCGAAGTTTCGGTCAAAAATGCTTAAAACGGAAGTAAATTGTGGGGTAAAAACATGTATAATTTAACGTGTATCAGGGAGAGACAGTGAATAAAAATCATGACAATTTTCGAGGTCATACATCTAGGAGCCTTGCAATAACCCTAACTAGAGACATGGGGAAGATCATGATAAGATGGATTGTGATCCATCCACGTTTCACCAGCTTCCACCTTCCTGAACTCCGGACCCTGTCGGCTAACATTACCACCACTACCTCCAGAGGTAGAAGGACCACGCTTTGTGTATATCGTACCATGAGGAGGGGGTGGCTTCGCTTGATTCGTAATCCGTTTCAACACCTTCAACACGAACCTCATCCTGAATCACCACTCCAGGAGCAACCTGTGGTGTAACCTTCTTTACAGCATCCCCCTCATCGGTGTCCTCCTTACCCTTTCCCTTGGGGTCTGGGTGGGGAGGCGATGCATCAAACGAAATGGGGGGAGGAGATGTAGGTAGAGTAATATTATATATATATTAATTTTAACACCCTTGGAAGCAGAGCGGGTTTCCTTGGCAGATGCTGCAAGAAGGAACAAAGAATTATCCTTAAAAAAGAAAAAAGAAGATATCTAGAAAATGAACCATAAACAACTCGGAATCGTACATCGGGGCGCAGAAGATGCCTCATATATTTTCTCAAGAAGATTGCTAGACTTCTTGGTGAACACCTCAAGGTCCACTTCAGATTTCGAGGGTGCAGCAGTCTCACCCATCATCTTCATTTTCTTCTCAGAAAGAGCAAGAGCAGCCTGTTCATCTAGCTCACGTTTCTTATCCGCAAGAATTTTTTGTTTCTTGGCCATCATCTCAGTCAGGTGGCCTTATCATCTTGATCCGGAATAGACCATTTAACCCCTGCGTCTAAACCAGATAATGAGTCAGAAACAACAACATAGTCCAAGAGTTCGATGTTAGAAAAAAGCTTACAGTTCGGTGCACTAGCCGGCTCTTCTGCAGTCTTCTCTTTCTTCGTCTTCTTCTCTTCATGCTTCTTCCTCCTTGCTTCTTTCTGTTCAGCAGCAACAATAGCAGGATCAACAACTGGGGGTTAGACACATCATCACCAGTAGGTTCTTGAAAAGGTTGTGGCTGAGGACCTGTACGAGATGAACGGTGAATCAGGCAATGTGGGGAACCAGCGGATTCCTCACTTGAAAGGAGAATAGGCTCCTCTCGAGTAGGAATTGTGTCAACATCAGTGTCAGCCTCAACAACACCTAAAATCACGTTGCTATAAGCACTCATGATCTCGGTAGAAGGATGCAGGAAGTTGTCTCGGATCCGAGCAGTCCACCCTGGTTCCCCTTCAGGAAATGTTGCCACAGCCTTTCCACCAGCAACCTTTGGGTTGAAAATGTTCATCAAGTTATACCCTGCTGGAAAACAGAAAGAAAGAAGAGGAAGAGAAACAACATGCAAAACAGCAGAGAAGTTATACCTTTCCCCTTGTGAGCATAAACCGGTTACGCCCTAGGATCACGAGGCACCCACAACAAACTCATCCCAGCCGCCACAAGAGCCTTCTCATCAAATTGGATGATAGGAGTAACCCTTCGAGTCAATGTCTTGTACTACTCCTCATCAGTAAAAGCAATAGAAACTGCAACCCTCGGCACCCCTCACTTTCCGACCGGTAATGCATATCGATCGTAATAACTCCACGACGGATATAGAAGAATTTCTGCTTCCAATCATGAAGACTTTTTAGGGGATCTCGACTGCAAGGGAGTACACCGACAGTCTTGGTGTTAAAAGAATAGAAACCGCCGGTGTAGGTGACATAATAAAACACATTAAACATCTCAAATGTGGGTTCTATTCTTTGGGCTCGGCAGATGAACTCAAAATGGGTTACCCGGGGCAGCCCTAATGTGTTCACCTGGGAGATATGAATCCCATATCTCGTCAAAACATCTCCAAGAAACTTCAACATTGGCAACCTGAGGTTCCCCTCTCTAAAGAACGCAGCATACAGTTTCATATAGCTCGGAGGGGCATCTAAAGTCGTACTGCCTGCAGTGAGGAACTGGATACCCCAGTTGGAGGGGAATGCAAACGTTTGAATTATGTTATAGAGTTCTTCCTCTTTCCAGTTGATCACAGCCTGATCCGGACCGGGAGGGTTCTTTGCCTTGGATTTCATCTTCTTCATACTAACGGATTTAGAAGTGGTAGACATTTTGTAAGAACAATCGGAAAGATGAGAGGAGATTTAGAGAAAAGATGAAGGGAAAATTTTGAAATTTGAAAGGGATTGGAGTCCAAGGTGGAGCTTCTGTTGGAACCGCCAAGTATTTATACCGATCGAATTTAATGCGATGGGGTAGTGGACTGTCAGAAGGCAGACCGTTGACCAACCAGGAGATGACACGTCAGGATAGAGAAAGGGTAACGCCGCCTGTTTAGGGCGCGTGGCCGTCACGCGCCTGACACACCAAGAAATACGTGCCTGACAACTGCAAAAGCAACTGTTCCACTCCTCTGACAAGACGGCCACCTCAGGCGGAGCATCAGTCACACGTCAAACGTCACTTTTCTCCAAACATAAAGACAAAACTTCTCCTTGAAGAAAACTCTAAGAAATCACCACGCGTGTGCGCCATTTTGGCTCAATTTTGCACGCCATCTCCATGCGTTGTGCGCCGTTTTAGCTCAATTTTGCACGCCATCTCCATGCATCGTGCGCCGTTTTGGCTCAATTTTGCATGCCATCTTCATGCGCGTGCGCCGTTTTGGCTCAATTTTGCATGCCATCTCCATGTGTCATGCGCCATTTTGGCTCACTTTTGCACGCCATCCTCTTGCGCCATGCGCCGTCATGGACCAACCGTGCGCGCCAGTTATCAAACTCGACACGCCGTGTCAATCCAAAACTACATATCATCTTCTAAAGGAACCACATGCAAATAAACCAAAGAAAACTAACAACACCTTCATTCTTTTGAGTCCAGAATCCCTCCCAGATGATAAACTCACCTGGAAGCCACACTGGACTGGGGGAATTGAAGAGGTATGGTCCCCCATTCCATGCACACATGGCAGAGACCACACCACTTTCCTCCAGCATGGCGCCTACCTCAGCAGGATGCATTCAAAAGCTTCTGGAAGAAATCGCAGGCAACAAAGAAAATGCTCTCCTAGACATAAAGGATGACACGTGTCACCTATAAATGGACGTCAACTAGACCTTCAAGATATTGGGAGGACAGACCGACAACCACTACTAGAGTACGCCCAACTGGACAAATAGGGGCGAGCCACATCATCCACTACCCTGACGCCATCAGAGGGGACAAAGAGGATATTCCCCTTGGTCGGACAGTTGGCCCCCACTGGCTAGCTGGCATGTCTCCTCCTCCTCCTTCATCCTTCGGCTATAAATAGAAGACTCCTCCTTCAGGTTTAAGGATCCTGCTCTCTCACCATTTTTACTCTTAACACACACTATTCTCCTCATAACAGTACTTATTTTCACGCCGGAGGGTGGTCACAAGGAGAACCCCCTAATCCCCTCCTTGTGGCAAGTCACCAGTGTTCTGTTTTACAGGATTCTAGCTAACGGCGAGTGGAGAAAGAGATTGAACCCCTGATATACGAGACAGTTCAGTTGGGATAACCTAGTGTTAACCAGTGTTTCATCAGTCATCAAAGGTGTTCCCTTACACCTCTGGGATCGCGAAGTTTTTAATAATATTGCTGAGAAGTTTAGCAAAATCATTCAACCGGCTGATGCTATTTCGTTGGATGGTGTTTTGGCGTTCGAAAAGGTGGGGATTCTAACAAAAGAGGGTGAAATATTTCAGAAGAAGTTCAGATAAGTTGGAACAATAAAGTTTTCAATGTGTGGGTGCATGATGAGGAAGGTGAATGGTCACCGGAGTGGATTTGTTGGGGCTCCAGTATAAAAGGAGGTAGTTCTCATGATAACATTGAGGTTTTACCGGTGGTAGGAAGAAGAATCTGGAGAGGAAGGTATTCGTCAGTAAAATGTTTGGGGAGTTAGAAAGGAAAGTCAAGATATTAGCACCTTAATCTTTGCTTCCCGAGAAGGATGCGGCGGTTGACAATTAATGTGTTCCTAAAGTAACACCTATGTCAATGGAGTATTTTGTATTGCCAAAAACTAACAAAGTATTCAAATTTGGAGAAGTTTGTGTGGAGCCATTAATAATAATAACAACAATACTAATAATAATAATGATGATAATGATAATGATAATGATAATGATAATGATAATAATAACAATAATAATAATAATGATAATAATAATAATGATAATGATAATGATAATGATAATGATAATGATAATAATGATAATGATAACAATGATAATGATAACAATAATAATGATAAGAATAATAATAATGATAATAATAATAATGATGATAATAATAATAATAATAATAATAATAGGCATCATGGGCCTTGTATTGGACCAAAATTAATTACCAAAGCTAGGAGGGATCCACAAATAGGGTTAAGTTGGTTTATAAAGAGAATGAGCTTATCCCAGACCTTAATATCAATCCAAATAACCCGTTTAATTTATGTTGTATTATCTGGGAAGATTTTGTTAATAGGGCAAAGAGAAAACGTAAATTGGTGGGGAATATTTCAGAAACATTCTTTTAGCTCCAGAAAATTCTTTTAAAAAAGCTAAGAAAGGGGATTGTCTACACGAAGGCTCAACTCGGGTCGATATAAATTCTAATGTATCTATGTTGTCTAATTTTGAGAAGGCCATTGAGTCAAATGTTGATCAGGGGATTGTCAAAGAGGATGTCGTGTTTTTCCCTAATGAAGATGTGAATTTGGGGATTACATAAACAATTCTAGTAGGAAAGGTATGTTGGGTTGATCTTGATTCTTTTAATGAAATGGAGAAAACAAATTCCTCATGAATTTAATATCCCTGAATGTAAGGGGGTAAGTGACTTTGAAAAGGCAAGGTGGGTGAAGAGAAATAAGATGGAACACGAGAATAGTTTTATAGCGATACAAAATGCTCAAAAATTAGACCTCGATTGGAATTTTATTTGCAAATTCTGGGACTCTCCGATGTTTCAAGGGGATTCGGTCAATGCTTTCGGGCGGTCCTAGGGGATAATGTCCATTTGGGATCCTGGTAGATGTACTTGCTCGGATACTATTAAAGACAGGCATTTTATGTTGGTCTCTGGGGTTATCTCAGGTGTGGGGCTGAATGTAAACTTTGTTAATGTTTGTGCTCCATCAAATGTGTTGAAACGCAAAAAGCTATGGAAAAAATTGGCTAGGATCTGAAACGAAAAACCCTGGTGTTAGGTTTTCTTAGGAGATTTTGACGAAGTTAGGTGCCCTGAAAATAGATTGAACTCCGATTTTAACTCAGCGGGTTCGTTGGCTTTTAATAATTTCATAAGTGTTGTAGGGCCGATGGAATTTGGTATGTTAGGCAGGAGGTTTGCGTATGAATCGGATAACAACACCAAATTTAGTAAGCAAGATAGGATCCTGGGATGTGATAGTTTTGCAAATATTTGGTCTTTGGCCGGTCTTACGTTCTTCCAACTTCCAAGTAGTTTGTCAGATCATAGTCCTCTGGTTTTACGTGTTGGTAATGTGGATTATGGGCCTATTCCATTCAAGTTTTACAATAGTTGGCTTGTTCGGGAAGGTAATCAGGATATTGTTTAGGGAGTGATTGATTGTAAATGCACCTAAGGTTGATAAATGCTGGATGCTGCCAAAGACTGAATCTTCAAGGACTTGCTATGCAATTGTTAAAGATGTGATTAACAAATTCGGACATATAAGTGTATAGGGTTGTCCGAATTTGTGGGTTAAACTTTGTCAGAACTTATAAGTTCACAAGATGTCTGCATTTGTGGTTTTTGTTTGTCAGTACTTAACAATTAAGTACTGACAAGTGAATTCTTATTGTAATTTTCGTATTTAGGTCCAGGTTTCAATTGTAAGGACTTATGTGTCCGTACTAGACTCTGTATATATATTCTCAGTGAATTAATGAAACGAAAGAGCTTTTTGGAGAAAACTTCTTATGCAAGATTGAATTCTAGAGAGAGAAACAAACCCTAACTTTGTGTTTCATCACTCTATGTGATTGTTGATTATGAATACACATTATATTCAATATTCTCTCATCTTCTACACCTTTTGTACGAGCTCTACGTTGCGGTACAAGACACGCGGTGGTTTCCGTACATCGCGTGTGTGTCGATCGATCCGGGTTTCGTGTGTACAAGGTGCTTCTCGCTGTAGGAAGACAACCTTTCAAGTGGTATCAGAGCAGGCTCTCTATGGAGAGTGCTCTTACCGCTGTAGACTTCATGTTCGAGGTTAGATTTTGATCGGTTTGGTTCATTTTAGTGGGTTTTCAAGTTTCTAGGGTTTTCTCATACTTTTCTCATGTTTTTCATGGATTCTTCACTTGTTTCTTGATTTTTCATGATGGATGGTAATTAGGGTTTAGTTGTGAGTGTTTGTGCTTGATTTGATTGTTGAGATTATGCTCAGATTGTGTCAGATCTAACGTTTTTCTTCATATTTTCTGGGTTTTTGAAGAAGATTGCTGAGGTAAGCAATCATTTGTGTTCAGATCTATTTTGGGATTGTTGTTGTCCGTATTTGTTCCTCTGAAGTTATTGATGACCTAGTGTATAGTCACACTTGGGAAATAAATTCAGAGAGCTTGTCAGTACTTGTTATTTTCATGGTCCGCACTTATAGATCTTTGTGCGCATTTGTGGAAATCATTGTCCGCACATGTGTTCATTTCAGTGTCCGCATATAAGAACTCATTTAAGTCCGCACTTAATGAGAGCAAATCTGTCCGCACTTAGATGATTTCTTTTTCTGAACTTATCATACAACTTCAGTCCGCACTTGTGCTTCAATATTTCTTTGTCCGCATATAAGCCAATATCTCTTGTCTGCACATACATAATCATATCAACATCATCCGCACTTGTTGGTTTCTTTTTTATCCACACTTGTAGGTTTGATTTTCTAGTCCACAGTCAATCTTACACACTTTCGGTAACAAAAACTCGTCAAAGGAATTGTGGGACAGTTTGAGCGACAAATACGAAGGAAATAAGTTATTCAAGAAACAGAGATTCGATCGACTGAAAACTCAATTCGTAGTCTTTAAAGCTATGAAAGGTGAATCGTTGGATGATCTGGTAAACAAATTTTATCATTTGTTAAATGAATTAGATCGAAGCCAATCAGGATTGTATACCGAGTTTGAAAAGGTAGAAAAGTTTCTAAATTGTTTACCGAAATAGTGGAATATGTTTTCTGCCTTAATCAAGGAGAGTGCTCAATATGACGAACTACCTCTTGATAAAGCAGTCTAGAAGATGAAAGGTTACGCATGGACCATAGATGATCAAGACTCTGATTTCGAGAAGTTGCAATATCTGGCTTTGTACCGTGCAAAACAAATTGAAAATGGAAGTAATTCAGGTGTTGCTTTCATTTTAGAGACTTCTCAAGGAGATCATTTAAACCATAGTGCCTTTGTTGTTGGTAACAATAGTGGAAGTACCATTGGTGGAACTCCTATATCTCATGGAACGTCATCGTCAAGTGCTAGGCTAAGTGAACTAAGCTTGAATGTTCCTAAAATCGAATCCCATAGTCTTAAGCTCATAGAAGAAAATATGGCACTTCTTGGATAGTTCATGTCGGCATTCAAGAATTTAAAACTTGGAAAATTAGTTGAACCATCGACTCTCAATGAAGATCTGGGTCAAATCGATCAAGATGAATTGGAAGAGCTCGATTTGTAATTAAGTATGGCATTACTGGTGAGAAGAGCAAAGAAATTTCTTCAGTGAATGGGAAAAAGTTTCATTGGTGGTAACACAAAGACACGAATGGGGATTGACATGACCAAATTTAAATTTTACAATTGTGGCATCTATGGTCATTATGCAAGAGAATTTCAAAAAGAAAAGAATAGAGAAGGCAACAATGGTCAAGGAAGCTCAATAAGATCCAACAACAACGGTCCAGCCCCATCCAATACAACTTCTACCACTACTACTTCACCAACAACCTCATATGATAACCTTACTCCTAGTGCTAATAACGCTATGATTGTTCAACCCCTTCAAACTGTTAGTGAGCCACATGACCTGGGGATTGTAATGGAAGAAATAACTACTGCTGTTGTTTCACGGGCATTTATTGTCGAGATCATTGAAGAGGGTTTTGGATATTTGTTCAAAGAGGTGAATGTGGAAGAGTTGAATGTGGTGGCGGAAGCTCTAAGTGAAAATATGGAAATGAATAAAATCAATGAAGCTGAGGAAGACAAGAGGAGAGAATGAGGAAGAGGAAAGACGAAAGAAAGAATAAAAGAAAGATGAAAATGATTGGTTTGAATTCAAGATCGCAGCCGAAGAAATGCAACACTTTGCTGATAAAGAAATGGCAAAGATGAAAGCAGGAAAAGCAGAAAGCTCAGATCAACCTTTCATGGCTAACATCGAGGTACAATCTAAACCTGCTGATAAAAGATCTGCTAGACGCGTAGACTTTGTTGCTAAGTGTGACAGATATGCGCTTCGTAATAGTAATTTGATTACTGATATGGAGAAATCTAGAGAGTTAATTGTCGCGCTTTTGAGGGCCAACAAAGAACATAGAAGTCAGATGCTTGCCTTGAAAAAGAACATCTCTGAGTTTGAGAGACGACTTGCTCAAGCGGTGATTAAGAATCAAGATTTAAATCTGAACTTGAAATTTTTCAAAACACTGTTTTGGAAAAGAACAAAATAATTTTAGACAAAGATAACTTGATTCTTGATTTGCAGCGAAAACTTGAGAAGTTCGAAAATTCATTAGATGTGATGAATTATTGCAGAAACCATCTTTGTCTCAAAAATTCAGAAGATGAGATGTTAGGCATTGTTTACAAGAAGGTTCCTCCTCCTACTAACCACAACTATACATCGACACCTTCGATTGATCCTGAAGTTGCAGATTTCTGAGTGAGGAAGAGTCTGAATCCAAATCTGAATCAGAATCTGAATCGGAATCAGAAAAAAAGAGTTCGAGTGATGCTAAAACAAATGAAATTGATTTGAGCAAAATTGAAAATTCAATTAACTCAAAGATTTTGGAAGCTTTAAATCAACTTCAAAATATTCAAAAGTCGAATCCTAAAAATAAAGGTAAAACGGATGTTAAAAACATTTTAAAAACCAACTTTGTGAAAGGCGAAAGCTTTAACAAAGAAGGTGAAAGGACTGAAAAGGGTTTAAATTCTGACATTGTAAAATAAAAGGTAAAAGGCTCAAACGAAGCATCCTCATCCTCGAACAGTCAATGCGAGGATGATCAAAAAGAAAAGAATGAAAAGATTGATAAACGACGATGCTACAAATGTCGTTTGAAAGGACATTTAGCTGCAAATTGTCCAAACGACAATGGAAAGAGTCGTGTTGATCCTGATCTTGATAAACCTTTTGTCACCAAACCATAAAATGAACCTAAAAAGAATGAGAAGAAAAGTGGTAAACCACAAAAGGGAGAAAACCTAAGGTTGTAAAACAAGAAAGCAAACTTGTTACTAAACCAAAGGTTAAAAATAAAAAACAAAAGGATTTGGAAACCGACTCATCAGATGATGATAGCCGTCGTGGATCAGAAAGTTCTTCAGCAAAACGTGAAAGTCGTCAGAAAAACCCTGCTCGATGACCAACTCATGTAACTTTCCGACCACAAGAAAAAGATCAACAAGCAGGAGGTTCTTACAACCACAATGTTAGACCTCATGCTCAAAATCATTACGTTGATGACCGAAACGTTTCACCGGCCAAATTTCATGGTCAAAGACAACATTCGGGTTACCAACAACAACATGCTTTTCATGATAACGAGCAACCAAGGTTTGATAGAAGTTTTAGACCTTAGCATAGTCAAAACTTTGGATATCAAAACTCTGTTAATCATTTTAGTGGAAATTTTGGGTACAATAACCATCCTCAAAGTCCACACAATCCTCGATTTGCGGGTGGACATTCTAACAATTACCAAGGTGAAAATGTTAGTGATGTGTGCAAAATGCAACATATAAATTTCATCAATTGTGGCATAAAACTAACCCTTTTTTAGTACTAATGTTGGAAAAAGTGTGCTTTTGTCTTCCTTTTGTATTTTCAGGATTAAATTAACTCAAATTAACAAAAGAAGCAAAAAGACATCAAAATCTAACATAAATACAAGAAAAGGAACAAGACGTGACATGCCCGACCCCACGACAGCATCTTCCCAAGCAAAACAAGAAAACAGAAGACTGAACACGCCCCGTGCTCAGCCAGCACGGGGGCGTGCCCAAGTGTCAACAGAAAAGACAAAGTGGTAGAAGCTTCTATTGCCCACCACGGGGCCGTGCTCAGCGGACACGGGGCCGTGGTCAACTATAAGATTCGCACAATCTAGCAAATCTTCATAGTACAAAGATTCTTCTGCACATGGGGTCGTGCTCAGCGGACACGGGGGCGTGGTCAACTAATAAGACAAAGCTGCATTAAATGAAGAAAGAGAAGGATGTGGACACGAGGCCGTGCCCACTGAACACGGGGTCGTGCCCGAGCTTCTGTTCAACCTATAAATAGGAGTGCTTGGCTCAAGCTCAAACCATCCCTTGGCACACCACCTCTCTCACACTTCACCCACCACCCACCACCACCATAACACCATCATCCACCACCATCATCCATTGTCCATCATAGAGTGTGTGACTCGTCTCGGGATCCAAGATTGATCGTAAGAGTTCTTGACAATCAAGGCCATGTTTTCCTAAGTCTCTTACATCACTTGGTGAAGACAAAGTGTCTAGTGTAATACTTTTTATTTTTAATCTTTTCGCACTTTTTACTTGGTTTTGTATTAATGACTTTAATAACTAGTTTCTTATGTTGAAGGTGATATTTCCTTATCGTTTGTCCGTGGTGTCTTGGCATTATTTTACTGTCTATATAAAATAAAAGATTTTCACCATTCATATCTCCACGGTCTATATGGAGGTATGTTGGCTACCTGGTCGGGGGTTAAGGGAACGGTTTGGTAAAGGTCTTGCCATTGTTCAGTGTTTAGAGGTCCAGTAATGGACCTGGGTCAAATTTAGTAGGACCTCCTTCAATACCTAACGGTATTGGATGGCGGGGGTCCAAACTCTTTGATCCCCTCATAAGTTAACTACTATTAATACTATAACCCGGCTATTTAGGACTGTATCCCTGCTGACTCAGACTACTTAGTCGAGGGTAACGTCACCTCCAAAAGAGGGGCCTACCATAATTTGCATTAATAACTTAATTAATTATCTTCCAATAATCCACCCTTTTAGGATTGTATCCTTGCTGACTCAAACTACTGGGGTGAGGGTAACGTCACCTTCAAAAGAGGGGCCTACTACAATAACTAAGATAATCTCTTAAATAGTGCAAAAGTGCGGAAATAATCAAAGGTTACACTAGATACGAGTCGGAAGCAAGTAATTCATCTTGTCTATCTGTTTTTCTTTTATTTTTATTTTCAGCATTTTTAGTTAGTTTTTATTTTTCTTAGCTTAAAACATTTTTCTAAACTTTTTGATTTGATTAGACGTTGAGGATAAACCGGTACTAAAAGCTCTTGTGTCCTTGGACGACCTCGGTATCTTACCAACACTATACTACTCTCACGATGGGTGCACTTGCCCATATGAGTGTCTAGTGTTAGTGAATATCGTGTTTTATAAATTTAAAACTTGACTAAAAAGTGTTAAAGGGGCTTAAAATATATACCTAATACATATAACACTTGACACCCATCAAGTTTTTGGCGCCGTTGCCGGGGACACAAGGATTTTAAGAAAGCTTAAAATCAACGGCCTAATCAGTTTTTCATAACCTTTTTAAAACGCGCGCACATTTTTCTGTATTTTAGTTTACTTTTGCATTTACAGTAACCTGTACACGGGGCCGTGTTCACTGAACACGGGGCCGTGCTGCACATTTTAATAAAAACACCCAGTAACAGTAGCTTGAACACGGTCCGTGCTCACTGAACACGCCCCGTGCTCAACGAAATCAGTAAATTTAATTAAAACGCCCAGATACAGATCCTGAACAAGGAGCCGTGTCCACTGAACACGGGGCCGTGTCCAGCCTCTGTTTCCGTTTTTATTTTTGCTTTCGGATCGAGACTTGGTTGTGGTCTGCTGAGTGATTCTTATGGATCAATACTCAGGAGGTTACAACTACACCTACGAGGAGGATGATTATAGGAGTAATTATTGCACTAATTGTCGTAACACACACTCGGTTCAAAATAGTCACTCATATCAACCATCCAATTCATACACCTACTATGAGAAACCCATGTACGAGCCATCGACTTCATACACATCATATGAAGACCAAAGGTATGAACCTTCTCCCTCATACTCATATTTTGATGAACCAAGGTATGAGCCTTCATACTCATACTTTGAGGAACCAAGATATGAGCCACCACCTTCGTATGCTTATTATGAGGAACCATGGCGTGAACAACCCACCTCATATGAGTATTATGAAGAACAAAATTACGACCCTTATCCATCATATGCTTACAATGAAGAACAATGGTATGAACCATCTACTTCATATGGGTATTATGAGGAACAAAGGATCGAACAACCGGATTCAAGCTTTGAAAACCCTGATTCTTTTTCTATAACCGAAGTGACCGATAGGATATTAGAACACATTAGAGTTATCGATCGCTGTATAAAAGAATCTCGTGCAAGGGAAGAGGAGTCCCGTGCAAGAGAAGAATTAAAAAAAGAAGAGATAACCGAAAGTGTAAAAATGGAAGAACAAATAAGTGAAAAGCCGACACATGAGTTAAACAATGAAAAAGGTGAGTCCGACAACGTTAAAATTCAAGAAGAGTCTAATTTTGAAGAAATTAATCTCTTGTCACCTTCTTTCGAAAATCATTGTTTAGTACCCACTCATGCTAAGTTTTTAAAAGAGTTAAACACTATCACTAAAATTGACGAAACGGTAAGTGTTAAGTTAACTAATGATCAAACCTCGCTAATAAAAGAAGATCCATTTGAAATTAACATTACACCGGTTCCATGTTTTTTTCAAAATTCATTTATTAGTAATATCACAATCGATAAAGATCTTTGTGTTAACATAATGCCTAACTACATTTTCGAAAAATTAAGTATTAGTGATTTTTCTCCACTTCAAATACCCATTTTTCTATCTAATCGGAAAATAATAAAATCAATCGGTGTAGTTGAGGATGTCTTGGTTCAAACAAATCAAATGGTAATCCCAACCGACTTTGTCATCCTCGATGACGCTCCTCTAGTGTTGGGACGACCCTTTGTAAAAACCCACGAAGCTTTGAAGAACCGGAAGTATAACAATCTACCTCTTCAATTAGGGGCATTTAAAAAGAGTGTCGATCTTGAGCGGTCAATGAAATATCCATTCGGCAATAATGACCCCCTAATTGAAGATGAGCCAGAACCACCCGATAAGGAGGGTCTAGCCAAGGACCCTTATAAACGTGGCGCACCCCGGAGGCATTCCGCGGAACTATCCGTAGTTTAGTTTAGATTAACCTTTATGTTTTCTAGTTTAGTTTTTATTTTTCAGGAATAAAACACACTCGGGATGGTGAAGGATGATAAGGGAAGCTTGAACCAACACCCCATACACAAAAACAGAGCCTCCCTACGATTTTTCTTCATTACAGCAAGTTCAGCACAGGGCCGTGCTCACCCCAACACGCCCCGTGCCCAAGGTTCTGTAGAAAATGTCCAGTTCAGGTACTTGGACACGGGGCCGTGCTCACTGGACACGCCCCCGTGCCCAGCCTTCTGTTTACTTTTGGTACTGGCAGTCTGGACACTGGGCCGTGCTCAACCAACACCACCCCGTGTTCAGCTACTCAGTACCATAAAATCTTGTTTTTAACCCACTTTTACACATTTTAATCAACCGAAAAACATATTTTTGGGACACATTGAGGACAATGTGTAATTTAAGTGTGGGGGGGATGCTAAAACCTTGAATTTTGCAAGTCCTAAATACAAGCCTTATACAAAACTCTATTGGAACCGCTAATCACCCCAAATTTTTTCAAAAATTTTCAATTTTTACTTGTCTAGGTTTAACTCGGGAATTTCAAGTTCTAAAAAGGTTATATTTTTACGAATTTACAACCGATAGCGTCGTGATAAAAAGAACCAACATAAGAAAATTATGAAAAGGCATGGCAAACTTAATTAAAATTTGATTGTATATACTTGATCACATATGAACCCATTCCCACAAAAGTGAGTTTTGAGCCTTTATTGAGCATACAATTACATATCATCAGACTAAATGCTCATCTTTCGTTTCTTGTGTGAATAGCCGCTTGGATCTTACGACTCTAGAACTTGCTACAACAATACATTCCCGGTCCTTATCAACTTAAACCCAACTAAGTAAATGATGGAGGCATTAGGACTAACCCCTTTTATTTCTACACCATTATTTTTCTTTTTTTTTTTACCACCTACCCAAAATCCCCCTAGTTAGCCCCTTTGACCCTAAACCTTTTCATTTCATAACCCAAACCAAACACCTTTTTACCCACCAAAACCTTTTTCAGTTTAACCCTTTATTTTAGTAACAAGTTCGGTTTTTCATATGACTGTTGAAAAAAAAATTTGTGTGAAGCAAAAGAAAAATAAACAAACAAGTTCATCAAAAATAACTTTGTTTGAATAAAAGCTTCATCAAAATAAAGTTACAAAAATAAAAAGTCTTACGAAAACCGACGCTTGTTACGCTTTTCGCCCTTTTCTACTAACCACTAACCCAACCACCTACCTTTAACCCAAGCCTAACCCTTCACCCAAAAGTCCTCTTGATATTTACAAAGGTATATAAGTTAAAAAGGAGGAGGGTCCACAAAAATACATCTTCGGCCGAGTGTTGAGTGATCCCCGTGAGGTATGTGAACTTGTATATAAATAAAATTTTAAAGAGGTATGTTATGCCCTAATAAGTAATTTATCTTATGAAAAGTTTTTAATAAATCATGACGAATAGGATTGTAAATAAATAAAAATAAAACTGAATAAAGAATCTTGGAAATCCCGACACTCTATGACAAGCCCAAAAACCTTCTTCTCTACCCATTCCATTTGGGTGTGTAATAGCCACATATTAAAGAGTTTTGCTTGAGGACAAGCAAAGATTCAAGTGTGGGGGTATTTGATGTGTGCAAAATGCAACATATAAATTTCATCAACTGTGGCATAAAACTAACCCTTTTTTTAGTACTAATGTTGGAAAAAGTGTGCTTTTGTCTTCCTTTTGTATTTTCAGGATTAAATGAGCTCAAATTAACAAAAGAAGCAAAAAGACATCAAAATCTAACATAAATACAAGAAAAGGAACAAGACGTGACATGCCCGACCCCACGACAACATCTTCCCAAGCAAAACAAGAAAACAGAAGACTGAACACGCCCCGTGCTCAGCCAGCACGGGGGCGTGCCCAAGTGTCAGCAGAAAAGACAAAGTGGTAGAAGCTTCTATTGCCCACCACGGGGCCGTGCTCAGCGGACACGGGGCCGTGGTCAACTATAAGATTCGCACAATCTAGCAAATCTTCATAGTACAAAGATTCTTCTACACACGGGGTCGTGCTCAGCGGACACGGGGGCGTGGTCAACTAATAAGACAAAGTTGCATTAAATGAAGAAAGAGAAGGATGTAGACACGGGGCCGTACCCACTGGACATGGGGCCGTGCCCACTGGGCACGGGGTCGTGCCCGAGCTTCTGTTCAGCCTATAAATAGGAGTGGTTGGCTCAAGCTCAAACCATCCCTTGGCACACCACCTCTCTCACACTTCACCCACCACCCACCACCACCATAACACCATCATCCACCATCATCCACCACCATCATCCATTGTCCATCATAGAGTGTGTGAGTCGTCTCGGGATCCAAGATTGATCGTAAGAGTTCTTGACAATCAAGGCCATGTTTGCCTAAGTCTCTTACATCACTAGGTGAAGACAAAGTGTCTAGTGTAATACTTTTTATTTTTAATCTTTTCGCACTTTTTACTTGGTTTTGTATTAATGACTTTAATAACTAGTTTCTCATGTTGAAGGTGATCTTTCCTTATCGTTTTCCCGTGGTGTCTTGGCATTATTTTACTGTCTATATAAAATAAAAGATTTTCACCATTCATATCTCCACGGTCTATATGGAGGTATGTTGGCTACCTGGTCGGGGGTTAAGGGAACGGTTTGGTAAAGGTCTTGCCATTGTTCAGCGTTTAGAGGTCCTGCAATGGACCTGGGTCAAATTTAGTAGGACCTCCTTCAATACCTAACGGTATTGGATGGCGGGGGTCCAAACTCTTTGATCCCCTCATAAGTTAACTACTATTAATACTATAACCCGGCTATTTAGGACTGTATCCCTGCTGACTCAGACTACTTAGTCGAGGGTAACGTCACCTCCAAAAGAGGGGCCTACCATAATTTGCATTAATAACTTAATTAATTATCTTCCAATAATCCACCCTTTTAGGATTGTATCCTTGCTGACTCAAACTACTGGGGTGAGGGTAACGTCACCTTCAAAAGAGGGGCCTACTACAATAACTAAGATAATCTCTTAAATAGTGCAAAAGTGCGGAAATAATCAAAGGTTACACCAGATACGAGTCGGAACCAAGTGATTCATCTTGTCTATCTGTTTTTCTTTTATTTTTATTTTCAGCATTTTTAGTTAGTTTTTATTTTTCTTAGCTTAAAACATTTTTCTAAACTTTTTGATTTGATTAGACGTTGAGGATAAACCGGTACTAAAAGCTCTTGTGTCCTTGGACGACCTCGGTATCTTACCAACACTATACTACGCTCACGATGGGTGCACTTGCCCATATGAGTGTCTAGTGTTAGTGAATATCGTGTTTTATAAATTTAAAACTTGACTAAAAAGTGTTAAAGGGGCTTAAAATATATACCTAATATATATAACACTTGACACCCATCAGTTAGCAACAACAATGAAGATGGTTATTTCAAGGAATTTTCGTTTGTTGATGAATTTGGACGACCCAAGACCGTCACGGCTTGGGTCCCCCACTCTAACTGATTTCCTGTTTGAGAATGCAGGAACAGCTGAAGAGGGCTATCTATATTTGGTATATTGATAGTGGCTATTCTAGGAATATGACGGGAAACAAAGAATTGTTATCAAATTTGAGATCTATTTGTGGTGGTTATGTTAACTTTGCGGGTAAAAAGGGTGGTTACATCACGGGTGAAGGTTCCGTTTCCAACGGCAAGATCACCTTGCACAAGGTGAACTTTGTTGAAGAACTGAAGCACAACTTGCTGTCAGTATCTCAGATCTGTGATAACAAGTATATAATGCATTTCACAGATAAGGCTTGCTTCGTTCTTAAGCCAGGATTCGTAGTTTCTAAAGATTAGATCGTGATGAGAGCTCCAAGAATGAACAACACCTGATGGACATGCGTCCTGTTGTGAACTCCTCTGGCCCGGCGACGTGTTTACTTTCAAAGGCAACAGAATATCAATCTTTCCTATGGCATAGAAGGATAGGACACGTGCATTTACACAAAATGAATCACTTGATAAAGAACAACTTGGTAGGATGAGACTGAACTAGTGTACTCACACTTGATCGACAAACATGAAGTGGATGTTGGTTGGCATACCAGCATTCCAACAAATGTCTCTTCAAATGGTGATTCAGGAGTAAACATTGCCAATACGTCAAATGTAAATGATGCCGGAGCTACTCAAACCTCCAATGATGCAGATTCAAGCGACTCTGATGATGACGTTGAAGCTGCTCAAACAACAAATGGTGATCTTTATGTTGATTTTTCAACATATCCAAATGTTGGTACGACGTCTAGAAATGTTCAAGCATCTAGTAATGCAACTGTTGAGGGGGAGATCCAGTCAAATTTGGGAATAAATCTGCAAGTTCCAGTTGTTCATGTCACTCGGACGAATAGGAATCATCCTATTGATAATGTTATTAGAGATCTGTGTGGAGAAATAATGACTCGAAGCAGAAGTTCTAATACTATGCAGTTTTTGTTCACAGAAATCAAAGAGAAAGAGATCTATAGCTTAAGAATGTACGAGTGCTTTATTTCACAGTTAGAGCCGAAAAACTACCACATGGCGCTGAAGGACCACTCGTCGTGGAACCGATGCAGGAGGAGTTGGCTCAGTTTGACAAGCTAAAAGTTTGGAACTTGGTAGATCTTCCTAAGGGCCAGCACGCAGTCAACACAAAATGGGGTTTTAAATATAAAAAGGACGATAAAGGCGTAGTCGTTAGGAATAAAGCACGTTTGGTGATGCAATGGTTCAATCAGGTAGAAGGGATTGATTACACAGAAGTTTACGCGCCAGTTGCTCGACTTGAAGCAATTCGTTTGTTCCTAGCTTTTGTTGCTCACATGCGTATTAAAGTCCATCAGTTGGACGTCAAAAGTGCATTCCTTTATGGGAAGTTGCAAGAAACTATGTATGTATCCCAGCCACCGGGTTTTGAAGCTCCAGAATCGTCAAACAAAGTGTACTTGTTGGACAAAGCTTTATACGGTCTTCATCAGGCTCCTCGTGCCTTGTATGAGATGTTGTCAAAGCATTTGTTGGCAAACGGATTCACTCATAGTGCAATAGATTCCACGCTCTTCATCTTAAAGAAAGGGTCAGACTTTCTGATTGTGTAAATATATGTCGATGACATTATTTTTGGTTCTTCAAATGAAGAGCTATGTTAGGAATTAAAACAAGTTATGAAATCAAAGTTTGAGATAAGCGCAATGGCTGAGCTGAAGTTTTTCCTCGGGTTATAAGTGGATCAAGAAGCAAATGGCATGTATATTCATCAGACGAAGTACTTCCATGAGATCCTCAAGCGATTCAACATGGAAGACAGTCTGCGTTACGAAACTCCATTGCCTACCAATCATAAGTTGTCAGATGAAAAGGACAAGGATCCTGAAGTGGATCCTTCGGTTTATCGTGCAATGATTGGTTCTTTAATGTATCTTACTGCATCTCGACCCGACATAATGTTTTCGGTATGTTTATGTGCTAGGTACCAAGCCACTCCAAGAGAGTCGCATTTGAAAGCCGTCAAACGGATTTTTCGCTATCTTAAAGGCAAACCATGACTTGGATTGTGGTGTCTAGTCGAGGGAGGCTTAGACTTGATAGCATATGCTGATGCGGACTTTGGCGGGTGCCCGATCAACAGGAAATCAACCTCTGGTGGTGCTCAACTGCTTGGAAGCCGTCTGATATCCTGGCAATGCAAAAAGCAACTTTCAGTGTCGCTATGCAGATGTGAAGCAGAATACATCTCCGCTTCGAGCTGATGTGCTCAAGTCTTGTGGATACAAAAGTAATTGCGGGATTACGGTTTGACTTATACACAAACTCCCATCATGGTAGATAATAATTCCGCTATTTCAATAACAAATAACCCAATACACCATTCATGCACTAAACATATAGATGTTAGGCATCATTTTATTCCTGATTGTGCTGAAAAAGGTTTAATTGATGTAGTTAGAGTTGACACCTTAGACAACTATGCAGACCTGTTTACAAAGACACTGGATCGGACAAGGTTCGAGAACTTAGTCTGAATGATTGGGATGATAAACCCTGAGTAGGATGGTTGCATAAGCCCTCATGAAAACTTTATTTTCTATTTCTTTGTACAGATTACTGCTTTTAGTAAAACACAAAAATCCAAAAAGATTTTACTTAGTTGTAGGATATTTTTATAAAAATCCAAAAACATTAGAAAATGAAAAAAAATTGAGGACACGTTGATTGTGAGAAGAAATGATAGTACATCGGCAGTCATATCTTTTACAGGGTGTCCTATAAAATTAAAACCTAAACTGTTGGCAACTTCATTATATGTTGTAACAATAGTTTTTATGCGTTAATAAGAACATTCTTTTGGTATATAAAGATAACTTACTGCGTAACTTGTGTATAACATCTCTCAGATATGCGGTCTTAGTATCGTAATTTCGTTTGAGAGATTACCAGAATTCTAAGATACTAGGTCTTTATATCTAATTATCTGGGGTATTATACTTGGTCTTTTGATTTTGCCTCGGCAATGGCCTAGACCTCATATAATACTTTGCTAAGTGCTTCGTTTGTGCGCAAACCCTCCAGGTGGATTTCTTTTCTGCCCAACAGTCATCACCGGATGATCTATTCAAAGCTTGTCACCACCGGATGAACAACTGAAAATATATGTTACCACCGGGTACATAAATCAAAAAAATGCCAAAGTGTAGCAAAAGATACCAAACCGTTGGTACACCACCTAAAGTCGAGCCTTCATCTCTCTGTCGGTGCGGTGGCACTAACCTGAGCTCTCAAGGTTTCGCAATTTTAGCCGAATATAGATAATAGTTGAATATACTCACCTGTAAGATGTCATTTTTGGTAGTCTTGATACGGGAGTATATTCTGAGGTGGTGAACACAGTTATATCAGTTAATAAGACACTTAAATGCATATCTCGAAAAAAATGTTCGAACACATGCTAAAGCTTAAGTGGACAAGTATATAGTTAGGGGCTGTTTGGTAGCCTCTTAATCCATTCAGAGGCTGTCTCTTAATGAAATCATTTGTGGCCCTTATGTCTGAATGAATAAGAGGTAACCTTATGTCTGACTGGATAAGAGGTAACATCTGAATGGTAAACCATCACATGTCACATTTTTCTACATTATCTTTGTTAAACTTTTAAATGATTTCATTAAGAGGTAGCCTCTTAATGTCATTCAGATGCTACCAAACAGCCCCTTAAACATCTTGAACTGTCATTATCTTTCTATCTGCTTCAAATCGTTAAATGGATACTAACTGTGATAGATATTGATAGATAAGCCGATATGTTCTTCTTGTCCGTGTTTTCACAAAAAAATAATGCTTGTAAATATCTTGGTTTCATTTCCTTTTCAAATATTGAAAATTACAAAAATATTTTTGATGTGTTTTAATATAAAGTTTGAAAAATAAAAAAACAATTGTTTCTCGTTTCCATGTGTGGGCTTTATATTTTTAACGATACTCAAAAATGGGTTTTACAATTTTGAAAAGGGACTAAAATCAATCCGATGAGGTAATTTAAAAACAAGTCTTTTAATAAAAACAATTGGTCTTGCTAAGTTGGTCTTAGTGTGTTGTCCGTGTGGGAAACCGTGTTCCAAGTTGGTAGAAATATTTTTAAGTATGTGTTACTTAAAAACTTTTTAGCTTAAATATGTTAACATTGTTGATTTTGAAATTCATTTGGGCTTTAAAAGTTTCTAATGAAGTTTTGAGTTTGACAAGCTATTTTAGATTATCTAGAAGACAGGAAGCTCGCTTTTCAGTGTACTCGAGTTGTTCGATGCTGTGTGAAGGCAAGGCTATAGCGGGAAGCGGCTTCTCAAAGATGTGTTGAAGATTTGCATATCCCACATATATCTAGGGGATTCTGTAAATGCACCTGAGGATGATAAATGTTGGATGCTGCTACTCGAAGATTCAATGAAGATTTGCAGATCCCGCATGTATCAAGAGGGAGGTTGTAAATGCACCTAAGGTTGATAAATGCTGGATGCTGCCAAAGACTAAATCTTCAAGGACTTGCTCTGCAATTGTGAAAGATGTGATTAACAAATTCGGATGTATAAGTTTATTGGGTTGTCCGAATTTGTGGGTTAAAATTTGTCAGAACTTATAAGTTCCGCACATCGCATGTGTGTCGATCGATCCGGGTTTCATGTGTACGAGGTACTTCTCGCTGTCGGAAGATGACCTTTCATTGATGAATACAAGGGGAATTCGGGTAAAAGAATGGCTTTAGTTTGTTTGTTTGTTAAAAAATTTAAAACTCAAACTAAACAGGTGGAATTCTGATTTTAAAGTCATAGAAAAAAGAGAGTTACTTTTAGCTGAGGCAGCTTTAGATGATTTGGAAAAGAAGGCGGAAGCTCGAACTTTGTCAATATCAGAAAAGGAGAGCAAGGCATACTGGAAAAGTTGGATAAAAAAATTTAAAAAAAAAACTAGGCTTTAGAAATCCAACAAAAGTCTCGTATTTTTTGGGTCAAAGAAGGTGATGAGAATTCAGATTTCTTTCACAAATTTTTTATTAATAGCAGAAAATTGAGAAGTCAAATAAAGGCTTTAAAGGTGAATGGGATTATGGTGGAAGATCCTATTTTAGTGAAAGAGGCAATAAAAGAAGTTTTGGATCATAAATTCAAGGAACCGAAAAATCACTTCTAGGTTTCCCATGGAGGAAGTTAAAGACGCTATTTGGAGTGGGGGATAAGGCTCCAGGAGGCCCAGATGGGTTCATGTTTCAGTTTATTAAAAAAAATTTGGTCTATTCTTCAACCTTATTTTATGGAGTTGATGTCTTTGTTCTACGAAGATGAATAGGTTCTGGCAAATTGCAACGACTCTTTCATAATGTTAATTCGAAAGGTGAAAGAGCCTCAAGGAATTTCGGATTATAGGCCCATTTCGTTGGTGGGATATGTTTACAAGACTGTGGCTAAAGTAACAGTTTCATCTATCTCCCAATATTGATTCTAAGCAAAACTATTTATTGGTCTAAAACAAAAAAAAAGGAAATGATGGTTTTTAAAGTTGACTTCGAAAAAGCCTATGACACTATTAGCTGGGATTGTTTACATAAAAACCTAAAGCTTATGGGTTTTCCAAATAGATGGAGGAGATGGATAGAGGTTTGTTTAAAGTCTGAGCGAGCTTCGGTTTTAGTTAACGGATCCCCCATTGACGAGTTCTTGTTAGGAAGAGGTTTTAGGCAAGGAGGTCAACTTTCTCCGTTTCTATTCATTATTGCCTTGGAAATTTTGGAAGTCTTCATGAAAAGAGCTATTGAAGGAGGTTTGTTCTCAGGTATAACTCTACCTAACGGGGGTCCATCTATCTCTCACCTTTGTTATGCAGATGATGTGCTTTTTTTGGGTGAATGTTCTGAGATAAATTTAAAAATTTTGAACCGCTTTCTTAGAGTTCTTTATTAGGTCACGGGTTTAAAGGTGAACATAAAAAAAGTCGGTTATATGGTGTAGGAGTCAGTGAGGAAAGAGTTGAAAGGATGGCGAATTCCATTAGATGTGTTGGAATCTTCCCATTTAACTTCCTTGGGCTTCCTATCGTATCCAATATGAAAAGTATTGTGCATTGGCAGGTTATAGTAGATATATTTAACTCTAGACTTTCATCATGGCAAGCTAGAAATTTGTCTATGGTAGGGCGTATTACTTTCGCTAAGGCAGTTTTGGGAAGTTTTCCTGGTTATTTTATGTCTCTTTTCAAAATTCCCAAAAAGGTTCTTGATACTTTGGAAGGGATTCAAGGGAGATTCGTTTGGGGTAGTAAAGGGGGGAGAAATAAGATTAAATAGGTCTCTTGGAATCATATTACCAAACCTAAAGAAGTTGGGGGCCTTGGTTTAGGGAATCTACAAAGTCTTAATTGGGCTTTATTGGTGAAATGGTTTTTGGACGTTTAAGAGTAATCAGAATGCGTTATGGGTGAGAGTCGTTGATGCCATTCATGGTTCATCCACGTAACAAGTTTAGTTCCGATTAATAATCAAGTCAAAGGCATTTGGAAAGACATAGTGTCGGTCAATAAAATTCTTCTTGCTCTAGGTTTGGACATTAAGATATTTATGATTCATAAAGACGATAAGTGGATTTTGCATGGGAATAAAAATGGCTCATTCATAATTTCTGATTTTAGAACTACGATCATGAAAAAGTTTAATGTGGATCCAATTGATTTGAAATTGAGGTGGAATAGTTGGCTTCCCCCAATGGTTAATTTGTTTTGTTGGCGGGCACTTATGGGTAAAATTCCGTCTAAGGTGGGTTTGATTTGTAGAGGTATCCCGCTTGGAGATGCAATGTGTAGTAGTTGTGGTTTAGAAGAAGAGAATCATACTTGTATTACCAAATCTAAAGAGGTTGGGGGCCATGGTTTAGGGGATCTACAAAGTCTTAATTGGGCTTTGTTGGTGAAATGGTGTTTGGAAGTTTAAGAGTAATCAAAATGCGTTATGGGTGAGAGTCATTCATTCCATTCATGGTTCGTCCTTGGTAACAAGTTTAGATCTGATTAATAATCAAGTCAAGGGCATTTGGAAAGACATAGTGTCGGTCAATAAAAACCTTCTTGCTCTGAGTTTGGACATTAAGATATTTATGATTCATAAAGATGGTAAGTGGATTTTTCATGGGAATAAAGATGGCTCATTCATAGTTTCTGATTTTAGAACTACGGTCATGAAAAGTTTAATGCGGATCAAAATGATTTGTAATTGAGGTGGAATACGTGGCTTCCCCAAAAGATTAATTTGTTTTGTTGGCGGACACTAATGGGTAGAATTCTGTTTAAGGTTGGTTTGATTCGTAGAGGTGTCCAGCTTGGAGATGCAAGGTGTAGTAGTTTTGGTTTAGAAGAAGAGAATCCTACTCATATTTTCCTCTCTTGTCTTTGGGCTAAAGCTATTTGGTGTAACGTTTGGGTGTGGCTTAATCTATATGGGTCTAATCCATCTTTAAACTGATCAAATGAATGGAAAAGAATGATTGGAAAATATGGAAGTACAGAAACGATTTGATATTAGAAGGGAAGTGGGAGACGGTTTCAAAGATGGTATTAAAGAAGACTCCTTTTTGTGGATTAAAAATAGGTCGAACTTCGGGAATCTTAATTAGGATCGTTGGTGTGATTTTTATTTTAGAGATTTGCTTCCATAATTTGTTTTTTTATTTTTCTTACTTTTTTGGGACTTCCACCGTCTAGCTGCCCCTCCCTTTGGAAAGAAAATTGTTGTCGTTAGTTGTTCAAAAAACAAAATAGAAACGTATTAAACATTATTCTAATTAAAACTTTATTTGGTTTTGAAGAAACACAAGTGTAATCCAAGGGAATTAGACCAAGCTCTAATCCTTTAATAAATCTGCAAAACTAGAAACACTATGAGACTTGTTACAAGAAAGAGAGGTGAGGGGTTCTTCTTGTAACCACCCTTAGGCGTGAGAATACGTATTGTTTTTTAGAGAGAGAAAGTGTAAGTATGAGTGAGAGCGGGGTATGTAGCATGATTTCATCTTTGAGAAATGTGGTATTTATAGCCGAGAGGTTATAAAAGGATTAGACGAGACGTCGTTATCAACGAATATCCGTTTGGTCCCCTCTGTTATTACAGTTAATGTTCGCAGAGGTAAGAGTACGTTTGCGGGCTTTGATTGGTCACACGTCACTTTCTGGATGTACTTCTTGTCACGTATGTTGTCAACCGTCAGTGGAGGTTTAAGCATGCGTGAAATGTCATTGTGTGATTGGACAACCGTCGCTATCGCCTATACCTCATGTCCCCCGCACGATAACCATATAGTGGAGGTCACTCGATATAGTGCTCTATTGTTGGTGATTGGCTGCATGTCACTTTCACATTGTACTATTTGTCTCTTCTGTGCTTGTTGACATGTCGTGTTGTGTATATAAAATGTGGTATATTTTTAGTCATTTTATAACTGGTTCGAATTTTAATATTTATAAAAAATGATAAAGTACTATCACACTATACTTCATGTAAGGAAATTGCACACATCGTTGGTGTAATATAGTGATGGTGAGATACCTATATCGTCCAAGGATACATCGACTTTTAGTATCGAGTCTTCATTAACATCTAGTCCAACCAGAAATAAAGAGTTAAAAATAACTCAAAAATAAGATGAAGAGATAAATAAAAAGTTAGTGATCAATGATAAGAAAAAGGGTGTTTGGGATATCTATACCTTTTGATGCTTCATTAACTAAAACTTACCATGGATAACAAGAGCCCAATTGTAATACCAGAAGTTGTATTCTATTAATGCATAAAGTTGTGGACTTGTTTTTTAGGGACCCTCACACACTGGACCATATTGCTTTGAATTATAAGGGAAACGCCATGCAAGGTCAGGTCAAACCACAACGATATTGTCGAATCAACATGGAAACTAAATACCGTTGTGGTTTAGTAATCAATAAGAAAATAATTTAAGGGGTTTAAATTACTTGTTACTTTGGTTCCTTTGGTGAGCCGTCAATTCCTCGAACATAGTTAGATTTATAAAACCAAGTCCTCCGCACTTTGATCTTATTGCCATGCTTTGGAAGAGCTTACCAACCCAAAGTCCCATTCCAAAACCTGTAATCTCCTTTGAAGGCATTATCATATTTTGACTTGTAACACCTCGCAAAATCATGTCCAATGTAGTAACGACACGTGTCATGAACTTTAAACGTGTAACGAAGTGATTACGGGGGACTAAAGTTGACAAACGAAGAAAGTATGTGTGTAGAAGGATCCAAAGTGTCAATGTTTGGAAATTTTGCCTTTCAACAACCCTACACGATGCTTATACCCTTCAACGAATAAATTGTGAAACGTACGAAGCCGTTTGTGGAACAAAGTGAAACTTTACAAGACGCGAGGGTTAAATGTGTCAACATGTTGAATTAATACCTCTGAATGACCTTTTAATGAACCCGGAGCTTTGTAACAATTAATTATACTATCAAGAACAAGTGACGAAAATTTCACAAGGTTTCGATGTCGTTTGAGATAAATACGTTAACTTTCATGATTAAAGGGTTAAAAGCGTCAACAAGGCAAAACTTTTTTTTTCGTTTATCATTTAACGAAATCAGACCTAACGATGTTTGGTTATACTCTAAGGATCATAAAAATATAAATTATATGGGTTAAATGTGCTTGGAATGAAAGATATTACGTTTTAAAAGTTCCAGGGGGTGAAACTGTCAAGTTTGAAAATGGTTTGGTTGGTAATCTACATGGTGGTGTTGCGCCACACCTAAACCCATATGCCGTCGCATGACCTGACGGCGTGATCTGGCCAGAAAACATGCACAGGTGCAGGTTCTGCACCGTTCTTCTCCAATACAGCCATGCACTCACATTAACTCGAATCTAGGGACTGTTGTTGGTATTGTAAAACCTCTTGAACACCTGTATGCCTCAGATTTCACTTGGGGACACCTATATTAATCTTAGAACCATTCAAAACCCTATATAAACTGGCAGAATTGGAGCTCTTGAACTTACACTTCAAAAACTTTCATACTCTCAAAGTTTCTCAAGCTTTGGAGCTTCTCTGAGCATCCTGGTTATCTAGAAGCTTTCTCAAGTCTAAATTTTCGTGCTAAGGACCATTGTAAGTGTACTTAGCCTCTGTAATTAAGTTTTCATTAGTGTAATCACCGAAAGTCAAAGATATCGTAATTACACTTTGACTTTGTGATTAATCACTAACGGTCCAGCCATTATTCGAATTGAAAGTGGCTATGTTTTGGTAATTATGTAGGTGTTAAACCTTAAAAGGGCACCTCCTAATTATCACGTTATCTCAGTCAATTGTCGGGTCAAACTACTTAACCGAAAAGTCAAACGAGTCAGTTTTTGCAAAATAACCCTTAACTGATAATGTAGAAGATATAAAATACATTTTATCACTTAAATAACTTGGTAAATAATATAAGAACATGTTTAGGCATGTTCAACCCGACAATTCTGAGTTTAGGTTAGGTTCGCAACCGAAAGTCGCAAAAGTAGACTTTTGCTTTGACTTTCAGTTCTGGCCCGATTTAGCTTAGTTTAGTTATGCCTTAGGGTTCCTTTGTGACCATATTTTGTGTTAGTATAACCCTCTGAGGTTATACAACATGCTCCCATAGAAATCTGAATCATTTACATGTTTCCGTTAAACGCTTAAAAGTTGACCATTTTGCCCTTATGTTATAAAAATGAGATTTTTGAAAATGTGAGAGGACAAAAATCTTTATTACTGATATATAAGTATGTCCAATAAGTTTGACATCAGTTTCTGGTCTAAAATAGAAGTTATGCAAGATACCGTAAAATGAAAGCTTTTTTGTTAATTAAATGGAATTTTCAGTATAAATCATATTTAAACCCAATTTTTGGCACCTAACTTACTACCCACTGTTATAATATAATATTTAGGGACTTTTGGAAAATTTTGCCAAATTTTATACTGATCATATTATAAAGTTCTAGCATAAATTCGGTAATTGACAATAATGCCCTTTTCGTTAATAAAATGAGTTTTACATATCATTTTGATACCAAACCTTTTTCTACTGATTTTATATATTAAATAAAATATTTTTAACATTAGAAACTGACCAAAACTCCAGAATTTTATAAACATCTCATATATCGTCAAATACCGACTTTTACGCTTAGTAAGCGCATAGTATGGTTTAAAACCATATTTAACGCTTAAGACTTGTTACCTACTGATTTTAAAAATAATTTTTTATACTTTAACAGTAAGCTTAAGTTTTAAACTCAGGTTTCCAAATTTGACCCTTAAAGCATATGTGAAATGACCAAAATGCCCCTACGGTGCATAGTTTGGCCATTTCACATATGTATGATATTTCACTGATGTAACTTGTTAAAATAAATATTTTTACTGATTGTTTTAGACCAGAACCTCAGATTGCTATTTAACCTCTTTTATAAACTTTAAAATGACCAAAATACTGATGTGTGAAAAATGCAACATATAAATTACATCAAATGTGGCGTAAAACTAACCCTTTTTTAGTACTAATGTTGAAAAAAATGTGTTTTTGTCTTTCTTTTGTATTTTCAGGATTAAATGAGCTCAAATGAGCAAGGGAAGCAAAAAGGCAGCTAAATCTAACATAAATACAAGAAAAGAAATAAACGTGGCATGCCAGACCCCCGACAGCATCTTCCCAAGCAAAAACAAGATAACAGAAGACTGAACACGCCCCGTGCTCAATTAGCACGGGGGCGTGCCCAAGGGTCTGCAGAAAAGACAAAGTTGTAGAAGCTTCTATCACCCACCACGGGGGCGTGCCCAGTGGACACGGGGCCATGGTCAACTCTAAGATTCGCATAATCTGGGGAAATCTTGATAGTATAGATACGCTTCTGCACACGGGGTCGTGTCCAGCGGACACGTGGGCGTGGTCAACTAATGCAGACAAACTGCAATTAATGAAGAAAGAGAAGGAGGGTGGACACGAGGTCGTGCCCAATGGACACGGGGCCGTGCCCGAGCTATTGTTTAGGCTATAAATAGGGGTGCTTGGCTCATTTGCAAACCATCCCTTGGCACACCACCTCTCTCACACTTCACCCACACTCCACCACCACCACAACACCATCATCCATCATCCATCATAGAGTGTGTGAGTCGTCTCAGGATCCAAGATTAATCGTAAGAGTTCTTGACAATCAAAGGCCATGTTTGCCTATGTCTCTTACATCACTTGGTGAAGGCAAGTGTCTAGTGTAATACTTTTTATTTTTAATCTTTTCGCACTTTTTATTTGGTTATGTATTAATGACTTTAATAACTAGTTTCTTATGTTGAAGGTGATTCTTTCTTATCGTTTGTACGTGGTGTCTTGGCATTATTTTACTGTTTATATAAAATAAAAGATTTTCACCATTCATATCTCCACGGTCTATATGGAGGTATGTTGGCTACCTGGTCGGGGGTTAAGGGAACGGTTTGGTAAGAGTCTTGCCTTGTTCAGTGTATAGATCCTGCAAGGACCTGGGTCAAATTTAGTAGGACCTCCTTCGATACCCACCGGTATTGGATGGCGGGGGTCCAAACTCTTTGATCCCCTCATATGTAAGCTACTATTAAAACTTTAACCCGGCTATTTAGGGTTGTATCCCTGCTGACTCAGACTACTTAGCCGAGGGTAACGTCACCTTCAAAAGAGGGGCCTACCACATTATACATTAATAACTTAATTAATTATCTTTCAATAATCTGACCCTTTAGGATTGTATCCTTGCTGACTCAAACTACTGGGTTGAGGGTAACGTCACCTTCAAAAGTGAGGCCTACTACAATAACTAAGATAATCTCTTATAAAGTGCAAAAGTGCGGAAATAATCAAAGGTTACACTACACACGAGTCGGATCCAAGTGATACATCTTGTCTATCTGTTTTTATTTTATTTTATTTTTCAGCATTTTAGTTAATTTTATTTTTCTTGTTTAAAAACATTTTTCTAACTTTTGATTTGATTAGAAATTGAGGATAAACCGGTACTAAAAGCTCTTGTGTCCTTGGACGACATCGGTATCTTACCAACACTATACTACGCTCACGATGGGTGCACTTCCCCATATGTGTGTTTAGTGTTGGTAAATATCGTGTTTTATAAATTTAAAACTTGGCTAAAAAGTGTAAAAGGGCTTAAATTATACATAAAAAACTTATCACACCTAACGCACATCAAGTTTTTGGCACCGTTGCCGGGGACACAAGGATTTTAAGAAAGTTAGGAATCAACGGCCTAATCGTTTTTTTCTAATTTTTCTGTTTATTTTAGGATTTTCTTAATTTTTCAGCTTCTGCAGAACTCAGCACGGGTCGTGCCCGCTGAACACGCCCCGTGCCCAATCTTTGGAACTGGCAATCCTGTTTTAAGTCAGACTGTAAGCTGAACATGGGGACGTGCCCACTCAACACGCCACGTGCCCGAGTTTCAGTTACTGAAAACAGAACCGTAAGATCCCGACGGTTGGTAATTTCTGACACAAACATGAGAGATACTGATATTTTTTACTTTCTGCACTCTTATGGTACGTGGTGTCAAATATGTGGTGGCCCTCATAAAGATTTAGAATGTTATTTTCTAAATTATAAGCCCCATTATATAGACCCATTGTTTTCCTGTAGCCTTAAGAGGGGCGAAAGTAAAAATAATCCCTATCTCTCCCTCGAATGCTCTCAACCGGACCTTCTAGGAGAAATGCTTCTTGATGAACTATTTCAATTGGAAGATCTAATTCTTAATTGGTTAAAAGAACTTAAGATGGATTTCAATAATTCATCTCAAGACGATACCCATGAAGAATCGGTGGGATCGCATTCAAATAAAAACAACTTCGTTGTTCCCGATATTACCTCTAACTCTAGCAAAGACTTGGGCAATAGTCGTCCCTGTGTCGATTGTGCCATGAAGGACTCCCCATCGACTTCTTTCGGTGCATACATAGACCTGAGCGATCCGGCATACACCTTCTTTAACGAGAGCCCGGGAAAGGGTTGGACTTGTCCACCTACAATTAGCATAGGAATCACCCTCGCCGACAACCTCTTGCATTCTAGTCTTAATCTAGAGCAATTAAGGTATCTTAGGCACTTTGGGGTTGTTCCATCCAGTAAGGAACCACCCGATCCGGATAAGTTCCTTAGAAATAGGCGAAACTTCATAAACAGCCTCTAGACACTGGGCCGTGTCCAGGTCAACACGCCTCGTGTCCACCAAAAGATTCCTTTCTGACTTTTTGTCAGAATACGGACAAAATGTGTCAGGACCTCGCCTACACACGGGGTCGTGTCCAGCCAACATGGGGCCGTGTGCAGTGTGCTGTCATTTTCTATAAATGCAGCCAAGAATCCTGCACATTTGGACCATTCCAAGGACAGAGATTTGGGGGAATCTTCACTCATACCATCCTAGGTATTTTCTAAAAGAAGGTTCTCAACAACCATCTTGTCCTTTCCTCTTTTGTCCATTACCTTCTTCTCCAACTCTTTCACCTCAACACCCCCATTAGAGCTTGAGATCAACATGATTCCAAGCTTTATTGTGATGTTTGTTGGGTTTTTGTTCAAGGAATCTTGTTAAAAATAAGTTTTGCTACATTGTTTTATATTATTTCTGCTAAAAAATGCTTTAAAAGTTGGAAAAATAATTTAAAACTCCGAGATTCCTTGTTCTAAAAATCTGCAGAAAGGTGAACACGGGGTCGTGCTCACTGAGCACGGGGTCGTGTCCGAGGTTACTGTTTCATTAAAATAAACTCTTTTCCGTTTATTTTCGTAGAATGTCAATCCAAAACAGTGGAACCTCTTCTGCTTACTCCAGAAACATTCGAAGGGAAAGAAGGTCTTCAATTGAAGCAACTCTCGTTCGCTACGTGATGGCATTACGTGAGGCTCTTGATGAGATGACTTCGGTAGAGGAGTTCCTCATAGACCGTATAAATTATCTTACGGTGGGGTTGGAAAACAGTTTTCAAGAAATCAACCTTTTGCATCAGAGGTTGAACATTCTTGTGACACCTCCCATGGAACCAATCCTCCCTCAAGAGGATTGGAACCTAGCACTTGGAGTCAACAATCCCACCGGATGGGATGACATTCCAGCGGAGCCCCCTCTTGAAGATCTACAAGAAGTCCCGGTGGAGGTTACACCCCCTCAAACCAATGCCAATGAGCCCGCTTTTCTTCTCCCAAGGGAGATAGAGGAATGGCTCGCCGACGTATGAGGGATATATGTCCGGAGGAAGAAGTTCTTCAAGCCACACCCAACCGAGAGAATTATCTTTTCAGAAATTTTGCTAATAGAATAAACTTAGGCTAGAACTTCTCGGTTTAGACTTCTTGTGCTTCTTTTGACCTATTTATCTAGAATTTTAACTTAATAGGACTATTATGTAATTCTCTATATTTAATGGAATGAAGGTTTTAGTTAAATTGGTGTTTGGATGATGTTTTAATGGGTAAATCACACTCAGGATGGTAAAGGATACCAAGGAAAACTTGAACCAGCACCCCATGCACAAAAACAGGGCCACCCGACAAATTTTTCTTCATGCCCAGCCGTTCAGTATGGGGCCGTGCTCACCCAACACGCCCCGTGCCCAGCCGTCTGCAGAAAATGCCCAGTTCAGGTAACTGGACACGGGTCGTGCTCACCCAACACACCCCCGTGCCCAAGCTTCTGTTTCTTTTTACTCAATTTTTGTTACTGGCGATCTGAACACGGGGCCGTGTCCAGACGCCCAGTAACATAAGTTTTTGTTTTTTCACACCTTTTTACACATTCAATCAAACTAAAAACTTATTTTTGGAACACATTGAGGACAATGTGTAATTTAAGTGTGGGGGGGGGGGGGGGAAGCTAAAACCTTGAATCTTGCAAGTCCTAATTACAAGCCTTACACAAAACTCTATTGGAACCGCTAATCACCCCAATTTTTTTCAAAAAAATTTTCATTTTTTTTACTTGTCTAGGTTTAATTTGGGAGTTTCAAGTTCTAAAAAGGTTATATTTTTACAAATTTACAACCGATAGTGTCGTGATAAAAAGAACCAACATAAGAAAATTATGAAACGGCATGACAAGTTTAGTTAAAATTTGATTATATATACTTGATCACATAAAAACCCATTCCTACAAAAAGTGAGTTTTGAGCCTTTATTGAGCAAACAAATACATATCTTTAAACTAATTGCTCATTTTTCATTTCTTGTGTGAATAGCCGCTTGGTTCTTACGACTCTAGAACTTGTCACGACAATACATTCCCGGTCCTTACCAACTTAAACCCGAGTATGTAAATGATGGAGGCATTAGGACTAACCCTTTTTATTTCTACACCATTATTTTTCTTTTTCTTTTTTCCACTTACCCAAAATCCCCCTAATTAACCCCTTTGAGCCTAAACATTTTCATTTCTAAACCCAAAACAAACACCCTTTTACCCACCAAAACTTTCCTTATTTATTTTTTAACCCTTTGTTTTAGTAACAAGCTCATTTTTTCTCAAGTCTTCCTTATGAAAAAAAAATGATGATGAAGCAAAAAGAAGTAACCAAACAAGTTTATCAAAAAGAACTTTGTTTGAAAAAAGTGCTTCATCAAAAGTAAAAAGTTACAAAGAAAAGTCTTACGAAAACCGACGCTTTTTACGTCTTTCGCCCTTTTACTAACCTCTAACCCAACCACCTACCTTTAACCCAAGCCTAACCCTTCACCCAAAAAGTCCTCTTGATATTTACAAAGGTGTATAGTTAAAAAGGAGGAGGATTAATTGCTTGGCAAGCTTATGGTAGGAGTAAGTTCCATGCCGCTCTCGAGTGATTCACTAAAAAAACATCTTCGGCCGAGTGTTGAGTGATCCCCGTGAGGTAAGTGAACTTGTATATAAGTGGAATTTTAAAAAGGCATGTTATGCCCTAATAAGTAATTTATCTTATGTAATGTTTTAAATAAATCATGACGAATAGGATTGTAAATAAATAAAAATAAAACTTAATAAAGAATCTTGGAAATCCCGACACTCTATGACAAGCCCAAAAACCTTCTCTTCTACCCATTCCATTTGGGAGTATAAAGCCACATTATAAAGAGTTTTGCTTGAGGACAAGCAAAGATTCAAGTGTGGGGGTATTTGATGTGTGCAAAATGCAACATATAAATTACATCAAATGTGGCATAAAACTAACCCTTTTTTAGTACTAATGTTGGAAAAAGTGTGTTTTTGTCTTCCTTTTGTATTTTCAGGATTAAATGAGCTCAAATGAACAAAAGAAGCAAAAAGGAAGCTAAATCTAACATAAATACAAGAAAAGGAATAAACGTGGCATGCCCGACCCCCGACAGCATCTTCCCAAGCAAAAACAAGAGAACAGAAGGCTGAACACGCCCCGTGCTCAATGAGCTCGGGGCACGGGGCGTGCCCAAGTGTCTGCAAAAAAGACAAAGTTATAGAAGCTTCTATCACCCACCACGGGGGCGTGCCCAGCGGACACGGGGCCGTGGTCAACTCTAAGATTCGCAAAATCTGGGGAAATCTTGATAGTACAGATACGCTTCTGCATACGGGGTCGTGCCCAGCGGACATGGGGGCGTGGTCAACTAATGCAGACAAACTGCAATTAATGAAGAAAGAGAAGGAGGGTGGACATGGGTCCGTGCCCAATGGACACGGGGCCGTGCCCAATGGACATGGGGCCGTGCCCGAGCTGCTGTTCAGGCTATAAATAGGGGTGCTTCGCTCATTTGCAAACCATCCCTTGGCACACCACCTCTCTCACACTTCACCCACACTCCACCACCACCACAACACCATCATCCACCACCATCATCCATCATAGAGTGTGTGAGTCGTCTCGGGATCCAAGATTGATCGTAAGAGTTCTTGACAATCAAAGGCCATGTTTGCCTAAGTCTCTTACATCACTTGGTGAAGACAAGTGTCTAGTGTAATACTTTCTGTTTTTAATCTTTTCGCACTTTTTATTTGGTTATGTATTAATGACATTAATAACTAGTTACTTATGTTGAAGGTGATTCTTTCTTATCGTTTGTCCGTGGTGTCTTGGCATTATTTTACTGTCTATATAAAATAAAAAAATTTCACCATTCATATCTCCACGGTCTATATGGAGGTATGTTGGCTACCTGGTTGGGGGTTAAGGGAACGGTTTGGTAAGAGTCTTGCCTTGTTCAGTGTATAGATCCTGCAAGGACCTGGGTCAAATTTAGTAGGACCTCCTTCGATACCCACCGGTATTGGATGGCGGGGGTCCAAACTCTTTGATCCCCTCATATGTAAACTACTATTAAAACTTTAACCCGGCTATTTAGGACTGTATCCCTGCTGACTCAGACTACTTAGCCGAGGGTAACGTCACCTTCAAAAGAGGGGCCTACCACATTATGCATTAATAACTTAATTAATTATCTTTCAATAATCCGACCATTTAGGATTGTATCCTTGCTGACTCAAACTATTGGGTTGAGGGTAACGTCACCTTCAAAAGAGGGGCCTACTACAATAACTAAGATAAACTCTTAAATAGTGCAAAAGTGCGGAAATAATCAAAGGTTACACTACACACGAGTCGGATCCAAGTGATTCATCTTGTCTATCTGTTTTTATTTTATTTTATTTTTCAGCATTTTAGTTAATTTTATTTTTCTTGTTTAAAAACCTTTTTCTAACTTTTGATTTGATTAGACGTTGAGGATAAACCGGTACTAAAAGCTCTTGTGTCCTTGGAGGACCTCGGTATCTTACCAACACTATACTACGCTCACGATGGGTGCACTTGCCCATATGTGTGTTTAGTGTTAGTAAATATCGTGTTTTATAAATTTAAAACATGGCTAAAAAGTGTAAAAGGGCTTAAATTATACATTAAAAACCTATCACTCCTAACGCACATCAATACCCTTACGGGGCTTAAATTAGTTTTACATTCGTTTTGGGCATAATGGAAGATATCCTACTGATATCACAACATAATTTAAGCATAATAACTTATGGGACTTGTACATGACTCATTCGGTTACTCGTTATGCATATACGCGTTCGGTACGGTTTATGTAACTAGTTTGCATAAATTAACCGAAACGGGTCAAACCTTGTCATTTTTTACTTCAAAATCCAGAATGTATTTAGCTAACCCATTTTATACAAGTCTTCATACTTGTTGGGTCTAAATCACATTCTAATCCGGTCTTCGCTTAATCTTGTGTTTTGAACCATAAACCTTTCATTAAAACTAACCGGCCTAAGTTAAAACTTAAATAAGACCCGTTAGGAATCTAATAGGTTATTAAAACCCTCGTTCCGGATTAGGAGCCCAGTAAAAGCTACTTGTACTTGCTGATTTGATATACGGCTGAGAATAAAAATTACTTTTAGCTCAGGTAAATACTTTTAACTTATATTCCGTTATACGGGCTTGGGATACGGTATTATAATAATACCGCTTGGTCGGGTATGATATCATTTAATCGGATTGTGATTAATAAATTTACAAAACCTGTTTTAATCTGTTTTGTTTGGTACAAAGCCTTTGGGGGGTTAATGTCCGCGTCCTGGATATCCTCGGCTCATTCAATTGAAATGGCCACGGCTTAAGCACGGGGTGTAGGCATACACCTGACAGTTGCGTATGTATAAACGGTATTTCACTCGTGAGGAAACTCCTTGTGGGCCTATACCTGTGGTGTGTCTATTAATCTTGTACCGGCTCTTCTATTCCGGTCCTGAACGGATGACAAACATATAAATCTGTATACAAGATTATTTTTAATTAATTGTCCCAAGTTATAAAAGATTTTATGCCTTGTGCATCCAAACCAATTTTATAAATGCTTTTCAAAAGAGTCAGTTAATTGTATTTACCAATGTAAACTGACGTATTTTTCAAAAAGACTAAGTGAAGGTACTACGCATAATGGGCTGGAAACTCCTGAGTATTAAATAAAGAGTCTTGCAAGCTTTTAATACTTAAATTCTGTTGAACAATATTTTCTTTCTGTTTTAGATCCACCTGTGGATCCACTTACTTTCAATTCGGTTTGTATTATTATTAGACTTCCGCTGTGCATTGAACTGTGATTATTTGACTATGATGATATCCACTACGTCACGATACTCCCCACCGGGCCCACCGGTAATACGTGGAAATATTGGGGTGTGACAGGTTGGTATCAGAGCCAACATTGAGTGAATTAAACACTAGCCTTTTGTGTTTAATCTCAATGACACAGTTGCACATTCCTTGACTTTCGAGTTTAGGCAAAGGACTTAGGATTAATCCTAATCTTAAATGGTTTTTATCTTTTGTTGTTTTCTTTTGTTTTAACAGGATTAAAGACAAAATGCCACCAAGAGTAAGAGGTAGAGGTGGAAGAGGAAAAGCACCAATGACTGCAAGAAATGACCATGAAGCCGGGCCATCTCACCGGCGTACACCATCAGCGAACCTTAGCTCTAGTTCTCACAAGGATTGGAGAAATTATTTAGAGCCTGCGAGACGCTCTGTCTCGCTCAGTTCCTCACCATCCTATCATGATTCTTTCGAGCTGCATCAGAACAACGAGTCTGACCACTCTCACCATTCCTTCATACCCTTGCAGCGATCGGGTTTGCACCGTGCCTTCCAGGACCCGACACCATATTTCCAAAGCCGGTTCAACCCGATGAACCAGGTACAAGAACCAGAGGGTCCAAACCCTTTGGGACCAGATGATCATTATCCTGAGATGCAGGATATGGAGATGGACGAGGATCTAGACCCCGAGCTACCACTGATTGGGACGCCGACGCATCCCATTGATATATCTAGCGGATCATCTTTCCATGTTTTGCCGTACAGGGGCCCTGACATTTTTGCTGAAAGATGGGCTACATACAAGTGGGAGTACACTCCCCCTCACCACTACTCTCCACCACACCAACAGGTCCCTTCAGAGGACCCGCATTTTCAAGCGGTTACGCCACCGCCGCCGCCGTAGCCAGAACAACAACTGCCTCTAGAACCACCGAGGTGAAGAAGAACAGGTGCACGGATGTCCGTGCGTGGGGGTTTCCACTTTAGCACTCCCCAACACTCCAGCAACAGCCACTACCCGCTGCTGTATGAAGATCCGCAAATAGGTGGGCCTTCAAACCCAGTTTCTGAAGTCGACTCGGCTCCAGTGGCACCACCACTACCGCCCATGGGTTATGAAACCCAATTCCTTCTTACCCCGGTACAGCAACGTATAACCCGTTTGAGCAGCAGGCTTATTCGGTTTACAACTACAACAATGCCCCTGCCATCAACCCGTACCTTGAAGCGGCAAACTACAATGCTCTATACCCTGGACCCTTTCTAGCTACGTACCCAACTGGGTACCCAGCATATGGGTATCAATACCCACCACCTCCTCAACCTCAGCAGCAGCAGCCATCGCAGCCGCCACAGATTCAACCACCGCAGCAGCAGGAAATCCTTCAACAGTTGCATGAGGTGGAACAATAGGTAAACGAGGAGCGTAGGAGCCGCTGAGGTCTACTTAAGGGTATGGAAAACCTAATAAAGGGGAAGAAGAAGAGGGATTATTGAAATTCCTTTTTATTTGTATTGTAATTCTTATTTTCAATTAAGTCCCTGTGTGGACATTTTATTTATGTATCTTGTCCCTGCGTGGACTTATCTTTCTTATTTATATCCCTGCGAGGACAATGTTATTTATTTAAAAGTCCCGTTTAGGGCAGCTATGTACTTCTTTCAATTTATGGAATGTTTCATTTAAAAATTTATTTGTCATTATATGTACTAATATATCATATGAAATAAATTAAAATATCATTCCAATTTACAATTGATCTGCCATTCAATATTAAAGGAAATTCTTGAAGGTATAACCTAGCCCATATGTCATTTTAGACATGGCCCTAATGGTAAAACCTTTTTAATATTCAAATCCTTGTTAACATCTGAAAACATATTAGCACTCCTGGCAAATGTGATTCGATAAAATCACTCTGGTCATCCTTGTATTGGATTTTTCCAATTCCTTATTCTTACCTGATTTAAATACCCATTAGTGATAAAGTGCCTACGGGCCATATTCATTGTCTAAATAAGACAAAAGACAGTTGTAGTCTACGACTCCCTGTCAAGAAAAGGTGATGAACTATGTTCAAACCTTAATGCTTCGATCATTATAAGATCATGGCTTATAATTTAAAACTGTCCTTGTGACTAGGCCTTTTGTGCCACTCTAATATCTTTAATGATTTATAACTGAGGATAAATTATAATGAAAATCCTAAATAAATATGACTAAAAAATTAACCAATATGGATTATAGTTACCATGGTTAATGAACCATCAAAAATGATGATTCCATAGTAACCTCTAAATAAAATATTGCCAATTGTTTTATAGCAATCAAGCTTCAGCATGTCTAAATCAGAAGAGGCTAACAGTCATCCAAGGGAGAGAAATGATACCACCAGAGTTAATGTAGTTGGTGCAGATTTACAAGCAATGATAGATAATGCTGTCATTCGAGCCATGGACAGACAGTTCAAAGAATCAAGTGGTACTCGTAGCAGGACCCAATTTGTACCTCATACAAAACCACCTTCCAAGACACACGCATCTCATAAGGACGATTCTCACCATTCGTCGAATCAAAGAAGTGTTCCATCAAGGCGAATTATGCTCAATCAGGAGCCACGTGTTAAGACCTGCTCTTACAAATACTTCATCTCTTGCAAGCCAAGGGACTTTACTGGAGAAAAAAGAGCCATTGATTGTATGACTTGGCTTGATAAGATGGACACTGTGGTTGATATCAGTGGTTGTGCAGAACAGGATATTGTGAAGTTTGTTTCACAATCATTTAAAGTTGAAGCTTTAGCTTGGTGGAGGTCGCTAATCCAAGCTACAGGGAAGATTCCATTGTATAACTTGTCTTGGGATCAGTTTATTGCATTGATCAGGGAAAATTTATATCCTCAGCATGTAGTTGAGAAAATCGAGACTGACTTCTTGACTCTGGTCATGAAGAACTTGGATTGTCAGGCGTATGTTACAAGCTTCAATACCATGTCCCGATTGGTTCCTTATTTGGTCACACCGGAACCAAAGCGCATAGCTCGTTTTATTGGAGGTCTAGCTCCAGAAATCAAGGGAAATGTGAAGGCATCTAGACCTACCACATACAGGTCAGTGGTAGATCTGTCTCTATCTCTCACACTTGATGCTATCGGAAACAAGTCTGTCAAAACTTCTGAGGAAGGAAAACGAAAACGGGAGGATGAGAGTTCTCACCGCTCTGACAAGAAAAGAAAGGGGAACTCAGATCATAGGAAGATTTCTGGGTTTAAAAAGGACAAACAGCAGTCAGGTGAGAAACCCAAATGTAAAATCTGCCAGAAACATCATTTTGGGAAGTGTAGATTCGAGTCGAAATCGCAGTCGCAGTTAAATCCTATTGGATGTGGGATCTGCAAGCCCAAAGAGCATAAGACTTTGGATTGCAAGAAAATGAAAGATGCAACATGTTATGGTTGCAACGAAAAGGGGCACATAAAGACTAACTGCCCGAAAAATCCAAAGAAGCCTGAGGAGGCTAAGAAGACTAATGCTCAAGTCTTCCATATGAATGCGCAGGAAGCGGTGCAAAATGATAATGTTATAATAGGTACATTCCTTATCAATGATGTATATGCTAGATTTTTGTTTGATTCAGGTGCAGATAAGTCGTTTGTAGACAATAAATTTTGTAAATTGTTAAATCTGCCTGTTAAGACTCTAAGCATAAAATATGAAGTAGAATTGGCCGATTGTACCATAGAGACTGCTTTAACAATATTAGATGGATGTTTCATATCCATTAGGAATCATTCTTTTCCGTTGTCTTTGCTTCCATTGAAATTAGCAGGATTCGATATAGTGATAGGCATGGATTGGTTGTCTCGTAACCAAGCCCAAATTATATGTGATAAGAAGCAAGTGGTAATCAAGACTCCTTATGGTGAGCCATTAACAATTCAGGGAGATACGCAGTACGGATTACCTAAGCAAGTGTCTAGGCTTAAGGAATCGAAGTGTTTGAAGAAAGGTTGTGTTATTTACATGGCACAGGTAACCGTTGATAAACCAAAGCCCAAGATTGAAGACATCCCTGTTATTTCTGAATATCCAGATGTTTTTCCTGAAGAACTACCTGGATTACCTCCACATAGGCAAGTGGAATTCAGAATCGATATCATTCCTAGAGCAGCATGAGTTGCAAGAGCACCTTATCGATTGGCACCAACTGAGATGAAAGAATTGAGAACACAGTTGGATGATTTGTTGAAAAAGGGTTTTATTCGACCTAGCTCATCCCCTTGGGGAGCGCCAATTCTATTTGTGAAGAAAAAGGATGGCTCAATGCGTTTATGCATTGATTATTGCGAGTTAAACAAGGTTACATTCAAGAACAGGTATCCGTTACCCAGGATCGATGATCTATTCGATCAGCTTCAAGGGGCAAGTTACTTTTCAAATATCGACTTGAGGTCAGGTTACCATCAGCTAAAGGTCAAAACCGAAGATGTGCATAAGACTGCATTCAGAACTCGATATGGCCACTATGAGTTCTTAGTGATGCCTTTCAGGCTCACTAATGCACCTGCAGCGTTCATGGATCTCATGAATCACGTTTGTAACCCATATTTAGACAAGTTTGTCATTGTTTTTGTTGATGACATACTTATTTATTCAAAGAATCAAGCCGATCATGAAAAACATCTCCGGTGTATCCTTAAACTTCTGCAGCAAGAGAAGCTCTATGCTAAGTTTTCCAAATGTGAGTTTTGGCTTCATGAAGTCCAATTTCTTCGACATGTAGAGAGTGAGCGTGGTATCCAGGTGGATCCTGCTAAGATTGAAGCGATTGTGAATTGGCAAGCGCCCAAAACACCTACGGAAATCCGCAGCTTCTTAGGTCTAGCAGGATACTACAGACGTTTCATTGAAAACTTTTCAAGGATTGCCGCACCTTTAACTTCATTAACTTGCAAGAATATAAAGTTTGACTTGGGTCCCAAGCAACAAGAATCTTTTGAGATCCTCAAGCAGAAATTAAGCAATGCTCCTGTGTTGACATTGCCAGAAGGAATTGAAGAGTTTGTGGTTTACTGCGATGCATCGCACACGGGTATGGGTTGTGTGCTTATGCAGAGAGGCAAGGTCCTTGCCTATGCATACCGTCAATTAAAAGTGCACGAAAAGAACTACACCACCCATGATTTGAAATTGGGTGCCATTGTATTTGCACTAAAGCTTTGGAGGCACTATCTATATGGAACCAAGTGCGTGATCTATTCTGATCATAACAGCCTTCAGCATCTGTTTAATCAGAAGGATCTTAACATGAGACAACGCCGATGGATGGAAACGTTAAACGATTATGATTGTGAAATCCGATATCATCATGGCAAGGAAAATGTAGTCGCTGATGCTTTGAACAGGAAAGAAAGGATCAAACCTATTAGGATAAATGCCAAAAGCATTGAACTTAAGAACATCTTGAATGAAAGGTTGTTAGCCGCTCAAAAGGAAGCTATTTTAGAATCTAACTATCCGAATGAGAAGTTAGGTGTAACTGCAGATCAATTATCATATGGCAAGGATGGAATCCTTAGGATGATTGGTCGAATCTGGGTTCCAATCCATGGAGGGCTTAGAGATGTAATTCTTCAAGAAGCTCATAGTTCAAAATATTCAGTCCATCCAGGCAGTGATAAGATGTACCAGGATTTAAAGGCAAATTATTGGTGGATAGGTTTGAAGAAATCTATAGCCACTTATGTGGCTAAATGTTTGACGTGCGCACAAGTTAAAGCCGAGCATCAAAAGCCGTCAGCTTTGCTACAACAGCGTGAACTTCCTACTTGGAAGTGGGAAATGGTAACCATGGATTTTATCACTAAGTTACCAAGGACGAAGCACGGAAATGATACGATTTGGGTTATAGTCGATAGGCTGACCAAGTCAGCCCACTTCTTGCCTATTAAAGAAACACACAGCTCCGATAAGCTAGCTCAACTATATGTGGATAAGATAGTATCTCTCCACGGAGTGCCAGTATCTATTATCTCTGATAGGGATACTAGATACACGTCTCATTTTTGGAAAAGCTTTCAGCAATCCCTAGGCACTCGTCTAAATTTCAGCACCGCTTATCATCCTCAGACAGATGGCCAAAGTGAGCGTACAATTCAAACGCTTGAGGATATGCTCATGGCTTGTGTTATTGATTTGGGTGGAAGTTGGGATGACCATCTTCCTTTGATTGAATTTTCGTACAATAATAGTTATCATTCGAGCATTCAAGCAGCGCCTTTTGAAGCATTGTACAGAAGGAAGTGCAGAACGCCAGTTTGTTGGGCGAAAGTTAGAGAAACCCAACTGTCAGGACCTGATATAGTCCTCGAGATGACAGATAAGATTGTCCAAATCCGTGATCGTCTCAAAGTTACCAGGGATAGGCAGAAAAACTACGCGGATAAAAGGCGTAAACCTCTGAAATTCGAGGTAGGTGAAAAGTATTACTCAAGGTGTCACCCTGGAAATGGGTGATACGTTTTGGCAAAAAGGGCAAGCTGAGCCCAAGATACATAGGATCATTCAAGATCATCGAATGTCTCGGAACTGTGGCCTACAAGGTGAACCTACCTAAAGAACTTAGTGGGATACATAATGTATTCCACATCTGCAACTTAAAGAAATGTCTAGCTGATGAGTCGCTAGCATTGTCTCATAAGGATGTGCAGATAGATGAGAGTTTGAAGTTCATTGAAAAACCTTTGCCAATCGAGGATCAACAGGTTAAGAAGCTTCGAAGAAAGCATGTGCCGATATTGAAGGTAAAATGGGATGCACGTAGAGGCCCAGAATACACGTGGGAGGTTGAATCCATGATGAAACAAAAGTACCCTCATTTATTCAGTAAATCTCGAGGTCGAGATTTCTTTTAAGGGGGTGAGGATGTAACACCTCACAAAATCATGTCCAATGTAGTAACGACACGTGTCATGAACTTTAAACGTGTAACAAAGTGATTACGAGGGACTAAAGTTGACAAACGAAGAAAGTATGTGTGTAGAAGGATCCAAAGTGTCAAAATTTGGAAAATTTTCCTTTCAACGACCCTACACGATGCTTATACCCTTAAACGAATAAATTGTGAAGCGTACGAAGCCGTTTGTGGAAGAAAGTGAAAGTTTACAAGACGCGAGGGTTAAATGTGTCAACATGTTGAATTAATACCTCTGAGTGACATTTTAATAAACCTGGAGCTTTGTAACAATTAATTATACTCCCAAGAACAAGTGACGAAAATTTCACAAGGTTTCGATGTCGTTTGAGATAAATACGTTAACTTTCGTGATTAAAGGGTTAAAAGCGTCAACAAGGCAAAACTTGTGTTTTCAGTTATCATTTAACAAAACCGGACCTAACGGTGTTTGGTTATACTCTAAGGATTATAAAAATATAAATTATATGGGTTAAATGTGCTTGGAATGAAAGATATTACGTTTTAAAAGGTCTAGGGGGTGAAACTGTCACGTTTGAAACTGGTTTGGCTGGTAATCTACATGGTGGCGTCGCGCCACACCTAAACCCATATGCCGTCGCATGACGCGACGGCGTGATCTGGCCAGAAAACATGCACAGGGGCAGGTTCTGCACCCTTCTTTTCCGATACAGCCATGCACTCACATTAACTCGAATCTAGGGACTGTTGCTGGTATTGTAAAACCTATTGAACATCTGTATACCTCAGATTTCACTTGGGGACACCTGTATTAATCTTAAAACCATTCAAAACCCTATATAAACGGGCAGAATTGGAGCTCTTGAACTTGCACTTCAAAAACTTTCATACTCTCAAAGTTTCTCAAGCTTTGGAGCTTCTCTGAGCATCCTGGTTATCTAGGAAGCTTTCTCAAGTCTAAATTTTCGTGCTAAGGGCCACTGTAAGTGTACTTAGCCTCTGTAATTAAGTTTTCATTAGTGTAATGACCGAAAGTCAAAGATATCATAATTACGCTTTGACTTTATGATTAATCACTAACGGTCCATCCATTATTCGAATTGAAAGTGGCTATGTGTTGGTAATTATGTAGCTGTTAAACCCTTAAAAGGGCACCTCCTAATTATCACGTTATCTCAGTCAATCGTCAGGTCAAACTACTTAACCGAAAAGTCAAACGAGTCAGTTTTTGCAAAATAACCCATAACTGATAATGTAGAAGTTATAAAGTACATTTTTATCACTTAAATAACTTGGTAAATAATATAAGAACATGTTTAGGCATGTTCAACCCGATAATTCTGAGTTTAGGCTCGGTTCACAACCGAAAGTCGCAAAAGTGGACTTTTGCTTTGACTTTCAGTTATGACCTGATTTAGCTTAGTTTAGTTATGCCTTAGGGTTCCTTTGTGACCATATTATGTGTTAGTATAACCCTCTGAGGTCATACAACATGGTCCCATAGAAATCTGAATCATTTACATGTTTCCGTTAAACGCTTAAAAGTTGACCATTTTGCCCTTATGTTATAAAAACGAGATTTTTGATAATGTGAGAGGACAAAAATCTTTATTACTGATATATAAGTATGTCCTATAAGTTTGACATCAATTTCTGGTCTAAAATAGAAGTTATGCAAGATATCGTAAAATGAAAGCTTTTTGTTAATTAAATGGCATTTTCAGTATAAATCATATTTAAACCCAATTCTTTGCACCGAACTTGCTACCAACTGTTATAGTATAATATTTAGGGATTGTTGGAAATTTTTGCCAAATTTTATACTGATCATATTATAGAGTTCTAGCATAAATTCGGTAGTTGACGATAATGCCTTTTTCGTTAATAAAATGAGTTTTACATATCATTTTGATACCAAACCTTTTTCTACTGATTTTATATATTAAACAAAATATTTTCAACATTAGAAACTGACCAAAACTCCATAATTTTATAAACACCTCATATATCATCAAATACCGACTTTTACGCTAAGCGCATAGTATGGTTTAAAACCATATTTAACGCTTAAGACTTGTTACCTACTGATTTTAAAAATAATTTTTTATACTTTAACAGTAAGCTTAAGTGTTAAACTCAGGTTTCTAAATTTCACCCTTAAAGCATATGTGAAATGACCAAAATGCCCCTACGGCGCATAATTTGGCCATTTCACATATGTATGATATCTACTAATGTAACTCGTTAAAATAAATATTTTTAATGATTGTTTTAGACCAGAACCTCAGATTGCTATTTAACCTCTTTTATAAACTTTAAAATGACCAAAATCCCCTTACGGGGCTTAAATTGGTTTTAAATTCGTTTTGGGCATAATGGAAGATATCCTACTAATATCACAACATAATTTAAGCATAATAACTTATGGGACTTGTACATGACTCATTCGGTTACCCGTTATGCATATTCGCCTTCGGTACAGTTTATGTAACTAGTTTGCATAAATTAACCGAAACGGGTCAAACCTTATCATTTTTTCTTCAAAATCCAGAATGTATTTAGTTAACCCATTTTATAGAAGTCTTCATACTTGGTGGGTCTAAATCACATTCTAATCCGGTCTTCACTTAATCTTGCATTTTGAACCATAAACCTTTCATTAAAACTAACCGGTCTAAGTTAAAACTTAAATAAGACCCGTTAGGAATCTAATAGGTTATTAAAACCTTCATTCCAGATTAGGAGCCCAGTAAAAGCAACTTGTACTTGCTGATTTGATATACGGCTGAGAATAAAAATTACCTTTAGCTCAGGTAAATACTTTTAACTTATTTTCCGTTATACGGACTTTGGATACAGTATTATAATAATACCGCTTGGTCGGGTATGAAATCATTTAATCGGATTGTGATTAATAAATTTAATAGCCCGTTTTAATCTGTTTTGTTTGGTACAAAGCCTTTGGGGGGTTAATGACCGTGTCCTGGATATCCTCGGCTCATTCAATTGAAATGGCCACGGCTACACCTTACAGTTGCGTATGTATAAACGGTATCTCATTCGTGAGGAAACTCCTTGTGGGCCTATACTTGTGGTGTGTCTATTAATCTTGTATCGGCTCTTCTATTCCGGTCCTGAACGTATGACAAACATATAAATCTGTATGCAAGATTATTTTTAAATAATTGTCCCAACTTATAAAAGAATTTATGCCTTGTGCATCCAAACCAATTTTATAAATGCTCTTCAAAAGAGTCAGTTAATTGTATTTACCAGCGTAAACTGACGTATTTTTCAAAAAGACTAAGTGCAGGTACTACGCGTAATAGGCTGGAAACTCCTGAGTATTAAATAAAGAGTCTTGCAAGCTTTTAATACTTAAAGTCTGGTTAACAATATTTTCTTTCTGTTTTAGATCCGCCTGTGGATCCACTTACAACCATTGTGTAATATTTTATTATACTTTCAAATCGGTTTGTATTATTATTAGACTTCCGTTGTGCATTGAACTATGATTATTTGACTATGATGATATCAACTACGTCACGATACTCCCCACCGGGCCCACCAGTAATCATGGTTGTAAAAGTCCCGCCTAGGCTCCGAGTACTCCCCGAGTACTTGCTACAAGGTAAGCTGCCGAGGCACGAGTACTGTTCTCCCAAGCCAATTACTTCCCAAGTAGTCTCCGCCTAAGCCGAGTACTTCCCGAGTACTCCCGAATCCGACTAGGGAGCGCCTAGCGACTTTTGCAACCATGCCAGTAATACGTGGAAATATCGGGGTGTGACAGGACTCTACATTGACGTAGAAAACATGGATTTCCCTTCTTAGGAGTCTAGATTTTTCTTACACTATGGAGTCCTGACATAGGATTTCCATTCTTTTATTTATGCATATATGTTTTCTCTTGATATAGCTGGTTATTTTTACCACAATTTACTCTCACCATTTCTTCTGTTATTGATAGTCTATTATGTAGACATTATGTAGGCCGGTATATTTGTTGTTTCTTGTTTTGGAGTCGGGGAACTCTCTGGAAGCAGCCTCTCTATCCTTACGGATAGGGGTAAAGTGTGCCTACATCCCACCCTCCCCAGACCCTACCAATAAGTTTTGCTAGGTGTGGAATTTACTAGGTATGGCTTATTTTTGTTGTATAGACGTAGAAAACATGAATGTCTCGCGCTAGCAGCGAAACAAGATTGTTGGTAGTTTTTAAGGTTTAAGTCAAAATATTACATGCCCCGCTTTAGCGGCGACACGAATATTTCACTCACATTCAATACATACTTTCTTACCTATAATCATTAACACCCCCCCCCCCCCTCTTGTTAGCCCATAGCTTGCTTTAGTTAATTCCCCATCAAGGGATATGCTTCCCAAAACACCCACAAGAACCTAAACCAAGAATGGCCATAAATATAGTTTTTATGAAACTTGAAAGGATTATATTAATCATTAAAGGTTGATTGCACTAATGATTTTTAAGTTTTACTTAATGACTACAATCATTAGAGATAATGGGTAGAAGAGATGTGTGTTATGGAGAAGAAGAAAAAAGAATTGAGCAAGTGAGAATGGTGGCTTTGGCCTCCTATTTATAGGCTGCTTGAAGCCAAGACACGGGGCGTGACTAGGAGACATAGGGCATGTCTAGTAAAAGGTGACCGACAGCTGGTTGTTCCCTAGACACGGGGCGTGGTCAGCTTTGTCTTTGTCGGTCCACCTGATTTTCAAAACATTTTGAAAATCTTTAGAAAATCTTATTGATGTTTTCTGTTCGATGTACGACCCGTCTCTCAACTCTCCAGGCTCTAGGAGACCTTCGAAGTCATATGTGGGTCTTTTTGTTGTTTTTCTCAAGGCACTGGGCGTGTTTGACTTCTTTCGGCCCAAAAAAACGCAGTTTGTCGTTTCCTCCTAGAGAGACTGCCTGTGCTTGGAATGCACGGCCCGTGTCACAAGAATTTTATCATGAAAACCATTTTTAAGCTTCGTTTCATCAAAATACTCAAGATCAATATATTATAGTCCTGTAACTCATTTCCTAGCCCGACATATGCTTCTGCGAAGTTTTGGGCTTTTCTTGTTGTACCGTTGACTTTTAGTTGGCTAAGGGGACCATCATTTTGTCTTGTCTTGTTAAGATCATTACTTTTTCAAAACTTGAGGATCATGCACAGGGCGTGTTATGTAGGCATGACCCGTGTCTTGAGCTCATACTTGTCTTTTTCATGATTGTTCTTAATTTTTCACTTCTTTTGCCATTTTGCGCACGATGAATTTAGAACTAATTTACTAATACTTTCAAGAAAATTTTCTTAAAATGGCTATAAAATGATGTCAAAATATATACAATTATTATGTGCAGATCACTTTTATATAGTTTTGTGCGGCTGGTTGACCCCGCAGGCGAGTTGTCAAGGCCAGTTAATTGTTTTTTGGTTTAGATATGGATTTAGTTCTGGGCCCGTAGGGGTTTAGTTTGGGCACCTCTTCGGGTGGTGACCTGCTTGAGATACATTTGTGTTTTTTATACTTTTGTTTTAGAGCACCCCTTCGCAGGCGGCTGGTGGGCATTTGAAATTTGAAATGATTTCCTCCAGATAAGGGTTGGGTTGGTGATTGTTGATGGGACGTCTGACGTTGTTACGTCATATGACGCACGTCACATTGTACACCTTTTTGCTTTTTGCAGACGCGTAACAGCCACACTCCCACTTTTGACATAGTTTCAGCTTCCCGCCTGGCATGTCACCTGTTTATTGGTCCTCCAAAGCATGTGACAGTACACGCTTCCCCCCATCACATTAAATGCGATGTGTACAATAAATGAGGGAAACTCAGTTTCTCTCATGGATGTCAGCTTCTCTCCTCCTTTTTTCTCTCGAATCTTTTGAAAATTTTCAAGCAGTTCTTCCACTTTTTTTTCCAGAAAGTCATGTCTTCTTCATCAAATATTGAACCGCTTAGGAAGAACGGGGGCTTAAGGCGCCGACCCCAACCGTCAACGAGATTCCGATGAAGTGGATGACAAGTTTGAGACTATTGTGAAGGATACGACATTCGAGCTGCAGTAGGAAGCATAATTTTCGGCTGAGGGGATGGAAACAGTGAACCCCCGTTGGGAAAAAATTCTTTGTATTCAGAATTCTTCATGACTGGAAACTTTTGGTTACCCATCACCATGTTCTTCTCTTGTTTGCTAACAAAGAATGGCATGCATATTTCTCAACTGAATGATATGGGTGTTTTGTGGATGATGCACTTTGAGTTTTGCTATCAAGCTCAGGGGATTACGCCAAAATGTTCAACGTTTTCTACAAGTTGACCTACACTACAAATTGGTATTCATTTTCCCAGCGTCTCCGAGTGAAGGCAATAAGGTTGGACCCACCGCTGGAGACAAAACAATTTCTATGTCCGCGAGGGGGTTATTCCCATGAAGATGACCTTCTGTGATCATGATTCGAAGAACAACGAATTCCCTATGATTGTGTTCACAGACGCTCGGTGGTATGACATGCTAACACGCCAGCCCACGTCAATGAAGCTTATTAAAAAGCCCGCTCAAAAGGCGGTTGGCATGAGCCGGAATAGGGACAAGGAGGGCAAGGTGGCCTATTATGTTGTTGATCGCCATCGTATCTCACTCTTGACTTGTGATTTATCCTCTATTTTTTTCTTTTTGTTTTGTTGTTCAAAAACTATTTTTTGTAGCCTCAAGTGTTTATGCTACGCTAGTCGAGCATGTGGCCAGAAAGTTAGACTCCCATGATCTATTCCAAAACAAGGCACTCTGGCTAGATCAGACGAGGGATCAGTTAATATTCCAATGGCTTAAAGATCTTGTAGACCAGCCTGCTATGGCATCATGTGTGCCCCATTTTATTATAACAGTTTCAAAACCCTTTACCGCGATGACACATGTAGGGGATGAAATTTTGATCGTCTTGAGTGAGGAGTCTAGGCCAAAGACTACCTACAGTGGTGCGGGCGACTCGAGCGCTCATGTTAAATCTATCGCTACTTAGGGCGGTAGCAGTGACAAATGAAAGAAAGCTCCTGCAAACTCTGGTATTCCAAAAAAGAGAAAAAGTGATGAGGGTTATGTTGAGGTGTATTGAAAGGATTTTGGTAGTGGTGGTGGTGGAGCCGGTGGTGACTGTGGGTCCGGTTGTGGTGGTACCTTGGGTTATACAATCACTCCCACGCATTTAAGGTCCCAGCATGCGGAGCTGGAGAAACATAAGAGGGCACTGGATGTCAAGAAGAGGTAGATGTCGGCGGAGGTGGAGAAGCCCCAAGCCTCCAATGAAACTCTGAATTTAGCGGCTGTTAAACCTTCGTAGAGAAGGTTGAAATTGACAAATGTGCTAGCCAGCCACGAGGTTACTTCTCTAGATATGTTTATTTACAACTGTTTCTTTTTTGTTTAAGGGGCTGTTTGGTAGCCTCTTAATGGCCATTCAGATGCTACCTCTTAATTGTTTAAAACCTCTGAATGAATAAGAGGTAACCTCAAGTCTGAATGGTTAAGAGGTAACCTCTTAATGGTAAATCATCACATGTCACATTATTCTACCTTCTCATTGGTAAAATTCTTAATGGTTCCATTAAGATGTAGCCTCTTAATGACCATTCAGAGGCTACCAAACAGCCCCTAAGTGATGTTCCTCTTTGAAGCTATGTTTTTGTTTACCCGTACTTTGTGTAAAACATATAAAGGTAGAAGAAAAAAAGCAAGCGAAGGATCTCAAGGCAGTGCTAAACTGGCCAGAAGATAATTTTGAAGGTGACTCCATCGTAGACAAAAGATGACATGTGCCCCCACTTGTTGCTCAAACCTATTATAATGGGAAAAGGATTGAAGAGGGGAGCGAGGACCCTGTTATGTGGATCCTTACCCATGATTTGTGGAGAAAGAAAATCCAGTCCTCAAGACCTTAAAGAATGAAAACCCAGGGTTGTTGAGAAGGAAGCCCACACTGCTGCCACGAAAACGAATATTGTGCTTATCACGCCAATTCATCAAGGCGACCATGGTGGTGATGAATATGATGAGTATGAGGGTGATGGTGGTGACGGTGTGGCACAATACTATGGGGCGTATAACCCATTCATCGTTCATCAAGGTGGCCAGGGTCGGGCTTTCCTTTTTCAAGGGACCCAAGTAGCCACATCAATAACAACCTTAACCCTTCCTCGGTTCTGCCATCCTACAAGATCCTATCCTATAACCTACTCTCCTTCATTTCTTCCACTTGGCGCTCTCGCAAGTGCCTTCATGATTAAACCCGCATTTGTTGCACATAGGGAACGGACCCATATACTTCCTTGGGCCCGATCTAATTATGGTAGTAAAAACTTTGGCTTCCTTAACTTCATGGTTCTCATCGGAATTACCAACCGACTTATTTCCCTTCTTGAAATTTGACCACTTGCGTTTTCCAGAACCTGTGATCTCAACAACCGATTCTTTCTTCTCAGACCCCTTCTTGAAAAAGGTTCCCATGCGTACTACATCCTCAGTTAAACTAATAGCAAGATTCACTGCTCTACGAATCGTAGTAGGGTTAGATGAGGTGACCATACTGTAACACCTGTGTCATTTCAACCATCAAACAAATGCCAAGCCAATGAAATATTGTATTTCATGATTGGGATTTGTAAAAATATGTGTATCGTTTACACATATCAACTCTTGTCCGATTTCAAGCTCTAAATCGCTTTCTGGAAGGTTATACGCGCACTGATGCGTAAATATAACCAGTTTAATGCAATGAACACTCCGGAATAGTGAAATAGGCTTAACATACCTTAAATAACCTTTACATAACTTATATATAAGTTTTGGAAGGTTTGGTGTGGTGAAATCAAAGTTTAATCGCTTACAGGGACTAAAGTTGACAAACTGCGAAAATATGCCAATTTGAACTGTAACAGACATTCCGGAGCATGAACATAAGTTAAACATACCATAAATATCCTTCACATAGCTTAGAAATAGGCTTTGAGGTGTTCGGTATGCTAAAATAAACTTTTGTGTCATTCAGGGACTAAAAGTGTCAAAAAAGTGCACAAGTTTGCATTTTCGCGCATAACTTACGTTCTGAATACATCCGGACATCCAAAAATTTATGTAAGCACTAAAATATTTTATTTTAGTGTTCGGCATAAGAAAAATCCATTCGTCGCGTCATTTGGATCGTTTTTCGCGCTCATGCGCATTCCGTCGTAATTAAGCGAACATCGCGTTCGTACGGCCAAACGAACCGACATCCGAGATATTTTTGAACACATTTTAAGTTCCCTATACTTTAACTTCATTTTAGAGCTTTGAAATGGGGTTAACGGGCCTTAAACGTGTCGAAAATGGGCTGAATGCATGACAGGGACCAAAAGTGTAAATCTGCCAAACTTAAGCCTAGCGGTGCGCTACACTTTTAGCGTAGCGGTGCGCTAGGGGTCTGCAGACCAGATGCAATGTACTTAACAGCCTGTTTTCAGCTGGATTAACCACAACCACACATTCCTAATTATCTAGTCATCTGATAAGGATGGATTTCCAGCCACCATAAGGTTCCGACAAGTGTACGGGTTGGATTCATGGCACGTTTTCCATGGAACGATCCTAACAGTTCGGGTATTCCTATAAATACCCAACCCACACAACCTCATTTTGCACAAGAATTCTGATTTGAGAGCTCTAAGTTGAAACCATTGTTTCATACCTGAGTTCTTGGATCGGGATTAGCATTCGGGGACCCTTCGTAAGTATTCCTTCGTTCTTTTCCTTATTTTTACTGCTTTTCGAGTCAGAAAGTCAAACTTTGTTTGACTTTCAGCATTGACCAGTAATGGTCAATGCGAAGTTCGTTTGAACTTCGCAACGTGAGTGTAATCACGTTGGTTATAGTCCCTTGGGACTATGCCTACTGATTACCACGTTGTCTAGGGTCGTAGGGTAAGCGATCTAATAAATCGCTTATACCTTCGAACCCGACCCAGTTTGGTCGATCATTAGGATCCGACCAAATACATTAGGTGACCATAGTGTAGGGAATAACCTTCCGAGGTTATACCCTATGGTCACATCGTTTAAGTAGTTGTATGATAGGTAGTTTATATGCCTTAGGTAAATTACCAGAATACTCTTTTCATGTATAATTGGTAATTAAGCATATGTAACCTAAACTTTTGTCACATAACTGATTTTGTAACATGTTTAGGCATATAACACTTGTCATAGGACTAGTTAGGCGATCCGAACGCGTTCCACGCGAACGACGCGTTAAAGTAGCATAAGCTACCTAAACGGGTCGTAATGGGTCGTAGACACTTAGGTTAAGTTTCATTTAGTATGTAGGCTTTGATTAACCATATCACATGAGTTCCTACACTCATTTGGTTTACAAACCCTCATGCTACCCAGTCTTCCGATTTAGGTCCGGTTTATTAATGTAGTTACCTATATTAGGTGCCGTTTGATATTCCGCGATCTCTAGCATTGCTTGGTGGTTATCCTAGGACTTCTGAGCAATCTCAAGTGAGTACATAGACCCCTCTTTTACTGTTTTCCAAACTGTTTTGGGGTGGAACACATGTGCCTACTTGTTACTTTCAAGCTTTCCTGTTTTCACATCATATACTGCTATGTTCGTTAGTACATTATAGTACATGATTTCATTACATTTCATGCTATGTATTGCCATTGTGTGCATTACTTAGTACATCGTTTTACATGACATTTTGACATAGACATTTGACATAGACATTTCGACATAGACATTTTAACATGATTGACATTGATCATGTATTTCCCACAAAACATAACTTTGATTTAAACCAAGTTTTACTTCAATACTTTGTTTTTGTGCATATGGTTTAGTTGAGACATTTCACTTGCCATACATGGATATTTGACATAGACATTTGACATGGATATTTGACATAGACATTTGACATGGATATTTGACATAGACATTTGACATGGATATTTGACATAGACATTTGACATGGATATTTGACATAGACATTTTGACATGATTTACATCTTGACATGAATACTTTGACATATTATTCAATACATTTGACAATTGATTTAAACATAGACATTTTACATTGTTTGGTTTGGTTTGATTAAGTGATTAATTAACGATGTGTGTGTAATATGATACAAGCATGGTGGATACGCCGCTGGTACTTCCTATATATAAGTGTTTGTATGGTATTACATATCGTAGCGTTATTTGAATCATTTCAGTTTGAGACATAGAACATTTTATACAAGTAACATACTTTTCACAAGACATTGATTTATAAACAACTTATCTTATGCAAACATATTTTACTTGGTTATTCATTTAACCTTACATTTATTTATACTTATCATCTGATCTCATTGTTTTTCAAATGATTTACAAAACAAAGAAAATAACAAGGTTCATGACTAAACATTTTCTCAAACATAAGTCATGAAACCTATTTTCACAAAACCTATGTATCTCACAGGCATTTTTATGCTGACGTACCTATTTTCACATGTGTTTTTCAGGAGCTGTTACATAAGATGACCAAGATACACATAGGCAGACTTGGGCTTTAGTGACAATAAAAGATGCAAGACTAGTTAATTAAGTTGTATTTCCTTGCTTGATAAGACATTGTAACACTTTTAATCAATAAAACAAAACTTCAATTGCCATGGATTTGAGACAATTAATTCTGTTACAACACTCCCCGATGTTTCCGCCACGTTTAGTATGTTCTACGTGGTCGGGGTGTGACACATACTACGGATCTGGGGTGCAAATCCCCAAATATATCATTCAATCCTTTTAAACTTGGGTGTAACCAAGTATGGGACGATTGTTGATATATCATGAAATCGTTGCATATAACCCGCATCATCCACCCATGATAAAATTTCAGAACTCTGTTTCCAACCTTTAAATATCAGTCTGCGAGTAATACTCCTCTCACATAAGATCATTGAGTTCTTCCCATGGCACTCTGTATGCGTAATCACTATAACATTCTGCAAATTTTGTATTATTCGTTTTTGTGTTTTCGTATTCAACCATTGTAATCCGAGACTTTTGATCATAATGGAATTAATTTTATTTTTTTCTCTCAATAATTGTTCAATCAAACATAGGTATATTCATATGATCATCAAGACACCTTTAAAACATTCGAAAACCTACTTATGTTGTGTAAATTCGATATTCAAGACCCAATCAACCAACCATTGTTTCATACTATATTTATAAATTATGTTGGAAACTCAAATTTTGTACAAAAAACCAAAAAGAAATGCATAAAATAAACAAGCCCATGACATTAGGCCTAAGGAATAAAAGAATATATAAATGGGCCAATTTTCAACTTTATATATTTCTTTCACCACCTTAAACCCTAATCTCTCACCTATAAATACCACACTCATTCCACCACTTTTCTTTGCCATTTCTCAAAGAATTCTTCCTTCCTCTTGAAAGTGAGTTCCATCTCCTTTCACCTTCTTCTCGTCTTCTTGTTTTTCTTTGTATTTTCATACTTTCCCATATTGGAGAAATTCTTGTGGAATGTCACCAAATATTTACCATGGTAAACAAAGATGGTGCATCACCAAAATAAGGACCAATCTTGGGTTTTTCTTTTACATGTTTTTTTAATATTTAATTATGTCATTTCCATCTTACATTACTAACCATGATCAATTATTAAAATGCCTAACTTATATGTCTAACTCTTTATTATATGACTAAACTAATACACTAACCGCTAACAATTTACATTCATGTCTTGTCTAACTTCTAACAATTTACATTCATGCCGTACCTAACTTCTAACATTTACATTATGCTTTTACATCCATGTCTTTTACTGCTAGTTCATGTTCACGCATTTGTTTGACCCATTTGGACTAATTCGCCAAAACCAAACCAAGATACCAAACTAACCAATTGTTTGAGTGATCTTGTGTTAAGGTAGGCACTTGTAATGGTTAGGATGCAAATTCCACCATTTACCTACTTGCGTGAATTTTTTGCATCTATTTTATATAATTTTCGAAAACCAAACCAAAATTCCACTTTTCACCTTAGCATGTAAATATTATAGTAAATATAAATAGACATAAAATAAATAATACATATATATACACGTATGTATTGTTAGTAATTCTACTAATTTAATTTTCTAAATTTAATTAGTCTAATCATTCCTTTCTCCATCTAGTTACCATAAACAACCTACTAATTACCTAATTATAAGATTTTGAACTTTTTTTATATAATTAGACTTACTTATGCTTATAATAACATTATTATATTATAGGTGATATTACATATAGTTATATAACAAATTTATATAATTATTAATATCTCTATACATATATATTTTAATTGATAAGTTATTCTTTGTTTCTTATTTACATCTCTAAACTAATATTCAATTCTTTCTTTACTTATTTCATAGACATAAATTAATAGTGTCCAACGTGAGTGTTTGATGGCGAGTGTGAAACACGAGTGCTAAAATGACTATTTTGTGTGATTTAGTGTGTTTTGCATGTTTATATGTGTGGAATACATTTATTGCGAGTTTTCGTGTCATTGCAAGTAAAGCACATAACTCGGTGATGTTAGGTTAGTTAAAGATGATGTGGAGTGTTCGAGAATGAGGAACAAGGCATTCATAGTGATTGAGAGTTGACTCGGGTCAAGATAGAGTTTGGAGATTCAAGGAATGTGATGTTACAAAGTTTAGGGGCCTTCTGGTAATGAAATGGAAGTTAATCATAGCTGATATGTTGAAGAAATAAGGAATAATAAAGTTCAGGGGCTGAAATCAACATATATGGAAAGTCATATAATGGTTATATGTGAATGGAATAATAAATAATGATGTCAAGGGATTAATGTTGATAATTGTTGAAAGTTATTGTGCTTATTCGTGGATTTGTGCATGTGTGCTTCCACCTACGGTTTCTAAACTGTAGGTCACAGTTTAAGGGTGCAAACATATAAAAGAAACAGTGATGCCATACCTCCACCCACGATCAAGACCTCCACCTACGGTGGAGGCATAGTTGCCAAGATATATGATCTGTAACCTACCGTCTCTAGACCGTAGGTGACGGTAGGTTTTTAGGAAGTTTATGGGGTGCGCACATGTTGTTCTTTTGGAGGGTTTTTAATAAGTTTAACCTAGTTTTTCAACAACACTTGATATTGAATGATCTTGGGAGCAGCATGGGCATACTTTTAGCATTCAGTTCATCTTAATCATCATCATATCTTTGCTACTTGCCGAATCAATCATGAATCCATCATATTTCCAAGCCTTTGAAGATCAAGATTGCGAGATGAGCGACTAAAACTATTATGTTTCCTCCGGATGGAGGGTTTTTGTAAGTTAGACATTTTTATGTGTTTGTGACAATCGTATAACTCGGTGATCTAGGCATTTGATGCTTTTCACATTTGATCTGATTATTCTATTGTAAAAGGTTATATTTTATCTAAATTTAATTTTTGATCATTCAATTCCTGGGAGTTCTTGTAATCGGGATATATTTGTAAGGGATTAGGGTTGGTAATTGTAACTGATAATTATTAGATAACCTCTCATTATGTATTGACCGTAGTACTTAGTCTTAGATTATCCAATTGATGAATTAAGTTGAACACGTATATCTATGTGAGTGTTTCGAATAAACACATAATTGAATCTAGCTACAAACCTAAAATTCGGAGGAACCATTGTTTCTCCTACTGATTTAAACTTCGATTTAGTTGTTAATTTAGATAAACAATCAAACCATCAATTGAGAGGTGTTGTTACTGCGATGACTAGGTCCGGATTGGTTTGCTTGAGGACAATCAAAGGCAAGTGTGGGAATGTGATGGCGAGTGTGAAACACGAGTGCTAAAATGATTATTTTGTGTGATTTAGTGTGTTTTGCATGTTTATATGTGTGGAATACCTTTATTGTGAGTTTTCATGTCATTGCAGGTAAAGCACATAACTCAGTGATGTTAAGTTAGTTAAAGATGATGCGGAGTGTTCGAGAATGAGGAACAAGGCATTCATAGTGATCGAGAGTTGATTCGGGTCAAGATACAGTTCAGAGATTCAAGGAATGTGATGTTACAAAGTTTAGGGGCCTTCTGGTAATTAAATGGAAGTTAATCATAGTTGATATGTTGAAGAAATAATGAATAATAAAGTTCAGGGGCTGAAATCAACATATATGGAAAGTCATATGATGGTTATATGTGAAGGGAATAATAAAGAATGAAGTCAAGGGACTAATGTTGATAATTGTTGAAAGTTGTTGTGCTTATTCGTGGATTTATGCATGTGCGCTTCCACCTACGGTTTCTAAACCGTAGGTCATGGTTTAAGGGTGCAAACATATAAAAGAAACAGTGATGCCATACCTCCACCCACGATCCAGACCTCCACCTACGGTGGAGGCATAGTTGCCAAGAGATATGAACCGTAACCTACGATCTCTAGACCGTAGGTGGCGGCGGGTTTTTAGGAAGTTTATGGGGTGTGCACATGTTGTTCTTTTGGAGGGTTTTTAATAAGTTTAACCTAGTTTTTCAACAACACGTGACTTTGAACGATCTTTGGAGCAGCAAGGGCATACTTCTAGCATCCAATTCATTTTAACCATCATCATATCTTTGCTACTTGCCGAATCAATCATGAATCCATCATATTTCCAAGCCTATGAAGATCAAGATTGCGAGATGAGCGGCTAAAACTCTTATGTTTCTTCTGGATGGAGGGTTTTAGTATGTTTGACAATTTTATGTGTTTATGACAATTGTATAACTCGGTGATCTAAGCATTCGATGCTTTTCACCTTTCATCTGATTAATCAATTGTAACCGGTTGTATTTTATCTAAATTTAATTTTTGATCATTCAATTCCAGAGGTTTCTTGAAATCGGGATATATTTGTAAGGGATTAGGGTTGGTAATTGTAACTGATAATTATTAGATAACCTCTCATTATGTATTGACCGTAGTACTTAGTCTTAGATTATCCAATTGATGAATTAAGTTGAACACTTATGTCTATGTGAATGTTTGGATTAAACACATAATTGAATCTAGCTACAAACCTGAAATTCGGAGGAACCATTGTTTCTCCTACTGATTTAAACTTTGATTTTAGTTGTTAATTTAGATAAACAACCAAACCATCAATTGAGAGGTGTTGTTACTGCGATGACTAGGTCCAGATTGGTTTGCTTGAGGACAATCAAACGCAAGTGTGGGAATGTGATGGCGAGTGTGAAACATTAGTGCTAAAATGATTATTTTGTGTGATTTAGTGTGTTTTGCATGTTTATATGGGTGGAATACGTTTATTGCGAGTTTTCGTGTCATTGCAGGTAAAGCACATAACTCGGTGATGTTAAGTTAGTTAAAGATGATGCTGAGTGTTCGAGAATTAGGAACAAGGCATTCATAGTGATCGGGAGTTGATTCGAGTCAAGATAGAGTTTAGAGATTCAAGGAATGTGATGTTTCAAAGTTTAGGGGCCTTCTGGTAATTAAATGGAAGTTAATCATAGTTGATATATTGAAGAAATAAGGAATAACAGAGTTCAGGGGCTGAAATCAACATATATGGAAAGTCATATGATGGTTATATGTGAAGGGAATAATAAACAATGAAGTCAAGGGACTAATGTTGATAATTGTTGAATGTTATTGTGCTTGTTCGTGGATTTGTGCATGTGCGCTTCCACCTATGGTTTCTAAACCGTAGGTCACGGTTTATGGGTGCAAACATATAAAAGAAACAGTGATGCCATACCTCCACCCACGAGCCAGACCTCCACCTATGGTGGAGGCATAGTTGCCAAGATATATGAACCGCAACCTACGATCTCTAGACCGTAGGTGGCGGCGGTTTTTTAGGAAGTTTATGGGGTGTGCACATGTTGTTCTTTTGGAGGGTTTTTAATAAGTTTAACCTAGTTTTTCAACAACACTTGACATTGAACGATCTTGGGGAGCAGCAAGGGCATACTTTTAGCATCCAATTCATCTTAATCATCATCATATCTTTGCTACTTGCCGAATCAATCATGAATCCGTCATATTTCCAAGCCTTTAAAGATCAGGATTGCGAGATGAGCGGCTAAAACTCTTATGTTTCTTCTGGATGGAGGGTTTTTGTATGTAAGAAAATTTTATGTGTTTATGACAATCGTATAACTCGGTGATCTAAGCATTCGATGCTTTTCACCTTTGACCTGATTAATCAATTGTAACCGGTTATATTTTATCTAAATTTAATTTTTGATCATTCAATTCCTGAGAGTTCTAGTAATCGGGATATATTTGTTAGGGGATTAGGGTTGGTAATTGTAACTGATAATTATTAGATAACCTCCCGTTATGTATTGACCGGAGTACTTAGTCTTTGATTATCACAATTGATGAATTAAGTTGAACACTTATGTCTATGAGAGTGTTTCGATTAAACACATAATTGAATCTAGCTACAAACCTGAAATTCAAAGGAACCATTATTTCTCCTACAGATTTAAACTTCAATTTTAGTTGTTAATTTAGATAAACAATCAAACCATCAATTGAGTTTTACTTTTCTGCAATAGTTAATCAACACTTGACAATACGACACTTTCCACAATCCTCCTCTGGTTTGATATCCGACTTATCCTATCTACATAGTTTATTTTGGTTTTTGCATGTTCTTCACGACAGACATCAAAATGGCGCCGTTTCCGGGGAGGCGTGCGCAAAGTGTTTAGTGTTAAGTTTTAGTAAAAAAGATTAAAAAATCCAAAAATAGAGTCATTTTGTTTTGTCTTGTTTTGTTTAGAATTATAGGAGATTTTTCTTGTTTGTGTTGCGAAGGTGATCTCTTACGTGTATGCATCATACTCGGAAGTCTGGGAAGTCTTCGCCTCTAGTTTATGATCTAGAAATTGAGCGAACCGTTCGGCACACCCGAGTGTTGCACTGAGAAAACAAGATCTTGAATTCACCGCTATCGTCAATCAAACCATGGAAAACTCAAGTAATCAACCTTCCACTCCATCTCAACAAACTCAATTCTCACTGACACCCACTCAACCCACACCAAACACATTTATACCATCCAACCAACCAGCACAATCCACCCAAGCTACTACTACTACCGCTACCGCTCCACTTCCACCTATGCCACCACCACCGTTTCCCTAATTTAGACAACTTACCGCCATTCTCAACCCAACCCAACCCAACCCAACCTGACCCTCCTCAATACCCGCCATACACCCAAACTTCAACTATTCAGCAATCTTCACCATATGTAAGGAGTATCACCAATGAAACCCCACCTAATCAAACGGGGCCCTCTAGCTCATCTACTACCCTACCTCGGCCAAATCAACCTGCACCTTATCAACCCGCAAATCAGCAGCAACAATACTCTGCAAGAACTACAATGTTTGAACAACGGGATGGTGCAATGGACTTCGGGGATGGATATGAAACCTATGAGAATTATGGGAGTAATCAGTATGGAAGACAAATGATGAATTTGGGAAATCAAGAAGGGTATAATATGGGATTTAGGTATATGGATTGGGGAAGTTATGAAGTGGCTGTGAATCAAGAACTAGTTTACGCACCTTTACCGGTAAATCAGCAACCAATTAACACAAGACCGGTGAACGTCTAAATTCCAATGATGACTCAGCAAAGATCGGTACCTCAACAAGCACCGATACCACAGATGCAAGCTCTGCAGAGACCGCTTCCAAGGAATTTACCTCCATCGATCAACAACTTTGAAGGTATTCCAAGAAGAGTTGACCGACCACCAGTACGGGGGGTCGAAAGCCACTTCAAACCTGTGATAGCTAGTAATCTGTCACCAGTGGTTATACCTCTATTAGGTGGGAGATCATTTGAGGTCCGAGCTCAATCAATACAAAGTTTACCCAAGTACCATAGTTTGGAAACAGAAGAACCGTATCTACATATTGCTGCATATGACGCTCGATGCAATACAATTGGGGGTCAAGGTTTCAACGCAGATGATGTGAAGACAATGCTCAGCAATGGTTTCACTCACTACCACCGGCCTCAATCTTCACATGGCCCGAGAAGCAGCATCTCTTCTTAGATGAGTTCTACATACCCAACGTACTAACAATGCTAGGAAAGACATTCGGGGTTTTCAACAGCAACCCGGTGAGCTTTTCCACGAAGCATTTAATCGATTTAAGATGATGCTCAAGAATTGTCCACACCATGGGGTACCATTATAGGAACTACTCAATGCCTTCCATGAAGGTTTGATAGATGAAGATGCGAGGGATTTGAGCTTAATATCTAATGGTACGTTCGGTACGAATTATAAGCAAGAAGATTAGGAGTATTTGGAGAAGAATGCGAGAACGTTGAAGCGAAAGGCACAATCTTCGAGAAGCACTCGTCGTTCTAGTGAGAACGGCGGAAAATACCCCGGATGTTAATGGGCAAATGCCTTTCTGTGGGCATTGTGGAGATTTAGGGCACATTGCAGATCAGTGCCCTAGTATCGTTGGTAGCGTTGACGATGTCAATTTTGTTCAAGGTAATGGAGGTGGTGGTTGAAACTTCAACATGAACTCTAATACCTATCATCCGGGTTTTGGAAATCACCCGAATTTCAGTTACGGGAATGAAAACAATCAAAGCAATTCGGGATTTCAAGGGAATTACCAATCAGGTGGTCAACGAAACTTCAATCAACCCCGTTTTCAATGTAACTTTCAAGGGGGTAATAATCAAGGGTTTCAAGGAGGTTATCAGAATACCCAGAAGGGATCAACTGGACCCTCCAATGCTACCGGGGGTAATGATGTGATGGAAATGTTGAAGTTGATGCAACAGGAGATGTAGAAGCGCAATCAGCTGGATGATGTGCGGGCACAGAATGATGAAGTGTGGGATAAGGCCATTCAATCATTAACTACACCAATGCGCCAACTCGCGAGTGAGTTGAAGGAATTGAAGCAGAATAATGGAAGGCTGCAGAGTGATACAACAACCAATCCAGCTCATCAGAAGAAGGGAAGTCTAGTCGGCCAGGTAAGTACCCTTCGTAGTGGTAACGTTTATAATAGAGTCGACAGTCCACCACAAATGGTTGATGGTGTGGTGGAGGATTTAGGTGAGGATGGTGAGAGCGAGGTTGAACCGGAACATAATTTAATTAAAATTGATGATAACACTAACTCTAAAGCCGGTAATGAAAATGTTGAACCTCTAAAGGCTAAGGAAGGGGAACCAATTCCACCTCCCATTCCCGAAGCCTTGAAGAATCCGGGTAACAAAAGTACTAGCTATTTACCCGCGCGATGCGTCGGGAGTGGCGATTTACAATAGGGTACTCGTTTACCGTTAGTTTATCAGTCGTCTCGTGATATATTGTATAGTACTTAAGTTAATATTCTTATTCGTGATATGTTTGCACTCGTTTTTCTGTTAGTTTATCAATTCTTCGGTGATATACTTTGTTAATTTTTTTAGCTGTAGCTTCGGCGTGATCTATCTATGCCTTGAATGTTTTTGGAATTTTTGATGTGAGTACGAAGAAAATTTAAGGTTGTTAGATACATTTAGCCAGGGGCGGATCCAGGGGTGTTTTGGGGGTTTCCCAGGAACCCCCTTGGTTGGCAAAAAATGGAAAAAATTAGTGAAAACTTTGTATGATTTGGAAAAAATTAGTGAGAATCTACCAAAAGGAACCCGGTGAAAAAAAATTCCTGAATCCGCCACTGCGTTTAGCCAATCTGATAAACTATGAGTTTAAAGTTGATGTAGGATAGCGTAATTAAAACAAAAAGAGTACAAAACAAGCAAGTAGATGTAATTAAAAAAAAGAGTACAAAAACTCAGAAATAGGGTATAAAAACCCAAAAATAGGGCATTTTAATACCCGGTTTCTTAAGAACCGGAACTGGGCACATAGTGGTTTTTTAGTCAAATAACCGGAACCGAACCATTATAGCAATAACCGGTTCCAACCCTTAAAACAAGAAACCGAAACCGGTTCCTGAACCGGAACCAGTTATTAAAAATACCCAGTTTATGCACCTCTAACCACCAACGTGACTGTGATCCTTTTAGAACATTTTGAGACAATGAAATTGATAGTAAATCAACATCAATTGTATACATTCCGCGGATTTGAGTTTTGAGAGAACTAAATAAGAACATGAAGTTTTTTCAACTTACATTTATCTCAATAGGAGTCACCAACATGAAGTTCAAACATGACCATTTGACAAATAATGTTGGGCACAATTTTCAGAAAACTAAGATAAATAATATTTTCTCGTTTATAGTATTAAAGATTCTTGACATCTTAAAAGCATTCTGCAAGTGCTCTTCATGAGCCTATTAAATTAATGACTTCAAATAAGTTAGACTATCCACTACGGTGATCGGTTTCACCAACCGGTTGCCACATTTACAAAAAGACAAAAAAAACATTTGCAATTTAAAAATGTAAAAATTAATTTATGCTTCAAACGGTTTGGTGGAACAACCAAAGGTTGCAAACGGTTGCTAAATATTATAATATATATTTTTTCTTTTCTATGTTATCAATATAAATTTTTATAATAAATAATAATTACAAATCATATTTATATAATAAAATATTAGTTTAGGTTGGGTTGTGAATGTGAGTGAAAATTTGAATTGGGTTGGGTTGTGTAGGTGGAAGAGAGAGAAATTAGTATTTTATTGAAAAATTGGGTTGGGTTGGGTTGTGATAGTGGATAGTCTAGCAAGATATTTATATTCTTTTACTGAAGAGGATATCAAATGGGCATTAAACATGGATATTATTTTAGGAGAGGGGAAAATGTTGACTAAAAAATGCTCACTTCTGCTAGTTTTGAACTTCTATGAGGCTGGAGGGTGTGGGGCGCCACCCTTCACCACCTGGACACCTATAGCGCCCCCCCCCCCCCCTCCGCCATCCACCACACCCCCGTCGCCATAGCCGGGGCGCCATTGAAGCTCCGCCAACATGTTAACGAGAGAAGAGGGGCGTTTTCAGGTGGGGACCATGTTCTAAACCAATGATTTTTTTTTTTAATTTTGGTTAATAGGGGGCTCTATCCACACCCTGCAATTTAAAAGGGGCTCCATGGCTGAGTTGGATCCTAGGTGGCGCTGACATGGAGCTTAGGTGGACTTGATAAAGCCCATGGGGCTCCATCCACACCTCCTAAACAGACTATCTTTTATGTCTAAAGATTACTTAAACCTTTGTGGCAGCCATAAAGAACAAGTGTATAGAAACCATAATTTAATATGCGCACTCGTTTAATTTAAAAGTTAAAAAGGATAACGACAAAGTGAACAAAGGTTAAATAAAACAGTTCCTAGCTTTTAACCAATTAGTGCCATAATTCAAACCCCATAACAGGGCCTTCAGCGAACCATAAACCAGGCCCATTTTCAGGCTATGGGGCCTGGCCTTCACACGAGAAACCCACCAAAGGGCCATCGCCAAGTCTGACCATATAGAGAACCAACCAGGCCAGTAGATCAGCGCCAGTAACCCAGTTGTGGTAGGCTTGAATGGGATAAATCCAGCCCAGTTTTGACATATGGGACTGGTCACGAACTCACTGTACGTGGACCTCTATGTGCATCTCTATGAACAATACCATTTTTGCCAAAAACAATTCCGGTTAAAAGAAAACAATAGAAAATAAGTGAGTCACAAATTCAATTAAATTATTAACTCTATATAGATCTTTTTTTTAACAACCAACGAAAGAATTTTATTGAAACAAGCTAGCGCGTTGCTAGCAAACGCCCAGTACAGATACATCCATACATTACCAAAGGTCACCAACCTATTCTATGCACGTTGAAACAAAAATGTGCTCTACAGTTTTCGGGAACTCGCCACAAATGGGACAAAACTATGAACTCACACTGATGTTCCTCCTAGCCAAAGCGCACCTTGTCAGAATGTGATTCAAGCTTGCACGCCACACCAAAATTTCCACTTTTTTAGGAACCCAGCCATTTCTTTTGCATACAAAAGGAGCTGAAGTAAATCGAGTAACCTGCAGCCGTTGTTTCACACTCCGAACAAAAAAAAAAGAGCCACCCCGTCCAGTTCCCACACCCAAGCATCGCGTCTCGTAGTTAACACGTGAGTTGCAACTAAGCTGCAGAGCTGCTATAAATCTGCAGCCTCCGGCCCACCCAAAAAGGCCCGTTTCCGCACCCAGCTCCAACAGTCCAACCAGCCCCATTTTGAGGAACCTGATCCGAGACAGTTATGAACTTATTACTTTCTAGAGCGAACAATGCTGGGACTCTATATAGATCTAATGCAGCCAAATTTGAACTCTTCAGTCGTTCAAAATGGGACCCATAAAATAGAAAATTTTCACTATTAAAAGTATATCATGCAAATATCTCATAATAAAAAAAAATCTTACCACAATCTATGACCAAAACCATTAAGTTAGCTGTTACATCTTCAGCCCATCATCATCTCGAAGAGCTGAAGAGGCATCATCACAGTTTGGATTCGATAGAAAGAGATAGGGACGATGAGAATTGGAATGGTTCCCTCTCTTTGCTCGAGCTGTACTCGATGTCTCAGCCCCACCAAAAACCGTCAATCTTCAGAGAATCTATGGAGTCAGCTGCAAAAGTAGATAAAAATTCAAAACCACAACAAACTTAACACAACAATTCACCAAAAATAACAAAAACAAAAAACGGAAACAATGTTATACCACAGCTAACCAACAATACATCTAGAGAGCCAGATTTGATCTCTTTGGATAGTTTATTCATCTCAGGAAGAATAAACTTTGCTCGAGCTGTACTCGATGTCTCAGCCCCACCAAAAACCGTCAATCTTCGGAGAATCTGTGGAGTCAGCTGCAAAAGTAGATAAAAATTCAAAACCACTACAAACTTAACACAACAATTCACCAAATATAACAAAAAAAACGGAAACAATGTTATACCACAGCTAACCAACAATACATCTAGAGAGCCAGATTTGATCTCTTTGGATAGTTTATTCATCTCGGGAAGAATAAACTTTGCTCGAGCTGTACTCGATGTCTCAGCCCCCTCCAAAAATCGTCAATCTTCGGAGAATCTGTGGAGTCAGCTGCAAAAGTAGATAATAATTCAAAACCACTTTTTAAAACAAACCATAAAGCTTAGGTGCAACATAATCTAAATAATTGCTAAGAAAACAAACCCCCAGATCCTAGTTGAATAACAAAGATTAAACTCAAGTAAGCAAGAAGAATACCCTACGATTTGGTAACCATAATAAGATCTTGTTGCGACACACATAAACAGCAAAACAAAAGTTGATAAATACCTACTTTGGTTTTTTTAAATCCGTCAAAGTAGACCTCCTTGCACACAGAGTAAAAGTCGTCTCTACATAAAGATTGCATCGCCATCATTGCTGTCTTAGGTATCTATCATCTGGGATTCAGACCACCAATCTTTTATGGGCCATATTAGTCTACCTGAAATTTTAAAAAATCAACACTTTAATTATTTCAGATCTTACATTTGCTTGATGTAACATTAATTCCTTCCCTTTTACTTACTTCTACTGCTTAGAGAACATATCACAATAGTCTTACTCATGTACTTTGCCTCTTAGATCTACAGTAGCAGGATGAACTACACGTTTCACGAGTGTTGGACCCCTGACCTGACCCGTGACCATAATGCTTCACAGTCATCATAGCCTGGAATGTCCGGTCAAAAGTAAAGGATATCACTAACTAATTTGATAAATACCTAGGGTGGAAACTCTACCATTATTGAAGAACATTTAACCAAATATGTAGCATATCTAAATTCATGCATAACTCTTTCAAAAGCAACACCACCATAAAAGCGAAGGGTACGTGACATGTAAATTTGATTTTTGGTCAATATGCTCAAACATATGATGTTAAGGTAATATTGGTTTAAGATCTCAGAGGTGGATATGGATGCGTGCACATGAAAAGCTTAATGTAAAACAATACACTATTTTTTTTAAATAAACCCTATCGTAACCTCATTGAAAAACTTATCAATCCCACCAAAAAAATGCAAACAGGCATCTAAAAATCTATCAATTAGTGTTCATGTTCCAATATTCTTGAAAATCAGAAATTAAACTACAATAAAAAATAATAAACCTGGTTTCTGTGCGAAGTAGACTCCAAGTTCTGCTTTCAGTCAAAGTATACTCCAAGTTGCTCTGCGAAAAAAACAAATACAACTAAACAAATTTTTGATAAAAATAATTGATATGAACATACAAAAGTCAAAACTATAATCCTCTGAATAAGTATACTTTAGCGTTAGAAAAAAAACAGAGGCTACAAATGAAGGGGAAGAGACCAAGACCTGCTATTCATGGATGCTAAGACAATGAAGCTGATGCTATTGCCATATTCAAGCAACCTTAGGCGAATCTGATGCTGGCTTGTTGAACAACATAGCAAAGAGAAATCAAAAGCCCTAAATGAGACTACTTGCACAACATAGCAAAGAGAAGATGATGACAGATGCTCCAGATCTAAAACCGTGGTTCAATGTTGTAGATGAATTTGAGAGAGAGAGAGAGAAAAGGAGAAGACTGATTTGAATTTTGAAAGGGTCGTATTATTGGCACACCTTGGGGTGTAAATCGACACCCTCAATACGCATCGTATAGACACCCTCAATACGCATCGTATAGGCCTATACGATGCGTATTGAGGGTGTCGATTTAATTTTTTAATTTTTGCAAGGTAGCTTCTTGTCACGCGGTAGCAGCTTTCCGTCATGCGAACGAAGAAGCAGCACTTTGGACATTTGTTAGTCTTCAAACATCTAGGAAACATTATTTGAAGGCGGTCTCTTTGCTTCGTCCACTAGAACTATTTGTGTATGCATTCTTAGGGTTTTTATTATTTGATCAATGGAAGTTGAAATCGGCTTTGTATTTAGCACACGAAAGTACTCATGTGATGATTCGAAACATTCCGAATAACTAGCAGAACCCGACACTTCTTATGTGATGATTCGAAACATTCCGAATAACTAGTAGGACCCGACACGTCTTCTGTGATGATTCGAAACATTCCGAATAACTAGCAGTACCCGACAATCACAAGTTGTTGATCTTTGGGTGGTGATTTACTCCCGAACAAACCATGCCCACCTTGACCAGTATAGATAAGCGTATCCCTCGATCCACTTACATTCGAATAACGCTGAGAATCCACAATGCTTATGGCCAGATTCTTCCCTTCAATCTTGGCAAAATCAATGCCTGCTTTGTAACGTCCACTTTCCATAAGGTCTAAACTCAATACTTTATTGTCGAAAATCACTACCCAATTTGAACTTTTTACATACCATTAGAAATAAAGTTAATTGTTCATACAAAAACCATTTCCGTTTAGACATTCGCAACCAACTAGGTTTATACGTAAGACGTGGCATACTAAGATTTAAAGTTTAACAACTAAACATAATTTATTTGTAACAAAGGTATTTGAAACACCCTTAATGCACATTCGGAAATATTATTAATGACATACTATTTCTAACAAAAATTGGGCATGACCCGTCCGTAACATGAGCGGTTCCCTGTTTTTTTAACAATCATCATCATTTCAAGAAATTCTACGACACGTTCAAAAGACATAACATGTTAAGCTTTAAGGTCTAGCTACTAAACAAAAGTTATATACCACAAAAATATTGTTGACCCATAACATAATCACAAAGTAGCGGAAGCGCATGATGGACATGATTCGTGTGTGTTCGTTCCAAGTCGCCAAGCCATTATGTAGAGAATTTACCTACATCAAACAACAAACTTGAAGAGTTAAATTCCATTAACTATGTTACATTTTATCTAATAAACCAATTCATCTATTTCGTGTCTTCACATTATTCTTGCACTTACTACCCATCGAAACGGGTCAAACATACTTATCTCAAAATAGAGATAAAACATACCATTCATTACTTTCCCGTTGAAACGGGTCAAAACATACTATCTCATTACTGAGATTAAACATACATTTATTAACCCACTAGAAACGGGTAATTACATTCGTAACATAAACTTCCATTTGGTCCGTTTACCACAGACGAATACATTCCTTTCATCTTTTGTACTTTCATCAACTCCAATCTGTTTATAATGGTTCGAGTAATTACATTCCTTTCTTACATAACTTTCCAATATACGGTCTATTCGAGACAAACCAATCATAACACAATATCATTCATAAACTTTCTTTTCATATTGATTTTGATATAAAACGACAAGTTACAAAATAAAGTTTGTATGCATAAAACAACATACCTCGATCTTGTGAGCCTTCCAATTTCCTAGCGTTTGAGCTTTCTTCTTTTATGCCTACATTAATACATTCACTCTTTTAGCCCAAACTATATCATTCCATCATTCATATAATTCCTCATATGACAACATTATCATAAATGAACAAATTTCACATATTTGTTCTCTTAGACATTTCATCGAACACTTGGCGGGTTTCGCATTGATAGGACATTTTGTACAAATATTCAAAGACATAATCCTACTAGTTCATCTAGTAACTTACCAACAATCAACCAAATTCATAAATCCTTCTTAACCTTCACTGATTTATTTAACATTTCAAGTATTACAACAACATCATATGTTAGAATTACACATGATTACTTCTATTTTTGATCATCTCATTCATAACATATTTTATCAAATGGGTTTATACTAAAATCATTCAATGACCTAAAATCAAGCATGATTCTTGTTCTAGAGGGCATTCCTAACTCCAATTTACACATTTTGTTACATGAACTCAATATAGGGTTGTAACCCACTTCCTACAAAATCATAATTTCAAAGAATTGAACTTACCACTTCAATAATCGAGTTCAGTATAGCGTTATTTGATGTTCATGCAGTGCATTATCCTTCAATTTCAAGTTTAATTGCTTGATTCTTTGAAACAAGGGTTTCCCCTTGTGCTCCTGTTCTTGTTCGATCCCCAGACACACACACTGTGTGTGTTTTGGGTTTAATTCTTTTTTCATAAATTGAGTTTAGTAATTTACACCTTTGGCCCTTCTAGTTTATTTACTTAGTTATCTTATACCTTTTTCATTACATTACTAATATTTGTATCATTTCCATTAACTAAGTTAAATCTTTAATTGATTTAACTTTTATGTCTAGTAAATCTTTTTGGGGTGTTACATGCTTGTTTCAGTTATTTCTGTTGATCCACATAACCCGTATAGGTCTATACTTTTGTTTCCCATAGCCACCGTTTCCGTAGACAAAACAAGGATCGTTCTAATAGATTACTTTGTGTTATAGAACTTCCGAGCTAACATCTGACGTAGCAAGTACAATTGTATTGAGTTTTGTCAGACAATACTTCATTTGTCGAGAAACCATACTGTCAAGAAACTAACATCTTTTAATACTTTATTTATCGAGAAACCATACTGTAAAGATCTCTACACAAACTCTTCTACATCTTTTAACTAATTGTCCATCACTTAAGACCTTGAAAGATTTGTTGAAATCGAATTTGTGTATCTGAATCAGGTTCTCTGCCTTAGATCGGTCATTCCTTGTGATACATGAACGTTTGATTTAAATATGGATAACGCAAACAAGTTCTCCACAGTTAGTTATTCAGATCTCTGTTCGGTCATCTTTCCAAACTGCAACACACGATAAAATACGCTAAAATACGTTACAATACGCTAAAATATGCTAAAATACGTAAAAATACCCTAAAATACGTTACAAATGCGTATTGAAAAAGTAAGGTGTGTAGATAGATAGGAAAGTGTCGAAATAGAATTCCCCATTGTATAACCGTATTATATACTACGCTAATTTCTCCACTCACCGTGAAATCGAACAGTTTCTTCGTATATTCCGTCCGGTTTCTGAATCAACAGAAATAACTGAAATAACTTGAATCGAATGCGGTGTGTACGTTAAATACCGTTCACCGCTTTTTTAGTTGCTTCTCCTGTTAAGTTTCTGAACCAACCGAAATCCACAAAAATACAAACAGTTCTCCGTCGCTAATTTCTCCACTCAACGTGAAATCGAACAGTTTCTTCGTAGATTCCAACAAAGTTAATATTCATTGTGGTGGATGCAAGCATATAGTTAGAAACCGGTGGTATTGAACCAACATTTCCTTGAAACAGACTAAACACTACAAAGATGTTGGGAATTAAACGCATGTACGTGACAAAATCATCTACTTTCTGAATCTGAATCTGAAGAACCCGACACGTCTCCTATGATGATTCAGAGATCGGTCATTCCTTGTGATACATGAACGTTTGATATAATATGGATAACGCAAACAAGTTCTCCACAGTTAGTTATTCATATCTCTGTTCGGTCATATTTCCAAATACGCTAAAATATGCTAAAATACCCTAAAATACGTTAAAATACGCTAAAATACCCTAAAATACGTTAAAATACGCTAAAATACCCTAAAATACGTTAAAATACGCTAAAATACGCTAAAATACGTCAAATATACTATTACATACGCAACAATATGTTAGAATACTTCAAAATTTGCAAAAATACGTCAAAGTACGCAACTAACGATATTTCCACACACGTATACATATAATGCGGCACTATGGAGTTCAAGTGGATTTCAAACAAAACTGTATGTAATCATAGAATAAGATATTCGAACGCAACCGAACAGCACCGAAACGACTATTGTTGAAGGTATACGTAATAAAACGACAATATATGCGAAAATTCGGCAAAAAACGAGACGTATACGCGTCGAACCGAGGGAAACACGATAACACTTAATTTGAAATAACACCATATACAATCGTATAGGCCTATGTTGTATCGTATATCAGATTAATACGAATCGTATATGCCTATACGATTCGTATTAATCTTTGAATTTTCTCAAAAATACCCCTGAATTTATCAGAAAACCAGGGGTATTTTAGTAAAATCATCGATTAATACGCATCGTATAGGCCTATACGATGCGTATTGAACTATAAATTTCTCAAAAGGTGTTTCTTCAAATCAAGGATTCCATCATTACAACCACTTGTTTTCAACAGAGATGTAATGCAATGATTCCTCTCAATTGAATAGACCGACACTTGCTTCATAGGACTCACTTGAATCATCTCGGCTGTTATAACAGTATCAGGTTCTCAAAACAAGGATCGTTCTAATAGATTAAAGAACGCTGATATCTTGGAATTGATCTTGGAACAACACACTTTTGTTAAGAAGGCGGTCTCTTTGCTTCGTCCACTAGAACTATTTGTGTATGCATTCTTAGGGTTTTTATTATTTGATCAATGGAAGTTGAAATCGGCTTTGTTATAACAGTATCAGGTTCTCAAAACAAGGATTGTTCTAATAGATTAAAGAACGCTGATATCTTGGAATTGATCTTGGAACAACATACTTTTGTTAAGAAGGCGGTCTCTTTGCTTCGTCCACTAGAACTATTTGTGTATGCATTCTTAGGGTTTTTATTATTTGATCAATGGAAGTTGAAATCGGCTTTGTTATAACAGTATCAGGTTCTCAAAACAAGGATCGTTCTAATAGATTAAAGAACGCTGATATCTTGGAATTGATCTTGGAACAACATACTTTTGTTAAGAAGGCGTTCTCTTTGCTTCGTCCACTAGAACTATTTGTGTATGCATTCTTTTGGTAGTTAACAACGCTAATTAGGAAAAAATATGCAAGGTGTGTAGATAGACAAATGGGGTGTTGAAATAGATTTCCCCAAAATTAATCAATCGATTACTATAACAGGATGGATGTGACACACATAGATAGATAATATTCACTGTGGTGGATGCAAGCATAAAGTTAGAAACCGGTTGCGGTTGCGATTTGTATTTCGCATAGCCACCGTTTCCGTAGAAGAACCCGACACGTCTTCATGTTACGGAGAATGTTCTAGAAATTGAAGGAAAAGGAAAAGATTTGTTGAAATCGAATTTGACAACTATGACATCTTATTAAAAGTAGCAATCACCTCCAATCATTTCCTGGTCAAATCACACACTATAAAGTTATAAAGTTATCGTTTGTTGAGAATTAAACGCATGTACGTGATAAAACAAGGATCGTTCTAATAGATTAAAGAGAATAAACCAAGTACAAAATCATCTGCTTTCTGAATCTGAATCTGAATGTTAACATTGACTCATAAACCCTTGAATCCCAACGCTTCTATGATGATATCAGTGTTGTTTATCACCCAGTGTGAGCATTGGAAGCCCCGACCACTAGCAGAAGAACCCGACACGTCTGCTATGATGATTTAGAGGTCGGTCTCGGGTGGGCATAAGATCCGTGGGCCCTATTGTCGGATATGTGACTCAAGAAAGTCATTGGACTGCCGCCGATGAAGTCAAATGTGATCAAACTTGGACATCAAACGTAGACCGACACTTGCTTCATAGGACTCACTTGAATCGTCTCGGAAGTGGATTTCGGTTGGGTCAGATCTCTTTGGGTATATTCGAAACTAACTAAAATACGTTGAAGTATTGAATCAACAGAAATAACTGAAATAACTTGAATTATCTCGGAAGTACTAAACAACAGAAGGATGAGATATCGGCGGTTAGCTCGGAGAAGTTTCTCTCAACCATGTGTGATCCAGAGGTCGGTTTACTTTGTGTTGTAGAATTTCCGAGCTAACATCTGACGTAGCAGGTACAATTGTTTAGACAATCTGGGATTAAGTTCCGCAAATTGGGAACCACATTGTAGACTGGTTGGCTTGAATGGTTTTAATAATACTTGAAAATGGAAATAATCGTGTCAAGATCTTTATCAATCATATCATCGACCAACTGCTCGAAATCCCTTTCGTTTCTCGGGTTCGCATTCGACACAACACAACACAACAAAAAATAAATTCAAAAAAACAGGGGGTTGATACGCATCGTATAGGCCTATACGATGCGTATCAAACCCGCCGCCAGACACAGCCTGCACTTGTCAGTCTGCCATGTTTTTTACTTTAATTCAATACGCATCGTATAGGCCTATACGATGCGTATTGAATTCAAAAAGTGTGTAGATAGACAGGAGGGTGTGTAGATAGAAAACCCCTTTTGAAATAAGATTTACACTCCGTGTCTCATTTAACAGGGGGAGGGGAGGGAAAAGAGATGAAAATATGAAAAACCATGTTCACGAGTTTCATTTAACAGGGAGATGAGAGAGAAAAGGGAAGAAAATATGACCATATATTCATCCTCCCAAATTAGAGAGATTAGGAGAGAAAACTTTCCCTCCCCTCCCTTCCCCTTCCCATCTTAAATGAGACTCGGGAACATAGTGTTAGGGTTTTCAAAGGCCGTAAGACGAGATGAGCGGGAATTCAAAAATTGGATGAATTTGAGGCCGCCCAAAAGGATGATGCATAATGAGGTTGTACCTGATGCATAAACACAAGTACCTTTTAAGTAAGTGGCAAATGACCATTTCTGCCCTTCGGATATGCATTATATATATAGTATAGATAGTATAGATAATCAACAAGCGGGGGCCTCAACAAGAGGAAATCTAGGAGGTGTTTAAATAAGTCAAAATCAATTTACCTCTACTTGACGCAATTAAACAGGTTCTGGCTTATGCCAAATACTTAAAGGATATGTGCACCCAAAAACGGCAACACAAAGTCCCTAAGAAAATTGACTTAACTAAAAGGGTGAGTTCCGTTTTGAATGGAGTGCTTCCACCTAAGTTGCAAGATCCAGGAACGCCCCTAATTGCCATTCAAGTGGGAGATTTTAAAATGAATCGGGCATTATTGGATCTTGGGGCTAGCGTGAGGCGTCAAGTTTTCGCTGTTGGTCAAAGAGTATGGCTTTTTAACTCTCGTCTAAAGTTATTTTGTAACACCTCATAAAATCACGTCCAGTGATGTGTTGACACGTGTACTAAACCCTAACAAGGTCAAACATTGACTATGAGAGACTAATTTTGCGAAAAATAAAAAACTTTGAATGCGAAAGGACTAAAAGTGTCAACATGCTTGATATAAGCCTCTGAATGACGTTACACGGTATTCATATTCACAAATGAGCCACTTATTGGTCGAAAGGAACCGTTTGCATAATTATTTGAAAGTTTGCGCGTCGAAGGGTTAAAAGCGTCAACATATTAATTCTTGCCTTTGAGTGACCATATAAGCGAACTGGAGTGTCGTAATGTTCGGTCATTCTCTCGGGAATGCTTAATTGGGCTATGAAAGGCTTTGATATCGTTAAACGATATTACGCACAACTTTGTGCGTTAAAAGGACAAAAAGCGTCAATGTGTGAAACTACGCCTTTGAGAGACCTTTTAATCGAATCGGGAACTCCGTGATGTTCGGTCATACTCTTAGGTGTGCCTAATATTGGCCAAGGAGGGCTTTTTATACTAATTATAACAGAACATGCAAGTATGGAAGACAAGGGGCCAAAAATGACAAAGTTTGAAAGTTATTGTGTGTGTTTGATCTGTGCAGGCCGTAGCCTACGCCCCCTGCAGCGTAGCCTACGCCCAGGTCTGGGCAGCTTCGTTTTTTTTTGTCTTGCAGCCCATTCCAAGCCATTCTAAACCACTAAAATCAATTCTACGGGCTCTTTGATGGTATTAAAACCTGGTAAAACACCTGTAAAGATCTCATGGCACCTTTAAACACTTGGCAAGATCTTGAAGGATCATAAAAACTATATAAGGGCCAAGAATTCTCATTTCTCACTTGCATCAATTCATTCAAATCTGGCTCTCTCTCAATTCTAAAAGGATCCTAACATTTTGGGAACCTCCTTTCAGTCCATATGACCATTTGTAAGTGTCCTTTCATGACTGGTTTGTTTTATTTGGCGATAAAAGCCGAAAAGTCAAACGTTTACGATAAACGCTTTGACTTTTAGCTAGACCATAAATGGTCAAGCCATTGTTCGCAACGAATATGGCTACGTGATCGTAATTAGGTAGGTATTAAACCCTCAAAAGGGCACCTCTTAATTACCACGTTTACTTAGTTAATTGTCGGGTCAAAGTAATTAAATAAAAGTCAAACGGGTCAGTTTTTAAATAACATTCATAACTGATAATGTAGAAGCTATAAAATCAGTTTTGTCACTTAAATAACTTGGTAAATATTAATTGAACATGTCTAGACATGTTCAACCCGACAATTCTTAGTTTAGGCTCGGTTCGCAACCGAAAGTCGCAAAAGTAGACTTTTGCTTTGACTTTCAGTTCTGACCCGAATTAGCTTAGCTTAGTTATGCCTTAAGGTTCCTTTGTGACCATATTATATGTTAGTATAGCCCTCTGAGGTCATACTACATGGTCCCTTAGAAATCATAGATTATTTGCATGTTTCCGTTAAATGCTTAAAAGTTGACTATTATGCCCTTATGTTGTAAAAACGAGATTTTTGAAAATGTGAGAGGACAAAAAGCTTTATTACTGATTTATAAGTATGTCCTAAAAATTTGACATCAGTTTCTGGTCTCAAATGAAAGTTATGCAAGATATCGTAAAACAAAACTTTTTGTTAATTAAATTGCATTTTTAGCATAAATCATATTTAAACCCAATTTTTGGCACCAAACTTGCTACCCACTATTATGATATAATATTTAAGGATTTTTGGAAATTTTTGTCAAATTTTATACAGACCATAACGTAGAGTTCTAGCGTGAATTCGGTAATTGACGATAATGCCCTTTTCATTAATAAAATGAGTTTAACATACGATTTGAATACCAAACCTTTTCCTACTGATATCATATGATAAATAAAATATTTCTAACATTCAAGACTGATCAAAACTTCAAAATTTTATAAACATCTCAAATATCGTCAAATACCGACTTTTACGCTTATTAAGCGCATAGTATGGTTTAAAACCATATTTAACGCTTAAGACTTGTTACCTACTGATTTCAAAAATAAATTTTTATACTTTAACAGTAAGTATAAATCTTGAACTCAGATTTCCAAATTTGAACTTAAAAGCATATGTGAAATGACCAAAATGCCCCTACGGTGCATAGTTTGGCCATAAATGTTAAACTTCACATATGTATGATATCTTACTGATGTAACTTCATAAAATAAGTATTTTTACTGAATATTTTAGACCAGAATCGCAGTTTGATATTTAAACTCTTTTATAAACTTTAAAATAAACAAAATACCCTTACGAGGCTTAAATTGGTTTTAAATTCATTTTGGGCATAATGGAAGATATCCTGCTGATATCATATCATATTTAAAGCATATTAACTTGTAAAACTTGTACATGACTCTTTCAGTTACCCGTTATGCATATACGCATTCGGTACGGTTTATGTAACTAGTTTACATAAATTAGCCGAAACGGGTCAAACCTTATCATTTTTGCTTCAAAATCCAGAATGTATTTAGTTTACCCATTTTATACAAGTCTTCATACTTGTTGGGTATAAATCACATTCTAATCCGGTCACCGCTTAATCTTGCGTTTTGTACCATAAACCTTTCTTTAAAACTAACCGGTCTAAGTTATAACTTAAATAAGACCCGTTAGTAATCTAATAGGTTATTAAAAACCTTCGTTCCAGATTAAGAGCCTAGTAAAAGCTACTTGCACTTGCTGATTAGAATATACGGCTGAGAATAAATTACATTTTAGCTCAGGTAAATACTTTTAACTTATTTTCCGTTATACGGGCTTGGGATACGGTATTATAATAATACCACTTGGTCGGGTATGAAATCATTTAATCGGAGTGTGAATAATAAATTTACATAACCCGTTTTAATCTGTTTTGTTTGATACAAAGCCTTTGGGGGGTTAATGAGTGTGTCCTGGATATCCTCGGCTCATTAATTTGAAATGGTCACGGCTTAAGCACGGGGTGTAGGCATACACCTGACAGTTGCGTATGTATAAACGGTATCTCACTCGTGAGGAAACTTCTTGTGGGCCTATACTTGTGGTGTGTCTATTAATCTTGTACCGGCTCTTCTATTCCGGTCCTGAACGAACGACAAACATGTAAATCTGTATACAAGATTATTTTAAATAATTGTCCCAAGTTATAAAGGATTTTATGCCTTGTGCATCCAAACTAATTTTATAAATACTTTTCAAAAGAGTCAGTTAATTGTATTTACCAGTGTAAACTGACGTATTTTTCAAAAAGACTAAGTGGCAGATACTACGCGAAATTGGCTGGAAGCTCCTGAGCACTAGTTAAGGAATCTTGCAAGTTCTTAGTGCTTAAAGTCTGTTGAACAATAATGTGTATACTGCTCTAGATCTGCCTGTGGATCCGTTTACAACCGTTTGTATAATATTTACTTGTACTTTGCATTTCGGTTTGTATTACTATTTTCTTTCAAGACTTCCGCTGTGCAATAACTGTGATTATTTGACTATGAGATATCAACTACGTCACGATACTCCCCACTAGGCCCACCGGGCTGAGCTGTAAATATCGGGGTGTGAGAAGTTGGTATCAGAGCCAACGTTTGAGTGAATTAAACACTAGCCTTTAGTGTTTAATCTCAAATGACACAGTAGCATATTCCTTAGACCTTCTGAGTCTAGACTTAACGTAGGAATGCTCTCATCCCTATTAAGTAAACATTGTTTTCGATTTTATGTATTTTAAATATGTCGCCAGGCAAAGAAGCCGTGATGGAAATTCTCCACATCCGAAGCCTAGAAATGCCAAGCTTCGTACCGGGGCTAGGATAAGCGTGAAACCGATGGAGGAAAGACCTTTATGGACATATTCCCAAAACCAAACTTGTTTAAACCCTTAACCAGACTATTGAGTCCATACCAGAAGGTCCCTGAGGCTCCCACATTGAAGATGATACATGTGGATGTTATTAATCCCTATTTCTTACCTCCGAGTTTTGGAATTTCAGACTTAGACTATACTAGTCAAAACTAATCCGTGATCCATGTCATTTCTTTAATCAATGAATCCTTGGATTCTACTTCTGCAATGGATCCTGATTTGAAATAGTTACTCTATTCACTTAAATCTTTAGAGTCGCTACTGCGCATGATAAATAAAGAAGAAGAAACAATCAGAATAAAGCAAGGAAGACATTAGAAACCCTTCTTCCATCACATTTAATTTTTTACCTTTAAGACCCTATATGGGCATTTGATTACTAAAGTCCTTTGTGGACATATTATCTCATCATAGTCCTTGTGGACCTACGTGTCCTGATAAGATTTCGTATATACGTATATTTATCATAGTCCCTTCGAGGACATTATATTTCAAAATAGTCCCTTTGTGGACATTATATTACAATAAAAATCCCTTAGTGGATGTCATATTTCTATATAGTCCCTTCGTGGACTTGGTATTTTAAAAATAGTCCTTTTATGGACATTATATTTCAATATAGTCCCTTTGTGGACATTGTAATTCAATAAAGTCCCTCGGTGGGCATGCTATTTCAATATAGTCCTTTCATGACAAGTGATTTTATTAAAAATGCCTTTTGTGGATACACCATTTAAATAGTCCCTGTGTGGACATACCTTTTGACTTAAGAGCCTGTATGGGCATTTGTAATATAGTCCTTATATGGACGTGTTATTCCATTAAAAATCTTTTGTAGGCATGTTATTTCATTAAGTCTCCTGGCAAATATAATAATTCATCATAGTCCTCTCAAGGACATATCTTTTCACTATAATCCCAGTATTGACATATCATATAGTCCCTATATGGACTTATATTTTCCTTTCAGTTCCCACATGGACTAGTATCGCTTCAGGGTCCCTATCAGGACCTATCTTTTCTGTATAGTCCCTGTGCGGACGTTGGTTTATTAAAAAATCCCCTAATGAACATATTTTTAATTTAAGTCCCTGTGAGGGCATCTGTTCAGCAAAATCATTTGTGCGCATGCTGTACCAATATAATCCTTTTTATGGACACGTTATTTCATTAAAATCCCTTCGGGGATATGTTATCTCTATATAGTCCTTCCGTCGACACGGGATTTCATTATAGTCCCTTAGTGAACATAATATTTCGTTATAGCCCCTTCATGGGCAAACTGTTTTAATATAGTCCCTATACGGACTTATGATATTTTATAGTCCCTATACGGACTTATAATTTCCTTTTTAGTCCTCTGTGGACAAATATGATACTAAAAGTCCTGTTTAAGGCACTACGGTAAATTTTCTAATGATTTATTGAAAGTTTTAAAAATTTTATATAGGTACTCATTTCGTCCTTTATCAACCCTTAGTATCAATTTGATTCGAACTTTATCGATCTGCTAAATAATTTCAAGAGATTTTCTTAATGGTATAACCTAGCCAATATGTCAATACAGGCATGCTATGATGGTAAAACCCTCTTAAGAAAATTAATCCTTGTTAACATCCAAAAACATGTTAACACTCCTGGCCGAGTGACTTGAGAGACCACATCAGCCGTCAAGGTATTTGGACTCTATCCAAGCCTTAAAGTCTATATGATCGAATCAGATCATGATGAGTATCATCAATATGATGATCATGATATAAACATCCATTAGTGATGAAGTGCCTACGGGTTATACTTGTTGTCCCTTAAGACAATGATAGTTGTGGTCTATGACCCCCTGTCTAAAGATATTGGACTATGTCCAAATGTAATAGTCTATATGATCAATGCGATCATGACAAATATCATCTGATACGATGATCATATTAATAAACATCCTTAATGATGCTTTGCCTACGGGCCACAGCATATTGTCCCTTTGTGACAATAACATTGTGATCTTTTTGATCCCTTGTCCAAGGTAGTGCTATGCTCAAGCCTAATAGTCTATATATGATCAATACGATCATGAGTAATATCATCTGAAACGATGATCACAATATTTAACATCCTTTAGTGATGTTTCGCCTGCGGGCCAAATACTATATTGTCCATTAGTGACATTGACAAGTGTGACCATTATGGTTATTGTCCAAGGTGATGGGCAATGCCCAAGCCTCATACTATATAAGATCGATAAGATCTTGATAGATATCTTAAATTACAATAATTATATATATATATATATATATATATATAAAAACATCCATTAGTGATATCCATTGTTTGGCCTATGTGGCAAAATAAATCGTCTTTCAAATAATGACATATGTAGTCTATGACTCTCTGCCCAAAGGTGAAGAACTATGTTCAAACCTTATAGTCTCTGATCAAATAAGATCGTGACTTATATATTAAAATGTCCTCTGTGACAGGCCTTTTGTGCCATATCTTATATGTCCTTTGCGACAAGGCCTTTGTGCCTTACGACTATTAATGTCCTTGGTGACAAGCCTATATGCTACATTTATATGTCCTTCATAACGGACTTATGTCCCATATTTTAAAGGTCCTTGAGGCGAGCCTTTGAGCTATCCAAAATCGTCAACATAACAAAGACAGTTGTACGTTTGATCCCCGTCAAAAAGGTAATGGACTCGATCCAAACCCTAAATGCCATTGATAGTCCTCTTGTGACCTAGGCTAAATGTAATTGATAAACATGCAAATAACATTCATTAGGAATGTTCACAACCTATTAGCCTATATGGTTTAATGATACCATGGCTAATGTATGATAGGTCGTCAAGAAGAAGACTAGCTATTGTAATGCAATTAAGAAATTGTTTAAATTGATGTTTAGTACCAAGCTTCGAGTATGGCAAACTCGGATCAGACAAACAATAGTCGCAATACTAAAGATGCGACAACTGCTAATGATGCAACAAATGTGAACCTCAATGTTAATGGAGTTAATCTCTAAGCTGTGATTGATGCAGCTGTTAGAAAGATTATGAGAAAGGTTATGAAAAGGTTCAAAAATCCGAATGCTATTTGCTCTAAAACACATTCCTCTGCTCATGAGGAGAGCTTTATTCATACTTCGAATGCGAAGAATAAACCAAATAAAATCATATATGGCAAGGAGCCCCGTTCCTCTAAAGGATGTACTTAAAAGTACTTCATCTCTTGCAAAACAAGAGACTTCAATGGCAAAAAAAGGGGCCATTGATTGCATGAAATTGTTGGATGAAATAGAAACCATTATGTGTATCAGCGGTTATGTTGGAAAGAACCTTGTGAGTTATGTATAACAGTCATTTGATGGCAATGCCCTTAGTTGGTAAGGACATTAATAAAGTCCACAAGAAAGATACCCTCATCCAATATGGGATGGTTTAAGTTATGGACCTTATCAGAAAAACCTATTATCCGCAACACGAAATGGAAAAGGTGGAATCAGAATTTTCTGACTATCACCATAAAAGTTCTAGACTGTCGACAGTGTGTTACAGACGTTAGTTTATTGTCTGGGATAGTGCCCTATTCGGTTAACCTAGAATCTAAGCATAATGCACTATATAATGGTGGTATAGCATCAGAAATTAGAGGGCATATTAGGGTTTCAAATCCTGTTTCTTATAAATCCATTATAGATCTATCTCAGCCACTCACGTTGTATGGGTTAAGAAATAAACCAGTCAAATCTGAGACTGCCCTAAAACTGTCAAAGATGAAATAGCTAAGTATAGAGAGGCTAAGAATGGAGGCGGTTAAACCCTCCTGATATATGTCAGAGGCAGTTCATATCAATAATGACACCAGATACATCCCTTATCGTGAATCAATTAATAAGAATTTTGTTTTGATTCAGGGACTATTAAGTCTTTCATAGATCATAAACATAGAAAACTTTAAAAAAAATATTCCATAAGAACTCCAGATATTAAGAGTAAGGTAAAACTTACCAACGATAATCATAGGAACCATTTCTTCTATTCTTTTTGGAATTTCATTCATAAGATCTGGAGTACTCTAATCTTCAGATGGAGTACGACAATATATGTTATTTTATTTCATTTTCTCATTGATTTCTATCAACTGCGAATGCCAGACTATGCTTGATAGAAGCGCCATATGAGGATTGGCGTATCCTAGTGTGTCCCGTAGATTACTTCCATGCCTGATCAGTATGGAGGTTTAATGCACGGAACCACTGAGATATTCCAATGGTCTTATTGTACTAAAGTCAGCTAATGGTATTCAAAGAAGATATCCAGTATAGAAATGTCCAAATAGGTGTCACTAATTAAGGTATCCGTGCATTCATAAAGAAAAATGTGTCCTTAATATGGCACGAATAACGATGGATGAACTGAAGCCTGAGATTCAGAATATCTATGTCATCTCTGTGAATCTCAATTGTCTTCTTCGTAGAACTACCATGTTTACCCTTGAGAGGAAAATAGAGTTAAGAATAATATCCCACTTAAGGCTACATCTGTTGAAAAATCTCCATATCGGTTAGTACCGACGGAAATGGAAGAACTAGAACCAGTTAGATGAGCTTTTAGAAAAGGTTTTATAAAGCCTAAATCATAATTCAGAAAGCTCCGGTATTATTAATTAAGAAAGACGGTTCATCATGCTTATACATTAATTACCGCAACCCTACTTAGGTAACATTTGAGAATCGCCATCAGTTGCCCAGGAATCGTCGATTTGTTCAAGAAACCGTGAGGTTAGCTATTCTTTAAGGATTGGATTAAGCAGTAGTTGGAATGACTATCTCGCCTAAAATAAGCCTTCCTATATCTAATAAGCATCAAGGATGCTCCTTTGGAGACCTTGTATAGACGAAATGTCAAACGTCCGTTTGATGGACAGGACTTTAGTAAGTCCAATTATCAGGATCTGAAATGTCACACCCCGACCGCGTAAAACAACAAACCGCGGCGGAAACGTCAGGGTGTGTCGTAACAGAATCATTGTTTCATAATACATGGAAATTTGAAGTTTTGTTTTATTTAAAGATTAACCATTTACATTGTCTTGAAACTTAAACAAACAAGTTAAACATAGTCTATCATTGTTATTAAGTCACTAAGGCCTCGTCCAGTTCTGTGTGAGCATGCATCCTAGCAATCAACATCATTCAACAACACCTGAAACATATGTAAAAACAAAGTCAGCAAAGAAATGCTGGCGAGCACATTTGTTTTATGAGAGTGTCGGATTCATGGCTAGTTTACATGTTGCAATACCTAATTAAAAACCTTGTTTTGAAAAAAAAAGTGTATAGTATTGCAACATAATTAACCAACTCAAATAAAGTGGGTTATAGTTTATAAAATCTCGTAGCCATGATTCTTAACCCCAAAACATTTGTTTAATTAAATCAAATTGTAAAACATCTTGTAAAAACTCGTTAATAAAACTCATATGGTTTATATTATTTAGAAAACATCGTTGTGTGACATCGTTTCAAAATTGTTTACCCAAGTGAACTAAATAACGCCACGGTATGTAATATGATGAAAACACTTATATATAAGAAGTACCAGCGGCGTATCTACCATGTTTTCATCACATTACACCCGCCCCGTTATCTAAACACTAACCAAAAACCAATCGTTTACCCAAATCGTTTAACTCGTTAAAATCGCTTCAGTCGTTTAAATCATTCTCGTTTCAATTGTGAAATCTACTTTTGGTCGCCTCGCTAATAACATGTCACACCCCGACCACGTGAGACAACGAAACGTGGCGGAAACGTCGGGGAGTGTTGTAACAGAATTAATTATTTCAAATCCATGGCAATTGAAGTTTTGTTTTATTAATCAAACGCGAGAGTTTACATTGTTTTAAACAAGAAACAAAGAGTACATAACATAAATTAACTAGTTCTTGTCTCGTTTTAAGTCACTAAGGCACAGGTCCGCCTAAGTATGTCTTGATAAGTCCTATGCTTCATCTCCTGAAAACACATGTGAAAATAGGTACGTCAGCATAAAAATGCCTGTGAGATACATAGGTTTTGTGAAAATAGAATTCATGACTTATGTTTGAGAAAATGTTTAGTCATGAACCTTGTAATTTGCTTTGTCTGGTAAATCATTTGAAAAACGATAAGATCAGATGATATGTATAAATAAGAGAATAATGTATGGTTAAATGAATAACCATGTAAAATGAGTTTGTATAAGTTAAGTTGTTTGTAAAACAATGTCTTGTGAAAAGTATGTTATTTGTATAAAATGTTATATGTCTCAAACTGAAATGATTCAAATAACGCTACGATATGTAATACCATACGAACACTTATATATAGGAAGTACAAGCGGCGTATCCACCATGCTTGTATCATATTACACGCGCCTCGTTACGTAATCACTTATTCAAACCAAACTACCAAAGTAAAATGTTCATGGCTAATGTGAATCGTGTAATGTGTATCCAAAATGAAAGCATATGATGAATAACAATGTGCTAAGTATGCAACAAAGGACATACATAACATATAGTGTAATGTATAACAATGTACTAAGTACGCACATAATGGGCATATATAGCATGAAATGTAATGTAGAACGATGTACTAAGTACGCACACAATGGGCATACATAGCATGTAAATGTAAAACGATGTACTAAGTACGCACACAATGGGCATACATAGCATAAAATGTAATGTAGAACGATGTACTAAGTACGCACACAATGGGCATACATAGCATGTAATGTAAAACGATGTACTAAGTACACACACAATGGGCATACATAGCATGTAATGTAAAACGATGTACTAAGTACGCACACAATGGGCATATATAGCATGTAATGTAAAACGATGTACTAAGTACGCACACAATGGGCATACATAGCATAAAATGTAATGAAATCACATACAATAAATGTACTAATGAACATAGCAGGTATATGATGTGAAAGCATGAAAGTAACAAGTAGGCACATGTGTTTCACCCCAAAACAGTTTGGAAAACAGTAAAAGAGGGGTCTATATACTCACTTGAGATTGCTCAGAAGTCCTAAGATAACCACCAAGCAATGCTAGAGATCACGGAATCAAACGGCACCTAATATAGGTAACTATGTTAATAAACCGGACCTATATCGGAGGATCGGATAGAATGAGGGTTCGTAAACCAGACGAGTATGGAGACTCGTGTAATATGGTTTAACAAAGCCTACATACAAATTGAAACCTAACATAAGTGCTTACGACCCATTACGACCCGTTTAGGTAGCTTATGCTACTTTAACGCGTCGTTCGCGTGAAACGCGTTCGGACCGCCTAACTAGTCCTATGACAAGTAACATATGCCTTAACATGTCTAATATGGTTGTTAAATCAGTTTAGATGTCAAAAGTTATGTTACATATGTTTAAAATGAATTCTGGCATCAAAGGGGTATTTTGGTAATTTACCTAAGGCATATAAACTACCTATCATACAACTACTTAAACGAAGCGACCATAAGGTATAACCTCGGAAGGTTATTCCCTATATACTATGGTCACCTAGTGTGTTTGGTCAGATCCTAATGATCGACCAAATGGGTCGGGTTCGAAGGTATAAGCGATTTATTAGATCGCTTACCCTTACGACCCTAGACAACGTGGTAATCAGTAGGCATAGTCACAAGGGACTATAACCATCGTGATTACAATCACGTTGCGAAGTTCAAACGAACTTCGCATTGACCATAAACTGGTCAACGCAGAAAGTCAAATAAAGTTTGACTTTCGGACTCGAAAACAATAAAAGAACGAAGGAATACTTACGAAGGGTCCCCGCAAGATTCGAACCCGATTCACTCTCAGGTAGGAAGCATATACTTCCACTTAGAGAGTGTAGAATCAGATTCAAATGTGAGGGAAATGGGTAAAACAAGGTGGGTATTTATAGTTTTTGGTTCACCGTTAGGATCGTTTCTTGGAGAAGAGGGAATTATCTAGCCCGTACACTTGTCGGAAGGTTGTGATAACTGATTTTGGCCACCACAAGTGATTAACATGTGGCACTTGACCTTTGGAAAGGGTTAAGGGCTGTTAACAGCAGCTGAAAAACGATTTTCTGCATCTGACCTATGCTTGCGCACCGCAACACTGAGAGTTTTGAGGTGCGCAAGGCACCTGCAGACCAGAATGTTTCATAAATGACAAAATAGGCCCCTGAAGCTCCAAACTTGCTATATGATGCATTTTTGACACGTTTAAGGCCCGTTAACCCCATTTCAAAGCTCTAAAATGAAGTTAAAGTATAGGGAACTTAAATTGTGCTCAAAAATATCTCGGATGTCGGTTCGTTTAGCCGTACGGTTGCGATGTTCGGTTAATTACGACGGAATGCGCATACGCGCGAAAAACGATCCAAATGGCGTGACGAATGGATTTTTCTTATGCCAAACACTAAAACATTTTATTTTAGTGTTTACATAAATTTTTGGGTGTCCGGATGTATTCAGAACGTAAGTTATACGCGAAAGTGCAAACTTGTGCACTTTTTGACACTTTTAGTCCCTGAATGACCCAGAAGTTTATTTTAGCACACCGAACCCCTCAAAGCCTATTTCTAAGCTATGTGAAGGATATTTATGGTATGTTTAACTTATGGTCATGTTCTGGAATGTCTGTTACAGTTCAAATTGGCATACTTTCGCAGTTTGTCAAGTTTAGTCCCTGTAAGCGAATTAACTTGTTTTTGCCATACCAAAGCCTTCAAAACTTATTTCTAAGTTATGTAAAGGTATTTTAAGGTATGTTAAGTATATGTCACTATTCCGGAGTGTTTGTTGCATTAAACTGGTTATATTTACGCATCAGCGCGCGTATAACCTTCCAGAAAGTGATTTAGAGCTTGAAATCGAACAAGAGTTGATATGTGCAAAAGATACACATATTTATACAAGTCCAAAGTATGAAATACAATATTTCATTGGTTTGGTATTTGTTTGATGGTCGCAGTGACACAGGTGTCACAGTCTCCCCTACTTTAGGAAATTTCATCCCGAAATTAATTCGTAGGAGTCTATCTGTGGCTTAGTGTTAAGTAACAATCAAAGATAAGCAAGGCATAATCCTGTTATTTCTCTTTAAAGGACATTTTTCAGAAATGAAAAATGAACGGAGTTATTTTCAACAGGCATTCTTCAGAAACGAAAAAGAACGGAACGAGTCATTTTCCACAACCTCTTCAGAAACGAAAATGAACGGAACGAGTCATTTTCCACAACCTCTTCTGAAACGAAAATGAACGGAACGAGTCATTTTCCACAACTTCTTCAGAAATGAAAATGAACGGAACGAGTCATTTTCCACAACTTCTTCAGAAACAAAAATGAACGGAACGAGTCATTTTCCACAATTTCTTCAGAAACGAAAATGAACGGAACGAGTCATTTTCCACAATTTCTTCAGAAACGAAAATGAACGGAACGAGTCATCTTCCACGATTTCTTCAGAAACGAAAATGAACGGAACGAGTCATCTTCCACGATTTCTTCAGAAACGAAAATGAACGGAACGAGTCATTTTCCACAATTTCTTCAGAAACGAAAATGAACGAAACGAGTCATCTTCCACGATTTCTTCAGAAACGAAAATGAACAGAACGAGTCATTTTCCACAATTTCTTCAGAAACGAAAATGAACGGAACGAGTCATCTTCCACGATTTCTTCACAAACGAAAATGAACAGAATGAGTCATTTTCCACAATTTCGTCAGAAATGAAAATGAACAGAATGAGTCATTTTCCACAATTTCTTCAGAAATGAAAATGCACGGAATGAGTCATTTCTAGACACACGACCAAACTTGCTGTGGTTTCTGTGCACTGAATTCCATAATTATGTATGCATCCATAATTACACAATTCCTTGCACAGTCCGCACAATTTGTTTTGTAATGTGAAGGGGAGGAAAAATCAAACCTGTGATGAGTGTGACTAGACTACCATAAGGTCCTTTTAATTAGATCGACAAATGATCCTTTTAATTAGGCCACCAAGGAGTCCTTTCAGCTATCTCATCACATGATATTAAATCCTCAATGGGCTTTTACGTAATAGTAAAGACCCTTGGATTATATTGTACTATTCCATAATTAGACCCCTTGAGTGGTCTAGTTAAACAGATTGATCCAAAAATCTGGTTAGGAATATCAATCCAAAAATCTGGTTAGGAATATCATGTGATGAGATAGCTGAAAGGACTCCTTGGTGGCCTAATTAAAAGGATCATTTGTCGATCTAATTAAAAGCCCTTTGGATATCCTACTATGAATCCCTTATACGAAGATATCGAAGATTCTACGAGGATTTGGATAACAAAGCTTGGATTACACAAAAACATAAAAGGAAACACATAATCACATAGTTGTTTAATTTGTTATTAACTTGTTATCGATTGAAAATGGATATGGAAACCAGTAGATGGACTTCAATGTCCTCTGGGATCTATCTAAAAAGATAGGGAGATCTTCCAAAATTTCGATTTTTGTTTCCAAAGAAACGTAATATTCGAATTAAGGAACACATCAATTTTTGGATTTATGGAAATACCCTTAGGTACTCTATTAAGGATTTATAGTGGTACTTTGGGTATTCGTCCAGTGTTGTAACTTGCGCCTTGTACTTCGTTTTCCTTAGAAGAAACGAGTACTTAGGAATTTCGTGGAAAATGCAAGAGATTATAAAATAGAAAAATTTTGGGTGGTAGTTTGCTTTTCAAGGAATACCATTCCTTAATTGTCGGTATTGTAAGGGATATGTTGTTTATGCATACTACCTCATAAATACATTACAATGTAAATAAAAGATTTATTTATAAACAATGATAACAACTGTTTCATGGACCTTGACAACAAAAGAAAATAATACATAAGACATGATTATTTCTAAAGGGTGTTGTCTTCTAGTCGGTCAGATGCTCATCACTGTGCTGGATTAGCATTAGCAAGCTTTGGGCAATTTCTTCGGAAATGACCCATCTCGCCACAATTGTAGCAAGAACCTGGTGGGAAACGAGCTTGAGCAGGATTGTTGTCAGCTTGATTTGGTGCAACTGCTGCTACGCAAACTTTTGCTGTATGACCTTTACGTCCACAAATTTGGCATTCGTGGCACTTCACATTAGCATGATGATGAAGGTTACATTGGTTGCACAAGGGTGAAGTTCCATTGTATGGCTTCCTAGCAGGGGGTTGAGCAGGTTGGTTGGGGACGGCTTGATCATTGTGAGTAACCATGGCGAAGTTCTGAGAAGCCTTTCGCTTCTTTGACTTCTTAGGGGATCCAGTCTGTTCATCCATGGTCTTTGATTCCTCGATTGGTTTCGATTCTTCGACCGGTTTCTTATCACCCTTTCGGAAAAGCTTACGTTTCCTGATCTGAGATTCAGTCAAGGTTGCAGCTAGCTCAACGGCCTGCCTAACCGTAGTGGGGTTACTACCAGTAACAATGTCCTGAACTGAGTCAGGGAGACCATCAATGTATTTTTCGATCGCCTTATCCAGAGGCGTAACCATGGTAGGACACAACAGGCTCAGCTCCTCATATCGATCAGTGTAGGCTCGATATTCACCGCTGTCTTGCTTAAGATCGTCGAATTCCCTTCCCAAGGCCCTGATCTCGTGACGAGGACATAATTCCTTCATCATCAGTGCTCTAAGTTCTTCCCACGTTTGAGCCAGTGCCACTTCGGCACCCCTATCTCTCACCACACCGTTCCACCACGTCAAAGCTCGTTTCTCAAAGACACTAGATGCGAAATCTACCTTTCGCTCATTTGGACATTGAACATGCCTGAAGGTGCTCTCTAGACTCTCGAACCATTGCAGAAGTGCAGCCGCTCCTTGAGACCCAGAAAACTTTGATGGCTTAGCTGAGTTGAACGTCTTGAAGTTGCAGAGGGCATTATTGTTGTTGAGAGCTTGGTGACATTGGGCAACGATGTTCGGGATTGCAGCAGTTATTTGCTGTGTAATGACAGCTGCCAGATCTTCAATAGATACCGGATTTTCGCGTCGTGGAGGCATTCTAAAAGAGGAAACAGAAAATGAAACGAGTGAGAGAATTAGACGAAAAGAATGAGATGAACAAGTCTGATGAAAGCAAGGATAGTGGTCATTTGTTTGTTACTACAAAGCAACAAACGACCCCGGTGATTAATCAAAGTAAATAGGTCAAAAATAATGTATCGCGAAGACATGCTCGCCTATAAGTGAACACTCATCCCAAGAATTCCCAGGTAAGCACAACTGGTCTCGCGTCTGATGAGATATATACGAAGTGCTTGCCTAGACAGAAAATCCAGAATACAGGCATTCACCCTTCCAGTTTGCACGTGTTCACATTATTTAAAACCCAAAACCTAGACGAGATTTTGAAAACTCAAAGGGGTTCAAAATCATATAACAGAGGGTTCAAAACCTAGTAATCAATCATCCTAGAACAGATGATTAGTTTTCAAAGAGGTTTTGAAATTTATGTTCTTGTTGTGGTCGTCGCCTAAGGATAGGTGACGGTATTGTTTTATGACTAAACGCAAGTAAACTCGCGTTAGGGTCCTAAGAAGGTTATAGACTAGGTCAAAGCATTACTAATAACCTAATTCCCTATAACCATTGGCTCTGATACCATCTTTTCTGTCACAACCCGACCACGTAGAACATACAAAATGTGACGGAAACGTCGGGGAGTGTTGTAACAGAATTAATTGTTTCAAATCCATGGCAATTGAAGTTTTGTTTTATTAATCAAACACGAGAGTTTACATTGTTTTAAACAAGAAACAAAGAGTACATAACATAAATTAACTAGTTCTTGTCTCGTTTTAAGTCACTAAGGCACATGTCCGCCTAAGTATGTCTTGATAAGTCCTATGCTTCATCTCCTGAAAACACATGTGAAAATAGGTACGTCAGCATAAAAATGCATGTGAGATACATAGGTTTTGTGAAAATAGAATTCATGACTTATGTTTGAGAAAATGTTTAGTCATGAACCTTGTAATTTGCTTTGTCTGGTAAATCATTTGAAAAACGATAAGATCAGATGATATGTATAAATAAGAGAATAATGTATGGTTAAATGAATAACCATGTAAAATGAGTTTGTATAAGATAAGTTGTTTGTAAAACAATGTCTTGTGAAAAGTATGTTATTTGTATAAAATGTTATATGTCTCAAACTGAAATGATTCAAATAACGCTACAATATGTAATACCATACGAACACTTATATATAGGAAGTACCAGCGGCGTATCCACCATGCTTGTATCATATTACACGCGCCTCGTTACTTAATCACTTATTCAAACCAAACTACCAAAGTAAAATGTTCATGTCTAATGTGAATCGTGTAATGTGTATCCAAAATGTAAGCATATGATGAATAACAATGTGCTAAGTATGCAACAAAGGACATACATAGCATATAGTGTAATGTATAACAATGTACTAAGTACGCACACAATGGGCATATATAGCATGAAATGTAATGTAGAACGATGTACTAAGTACGCACACAATGGGCATACATAGCATGTAAATGTAAAACGATGTACTAAGTACGCACACAATGGGCATACATAGCATAAAATGTAATGTAGAACGATGTACTAAGTACGCACACAATGGGCATACATAGCATGTAATGTAAAACGATGTACTAAGTACACACACAATGGGCATACATAGCATGTAATGTAAAACGATGTACTAAGTACGCACACAATGGGCATATATAGCATGTAATGTAAAACGATGTACTAAGTACGCACACAATGGGCATACATAGCATAAAATGTAATGAAATCACGTACTATAAATGTACTAATGAACATAGCAGGTATATGATGTGAAAGCATGAAAGTAGCAAGTAGGCACATGTGTTTCACCCCAAAACAGTTTGGAAAACAGTAAAAGAGGGGACTATGTACTCACGTGAGATTGCTCAGAAGTCCTAAGATAACCACCAAGCAATGCTAGAGATCACGGAATCAAACGACACCTAATATAGGTAACTATGTTAATAAACCGGACCTATATCGGAGAATCGAATAGAATGAGGGTTCGTAAACCAAACGAGTATGGAGACTCGTGTAATATGGTTTAACAAAGCCTACATACTAATTGAAACCTAACATAAGTGCTTACGACCCATTACGACCCGTTTAGGTAGCTTATGCTACTTTAACGCGTCGTTCGCGTGAACCGCGTTCGGACCGCCTAACTAGTCCTATGACAAGTAACATATGCCTTAACATGTCTAATATGGTTGTTAAATCAGTTTAGATGTCAAAAGTTATGTTACATATGTTTAAAATGAATTCTGGCATCAAAGGGGTATTTTGGTAATTTACCTAAGGCATATAAACTACCTATCATACAATTACATAAACGAAGCGACCATAAGGTATAACCTCGGAAGGTTATTCCCTATATACTATGGTCACCTAGTGTGTTTGGTCGGATCCTAATGATCGACCAAATGGGTCGGGTTCGAAGGTATAAGCGATTTATTAGATCGCTTACCCTTACGACCCTAGACAACGTGGTAATCAGTAGGCATAGTCACAAGGGACTATAACCATCGTGATTACAATCACGTTGCGAAGTTCAAACGAACTTCGCATTGACCATAAGCTGGTCAACGCAGAAAGTCAAATAAAGTTTGATTTTCGGACTCAAAAACAATAAAAGAACGAAGGAAAACTTACGAAGGGTCCCCGCAAGATTCGAACCCGATTCACTCTCAGGTAGGAAGCATATACTTCCACTTAGAGAGTGTAGAATCAGATTCAAATGTGAGGGAAATGGGTAAAACAAGGTGGGTATTTATAGTTTTCGGTTCACCGTTAGGATCGTTTCTTGGAGAAGAGGGAATGATCTAGCCCGTACACTTGTCGGAAGGTTGTGGTAATTGATTTTGGCCACCACAAGTGATTAACATGTGGCACTTGACCTTTGGAAAGGGTTAAGGGCTGTTAACAGCAGCTGAAAAACGATTTTCTACATCTGACCTATGCTTGCGCACCGCAACACTGAGAGTGTTGAGGTGCGCAAGGCACCTGCAGACCAGAATGTTTCATAAATGACAAAACAGGCCCCTGAAGCTCCAAACTTGCTATATGATGCATTTTTGACACGTTTAAGGCCCGTTAACCCCATTTCAAAGCTCTAAAATGAAGTTAAAGTATAGGGAACTTAAAATGTGCTAAAAAATATCCCGGATGTCGGTTCATTTAGCCGTACGGTTGCGATGTTCGGTTAATTACGACGGAATGCGCATAAGCGCGAAAAACGATCCAAATGGCGTGACGAATGGATTTTTCTTATGCCAAACACTAAAACATTTTATTTTAGTGTTTACATAAATTTTTGGGTGTCCGGATGTATTCAGAACATAAGTTATGCGCGAAAGTGCAAACTTGTGCACTTTTTGACACTTTTAGTCCCTGAATGACCCAGAAGTTTGTTTTAGCACACCGAACCCCTCAAAGCCTATTTCTAAGCTATGTGAAGGATATTTATGGTATGTTTAACTTATGGTCATGTTCCGGAATGTCTGTTACAGTTCAAATTGGCATACTTTCGCAGTTTGTCAAGTTTAGTCCCTGTAAGCGAATTAACTTGTTTTTGCCATACCAAAGCCTTCAAAACTTATTTCTAAGTTATGTAAAGGTATTTTAAGGTATGTTAAGTATATGTCACTATTCCGGAGTGTTTGTTGCATTAAACTGGTTATATTTACGCATCAGCGCGCGTATAACCTTCCAGAAAGCGATTTAGAGCTTGAAATCGAACAAGAGTTGATATGTGCAAAAGATACACATATTTTTACAAGTCCAAAGTATGAAATACAATATTTCATTGGTTTGGTATTTGTTTGATGGTCGCAGTGACACAGGTGTCACATAACATCCAAACCTTCGCAACTCGACTATCTTGAAACTCGCATTAATAAAACACCAAAGGGTAAATTAACAATCACAGATTCAGTCGTTACCCACCTAACCCACACATAACCATGGGTGCAGTCTGATAACGGGATTTGTCAGATCCTATGGTACCATAACCTAATACTGGTCGGTTCGGCCAAATTAATGAATGTTATTTGTTATGTAATTACAACCAACAAGTTTGTTCACATTATCGAAATCGTTATTAATTTAATATAAACCATTTTAATGATTTTCGAAACCATCTTTAAAAACATCGAAATCATTTAACACATATGAATCACCCCAAAACAATCGAAAATAGTAAAATAGGGGAACTATGTACTCACTTGAGAGTGCTTAGAAGTCTAGAATAACAACCAAGCAAAGCTAGAGGGATCACGGAAATCAATCGGCACATAATATAAGTAACTATGTAAATAAACCGGACCTAAATCGGAAGATCGGATAGGATGAGGTTTCGTAAACCAAATGAGTATTGGAACTCATATGATATGGTTTAACAAAACCTACATACTAAATTGAAACCTAACCTAAGTGCTTACGACCCATTACGACTCGTTTAGGTAGCTTACGCTACTTTAACGCGTCATTCGCGTGAAACACGTTCGGACCGCCTAACTAGTCCTATGATAAGTATTATATGCCTTAACATGTCTAATAATGTTACCTAATCAGTTTAGATATAAAAATTTAGGTTACACATGCTTAAAATGAATTTATGCGTAAAAAGGGCATTTTGGTCATTTTCCTAAGGCATATAAATTACCTATCATACAACTAACTAAACGAAGTGACCATAAGGTATAACCTCGGAAGGTTATTCCCTATACAACTATGGTCACAAAACACGTTTGGTCGGATCCTAATGATCGACCAAACGGGTCGGGTTCGAAAGTCTAAGCGGTTGTTTAGACCGCTTATCTTACGACCCTATATAAGCACTAAACTAAAAGTGACGAGTTAAACATGTTAAAACATGTTTAACGAAGTTAGAAAACAAGTTTTGATATCAAAACAAAGGGTTTTGATACCCAAGAATAGTTTGGTTGCAAAATACGCATGATTACGCATTTTAACCGAAACTATGACTCGTCGCTACACCTAATCAAGTGGTAATCAGTAAGTATAGTCACTAGGGACTATAACCATCGTGATTACTCTCACGTTGCAAAGTTCGAACGAACTTCGTGTTGACCATAACCTGGTCAAAGCAGAAAGTCAAACACAGTTTGACTTTCGTGCTTAAAAACGCATAAAAGAATGAAATAAACTTACAAGAGGTCCAAGCAATGGAGATTTGATCTAAAAATACTCAGGTATGAGGTTTTGAACCCCAACTTAGAGTGAATTCAGATCAAAGTGTGTGGAATGAGTGAAAATGAGTTGGGTATTTATAGATTTCAGAGAACCATTAGGATCGTTTCTCGCAAATCGTGCCTTGATCTTGACCTTACATGTGGGTACAAGGTTTTTCTAAACAATGGGACATCAAATACCATCAAATGGTATTGCAAATCTACGATCAAAACCATCAAATTCAGCCAAAATGACCAAATTCAATGTTTCTGAGCTGAAGGTCTGACGCGGGCCACGTAAGAATAGGCTTTGGCTTACGCCCCAGGCCTAAGAAGTTTGGCAGAATTACAATTTTAGTCCCTGCAGGCCTAAAACTTGGTTTTCGATGCATTTTTGACACGTTTAAGCCCCGTTAACCCCATTTCAAGGCTCTAAAATAAAGTTAAAGTATAGGGAACTTAAAATATGCTCAAAAATATCTCGGATGTCTGTTCATTTGGTTGTACGGTTGCGTTGTTCGGTTAATTACGACGGAAATCATAACGGATGCAGAAACGATCCAAATTAAGCGACGAATGGAATTTTAGCATGCCAATAACTAAAATAAAATATTTTAATGATTACATAAATTTTTGGATGTCCGGATATATTCAGAACGTAAGATATACGCGAAAATGCAAACTTATGCACTTTTTGAAGCTTTTAGTCCCTGTTTGACCAAATAAGTTTATATTAGCATACCGAACCCCTCAAAGCCTATTTCTAAGTTATGTAAAGAATATTTAGGGTATGTTTAACTTATGATCATATTCCAGAAGGTTCGATACCATACGAATTGGCAGACTTTTGCAGTTTGACGCAAATAGTCCCTGCGATCGAATAAACTTGATTTCGACACACCAAACCCTCCAAAACTTATTTTTAAGTTATGTAAATGTTATTTAAGGTATGTTAAGCCTATGTAACTGTTCCGGAGTGTTTTTCGTGTTAAACTGATTACGTTCACGCGTCAATTCGCGTATAACTTTCCAGAAAGCGATTTAGAGCTCGAAATCGAACGAGAATTGATATGTGTAAAGGATACACATATTTATACAAATCCCAAGATTGAAACACAAGATTTCATTGGTTTTGTATTCTTATGATGGCCGTGGAGGCACAGATGTCACAGTCTCCCCTACTTCAGGAAATTTTGTCCCGAAATTTTAGAGGAAACTTGTGGGAGCTCGAAACATGAAGTCGAAAAGATAAAACAACACTGGTTAGGGTTCTGAACTTCTAGTAACTTTAAATAACATTACTCTTGCAATGTAAGAGGGACACTTATATACAAGTATATGAAGCGCCATTGGTGCGTCCACCGTACCTCCATTACATTGTTCACGTTTCGTTATTGTTGCCACTATCGGTTCTTACACATGATAAATCTTACTGTGGTTATCGTGCACTGAATTTCATAATTAGGCATGCATCCATAATTACATAATTCCTTGCATATTCCGCACAGTGCATTTTATAATGTGTAGGGGAAGAAAATCAAACCTGTGATGAGTGTGACTAGACCACCATAGGGTCCTTTAAATTAAATCAATAAATGATCTCTTTAAATAGACCACCAAGGAGTCTTTTAAGCTATATCATCACATGCCATTCTTAACCAGATTCTGAATCAATCTTTTTAACTAGACTACTCAAAGGGTCTCTTTTGAATTATGAAATGGTGCTATATAATCCAAGGGTCTTAACTATTACGTGGAAGCCCATTAAGGATTTAAGGTAACACCTTTGGATATCCTACTATGAATCCTTCATATGAAGATATGGAAGATTATACGAGGATTTGGATAACGAAAATTCGGATCACACAAAAACACAAAAAGAGAACACATAAACACATAATCATATAATTGTTTAACTTGACCTTTAATTTGTTATCTTTGGACATGGGTATTTAAAGCACACCAGGAATCCAATCCGTGGATTTCATTTGTCACTTTAAACATTTTCAAGAATCTAACTATGAAGATAGGAAGATTTTAGTAGGAATTCGGCTTTGTCCTTATTGAATTGTATTGTACGTATTAAGGCGTACAAGGAATCCAGTCAAGGGCTCCGATTTGAGCGATAATCATCCACAAGGATCTAATTGTGAAGATAAGAAGATCCTATATGGATTTTGGAATTTAAAAAGCGGGAGATGCTTCGAAACCTTGCACTAGGCATGCTTAAGTCGATACACAAGGTAGAATGCTCATGAAGTTGAGGCGCTAGATATGCCAAGGCGACATATGAAGCAGAATTTGGAGGTTGGGTGCTACATATGTTAAGTTAATCATACGAGCATAATGTTTTTGAAAAATATGCATGGGGTTCCTTTAGAAATGTGTTTAGTGTTTTTGAAATCCTACATAATACTTTTGAAATCCTAAAGTGGGTGTATTAGGTAAGTATATTTATAAAATGTTTTAAAATCATGTGAGATAAATTTTGAAATTATGTATAAGGATTTTGAAAATATGGATAATGCTTTTCAAAATCATGCACTTGATATATTAAATAAATACATTGTGTTAAAATCGTTTTCAAACTATATGAAATATTTTGAAATTATGAAGGTTGTGTTTTGAAAAACATATTCTATGTATGTTGTTATAAAAACTAGAATGTAATGATATGGGTATGAGATCGAAGAATACCCTTAGTTATCAAACCAAGGATTTAAAGTGATTACTCAAAATGTCACTTATTTTCTGTACTTTGTTAATTAGAATGAAACGAGTACTTAGAATTTTCGAAGAAATCATGAGGGATCACATGAACGAGAGAACTACAAATATGGTTCTTTGGTGTAGGTACCGTAGGGGTATTCCATACACACATGCAACTACATTTGTACATCAGAATTGTGAACAACGATTTTATTTATAAACAAAACTGATTGTTTTCAGAGTTCAAGAAAAACAAAAGAAACAAAAGCATAAGATTCAGATTATTTAAAGCAGCAGCATCTTCTAATTAGCCAAATGCTCATCCGTGAGTCAGGTTTGCATTGACAAACTTTGGGCATTTGTTCCTGAAATGACCCATCTCGCCACAGTTGTAGCAAGTACCAGGTGGAAAACGAGCTCGTGCTGGATCTGCTTGAGCAGCAGTAGGATCTGCAACAGTTTTATTTTGGATCGCAAAACGCCATGTTTTGACCAAATGTCCCCATCGTCCACAGTGGGTACATTTAAAACATGGTGTTTGATCTGGATGATGATGGTTGCATTGATTGCACAAGGGAGCAGTTCCCAAGTACGGCTTCTTGGCTGGTGGTGCTGCCACCTGGCTAGGTTCTGCTTGATTTGGTGCAACAGCTGCGGGATCCTTTGAAGCTTTACGCTTCTTTGACCCTTTCGAAGGCTCGGATTCTGCTTCCTTTGATGTTTCTTGGGTGGCTTCATCATTGAGACGAGACATGGCGACAGCTAATTCAGCGGTCTTCAGGATTACTTCGCCTATTCGCTGGGCAAATTTGGTAGTCTGCTCGGACATTTGAGTGTCGCTGCGATGAAGAGACATTCTGGAGGAAATGAAAGACATAGGAGGAAACAAGTGAAGTGTTATCGGATAATGACAACGTATAAAAATTGCGATCATTTGTTTGTTACCTAAGGCAAACAAATGAGACGGTGACTAATCAAAGCAATTGGGTCATATTAATGTATCGCGAAGACATGCTTTAGCCTATAAGTGGATACTCACCCCAAGAGTTCCCAGGTAAGAGTGACTGGTCCGATTATGTGGATTTGTACGAACACTCTAGCCTTAGACAGAAAACTCAGAGTATAGGCATCCACCCTTCCAGATTGCATGTGTTCATATTATAAGGCCCATACTTTGACGAGATTTTGAAAACCTTGAAGGTTCAAAACCTTATAATAAATCATCCTAGAACAGATGATTGGTTTTCAAAGTGGATTTGAAATTTGTGTTCTTATTGTGGTTGTCACCTAAGGATAAGTGACGGTATTGTTTTAAGATCTAAACACAAGAATCTTGTGTTAGGGTCCTAGGAAGGTTATAGACTAGGTCAAAGCATTACTAATAACCTAATTCCCTATAACCATGAGCTCTGATACCAACTTTTCTGTCACACCCCGACCGCGTAAAACAACAAACCGTGGCGGAAACGTCGGGGAGTGTCGTAACAGAATCATTGTTTCATAACACACGGAAATTCGAAGTTTTGTTTTATTTAAAGATTAACCATTTACATTGTCTTGAAACTTAAACAAACAAGTTAAACATAGTCTATCATTGTTATTAAGTCACTAAGGCCTCGTCTAGTCCTATGTGAGCATCCTTCCTAGCAATCAACATCATTCAACAACACCTGAAACATATGTAAAAAGAAAGTCAGCAAAGAAATGCTGGCGAGCACATAGGTTTTATGAGAGTGTCGGATTCATGGCTAGTTTACATGTTGCAATACCTAATTAAAAACCTTGTTTTGAAAAAAAAAAGTGTATAGCATTGCAACATAATTAACCAACTCAAATCAAGTGGGTTATAGTTTATAAAATCTCGTAGCCATGATTCTTAACCCCAAAACATTTGTTTAATTAAATCAAATTGTAAAACATCTCGTAAAAACTCGTTAATAATACTCGTATGGTTTATATTATTTAAAAAACATCGTTGTGTGACATCGTTTCAAAATCGTTTACCCAAGTGAACTAAATAACGCCACGGTATGTAATATGATGAAAACACTTATATATAAGAAGTACCAGCGGCGTATCTACCATGTTTTCATCACATTACACCCACCCCGTTATCTAAACACTAACCAAAAACCAATCGTTTACCCAAATCGTTTAACTCGTTAAAATCGGTTCAGTCGTTTAAATCATTCTCGTTTTAATTGTGAAATCTACTTTTGGTCGCCTCGCTAATAACATCCAAACCTTCCCAACTCGACTATCTCGAAACTCGCATTAATAAACCACCAAAGGGTAAATTAACAATCACATATTCAGTCGTTACCACCTAACCCACACATAACCATGGGTGTAATCTGATAACGGGATTTGTCAGATCCTATGGTACCATAACCTAATACTGGTCGGTTCGGCCAAAATTAATGAATGTTATTTGTTATGTAATTACAACCAACAAGTTTGTTCACATTATCGAAATCGATTTTAATTTAATATAAACCATTTTAATCATTTTCAAAACCATCTTTAAAACATTGAAATCATTTAACACATATGAATCACCCCAAAAAAATCGAAAACAGTAAAATTGGGGAACTATGTACTCACTTGAGAATGCTTAGAAGTCTTGAATAACAACCAAGCAAAGCTAGAGGGATCACGGAAATCAATCGACACCTAATATAAGTAACTATGTAAATAAACCGGACCTAAATCGGAAGATCGGATAGGATGAGGTTTCGCAAACCAAATGAGTAATGGAACTCATATGATATGGGTTAACAAAGCCTACATACTAAATCCAAACCTAACCTAAGTGCTTACGACCCATTACGACTCGTTTAGGTAGCTTACGCTACTTTAACGCGTCGTTCGCGTGAAACGCGTTCGGACCGCCTAACTAGTCCTATGATAAGTATTATATGCCTTAACATATCTAATAATGTTACCTAATCAGTTTAGATATAAAAATTTAGGTTACATATGCTTAAAATGAATTTATGCGTAAAAAGGGCATTTTGGTCATTTTCCTAAGGCATATAAATTACCTATCATACAACTAACTAAACGAAGTGGCCATAAGGTATAACCTCGGAAGGTTATTCCCTATACAACTATGGACACAAAACATGTTTGGTCGGATCCTAATGATCGACCAAACGGGTCAGGTTCGAAAGTCTAAGCGGTTGTTTAGACCGCTTATCTTACGACCCTATATAAGCACTAAACTAAAAGTGACGAGTTAAACATGTTAAAACATGTTTAACGAAGTTAGAAAACAAGTTTTGATATCAAAACAAAGGGTTTTGATACCCAATAATAGTTTGGTTGCAAAATACGCATGAATACGCATTTTGACCGATACTATGACTCGTCACTACACCTAATCAACGTGGTAATCAGTAGGTATAGTCACTAGGGACTATAACCATCGTGATTACGCTCACGTTGCGAAGTTCAAACGAACTTCGTGTTAACCATAACCTGGTCAAAGCAGAGAGTCAAACACAGTTTGACTTTCGTGCTTAAAAACGCATACAAGCATGAAAGAAACTTACAAGAGGTCCAAGCAATGGAGATTTGATCTAAAAATACTCAGGTATGAGGTTTTGAACCCCAACTTAGAGTGAATTCAGATCAAAGTGTGAGGAATGAGTGAAAATGAGTTGGGTATTTATAGATTTTGGAGAACCGTTTGGATCGTTTCTCGCAAATCGTGCCTTGATCTTGAGCTTACATATGGGCACAAGGTTTTTCTAAACAATGGGACATCAAATACCATCAAATGGTATTGCAAACCTATGATCAAAACCATCAAATTCAGCCAAAATGACCAAATTTAATGTTTCTGAGCTGAAGGTCTGATACGGGCCGTGTAAGAATAGGCTTAGGCTTACGCCCCAGGCCTAAGAAGTTTGGCAGAATTACAATTTTAGTCCCTGCAGGCCTAAAACTTGGTTTTCGATGCATTTTTGACACGTTTAAGCCCCGTTAACCCCATTTCAAGTATCTAAAATAAAGTTAAAGTATAGGAAACTTAAAATATGCTTAAAAATATCTTGGATGTCGATTCGTTTTGTCATACGATTGCGTTGTTCGGTTAATTACGACGGAAATCCTAACAGACGCAGAAACGATCCAAATTAAGCGACGAATGGAATTTTAGCATGCCAATCACTAAAATAAAATATTTTAATGATTACATAAATTTTTGGATGTCCAGATATATTCAGAACGTAAGATATGCACGAAAATGCAAACTTATGCACTTTTTGAAGCTTTTAGTCCCTGTTTGACCAAATAAGTTTATTTTAGCATACCGAACCCCTCAAAGCCTTTTTCTAAGCTATGTAAAGGATATTTAGGGTATGTTTAACTTATGATCATATTCTGGAAGGTTCGATACCATACGAATCGGCAGACTTTTGCAGTTTGACGCAAATAGTCAATGCGATCGAATAAACTTGATTTCGACACACGAAACCCTCCAAAACTTATTTATAAGTTATGTAAAGGTTATTTAAGGTATGTTAAGCCTATGTCACTGTTCTGGAGTGTCTGTCGCGTTAAACTGATTACGTTCATGCATCAGTTCGGGTATAACTTTCCAGAAAGCGATTTAGTGCTCGAAATCGAACGAGAATTGATATGTGTAAAGGATACACATATTTATACAAATCCCAAGATTGAAACAAAAGATTTCATTGGTTTTGTATTCTTATGATGGTCGTGGAGGCACATATGTCACATGAAAGTTGCCCTGGAGATGACGGATAAGATCATATAAATTTATGATCGTCTGAAAGCTGCCAGTAATCGGCGGAAAATCAATGATTAATGAAAGTCACAAACCTCTTAAGTTCTTAATAAGGAATAAGATTCAACTGAAAGTATCACCCTAAGAAGGGTGTGCTGAATTTTAATTTACCGGGCTAGTTAAGCTCTGGATATATAGGATCGTTCGAGGGAATCAAGATCAAGTAGCTTATAAGCTAAAACTTACCTAAGGAACTTGATGGTAGTCGCAATGTGTTCCACACTGATGATTAAAGGATATGTCTAGCCGTTAAGTCGATAGCATTATGATGTGCAGAGTAATGAAAACTTATGGTTTATTGAGAAACCAGTATCGATTAAGGATCGACAGGATTAAAAGCTCCAAAAGAAAGCATATACCTATTGTAAAGGTTAAACGGGATACCTTTGGGGCCCCGAATATATACGAGAGGTTGTATTCACTTTGTAACAAAAGAACTCCTATCTTTTTAGCAAATCTCGAGGTCGAAATTTCTTTTAAGGGGGTGAGGATGTAACACCTCATAAAATCAGGTCCAATGATGTGTTGACACATGTACTAAACCCTAACATGGTCAAACATTGACAATGAGGGACTAATTTTGCGAAAAATCAAAAACTTTGAATGCGAAAGGACTAAAAGTGTCAACATGCTTGATATAAGCCTCTGAATGACTTTACATGGTATTCATATTCATAAATGAGCCACTTGTTGGTCGAAAGGAACCGTTTGCATAAATTATTTGAAAGTTTGCGCGTCGAAGGGTTAAAAGCGTCAACATATTAATTCTTACCTTTGAGTGACCATATAAGCGAACTGGAGTGTCGTAATGTTCTGTCATACTCTCAGGAATGCTTAATTGGGCTATGAAAGGCTTTGATATCGTTAAACGATATTACGCACAACTTTGTGCGTTAAAAGGACAAAAAGCGTCAATGTGTGAAACTACGCCTTTGAGAGACCTTTTAATCGAATCGGGAACTTCGTGATGTTCGGTCATACTCTTGGGTGTGCCTAATATTGGCCAAGGAGGGCTTTTTCTACTAATTATAACAGAACATGCAAGTATGGAAGACAAGGGGCCAAAAATGACAAAGTTTGAAAGTTGTTGTGTGTGTTTGATATGTGCAGGCCGTAGCCTACGCCCCCTGCAGCGTAGCCTACGCCCAGGTCTGGGCAACTTCGTTTTTTTTTGGCTTGCAGCCCATTCCAAGCCATTCTAAACCACTAAAATCAATAATAGGGGATCTTTGATGGTATTAAAACTTGGTAAAACACCTGTAAAGATCTCATGGCACCTTTAAACACTTGGCAAGATCTTGAAGGATCACAAAAACTATATAAGGGCCAAGAATTCTCATTTCTCACTTGCATCAATTCATTCAAATCTGGCTCTCTCTCAATTCTAATAGGATCCTAACATTTTGGGAACCTCCTTTCAGCCCATAGGACCATTTGTAAGTGTCCCTTCATGACTAGTTTGTTTTATTTGGCGATAAAAGCCGAAAAGTCAAACGTTTACGATAAACGCTTTGACTTTTAGCTAGACCATAAACGGTCAAGCCATTGTTCGCAACGAATATGGCTACCCTCAAAAGGGCCCCTCCTAATTAGCACGTTTACTTAGTTAATTATCGGGTCAAAGTAATTAAATAAAAGTCAAACGGGCCAGTTTTTAAATAAAATTCTTAACTAATAATGTAGAAGCTATAAAATCAGTTTTGTCACTTAAATAACTTGGTAAATATTAATTGAACATATCTAGGAATGTTCAACCCGACAATTCTTAGTTTAGGCTCGGTTCGCAACCGAAAGTCGCAAAAGTAGACTTTTGCTTTGACTTTCAGTTCTGACCCGAATTAGCTTAGTTTAGTTATGCCTTAAGCTTCCCTTGTGACCATATTATATGTTAGTATAGCCCTCTGAGGTCATACTACATGGTCCCTTAGAAATCATAGATCATTTGCATGTTTCCGTTAAATGCTTAAAAGTTGACTATTATGCCCTTATGTTGTAAAAACGAGATTTTTGAAAATGTGAGAGGAAAAAAAGCTTTATTACTGATTTATAAGTATGTCCTAAAAATTTGACATCAGTTTCTGGTCTCAAATGAAAGTTATGCAAGATATCGTAAAACAAAACTTTTTGTTAATTAAATTGCATTTTTAGCATAAATCATATTTAAACCCAATTTTTGGCACCAAACTTTCTAACCACTATTATGATATAATATTTAGGGATTTTTGGAATTTTTTGTCAAATTTTATACTGACCATAACGTAGAGTTCTAGCATGAATTCGGTAATTGACGATAATGCCCTTTTCATTAATAAAATGAGTTTAACATACGATTTGAATACCAAACCTTTTCCTACTGATATCATATGATAAATAAAATATTTCTAACATTCAGGACTGATCAAAACTTCAAAATTTTATAAACATCACAAATATCGTCAAATACCGACTTTTACGCTTATTAAGCGCATAGTATGGTTTAAAACCATATTTAACGCTTAAGACTTGTTACCTACTTATTTCAAAAATAAATTTTTATACTTTAACAGTAAGTATAAATCTTGAACTCAGATTTCCAAATTTGACTTTAAAAGCATATGTGAAATAACCAAAATGCCCCTACGGTGCATAGTTTGGCCATAAATGTTAAACTTCACATATGTATGATATCTTACTGATGTAACTTCATATAAAAATATTTTTACTGAATATTTTAGACCAGAATCTCAGTTTGATATTTAAACTCTTTTATAAACTTTAAAATGAACAAAATACCCTAACGGGGCTTAAATTGGTTTTAAATTCAATTTGGGCATAATGGAAGATATCCTACTGATATCATATCATATTTAAAGCATATTAACTTGTGGAACTTATACATGACTCTTTCGGTTACCCGTTATGCATATACGCGTTCGGTACGGTTTATGTAACTAGTTTACATAAATTAGCCGAAACGGGTCAAACCTTATCATTTTTGCTTCAAAATCCAGAATGTATTTAGTTTACCCATTTTATACAAGTCTTCATACTTGTTGGGTCTAAATCATATTCTAATCCAGTCACCGCTTAATCTTGCGTTTTGTACCATAAACCTTTCTTTAAAACTAACTGGTCTAAGTTATAACTTGAATAAGACCCGTTAGGAATCTAATAGGCTATTAAAAACCTTCGTTCCAGATTAGGAGCCCAGTAAAAGCTACTTGCACTTGCTGATTAGAATATACGGCTGAGGATAAATTACATTTTAGCTCAGGTAAATACTTTTAACTTATTTTCCGTTATACGGGCTTGGGATACGGTATTATAATAATACCGCTTGGTCGGGTATGAAATCATTTAATCGGATTGTGATTAATAAATTTACATAACCCGTTTTAATCTGTTTTTTTTGATACAAAGCCTTTGGGGGGTTAATGACCGTGTCCTGGATATCCTCGACTCATTCATTTGAAATGGCCACGGCTTAAGCACGGGGTGTAGGCATACACCTGACAGTTGCGTATGTATAAACGGTATCTCACTCGTGAGGAAACTTCTTGTGGGCCTATACTTGTGGTGTGTCTATTAATCTTGTACCGGCTCTTCTATTCCGGTCCTGAACGGACGACAAACATGTAAATCTGTATACAAGATTATTTTAAATAATTGTCCCAAGTTATAAAGGATTTTATGCCTTGTGCATCCAAACTAATTTTATAAATACTTTTCAAAAGAGTCAGTTAATTGTATTTACCAATGTAAACTGACGTATTTTTAAAAAAGACTAAGTGGCAGGTACTACGCGAAATTAGCTGGAAGCTTCTGAGCACTAGTTAAGGAATCTTGCAAGTTCTTAGTGCTTAAAGTCTGTTGAACAATAATGTGTATAGTGCTCTAGATCCGCCTGTGGATCCGTTTACAACCGTTTGTATAATATTTACTTATACTTTGCATTTCGGTTCGTATTACTATTTTCTTTCAAGACTTTCGCTGTGCAATAACTGTGATTATTTGACTATGATGATATCAACTACGTCACGATACTCCCCACTGGGCCCACCGGGCTGAGCTGTAAATATCGCGGTGTGACATATTTCCAGGGAAATTGAAAAGCAAATGGGCCGGTCCGTTTGTTATCACGAGAGTTGGAAGGTTTGGTGATGTAGAGATCGAGGATCCGAAGGATCAAAGGAGACAAACAGTGAATGGACATCGGCTGAAGCCGTATTTAGACGCAGATGATCTTGATATACGATCTACGGATAAGGTGAGCTTCATTGCAAGTTCACCGGAGTATACGACCTGTGAGTGCATTTTATATGTCCATAGTTAGAAATCTGTCTGTATTTGTAACGTTAAAAGTCTTGAGTCTGTATCATACCGGACAGAGGTTTCACTGGATGTCGTTAGGTAATGACAGGTTAGGATACGGTACGATACGACACGATACAAGACCAGATATGACCAGACATAATGTCATCATGACTAAATGATGACATCATATCTAATATATCATGCATGGAAGTTGGTATAAAATAAAAAAAAGGAGTCTGCATGGTTTGTTGAAGTAATCACAAATGAGGGAAGCCATTCGATCGGATGAAGAAGTCAACTATAAGTCATTCGGCTGGTCAAGACCTCATCCGATCGGATGAGGAATCTTTACTTGGCACAGATAGATTTCAACTATAAATAGTCAAATGCCATCCATACAACATAACAGATCAGAGAATAGACCTTGTTCATAGATTTCGAGTGTTCTAGTGTGTAGATCGAGTCGAAACTCTGTTCGGTTGTCGTCACGTAATAAAACGTCGTTTATTTACGTTTCCGCGCATGATTACGGTTCGATTTAACGGATTCCGCACGTTAAATCGAATCCACCGCAGATCTAGTGATCGTTTACGATCCGATCCTGAACTCACAAGTGGTATCAGAGCTACGGATGCTCTGCGTGTAATCGTTGATTCGAATCGGACAAGTCTCGGTGAAATCAGTTGTTCTTTGGTGTAAAATGCAGACCTTTCGGTAAACTTCAAACTATTTCGGTGATGTTTTGAAGTTTAACGGGTCAAGTCAGTCAATTTACGTTGATTTTGAATCAATTTCGGTGTGATTTCAGATAAGTTTTAAACCGATTTCGATTTGTTTATAACAAATCTGAATATTACAGTCAATCCGATATTACAGCAAAGATTTGAATTGATATTACGAAGTTGAAGTTTCAAACAAAGATGAATTAAAAAGAATTTTGTTTGAGATAGACTATCAGCGACACTTTGTGTATTAGCTACACTTAATTGTGTTCAGAAAAGTTTAGGGTAATAGTGTATAAACATAGAAAGTCTGTTGAGGTTTTTTTTTTTTTTTTTTTTTTTTTTTTTTAACAAGAGTAGTTATAAGAGAATTGCATGTTATCGTTTTAAATAATAAACAAAGATTGTAATTGATGATTGATCATAGGACATTCTTGTGAACTGTGAAGTTTTAAGAAAATTTTGGGAACAGTGAAAGCTTATAGTATATCTAGGAATTTAAAAAGTCAATCGGGTTGCAAGTTAATATTTGGGTAGTTTTTGACAATTGGGCTGCAAGTTTTTTTCAAATTCATATTGGACCGAAATTGGTTATTGGGCTGCGAAATTTGTAGTGATTGGGCTGAATTAGATAAACCAAATAGTGAAATTTGAGCTGTAAGTGTCATTTGGATATTACAAGAGTTTTAGTGGGCTGCGATTAGAAGTTTCCTATTTTGGGCCGAACTTTTGAAATCATTTGGGTTAAATTTTGGTTTCACATGTGAACTGAGATTGGTTAAGTGGGCCGGACGGTTTTTAGGACCGTGATATTTGGATCGTATTTTGGGTACAAGAGTATTTCGAGTCACAAGAATTTTGGACCGAGTTTAGACGAAAACTTTGGGCTATTACAAGTTGTATTGTTTAGGCCAAGTTTGAATCAAGTTTGTTGCGAGTTTTAAATTGGGTTTGATTAGTGGGCCGCTAGCTTGTGGATCAAAATTGGATTACAAATGTTTAGTGGCTTCGTGGAAATTAAAATTTGTGGACTTTGAGCTAAAAACAATTTTTGAACCAAGTCGTTTAAAAAAGAAATTGAGTTTAAAATATTTGAAGAAATGGAAAATGATAAGTTTAAAAGAATAAATGATTGGTTTGATATGTGTTGGTATATGAGGAAAGAAGATGAGAAAAAGAATGCTTGGGTTAAAAGATTTAAACATTTTTTGTGTAAGAAAAATGAAACGTTGAATCAGTTGATAAACCGGTATGATGAATTACTTGACAATTTAAAAAGGTTCGAGATAAAGATGTCAAATGCTGAAAAGATATCAAAATTTGCAGATGCGTTACCTTCAGAGTGGGATGAATTTTTGATTGAATTGAAAAAAGATTATAGATTCTCAAATTTTTATCCAAGTGAATTCTTCAAAGAGCTTAAAACACACGATTACGAAATTAATAAGAAAAAGAAAGATTTGATAAAAGAAATAGAAGAGAAGCTAGATAAAATAAGTTTGGATGTGATTCTTGAAATAAGCCGAAGAGTCAATATATGTCTTGCAGCAAAAAATGTTATGAAATATGATTTTAAGAGGGGTTGTTATATAGATAAAAATATGAATTCTCTTTATTTTATTAAAATTTTTTCTGCAGGTACATTCGAGACAGAGTCAACTCCAAAGAATGAAGAATCTGAGAAAAAAACATGTTCACAATGTTTACCAAGAAAAATCTAAACAAGACGAGTCAACTGAGTTGTCACAGAACGATGAAGTCAAAGAATTAAGAGCATCAACAAATGAAACTTCAAGTTCTGAACCCGTGTGCTCAAATTGTGAAAAATCAACATCTGAAAATGTCAAACTGTTGAGAGATGTGGAAAGTTTGACATTAGAAAACAAAAAATTTATAAAATTTGAAAATAATTTGAAAAAAATTTGAAAAACAAAATACAATAAACTCGCATCTTGAAAAAATCACGCAACTTGAACAAGATGTTGAGATTGCAAGAAAGAAAATTGAAAATTTAGAAAAGAAATTGAAATGTTTTGTTGCTTCATCCTTAATTCTTGATAATATAGTTCCAAAACCGATCAATAAAAATGAAGAAACTGGGGAGGACGAATATGAATTTTGTAACCGTGGTATTTGGTGTAAACCGCCAGGAAAGGGCAAAACAAAAACGGTTGTACCTGATAACACGAAAAACAAAACTCCCTCAGTGAAAACTCCAATAAGTGACAATGTCACAAATTATGACGAAGTCATAATTGAAGATTGTGATGATGAATCTGATGATAAAAAGAATATATTTTTGAAATTAAAAGAAAAATTTAAAGAAACAATTTCACAATTTGCTAAAAAGGGGGAATGTTCAATTTCTAAGCAAAATGGGGAACAAAAACAAAATATTAAAAATTTTAAAAATTCAAAAAATATTCAAAAGAAAAGATCATCAGTTCAATCATCAAATCACTATAAAAACAAAAATTCACAAAAATTTGAAAATCAAAACTCACAAAAATGATATGCGGAGATAATAGCAACATGCCCAATTAATTGGGCATGTTACTGTGTATTGCATGAAACCAAGGATGGATTAATTGGGCATGTTGCTGTGTATTGCATGAAACCAAGGCTGGAACAGAGACAGAAAAATTACAAAAAGATTTTCGGAGTGTTTTAGCATAAACTTTGTAAAATACAAAAAGATTTTGTTTCTCGTTATGATTCGATAACCGATGATGGAAAGCTGAATTTCAAAATCTAAAGATGTTGAACATAAAGAAGTTCATTAATTTGAAACTTGAATTTTAAAACGAAAATTTAAAAAGTCGATAAGTTGGATAATCAGGGCATTAATTTGAACTTAATCATCTGTGAGGGTTACTGATTTGATCATGCTTAAAAGTAAAAAATGTTTAATAAAAATTGATAGGAAGCTAAAAGAAAGGGGGAGCAAGATTAATTGTAAAATCTAAAAATGTTTAGTGATTCGGAGCATTATTCAAGGGGGAGCTTACAGTTTTACTTTGTTTGCTTGATTATGTTTTCCGTGGCAGATCAAGACTAAACTTCACAGATTTCAAAGCTATGTCCAAGGGGGCGTCTGTGAGTGCATTTTATGTGTCCGTAGTTAGAAATCTGTCTGTATTTGTAACGTTTAGAGTCTTGAGTCTGTATCATACCGGACAGAGGTTTCACTAGGTGTCGTTAGGTAATGACAGGTTAGGATACGGTACGATACGACACGATACAAGACCGGATATGACCAGACATGATGTCATCATGACTAAATGATGACATCATATCTAATATATCATGCATGCAAGTTGGTATAAAATAAAAAGGAGTCTGCATGGTTTGTTGAAGTAATCACAAATGAGGGAAGCCATTCGATCGGATGAAGAAGTCAACTATAAGTCATTCGGATGGTCGACCTCATCCGATTGGTGAGGAATCTTTACTTGGCACAGATAGATTTCAACTATAAATAGTCAAATGCCATCCGAACAACATAACAAATCAGAGAATAGACATCAGTATCCATCCGCTCCATATCTTCGAGTTTAGTTCTTCACAATTTCTTTAGAAACTACATCAAGAACATCTCTCGGTTTTGTCTTGTTCATATATTTCGAGTGTTCTAGTGTGTAGATCGACTCGAAACTCCGTCCGGTTGTCGTTACATAATAAAACGTCATTTATTTACGTTTTCGTGCACGATTACGGTTTGATTTAACGGATTCCGCACGTTAAATCGAATCCACCGCAGATCTCGTGATCGTTTACGATCCGATCCTGAACTCACACGACCGATTGAGGGTTATGAGAAGCCCGGCTGAAGACTAAAACTTAGCGCTGCCGGGAGGCAACCCGGATTTCGGTACATATTTCATTTCATTCATCTTTACTTTCATGTATTTGTGTGGTTTTTATGGTTTGAAGGATTTCTGGAATGTACACCCATGAAATTGAGCAAGTGTGGGGAAGTTGAAAGTGCCGAGGTTCGTTTTCGAACTATATTAAGTGTTAAGGATGACACGAATCTTCTTACGGGGTGTGGAGCGGGCGAGTAAACCGGTATGAAAATTTTTTGGTAATTTTTCAGCATAACAATGAAAGGAAACCAATAAAACCATTTTAAACCATTCATAAAAAAATAAAAAAATAAAATAAAAAATTATAACCCAGTTAGAAGTCATGAGAAATGGTTCACAAAGGAATTTGATTAAGGATGTTGACTAGTCACGATGTGGGTTAAAAAGAACAAGGGAATCAACTCTGACGTGACCGTAGCCTACGGTTCATACCGTAGGTTACGGGCTGGTGAAACAAAAACAAACATAAACTCTAGACTGTGGGTCCGGTGTGCACCTCCACCTACGGCTGAACAAGGCGCTGAACAAGGATTTCAAACAATAACCTACGGCCGAGACCGTAGGCTACGGTCTATGAGTTCTGTTGTTACAAGAGGCATATACCGTAACCTACGGCATGGAGCCGTAGGCTACGGCACATCGACATGTTATGAGATGAGGGCCGGGTCCGGGTAACTTGAATTAAAAATGAATAATACCCAATTTAATTGGGTTCGACCCATGTTATATCATACAAACCTTCACCTACGGCAGATCCATCATCTATTTTCACCACAAAATCTCAACCAACATCATATTCTTCTTCCTAATTCTTCAATAACTCCATAGCCTCCCACCTTCACAACTCACTCATTCCTTCACCGATTCAATCGATTCAAGGCTCTAAATTGCTTATTTTTTCGAGGAGAACACAAACCCAGCATTAGTTTCCTCCGAAAACCATTAGATTTGTTTGAATCAAAGTTGACATGATGAACCCTAATTTCCAAATTTGGGGGTTTTTCTTCTAACTAAAATCTCAAGTTATCTAAGTGTTTTCTAGGCTTCCTAAAGCAAAAAGGTACAGTTTTTACCCATGTATCTCATGTAGTTGATGAGTCAAGGTATGTTTTGTCGATTTATGTTTGATTCTTGCTTGATTAGTCATACCATGATTGATTAAGGGTGTTAGGAGTCATACATTGATGAGTTTGTTCTTAAATTGCTGAATTGAAAGGGGCAGGGGTATACATATGGGTTTAGATGATGTTATGGCTATTGGTAATCATAAGGAACTTTTTTAGAAGTCATTGAATGAACAGAATGTTGAAGTCTTTATAAGGGCAGTGAATTGAATAAAAAAGGGTAATGATTTAATGACTAAACAAGTGTAGCCATAGTGTAGAACAAGCGTGGGGATGATAACGGGAACATACACTTGTTCTTGATTGCAATTTGATCTAAAGTAAACTGATTGATTTCCTGTGTTGTTTGTCTAATTGTGTGCAGATGGGTAAGCAACGATCAGGGAAAGAGAAGGCGGTGGAACTGACTGCACATTCTAGAGCGAGGAAAAAAAGAGGCACATGGGTAGAAATTAGGGATGCAGAGATGGAGGATGTGCAAGAGCCGACCCAAGAAGTTCAACACCGCTATGGTGACCATCCGTTTATGCCTACATGGGAAGTGGGTCCATTGAGCAAGACGCCCGCTGCTTACCAAGCGGAGTTGTTTTATGCAAAAATGGTGGAGGACCGGTCAACTAAGGATAATTTGGCCCTCGAGAAGTTAGTGTATAGGCCCGATTTCAGGGCTTTGGGTTTTTACAAGATGTTGGAAGATCTTGGATGGGGGGCGGTGATGGAGTTCCGGGGTAATGACAAAGGAGATATTTACTTGAAGAGTATCCTAGCGTGGATGAGCACGCTAAATAAAGATGATGGAGCAGATCCGCCACGAACAACCACTTTGACCGGTACGGTAATGGTAAGCCGGCTACTATGTCATTTGCAACTCTAAATCAGTTAGCCCCATTTGACTCGAAACTGGATAAGTTCTACAATTATGTCGACGAGAACCACTTGTTTTTGCATCAGAAAAAGTTGGCAAGCGAAAGTGTGATGCACAAGGAGTTGTTTATGTTGGAGAAAAGGGAAATTACAATGAAGTGGGACCATCTTAAACCATTGGTAACGTTGTTGTTAAGTTTCGTAACATCAAATGTGAGTCCAAGGATGGGAGATAAATCGTCGTTGAGGTTATGGAAGGTGCCGATATTGTATGCTATCATGATAGGGAAGATAACGCTTTCTTTCTGACATCTATTATTGATGAATGTGTGGAGATGTCGTAACCAAAAAGGGAAGAAGCTGACACCTCACGTACGATTGATTAGCGCGTTGTTGGAGAAACATAAAGCCTTGTTGCCGGATGAGAAACCTTATAACAGGCCGCACGAGGTTTACTGAACCAGTGAAGTTTGTTTGCACGAGAACCACTTATATAAGCAAACAAAGTTGTGGCATAAAGTTGAATTCGGTGATAAGGTGAAGTTAAAAGTTTTACAGTGGGGGAAAGAAAAGTCGAGCCGGGGTGAGATGGACGACTTAGACTCCAGTGATGAGGAGTTGATGAAGAGAAAGAGAGACACTGGGGAAATTGTGGGTGAATGTTCGAGTGCACAAATGGAAGAACCGGTACGTTTAGAGACGGGACAGTCGGCTTACTCATGGGGTGTGTTTGATGACGAGATACAGGCTCGGGTGGAAAGTATGCGTCCACCTGAGTATATCACTTGGGAACCCTATCAGCAGTCAATTTATGACCAGGCATCGAGGCTGGGTGTCGAACGAGAGCGGCAACACGGGGAGTTAATGGCTCATCAATGGGCGGTACACATTGGTAACGAAATGAATCTGAATTTATAGGCCTATGATTAGAATCAAACAAGAAGGCACAATGATTATTACAATGGAGTGTCGTACGTACAAAATCCACCTTACGTGGATTACAGCCATTTGTCGCCGTATCAGCCTGGTATGGAACGACACCCCACACCGCAAGTCCATGGTTCTATGTGGCTTCCACGACAGTACTCCGAGCCGCATTTCCAAAGCTCATATCCATTTCAACCACCGCCTTATAGTATTCAGCTCGTAGTCAGCATCAACAGGAACAGCAATCATCATCCCAGCAACAACAAGACTCGCCGACTGGAGGTTTGGCGGATAATTTGATATGAGCTCCTTTTACGACACCCTGGGGCGGCTACTATAGTGGACCGAAGCCGTCATATGATTGAGCATTCACTGATCTGCACCATCGATTAGGTCCACGTGCTCGTTCTATACTTTATTTGAACACTTTTATTTTCCATTGTTTTGGTGTGTTTATTTGTACTTGGTGGTGTTAAACATTGTTTGTTTAGGGAATATGTTTTGATTGGTTGTGGTAAGAGTTAGCCGTTTGTGGGTGTTTGGTTGGTATTCCCATGCTAGTTTTAAAAGCACTATACATTGGGGACATTGTCGTCCAAGTGTGGGGATGCGGGAGCCCGGGAAAGGTTTGGGGATAAAGGTTTTGAAGCGATTGAAAATTATTGAAATCGATGAAAATTGAAAAAAATTGAAAATTTTGAAAAAAATTCATCGCCTTAAGTGAGCTAAAATGGATTCGAAAACCTTAAGATTCAATCGCTAATGAGTTCCTTGCCGGTAGTAAACTAACGTAGCCCTGAGTCTTGGTTGTCCATTTAAGTTTCATGATAGTTTTTCTAGCAATTGTAGATGATAGTTGAGAAGAGATGCCTAATTAGGGGTAACATACTTTAGGAATTACACATGCTACATGTCGGTAACCCATATTCCTTCTATTCGGTGAGATATTTGAACCTACTAGTTGTTAGGTGAATTTGCAATATATGTTCATTTGTTGAGTGTAGGCCATACGTTGCTTTATGTTAGAACTTGTGTGGTTTGAGACGTACCGAGACTATGTGTTAGCGTATACACATAGATGATAAAGGCATTAGGTGTCACACCCCGATATTTCCACGTATTACCGGTGTGCCCGGTGGGGAGTATCGTGACGTAGTTGATATCGTCATAGTCAAACAACACAATTTTAAATGCACAGCGGAAGCAAAAGATGAATCTCATTACGAACCGAATATAAAGTAATATCAAAGTATCACAAAACGGACAGTAATGGATCCACGGCGGATCAAATAAAAAGGAAACATAGTTCATCAGACTTAAAATGCATCCAAGCTTGCGAGACTCTTATTGATGCTAAGGAGAGGCCAGCCTATTTCGATTAGTACCTGCACTTAACCTTTTTGGGAAAATACGTCAGTTTACACTGGTAAATACAATTAACTGACTCATTTTGAAAAGGTTTAGAAAAATTGATTTGAATGCACAAGGCACAAAACATTTTATAACTTGGGATAATTATTTATATATAAACTTGTAAAAGAATTACATGTTCGTTATATGTTCAGTAGCCCGGATTGACACCGGGTTAAAGATTAATAGACACACCACATGATATAGTCCCGCGACGAGTTATTCCCGAAACCGGCGGTTATACCTTATTATTTATATATGCACTGTCGGGTGTACGCCTACACCTCGTGCTTAGGTCGTGGTCATTTCTTAAAATGATGCCAAGGATATCCGGGACATGGTCATTAACCCCCAAAGGCTTTAAGCAAACAAAATAATTTAAACGGAACATTTCAATAATTTAAGCTTCATACAATTAAAAATTCAATGCCCGACCAAGCGGTATTTTATATACCGTACCCCAAGCCCGTATAGGGAAAATAAGTTAAAAGTATTTACCTAAGCAATTATAATTCACAACAGCAAGTGCAAGTAGATTTTACCGGGTCTCCTTAATCTGGAACGAAGGTTTTTAATAACCTATTAGATTCCTAACGGGTCTTTAATTAAGCCTAAACTTAGACCGGTTAGCTTTTAAAGGAAGATACGGTTTAAACGCACGATTAGGCGAAGACTGGAATAGAATGTGATTTAGACCCGATAAGTTTTGAGACTTGTGTAATATGGGTAAACTAAACATATTCTGGATTTTGAGACAAAAATGATAAGGTTTGACCCGTTTCGGCTAATTTATGTAAACTAGTTACATAAACCGCACCGAACGCGAATAATGCGTAACGGGTAACCAAATGATTCATGAACAGATTTCCTAAGTTAATATGCCTTAAATATGTTGTTACATCAGTAAGATATCTTCTATTATGCCCAAAATGGATTTAAACTCAAATTATTCCCCGTAGGGGTATTTTGTTCATTTAAAAGGTTATAAAAGAGATTTAATATGATTCTGAGTTTCAGGTCTGATATAATCAGTAAATATACCTAAATTAATAAGTAATATCAGTAGGGTATTACATATATGTGAAATTTACCATTTATAACCAAACTATGCACCGAAGGGGTATTTTGGTAATTTCACATAAGGTTTAAAGGTCAAATCTGGAAATCTGAGTTTAAAACTTTTGCTTACTGCTAAAGTATAATAATTTACTTAAAATATTAGTAGGTATCAAGTCTTATATATTTAAAGTAGTTTTAATACATACTATGCGCTTAAAATGCGTAAAAAGACGGTTTTAAGCGATTTCCGGGTTTTATAAGAAAAGCTGATATTTTTATTATTCCAGAAGTTTCAAAATATTTTATTTATCATATTAGATCAGTAGAAAAAGGTTTGGTATCAAAAAGATTTGTAAAACTCGTTTTATAGGCTAAAAGGGCAAAATCGACAATTACCGAATCAAGCTTAGAACTCTATGTTATGCTCAGCCTAAAATTAAATAAAAATCTTCAAAAATCCCAAAATATTATATTACACCAGTGGGTAAAAATTTTGGTATTAAAAATTGGGTTTAGATAGGCTATATGCTAATCACGTCGTTTAATTAATAAAAAGCTTTTCATTTACGCTAATGAGCATAACTCCTAATCTAGACCTCAAACTGATGTCAAATTTTAGGGATAAGTTTATAAATCAGTAACTAAGGTTTTTATTCTTTTATGTTTTCAAAAATCACATTTTAAGGTCATATGGGCATAATAGTCAACATTTAAGCATTTAACGGAAATATGCATATGAATCGGATAACTAATGGACCAAGTTGTATAATCACAGGGGTTATACTAACATGAAACCTGGTCCTAATAGAGTTCTAAGGCATTTCTAAAACATGCTACATTGGGTAAAAATTGAAAGTCAAAGCAAAAGTCAAATTATGCGACTTTCGGTTCCGAACCGAGCCTAAACTGAAAATTGTCAGGTTGAATATGTTTAGACATGTTCTTACATTAATTACCAAGTTATATTAGTGATAAAATAGGTTGCATGGCTTCTACATTGTTAATTATGCATTTATTTGAAAATAAGCTTTCTGTTGACTTTTTAAGATTAGCTTTGACCCGACAATTGACCTAGTTAGAGTGGGAATCGGAGGGTGCCCTTTTAAGGGTTTATTGCCCACATAATTACCAACTCATAGGTACTTTCAATTTGAAATTTGACTGGACAAATTATGATTAATTACGAAGTCAGTCAAACCTTAATTACGACGGTTTGACTTTAGGCTAATTAACTAGGCAAAACTGAATTAAAGAAAGTTAAGGACACTTACAAAGGTCCTAAATACGACTAGTGACTTCTTGGAAGTGTGCTTGAGCTCCAAAATTCTCCAGAAGTGAAGTTGTGAAGTTTGCAAGTGAATGTGACCAAATGTTGCAATAATGAGCTCCTTATATACATATTTTGATCATCTAGGATCATGCCAAGGAAGTCTACAAGTGTTATGAGATGCTTACAGGTGCCCCCTATGCATGAAATACCATTGGGGCAGCCCCTGGTATGTAAAACAAGCGTTTGAAGTCGGTTATCAGCTGTAACAGGCAGCTGCTTGTGATTTCTGTCGTTGTAGTGCTCACGCGGCCCGTGTAAGGTCCTTATGGACCCTTACGCGGCCGGTATGGCTCCCCAGAACCAGCCAAACAAGTTTCAAGTTTTGCATTTTTGGTCCCTGGTCCTTCTAAACGTGGTTTTAAGTTTATTTCTTGCACTTTTGGCCCTCTAACTTGAATTTTAAAGGCTCCAAGACATAACTAAACTTTGTTAAGTCCTTGGTTAACTTTGTGATCACCCTAAAAGTCATAAATTTCAACGTTGACGCTTTTAACTCCTCGTATACGAATGTTATCATAACTTTCTCATACGATAATGAAACCTCATGAAATTTTTATCACGTATTCTTGTGAGCATATTTAATCGTTACAAAGCTTCTAGTTTGCTAAAAGGTCACTCAGAGGTATACTTTAAACATGTTGACACGTTTAACCCCTGTAGTTTGTAATCTCTCACTTTCTTCCACAATTAGCTTCGTATGATCTATAATTCATTCTTTTAAGGGTATAAACACTGCGTAGGGTTATTGTAAAGTATATTTATTCATTGTTGACACTTTGAATCTTTTTATTCACAGACTTTCCTTGTTTGTCAACTTTAGTTCCTCTAAAGCAATTCTTTACACGTTTAAAGCTCATGACACGTGTCGACATATTATTGGACATAAATTTACGAGGTGTTACATCCTCACCCCCTTAAAAGAAATCTTGACCTCGAGATTTACTGAATCAAATGAGGGTACTTCTCTTTCATTATGGACTCTACCTCCCACGTGTACTCGGGACCTCTACGGGCATCCCATTTAACCTTTATAATCGGCACATGCTTCCTTCGAAGCTTCTTAACCTGTCGATCCTCGATCGACAAGGGTTTTTCCACAAATTTTAGGCTCTCGTCTATATGCACATCCATATGTGGTATGACTAGCGACTCATCAGCTAGACATTTCTTCAGATTACAGATGTGGAATACATTATGAATACCACTGAGCTCTTCAGGCAAGTTTAACTTATAAGCCACTATTCCTACACATTCGATGATCTCGAATGGTCCTACATACCTTGGGCTTAACTTACCTTTCTTACCAAATCACATCACTCCTTTCCAGGGTGATACTTTCAGTAACACTTTGTCACCAACCTCAAACTTCAGAGGTTTACGCCTTTTATCTACGTAGCTCTTCTGCCTATCTCTGGCAGCTTTGAGACGATCTCTTATCTGCACAATCTTATCGGTCGTCTCCAGGACTATATCAGGTCCTGTTAGTTGGACATCTCCAACTTCTGCCTAACAAACGGGCGTTCTGCACTTCCTTCCGTATAAAGCTTCAAATGGTGCAGCTTGGATACTTGAGTGATAGCTATTATTGTACGAAAATTCAATCAGTGGAAGATGATCATCCCAACTTCCACCTAGATCAATAACACAAGCCCTTAGCATATCTTCCAGTGTTTGAATTGTTCGCTCACTTTGACCATCCGTTTGCGGATGATATGCAGTGCTGAAGTTCAGTCGGGTGCCTAGGGATTGCTGAAAGCTTTTCCAGAAATGCGATGTGTGTATCCCTATCAGAAATGATAGATACTGGCACCCCGTGGAGAGATATAATCTCATCCACGTACAACTGAGCTAGCTTATCTGAGCTGTGTGTTTCCTTAATAGGTAAGAAGTGGGCTGACTTCGCCAGTCTATCCACTATCACCCAAATAGTATCATACCCTTTCTTTGTCTTCGGTAACTTGGTGATAAAATCCATTGTCACCATTTCCCACTTCCAGGTGGGAAGTTCAGGCTGTTGTAGCAAACCTGACGGCTTTTGGTGTTCAGCTTTGACTTACGCGCACGTCAAACATTTGGCTACATAAGTAGCTATAGACTCTTCAAGCCTATCCACCAAAAATTTACCTTCAGATCCTGGTACATCTTATCAGCTCCAGGATGGACGGAGTACTTAGAACTGCGGGCTTCCTGGAGAATAACATCCCGAAGTCCTCCATAAACTGGAACCCATATTCATCCATTTAACCTTAGAATTCCGTCCTTGCCATACGATAACTGCTCTTTAGTTACCCCTAGCTTTTCATCAGGATAGTTAGCTTCTAGTACAGCTTCCTTCTGCGCAGCTAACAACCTTTCATTCAAACTATTCTTTAATTCAATGCTCTTGGCATTGATTCTTATAGGCTTCACCCTTTCCTTTCTACTTAAGGCATCGGCAACCACATTTGCCTTGCCTGGATGGTATCGTATTTCACAGTCATAATCATTTAAAGTTTCCATCCAGCGTCGCTGCCTCATGTTTAAGTCCTTCTGATTAAACAAATGTTGAAGGCTCTTGTGATCAGAATATATCACACACTTAGTTCCATACAAGTAATGCCTCCACAATTTTAGTGCAAATACAACGGCACCCAACTCCAAGTCGTGGGTGGTGTAGTTCTTCTCGTGCACCTTTAACTGTCGAGAAGCATAGGCAATGACCTTGCCTTTTTGCATGAGCACACATCCCATACCTGTGTGCGATGCATCACAATATACTACAAATTCCTCTATTCCATCAGGCAATGTCAACACTAGTGCATTGCTCAACCTTTGCTTAAGGATGTCAAAGGATTCCTGCTGCAGAGGACCCCAGTCAAACTTAATATTCTTACGGGTTAATGAAGTTAGGGGTGCTGCAATTCTTGAGAAATTTTCAATAAATCGCCTATAGTAGCCTGCCAAACCCAAAAAGCTACGAATCTCTGTGGGCGTCTTTGGCTCTTGCCAATTCATGAAAGCTTCAACTTTAGTGGGATCCACTTGGATACCACGCTCACTAACTACGTGTCCAAGAAACTAGACGTCGCGAAGCCAAAATTCACATTTTGAAAACTTGGCGTAAAGCTTCTCACTATGTAGAAGTTTAAGAATACAACGAAGATCTTTCTCATGGTCAGCTTGGTTCTTCGAGTAAATAAGAATGTCATCAATGAAGACAATGACAAACTTGTCCAAGTAGGGTTTGCAAAAGCGGTTCATGAGATCCATGAACGCTGCTGGTGCATTAGTGAGCCGAAAAGGCATCACTAGGAACTCGTAATGACCATAACGAGTCCTAAATGCAGTTTTGTGCACATCTTCATCTCTAACCTTCAACTGATGGTAGCCTGACCTCAAATCAATCTTGGATAAGTAACTTGCTCCTTGCAATTGATCGAACAGATCGTCGATCCTGGGCAATGGATATCTATTCTTGATAGTGACCTTGTTAAGCTCACGATAATCGATGCATAGGCGCATCGATCCATCCTTCTTCTTCACAAACAGTATTGGTGCTCCCCAAGGAGATGAACTAGGAGTCTAGGACGAATGAAACCCTTCGCCAACAAATCATCTAGTTGAGTCCTCAACTCTTTCATCTCTGTTGGTGCCAACCTGTAAGGTGCTCTCGCAACATGTGCTGCTCCTGGAATAATATCAATTCTGAATTCTACTTGCCTATCTGGTGGCAAACCAGGTAGTTCTTCAGGGAATACTTCGGGATATTCAGAAATGATGGGGATGTCTTCAATCTTAGGTTTCGGCTCATCAATAGTCACTTGTGCCATGTAGATGACACAACCCTTCTTCATACACCTTGAAGCCTTAAGCATAGACACTTGCTTAGGTAATCCATACCGATTATCTCCCTGTATGGTAAGTGGCTCACCATACGAAGTTTTGATCACCACTTGCTTCTTGTCACACACAATCTGAGCTTGGTTATGGGATAACCAATCCATGCCTATTACTATGTCGAAATTGGCTAATTTCAAAGGAAGTAAGGACAATGGAAAAGAGTGGTTCCTAATGGATATGAAACATCCATCTAACACGGTTGATGCGGTTTCTATGGTGCCATCGGCTAATTCAACCTCATATTCTATGCTTAGGGTTCTAACAGGTAGGTTTAACAACTTACAAAACTTATCATTAACAAATGACTTATCTGCTCCAGAATCAAATAACACCCTTGCATAAACATCATTAATAAGGAAGGTACCTGTTATGACATTGTCATTCTGGATCGCCTCCTGTGCGTTCATCTGGAAGACCCTAGCATTGGTCTTTTTCCCTTCCTCAGTTTTCTTAGCAAACTTTGTGCAGTTGGACTTGATATGCCCTTTTTCATTGCAGTTAGAGCACGTAGCATCCTTGATTTTCTTACAGTCCAATGTCTTGTGCTCAGAAGATTTACAAATCCCACAAGGCCTTGGTTGCGATTGGGATTTTGACTCGTATCCGCACCTCCCAAAATGGTGCTTCTTACAGATTTTACACTTGGGCTTATCGCCCGACTGATGACCATCCTATTTAGTTCCCGAACTCTTTTTGTGGTCATTGTTTCCCTTATGCTTCTTGTCTGACCGTCGTGAGTTGTCATCCTCACGCTTTCTCTTCTCAGCATCGGTGTTTCTGAGTGATCTTTGCCTGACCGCGTCCAAAGTAAGAGACAATGATATATCAGCTGCAGGCCTAAAAGTAGCTGGTCTGGAGGCCTTTACACTGGCCTTGATTTCTGGGGCTAAACCCCCAATGAAACAAGCTATCCTCTTGGGTTCCGGTGTCACGAGATACGGAACCAGTCTTGACATAGTGTTGAAGCTCGTAAGGTAGGCTTGACAATCCAGATTTTTCATAACCAAAGACAAGAAATCAGATTCAATCTTTTCAACCTCATGCTGAGGGCAATAGTTTTCCTTAATTAACGTCACAAACTGATTCCAAGACAGATTGTACAATGGGATCTTCCCAGTGGCCTGAATCAAAGACCTCCACCACGCTAGTGCCTTGCCTTTGAATGACTGAGATACAAACTTTACCACATCCTTATCAGTGAAACCACTGATATCTACCATAGTGTCCATCTCGTCTAACCATGACATGCAATCAACTGCTCCTTTCTCCCTGGTGAAATCCCTGGGTTTGCAGGAGACAAAGTATTTATAGGTGCAACCTTTAGCACGCAGTTCCTTATTTAACACAATTCTCTTAGATGGAACACTCCTCTGGTTTGATGAGTGATGAGAATCACTTTTGTGAGCGGTATGAGTTCTAGAGGGTGGTTTAGAGTGTGGTGCCGTCTGAGTCCTGACCTGGGTATCACTGGATTCTTTGAACTGTCTATCCAGAGCTCGCGTAATAGCATTATCTATCAATGCCTATAATTCTGCACCTGCTATGTTGACTCTGGAAGTGTCATGATTATCTCTGGGATGGCTGTTGACTTCGTCTGACCAAGGCATGTAGCTTGATTGCTACATAAGATAAATGAGTTTAATTTACTCAGAGGTCTATAACAGTTTTATCATTCTAGATGATTTTTTAATCATCGTATTTAAGAACCATTTTGATTAATTTGCTAAGCTTATATATATTTAGGATTTTTCATTATATTAATCCTTAGCTAAGATTAAAATATATTAATGGCATAAAAGGCCGAATCACATGGACAGTTTTAAATTTTTAATCAAAATTTTATAGGATCAAGGTATGGAGGTTTTAATCATAGTTTATTACCTCTTCTTACAGGGGGTCGAAGACCACGACTGTCTTTTGTCTTATATGACAATGAATATAGCCCGTAGGCATTACATCCCTATAAATGTTTAATATAATAAAAGAAATTGGAAGAATCCAATGTAAATATGACTTATGCGATTTTATCGAATCACATTTTTCCAGGAGTGTTAACATGTTTTCAGATGTTAACAAGGATTTGAACCTTTTAAATAGGTCTTACCGTCTTGGCCATATCTAGAATGACATGTGGCTAGGTTTTACCTTTAAGATTCTTATTATTATTTTATTATAATGGTAGGTTTTATAAAAGGAATGTTATTTTTCATTTATTTCACATATTATATTTATGCATATAATTTTAACAAAATGAATTTTAAATTAAACCAGTCTACTACAAAAATTAAACAAGTATAGGTTTGCCCTAAACGGGACTTCCACATGAGACAACATGCCCACGCAGGGGCGAAACAAACCTAACATACCCACGCAGGGGTTAAACAGAAAAACACGCCCACGCAGGGGCTGAATACCAAAAACAAATGTCTACGCAGGGACTTGATTATAACATAAATAAATAAACAAGGATCTTAAAAAATCCCTTCCCTTGGTCTTCCCTTTGATTAGGCTTGCCAAACCTTTGAAGAATCCGCGGTTGGTCTGGCGCTTTGCTTGAACTTCCCGCTCAACTTGGCTCAACCTTTCGGGAACTTCCTGCTGTCGTTCTGGTGGTATCAATTGCGGCTGCGGCGACTACTGATGTGGAGGTTGAGGAGGTGGCGGTTGTTGGTACCCATAGTGTGGATATCCAACTTGATATGGGACTCCAAAGGGCCCCTCGGGATGATAAGCGTTGTAGTTCGCCGCTACCAGGTATGGGTCAGCCTCGGCATAGTTATAGTTGGTGCGTACCGGCTGCTCAAAGGGATTATACGCCGCTGAGCCAGTGTATGTAGGAATTGGGTTACCAAAACCCAACGGTGGTGGCGCGACAGGTGCAGAGTCTACTTCCGAGACGGGGTTTGAAGGCCCACCCATCTGCGGGTCTTCATGGAGTGGCGGGTAGTGGCTGCCACTTGAAGGTTGAGGGGTGCTGATACGCACTCCTCCTCGCACGAACATCCGTGCGTTCGATCTTCTTCGCCTCGGTGGCTCCGGAGGCTGTTGAACTGGTGGTGGTGGCGGTGGAGTGACTGCCACAAAACGAGAATCCTCGGAGGGATCCTGTTGCTGCTACTGCTGCTGGTGAGGCGAGGAGTGGTACGAAGGGGTAAACACCCAATCATACTGAGCAAATCTCGCCTCGTAACTATCTGGACCACGGTACGGTGATCCATGGAATGATGACCCATCAGAGACTTCGATGGGGTGGTTAGGGGTCCCGGTTGGAGGCTCAGCGGGATCTGTGTCTTCGTCCATGTCCATCGCATGGTCGCCTGAGAAGTGGTCTTCAGGTCCTAGTGGGTTAAAACCCACTGGTTCTTCATTGTAGTTTTCCAGGTTGAACCGGCTTCGGAAGACAGGTGTCGGGTCATCGAATGAATGGTGAGGGCTGGATCTCTGGAGAGGGATAAAAGAAGGCTGCGGGTTATGGGGCTCATTTTCAGAATGAGGCCCGAAGGAATGGTGATAGGATGGTGACGAACTTAGCGAGAAGGATCGCCTCGCTGGCTCTATATACGTCCTCCAATGCTCCCGAGGACTCGTACTCATTGAGGCCGGTGGGGTTCGTGATTGCCCTGCCTCATGGTCGTGGCCTGTGATTGGTGCCTTTCCTCTTCCCCTGATGAACCTTGGTGGCATGATTGAACCTGTCAACATAAACAAAAATAACAACAACGAAATATATAAAGGACAAGAGTAAAACAAATCAGGATTTGTCCTAAGTTCTTTGTCTAGACTAAAAAATTTAGGAATGTGCAACTGTGTAACTAAGATTAAACACAAAGGCTAGTGTTTAATTCACTCAGTGTTGGCTCTGATACCAACCTGTCACACCCCGATATTTCCACGTATTACCGGTGGGCCTGGTGGGGAGTATCGTGACGTAGTTGATATCATCATAGTCAAACAACACAATTTTAAATGCACAGCGGAAGCAAAAGATGAATCTCATTACGAACCGAATATAAAGTAATATCAAAGTATCACAAAACGGACAGTAATAGATCCACGGCGGATCAAATAAAAAGGAAACATAGTTCATCAGACTTAAAATGCATCCAAGCTTGCGAGACTCTTATTGATGCTAAGGAGAGGCCAGCCTATTTTGATTAGTACCTGCACTTAACCTTTTTGGGAAAATACATCAGTTTACATTTACACTGGTAAATACAATTAACTGACTCATTTTGAAAAGGTTTAGAAAAATTGATTTGAATGCACAAGGCACAAAACATTTTATAACTTGGGATAATTATTTATATATAAACTTGTAAAAGAATTATATGTTCGTTATATGTTCAGTAGCCCGGATTGACATCGGGTTAAAGATTAATAGACACACCACATGATATAGTCCCGTAGTGAGTTATTCCCGAAACCGGCGGTTATACCTTATTATTTATATATGCACTGTCGGGTGTACGCCTACACCCCGTGCTTTGGTCGTGGCCATTTCTTAAAATGATGCCAAGGATATCCGGGACATGGTCATTAACCCCCCAAAGGCTTTAAGCAAACAAAACAATTTAAACGGAACATTTCAATAATTTAACCTTCATACAATTAAAAATTCAATGCCCGACCAAGCGGTATTTTATATACCGTACCCCAAGCCCGTATAGGGAAAATAAGTTAAAAGTATTTACCTGAGCAATTATAATTCACAACAGCAAGTGCAAGTAGCTTTTACCGGGTCTCCTTAATCTTGAACGGAGGTTTTTAATAACCTCTTAGATTCCTAACGGGTCTTTAATTAAGCCTAAACTTAGACCGGTTAGCTTTTAAAGGAAGATACGGTTTAAACACACGATTAGGCGAAGACCGGAATAGAATGTGATTTAGACCCGACAAGTTTGGAGACTTGTGTAATATGGGTAAACTAAACACATTGTGAATTTTGAGACAAAAATGATAAGGTTTGACCCGTTTCGGCTAATTTATGTAAACTAGTTACATAAACTGCACCGAACGCAAATAATGCGTAACAGGTAACCAAATGATTCATGAACATATTTCCTAAGTTAATATGCCTTAAATATGTTGTGACATCAGTAAGATATCTTCTATTATGCCCAAAATGGATTTAAACTCAAATTATGCCCCGTAGGGGTATTTTGGTCATTTAAAAGGTTATAAAAGAGATTTAATAGGATTCTGAATTTCAGGTCTGATATAATCAGTAAATATACTTAAATTAATAAGTAATATCAGTAGGGTATTACATATATGTGAAATTTACCATTTATAACCAAACTATGCATCGAAGGGGCATTTTGGTAATTTCACATAAGGTTTAAAGGTCAAATCTGGAAATTGAGTTTAAAACTTTTGCTTACTGCTAAAGTATAATAATTTACTTAAAATATCAGTAGGTATCAAGTCTTATATATTTAAAATAGTTTTAATACATACTATGCGCTTAAAACGCGTAAAAAGACGGTTTTAAGCGATTTCCGGGTTTTATAAGAAAAGCAGATATTTTTATTATTCCATAAGGTTAAAAATATTTTTTTATCATATTAGATCAGTAGAAAAAGGTTTGGTATCAAAAAGATTTGTAAAACTCGTTTTATAGGCTAAAAGGGCAAAATCGACAATTACCGAATCAAGCTTAGAACTCTATGTTATGCTCAGCCTAAAATTAAATAAAAATCTTTAAAAATCGCAAAATATTATATTACATCAGTGGGTAAAAAGTTTGGTATTAAAAATTGGGTTTAGATAGGCTATATGCTAATCACGCCGTTTAATTAATAAAAAGCTTTTCATTTACGCTAATGAGCATAACTCCTAATCTAGACTTCAAACTGATGTCAAATTTTAGGGACAAGTTTATAAATCAGTAACTAAGCTTTCTATTCTTTTACATTTTCAAAAATCACATTTTAAGGTCATATGGGCATAATAGTCAACATTTAAGCATTTAACGGAAACATGCATATGAATCGGATAACTAATGAACCAAGTTGTATAATCACAGAGGGTTATACTAACATGAAACCTGGTCCTAATAGAGCTCTAAGTCATTTCTAAAACATGCTACATTGGGTCAGAACTGAAAGTCAAAGCAAAAGTCAAATTAGGCGACTTTCGGTTTCGAACGGAGCCTAAACTGAAAATTGTCGGGTTGAATATGTTTAGACATGTTCTTACATTAATTACCAACTTATATTAGTGATAAAACAGGTTGCATGGCTTCTACATTGTTAATTATGCATTTATTTGAAAATAAGCTTTCTGTTTACTTTTTAAGATTAGCTTTGACCCGACAATTGACCTAGTTAGAGTGGGAATCGGAGGGTGCACTTTTAAGGGTTTATTGCCCACATAATTACCAACTCATAGGTACTTTTGTGACACCTGTGTCACTTCAACCATCAAACAAATTCCAAACCAATGAAATATTGTATTTCATACTTGGGATTTGTAAAAATATGTGTATCGTTTGCACATATCAACTGTTGTTCGATTTTAAGCTTTAAATCGCTTTCTGGAGGGTTAAACGCGCTCTGATGCGTAAATATAACCAGTTTAATCCAACGAACACTCCGTAATAGTGAAATAGGCTTAACATACCTTAAATAACCTTTACATAACTTAGAAATAAGTTTTAAATGCTTTGGTATGGCAAAAACAAGTTAATTCGCTTACAGGGACTAAACTTGACAAACTGCGAAAGTATGCCAATTTGAACTGTAACAGACATCCTGGAACATGACCATAATTTAAACACACCTTAAATATCCTTTATATAGCTTAGAAATAGGCTTTGAGGTGCTCGGTGTGCTAAAATAAACTTTTGAGTCATTCAGGGACTAAAAGCGTCAAAAAGTGCACAAGTTTGCACTTTCGCGCATAACTTACGTTCTGAATACATCCGGACATCCAAAAATTTATGTAAGCACTAAAATATTTTATTTTAGTGTTTGGCATAAGAAAAATCCATTCGTCGCGCAATTTGGATCGTTTTTCGCGCTTATGCGCATTCCGTCGTAATTAACCAAACAACGCAATCGTACGGCCAAACGAACCGACATCCGAGATATTTTTGAGCACATTTTAAGTTCCCTATACTTTAACTTCATTTTAGAGCTTTGAAATGGGGTTAACGGGCCTTAAACGTGTCGGAAATGAGCTTTTTACACAGCAGGGACCAAATCTGCCATTCTGCCAAAATAGGTCCTTGCGCACCTCAACACTGTGAGTGTTGCGGTGCGCAAGCAGGGGCCAGATGCAGCAAAATGTTTTTAAATAGCTGTTAACAGCCCTTAACACTCTCCAAAGGCCAAGTGCCACATGTTAATCTCTTGTGGTAGGCAAAATCAGTTACCACAACATTCCGACAAGTGTACGGGCGAGATCATTCCCTCTTCTCCAAGAAACGATCCTAACGGTGAACCGAAATCTATAAATACCCATCACATTTTCACTCATTCCTCACAAGAATCTGATTTGAGAAGCTCTAAGTTGAAACCTTTGTTTCATACCTGAGCTACTTGAATCAAGATTAGCATTCGGGGACCCTTTGTAAGTGTTCCTTCGTTCTTTTATTGCTTTTCGAGTCCGAAAGTCAAAATTTGTTTGACTTTCTGCATTGACCAGTTTATGGTCAATGCGAAGTTCGTTTGAACTTCGCAACGTGATTGTAATCACGATGGTTATAGTCCCTTGTGACTATGCCTACTGATTACCACGTTGTCTAGGGTCGTAAGGGTAAGCGATCTAATAAATCGCTTATACCTTCGAACCCGACCCATTTGGTCGATCATTAGGATCCGACCAAACACATTAGGTGACCATAGTATATAGGGAATAACCTTCCGAGGTTATACCTTATGGTCGCTTCGTTTAAGTAGTTGTATGATAGGTAGTTTATATGCCTTAGGTAAATTACCAAAATGCCCTTTTTACGCCAAAATTCATTTAAGCATATGTAACATAACTTTTGGTATCTAAACTGATTTAGTAACAATATTAAACATGTTAAGGCATATTTTACTTGTCATAGGACTAGTTAGGCGTTCCGAACGCGTTTCACGCGAACTACGCGTTAAAGTAGCATAAGCTACCTAAACGGGTCGTAATGGGTCGTAAGCACTTAGGTTAGGTTCCATTTAGTATGTAGGCTTTGTTAAACCATATGACACGAGTCTCTATACCCGTTTGGTTTACGAACCCTCATTCTATCTAAATCCTCCGACTTAGGTCCGGTTTATTAACATAGTTACCTATATTAGGTGCCGTTTGATTCCGTGATCTCTAGCATTGCTTGGTGGTTATCTTAGGACTTCTGAGCAATCTCAATGTGAGTACATAGTTCCCCTATTTTACTGTTTTCCAAACTGTTTTGGGGTGAAGCATGTGTACCTATGTGTTATTTTCATGATTTCAAAGTATAATTGATTATACATGTTATTACTTATCTTTTGACAAACTAAATGACTATCTATGGTTTAAACACTGATTTCTCAAAGAACATAAAATAAAAATGTTGAATTGTACTTATTTTATGTTCACCAGACCGATTGGTAGTATGATATAGCGCTATAGGATTAGACACCCCATTCCTGTTGTCATGGAATGTCTGAAACCAATTTGTTTCTCCATCCAAATAGGGATTGCCTTTGTGGTATCCCTATAGTCTCAAAGGTGTAGTTTGATGCACTAGGTCTGAATGAATTCTTAAATCACACATTTAAAGTATATTTTGATATACTCCCAAAAGTGTAGCTTGATATACTCTCATGTGTGGTATTGTACAGAACCAACATATATATTTTATCAACAAACCAAAACATATTTTTATATGTTATTTATAAAACCCAAAGCATATTTTGATATGTTATTTATGAAACCAAAACATAGTTTAATATGTTATTTACAAATCCAAAAGTATACTTTTAATATGCTACTATAAGGTTATTCGTTTAACCTTACATTATTTTACAAAGCATAACTTTTGATTTATTCAAACACTTTGATTTGTACATTTTTACTTGTGGTTTAAGAAATCTCATTTTACTTACCATACATAACTTTTGTTTACACATTACATGGTTTACATTTAACTTGAGTTATACAATAACATTGGACTATTGGTTTAAACATGAACATTCTATATTGGTGGTTTAGTTTGAGTAAGTGACTTAAGTAACGAGGCGTGTGTAATATGATACAAGCATGGTGGATATGCCGCTGGTACTTCCTATATATAAGTGTTTGTATGGCATTACATATCGTAGCGTTATTTGAATCATTTCAATTTAAGTCATATAACATTTTATACAAATAACATACTTTTCATAAGACATTGTTTTACAACAACTTATCTTATACAAACTCATCTTACATGGTTATTCATTTAACCATACATTATTCTCTTATTTATACATATCATCTGAACTTATTGTTTTTTTAAATAATTTACAAAACAAAACATTTTACAAGGATCATGACTGACTTTTGTTAAACAACTCTTTCTAAACTTATAAGTCATGAATCCTATATTCACAAAACCTATGTATCTCACATGCATTTTTATGCTGACGTACCTATTTTTACACATGTTTCAGGTACTGCTTTGCAATGACTGTTGATACATGCTACACTTAGGATGGACTCGTGCCTTAGCAACTTTAAAACTTGGAAGATCATAGTTGTACTTATTTGATTGTATTAAAACAATGAGTTCATTTATTCAATAAAACAAAATTTAATTATTCCATGGTTATGAAACAATGATTCTGTTACAACACTCCCCGACGTTTCCGCCACGTATCGTTGTCTCACGTGGTCGGGGTGTGACAGAAAAGTTGGTATCAGAGCCAATGGTTATAGGGAATTAGGTTATTAGTAATACTTTGACCTAGTCTATAACCTTCTTAGGACCCTAACGCGAGTTTACTTGCGTTTAGTCATAAAACAATTTCGTCACCTATCCTTAGGCGACAATCACAACAAGAACATAAATTTCAAAGCCGCTTTGAAAACTAATCATCTGTTCTAGGATGATTGATTACTAGGTTTTGAACCCTCTGTTATAAGGTTTTGAACCCTCTAAGTTTTCAAATCCCGTCAAAGTTGGTCTAAATAATGTGAACACGTGCAAACTGGAAGGGTGGGTGCCTGTACCCTGAGTTTTCTGTCTAAGGCTAGAGTGTTCGTACAAATCCACATAATCGGACCAGTCACTCTTACCTGGGAACTCTTGGGGTGAGTGTCCACTTATAGGCGAGCATGTCTTCGCGATACATTATTTTTGACCTATTTACTTTGATTAATCACCGGGGTCGTTTGTTGCTTTGTAGTAACAAACGAATGACCACTATCCTTGCTTTCATCAGATCTGTTTCATCTCATTCTTTTCGTCTAATTCTCTCACTTGTTTCCTTTCATGTTTCCTCTTTTAGAATGCCTCCTCGACGCGACAATCAGATGGCGAATGCCGAACTGGCGGAAATCATCGCGCAGCAAATGGCTGCTGCCTTCCCAAATCTTTATGCTCAAATGATTCAAGCCATCAACAACAACAATGCTCCATGCAATTTCAAGAATTTTAACTCGGCTAAACCGCTCAAGTTTAGTGGTTCTGAGGGAGCAACTGGGCTTCTTCAATGGTTTGAGAGCATTGAGAATACTTTCCGTCACGTTCAGTGTCCTGAAAATCGCAAGGTCGAGTTTTCTTCGAGTGTATTTCAGAAGATGGCTCTTACGTGGTGGAACGGGGTGATGAGAGACCGCGGTGCTGAGGTTGCATTAGTACAGACTAGGGCTGAGCTTAGGGCTCTTATGATGAAGGAATTCTGTCCTCGTCATGAGCTAAGGGCTCTAGAAAGGGAATTTGATGATTTGAAGCAAGGCAGTGGGGAACATCGAGCCTATACTGACCGATGTGAGGAATTGAGCTTGTTATGCCCTACTATGGTTACGCCTTTGGATAAGGCGATCGAGAAATACATTGATGGTCTTCCTGACGTAGTTCAGGATATCATTACTGGCAGCAACCCTACTACTGTCAGACAAGCCATAAAATTGGCTGCCACTCTGACTGAATCCCATATCAGGAAGCACAAGCTGTTTCGGAAGGGCGACTCAAGACCATCTGACAAGACTGCTCAAGTTGAACCAAAGGAAGAAAATGCTGAGGTGTCTAAGAAGAAGAAGCGCAAAGCCTCTCAAAACTACGCTGTAACTGCTCAAGACAAACAGGTTGCACCAAACCAGCCAGCACAACCTCGCAAAAGGCAAAACTACGTTGGTACCGCACCTTTGTGCAACAAGTGCAACCGTCATCATCTAGAGCAAGAGCAGTGTCACAAATGTACCCACTGTGGGCGGTTGGGACATTTGATCAATGTTTGTCGTTATGCAAATCAAGCTGCTGCAAACCCTGCTGCTGTTCAAGCGCGGTTCCCTCCGGGGTCATGTTATAACTGTGGTGACCTTACCCACTACAGGAACAATTTCCCAAGGCTTGTTAACATACCTCCAGCGCGTGGACGAGTGTTCAACATCAATGAGGCAAACGTGAACAATGATGCAGCAGTGAACAATTAGTGTTTTGTAATTCCTTGGTTGTTATCTTTTGACACTTCAAGACAATTCGATTGTTACATAAATAAAGATTGTTGTTTTTATTTCTGTAAAAGTTATGCGTTTATGTGAATGTTTGATGCAACCTTATGATGTCAACCCAAAGACAAACTACTCGTATGGTTCTGTCATTTTATGATCACTCGTGATCTCCCTAAGAACCTTTAACACTCGCTTCTTTTAAGAAACAAAGCCAAACTCTTATTGAAAATCCTTTTATCTTTATAGATGGATCCTTGAAAATGCTTAAAGTGCCAAATGAAATCCATGGATTGGATTCCTGATGTGCTTTAATTATCCATGCTCAAAGACAACAAATTAAAGAATCAAGTTAACTAATTATGTGCTTATGTGTTTTCTTATATGTTTTGTGGTTGTATGTGATCCATCCAAATCCTCATAGAATCTTCCATATCTCATACGAGAGATTCATAATAGGATATCCAAAGTTACTATCTTAAATCCTTAATGGACTTCTACGTTGTAGTCAAGTCCCTTGGGTTTTAAAGTACTATTCTATAATTGGACCTCTTAAATGGTCTGGTTAAACAGATTGATTTTGAAAATCTGATTAGAAATATCATGTGATGATATAATTAAAAAGATCCCTTAAGTGGTCTATTTAAGGAGATCGTACGACGGTCTAGTTAAGAAGATCATGTGTTGATCTAGTTAAAAAGATTGTTCGTTGATCTAATTGAAAGGACCCTTTGGTGGTCCAGTCGAGTCGCTTCATGTTTATTCAAGTGTTTTTTTTTCCTACGCATTATGAAATGAACTGTGCGGACTGTGCAAGGAATTACGTAATTATGGAGGCCTACATAATTATGGAATTCAGTGCACAGAAACCACAGGAAGCTTTGTCATGTGTTAAGACCTATAGTGATAAGAATAATGATACGGGAGAAGTCTTGGACCTCGACCAATGTCATTTATTCTCACACTCCCCAATTCTGATCTCAATCACACACCAAGTTTCCTATGATAAGTCTTCATAAGAAACGTTCTTCTGTCCATAGTTCAAAATTCCATGTTTTACTATTACAAGGACTTCACTTTAAGGGTTAACAAATTCGCTAAGAATGCTAACATGGCCCAGAGTTTTACTTAAGGGTTCAATGGATTTATTTGAAGGCGAAACCGTCACAGCTGTCTTCACAAGTTTCCTCTAGAATTAAATTTCGGGACGAAATTTCCTAAAGTAGGGGAGACTGTGACACCTGTGTCACTTCAACCATCAAAAAAATGCCAAACCAATGAAATATTGTATTTCATACTTGGGATTTGTAAAAATATGTGTATCGTTTGCACATATCAACTCTTGTTCGCTTTTAAGCTTTAAATCGCTTTCTAGAGGGTTATACGCGCTCTGATGCGTAAATATAACCAGTTTAATCCAACGAACACTCCGGAATAGTGAAATAGGCTTAATATACCTTAAATAACCTTTACATAACTTAGAAATAAGTTTTAAAGGCTTTGGTATGGCAAAAACAAGTTAATTCGCTTACAGGGAGTAAACTTGACAAACTGTGAAAGTATGCCAATTTGAACTGTAACAGACATCCTGGAACATGACCATAAGTTAAACACACCTTAAATATCCTTTATATAGCTTAGAAATAGGCTTTGAGGTGTTCGGTGTGCTAAAATAAACTTTTGGGTCATTCAGGGACTAAAAGCGTCAAAAAGTGCACAAGTTTGCACTTTCGCGCATAACTTACGTTCTGAATACATCCGGACATCCAAAACTTTATGTAAGCACTAAAATATTTTATTTTAGCGTTTGGCATAAGAAAAATCCATTCGTCGCGCAATTTGGATCGTTTTTCGCGCTTATGCGCATTCCGTCGTAATTAACCGAACAACGCAATCGTACGGCCAAACGAACCGACATCCGAGATATTTTTGAGCACATTTTAAGTTCCCTATACTTTAACTTCATTTTAGAGCTTTGAAATGGGGTTAACGGGCCTTAAACGTGTCGGAAATGAGCTTTTTACACAGCAGGGACCAAATCTGCCATTCTGCCAAAATAGGTCCTTGCGCACCTCAACACTGTGAGTGTTGCGGTGCGCAAGTAGGGGCCAGATGCAGCAAAACGTTTTTAAACAGCTATTAACAGCCCTTAACACTCTCCAAAGGCCAAGTGCCACATGTTAATCTCTTGTGGTGGGCAAAATCAGTTACCACAACATTCCGACAAGTGTATGGGCGAGATCATTCCCTCTTCTCCAAGAAACGATCCTAACGGTGAACCGAAATCTATAAATACCCATCACATTTTCACTCATTCCTCACCAGAATCTGATTTGAGAAGCTCTAAGTTGAAACCTTTGTTTCATACCTGAGCTACTTGAATCAAGATTAGCATTCGGGGACCCTTTGTAAGTGTTCCTTCGTTCTTTTATTGCTTTTCGAGTCCGAAAGTCAAACTTTGTTTGACTTTCTGCATTGACCAGTTTATGGTCAATGCGAAGTTCATTTGAACTTCGCAACGTGATTGTAACCACGATGGTTATAGTCCCTTGTGACTATGCCTACTGATTACCACGTTGTCTAGGGTCGTAAGGGTAAGCGATCTAATAAATCGCTTATACCTTCGAACCCGACCCATTTGGTCGATCATTAGGATCCGACCAAACACATTAGGTGACCATAGTATATAGGGAATAACCTTCCGAGGTTATACCTTATGGTCGCTTCGTTTAAGTAGTTGTATGATAGGTAGTTTATATGCCTTAAGTAAATTACCAAAATGCCCTTTTTACGCCAAAATTCATTTAAGCATATGTAACATAACTTTTGGTATCTAAACTGATTTAGTAACAATATTAAACATGTTAAGGCATATTTTACTTGTCATAGGACTAGTTAGGCGTTCCGAACGCGTTTCACGCGAACGACGCGTTAAAGTAGCATAAGCTACCTAAACGGGTCGTAATGGGTCGTAAGCACTTAGGTTAGGTTCCATTTAGTATGTAGGCTTTGTTAAACCATATGACACGAGTCTCTATACTCTTTTGGTTTACGAACCCTCATTCTATCTAAATCCTCCGACTTAGGTCCGGTTTATTAACATAGTTACCTATATTAGGTGCCGTTTGATTCCGTGATCTCTAGCATTGCTTGGTGGTTATCTTAGGACTTCTGAGCAATCTCAATGTGAGTACATAGTTCCCCTATTTTACTTTTTTCCAAACTGTTTTGGGGTGAAGCATGTGTACCTATGTGTTATTTTCATGATTTCAAAGTATAATTGATTATAGATGTTATTACTTATCTTTTGACAAACTAAATGACTATCTATGGTTTAAACACTGATATCTCAAAGAACATAAAATAAAAATGTTGAATTGTACTTATTTTATGTTCACCAGACCGATTGGTAGTATGATATAGCGCTATAGGATTAGACACCCCATTCCTGTTGTCATGGAATGTCTGAAACCAATTTGTTTCTCCATCCAAATAGGGATTGCCTTTGTGGTATCCCTATAGTCTCAAAGGTGTAGCTTGATGCACTAGGTCTGAATGAATTCTTAAATCACACATTTAAAGTATATTTTGATATACTCCCAAAAGTGTAGTTTGATATACTCTCATGTGTGGTATTGTACAGAACCAGCATATATATTTTATCAACAAACCAAAACATATTTTTATATGTTATTTATAAAACCCAAAGCATATTTTGATATGTTATTTATGAAACCAAAACATAGTTTAATATGTTATTTACAAATCCAAAAGTATACTTTTAATATGCTACTATAAGGTTATTCGTTTAACCTTACATTATTTTACAAAGCATAACTTTTGATTTATTCAAACACTTTGTTTTGTACATTTTTACTTGTGGTTTAAGAAATCTCATTTTACTTACCATACATAACTTTTGTTTACACATTACATGGTTTACATTTAACTTGAGTTATACAATAACATTGGACTATTGGTTTAAACATGAACATTCTATATTGGTGGTTTAGTTTGAGTAAGTGACTTAAGTAACGAGGCGTGTGTAATATAATACAAGCATGGTGGATACGCCGCTGGTACTTCCTATATATAAGTGTTTGTATGGCATTACATATCGTAGCGTTATTTGAATCATTTCAATTTAAGTCATATAACATTTTATACAAATAACATACTTTTCATAAGACATTGTTTTACAACAACTTATCTTATACAAACTCATCTTACATGGTTATTCATTTAACCATACATTATTCTCTTATTTATACATATCATCTGAACTTATTGTTTTTTTTAAATAATTTACAAAACAAAACATTTTACAAGGATCATGACTGACTTTTGTTAAACAACTCTTTCTAAACTTATAAGTCATGAATCCTATATTCCCAAAACCTATGCATCTCACAGGCATTTTTATGCTGACGTACCTATTTTTACACATGTTTCAGGTACTGCTTTGCAATGACTGTTGATACATGCTACACTTAGGATGGACTCGTGCCTTAGTAACTTTAAAACTTGGAAGATCATAGTTGTACTTATTTGATTGTATTAAAACAATGAGTTCATTTATTCAATAAAACATAATTTAATTATTCCATGGTTATGAAACAATGATTCTGTTACAACACTCCCCGACGTTTCCGCCACGTATCGTTGTCTCACGTGGTCGGGGTGTGACAACTTTCAATTTGAAATTTGACTGGACAAATTATGATTAATTACGAAGTCAAACCTTAATTACGATGGTTTGACTTTAGGCTAATTAACTAGGCAAAACTGAATTAAAGAAAGTTAAGGACACGTACAAAGGTCCTAAATACGACTAGCGACTTCTAGGAAGTGTGCTTGAGCTCCAAAATTCTCCAAAAGTGAAGTTGTGAAGTTTGCAAGTGAATGTGACCAAATGTTGCAACAATGAGCTCCTTATATACACATTTTGATCATCTAGGATCATGCCAAGGAAGTCTACAAGTGTTATGAGATGCTTACAGGTACCCCCTATGCATGAAATACCATTGGGGCAACCCCCGGTATGTAAAACAAGCGTTTGAAGTCGGTTATCAGCTATAACAGGCAGCTGCCTGTGATTTCTGTTGCTGTAGTGCTCACGCGGCCCGCGTAAGGTCCTTATGGACCCTTACACGGCCGGTTGGATCCCCAGAACCAGCCAAACAAGTTTCAAGTTTTGCATTTTTGGTCCCTGGTCCTTCTAAACGTGGTTTTAAGTTTATTTCTTGCATTTTTGGCCCTCTAACTTGAATTTTAAGGGCTCCAAGACATAACCAAACTTTTTTAAGTCCTTGGTTAACTTTATGATCACCCGAAAAGTCATAAATTTCAACGTTGACGCTTTTAACCCCTAGTATACGAATGTTATCATAACTTTCTCATACGATAATGAAACCTCATGAAATTTTTATCACGTATTCTTGTGAGCATATTTAATCATTACAAAGCTTCGGGTTTGCTAAAAGGTCACTCAGAGGTATACTTTAAACATGTTGACACGTTTAACCCCTGTAGTTTGTAATCTCTCACTTTCTTCCACAATTAGCTTCGTATGATCCATAATTCATTCGTTTAAGGGTATAAACATTGCGTAGGGTTATTGTAAAGTATATTTATTCATTGCTGACACTTTGAATCCTTTTATTCACAGACTTTCCTTGTTTGTCAACTTTAGTCCCTCTAAAGCAATTCTTTACACGTTTAAAGCTCATGACACGTGTCGACATATTATTGGACATAAATTTACGAGGTGTTACATTAGGAACGCATCATTGTTTCAGATATTGATTGTTTATCCCTCTGACCATAGTAAACCATGTTGAGCCTTTACCCTTCGTTTGTTACACCTTGTTTGACCCGTTTGATTACCAACCATGAATGACAAGCATGCGTTAGATTTTGAAGAGAAAAAGAAAGAAAAAAAATGAGAAAAAGAAAAGAACAACAAAAATCATTGTTATGTTTGTGTTAAATAAATGGGTCGAAAATCACCCGAGTGTTAGTGTTATTGTGAATAAGTTGTCATGGGTTGTTATATTCACTGTGTTCGCCATATAAACAAAAAAATCCAAAATACATCCCTATCTTTACCTTTAACCCAAAACCCGGAAGTCCTTTTGATATGTGTTACGTTATTTGATACAATGAAGGTCTGATTGCTATACAAGCTTATGATTGCAAAGTAGCATATCTGGTTTTGAGTGAGATATATACTAGCACATTACACGCTAGTCTTGATAAAACCGAGATGAGTGATCATTGTGAGGGGTGTGTGGCATGTGTGTAGTAATATAAGCATGTTAGTTTTAGTTAGGCAAGTCTTAAGCTGTTTTAAATTCGTATCATTTATCTGTCAGATTGTCAATCTCGATTGTGTCAGTCTATGGGACGGGTATGACTTGGGACTTAACATGTTGAACTGGTTAAGGGATTTAGAGGTGTTGTTACTACGATGACAAGGTCCGGATTGGTTTGCTTGAGGACAATCAAAGGAAAGTGTGGGAATGTGATGGCGAGTGTGAAACACGAGTGCTAAAATGATTATTTTGTGTGATTTAGTGTGTTTTGCATGTTTATATGTGTGGAATACGTTTATTATGAGTTTTCATGTCATTGCAGGTAAAGCGCATAACTCGGTGGTGTTAAGTTAGTTCAAGATGATGCGGTGTGTTCGAGAATGAGGAACAAGGCATTCATAGTGATCGAGAGTTGATTCAGGTCAAGATAGAGTTTGGAGATTCAAGTAATGTGATGTTACAAAGTTTAGGGGCCCTCCGGTAATTAAATGGAAGTTAATCATAGTTGATATGTTGAAGAAATAAGGAATAATAAAGTTCAAGGGCTGAAATCAACATATATGGAAAGTCATATGATGGTTATATGTGAAGGGAATAATAAACAATGATGTCAAGGGACTAATGTTGTTAATTTTTGAAAGTTGTTGTGCTTGTTCGTAGATTTGTGCATATGCGCTTCCACCTACGGTTTCTAAACCGTAGGTAAACAGTGATGTCATACCTCCACCCACGATTCAGACCTCCACCTACGATGGAGGCATAGCCGCCAAGAGATATAAACCGTAATCTACATTCTCTAGACTGTAGGTGGCGGCGGGTTTTTAGGATGTTTATGGGGCGCGTACATGTTGTTCTTTTGGAGGGTTTTTAATAAGTTTAACCTAGTTTTTCAACAACACTTGACATTGAACGATCTTGGGAGCAGCAAGGGCATACTTTTAGCATCCAATTCATCTTAATCATCATCATATCTTTGCTACTTGCCGAATCAATCATGAATCTATCATATTTCCAAGCCTTTGAAGATCAAGATTGCGAGATGAGCGGCTAAAACTCTTATGTTTCCTCCGGATGGAGGGTTTTTGTAAGTTAGACAATTTTATGTGTTTATGACAATCGTATAACTCGGTGATCTAAGCATTCGATGCTTTTCACCTTTGATCTGATTAATCAATTATAACCGGTTGTATTTTATCTAACTTTAATCTTTGATCATTCAATTCCCGAGAGTTCTAGTAATCGGGATATATTATTAGGGGATTAGGGTTGGTAATTGTAACTGATAATTATTAGATATCTCTCGTTATGTATTGACCGAAGTACTTAGTCTTCGATTATCACAAATGATGAATTAAGTTGAACACTTATGTCTATGTGAGTATTTCGATTAAACAAATAATTGAATCTAGCTACAAACCTGAAATTCAGAGGAACCATTGTTTCTCCTACTGATTTAAACTTCGATTTTAGTTGTTAATTTAGATAAACAATCAAATCATCAATTGAGTTTTACTTTTCTGCAATAGTTAATCAACACTTGACAATATGACACTTTCCACAATCCTCCTCTGGTTCGATATCCGACTTATCCTATCTACATAGTTTATTTCGGGTTTTACATGTTCTTCACGACATACATCAGTGTTTAGTTAAGACGATCATCACACGTTTGTGGAAACCACTTGCAAATAGTGAGTATACTCGATCCTATTTTCGCACTTTGGGTGCAACATGTACAATTATACAAAAACACAAAAATCACGATTAAACTTGTTACAAATCACACTCTATCCATTATTAACATGAGACTTATTTTATTCTTGTTAATCTCGCATGCTATGTATATTTGTGTCTATATGCTCATTAACTTTGCAAGCTTACCTTAACAATTATAACGCTATAGGACTAATGCCCCACCCGTATTCTAGTGGTATTGTTAAGTAAACTATGTTACACCATCTTCGTTTCAACGATGTTTGGTAATCATGATTGCGTTAAACTCTGGTTTAACGTATAACTTACACTTGTTTAGTATGTTAGTAACAGGATATACATTTTATCATGTTGGATATGAGCAAACTCTTTTCACTATTATGCTATGTTATCAAACTTGTATACTCGCCAACTCTTTGTTGATCATTATTTTAATACATGTTGCAGGTCGCTAGTTGATGATACGAAGAAACTCATTTAGGGTGGACTTAGATACACACCTTAAAGATAGACTTATATTTTTGTTTCATGATGATTGTTGCTACTTGATGTATTTGATTTTGAACAATGTATTTCATTTTAGTACTTTTGAAATTTGGAACATTTAATTATTGTCACTATTAGTGTTATAATGTCTCGAGCACTATTGTTTTCGTCTCATTCTGATGTTACCGCCATCGGTTGGAATCTGATAGATTGGTATCAGAGCTATAACTATAGGGAATTAGTAAAAGTTGCTACGATTTTGACCTAGTCTATAGTTTAGGAACATTTCTCGTTTGTGCTTAAAACTACTTGCGTTCTCTCTTATTTGCTTGTCATCTATTTCTTGGTCTAAAATATACATGCATTTCCAAAGGCAAACACAATACACATGTGAAGACTTGAAGACACTCTTATACTACAATCAAAATGACTCACCAAAATAGGGGTGATTCCCGCATTTGGTGACGACTTTCACTCCGCCTTACATGTTATTTTGCACAAAATTTCACCATCAACTCAGGAGTGATATCCATATCTTGATGGGGATTTCCATTTCATATTCTAGTGGATCCTTATTGATGACTCGAGATTATATCTTGTTTCGTTCGATAATTACTAACCACACTAGGGTACGATGTTAGCAAGTTAGGGGTGAAACCCGCATCTTGATAACTAGTCCCACTCCTCGATTTTCCATCTTGCCAACGTCTAGAATCCTCAAATTGACTAGGGACATGTAGTAACTGAAAGGGTGAATACCGTTAACCGCTCCTCGGTGAGGTATTCTACCTATTAGGCCAAAGCATGTTTCCCTAACTCAAAAGGATTTCGATCACTTTGGAAAAGTCTTAGTTTCGTTCTGAGACATTCTACGTTTTATACTGAACCTCTTTTACGTTCTATCAATTTTAATGTGTTTTACATTTGATACGTTATTCATTTCAACGTTGAAGGCACGAATCGCAATTTACTCGCAATCTCAAACAATAATAATCCTTCGTGAACAAACTAAAATTATATTCTTTTCATCAATATTTGTGATTATGCAATGTGGATTCTCGTTATGCTTATGTGAACTACTTGAAACTTACGTGTTACGTGACATACTACATGTTAAATTATGCAAACTAACTTTTAAAAAACATTATGATCAAGTCTCATCCTTTCCCTTGTTTCAACTACTTGAAACTTATGTGTTACATGACATACTACATGTTAAATTTTGCTAACTAACTTTTCAAAAAACATTATGATCAAGTCTCATCCTTTCCCTTGTTTCAATCTTTTAGATGTCTTCCAGTCGTTTCTTCAACTTCACCCTACTTTATTCCAAACCATTTATGATCACGACATTCGATGCATTCAAACATTACATACTAGTCTTACATATGATTATTATTACACATACTTGAACTTATACATTCATCATTGTTTATTAGTTTTACACATGTTTATTATTATTCATACTTAAACTTATACATTTGACAATACATGATAGTCCAACATATACTTGTCATTACTCATACTCGAACTTATACATTTGACATTAAACGATTAGTTTTTATAACTGTTGTCCTTACGCATACTTGAATACAATCACATATACACGCACTTGGTACTTCCATGCATTCATACGCAAATCTACGACAAATCACACTATGGGTCTTACCCAAAATAATCTCATATCCATATTCTCAATATTCTCATGCTTTGCGTTCAAATACCGTGATGGCCAAAACCTTTAAATACTATGCATTTTATTCACCAACTTTAGAAGCATGTCATCACAACTATCATATGTGTAGTCTTTACTGTATTAGCTTACCTTTTTACCATTTGACCTATACACCACTCGTACAACCTATGCGGATCATGCATTGACCGAAATAACTACCGGTGCACACGTAATTATAATGGTAGGCGCATGAAAATCATAGCAAAGTTTTAGTGTGTCGTGACGCGGAACGTAACATGACATCGAGTAACGAAACAGATGTAACATGCTTAGAACATAGTGAATACGCCGCTGGTACTTTCAATATATAAGTGTTCCTACAATGTTAACAGAAGTAACGTAAATCATGCCATGTGAAGTTTGATGTTATTTGGACCATGTTTTTACCAAACAATATTATCAATCGAAAAAACTTCTTATTTCATGACCCCATCCCTTTTGTTTTACGTCACAAATATTCTCGGTAATAGGACATTTTTCCTTTTTGTCTTATGACCTCCAATACTATGTTCCAACGTAAACAAGCATTGAAGTTTTACTACTCATTACTCAACCCTTGCTTAACCTTAGAAGTACGTTTTATACATATTATCATTTTAATAATAGGTTTTCCAATAACAAAACCTCACCCACGGATCCATTAGCCATTTGTGTCTACAAGCACCTTCAACATTCTTCAACGATCTATTTTTCCTTTTTATCTAACACCCTCATTATTTTTGCCTCAAACATTTGGTAAATCATTGTTGACTAGAAACCTTTTGACAAACCGTATCTACACACCCACTTAAACCGCAACATTTTCTTACCGACGAGAATCGATTAACTATCTTCGACATTTATTTAATTATACATATAGCTACCCAATTAACAATTTTCAAAACGTGTAGTCAGTTATCTTTGTGCTAGAATTTGTCTCCAGCTATTTGATCAAAATTTCATTTAAACCTTATCTAATGAACTTTCAGCCTAAATATCTATTTTGTTTAAGTAACCATTCACACAAACTCAAGTTAGTCCAGAGATTTTAAAATTTCTTTTTCCTTGTTTTTTTTCTTTCACACTTAGACTCCGACTAGTCAACCTATTTACCCGATAAAAAATCTCTCCCTATAGTTACAGAAAAAATTACCATCTCATTTTAAATCGATAACATTTTATTTTCTACAATTATAATGGTTACAACTTGTTTTTAAACCAATAAAACCTTCTCTTACCATTGTAATTTTTACCAACTCATCCTAAACTGATAGAATCCTTTCTCGCAATTTTAAATTATTTTATTTTATTTTATACTTTTAAGTCACTTAGTCTTTCAAATAATGCCCACTAAATTACTTCTTAAGTCGGGATACCTAAGCACTGATTTTTGTCGCCTATTTATCAAGTTTGCTAAATTTGATCACAACTAGAATTAAGCACCCCCGTGTTGCAGCGGGGTCCTAAAACTATGCCAAGTTACATCAATGCCACACCGCTGGTAGCAACCACCAACACAGAAGTTGCATCGTGTTAATGCGAAGTAATAAGATTGAAACAAAACACGTATAAAAAATAACTACGTCGATTTAGGACACACGCATCGCGATGAACTTGTTTAATGGAGAAATAGACGTAAAAATGTTGAACCACACACGCACGTTTCGCCGCGTTAACTCGCAAAATAATTTAGAAAAGAATAACTAAGTCGATGTAGGATCCGACGTTGCGTCGAACTTTCCAAAGGGGGAAAAGAGACACGTTGCGACATACCTGTCAAATGTGAAAAAACAGACCAAAAATATTGTAACACACATGCACGTTGCGACGTATTAAGTCACAAAATTTAGAACGAAATGTAAAACGATAAACTTGCGAAAGATAAAAAGTATGGGGGACCAAAGTTGTAAATAAAAAAGTTTTTGCTTAAATTACAAAAGATGAAAAGTTCGGGTTAAAATTAAACAAATTAAAAATGTTAAAATACAAAACATGAAAACTTTTGGGTTAAAAGTGAAAAATCACAATTTTTTTTTAAAACCTCCTATGCTTGGGGTACAGCAACACAATGCAACAATGTGTTGCTAATTTATATTATGGAAATATCATCGACTATACACACCTATCCATGTTACAACCTTTTTACACCTACTTATGGATAATTTCTCAATCCATTTTAGACAAACAAATTGCTTTTACAACCTCACCTATCATTCCCCTCAAATAGTTTATTTGCATCAATTTACTTAACTAACTAGATAATCATGTTATTTCACACCCCTATAAATCATCAGTTTAGCCAAAACAATTGTTAGTCTGATTTTCCTATTATATTTAACTTGTTTCCAATCCGTACGCTTACACGCGCATTACTTCATAGTAACACAAAAACATTATTCCTCCGATTTAAATATTTTTAACTAGTTATTACTTGTATCAAATACCACCTCTTATTTCCTTCCTAAAAGTCAACCCTTAAACAAATTGCAGGACGAAATTTCCTAAAGTAGGGGAGACTGTAACATTCTGCAATTTTTGTATTACTCGTTTCTGATTTTTCATATTCAACCATTGTAATCCGAGACTTATGATCCTAATAGAATTCATTTTATTTTTATATATTTCTTTTCTTTCAATACTTGTTCAATCAAACATAGGTGTATTCATATAATCATCAAGACACGTTTAAGTCATTCGAAAACCGACTTGTGTTGTGTAAATTCTGTATTCGAGACCCAATCAATCAACTATTGTGTCATACTATGTTTATAAATTAAGTTGGAAACTTAAATTTATACAAATAACAAAAAAAGAAATGCATAAAACAAATAAGCCCATGACATTAGGCCCGGGCCAATTTTCAACTTTTCATATTTCTTTCACCACCTTAAACCCTAATCTCTCACCTATAAATACCCCACTCATTCCACCACTTTTCTTTATCATTTCTCAAAGAATTCTTCCTTTCTCTTGAAATTGAGTTCCATCTCCTTTTACCGTCTTATCTTCTTCTTGTTTTTCTTTATGTTTTCATACTTTCCCATATTGGAGAAATTCTTATGGAATGTCACCAAATGTTTACCATTGTAAACAAAGATGCTGCATCACCAAAATAAGGACCAATCTTGGGTTTTTATTTTACTTGGTTTTTTTATATTTAATTATGTCATTTCCATCTTACATTACTAAGCATGATCAATTATTAAAATGCTTCACTTAATATCGTCTAACTTCTTATTAATATGACTAAACTAATACACTAACCGCTAACAATTTACATTCATGTCTTGTCTAACTTCTAACAATTTACATTAATGTCATACCTAACTTGTAACATTTACATTATGCTTTTACATTCAAGTCTTGTCTAACTTCTAACTATTTACATTCATGTCATACCTAACTTCTAACATTTACATTATGCTTTTACATTCATGTCATTTACTTCTAGTTCATGTTCACGCATTTGTTTGACCCGTTTGGGCTAATTCGCCAAAACCAAACCAAGACACCAAACTAATCAATTGTTTGAGTGATCTTGTGTTAAGATAGGCACTTGTAATGGTTAGGATGCAAATTCTACCATTTACCTACTTGCGTGAACATTTTGCAACTATTTTATATATTTTTTGAAAACCAAACCAAAATTCCATTTTTCATCTTAGAACATGTAAATATTATAGTAAATATATATTTAGACATAAAATATTATATATATATATATATATTGTTAGTAATCCTACTAATTTAATTTTCTAAATTTAATTAGGCTAATCATTCCTTTCTTCATCTATTTACTATAAACAACCTACTAATTACCCAATTATATGATTATGGACTTTTTTTTATATAATTAGACTTACTTATGCTTATAATAATATTATTATATTATAGGTGATATTACATATAGTAATATAACAAGTTTATATAATTATTAAAATCTCTATACATATACATTTTAATTGATAAGTTATTCTTTATTTCTCATTTACATCTCTAAACTAATATTCAATTATCTCTTTACTTATTTCATACACATAAATTAATAGTGTCCAAAGTGAGTGTTTAGTCAAGATAATATTTTTACGTATTTTCATATATTATTATTATTACTGCTACTGCTACTGCTACTGCTACAACTATCATCATTCATTTCTTAATCAAATCCAATTTACATTCCAACTTCTAAATCCTTATACTTACACACCTTGTTCATCATTGTTAAGATAATTTGGTGCTTCAACCTTTCAAGACGATCATCTCACGTTTGTGGAAACCACTTGCAAACAGTGAGTATACTCGATCCCATTTTTAATTTTATACACTTTGGGTGCAACATGTATAGTTATACAAAAACACACAATCACCATTAAACTTGTTACAAATCACACTATATCCACTATTAACATGAGACTTGCTTTATTCTTGTTATTCTCGCATACTATGTATACTTGTGTCTATATGCTCATTAACTTTGCAAGCCTACCTTAACAATTATAGCGCTATAGGACTTACGCCCCGCCCTTATTCTAGTGGTATTGTTAAGTAAACTATGTTACACCATCTTCGTTTCGATGATGTTTGGTAGTCACGATTGCGTTAAACTCTGGTTTGACATATAGCTTACACTTGTCTAGTATGTTAGTAAGGGGATATACATTTTGTCATGTTGGATATGAGCAAACTCTTTTCACTATTATGCTATTTTATCAAACTTGTACACTTGCCAACTCTTTGTTGATCATTATTTTAATACATGTTGCAGGTCGTTAGTTGAAGATACGAAGAAACTCATTTAGGTTGGACTTAGATAAACACCTTAAAGATATACTTATATTTTTTGTTTCATGATGATTGTTGCTACTTGATGTATTTGATTTTGAACAATGTATTTCATTTCAGTACTTATGTAATTTGGATCATTTAATTATTGTCGCTATTAGTGTTATGATGTCTCGAGCAATCTTGTTTTCGTCTCACTCTGATGTTTCCGTCATTGATTTGGGTGTGACAATCACTCCCTAAACTTTGTACTTGGAGATTCCACCAAGTTAATGCCTCGTCCAGCAGGAGACATTCCGCATACATAACTGTTTCCTTGGGAGGACACTGGCTATTATGAATAACCGACTTAGCCTTTTCTATCCAGCGGACAAGACCTACCCCCTCTTCTGTACCGGAGAGGTGTCGCAACTTACAGTCCAAAAAAGCCTTAGAGGTCTAACCCTACGCGATCACATCTACAAATGTGGTATCTCCACCAGTTCCCGATCCACCGGGACGTGAACCACCTGAACCGCCAGTACTTCCAGTCCCGCCACTAGTATCATCTTGATTAGCCTCATGTTGTGCAAGTGCAGTAGAAATAGATTGTTCCATAAGAAACTCTAGTTCGGCTTTAGTAGTAGGAAGCTCATTAGCTGGTCTTCTACGCATAGACTTTCTTTTTGACGCCATGTTCTTTTAATACACAATATCAAAAGAATCTAGACGTATATTTAGACGAATAAAGTCTACATTACGCATGAGAGTTAAGGATACTACCTATCGTAGAAACCCCAGATTCACTACGACTATACATATTCGAAACAACCATGAGTGGAAGAATATCACATACGACATGAATAACCATAACAAGAGTAAATACCATAACCAAAGTACATCTTATGTGCACCACCCGTACACCTTGCCGAAACTACAACCCACTGTCTGGTGGAAACTATGTGGTCACAACCACTCTAACAGCACAAATCACAAACTCTGTGGACTTCGATCGTCAAAAATCTTGGAATCTTTCACTACAAACTCTGTGGTTTGTGACGAATATATCATTAACGCTTGAGCTTCACGAGCTCCAATAAGATCACTAAAATCCCTGTAGACGTTGGGTAAAATGCGATAAAGGATATACAACATGGCTCGTGCCATTCTACCCCTTGAGACAAAACAAATGTCAAATGATAGAGTTTATCATAACAACTCCAATAACTAAGATAAGGTGCTACTAATACTATGGAACTAATCCCAAGTACCAGAATCCAAGAAAATTGAGGGGAAATTCTCTCTTGGTGGTTAACTTATTTCGTTTGCTTAGATCCCGAGCCTTGTTGGTGTATTACGTCTATCGACTTCGTCTTGTATCGAGTCTTGTATTAGAATTGTTAGATCAGGGCACATTGTACGAGAACTAGGGTTTGTGTTAAAGTGGGTAATTTCGCTTGAAACAACCACTGCCACTTTCAAGGGAAATTAAAATTGTAATTCCGCTTGAAATGGTCAGTGCCACTTTCAAGGGAAATTAACATTTGTAATTCTGCTTGAAATGGTCAGTGCCACTTTCAAGGGAAATTAACATTTCTAATTCCGCTTGAAAGTGTCAGTGCCACTTTCAAGCGGAATCACCTCCACTATATATAGGCTTCATGTGTAGTCATTTGTAACGGAATTAGATTGATATACCGAGGTGCGGCCGGTCTGTCTAGTGATTGTAAACAGTGTTAAATCAATATACAAGACGTTTAAAGTGTGAATCAAGTTGTTTCCAAGTCTATACGTCTGTTTCTGCCTTTCGTTTAGATAAGAACTCTTCTGAACGACTCATTTGGGTAACAAAACGATCCTACAAGTGGTATCAGAGCTCAGGAAGAAGAGTTCTTGCCAAAACAGCCATATTTTCTGACTTCTACTCCTTCTTTTCAAAATTGAACAAGTTTAAACGGTTAAAATGGACTGATCTTTTGATATTACGTGTAAAATACAGTTTTAACAAACCCTTGAAAGAATCAGACCTAAATTCGGACTAAATCTGATAAAAATGGGCCAAAAAGGTAATTCTGTTTGAACGAGACATCTAATTCCGTTTGAAAAGTTGTGGTAATTTCAAACGAAATTACCTGATTCCGCTTGAAATCGCTATTCCGCTTGAAAAATCATCTGATTCCGCTTGAAATTGTAATTCCGTTTGAAAAGTACACCTAATTCCGCTTGAAATTGGTATTCCGCTTGAAATAACCACTGCCACTTTCAAGGGAAATTAGCAAATTTTCTGTATTTCGTGTGAAACTTGAACTTCTGAGAAACAATTTTTCGAAACATGGAAGAGGAATTCTACAATGCGTTTGCGACACCGATTGCTCCTGTTACAGCTGGAGAAACTTTGTACAGTGAGAATGAGACGGGAACTCACCAAAAACCGCCAAAGCTTATGTGACACCCCGTTGAAACCTTCTCACCAGCTTGACAGTGGCTGCCTTAACTTTCAGGACGAAAGTTCTTAAAACTTGGGGATAATGTGACACTCTGGACTTTCCCGAGCAACCTTCTTGTTCTAGTATTGCGTGTACATATTATTATATGAAAGTTTGTGATTTATCTTAATGTGCTATGTGTCGATAATGTGTACGTATAATGTATAGTGATGAATATGTAGTATGTTTATTAGTGAGCCGAGCCGAGACCCCTCCCTTGCACTATATGGACTGCCAACCTACCTACCCAGCCCAACAACACAAGGACCCGACTCGAGACCACTCGGTCTCGAGTAAACAGTGACAGATGGGCCGGATGGGCCGCAACCTCCCTTAGCCCACTCGGAAACCCACTTAGGGTGCATCACCTTCTACATATAAACCTAAAACCCTCACACACTCTCCTTTACACTCTCTCTCACTTCATCCACACTCTCTCTCTCACTCAAACCCTAGCAACACCACCCTCCCCTCTTGTCTCGGATCAAGGGTAGCAAACCAAGCTCTCGGATTAGCTTGTGTTCTTCACTCGGAGACTATCGGACAACAAACCTACTCGCCTTCACACACTCTTTATCAACCGGTTAGTGTTTTAGATATTCACTAGGTGTTTTTGTGTATAATGATGTGACGTGCTTTGAATGATTAAATGATGGATGACATATGTGAAATCTTGTATGATAATGAATTGCTAAGATATTTGAATGATGAATGTATGGGATGCTTATGGTCATTCGATTTATGCTAGAAGTTATAGGACAAATGTTGTTTTGATAATAATATCCAAGGTTGTCATGACATATATATTATATGTATACATGTTCCCGTTTTGGGTAAATGCATGCTAGAATTAGGATTTAAATATTCATGTTTGGTATGATGAACTGTTTGAAGGATATTGAAAATATTTGAAAATGCCATGCTTTGATCTGTTTTGAAATAGGATTAGACAACAAAACATGTTTGTGCAATTTCATTGGATAAGTACATAGGATCATGAAATGGGAATTCTATTGGATAGTACGATTTGTGCAGACAATCTAGAAACAACAGATGTTGGAGTTGAAACCTTTGGTCTCGACTCGAGACCATCAAAATGGCAACTCGAGACCATGCAGCAAACTTCACGGACTCGAGACCCGCCAGATCTCGACTCAAGATTTCCTGATCTCGATTCGAGACCAGACTCGAGACTCCCAAGGCTGCAACACAAATATTCACAATTCGAGAACTCTTGGTTGCGACTCGAGACCTCATGATCTCGAGTCGAGACCACCTAGTCTCGACTGGAGCTACTTGACTTAGTTTCTGGGCCATTGTTATTTGGGCGCACTGTTAACTGAATTGTTTTGGGCTGTGTATTCCTGCTACTGTTTGACTGGGTTGTGTGTTGTTAAACTGATTAACTGTTAGAATAGGCCCGGTACTGTACATACTTGTATGACGTGCATGCTACATGTTAGATATGTGTAGAATCTACGTGACTTAATTGTATCCGAACCTGACCCATACTGGTAACCATATTAGGACATGGTGACCAGCATACTTGACCAAGTAAACTAAACTGCCGAGCAACCCAAGGTGAGTTCACAACTATTAAAGCATGCGTTCCCGGTGGTTTGGGAAACGGAAACTTAAACAACGCTATCCCCTCGTAAGGGATACCAATCTACTTTTCTCCCTTAAATGGGACTTTTAGTTAATTACTGTTTGTACTAGATGCAACAAGCAACACTAAACGAAACTCTATCACTCAAGTCCTCACTTCTTAATACCGATTAGTCGCCGGGGTCAGGCGAACGGGTTATTAGTTGATAGCGCTATTTTGGTCTAACCAGCCTCACACCGACCCTTGTTACTGGGAACGGGAGTGAACTAATGTACTCTGGCAAACCGTCAATGATGATAGAACATTGACAAACGGGGCACTGCGGAAACGTACGGTTAAGTAAGTATTCGGTATTGTAAAAACAGTTTAGTCGCTTACTTATGGGGTAACTCCCCATGGCATGTATAAACGGATAAATTAACTCGTGAAACAAGTTTTTGGTAATTAAAAACTGGACAACTCGTGAACTCGCCAACATTTTTGTTGATACCCTACTGCATGCTTTGCAGGTACCCAGTGACTCAGGAGCTTGCAGCTTGGGAATGTGTAGTGGTCGTCTAACCCATGTGTTGGGCTTTAAATAATCTTGAACTATGAACCTTGTTTTGAAACTGTTTGGTTTATGCTTCTGCTGTTTACTTAAACTGTTATTTGAACTTAAACTTTTAAAACTTCGAACTATGATGTTTACTAACTATTGTAGTTGGTGAACATTTTTACTATTAACCAATGCTCAGTATAATTGGGGGCTGGATCCTGGTCAGTCACGCCTCCAAGCGGTGGTACTCCGCATGTGGATTTTGGGGGTGTGACAGCTTATGTACATTGAAGATTTTCAAGGATGGAAAAACCGATTCGAGAACTGGGTGCAAGCTTACAAATTTGACGCATGGTGTTCATTGGAGAAAGATTACGAAAAACCGAAAAATGAACGTGGGCTTGAAAAGGGATTCAGTGACTTTACAGAGATTGATAAATTGAAGTATACAAGTGAAAAAATGATGATTAGTATTCTTCAATAAGTGATTTAAGAAGACATCTTTGTTTTGCTCCAACATGAGGGTACTGCTAGGTCTATTTGGACGGCATTGATTCAAAAGTTCAAAGGAAGCGCAGATAGGATAAAAAACAAAAAGGCGTTATTGAAGAAATCATTTGATATGTTTGCAGCTTTCGATCATGAAACAAAAAAGATGACCATTGATAGATATTGTCACCTGGTATTGGAAATGGGAAGATTGGACATTAAGAAAGATGATGATGAATGGGTTGATAAACTTGCTGATGCATTACCACAGCAAAAATGGGGAATGTAGGACCGGTTTTGACTCCGAAACGATTGCGAAACGAACGTGAAACGTGCGGAATCCGTACACGAACGCGACCTAACAAACGTGACGTAATATAAACGTGATTCTATTATAAGTCTGATATTGTACAGCACCTTGAATCACAATGACAACACTTTCTCTCTCTAGATTCTCTCTCTAGATCTAGAAAGCTCCAAAATGACAAATGTAGCAAAAGTTCCTAATCAATGACATAAAGCTCCTATTTATAGTCCAAGGCATTTAATGAGATTTCTCATTATTAAAATTATGCCACCTTGCCTTTTTGTCTAGCTATCACTAATATAACGACTCGTTTTCTTCTGTTTCTCGCTACTGCTCGGATTGACGAAGGCTATAAACATAAATGCACTAACAGACTCCCCCTTGGATATTGCCGCAGTCAATCTCGATCATTTAGTCAAACTCGTAGCGTCTTCTTTTTCTCTCTCTCTCTCTTTGAATCTTCTCGAACAGAATCCCGGTGGATCTGTCTTCAGCTTCAGCTTCTTCTCCTTTCGGTAGACTCTTTTCTTCATCAGGCTCCCCCTTTCGTCAAGCTTCCGTGCTTTAGGGATCGACACCTTGCTTTTCGATTACAAGCTCCCCCTTGCTTTGAGCTCGTCTTCAGACTCCCCCTTAGACTCAGCTTTCGGGATCGTAGTCTGGAATCTCATCTGCAATCACTCAAACATTTATAATAACAGCATTTCAAATTTCAGCTATCCAGGAATTGTAACCTGGCTCACTCAAACATTCTAAACAAACCATTTTCATGAAATTTGGCAGTTTCATCGAAACGAATCGGAAACTAGCTCTATAACAGTATAAGCATCCAAATCCCTCACAGTTAATCATCCAAGTCCAAACTAATGACCTTGGAGATATCACAAACTGTTTTTGAAATTTTTGATTTTAATTCAAGTTTCAATTTAATGAACTTGTTTTATTTTCAGAAACACAATCAGCTTACTTAGATTTTGAAACTCAGCATTTCAGATATCAGTTGTCGAAAATAAAGCAGAAATCAAAATCTTTTTGTATTTTCTGAAAATTTAAAGCAGTTAAGAAAAATGTACAAACATATTTACAGACAATGTTTTTGTTTGAGTTTGCGTTAGATGATCATATCAGTTTCTGACAAGTCACAAATACCGTTGAGCTTAGTTACACAGTAAGTATTAAACAATTCACTTAGATTGTTGATATACTGGTCCACTTTAAATTCTCACACAATTTTCAATCTGTCCAGGATACAGATTAAGTGTTTTAGAGACTTAAACTTATACGTGTGTCCCACCTCTTGAATATACTCCCGTATCCAGATCCTAATATTCAGTCTTACAAGTAATTATAACACAAATGATATCTGTAAGGGGTTAATAAATTATGAAGAATCATGAGAGCTCAGGTCAGAACTACCGTTTAGCAGAGAGATCATGACTCAACTTGTGGGTGTGTCCCCTTTAGAGGATCTTTTTTACAACAGCATTGCTAAGCAATTTTATTGTCTTATCATATATGATGAGGGTGATGCTATATTTCAAGCATTTGCAGAAAGTATTATTCGAGGACTAGGTCAGAACTTCCATTCAGCAGAAGTCCCGGAATAATACCCCAGATATCATTGAGTAAAAAGACCTAGTATATCAGAAAAAGGAATCTTTCAAATGAGATTTCAGGGGTTACCTATATATCCAAGTAGTGTTCCCCATGAAATAAGTAAGTAAAGATTTAGGTTTATATCCCGAACAAACCTACTAAATGTGCAAAAACCTACCGACACATCCACAGTGAGATCGTTTAACACATTTAAACTTTTCAATTCTTTAGCGTACTTTAACTGTCTACTGATGTACTATCATTTCCTCTTTTTACGCAAAAACTCAATTTTTGAATTTTATCATGTTTTTGTCATTTTCAAATTTTCAAATGTTTTTGTATTTTCTAACAAATATTACTCCCCCTAAAATGCAAAACCATTAAAGAAAATTTGACAACCAACACTGATAGCTCTGTCTCGCCATCCATTTTCTGCTTAAAGTGCTCTGATTTGCAGAAAATATACATACCCCCATGATTTACAACACATTGATATTTTACAGTTTGAAAACCGTTTTTCAATCTGTTGAAAGTAATCATGTTTGTTCAGCCGTGAGGGTTTCGGCGTATTCAATCTACACATATTTTTGTAATTTTCTATTTTTGAAAAAAATTAAAAACAAACACATTTTTAGTTTTTCAAAATTTTCAATTTTTAGGGTTTTTGAAATATTGTTTATTTATTTACAGAAATGAAAATAAACTTCCTGTTTCAACCAACACAGGATCCAGCAGCCTCCTCTCCTCGTTGTGCCAGGCTGCTCCAACTTCCATTCTCACAATCTTTGAGTTTGTTGAGCACCTGCACATTCAGACTACTTGATTACTTGAACAATTTAGCCCAGGTCTATTGAACCTTAGGCATTTCAACCCAATAATTTTCATTCAATGCTGGAAATTCTTTGTCATTTTTCACAAAAACTTTCTCAATTTTAACTTCAACTTTCTCATCTTTTACCAAATCAACATGTTTCTTAACACTCCATGTTTGACCTTTTGGTGTTCCTCGTTTGTAAAAATGTGAAACTTTTTGAACATTTTGATTTTGAACAACAACTCTTGGTTTCCAAAACTCTTAAGGTTTTGTCATATCAACAGTTGTTTTCCAACTTTGTGTTGTTCAAAATCTGGGTGTGTGAGAATTCCGGATCTGTCTAGAATCGAACCTATTCGGGTCTGATTTCCAGTTTTGATTCGAAGCAAACTTGTTTGTGTTGTATCTCCAAGTTTGTTTTGAGTCAAATCTGGTTGACCTTTGTCTCACATTCCCAGATTTTTGTTTCTCAACATCAATCTTCTTTTGATCAACATCCACAGGTTTTAGATTAGAACACTTGCGTGCAAGATGTCCTTTTTGATCACATTTGAAACATGTTCTCATGGACACATCTTTGACCTGTGGCTGTTGCTTTTTCTTTTGAGCAAAGAACTCATCATTAGACTGTCTCATTTTGAGTTCTTTTTCTTTTTCTAAACTGTCTCCTTGAACAAAACTCAATTTTGCCTGAAAATTTGGCATTTCATTTTTGTTTCGATTCTGTTTCTTCTTATAAGCCAACCCAGCCTTCATGTTCTTCTTTTTGAAACCAGGTTTGTTATACGAACCTTTATGACTCTTACCAACAAACTTTGAAATCTCAGACTTCTCAATCTCAACCATTTTGAAAACTTTATCAACCTTTTCTGAAATCACATTCTGAATCGGGAAAACAACATCTAAGAACAATTTGTCCGATCCAATCATGGTATAAACCAATCCTTTTGAATCATCATTCAAACTTTCCTCGGATTTTGTATTTTTCAGATAACCATCATGAAGATTTCCTTCATCTTCATCCTGTGATTCAGATTTACCTGTAACAACCGACTCTTCTTTCAACACACTTTCAACGACTTTACCAACCACCTCTAAATCATGAGAATCATCAGATTTGGAATAGGTTATGTCAATGTTGTCTGGAAATTGGTCTACCATGTTGAAAGCTTTTTCTACCTTTTCCTCATCATAAAATGCAAATTTTCCCGATGGTGGAACTTGATGAAACTCTGAGCCAATGCCTTTCTTGTTCTGCTCAGACTCACCATCACCCAGTTTTATATTGAAAATTCGTTCAAGCACATATGACAACACGTGGTAACTTTTTAACTTGTTGTTATCCTGTTCTAAATCAGCAATCTGTCGCTTCAACTAAGCAACATCCTCAATATAAGAATTAACAACATCTTGTTTTATAGAATACATTCGTTTAAGCTCTTTGGTTGTTTCAGACAGATAATTCATTCTTGATTAAGCATATTTCATTTCGTCTTTCACTTTTTCATATGACTCTTTCGTAATATGATATGATAATTTCATAGAGTCATATTCCTTTTTCATTTCTTGACAAGCAATTTCTTTTTGTTCACATTCATTTGTCATTTTCAAAACATTTTCTTTCAAAACTTCATTTTCTTTCTCTAATTTGATACATTTTTCTGAAAGTTTTTCATCATTTTCTTTAAAAACTTTTTCTTTTTCTAGCATTTCTTTGCATTTTTCTTTGAAAATCTTTTCAATTTTTGTGAACTCAAGATCTCTTGTTCTAAATTGCTCATCTTTTTAGTACAAGCTCTGCACGGTTCCATGCATTTCTTGCACTGATCAATCAGTTTCACGTTTTCAGAATCAGAATTTACCTCAGTGATTGGCACTTCGGTGTTTTCAGCACCCTCTGTCTGCTTCAATTCAGCATCATCTTGCTTCTTTTCAACACTAACTTCATCACCAACATTATCAGCTTCCTCATTCTCATTCTCATTCTTTTCTTCTTTTTCTTCTTTCTTCACCTCTTCTTCAATCTGCTGTTCTTCAGTAACAGCTTTCTCAACCTCTTAATTCACAACAACGTCTTCACTTTTGATTTCATTCACAGCTTCAACTTCAACATTTTCTGCTTTAACCTCTTCAGCAGCTTTCTTCAGATTGTTCACCATTTCTTCAACATTCTTTTTCATTCGCTCCTCATCCCTTTTTCTCAGACATGATAACATAGCATATCTGATCTCCTTTTCAAATCTCTTAGCGTATGTGTCATCTTTCAATACATTTCTATAGTATTCAGCTCTCAACGGGACTTTGAGAAGAACATCATCGAAGATTATGTCTTTCTTGGGAACAACCGGTTCTCCTTCTCTGTTATAATAGCATTCTCTCTTTTTATCCCATCTTTTGCTACCGACAACCATCTCATACTCCTCTTGCATGTCATCCATTCTGTTGTAGACCACGTTTCTTTCTCTGTAGGTCTTCTCACTCAAGATCTCTTCTCGAGTTTTCTCTTTGATCTCAACTTTTTCTTCATGGATTTCAGCAGTGTCTTTGTTTTTTTTTTCATCTTGAATCTCAGCAACAAAAACAAACTTTCTTTCTTCTGTCATAGCTCTCCCTTGAGCTGTTTTACGAACATTCTCTAAACGATCTTCTTCTGGACAAACTGTGCTCCAGTCAAATCCTTCATCAGGATAGATTACTGCATATGCTCTTGACTTCTCTTTCGGTTTATCTTCAATCAACTTTGGCTCTTCTCTGCTTCGATGGTAGATTGCCTTTCGGTAGTAATCATCATTGAAAGGATGTTCATTTCCACCAATTACAGAATTAGTGCATTCTCTCTTGAAATGACCTTTCTGCTTACATTTGAAACAGGTCACTTTGGATTTGTCGAATCCAAGCTTTGTTGATGCACCTCCAAGTGATTGTTTTCCGGTAATCTCCATATACCTTTGAGCTCTGCGAATACAACTAGCTAAACACCAACGGATGTCAATGAGCTCCATCTCTTTCGGACCAATCCGGTCATAGTCTTCTTTGGTCAATTCGGAGTTTCCAATTTTGCCAGCTACTAGACCTTCATATGACTCCAGAACAGATGCAAGAAAACTCATTTGCTGCTTTGCTGCATTTATGCTCATGGCAGGAGAATTCTTTAGTTTAAGAGCAATGTTGCACAGAATTTCTTCAGATTCATCAGAATTTGTCTTTGAAGATGAATGATATCCAGAATGATGACTTGTTGACGTTGTTGGTGGTTCTTTCATCTTTTCACCACTAAATGTTGTTTTTGGTGAACCAACGCCTTTATCAGAAGGCACACTGCCTTTGTAGTACAAGCCAACGTTCTGTTGATGTGAAGAATCAGTCATCTTGTTTTGCTTTTGTAGCTCCAGATCATGACTTTCAATCTTTTCAAATAAAGCATCAAGATTAATTGTATCATACAAAGCATCATTTTTCAAAATAAAAACAAACGTTTGCCACTGATCAGCTCATGGTAACGCTTCAATCACTTTATCTATAAGTTCCTCTCTTGTTTTATTTATCTCTAATCTCTCCAATTCAATTTTAAGATGACAGAATCTCTCAATCATTTGTCTCACTGTCTCTCCTTTAATATTATCAAACAGATCAAATTCTTTCTTTAATAAAGCGATTTTGTTCTTTTTAATCTGTTTACCCCCCTCAGCTTTAATTCGTAAAGCTTCCCAAACAGATTTAGATGACCCGTCATGTTTTAGTAATGCAAAAATATCATTTCCGATTGCTGCCTGGATCAGTGCTCTGATACCACTTGTAGGACCGGTTTTGACTCCGAAACGATTGCTAAACGAACGTGAAACGTGCGGAATCCGTACACGAACGCGACCTAACACACGTGACGTAATATAAACGTGATTCTATTATAAATCTGATATTGTACAGCACCTTGAATCACAATGACAACACTTTCTCTCTCTAGATTCTCTCTCTAGATCTAGAAAGCTCCAAATGACAAATGTAGCAAAAGTCCCTTAATCTATGACCTAATCTCCTATTTATAGTCCAAGGCATTTAATGAGATTTCTCATTATTACAATTATGCCACATTGCCTTTTTGTCTAGCTATCATTCTCTGTTCAGCTCCATATTCAGCTTTATCTTCTCTGGAAAACTTCTTGAATACAAGATCTTCACCTTTATCATCTTTTGGATTTTCATATCCATACTCCAAGCAGAACCAGCTTTCATGAGCATACGCTTTCGCCCAGTTAATAAACCGTTCCTTCCACCATGTATAATCTTCAATGCTATCCAAAGTTGGTGGCTTTGAATGTGTTCCGTAGAAATTATCATGCTTGATATTCTCATTGATTGCTTTCGTGATGGTTTTTGGTGTAACATTTGCAGTCTCGGAAGATTCAGATGTGAACTCATTGAAAAACGTATTGTAGAATTCTTCAGCCATGGTTTGATCTTTGAATAACCTTGAATCATACAAACAAACAAAATCAGTTCAAACACTATCAAATAACTGAATCAAAATAATACTCGAACTGGTGAATATTCTGTGCGGACTGAAGGATGACAAACTGTGCGGACTACTGTGACCCGAATCAAATTCAAATGACCTTTTCCAATGACCTGGCTAAACCACACGACCTGATTCACAAAGACATGACTTGGACCACTTTAATCAATGGTACAAGATGACAAAAATTGAAATCACTACTCGACAAAATCTTGAGTTGGTTGGGTGACGTTTTCAAACTTTTTAAAACAATATCACATGTAACTATGATTCAAAACTCATTCCATATCAGTGTAATTGCTTTTAATCAAGATCACATGCAATTCTGAATTTACTATGTTTCTATTGGACCATTTCTTAATTGGAATTAATGATCGACAAAATGAAAAGGATCTGACAACTTTGACTTACTTAAATGGTCGTCAATATTATGTGAAATAATTTCTCATTTGACCTCTAGAATTTTAGTCACATGCAATCTGATTGCAATTAATGTTTCACATGCAAACATTTATCTAAAAACAATCTTGGGCCGATGAACACATATGATTACGTTGGCTTTTAATTGTATCATTTTATGAATTCACGTGCACATGAGCCAAGATTTAATATCACTTTTGTCTTAATTCCTATTTGGTCGACTACAGTTAATGGAATATGATTTGGCCGCTGAACTTTAATCACGTGATCAACTGAACCAACTTTCAAACGGACAACGTGTTTCAAATGCTACCCTCAAACTGTCACACCCTCAAATGGCCAGGACTACTTCAAACGGTCAGGACTGCTTCAAACTGTCAGGACTGCTTCAAACGGTCAGTTCAAACGGGAGTGTCATTTTTAAACGGGAAGTGTCAATTTCAAACGGACAGTCGCTGATTCAAACGGACCTAAAAACTCGAATTTCTCCTAAACGGCTAGGAATTAGGATCTGAAACTTGGTAGGGTTGTAGATCAGGTGTTTTCGCACAACATATCAAAAAATCAGACAATTTGGACCGTAAAAACCCGTTTAATTTGACAATAATCAGTGAAAAATGTGAAAATACGAAAAAGATGAAGAAGTGATGCAATTCAGATCTGAAATCTGATGATTTTCTGCGCGGAAATGTGTGATAGATCAGTGCAATCGAGCTCCTGCTCTGATACCACTTGTAGGACCGGTTTTGACTCCGAAACGATTGCGAAACGAACGTGAAACGTGCGGAATCCGTACACGAACGCGACCTAACACACGTGACGTAATATAAACGTGATTCTATTATAAATCTGATATTGTACAGCACCTTGAATCACAATGACAACGCTTTCTCTCTCTAGATTCTCTCTCTAGATCTAGAAAGCTCCAAAATGACAAATGTAGCAAAAGTTCCTAATCTATGACATAAAGCTCCTATTTATAGTCCAAGGCATTTAATGAGATTTCTCATTATTACAATTATGCCACCTTGCCTTTTTGTCTAGCTATCACTAATATAACGACTCGTTTTCTTCTGTTTCTCGCTACTGCTCGGATTAACAAAGGCTATAAACATAAATGCACTAACAGGGAACTTATCTGTTGATTGTGAAACACATGAGAAAATCAGAAAATATGAATCTGGCACAGTTTATTCAAAAGATTGAAGAGCACGAGTTGGATATTCAGAAAACGGCAATCATGAAGAATCCAAATGCTCAACAAGATGTCAGTTTATATTACAGAGGGAACAAGTTTGAGGCTAACCCCAGCCCTAGCCCAAAGATCCAAACTGGTTTTAGTGCTGACAGTTCATCTGGAACAAAGGGTAGTAGTGTAACTCAGAGTGGTGGATCTTCGTCTTCGTATTCAAGCTTTGATCCAAATCATACAACATCAAGTCCTCAACAACAGAATTCTACAAATCTGTAGTGCAATGTTACTTTGAACATTCAAAATGGTCAAAATCTTTGTCACACCCCTATTTTCCACGTGTCACCGGTGGGCCCGGTGGGGAGTATCGTGACGTAGTTGGTATCATCATAGACAAACAACACAATATATAAATGCACAGCGGAAGCAAAGATAGATTCATTTCAACTTTAATAAAGTGTAATATTAAATATCACTAATAGTTGAAACGGATCCACAGGCGGATCAAAATAAAATAAGATATTGTTCAACAGTTTATTGTCATCCAAGCTTGTGAGACTTATTGTGGACGCTCTAGAAGACAGCCAGCCTAGTACGAGTAGTACCTGCAGTTAACCTTTTGGGAAAAATACGTCAGTTTACACTGGTAAATACAATTTAACTGACTCATTTTGAAAATGGTTGAAAATTGATTTGAATGCTCAAGGCACAAAACATTTTATAACTTGGGATAATTATGTATTATTATAATCTTGTGAACGAATTACATGTTACTTGTGCGTTCAGTAGCCCGGATCTTGTCCGGGTTAAAGATCAATAGACCCACCACATTATTGAGTTATACACTGACAGATGTACGCCTACACCCCGTGCTCAGGTCGTGGCCATCTCGTAAGATGATGCCAAGGATATCCGGGACATGGTCATTAACCCCCCAAAGGCTTTAAGTGAACAAGACTGTTTAAACGAGCCGATCAAATTATTCAATTAAGCACCCAAAGATGTAAGATTTGATGCTCGATAAAGCGGTATTCTATATACCGTAACCCAAGCCCGTATAGGGAAAATAAGTTGAAAGTATTTACCTGAGTAAAGTATAATTCACAATAAGCAAATTGCAAGTATCTTTTATCGGTGCTCCTAATCTGGAACGAAGGTTTATAATAACCTATTAGATTTCTAACAGGTCTTTATTTAAGCTTAAGCTTAGACCGGCTAGTTTTAAGGACGAAACGGTTCAAACGCACGATTAAGCGAAGACCGGATAGAATGTGATTTAGACCCGGTCAAGTTTGAATACTTGTATAATATGGGTATACTAAATACATTCTGGATTTTGAGACAAAAATGATAATGTTTGACCCGTTTTGGTCAATTTATGCAAACTAGTTACATAAACCGAACCGAACGCGAAAAGAGCGTTACGGGTAACCGTAAGAGTCATATGCAAGTTCCCTGATATAATATGGCTTAATTATGTTATAATATCAGTAAGATATCTTCTATTATGCCCCAAATGAATTTAAACTCAACTTATGCCTCATAAGGGCATTTTGGTCATTTAAGAGATTATAAAAGAGTTAAATTTGTAATATGAGTTACAGGTCTGGTTTATACAGTAAATACACTTAATTTAACATGTTATAATAGTAGGGTATGACCTATATGTGAAACTTATCATTTAAAACCAAACTATGCTCCTTAGGGGTATTTTGGTAATTTCACAAGGGCTAAAAAGGTCAAAACTGGAAACCTGAGTTCAAAAACTTATACTTACTGTTATTATATAAAAATATACTAAAAACATCAGTAGGTATCAACCTTATATGTTTAATATGGTTATAGTACATACTATGCGTTAAAAACGCTTAAAAAGGCGATTTAGAGCCGTTTCCGGGTTTTTAAAAGAAAACTGATATTTTAATATTTCCAGAATGCTCAAAATATTTTATTTAACAAATAAAATCAGTAGAAAAAGATTTGGGGTCAAAAGGATTTATAAAACTCATTTTATGGCTTAAAAGGGCAAAATCGGTATTTACCGAATTAAACTTAGAGACCTATGTTATGCTTAGCCAAAAATTAAATAAAAATCTTCAAAAATCCCAAAATATTATATTACATCAGTGGGTAAAAAGTTTGATATCAAAAAGTGGGTTTAAATGGGTTATATGCTAATTACGCCATTTAAGTAACATAAAGCTTTCAAATTACGATAATGAGCATAACTCTTAACCTAGACCTCAAACTGATATCAAATTTTAGGTGCAAGTTTATAAATCAGTAACAAATGTTTTTACTCTTTCACTTTTTCAAAAATCACATTTTATAGTCAAAAGGGCAAAATAGTACCTTTAAGCATAAATCGGAAACATGCATATGAATCGGATAAGTATTGAACCAAGTTGTAAAATCTCAGAGAGTAATACTTATAAGAAACTTGGTCCAAAATAAGCTCTAAGGAAGATCTCAAACATGCATGAACGGATCAGAACTGAAAGTCAAATAAAAAGTCAATTTATGCGACTTTCGGTTCCGATTCGGGTTTAAACTGAAAATTGTCGAGATGAACATGTTGAGACATGTTCTTATATTAATTACCAAGTTATTTTAATGATCAAACAGGTTGCATGTACCCTACATTGCTAATCATGCTTAAATTTGCAAATAATCATTCTGTTGACTTTTTAAGATAAGCTTTGACTCGACAATAATCATACTTAGAGTGGGAATCTGAAAATACCCTTTTAAGGGTTTGTTACCCACATAAATACCAACTTGTAGGTACTTTCATTTCGAGAAATGACTGAGCAAATTTTGTTTAATCACGAAGTCAAACTTAAATTACGATGGTTTGACTTTTGCTTAATTAGCTAAGCTAGAACGAATTAGAAAGGGTTATGAACACTTACAAGAGTCCTAATTAAGCTTAGAGAGCACTAGGAAGTTGGCTTGATGTCCAGAGAGCTCCAGAGATGATCTTGTGAATTTTTGTAAATGCAAGTGTTCACTTGTTACAACTTCAAGACCCTTTTATGCCAACTTTGATCTCATTTGATGCTGCCACATGAGTCTAGGGATGTTGTAAGATGAGTCCAAGTGCCCCTAAATGCATGTACATCCGTTGGTGAGGCTCAGGAATCGGATACAGCTGTTTACAACTCGAAAACAGACCTACAACTGGCACCTGGTCGCTGTTTGTCGCTGGCGACTTGTAGGCGGGCCGCGAGACCCTTTACGCGGGCCGCGTACAAGTGGGTGACCAGCCTAACAAGTTTTCAACAATTACAATTCAGTCCTTGACCTTTGTAACGTGGTTTTGGCTATTTATCTTGCTCATTAGACCCTCAAATCTAATTTTTAAGGACCTTGGGACATTTACAAACATGGTAAAGTCCTTGGTTAACTTTGTGCTTACCCGAAAAGTCACGAATTTCATCGTTAACGTAATTAACCCTTCGTGCACGGTTTTGATCATAACTTTCTCATACGATAATGAAACTTGATGAAATTTTTATCACATATTCTAGTGAGTATATTTTACCATTACAAAGCTTCGGGTTTCCCAAAAGGCCACTCAGAGGTATACTTTCAACATGTTGACATATTTAGCCCCTGTAGTTTGTAATTCCTCACTTTCTTTCATTTTTCGCTTCGTATGATCCATGATTTAATCGTTTAAGATTATAAACACCATGTAGGATTATTGTAGAGTCTATTTATCCATTGTTGACACTTTGGACCCTTATATTCACATAGTTTCACTGTTTGTCAACTTTAGTCCCTCTAAAGTACGTTTTCACATATTCAAAGCCTATGACACGTGTCAATACATTATTGGACGTAAATTTTCGAGGTGTTACATCCTCACCCCCTTAAAATAAATCTCGACCTCGAGATTTACTGAAACAAATGAGGGTATTTTTCTTTCATCGTGGATTCTACCTCCCATGTGTATTCGGGACCTCTACGGGCATCCCATTTGACCTTCACAATAGGCACATGCTTCCTTCGAAGCTTCTTTACCTGTCGATCCTCAATCGACAATGGCTTTTCCACAAATTTCAAGCTTTCATCTATATGTACATCCGTATGCAGTATGACTAGCGATTCGTCAGCGAAACACTTCTTCAAATTACAGATGTGGAACACATTATGGATAGCACTAAGCTCTTCAGGCAAGTTTAACTTATAAGCAACTGACCCGACATGTTCGATAACCTCGAAAGGTCCTATGTATCTCGGGCTTAGCTTGCCTTTCTTACCAAATCGCATTACCCCCTTCCAGGGTGATACTTTAAGCAATACCTTGTCACCTACTTCGAAGTGAAAAGACTTACGCTTTGGATCCGCATAGCTTTTCTGCCTATCCCTGGCAGCTTTCAAACAATCGCGGATCTGGACAATCTTGTCCGTTGTTTCAAAGACCAAATCTGGTCCGGATAATTGAACGTCTCCTACTTCCGCCCAACAAATGGGTGTTCTGCATTTTCTACCATATAATGTTTCAAAGGGCGCAGCCTTAATACTTGTATGGTAGCTATTGTTATAGGAGAACTCGACCAATGGCAGATGCTTATCCCAACTGCCACCTAAATCAATCACACATGCACGAAGCATGTCTTCCAATGTTTGGATGGTACGCTCACTTTGTCCGTCCGTCTGTGGATGATAAGCCGTACTAAAATTTAAGCGCGTGCCCAGGGACTGTTGGAAACTTTTCCAAAAATGAGAGTTGTATCTTGTATCTCTATCCGAGATAATTGACAATGGTACACCATGTAGAGCTACGATCTTATCTACATACAATTGAGCTAACATGTCTGAGCTGTAAGTTTCCTTAATGGGTAGGAAATGTGCTGACTTCGTCAGTCTATCCACTATGACCCATATAGTATCATTTCCCTTTCTCGTCTTTGGCAATTTGGTGATGAAATCCATCGTCACCATCTCCCACTTCCATGTGGGGATTTCAGGCTGTTGTAACAAACCTGACGGCTTCTGATGCTCAGCTTTGACTTGCGCACAAGTCAAACATTTAGCTACATAGGCAGCTACAGACTTTTTCAAACCAATCCACCAGTAGTTTGCTTTTAGATCCTGGTACATCTTATCAGCTCCAGGATGAACGGAATATTTGGAACTGTAGGCTTCCTGAAGGATAACATCCCGAAGTCCTCCATAAACTGGAACCCATATTCGTCCATTCAATCTAAGCATTCCGTCTTTGTCATAGGATAACTGCTCCTCAGTTACTCCTAGCTTTTCTTCAGGATAGTTAGCTTCCATCACAGCTTCCTTCTATGCAGCTAACACCCTTTCGTTCAAACTATTCCTGATTTCGATGCGCTTGGCATTGATTCTTATTGGCTTCACTCTTTCTTTCCTGCTTAAGGCATCAGCAACTACATTTGCTTTGCCTGGATGGTATTTTATCTCACAATTATAATCGTTTAGAGTTTCCATCCAGCGTCGCTGCCTCATGTTTAAGTCCTTCTGATTGAACAAGTGTTGAAGGCTCTTGTGATCTGAATAGATCACACACTTGGTTCCATATAAGTAATGCCTCCATAGTTTTAATGCAAATACAACGGCACCCAACTCCAAATCATGGGTGGTGTAATTCTTCTCGTGCACCTTTAGCGGTCGTGAAGCGTAGGCAATAACCTTGCCTTTCTGCATGAGTACACAGCCCATACCAGTGTGTGATGCATCACAATACACCACAAATTCTTCTATACCATCGGGCAATGTTAATACTGGTGCATTGCTCAACTTTTTCTTCAGAATGTCAAAGGATTCCTGCTGCTTAGGGCCCCAATCAAACTTAACCTTCTTACGTGTCAACGAAGTTAGGGGCGCAGCAATCCTTGAGAAGTTTTCGATAAATCGCCTATAGTATCCTGCTAAACCCAGAAAACTGCGAATCTCAGTAGGCGTCTTTGGCTCTTGCCAATTCATAACTGCCTCCACCTTAGCGGGATCCACTTGGATACCACGCTCACTTACCACATGTCCAAGGAATTGGACTTCTCGAAGCCAAAATTCGCAATTCGAAAATTTGGCGTAGAGTTTCTCATGATGTAGAAGTTTGAGAATACAACGAAGGTGTTTCTCGTGGTCAGCTTGGTTCTTCGAGTAAATAAGGGCAATAAAGACGATGACGAATTTGTCCAAGTAAGGCTTACAGACGCGATTCATGAGATCCATGAATGCGGCCGGTGCATTAGTGAGCCCAAAAGGCATCACTAGGAACTCGTAATGTCCATAACGAGTCCTAAACGCTGTCTTGTGTACATCTTCATCTTTAACCTTCAACTGATGATAGCCTGACCTCAAATCGATCTTAGAAAAGTAGCTTGCTCCTTGTAACTGATCGAACAGATCGTCGATCCTGGGCAAAGGATACCTATTCTTGATAGTGACCTTATTAAGCTCACGGTAATCGATGCACAGACGCATCGAGCCATCCTTCTTCTTGACAAACAAAATCGGTGCTCCCCAAGGAGACGAACTAGGTCTAATAAAAGCTTTAGCTAGCAGATCATCTAACTGCGTCCTTGATGTGTGTAAAATGCAACATATAAATTACATCAAATGAGGCATAAAACTAACCCTTTTAAGTACTAATATTGGAAAAAGAGTGTTTTTGTCTTCCTTTTGTATTTTCAGGATTAAATGAGCTCAAAAACGCAAAAGAAGCAAAAAGACAGCTAAATCCAACATAAATACAAGAAAAGGAACATTAGTGGACTGCCCGACCCCTCAACGGCACCTTCCAAAGCAAATTATAGAAATCAGAAGACTGAACACGCCCCGTGCTCAGCCAGCACGGGGCCGTGCCCAGCGGACACGGGGGCGTGTCGAAAGTACAGCAGGCGCATTTATTGTAATTGCGAATTACAATTAATGAGGAGAGAGATTGTCAGACGGACACGGGGCCGTGCCCAGCGGACACGGGGCCGTGCCCAGCTCTCTGTTCAGCCTATAAATAGGAGTGCTTGGATTCATTTCATCTCATCCCTTGGCACACCACCTCTCTCACACTTCATCCACCACCCACCACCATCACAACACCATCATCCACCACCATCATCCATTGTCCATCGTAGAGTGTGTGAGTCGTCTCGGGATCCAAGATTGATCGTAAGAGTTCTTGACAATCAAGGCCATGTTTGCCTAAGTCTCTTACATCACTTGGTGAAGACAAAGTGTCTAGTATAATACTTTTTATTTCTAATCTTTTGCACTTTTTATTTGGTTTTGTATTAATGACTTTAATAACTAGTTACTTATGTTGAAGGTGATCTTTCCTTATCGTTTGTCCGTGGTGTCTTGGCATTATTTTACTGTCTATATAAAATAAAAGATTTTCACCATTCATATCTCCACGGTCTATATGGAGATATGTTGGCTACCTGGTCGGGGGTTAAGGGAACGGTTTGGTAAAGGTCTTGCCATTGTTCAGCGTTTAGAGGTCCTGCAATGGACCTGGGTCAAATTTAGTAGGACCTCCTTCAATACTTCACGGTATTGGATGGCGGGGGTCCAAACTCTTTGATCCCCTCATAAGTTAACTACTATTAATACTATAACCCGGCTATTTAGGACTGTATCCCTGCTGACTCAGACTACTTAGCCGAGGGTAACGTCACCGCCAAAAGCGGGGCCTACCACAATACTGCATTAATAACTTAATTCATTATCTTCCAATAATCCACCCTTTTAGGATTGTATCCCTGCTGACTCAAACTACTGGGGTGAGGGTAACGTCACCTTCAAAAGAGGGGCCTACTACAATAACTAAGATAATCTCTTAATTATGTGCAAAAGTGCGGAAATAATCAAAGGTTATACTAGATACGAGTCGGAACCAAGTGATTCATCTTGTCTATCTGTTTTTATTTTATTTTTATTTTCAGCATTTTAGTTAGTTTTTATCTTTTCTTAGTTTAAAACATTTTTCTAAACCTTTTGTTTTGATTAGACGTTGAGGATAAACCGGTACTAAAAGCTCTTGTGTCCTTGGACGACCTCGGTATCTTACCAACGCTATACTACACTCAACGATGGGTGCACTTGCCCATATGTGTGTTTAGTGTTAGTGAAATATCGTGTTTTATAAATTTAAAACTTCGCTAAAATAAGTGTTAAAAAGGGCTTAAAATATACACCTAATATATATAACACTTCACACGCATCAAGTTTTTGGCGCCGTTGCCGGGGACACAAGGATTTTAAGAAAGTTTAAAATCGACGGCCTAATCAGTTTTTTTTTCAAAACCTTTTCAAAACGGGCGCACATTTTTCTGCATTTTAGTTTAGTTTGCATTTACAGTAGCCTAAACACGGGGCCGTGCTCACTGAACACGCCCCCGTGCTGCATATTTTTAGTTAGATTCCCAGATACAGAGTCTGAACACGGGGCCGTGCTCACTGAACACGCCCCCGTGCTCAACGTGACCAGTAACTTTAATTAAAACGCCCAGATACAGATCCTGTACATGGGGCCGTGTTCACCAGACACGGGGCCGTGTCTAGCCTTCTGTTTCAGTCTTTATTTTCATTTTCTGGTCCCGAGACTCAGTTGTGGTCTGCTGAGTGATTCTTATGGATCAATACTCAGGAGGTTACAACTACACCTATGATGAGGATGATTATAGGGGTAATTATTGCACTAATTGTCGTAATACACGTTCGATTCAAAATAATCACTCGTATCAACCATCCAATTCATACGCTTACTATGAGGAGCCCAGGTACGAGCCATCAACTTCATACACATCCTATGAAGACCAAAGGTATGAACCTCCTCCCTCATACTCATATTTTGATGAGCCAAGGTATGAGCCTTCTTACTCGTACTTTGAGGAACCAAGATATGAGCCACCACCTTCATATGCTTATTATGAGGAACCTTGGCGTGAACAACCCACCTCATATGAGTATTATGAAGAACATAATTACGAACCTTATCCATCATATGCTTACAATGAAGGACAATGGTGTGAACCATCAACTTCATATGGGTATTATGAGGAACAAAGGGTCGAACAACCGGATTCAAGCTTAGAAAATAATGATTCTTTTTCTATAACCGAAGTGACCGATAGGATATTAGAACACATTAGAGTTATCGATCGATGTATAAAAGAAGCTCGCGCAAGGGAAGAGGAGTCCCGCGCAAGAGAAGAATTAAAAAAGGAAGAGATAACTAAAAATGAAAAAATGGAAGAACAAATAAGTGAAAAACCGACACATGAGTTAAACAACGGAAAAGGTGAGTCCAACAACGTTAAAATCCAAGAAGAGTCTAATTTTGAAGAAATTAATCTCTTGACACCTTCTTTCGAAAATCATTGTTCAGTACCCACTCATGCAAAGTTTTTAAAAGAGTTAAACACTAACACTAAAATTGACGAAACGGTAAGTGTTAAGTTAACTAATGATCAAACTTCGCTAATAAAAGAAGACCCATTTGAAATTAACATCACACCAGTTCCATGTTTCTTTCAAAATTCGTTTATTAGTAATGTCACAATCAATAAAGATCTTTGTGTTAACATAATGCCTAACTACATTTTCGAAAAATTAAGTATTAGTGATTTTTCTCCACTTCAAATACCCATTTTTCTATCCAATCGGAAAGTAATAAAATCAATCGGTATAGTTGAAGATGTCTTGGTTCAAACAAATCAAATGGTAATCCCAACCGACTTTGTCATCCTCGATGACGCTCCTCTAGTGTTGGGACGACCATTTGTAAAAACTCACGAAGCTTTGAAAAACCGGAAGTTCAACAATTTACCTCTTCAATTAGGGGCATTTAAAAGAAGTGTCGATCTCGAACGATCAATGAAATATCCATTCGGCAATAATGACCCCCTAATTGAAGATGAAGATGAACCACCCGATACAAGTGAAGAGATTGACCACTTTGTTGAAGAAGAGGTCGCCATAGAACAAACTTTTAAAGTTCTTGATCGAAACGAGCAACCAAATAAGGAGTCTCCTAAAGACCCACCACTTGAGCTCAAAGAACTTCCAAAAGGTTTGGAATATGCTTTTCTAGACAAAGATGATGGCAAAGTTCACAAGGTTCAATGCAAGTGAGCTTGATGCAAGGGCAAGGTATGAGGTTCTTCAAACAAGACCCGAAGAGTACCCCAGGAGAGCTTGCACGGATCTGTTAACCTTGGTAAACCAGCTGAACCGATTCAACAACATCGTTACGGGACCACTAGCTGTTGCATTAAACACTAGGCTTCGGTCGGTGCATCAATGCACCATGGAGTTCTACAGTACCTTCAACTTCAATTCAAGGTGTGACCCATTCGACAATGAAGGGGTTGAATTTCGGTGTGGAGGGACAAGGTATTCGATCTCCATGGCACAGTTTGGAGCCATAATAGGTCTATACCAAGAAGAGGAATCGGGAAACGAAGAAAATACCGGGGGATTACGAGACTTGGAGGGAAATGAAAGACAAGCCGCATGGGCTCTAATCGGTGAAGGAATCTACGACCCTCGTAGCACCAAGAGTACGAAGCTAAGGGATCCGTTCTATCGCTACATTCACAGGATCCTCACCTACTCTCTAAACCAACGTCACGACAGTAGCGGTGTTGTAGGGTTGAAAGATTTGGTTGTCCTCCACTGTATCCACAACCAAAAGCCTCTCGATGTTCCGTATCTCCTGTTAAGAAACATGCATCTCAACCGCCTTGCTCGAGCTCCAACGCCTATCTTCTTCGGAGGATGGGTGTACCGTCTTTTTAAGCATTACACGCAAATTCCAAGAGCCTTTGAAAGAAGCCCATGGTCGGGACGAGTTGACTACCACATTTGCCGAGCCATGAACTTGCTCTATGAGGCGGAAGACGGAACAGTGAGTTTCCAAAGAACGCTAGGCTATGCATGGAACCCACAGGAGGCCCTAGTTCTTCACGCACCGCCTCCCCACCACCAGTATCCACCCCATGGTGATCCGGGTCAATCCTCCTCACAAGGAGGCGGTTTTCCTAATTTTCAAAGCCTACATGATCTTATGCAGGAAAACCTCATGTGTACCAGGAACGCCTACAACCTCGCCAACAACACATACCACCGGGTCGGAGCTATTGAACGCAACATCAACGATATACAAGACGATATCAGCAGCATCCGGGAGCACATAGCGGGGCATGGGGATGGAGGTGATGAGAGCGATGAAGATATGGAGTAGAGGGTTTGGAGGAGCAGGAGCGGGTTGATGGCGAGCCCACAGGTTTAAGTCCCTTTATCTATCGAACGATTGGTGGCCTGCGTGCCAGAAGTTGAACAATTTACTTTCCTTAAACACTTTTATTTTCTGTTTTATTTTTCTTTTACTTTATGCTTGGAACAATTAACTGTGGTAATGTAGGATGTTTGTGTTGCTTGGTGTGGTATTAAGTGATGAAACAGGTACAACCCAAGGCTTGGGGTGCTAAGCCTCAGCACTTATAGGGCCAGGATGGAAAGGCCGGAGGAAGAAACCTATTTTTCAGGCTTTCAGACTGTCCACACGGGGACGTGTCCAGCCAACACGGCCCCGTGCTCACCTCCCAGACCTGCTGTTTGGCTTCTGTTCTGCAGAATTTTGTCAGACACGTGGCCGTGTCCAGTGGACACGGGGCCGTGTCCACCTTCTGTAAGTTCTTGTTACTGGCACCTGAACACGGGGTCGTGCCCACTAAACACGGGGCCGTGTTCAGTGCCCAGTAACACAAATTTTTGCTTTTTAAACACTATTTTACACATCTAATCAACCTAAAAACTTATTTTGGGACACATTGAGGACAATGTGTAATTTAAGTGTGGGGGGGATGCTAAAACCTTGAATTTTGCAAGTCCTAAATACAAGCCTTACACAAAACTCTATTGGAACCGCTAATCACCCCAAATTTTTTTCAAAAATTTTCAATTTTTTTTTTTACTTGTCTAGGTTTAACTCGGAAAATTCAAGTTCTCAAAAAAAGGTTATATTTTACAAATTTACAACCGATAGCGTATTGATAAAAAGAACCAACATAAGAAAATTATGAAAAGGCATAGCAAACTTATTTAAAATTTGATTATATATACTTGATCACATAAAAACCCATTCCCACAAAAGTGAGTTTTGAGCCTTTATTGAGCACACAATTACATATCATTTGACTAAATGCTCATTTTTCGTTTCTTGTGTGAATAGCCGCTTGGTTCTTACGACTCTAGAACTTGCCATGACAATACATTCCCGGTCCTTATCAACTTAAACCCGAGTAAGTAAATGATGGAGGCATTAGGACTAACCCTTTTTATTTCTACACCATTATTTTTCTTTTTCTTTTACCACCTACCCAAAAAATCCCCCTAGTTAGCCCCTTTGAGCCTAAACCTTTTCGTTTCATCACCCAAACAAAAAACCCTTTTACCCACCAAAACCTTTTTCATTTTTAACCCTTTATTTTAGTAACAAGTTCGGTTCTTCGTAAAAAAAAAAAAAATGTGTGATAATGATGAAGCAAAAAGAAAATAAACAAACAAGTTAATCAAGAATAACTTAGTTTGAATAAAAGCTTCATCAAAATAAAAAGTTGCAAAAATACGAAAACCGACACTTGTTACGCTTTTAGCCCTTTTTCTACTAACCACTAACCCAACCACCTACCTTTAACCCTAGCCTAACCCTTAACCCACAAAGTCCTCTTGATATCTACAAAGGTATAAAAGTTAAAAAGGAGGAGGATTGATTTCTTGGCAAGCCTATGGTAGGAATAAGTTCCATGCCGCTCTCGAGTGATTCACTAAAAATACACCTTCGGCCGAGTGTGAGTGATTTCCCCGTGAGGTATGTGAACTTGTATATAAATAGAATTTTAAAAAGGCATGTTATGCCCAAATAAGTAATTTCTTTTATGAAAAGTTCTAAATAAATCATTACGAATAGGAGTGTAAATAAATAAAAATAAAACCCAAAAAGATCTTGGAAATCCCGACACTCTACGACAAGCCCAAAACCTTCTCTTCTACCTATTCCATTTGGGAGTGTAAGCCACATATTAAAGAGTTTTGCTTGAGGACAAGCAAAAGTTCAAGTGTGGGGGTATTTGATGTGTGTAAAATGCAACATATAAATTACATCAAATGAGGCATAAAACTAACCCTTTTTAAGTACTAATATTGGAAAAAGAGTGTTTTTGTCTTCCTTTTGTATTTTCAGGATTAAATGAGCTCAAAAACGCAAAAGAAGCAAAAAGACAGCTAAATCCAACATAAATACAAGAAAAGGAACATTAGTGGACTGCCCGACCCCTCAACGGCACCTTCCAAAGAAAAGTAGAGAAATCAGAAGACTGAACACGCCCCGTGCTCAGCCAGCACGGGGCCGTGCCCAAGAAGCAGCAGAAAATACAAACCTATAGAAGCTTCTATTGCCCATCACGGGGCCGTGCCCAGCGGACACGGGGGCGTGTCGAAAGTACAGCAGGCGCATTTATTGTAATTGCGAATTACAATTAATGAGCAGAGAGATTGTCAGACGGACACGGGGCCGTGCCCAGCGGACACGGGGCCGTGCCCAGCTCTCTGTTCAGCCTATAAATAGGAGTGCTTGGATTCATTTCATCTCATCCCTTGGCACACCACCTCTCTCACACTTCATCCACCACCCACCACCATCACAACACCATCATCCACCACCATCATCCATTGTCCATCGTAGAGTGCGTGAGTCGTCTCGGGATCCAAGATTGATCGTAAGAGTTCTTGACAATCAAGGCCATGTTTTCCTAAGTCTCTTACATCACTTGGTGAAGACAAAGTGTCTAGTATAATACTTTTTATTTCTAATCTTTTGCACTTTTTATTTGGTTTTGTATTAATGACTTTAATAACTAGTTACTTATGTTGAAGGTGATCTTTCCTTATCGTTTGTCCGTGGTGTCTTGGCATTATTTTACTGTCTATATAAAATAAAAGATTTTCACCATTCATATCTCCACGGTCTATATGGAGATATGTTGGCTACCTGGTCGGGGGTTAAGGGAACGGTTTGGTAAAGGTCTTGCCATTGTTCAGCGTTTAGAGGTCCTGCAATGGACCTGGGTCAAATTTAGTAGGACCTCCTTCAATACTTCACGGTATTGGATGGCGGGGGTCCAAACTCTTTGATCCCCTCATAAGTTAACTACTATTAATACTATAACCCGGCTATTTAGGATTGTATCCCTGCTGACTCAGACTACTTAGCCGAGGGTAACGTCACCGCCAAAAGCGGGGCCTACCACAATACTGCATTAATAACTTAATTCATTATCTTCCAATAATCCACCCTTTTAGGATTGTATCCCTGCTGACTCAAACTACTGGGGTGAGGGTAACGTCACCTTCAAAAGAGGGGCCTACTACAATAACTAAGATAATCTCTTAATTATGTTCAAAAGTGCGGAAATAATCAAAGGTTATACTAGATACGAGTCGGAACCAAGTGATTCATCTTGTCTATCTGTTTTTATTTTATTTTTATTTTCATCATTTTAGTTAGTTTTTATCTTTTCTTAGTTTAAAACATTTTTCTAAACTTTTTGTTTTGATTAGACGTTGAGGATAAACCGGTACTAAAAGCTCTTGTGTCCTTGGACGACCTCGGTATCTTACCAACGCTATACTACACTCAACGATGGGTGCACTTGCCCATATGTGTGTTTAGTGTTAGTGAAATATCGTGTTTTATAAATTTAAAACTTGGCTAAAATAAGTGTTAAAAAGGGCTTAAAATATACACCTAATATATATAACACTTCACACGCATCAGTCCTTAACTCCTTCATCTCCGTTGGTGCTAACCTATAAGGTGCTCTAGCAACAGGTGCTGCTCCAGGAATGATGTCAATTCAAAATTCCACTTGCCTATCGGGTGGTAAACCAGGTAGTTCTTCAGGGAAAACTTCAGGATATTCCGAAATGATAGGGATGTCTTCGATCTTAGGCTTTGGCTCATCAATAGTAACTTGTGCCATATAAATGACACAACCCTTCTGCAGACATCTGGATGCCTTGAGCATGGACACTTGCTCAGGCAATCCATGCTGAGTATCCCCTTGAATGGTAAGTGACTCCCCAGACGGGGTTTTGACTACCACTTGCTTTCTGTTGCACATAATCTGGGCTTGGTTATGCGATAACCAATCCATACCTATAACTATATCAAAGCCGGCTAGCTTAAAGGGAAGTAAGGAAAAAGGAAAAGAATGATTCCTAATGGATATAACACATCCATCTAAAACAGTTGAGGCTGTTTCTATGGTTCCATCAGCTAATTCCACCTCGTATTTCACACTTAAGGTTCTAACAGGTAGGTTTAATAACTTACAGAACTTATCATCAACAAAAGACTTATCTGCTCCAGAATCAAACAATACTCTAGCAAAAACATCATTTACGAGAAAAGTACCTGTAATCACGTTGTCATCTTGAACAGCTTCCTTAGCGTCCGTCTTGAAGACCCTCGTATTGGTCTTCTTTCCATCCTCGGCTTTCTTGGCGTTCTTTGGGCAATTGGACTTAATGTGCCCTTTTTCGTTGCAACCGTAACATGTTGCATCCTTCAGCTTCTTACACTCCAAAGTCTTATGATCCGTAGATTTGCAAATCCCACAGGATCTCATGTGAGACTGGGATTTCGACTCGACACTTCCCAAAATGGTTCTTCTTACAAGTTTTACATTTGGGCTTATCCCCCAACTGTTGCCCATCCTTCTTAGATCCCGACCCTTTCTTGTGGTCGTCATTTCCTCGGTGTTTCTTACCTGATTTTCGTGAGGTATCGTCCTCACGCTTCCTTTTGTTCTCTTCTGAATTCCTGAGTGCTCTCAACCTGACCACGTCCAAGGTAAGAGAGAGAGATAGATCAGCTGCTGATCTGAAGGTTGCAGGCCTTGATGCCTTAACACTTGCTTTAATTTCAGGGGCTAAACCCCCGATGAAACGAGCAATCCTTTTCGGTTCTGGGGTTACCAAGTACGGAACCAACCGAGATAGAGTATTGAAAGTGGTGAGGTACGCCTGGCAATCTAGATTCTTCATCACCAATGATAAGAAATCTGATTCGATCCTTTCAACTTCGTGTTGCGGGCAATAATTCTCTTTAATAAGAGCAACAAACTGATCCCATGATAAGTTGTAGAGTGGGATCTTTCCAGCAGCTTGTATGAGAGATTTCCACCACGCCAGTGCTTCTCCTTTGAACGACTGGGATACATATTTCACTACATCCCTTTCAGCACACCCGCTGATGTCTACTACCGTATCCATTTCGTCCAACCAAGTCATATAATCTATTGCTCCTTTCTCCCCGGTGAAGTCCCGAGGTTTGCAAGAAACAAAGTACTTGTAAGTACAGGACTTGGTGTATGGTTTAGCATCAAACACCATCCTTTTCGAAGGAACACTGTTCTGATTTGATGAGTGTCGATCATCATCCTTCTTGAGCTCATCTCTCTTAGATTCATCCTTCTTGAGCTCATCTTTCTTAGATTCATCCCTCTTAGAGGGCGGTTTGTTATGAGCCTCCGAGTGTGTATTTGGCTTGGAATGTGGTGCAGATCGGGTCCTACTTCGGGTCCCGCTCGATTCACTAAACTGTGTATTTAGTGCTTCGATAGCAGCATCATTCACTAATGCTTTCAACTCCGCACCAGTTACTAATATCTTAGCATTTTCAGGGTTTTCTGCTGGACGACTGTTTAATTCTTCAGACTTAGCCATGTAGTCTTAATTTCTACATAAAAATAAGGATAAGGTCTATTTAGAAGCCTAAACAGTATTATCGTTCTTGACGATTTATTAACCATGGTAAATAAAAGCCATATTAGTTAATTTAATAATTTCATTCAGGATTTTTACTAGTAATCTTTTTAGAATGAAATATAATATTGGCATAATAAGCCTAGTCACGTAGACAAATTTCTAAATTACAAATTTAGATCTTATAGGATTAAAGTTTGAATAAATAAGACAAATCAATCCTTTTCTTGGCAGGGAGTCTATAAACTACGGCTGCCTTTTTGTTTTATATGACATTAGTTATAACCCGTAGGCATTATGTCACAATCAGATATATATAAAAATATAAATTTGGGTAATTTATTAAAAAGGGTGACATGTGTGATTTTACGGATCACTCTAGCCAAGAATGTTAACATGTTTACATATGTTAACAGAGATTTGAATCTTTTTAAACAGGTTCTACCATATTGGCTAAATTTATGACAACATAACAGCTAGGTTTTACCTTTTAAGATCCTTATTATTTTATTAAAATGGTAAATCAAAATAATAAATGTTATTTTTCATTTATTTATACACTATGTTTATGCACATAATTTAAAAATGAAAAACTTAAATTAACCATTCCAAATAAAAATTAAACCAGTACGAGTTTGCCCTAAACGGGACTTTTACATAAACAACATGCCCACGCAGGGGCCAACTAACAAAACAAACAAACCCACGCAGGGGTCAAATAAAAAGATATGCCCACGCAGGGGCAGAACAGAAAGAAATACCCACGCAGGGGTAGAGTACTGAAATAAATATATGTGCACGTAGGGACATGAGTACCACACTAAGATAACCAAACAAACAAAGGATTCAGTGACCCTTCTTGCTTTTTCCCTTGATCAAATCCACCATCTTCTTAAACATCCCCCGGTTATGCCTCCGATCCTCCCGCAACTCATGCCGCATCTCTTGTCGCACCTCATGTATCTCATGAAGGATTTCTTGAAATTGTGGCGGTGACATCGCCGGCGCCTGAGGTGGTGGCTGATAATGCTGAGGTTGAGGAGGCGGCGGTTGATAATTCGGAGGTTGAGGAGGCTGTGACTGCTGATACCCATATGATGGGTATCCATAGGTCGAGTGTCCCGTAGTCCAGGGACCTCCATAGTGACCTCCCGGTTGGAGAGTGTTGGAGTTTGCTGCTATCCAATAGGGATCCTCTGTAAAGTTGTAGTTCATGTGCATCGGCGGCTCGAAAGGATTAAATGCTGCAGCACCAGTGTAAGTGGGAATTGGGTCTCCAAAACCCAATGGTGGCTGTGGTGCGACTGGCGCAGAGACTACTTCAGAGACGGGGTGTGAGGATTCACCCATCTCTGGTTCTTCGTAGACAGGCGAGTACCGGCTGCCACCTGAATGTGGAGGGGTGCTGATGCGTATTCCCCCTTGTGCGGATATTCGCACTGTCGTTCTCCTTCGCCTCGGAGGCGAGGGAGGTTGAAGCTGAGGCGGTGGTGGCGGCGGAGTGACCGCGACAAGTCGAGAATCCTCGGAAGGATTCTGCTGCTGTTGTAGCTGATGCAGGGGGAGTTGGGCTGAAGCTGGTGCAGGGGAGAGTGATGTGGCTGGTGCAAGGGAGAGTTATGATAACTGGGGGTAAACACCCAGTCGTACTGCTTGAAGTTCTCCTCAAAGCTATCGGGACCATTGTAAGGTGATCCCACAAACGGCGACCCATCTGAAATTTCAATGGGATGGTTGGGAGTTCCGGATGGTGGCATTGCAGGATCGGTATCCTCATCGATGTCCATCGGGTTGCCACCAGAAAAGTGGTCTTCGGGTCCAAGTGGGTTAAAACCCACTACTGCTCCTAAGTAGTCGTCAGGGTTGAACTGACCCTGGAAGACGGGTGATGGATGATCAAAGGGTGAATTGTGTCCTAGTAAGGGAATGTAGGACTGTTGAGAGTTGTGGGGCTCATTCTCAGAATGAGGCCCAAAGGAGTGTGGGATAGACGGGGAGGTACTCAGTGAAACTGAGCGCCTAGCTGGTTGAGTAAGAGACCTCCAAAGATCTTGAGCATCTGCGTTATGGGGATCCGAAGGTGTTCGCCGGTGTGACGGTCCGACCTCGTGGTCGTTTGGGGCTACATGTGCTCCTTGTCCTCGGCCTCTTCCTCTCATACGTGGCGGCATTTTTGTGATCCTGTCAAAAACAACAAGTGATACAACAAAAATATATGTAAGACAAAGTTAGAAATAAAACCAAAAATTTGGAAATTTCCTAAGTTCTTTGTCTAGACTCGAGAATCGAGGAATGTGCAATTGTGTAACTGAGATTAAACACAAAGGCTAGTGTTTAATTCACTAAGAGTTGGCTCTGATACCAACCTGTCACACCCCTGTTTTCCACGTGTCACCGGTGGGCCCGGTGGGGAGTATCGTGACGTAGTTGGTATCATCATAGAGAAACAACACAATATATAAATGCACAGTGGAAGCAAAGATAGATTCATTTCAACTTTAATAAAGTGTAATATTAAATATCACTAATAGTTGAAACGGATCCACAGGCGGATCAAAATAAAATAAGATATTGTTCAACAGTTTATTATCATCCAAGCTTGCGAGACTTATTGTGGACGCTCTAGAAGACAGCCAGCCTAGTACGAGTAGTACCTGCACTTAACCTTTTGGGAAAAATACGTCAGTTTACACTGGTAAATACAATTTAACTGACTCATTTTGAAAATGGTTGAAATTGATTTGAATGCTCAAGGCACAAAACATTTTATAACTTGGGATAATTATGTATTATTATAATCTTGTGAACGAATTACATGTTACTTGTGCGTTCAGTAGCCCGGATCTTTTCCGGGTTAAAGATCAATAGACCCACCACATTATTGAGTTATACACTGACAGGTGTACGCCTACACCCCGTGCTCAGGTCGTGGCCATCTCGTAAGATGATGCCAAGGATATCCGGGACATGGTCATTAACCCCCCAAAGGCTTTAAGTGAACAAGAATGTTTAAACGAGCTGATCAAATTATTCAATTAACCACCCAAAGATGTAAGATTTGATGCTCGATCAAGCGGTATTCTATATACCGTAACCCAAGCCCGTATAGGGAAAATAAGTTAAAAGTATTTACCTGAGTAAAGTATAATTCACAATAAGCAAATTGCAAGTAGCTTTTACCGGTGCTCTTAATCTGGAACGAAGGTTTATAATAACCTATTAGATTTCTAACAGGTCTTTATTTAAGCTTAAGCTTAGACCGGCTAGTTTTATGGACGAAACGGTTCAAACGCACGATTAAGCGAAGACCGGATAGAATGTGATTTAGACCCGTCAAGTTTGAATACTTGTATAATATGGGTATACTAAATACATTCTGGATTTTGAGACAAAAATGATAATGTTTGACCCGAACGCGAAAAGAGCGTTACGGGTAACCGTAAGAGTCATATGCAAGTTCCCTGAGATAATATGGCTTAATTATGTTGTAATATCAGTAAGATATCTTCTATTATGCCCCAAATGAATTTAAACTCAACTTATGCCTCATAAGGGTATTTTAGTCATTTAAGAGATTATAAAAGAGTTAAATTTGTAATCTGAGTTACAGGTCTGGTTTATACAGTAAATACACTTAATTTAACATGTTATAACAGTAGGGTATGACCTATATGTGAAACTTATCATTTAAAACCAAACTATGCTCCTTAGGGGTATTTTGGTAATTTCACAAGGGCTAAAAAGGTCAAAACTGGAAACCTGAGTTCAAAAACTTATACTTACTGTTATTATATAAAAATATACTAAAAACATCAGTAGGTATCAACCTTATATGTTTAATATGGTTATAGTACATACTATGCGTTAAAAACGCTTAAAAAGGCGATTTAGAGCCGTTTCCGGGTTTTTAAAAGAAAACTGATATTTTTATATTTCCAGAATGCTCAAAATATTTTATTTAACAAATAAAATCAGTAGAAAAAGGTTTGGGGTCAAAATGATTTATAAAACTCATTTTATTGCTTAAAAGGGCAAAATCGGTATTTACCGAATTAAACTTAGAGACCTATGTTATGCTCAGCCAAAAATTAAATAAAAATCTTCAAAAATACCAAAATATTATATTACATCAGTGGGTAAAAAGTTTGATATAAAAAAGTGGGTTTAAATGGGTTATATGCTAATTACGCCATTTAAGTAACATAAAGCTTTCAAATTACGATAATGAGCATAACTCTTAACCTAGACCTCAAACTGATATCAAATTTTAGGTGCAAGTTTATAAATCAGTAACAAATGTTTCTACTCTTTCACTTTTTCAAAAATCACGTTTTATAGTCAAAAGGGCAAAATAGTCAACATTTAAGCATAAATCAGAAACATGCATATGAATCGGATAAGTATTGAACCAAGTTGTAAAATCTCAGAGAGTTATACTTATAAGAAACTTGGTCCAAAATAAGCTCTAAGGCAGATCTCAAACATGCATGAACGGATCAGAACTGAAAGTCAAAGAAAAAGTCAATTTATGCGACTTTCGGTTCCGATTCGGGTTTAAACTGAAAATTGTCGAGATGAACATGTTGAGACATGTTCTTTTATTAATTACCAAGTTATTTTAATGATCAAACAGGTTGCATGTACCCTACATTGCTAATCATGCTTAAATTTGCAAATAATCATTCTGTTGACTTTTTAAGATAAGCTTTGACTCGACAATAATCATACTTAGAGTGGGAATCTGAAAATACTCTTTTAAGGGTTTGTTACCCACATAAATACCAACTTGTAGGTACTTTCAATTCGAGAAATGACTGAGCAAATTTCGTTTAATCACGAAGTCAAACTTAAATTACGATGGTTTGACTTTTGCTTAATTAGCTAAGCTAGAACGAATTAGAAAGGGTTATGAACACTTACAAGAGTCCTAATTAAGCTTAGAGAGCACTAGGAAGTTGGCTTGATGTCCAGAGAGCTCCAGAGATGATCTTGTGAATTTTTGTAAATGCAAGTGTTCACTTGTTACAACTTCAAGACCCTTTTATGCCAACTTTGATCTCATTTGATGCTGCCACATGAGTCTAGGGATGTTGTAAGATGAGTCCAAGTGCCCCTAAATGCATGTACATCCATTGGTGAGGCTCAGGAATCGGATACAGCTGTTTACAACTCGAAAACAGACCTGCAACTGGCACCTGGTCGCTGTTTGTCGCTGGCGACTTGTATGCGGGCCGCGAGACCCTTTACGCGAGCCGCGTACAAGCGAGTGACCAGCCTAACAAGTTTTCAACAATTACAATTCAGTCCTTGACCTTTGTAACGTGGTTTTGGCTATTTATCTTGCTCATTAGACCCTCAAATCTGATTTTTAAGGACCTTGGGACATTTACAAACATGGTAAAGTCCTTGGTTAACTTTGTGCTTACCCGAAAAGTCAGGAATTTCATCGTTAACGTAATTAACCCTTCGTGCACGGTTTTGATCATAACTTTCTCATACGACAACGAAACTTGATGAAATTTTTATCACATATTCTAGTGAGTATATTTTACCATTACAAAGCTTCGGGTTTGCCAAAAGGCCACTCAGAGGTATACTTTCAACATGTTGACACATTTAGCCCCTGTAGTTTGTAATTCCTCACTTTCTTTCATTTTTCGCTTCGTATGATCCATGATTTAATCGTTTAAGATTATAAACACCATGTAGGATTATTGTAGAGTCTATTTATCCATTGTTGACACTTTGGACCCTTATATTCACATAGTTTCACTGTTTGTCAACTTTAGTCCCTCTAAAGTACGTTTTCACATATTCAAAGCCTATGACACGTGTCAATACATTATTGGACGTAAATTTTCGAGGTGTTACAATCTTTCTCCAGAAATAGCAAAGCAACACATGGCATCACTTGTTGCTATGTTAGAATCGTATGAAGGTTTGATTGCTGGCAAAATTGGAAATCCAATGCTTACAAAAGAGGATTATGACCAGATTGATGCTGAAGAACTTGAGTTAATGGATGTCAAATGGTGTTTGACTAGTTCTTGGAGGAGGGCAGAAAAGTTTCAACAAATTAATGGTAGAGATGAGTTTCGAGGAATGGCGACTTCTCCATTAGGGTTTGACAAATCGAAAGTCACTTGTTTTCGTTGCAAAGGTAAAGGACATTTTAAACGAGAATGCAAAAACAAAGAAGCAACTGGAAGACAAGATGGAAAAAATGATTATTATCAGAAATCAATTTTTCATCAGATTACTCAACAAAAGGAACCACAAACTGCTCATGCTAGAATGATCGAAGATGCAAATAACAAAGCTTATTTTGGTATCATTGATCAAGATGATGAGAAAGTGGCTGAAGGTTTCGGCTGGGATAAATATATTCCACCAGGTTCAGGTCTTGTTGCTAGAATTCTGGGTGAAGATGAGGCTAATCGGAAAAGAATCCCAATTTTTCCATATCTAGGAAGTGATATTGTCACGGCCCCATCCCCGGATTGACCCGGCCAGGAGCCGCGGGACAGGAACCCGTGGTATCAATGATGCGACAGCAGAAGATTTTCAACAGGATCTTTTAAAACTCAAATGCCCAATTATTTTATTCCATAAATTGGAGATAAACCCCGTAATTTACAATAGAGGAATTTAACTAGGAAATTCCCTGATTTATTAAAACATGTTTATTCATTTTTTTTAACTGAGCCACCTCTTCAAGCTTGATAGTGCTCCATAGCACATTTTCCTTGATTTACAGCAGGTCGCCTGAAACATGTTTTAAAAATATTTTGTCAGTGGGGAAATACTGGTGAATCATTCATTTTGATAAAATGACACTTAGTTATAAATTACAGCATAAGAGCGGTTACAATGGTTTCTATCTTATTGTTATATGGTGCCGTGTCACATCCTGGTGACGATGGCCATACCACTATTGGGTCCTGTCACCCAAGTAGTGATGATTATCACTGTTAGGGCTTATTAGCCTAACCCGTGAGAAATTAGTAATGTGCACAATACCCCACTAGCCATTGATTAAGATTACCACGACTTACTTCCTATAATTATAACATTTGAAAATAATTTGAGGTATTGTAAAACAGTTGATAAAAAGAGAATGACTCACATTGCAAATTTATATGGGCAGAGCTTAGCCTACTGATTAGCCTTTTAACCTAAATTTAAACAACATGCACACGAAGTCGGTCAGTAACTAATACACCATTTACGATAAATCACGAGATTAAACCCTCACAATGAATGACAAAGTGCGATACTTAAACATCCATCAAATTTACGACGAATGACAAAGCATAAACCCTAATGTGGGCAGCACTTAAACATCCATTGGATAGTTTTAATCGATCGTACATTGAATCGTAGCAGCGATCGAGTTAATACCCGGTATCGGAGCAGCGCCTCGCTAATTTAATTGAAAATTTGTAACACCCTAAATAATTTAACTAATAATAACATGAAACTTTATAAAAATCAGAGTTTACAAAAAGTTTTCGTGTTTAAACAACACACACTTGAGATAGTACCAAACACATCCCAATATAATCCCTAACAAGTTTAAAAGTTAACCCTTTAGTAAAGTAACCACTAGTTTAAGGGATTTAAAACATGATTAACAAAAGTGTTTACAACATGATTATGCCTAGACAAGATTTAGATTAATGCGGAAGCTTCAAAATGCGTGTTCGGTTCGTGACATCATACTTGATCACCATCCGGGGAAAACTTCATCACACCTAGGGTGAAACACTAAAATCATTAGTTTTGATGACAATACATTACGTATAAAGGAGTTATAACGTCGCAAAATAACAAACTAAATTCAAGTTTTCAGGGTTCCACCGTAACTTACGGTGTCACCGTAAGTTACGGTGGACCCTGAACAAACCTGGTCTGCCGTAACTCAGGAGAATCACACCGTAGCACTTTTATTGTCCACCGTAAATTACGGTGGTGCCATAATTTACGGTGGGCTCTGCATCTATGCCCTTTAACTATTTTTCAACTTAAAAGACCATAACTTTTCGCTCGTTATTCCGTTTTAACCGATTCTTTTTCCTACGAGTCCGTAATAAAATTACGGACTCGACCACGTAAATTTCTCATTACGGAAACCGAGATACCAACAATCGGTTCACAGTTTCCTTATTTCATTTATCCAACCCGTTAGTATAAGTGCATAACACCTCTTTTCCATTCTTAAAAACTTTTAGACATAATTACCCAATTTCCCGGGCTCATATACTTGGTGTTTTCGCGCCATCCCTTGGCTTTGCATTCCCTTAGGGCTAAATACTAGTTTCTTCGGAATTCAAGCATTCCGTTTCAAACAACACTTCCATAGAGCTTCTATTAGTTGACCCGAATTCCCAGGTTCTTAGACTTAAATTAATATAACCAATTCAATAGCGTGGTACAATTCACCGTTTGACGAAATATGAGACTTTCTAGTCTCTATTCTCATGGTTCTTTTAAAAACATCTTTTGACCCGTTTGGCTATTTAGTGAAAACTATCACTCTGTCAATATGCCAACTAAACTCCAAATCCTTATTTTGACCCGTTTGATGGTCAAGTGTACTTCGCCACTTTAACGACACATCAATCGCATCTTTTACACTACAACATCATTTACATAACAAACCAAAGCATTTAAGCATTATTTACCGGGACTAAAGCCACGTACCTTTAAAGCACACCTTTTCCGCGGGTATCACTTTCGGCGTGTCCACTTGACGTTCCGGATTCCTTGCCTAAAGAGTTCAATTCATAACAAGATTAGAACTCTCTTTCATAAGCTTTAACGCATTCATTCATAACATATGCAAATTTGCGTTTTTAGCACTCTTTAACATTTTAACCCTCATTTAGGCGTTTTATCAAACACCTTGCAGGTCAGATTTCTACATGATTTAAACCAAGTTCATGACTTGAATTTATCACTCAAATTAACTTCAATTAGACAATATACACATATTTTAACATCAACCATTTCAGAGATTATCTCTAAATTTCAGTTTTTACTAGAACAAGAGTCTTAATTCTAGTGTTTATCAAGTTCTACTAACTTACTAATCACCCACTATAGTGATTTTGATCCTTACAACTAACATGCAAGACTTTGACAAGAAATCATCTAGGGTTTGTCCCTAGACTTCACATTACTTCTAATTTCATGTTTTACAACACATAATCAAGCTCAACCTTCGATTTCAATCACATGCAAGAATTTGAGTTGTATCAAAACAACCTAATTTGACATACCTTATGACCTCCTTGACGAGGAGATCACGATTCTATGCTCAGATTTCGATTATGACATGATTTGAGCCTTCAATTTGAGATTTTAGTAGAATTTTGGGTTGTGAAGAAGTGGGTGTCGCCCCCCTGTGTTCTTTGATCGACCAGACTCCAAAAATGGAGTGTTTGGTTTTGTTTTACTAATTATTAGTAATTCAAGTTTCAATTTTGACAACCTTGGTCCCTCCACTCTTATTTAGTTTACATCTTTGACCTTTTTAACTCATCTTTGTGTTACTACAAGACTTCTAACTAACTGGGTTATTTATCCTAGTTGGTTTATTCTTGTTTATTATACAATTTATAATTCTAGTATAAAGTTTTGAAATTTCGGGATGTTACAAGTCCACCCCCCTTAAAAGGGTTTCGTCCCCGAAACCGAGATACGTACCAAATAGTTTTGGGTAGAGCCGTTGCATCTCTTCTTCGGATTCCCACATGGTATCTGCACCCTTCCTATGCTCCCATTTAACCTTCACTTGGTTAATTACTTTGTTCCTCAGACTCTTCTCTTTTTGATCTAAAATTGTAATTGGCCTCACAGCATAGTTGAGGCTATTATCCACTTCAATGTCATCATAGCTGATACGAGCAGTTTCTTCTGCTAAGCATTTTCGGAGATGTGACACATGGAAGTTGTTATGAATTCCACTCAACTCGGATATGCTACCTTACCAACCCGTTCAGTGATCCTGAATGGCCCAATGAACCTCGGACTCAACTTTCCTCTTTTTCTGAACCGTATAATTCCCTTCCATGGCGATACTTTTAGCATTACTTTATCGCCAACTTGAAATTCAATAGGTCTATTTCGCTTATCCGCATACGACTTTTGTCGATCCTGAGCTGCTTTTAGGTGAGCTCGAACCACATCAATTTTCTCATTCGTAGTTCGGATTATGTCAGTATGTGCTAATCCTCGTGGTCCCACTTCTCCCCAACACATCGGGGTTCGACACTTTCTACCATATAACATTTCATACGGGGCCATTTTAATGCTCGACTGATAGCTATTGTTATATGAAAATTCGACCAAGGGTAGATGGACATCCCAACTGCCCCCGAAGTCGATGATGCAAGCCCGCAACATATCTTCCAACGTTTGTATCGTTCTTTCACTTTGCCCATCCGTTTGCGGATGATAAGCAGTGCTAATGTACAGTTTAGTTCCCATTTGCTCTTGAAATTCGCGCCAGAATTTAGAGGTAAACCGAGTATCTCTGTCTGACACAATGGATATCGGCACTCCATGACGTGCTATGATCTCATTGGTGTACACTTCCGACATCTTCTCGGATGTATAAGTCTCATGAATCGGAATGAAGTGAGCACTTTTTGTCAATCGATCTACGACTACCCATATAGCATCAAATCCGCGATTGGTTTTGGGCAATTTGGTTAACAAATCCATCGTGATTTGTTCCCATTTCCGAACTGGGATATCCAGTGGTTGCAACCTACCATATGGCTTTTGGTGCTCCGCTTTGACTTGTAAACAAGTCAGACACTTCTCCACATACTTCACAATATCTCTTTTCATTACGGGCCACCAATAGTTTTGTTTTACATCATTATACATTTTGGTCGCCCCCGGATGAATTGAATAATGAGATTTATGGGCCTCGTCAAGAAGACGCGCCTTGGCCCCACACGTATTTGGAACCCAAATTCTCCCAAATCGAGTTTTCAATCCTTGATTACCATCCTCCAGGTCTTTTAGTTGCCCAACTATCCTTTCCTTCTTCACATTTTCTTCTTTGATTGCTTCAATTTGAGACTTTCGGATTTGTTCAAGCAAACCCGATGTCACAATTAGTTGCATCGATCGTACTCGAATAGGCATATAATCCGTCTTTCGGCTCAACGCGTCAGCCACTACGTTAGCCTTCCCGGGGTGGTAATGTATTTCACAATCAAAGTCTTTGACAGTTTCTAACCACCGCCTCTGCCTCATATTTAATTCCTTCTGATCGAAGAAATACTTTAAGCTTTTGTGGTCGGTAAAGATAGTGCACTTCACCCCGTACAAGTAATGCCTCCATATCTTCAAGGCAAACACCACTGCTGCCAACTCGAGGTCATGGGTAGGATATCTCTTCTCATGAGTCTTTAGCTGTCTCGAGGCATAGGCTATAACCTTGCCCCGCTGCATCAAAACGCAGCCAAGTCCCGAATGCGATGCATCCGAGTAAACTACCATATCCTCCGTTCCGTCCGGTAATGTCAACACCGGCGCATGGGTCAATTTTTCCTTGAGCGTTTGGAACGCCCTTTCTTGATCCTCGGTCCAAATAAACTTTTCATCCTTACGGGTTAGTTTGGTTAACGGCGTAGCAATTTTGGAGAAATCTTGTATGAATCTCCGATAATAACCCGCAAGCCCCAAGAAGCTTCTAATTTCCGAAGGATTCTTCGGTGGAGTCCATCTTGACACAGCTTCTATTTTTGAAGGATCTACTAGCACTCCGTTTGCATTAATGATATGCCCAAGAAATTGCACCTCTCGTAACCAGAAGGCACATTTTGAGAATTTCGCATACAATTTCTCTTTCCTGAGCGTCTCCAACACTTCACGCAAATGACTTGCGTGTTCTGCTTCATTCTTGGAGTATATCAAAATATCATCGATAAACACTATCACTGACTTGTCTAGCATGGGTTTGCAAACCCGGTTCATGAGATCCATGAAAGCCGCGGGTGCATTAGTTAACCCAAAGGACATCACGAGAAACTCGTAATGTCCGTACCGTGTACGAAAAGCCGTTTTCGGTACATCCTCCTCTTTGACTTTCAACTGATGATACCCAGATCTGAGGTCGATTTTTGAGAACCAACTTGCACCTTGTAATTGGTCAAATAGGTCATCAATTCTTGGAAGCGGATATCGATTCTTTACCGTGAGTTTATTCAACTCCCGGTAATCAATGCACATACGCATGCTCCCGTCCTTCTTTCTCACGAATAATACCGGTGCGCCCCATGGTGACACACTTGGCCGAATAAATCCCTTGTCGAGCAATTCTTGGATTTGTGACATCAATTCTTGCAATTCTGATGGCGCGAGTCGATACGGCGCCTTGGCCACAGGTTTTGCGCCCGGAACCAATTCGATCCCGAACTCTACCTCCCGTACTGGCGGTATCCCCGGTAAATCTTCCGGAAATACATCAGCGTATTCACGTACCACTGGTACGTCTTCCATCTTTGGCGTCTCTTTATTAGGTTCATTTACGTATATCATGAATGCTTTACATCCGCGCCTCATAAGTTTGTGGGCCTTTAGTATTTAGCACATAACGGGACTGCCCCCTTTTTCGCCATAAATGGTGACTTGCTTTCCACTTGGAGATGTCAACTGTATCTCCTTGCGGAAACATATCACCTTTGCATGATGTCAGGATAACCAATCCATCCCTACCACTACTTGAAATTCTCCCATTGACATAGGGATCAAGTCTATCAAATATTCCTCATCATCAACGCTTATTTTGCAATCTCGACATACATCACATACAAGAAAACTTTTGTTATCACCTATCTCTACCTCTAATGGCATAGGAAATTTTGTTAGTACAAAAGAAGGATGTCGAATAAATCCATATGAAACAAAAGATTTATTCGCACCCGTATCAAATAACACATGAGCAGGAATTGAATTTATGGCAAATATACCTGAGACCACATCGGGCTCTGTTTTTGCCTCCATTGCTGTCAACTGGAAAGATCTCGCCTTTGCTCTTGGTGTCTCAGTATGTGTATTCTTGTCATCTTTCTTTCCAACCAACTCCGGGCACTCAGATTTCTTGTGACCCGGTTGGTAGCATTTGTAACACACCGACACCTTTCCCGGGCACAATGCAGCCGTGTGTCCCGTCTTCCCACATATAGGACACGGTTTGTCCTTGAATCGGCACTCACTTTTGTGCCCTTTCCCGCATATCTTGCAGTTTGATGACCCGCCTTTACCTTCTTGTTTCTTTGAGGATTCTGTTGTGCGCGCCTTTTTCGTTGGGCTTGGATTGACTATCTGAGCCCTTCTTTCACCTCTTTCAATCTGTTTCTTCAACTCTATCTCCCGTTCCCGAGCAACGTTTATAATTTCGGTGAGAGTCTCATACTTTGAAGGAGTCATAAACTCCCTATACTCGGCGCTCAACATATTATAATAATAATATATTTTCTGCTCCTCATTCGTTATCAACTCATCACAGAACTTCATCTTGTCCATGAATATTCCCGTGATTTTGTCAATAGATTCACCCTTGTGTCGAAGCTGCATGAATTCTTCCTTGATCTTGTTAATGACTGCCTTGGGACTGTGATGTTTAAGAAACGGCGTCTTAAACTCATCCCATGTCATAGCCTTAGCCGCTTTGCTTCCAATTTCCTTTTTCTTGTTATCCCACCAGTCTTTCGCTTGACTCCTTAACTGACCCGTGCCATAGGCTACGTAGTCATCCGGATCACAATGAGTCCTTTCGAACACCCCATCCATATCGCTTAACCATCGCTGACATATGATCGGGTCAGCCTCCCCATTGTAAATGGGCGGTTTACACGCCATGAACTCTTTATAAGAACAAGATTTTCGTCCTCCTGACTTCTCCTTTGCTAAATTGGTATTATCCTCCAATTTCTTGATTCTTTCTTCCACCACTGATAATACCGTGGTTTGGATTTTGTCGATGAAACCCGACAAACTGTTTTAGATTGCTTTTCCTACCTCTTCAGCAATCACTTCTCTCGTTTGCTCGGTGACTCTTGGCACCGCATCATCATTGCCTTTATCCGTCATCTTTAACTGAAATGTTCACATTAAGCGTTAACATTTCATTTATGACGTATGATTTATTCACTTCGGTTTGTTCAAGTTCATAACTTGTTTTTACCGTTCTTATTTAATGCACTTTCCGGGTTTGAGTGTGTTAACACGCTCTTCCCATGCATTTCCATTCATTACTTCCCTTTTTTATACTTAGTAACTCTACTTTTAGAATAATTAACTCTTACCGGATGTTTGATCAAGCTTGAACCGAACACTTGTTAACAACCTTGGGCTCTGATTACCAACTTGTAACACCCTAAATAATTTAACTAATAATAACATGAAACTTTATAAAAATCAGAGTTTACAAAAAGTTTTCGTGTTTAAACAACACACACTTGAGATAGTACCAAACACATCCCAATATAATCCCTAACAAGTTTAAAAGTTAACCCTTACTAGTAAAGTAACCACTAGTTTAAGGGATTTAAAACATGATTAACAAAAGTGTTTACAACATGATTATGCCTAGACAAGATTTAGATTAATGCGGAAGCTTCAAAATGCGTGTTCGGTTCTTGACATCATACTTGATCACCATCCGGGGAAAACTTCATCACACCTAGGGTCAAACACTAAAATCATTAGTTTTGATGACAATACATTACGTATAAACGAGTTATAACGTCACAAAATAACAAACTAAATTCAAGTTTTCAGGGTTCCACCGTAACTTACGGTGTCACCGTAACTTACGGTGGACCCTGAACAAACCTGGTCTGCCGTAACTTAGGAGAATCACACCGTAGCACTTTTATTGTCCACCGTAAATTACAGTGGTGCCGTAATTTATGGTGGGCTCTGCATCTATGCCCTTTAACTATTTTTCAACTTAAAAGACCATAACTTTTCGCTCGTTATTCCGTTTTAACCGATTCTTTTTCCTACGAGTCCGTAATAAAATTATGGACTCGACCACGTAAATTTCTCATTACGGAAACCGAGATACCAACAATCGGTTCACAGTTTCTTTATTTCATTTATCCAACCCGTTAGTATAAGTGCATAACACCTCTTTTCCATTCTTAAAAACTTTTAGACATAATTACCCAATTTCCCGGGCTCATATACTTGGTGTTTTCGCGCCATCCCTTGGCTTTGCATTCCCTTAGGGCTAAATACTAGTTTCTTCGGAATTCAAGCATTCCGTTTCAAACAACACTTCCATAGAGCTTCTATTAGTTGACCCGAATTCCCGGGTTCTTAGACTTAAATTAATATAACCAATTCAATAGCGTGGTACAATTCACCGTTTGACGAAATATGAGACTTTCTAGTCTCTATTCTCATGGTTCTTTTAAAAACATCTTTTGACCCGTTTGGCTATTTAGTGAAAACTATCACTCTGTCAATATGCCAACTAAACTCCAAATCCTTATTTTGACCCGTTTGATGGTCAAGTGTACTTCGCCACTTTAACGACACATCAAACGCATCTTTTAAACTACAACATCATTTACATAACAAACCAAAGCATTTAAGCATTATTTACCGGGACTAAAGCCACGTACCTTTAAAGCACACCTTTTCCGCGTGTATCACTTCCGGCGTGTCCACTTGACGTTCCGGATTCCTTGCCTAAAGAGTTCAATTCATAACACGATTAGAACTTTCTTTCATAAGCTTTAACGCATTCATTCATAACATATGCAAATCCGCGTTTTTAGCACTCTTTAACATTTTAACCCTCATTTAGGCGTTTTATCAAACACTTTGCAGGTCAGATTTCTACATGATTTAAACCAAGTTCATGACTTGAATTTATCACTCAAATTAACTTCAATTAGACAATATACACATATTTTAACATCAACCATTTCAGAGATTATCTCTAAATTTCAGTTTTTACTAGAACAAGAGTCTTAATTCTAGTGTTTATCAAGTTCTACTAACTTACTAATCACCCACTATAGTGATTTTGATCCTTACAACTAACATGCAAGACTTTGACAAGAAATCATCTAGGGTTTGTCCCTAGACTTCACATTACTTCTAATTTCATGTTTTACAACACATAATCAAGCTCAACCTTCGATTTCAATCACATGCAAGAATTTGAGTTGTATCAAAACAACCTAATTTGACATACCTTATGACCTCCTTGACGAGGAGATCACGATTCTATGCTCAGATTTCGATTATGACATGATTTGAGCCTTCAATTTGAGATTTTAGTAGAATTTTGGGTTGTGAAGAAGTGGGTGTCGCCCCCCTGTGTTCTTTGATCGACCAGACTCCAAAAATGGAGTGTTTGGTTTTGTTTTACTAATTATTAGTAATTTAAGTTTCAATTTTGACAACCTTGGTCCCTCCACTCTTATTTAGTTTACATCTTTGACCTTTTTAACTCATCTTTGTGTTACTACAAGACTTCTAACTAACTGGGTTATTTATCCTAGTTAGTTTATTCTTGTTTATTATACAATTTATAATTCTAGTATAAAGTTTTGAAATTTCTGGATGTTACAAAATTCAACTTCAGAGTAATGAGAATTCGTTTTTGAACTTTGGTTTTGACACCAACAGACTGCTCCTGATCAAACCTATTTATAGGTGAAATTTGAGGCTTACGCGGCCCGCGTAAACCATCCATCATACCTTACGCGGCCCGCGTGGCCGCCTAGTCTACGTATAGGTTTGCATGGTCATGCATAGGTTGGCCAGATGGGTGATACGTGGATAATTATAGGTTTGCATGTTCATGCATATCTGGATAATTATCCGGTCAAACCAAGGATTGACGCGGCCCGCGTAAGATGTGCTTAACCTTTACGCGGCCCGCGAGAAGACCAAAAATATTGGTTTCTTGGTTTTTCATGCACATTATGGTTTCAGGGGTCCGGGATTTTACTTACGGGTATTTTTAAGACAATTTTGAGAGTCCTTACATCCTCCCCACCTTATTTAAAATCTCGTCCTCGAGATTCATTGGAATAAGTGAGGATACTTTCGCTTCATCTCCGATTCCAGCTCCCAAGTGTATTCGGGTCCTCTCTTTGAATCCCACTTGACTTTAACTAGCACCAATCTTTTGTGTTTGAGAAATTTGATCTTTCGATCTTCGATTTGAAGAGGTTTCTCAACAAATTTTAATTTCTCATTTACCTCTATATCTTGGAGAGGTACTACCAAAGATTCGTCTGATCGGCATTTCTTGAGGTTGGATACATGGAATACATCATGTACTCCAGCTAACTCCTTTGGTAGTTGTAAGCGATAAGCAACTGGTCCTACTCGTTGGATCACTGGGAATGGTCCTACGTACCTTGGACTTAGCTTTCCTTTCTTACCAAATCGAACTACTCCTTTCCAAGGTGAAACTTTCAATAGTACTTTGTCTCCAACTTGAAACTCGAGTGGCTTCCGTCTATTGTCTGCATAACTCTTTTGACAATCTCGAGCAGTCTTTAATCTTTCCTTGATCTGTGTGATTTTGTCGGTAGTTTCTTGCACAATCTCGGGACCTGATAATTGACTTTCTCCTATCTCTGCCCAACAAACTGGAGTTCTGCACTTTCATCCGTACAATGCTTTAAATGGGGCAGCTTTAATGCTTGAATGATAACTATTGTTATAGGAGAATTCAATTAAGGGTAGGTGGTCATCCCAATTTCCACCAAAATCTATCACACATGACCTAAGCATGTCCTCCAAGGTTTGGATCGTCCGTTCACTTTGTCCGTCTGTCTGAGGATGATATGCAGTGCTTAGATTTAGTCGACTTCCCATTGCTTCTTGGAAACTTGTCCAGAAATGGGAAGTGAAACGACTATCTCTATTTGATACAATGGAGAGTGGAACTCCATGTAAGGATACTACTTCATCCACATACAACTTGGCTAACCTTTCCATGCTAAAGGTTTCTTTCATAGGTAGAAAGTGAGCTGATTTGGTTAATCGATCCACAATTACCCAAATCGCGTCATTACCTTTTATGGTTTTGGGTAACTTAGTAACAAAATCCATTATTATGAGTTCCCATTTCCATACAGGCATTTCTAGTTGTTGTAATAGACCTGAGGGTTTCTGGTTTTCTGCCTTAACTTGTGAACAAGTAAGACACTTAGAAATATATCTAGCTATGTCCTTTTTCATTCCTATCCACCAGAAGTTATTTCTTAAATCTTGGTACATTTTATTGTTTCCAGGGTGCATGGTATTCCTAGATTTATGGGCTTCTTCTAAAATCTTATTTCTTAATTCTCCCTGCTTAGGTACCCAAATCCTTCTTTTGTGGAATCTCCAAATTCCATCAGCTCCTTGTTTTAATTCTTTTATTCGTCCTTTCATTCCTTCAGCATCATCCTTGATTGCTGTTTCTTGAAAATGCTTTAGTTGTTCCATTAAATCTAACTGTAGATTTAATCTAAGAGCATGAACCCGTCGTTGTTTCTCATGGTACTTACGACTTAAGGCGTCAGCAACTACATTTGCTTTTCCTTCATGATATTGAATATCACAATCGTAATCACTTAGGATTTCCATCCATCTTCTTTGCCTCATGTTTAATTCTTTTTGCCCAAATATATATCTTAAACTCTTATGATCTGTATAGACAGTAAATTTACTACCGTACAGATAATGTCTCCAAATCTTAAGGGCAAAAATTATGGCTCCTAATTCTAAGTCATGAGTCGTATAGTTTTCTTCGTGCTTTTTCAATTGCCTTGAAGCATACGCAATTACCTTCTTGCGTTGCATTAACACACATCCTAATCCTAGTTTTGAAGCATCACAATAAACTTCAAAATCTTCAGTCCCTTCTGGTAAAGCTAGGATTGGGGCATTTGTTAAATTTTGCTTTAAAATCCTAAAAGCTTCTTCTTGCTTAGGTCCCCATTCAAACTTAACTGATTTACAGGTTAGCTTAGTTAATGGTACAGCTATCTAGGAAAAATCCTTAATAAACCGTCTATAATATCTGGCTAAACCTATAAAACTTCTAATTTCCATTGCGGATTGCAGAACCTTCCATTTGGTGATCGCTTCTATTTTAGCAGGATCTACGTGAATGCCGTCGTGATTCACCATGTGTCCTAGGAATTGTACTTCTTGCAGCCAAAATTCACACTTCGAGAATTTGGCATAAAGCTTTTCTTTTCTTAACAAAGTTAAGAGTGCATGCAAGTGCTTACAATGCTCGTCCTGACTTTTGGAATAAATAAGTATATCTTCGATGAAAACAATTACAAATTTATCCAAATACGGTTTACAGATTCTATTCATCATGTCCATGAATGCAGCAGGTGCATTCGTTAGTCCGAAAGGCATGACTGTAAACTCATAATGACCATACCTAGTTCTGAAAGCAGTTTTAGGTATGTCTTCTTCTTCTTGTACTTTCAATTGATGATATCCGGAGCGCAAGTCAATCTTAGAAAAATATCTAGCTCCTTGAAGTTGATCAAAAAGATCATCAATCCTAGGTAATAGGTATCGATTCTTAATTGTAACTTTATTCAACTCCCTATAATCGATACACATTCGCATCGATCCATCCTTCTTCTTCACAAACAACACAGGTGCTCCCCACGGGGATGAACTAGGTTGTATGAATCTTTTGCTTAGTAATTCATCTAATTGCCTTTTCAATTCTAGCATTTCGGTGGGTGCTAACCGATAAGGTGCTTTAGCTATCGCTCTAGTTCCATGAATTTGATGAATTCTAAATTCGACTTCCCTATCAGGTGGTAATCCAGGTAGTTCTTCTGGGAATACATCGGGATATTCTGATACTACTGGAATTTCTTTAAGCTCTTTACTTTTCGTATTAATGATTACTGAAATCATATACACCATTTCTTGTTTTCTGGAATAACTGGCCAATTTCATTACGGAAATGAATTTCAGTGGCTTTCGTGGCTTATCTCCTGTAATCACTACTAATTCTCCTGTGGGTGTATGAATTTCTATGGAATTCTTATCACAAAGAATTCGAGCATGGTTGGCTATTAGCCAATCCATTCCTAACACAACATCGAATCCGGCTAATTTCATAGGTAACAGGTTTGCAGAGAATTTATAGCCTAACAGTTCTATCTTTCCTTCTCGCACAACCTTATTTATTTTGACAGAATTTTCGTCTGCCATTTCGACTGTAAAGATTTGTCTACGTTGGGTTAAGGGTAAATTAAGTGTTTGGCAGAATGAAGTATTTATAAAACTTTGGTTTACACCAGAGTCAAATAATACTTTTGCATATACATTGTGAACTAGGAACGTACCAGTTATCACATCAGGAATCAGTTCGGCTTCCTGAGTCTTCAGTTGGAAAGCTCTAATGTTCTTCTTATTCGTTCCTTCTGCAGGTTTAGCTTTATTGTCAGCTGGTTTGTTTAGTTTTGGACAGTCCGGCCTAATATGTCCAACTTCTCCACAGTTGTAGCAGACTGTGGATCTATTCTTCCTGCAATCTTCCTCTTGATGCCCCAGATTTTTGCAGAAATTGCAATATACTTTGCATCTTCCAAAATGCTTCCTTTTGTAAGAATTGCAAAATGGACCAGTGGAAGACTGTCCGGTTCCCCTTCGCTTGAAATTGTTACGGTTACCCATACGAAATCCTTGGGTAATCTTTTGGGCTACTTCCTTCTTTCTATTTTCTTCTCGCGTCCGTACTAGTTCGTCAGTCAGAGTATTGGCTAAACCCACCGCATCATCAATCGTGCGGGGTTTCGCAGCCTTGACGATATTACGGATTTCACCAATCAATCCCCAAATATAGCGGGAGGTAAGTACTGGTTCTGGCGAAGCCAGGGTTGGTACTACTCTTGCATATTCGAAGAATGTCGAAGTGTACCCTCGACAGTTTACATCCACCATCCGATGTGTCGGGAACTTATTTGTCATTTGTTCCTTTTCATACTCGGGACAGAATTTTCTTTCTACAAGACTCTTAAATTCTTCCCAGTTCATAGCATACGCCATCATCCTTCCTTTTGCTTGTAACACCGTGTTCCACCATTCTAGCGCCCCTTCTTTAAAAAGATTCGACGCATACATCACATGGTCTTTTTCAGCACATTTACTTATGGAAATTACTGCCTCGGTTTTCTCTAACCAACGCAGTGCTGCAGTCGCCCCTTCGTTACCTGCAAACTCAGCTGGTTTACAGGCAAGAAATTCTTTGTAAGTGCAACCAGGCGTTGCAACTTTCATTTTCTTGAGGAGTGGAGCTTGCCGTGGATCATTCATGATTAGTATGATTACTGCCTCCGTTTACACTATTACTGAAGTTATCTTCAGAAATACGTTTGCTAGGAATGATTTGTTGAGGTTCAACAGGTTTTTTGGGCAGCAGCAAGGATTGCTGGAATAGCATTGGCTATTCCTTGAGCAACAATATTTTCTATATCTTGCTTAGTCATAAAGTGATCCTCCTGGTGTTGCTCAGATTGGTTAACCTCGTTAACTGGTTCATTATTAGCGTTTTCCATCTAATAATTAATATATATAAATTATTAGCATGAAATAATTAATAGCAATACACAAATAATCACACAATTTCATAACACATGGATAGCCAAAATTATCGATTTCTCGATTCCCATTTTTTTTATATTATAATATGCATCAATACACACCGTTATCTTACAAAGTTTTTTTTGTAGTTATTTTACAAGATTATATTTTACTATTATTATTATTATACAATCACAGTTTCACAATCCCACTATCCCTCGTCAGTTGGTACTTCAGTAACGACGTTCCCTTTCGTCGTACTTCCAGGAGATCTGTTCTCCTACCTCCCGAATCCTATTTCCTGCATCCATCAACTCTTCGCCAAAGTGGCGGAGTTCAGCTAGATTTTCATTGCTCATTGGCGGGTTTGGTATCGCTTCCAGTTCGAACTGAGGGAGAAATGTATAAGGATTGTTAAGGAGGTTTTGAAACTGCCAATCATTAGTCCACCACTCGTCCATTACTAGAGGTTGGGTGTGGATTATAGGTTCTGGGATTGCTGGTTCCAAGTTAATTGGAAGTTGATTTTCGGAAGGATAAGGGTAGAGATTATTATTGACAGGCCTAACGATATCACAGCTCGCCAATGCGTGATCCAATTCCTCCTGAAATGGTAACTCCTTGATTTGCCTAGAGCTTTCCCCAATTTCCATCTTTGTTTGCCTAGAACCTTCCCCAATCTCCATTTCTGTCTGCCTAGAACCTTCCCCGATTTCAATCCCTTTTCCTTTGTCTATGGGATTTTCTATTTTGGGAATCTTCCTAGTTGCGGGTTTCCTCCTGCGCACACGCCTCCATCCCACAAATCTTCTCCTTTTCTTAGGCTTGGGTTTCTCCGGAGGTGGAGCGTTGAATTCCATAGGTTCTTCTATATTGGGTATATAACTAGTAAAATCTCTGGAAACTTCTATTTTCACCGGATAGAGATTGAGATTCTGAAGGGCTTTAGATAACTCATTCATGGTGTTTAGCATATATGCAAAATGAACAAAAATGCTAAGTTTAAAATTTTATAACAAAATTTCACAGAAACCATTCAAGTATTATTGCATACCGTGTGACTAATTTAATACAAAGGACAACTGACAATTAAAACACACTAGGGTTTACTGTAACTTATGTATTTACTGGGTAAAGTTTCTGGCTTGTAGGTGATAAGGGTGCTAGATCTTGAGTCAGGTGTATTTAAAGATTTTCATTTACTGCTACAGTGGCTAGCATATAGAGATCCACCCATTTTTCATCTAACTTGTCTTCCCATGGTGGGTTACTGCCCAGTTCTTGGGTTTTCTGATTAACTCTCATTTCTTTTGGTTGTGATTTCTTTATTTTCTCCTGACTTTTTCCTAATAATCAAACTTCTTTTATTAGGAGAAAGTGGTTCCTCATATTGTACCGTTCAAACAAATATTCCTTCATCAGTATCTGTTGGGTATTTTGAGGATGAAGTTCCTTTTTCTTTTGGTGAAGTATCTAATTTATAGTAGATGTCCGAAAGTCTTTGCTTACCCATACTGTAAACAAATATTCAAATAATAAAACATATAATCACAAAAATAGTAATCAGTAAAATTAAGTATTTTCTAAATACTTAATTGGCTTAAATCAGTGGCTTGATCAGTGTGGCTCTGATACCACATTTTCCTGTCACGGCCCCAACCCCAGTTTGACCCGGTCAGGAGCCACAGGACAGGAACCCGTGGTATCAATGATGCGACAGCGGAAGATTTTCAACAGGATCTTTTAAAACTCAAATGCCCAATTATTTTATTCCATAAATTGGAGACAAACCCCGTAATTTACAATAGAGGAATTTAACTAGGAAATTCCCTTATTTATTAAAACATGTTTATTCATTTTTCATTTTTTTTTAACTGAGCCACCTCTTCAAGCTTGATAGTGCTCCATAGCACATTTTTCTTGATTTACAGCAGGTCGCCTGAAACATGTTTTAAAAATATTTTGTCAGCGGGGAAATACTAGTGAATCATTCATTTTGATAAAATAACACGTAGTTATAAATTACAGCATAAGAGCGATTACAATGGTTTCTATCTTATTGTTATATGGCGCCGTGTCACCTCCTGGTGACGATGGTCACACCACTATTGGGTCCTGTCACCCAAGTAGTGATGATTATCACTGTTAGGGCTTATTAGCCTAACCCGTGAGAAATTAGTAATGTGCACAATACCCCACTAGCCATTAATTAAGATTACCACGACTTACTTCCTGTAATTATAACATTTGAAAATAATTTGAGGTATTGTAAAACAGTTGATAAAAAGAGAATGATTCACATTGCAGATTTATATGGGCAGAGCTTAGCCTACTGATTAGCCTTTTAACCTAAATTTAAACAACATGCACACGAACTCGGTCAGTAACTAATACAGCATTTACGATAACTCACGAGATTAAACCCTCACAACGAATGACAAAGTGCGATACTTAAACATCCATCGAATTTACGACGAATGACAAAGCATAAACTCTAATGTGGGCAGCACTTAAACATCCATTGGATAGTTTTAATCGATCGGACATTGAATCGTAGCAGCGATCTAGTTAATACCCGGTATCGGAGCAGCGCATCGCTAATTTAATTGAAAATTCGACTTCAGAGTAATGAGAATTCGTTTTTGAACTTTGGTTTCGACACCAACAGACTGCTCCTGATCAAACCTATTTATAGGTGAAATTTGAGGCTTACGCGGCCCGCGTAAACCATCCATCATACCTTACGCGGCCCGCGTGGCCGCCTAGTCTACGTATAGGTTTGCATGGTCATGCATAAGTTGGCCAGATGGGTGATACGTGGATCCAGATACTTATCCGGTCAAACCAAGGGTTGACGCGGCCCGCGTAAGATGTCCTTAACCTTTACGTGGCCCGCGAGAAGACCAGAAATCTTGGTTTCTTGGTTTTTCATGCATAGTATGGTTTCAGGGGTCCGGGATTTTACTTACGGGTATTTTTAGGACAATTTTGAGAGTCCTTACAGATATTGATACTGATGATGAGGAAGAGTATTTTAACAAAGCTAGAAAAGGCATAGATCCTGACAGTTTTAATTTTTTCTTTGCAAATAAAGTTGAGTTGTGGAATCAGAAGAAGATTGCTAGATTGAAGAGAGAGCTAGAAGCAACAAAGATACTAGCTGATGAAAAGGCAAAGACAGAAGCTGGAGAAGCAAATATTGAATCAGTGATTGAGAAAGTGGTAGAGAAAATAGTTGAAGTCGAAAAAATAGTCAAAGTTGAGAAACTTGTCGAAGTAGAGAAAATCATTGAAGTGGAGAAAATGGTTGAAGTAGAAAAAATCGTCAAAGTTGAAAAGATAGTTGAAAAAGAATCTTGCAAAGTTTGTGAAGAGAAAAAATCGTTGAAGTTGAAAAACCATGTTTGAAATGTTTAGAATCTTGTAAAGTTTACGAAGAGAAAAATAAGCAGATTGCTGAATTAGAGAAGATTAAAGAAGATTTACTGTCTGATGTGAAGTATGTGAAGGAATCATATGATGTGCTGAACAAAACAGTTGATAGTCTAAAAAAGACAAATTCAGAAATCGAAAATGCAATGGAAAAAATGAGCTCAACATTAATGATGAAGCAAAAGGTCATCAATGAGTATATTGAAGACTGTGCAAAGCTGAAACAGGATTTAGAGCTTGAAAAGATTGAGAGTGAAAGGATTAAACGATTGTTGTTGAGTTATACAACATGTGATCATTTGATTGATCGTGTGTATCCTACTGTTGCAGGTCTTGAAGTGTTTAAAGATAAAGAAACGGAAGACATAGATACTGGTAGGACACAAAGTGTCAAGTATAACAAGTGTCCACCTCCAATCTATGAGAGTTATTCCCCCAGGAATCCTAATGAGGAGCGTCTAAAAAAGGCAGTCAACATCAAATTAAAGTCTGAAATCATTGATGAATTACCAGATAATATTGATGTTACATTCACAGCGTCTAACACTGATCATGAGTCTGAATTATTAAAGAAAGTGGTCGATCAGGTATTGGATATGGATGAAGAGTCAAAACCGGAGTCTAAATTTGAAAGTTCGAGTTCGTCAGAAAAGAGTCCTAGTTCACCGGTTAAAAGGGTTTCAATAAAGAATTCCAGTTATCAAAATCTAATTTGAATGACGGATCAATCAAAGTGGCTTATACTTTGAATGATTCAGACAAATTATATTCTGATGAAGAATTTCCAATAAGAAATGTCAAAACTGAGATGATTAAACAGGTTTTCAAATTAACAGAAATTAATATTTCTGAAATAAAAGATTTAAATCTTCATGAAAAACCTAAAAAGTACACTTCAAGAGTTCAACAAAGATTTAACAAGAAAAAGGGTTACGGTTCTGGTTATGGTTTTCAACAGAGACCAAATGTGACATCCGTGCTTGTGTAATCATTCTACAGACTCTGAACAATACAATATTAATAAAACAGTGTGTTTTGACCCCAATGTTTGTTATTTATATTTGATTTTATGCACATGTTGATTTTTGATCGATTTTGAACTCTATATCGCTTTCTGGGAAGTTATACGCAAAATGATGCGTAAACGTAATCAGTTTAACACGAAAAACACTCCGGAACAGCAACATAAACTTAACATACCTTAAATAACCTTTACATAACTTAGAAATAAGTTTTAGAAGGTTTGGTATGGCAGAAACAAGTTTATTCGCTCACAGGGACTATTTGCGTCAAACTGCAAAAGTCTGTCGTTCCGTAAGGTAACGTACAGTCCAGAATATGATCATAAGCTAAACATACCATAAATAACCTAAACATAGCTTAGAAATAAGCATTGAGTGGTTCGGTGTGCGAAAACATGCTTATATGATCTTTCAGGGACTAAAAGTGCCAAAAACGACGTAAGTTTGCATTTTCGCTAATATCTTACGATCTGGCCACATCTGGACATCCAAAATTTTTGTACACACTAAAATATTTTTATTTTAGTGATCGGCAAGCAAAAATACCGCTCGTCGCTTAATTTGGTTCGTTTTCACGTCCGTTTGAGTTTCGTCGTAATTTAACGAATAACGCGACCGTACGACCAAACGAACCGACATCCGAGAGATTTCTGAGCACATTTTGAGTCCTCTAAACTTTATTGACCTTTTAGAGCCTTGAAAATAGCTTAACGGGGGTCAAAAGGTCCTGAAATGAGCTTAAACCATGTGCAGGGACCTGAATTGTAATTTTTGAAACTTATGCTGAACTGGGGAAGCCAGGCGGGCCGCGTAAGGCCCATGCCTATCCTTACGTGGGCCGTGTGAGGTGCCCAGCGACCAGAAACTTGTTTTTCAGCTGCTGTTTCATAATTCAGGGGCCAAACTTGCAATTTCCTTGTGTGGTGAGCAAGTTAACACCTCCCCAAGGATTTGCACCTGCTTGTGACAATTGTATGGCCATGATTCCTTGCTTGGAGGCTACACAAACACTTGTGATGATCTTGTAACTTTGCTACAACTATAAATAGCCAAGCCAATTCACTCATTCCAAGCTAATTTCCTCATTCTCTTCTCTACATCTGCTTTGGAGCTTCCTAATCTGATTTGGGAACTTGTCTTCTTTGTAGAAAAGATAGCAAGGACTTTAGTGAGAATTCTTTCATTCTTTTTATTGCTTACTAGTTTAAAAAGTCAAATAGTGTTTGACTTTCAGTTTGACCAGTCAATGGTCAACGCAAAGTTCGGTTGAACTTTGCAACGTGATTGTAATCACGTTGGTTATAATCCTTAGTGATTATACCCGCTGATTACCACGTTAACTAGGTGTAGTGACGAGTCAAAGTTTCGGTCAAAATGCGTTTTAGCACGCATTTTGCAATGGAACTATTTGCAGGTATCAAAACCCATTGTTTTGATACCAAATCAGTAGGTTAAACATGTTTTGACATGTTTAACTCGTCACTAATAGTTTAGTGCTTATTTAGGGTCGTTAGTTAAGCGGTCTAAACAACCGCTTAGACTTTTGAACCCGACCCGTTTGGTCGATCTTTAGGATCCGACCAAGCTTACTTAGTGATCATAGTTATATAGGGAATAACCCCTGAGGTTATACCTTATGATCACATAGGATTGGTTAGTCATTTGCTAGTTAGCTTGTATGCCCATAGGAAATGACCAAAGCGCCCTTTTGAAGCATAAATCCGTATTTTGACTATGTGAACATATTTTTGACATATAGTCTGATTTAGTAACATGTTTAGGCATAATTGGGCATGTAAGACTTGGCATAGCACATAGTTAACCATCTTAACATAGTCTTACGCTAACGACGCATTATAGTAGCTTATACTACCATAATGGGTCGAAACGGGTCAAAAGCACTTAGGTAAACTTCCAAATCAGAATGTAAGGTCTATTAAATCATACCATATGAGTTCAAATACTCATTTGATTTATAGAAGCTCATTCTATCCTATCTCCCGATTTAGGAGTCGATTATTAACATAGTTACCTATACCAGGTGCCGTTTGATTCCGTGATACTTGGAGCTTAAATTGGTCTTATTCTCAAGACTAATTTGCAATCCCAAGTGAGTACATAGTTCCCCTCTTTTACCGTTTTCAAATACTTTGGGGTGATTCACATGTACATACTTGTTACTTTCTTGTTTTACATGCTTTTGTGACATAAACATGCTAGTTTCACTTAGTACATATTTAGTACATGTTTTCACTATGTTTTGCTATGTATGTTAAGCATGCTAGCACATTGTTTTATTATACATTTGGTACATATGTTTACTTAGCATATGTACGCATTGTTTTACACGACATTTCTGCTATGTATGTTTACTTAGCATGCTAGCACCTTGTTTTATATGAATATTTCTACTAGGCATGTTTACTTAGCATACCTAGTACATGGTTTTTCATAGCATGCTTACATTGGTTATGACATTTGGTGTGTTTAATCGGGACAATAATACATTCATTAACATTAGCTACGCCGCTCGGTAGTATGTAATGGTACAATAGGAATTGACAACTCCCGTTTCGGACTTCCTAGGTTTGTTTGGAAGTTGGGAATGACAGAATCCGATATACATAACTTAGATGAACCTTTAATTTGTTTAAAGGTTTGTCGCCACAGTCGCAAGGCTTGAATGTATGCGATTAACATTACTGCATAAATGTTTGTAATCATAAAGCATTGTTTTCTGCAAAACATGTCATTTGAATCAAACTTAGGTTTACTAAAAAATATTGTTTTGTACATTTTCCTACGGGGTTGAGTAGATTCTTTTATTCACCGTACATGACATATGTTTCTCATTGACATTATTACATAGTTTAAGTAGATGTCTTCCTACTTGCTATGCATTTCATTGGTTATACATAATACATGTTACACATGACATTAAACAAGGTTTATGCATAAACAATTTTGACATTAAACATGACATTTTGTTGGGCAATGATAAGTGACTTATGTAACGGGGCTATGTGCTATACGATAAAAGCATGGTGGATATGCCGCTGGTACTTCCTATATATAAGTGCTTTTATTGTATTACACATTATTGCGTTATCTAAGCCACTTGACAAAGACATAAAACATTTTTTACAAGGACACGACATTTTTATACAAAGTACATATTTTATACAATTCACTTTTACTTGGTTATTTATTTAACCATGCATATTTCTTTTATATCATTTGATTTTCATCTCGATTTTCACATGATTTTATAAAAGAAAACATTTTACAAGGTTCATGACTAATTTTTGTTAAACACTTCTTTTAAACTACAAGTCATGAATCCTGCATAAACAAAACCTATGTATCTCACAGGCATTTTTATGCTGACGTACCTATTTTTACATGTGTTTCAGGTGCTGATGCATGATGATGTTTGTGCTACACTTAGGCGGACTCGGGCCTTAGTGACTTAAAAGACAATTATTATGTTATGTTTATTTAATTTTCAAGACAATGTAAACTTTGATTCAATAATACATAACTTTAATTACCATGGTTGTTGAAACAATAATTCTGTCACCATCACTCCCCGGCGTTTCCGCTGGGGTTTGGTTGTTTTGACGCGGCCGGGGTGTGACAGAAGAGTTGGTATCAGAGCCAATGGTTATAGGGAATTAGGTTATTAGTAATGCTTTGACCTAGACTATAACTTTCTAGGACCCTAACACAAGTTTACTTGTGTTTAGATCTTAAAACAATACCTGTCACCTATCCTTAGGTGATTACCAAAACTTGAACACAATTTTCCAAAATGATTTTGAAATCAATCATCTATCCTTAGATGATTTCTCTTGGTCTTGTACCTTCCAAATTTTCAAAATCTCGTCAAAGTTTGGGTCTAAATAATGTGAACACGTGCAAACTGGAAGAGTGAATGCCTGTACCCTGAGTTTTCTGCCTAAGGCTAGAGTGTTCGTACAAATCCGCAGTATCGGACCAGTCACTCTTACCTGGGAACTCTTGGGGTGAGTGTTCACTTATAGGCGAGCATGTCTTCAGCGATACATTATTATGACCTATTTACTTTGATTTGTCACTGTTTGTCATTTGTTTGCTTTGTGGTAACAAACAAATGACCACCATCTTTGCATTCCTTGTCAATTTTATTTCTTTCATCACGTCATCTCACTCGTTTTCTCTCATGTTTCTTCTTTTAGAATGCCTCCTCGACCCAAAAATCCCCTACCAAATGCTGAACTGGCAGAAATCATCGCGCAACAAATGGCTGCTGCGTTCCCCAATCTCATTGCTCAATGGAACCAAGCCAACAATAACAATAATTCACCTGCTCCGTGCAATTTCAAAAGTTTTAACTCGGCTAAACCACTCAAGTTTAGTGGTTCTGAGGGAGCAACTGGGCTCCTACAGCGGTTTGAGAGTCTTGAGAGCACCTTTCGCCATGTTCAGTGTCCGAACAACCGTAAGGTCGAGTTTGCCTCGAGTGTATTTCAAAAGAGGGCTCTTACCTGGTGGAATGGGGGTAATGAGAGACCGAGGTGCTGAGGTTGCTTTGGGTCAGACATGGGAGGAACTTAGAGCTCTCATGATGAGAGAATTTTGTCCTCGTCACGAGCAGAGGGCACTTGAAAATGAGTTCCATGATTTGAAGCAAGACAGTGGTGAGCACCGGGCTTACACTGATAGATACGAGGAGTTAAGCTTGCTCTGTCCCATTATGGTCACGCCTTTGGATAAGGCTATTGAGAAGTACATAGACGGTTTGCCAGATCCTGTTCAGGATATTGTCACTGGCAGCAACCCTACAACCGTCCGACAGGCCATTGAGCTAGCTGCAACCCTTACTAAATCACAAGTCAAGAAGGGTAAACTCCACAGAAAGGGTGACAAGAAGCGGAAACAGTCTGATAGCGCCACTGAGAACAAGGGCAAGAAGGCTGCTGAGTCTTCAAAGAAATCTAGGAAGCGTAAGGCTTCCAAGAATTTCGCTGTCACTGCTCAGACTAATCAGACTGCTCCTAATCAGGCAGCACATAATCAGGCTGCACAACCTGCTGCCAAGAAGCAGTATGCGGGAAATGTACCTCTGTGCAACAGATGTAACAGCCATCACCAGCCACAATTGCAATGCCGCATCTGCACGAATTGTGGCAAGTCTGGTCATCTTGCAAATACCTGCCGTTTTGCTCCTAACCAAAATCAGGCAGCTCAAAACCAAGCTGTACAAAACCCTGCCCAGAATCCTGCACGACCTCACTTTCCGCCTGGTTCGTGTTACAATTGTGGGGATCTGACCCACTACAGGAACAACTGCCCGAGGTTGGCAAACGCAAATCAGGCACCGGCTCGTGGTAGAGTTTTTAATATGAATGCAAATGAGGCTCGCACAGATAACGGAGTAGTGAATGGTACGTTCCTTGTTAACAACCATGCTGCTTCTGTTCTATTTGATTCGGGTGCCGATAAGAGTTTTGTGTCCTTAGCTTTTGAGCCTTTGCTTTCGATGACTAGAACAAAACTAGGAAAGCCCTTGACAATAGAAGTAGCTAGTGGGGAACCTGTTATACTTGATTCTGTTCTTCGAAATTGCCAGTTGAACCTTAATAACCATCTTTTCCCTATCGACCTCACACCGATGCAACTCGGGAGCTTCGATGTTATAGTAGGAATGGATTGGTTATCCAAGTACCATGCTGAGGTGGTATGTTTTGAGAAGTTGGTCCGTATACCGCTTTCGACTGGTAAGATCTTATAAGTTCGTGGGGAGAAACCTGCTAGTAGCCTTAAACTTATGTCTTGCACCCAAGCCCAAAAATACCTACGAAAGAAATATGTTGCTTTCTTGGCACATGTCGTAGAGGATAAAGGCAAGGGTAAGACTATCCAAGATATCCCTGTTGTTCGGGATTATCCTGAGGTATTTCCTGAAGACTTACCTGGATTACCCCCTGTACGCCAAGTTGAGTTTCGCATTGATCTAGTACCTGGCGCAAATCCCATTGCTAAGTCACCTTATCGTCTTCCACCGTCTGAGATGCAAGAGTTGTCTAAGCAGCTCCAAGAGCTATCTGACAAAGGATTCATCCGTCCAAGCTTTTCCCCTTGGGGCGCTCCTGTCCTATTCGTGAAAAAGAAAGATGGATCTTTCAGGATGTGTATCGATTACCGTGAGCTTAATAAGCTTACCATCAAGAATCGATATCCCCTACCTCACATTGATGATCTCTTTGATCAGCTACAGGGCGCTACCTGCTTTTCAAAGATAGATTTGCGTTCTGGGTATCATCAACTTCGAGTTCTCGAAGAAGATATTCCCAAGACTGCTTTTCGTACGAGATATGGTCATTATGAGTTCATCGTTATGCCCTTCGGTTTAACAAATGCTCCTGCTGTTTTCATGGACTTGATGAATAGGGTTTGTAAGCCTTATCTGGACAAGTTCATCATCGTTTTCATTGATGATATTTTGATCTATTCTAAGACTCGAGCTGCTCATGAGCAACATCTTCTTCTTACAATGGAGCTCCAAAAGAAAGAACAACTTTTCGCCAAATTCTCCAAGTGCGAATTCTGGCTTAAGGAAGTTCAATTTTTGGGGCACATAGTTAACGAACAAGGTATACATGTAGATCCCGCCAAAATCAGTGCGATTAAGGATTGGGATACTCCTACTACTCCTACCGAGGTTCGTTCATTTCTTGGTCTAGCGGGTTATTACCGTCATTTCATTGAGAACTTCTCCAAAATTGCGGTTCCTCTCACTGTTTTAACTCAAAAGAGCAAACCTTTTGAGTGGGGACCCAGACAGGAAGAATCTTTCCAGACCTTGAAATGAAAACTTTGTGATGCACCTATTCTATCTTTGCCCGAGGGTAACGACGATTTTGTCGTGTACTGTGATGCATCCAACTTAGGCCTTGGCTGCGTTCTTATGCAAAGAAACAAAGTCATAGCTTATGCATTAAGACAGCTAAAGGTACATGAGAAAAACTACACCACTCATGATCTTGAGTTAGGTGCAGTAGTCTTTGCTCTCAAAATATGGAGACACTACCTTTACGGTACAAAGTGTGTAGTGTTTACTGACCACAAAAGTCCCCAGCATATTTTCAACCAGAAAGAACTAAACATGAGGCAACGACGTTGGGTTGAACTCCTAAACGACTACGATTGCGAAATTCGCTACCAACCTGGTAAGGCGAATGTCGTGGCTGACGCATTGAGTCGTAAGGAACGTGTCAAGCTTCACTGTGTTCAGGTTCGATCATACATTCAATCCCACATAATTCAGGCTCAACATACTTGTGTTACACAAGACTTGATGGGTAAAGAATTATCGTGTCATACAAATCCTGAGCTTGAACTGAGAGACTTTGGGATATTCTATTTCATGGGCCGTTTGTGGGTCCCAAGTATAGACAATCTTCGCACCTTACTTATGGATGAAGCTCACAAGTCTCGTTATTCTATTCATCCTGGTGCGGATAAAATGTATAAGGATCTTCGAACCCAGTACTGGTGGTCGGGTATGAAGAAAGACATTGCCTTATATGTTTCCAAATGCCTTACTTGTCTTAAGGTTAAGGCAGAACATCAACATCCCTCTGGATTATTGGAGCAACCAGAGATTCCGGTTTGGAAATGGGAAAACATCGCTATGGATCTCATTACCAAGCTGCCACGCACTAAAAGAGGTCATGACGCCATTTGGGTTGTTGTTGATCGTCTTAGAAAGTCAGCGCATTTCTTGCCGATCCGTGAGGATCTATCTACTGACAAACTTGCCAAGATATATGTTGATGAGATCGTATCTCGACATGGTGTTCCTTTCAACATTATATCTGACAGAGATGCTCGATTCTCGTCTCGCTTTTGGAGAACCATGCAATCTGCCATGGGAACCCAATTTAATTTGAGCACAGCATACCATCCACAGACAGATGGTCAATCTGAGTGAACAATCCAGACACTGGAGGATATGCTTAGAGCGTGTGTGATCGATTTTGGTGGTAGTTGGGATTCGCATCTACCTTTGATCGAATTCTCCTACAATAATAGTTATCACACGAGCATCAATATGGCTCCTTTCGAAGCTTTATACGACCGAAAATGTCGTTCACCAGTCTGCTGGAATGAAATAGGTGAAGCTCAGCTTACTGGACCTGAACTCATTCTAGAGACTACAGATAAGGTCAAGAAGATTCGTGATAACCTTCAGACAGCTAAAAGCCGTCAAAAGAGTTATGCGGATCAAGGACGCAAGCCCTTAGAATTTCAAATCGGTGATCACGTCCTACTCAAGGTATCCCCTTGGAAAGGTGTAATTAGATTTGGAAAGAAAGGAAAACTTGCACCACGTTATGTTGGACCATTCAAGATCGTTGAAAGAGTCGGAAAAGTAGCCTACAGACTTGAGCTACCTCCTGAACTTGGAAATGTTCATCCGACATTCCACGTGTCCAATCTCAAAAAGTGTTTAGCTGATGAGAACCTCCACATACCACTTGATGAAATTCGTGTTGATAACACGATGCACTTTGTTGAGAAACCAGTGGAGATAGTGGACCGTACATTTAGACAGTTGAAGAACAAACGAATTCGTTTAGTCAAGGTTCGCTGGGATTCCAAACGTGGCCCAGAGTTTACTTGGGAACGTGAGGACCAGATGAAGACGAAATATCCGCATTTGTTCTCACAAGTTTCCTCTAAATAAATTTCGGGACAAAATTTCCTAAAGTAGGGGAGACTGTGACATCCGTGCTTGTGTAATCATTCTACAGACTCTGAACAATACAATATTAATAAAACAGTGTGTTTTGATCCCAATGTTTGTTATTTATGTTTGATTATATGCACATGTTGATTTTTTTTCGATTTTGAACTATATATCGCTTTCTGGGAAGTTATACGCAAACTGATGCGTAAACGTAATCAGTTTAACGTGAAAAACACTCCAGAACAGCAACATAAACTTAACATACCTTAAATAACCTTTACATAACTTAGAAATAAGTTTTAGAAGGTTTGGTATGGCAAAAACAAGTTTATTCGCTTACAGGGACTATTTGCGTCAAACTGCAAAAGTCTGCCGTTCCGTAAGGTAACGTACAGTCCAGAATATGATCATAAGCTAAACATACCATAAATAACTTAAACATAGCTTAGAAATAAGCATTGAGTGGTTCGGTGTGTGAAAACATGCTTATATGATCTTTCAGGGACTAAAAGTGCCAAAAACGACACAAGTTTGCATTTTCGCGCATACCTTACGATCTGGCCACATCTGGACATCCAAAATTTTTGTACACACTAAAATATTTTTATTTTAGTGATCGGCATGCAAAAATACTGCTCGTCGCTTAATTTGGTTCGTTTTCGCGTCCGTTTGAGTTTCGTCGTAATTTAACGAATAACGCGACCGTACGACCAAACGAACCGACATCCGAGAGATTTCCGAGCACTTTTTGAGTCCTCTAAACTTTATTGACCTTGTAAAGCCTTGAAAATGGCTTAACAGGGGTCAAAAGGGCCCGAAATGAGCTCAAACCATGTGCAGGGACCTGAATTGTAATTTTTGAAACTTATGCTGAACTGGGGAAGCCAGGCGGGCCGCGTAAGGCCCATGCCTATCCTTACACGGGCCGTGTGAGGTGCCCAGTGACCAGAAACTTCTTTTTCAGCTGTTGTTTCATAATTCAGGGGCCAAACTTGCAATTTCCTTGTGTGGTGAGCAAGTTAACACCTCCCCAAGGCTTTGCACCTGCTTGTGACAATTGTATGGCCATGATTCCTTGCTTGGAGGCTACACAAACACTTGTGATGATCTTGTAACTTTGCTACAACTATAAATAGCCAAGCCAATTCACTCATTCCTTGCTCATTTCCTCATTCTCTTCTCTACATCTGCTTTGGAGCTTCCTAATCTGATTTGGGAACTTGTCTTCTTTGTAGAAAAGATAGCAAGGACTTTAGTGAGCATTCTTTCATTCTTTTTATTGCTTACTAGTTTAAAAAGTCAAACAGTGTTTGACTTTCAGTTTGACCAGTCAATGGTCAACGCAAAGTTCGGTTGAACTTTGCAACGTGATTGTAATCACGTTGGTTATAATCCGTAGTGATTATACCCGCTGATTACCACGTTAACTAGGTGTAGTGACGAGTCAAAGTTTCGGTCAAAATGCGTTTTAGCACGCATTTTGCAACGGAACTATTTGCAGGTATCAAAACCCATTGTTTTGATACCAAATCAGTAGGTTAAACATGTTTTGACATGTTTAACTCGTCACTAATAGTTTGGTGCTTGTTTAGGGTCGTTAGTTAAGCGGTCTAAATAACCGCTTAGACTTTCGAACCCGACCCGTTTGGTCGATCTTTAGGATCCGACCAAGCTTACTTAGTGATCATAGTAATATAGGGAATAACCCCTGAGGTTATACCTTATGATCACATAGGATTGGTTAGTCATTTGCTAGTTAGCTTGTATGCCCATAGGAAATGACCAAAACGCCCTTTTGAAGCATAAATCCGTATTTTGACTATGTGAACATATTTTTGACATATAATCTGATTTAGTAACATGTTTAGGCATAATTGGGCATGTAAGACTTAGCATAGCTCATAGTTAACCATCCTAACATAGTCTTACGCTAACGACGCATTATAGTAGCTTATACTACCATAATGGGTCGAAACGGGTCAAAAGCACTTAGGTAAACTTCCAAATCAGAATGTAAGGTCTATTAAATCATACCATATGAGTTCAAATACTCATTTGATTTATAGAACCTCATTCTATCCTATCTCCCGATTTAGGAGTCGATTATTAACATAGTTACCTATACTAGGTGGCGTTTGATTCGTGATACTAGGAGCTTAAATTGGTCTTATTCTCAAGACTATTTAGCAATCCCAAGTGAGTACATAGTTCCCCTCTTTTACCGTTTTCAAATACTTTGGGGTGATTCACATGTACATACTTGTTACTTTCTTGTTTTACATGCTTTTGTGACATAAACATGCTAGTTTCACTTAGTACATATTTAGTACATGTTTTCACTATGTTTTTCTATGTATGTTAAGCATGCTAGCACATTGTTTTATTATACATTTGGTACATATGTTTACTTAGCATATGTACGCATTGTTTTACATGACATTTCTGCTGTGTATGTTTACTTAGCATGCTAGCACCTTGTTTTATATGAATATTTCTACTAGGCATGTTTACTTAGCATACCTAGTACATGGTTTTTCATAGCATGCTTACATTGGTTATGACATTTGGTGTGTTTAATCGGGACAACAATACATTCATTAACATTAGCTACGCCGCTCGATAGTATGTAATGGTACCATAGGAATTGACAACTCCCGTTTCCGACTTCCTAGGTTTGTTTGGAAGTTGGGAATGACAGAATCCGATATACATAACTTAGATGAACCTTTAATTTGTTTAAAGGTTTGTCGCCACAGTCGCAAGGCTTGAATGTATGCGATTAACATTACTGCATAAATGTTTGTAATCATAAAGCATTGTTTTCTGCAAAACATGTCATTTGAATCAAACTTAGGTTTACTAAAAAATATTGTTTTGTACATTTTCCTACGGGGTTGAGTAGATTCTTTTATTCACCGTACATGACATACGTTTCTCATTGACATTATTACATAGTTTAAGTAGATGTCTTCCTACTTGCTATGCATTTCATTGGTTATACATAATACATGTTACACATTTCATTAAACAAGGTTTATGCATAAACAATTTTGACATTAAACATGACATTTTGTTGGGCAATGATAAGTGACTTATGTAACGGGGCTATGTGCTATACGATAAAAGCATGGTGGATACGCCGCTGGTACTTCCTATATATAAGTGCTTTTATTGTATTACACATTGTTGCGTTATCTAAGCCACTTGACAAAGACATAAAACATTTTTTTACAAGGACACGACATTTTTATACAAAGTACATATTTTATACAATTCACTTTTACTTGGCTATTTATTTAACCATGCATATTTATTTTATATCATTTGATTTTCATCTCGATTTTCACATGATTTTATAAAAGAAAACATTTTACAAGGTTCATGACTAACTTTTGTTAAACACTTCTTTTAAACTACAAGTCATGAATCCTTCATAAACAAAACCTATGTATCTCACAGGCATTTTTATGCTGACGTACCTATTTTTACATGTGTTTCAGGTGCTGATGCATGATGATGTTTGTGCTACACTTAGGCGGACTCGGGCCTTAGTGACTTAAAAGACAATTATTATGTTATGTTTATTTAATTTTCAAGACAATGTAAACTTTGATTCAATAATACATAACTTTAATTACCATGGTTGTTGAAACAATAATTCTGTCACCATCACTCCCCGGCGTTTCCGCCGCGGTTTGGTTGTTTTGACGCGGCCGGGGTGTGACACCAAACCATAACAGTAATTTCAAAAAGAAAGGTTTAGGATTTATTCCTCCAGAAAATTATAAAATTCAGAAAAATTATAAACCAAATACTAAATTTGTTGCAGGAACAAGTTGTGAAGAAGAGCAGAAGAAACCATTATGGAAACAATCAAATCAAGAGTTTCTTGCTGAAGTAAAGAAGAATATGAAAAAATTTGCTCCAAGAGTTGACAGAAGGACCTGTTTCAAATGTCAAAAAGTTGGACATATTGTTTGGAATTGCCAAGAGTCCAGTGTTTCAAAACAGGGAGTTTCTTCTAACTTTGAAACAAACAAGAAATGTGTTGATAAAAAGAAACAACCAACTGAAAAGTCTAAGGTGTTTGAAAATTCAACTTTTGAAGAAGGTGAAAGTTCAAAACATTTTTACAAAAGAAAAGTTGATTTGAACAAACAAAGATGGGTTGTAAAATCTGAGAGTAGTTCTGACAATGAATCTGATTCCATAAAATCAGAGTACTCATTTGTTGAGAAGAAGAATGAGAATTCCGTTCCAGAGTTGAACAAGGAAAACTTTCCGCCATTGTTAAAGGAAAATTTGAAGTTGAAAGTGGGTAAAACTGAGATTTCAGGTCAATTCTTTGCTGGTAACAAATAATTTGATGTTGAAAAGGCGTTTAACGGAAAAGTTAAACATATTTTTGGGAAGATGGTTGATGGAAAGGTTAAAGGTGCAAAAGAATTTTACAAATCAAAATGTTGGTGAGATAGATGTGTACCAGAATCTCCCAAGGCTGGTCAGGCTTGGGGGAAAGTATTTCCTAACTGAAATCCTGACTTGCTGGAGCTCCCAAGTTGGTAATAATGGAGCATGAATCGGCATCATTCAAATGTTTTTGAAAATTAAAAATTGGTACAACTGTGACTTGCCGGAGCTTCCAAGTTGGTAATGGTCAAGCAGGAATAGGCATCATTCTTTAATATGTTTGGTTGGTAAATCTACAGGTGGTATCTTTATTTTGTTATAAATTTACAAGTGGTGTTAATGATGAAAACCTACAAGAGGTTGAAGAAGGTTTTCACTTTCAAAGTGGTAAATCAGGGACATTAAATTGTACTTGATTTTCTACAAGTGGTATTTTGAAAAATAGAACAATGTGATGAAATGAACCCCTAACCTACAATTGATAAAATCAACAAAACTTATTTTCTGGAAAAACCATTTGATTAAAACAAACTTAAGTGTTTTGAAATCATAATGGGAAAATAGTTTGTTGTAAGGGGGAGTTCTGATTGTTTTTGCCAAGTGGATGGTGAATTGATGTGATTTGATATCAGTTGTCACTTTACTTGTATAGTTTGTTTTCAAATTTTAAATGATTTTGAATTTTAGGGAATTTGAAAAATTCAAAAACATGATAAAATCAAAAACGAGTTTTGTTGTGCAAAAGTGGAAATGATAGTACATTAGTGGACTGTCACAGCATGCTAAAGAAATGTAAAGTCAAAATGTGATAAATGGTCTCACTAAAGATGTGACGATAGGCTCAGCTAGACTAGTAGATTTGCGATAACGATACAAACCTAAAATGAAAAAGCCTAGTTCTAGTGGGAAACATGGTCAAAAGCATAGTACTTAGTTTTGTCCTTCTTGATTGTGTGCCTGCTCGGTAATCGCTGATTGTCAAAAGACATAAAACTGGTTAAGTCTGTGAACTTTCACAACTTTACTAAAAAGTCACTGTGATTGTGCTTTTTATTTTGCAAAGATTTAAACTTGTTTTATTTATTTATTTTGTTTAAGGCTTGGACATCCTCTGCGTATACGTGAGTATCAACCTGGATGTTATTGCCTAAACGTTCTGCGTTATTTTCTTTGGTGTTTCGTTTAAGCTTTGGATCACCTCTGCGTATACGAAAGTATCGACCTGGTGGTTAAAGCTTAAACAACTTTAACTTGATTTTTATTTTCTTATTTTGTTTAAACATTGGACTTTCTCTGCGTATATGGATGTATCGACCTGATTGTTAATGTTTAAACATTCTGCTTTATTTTCGCACATATCACAGTTGATGAAAGTTTAAAGGCATTACTTGAGTTTGTGTATTTCATGATGAGGGGATATGCTGAGATCGTGGGGTCCATAAGAACTTAGTGCAAATTAATATACCTTAACGTATCGGTAAGAATTTTGAAAGTTTTTAGATTAAGCTTAAGTGGACAACAATATCGTCAATCAACGTGAATCGTTTAGAGCTGAAAATGTTTAAAGCTTAACGGTGCTAGTGATTGGTCTCAAAAACTGATATGATCCTCTTACACAAACTCACAAAAAGATTTTTTGCAAATATTTCTTTACTGCATTTCAGTTAAAAACAAAATTCCAAAAAGATTTTCAATGAGTTTTTGCATAAATTTTTGAAAATACAAAAAGATTTTCGACAACTGATGTTTGAAAAGCTGATTTTCAAAATTCCAAGTGCTAAACATGATGAACAATGTTGGGTTGGGAAATGTTTGAAAAGAATTTATAATGATATTTTTACAAATGGTCATTAGAGATGTTAAAATGTTAAATCAGTTTGAATGTTGATTTGAGTTAGTTTTTACAAGTGGTTAACAAAGTTTAAATTTGTCAAATTATAAATTTGTGAAATTTATTGTGAGGTAGAGTTTGTGCAGATTATGGCTATGAGAGAGCCAGATTGCGATTCCTGAACCTGTAAACATGTGAGCAGAATATGAGCCAGATGATCCTGGAAATTGCAAGAGATTGTTAAATCATCATTCGAGGGGGAGTTTGAATGATTAAGCGCCAGGATGAGAGAGAAGAAGAGATAGAGATTTGATGGATGCTTACAATTGTTAGACATTTTGAAAGAAGCCCGGAGACTGATAAAGACTGAAGATTGTAAAGACTCAACACCGAAGACTTTGTCAATATCTGAGGGGGGAGTCTGTTGGTGTATTACGTCTATCGACTTCGTCTTGTATCGAGTCTTGTATTAGAATTGTTAGATCAGGGCACATTGTACAAGAAACTAGGGTTTGTGTTAAAGTGGGTAATTTCGCTTGAAACAGCCACTGCCACTTTCAAGGGAAATAATTAACATTGCAATTCCGCTTGAAATGGTCAGTGCCACTTTCAAGGGAAATTAACATTGTAATTCCGCTTGAAATGGTCAGTGCCACTTTCAAGGGAAATTAACATTTGTAATTCCGCTTGAAATGGTCAGTGCCACTTTCAAGGGAAATTAACATTTCTAATTCCGCTTGAAAGTGTCAGTGCCACTTTCAAGCGGAATCACCTCCACTATATATAGGCTTCATGTCTAGTCATTTGTAACGGAATTAGATTGATATACCGAGGTGCTTCCGGTCTGTCTAGTGATTGTAAACAATGTTAAATCAATATACAAGATGTTTAAAGTGTGAATCAAGTTGTTTCCAAGTCTAAACGTCTGTTTCCGCCTTTCGTTTAGATAAGAACTCTTCTGAACGACTCGTTTGGGTAACAAAACGATCCTACAAGTCTCAACCGACTCAGACTATAGATAGAATGCTAGGCGTTGTATCAAACAAGGGACCGTCTTCTTGAGAGTAGGTGTTAATCTCGGTCATGAGATTTGCGGTTTTAGCAGGAAAGAAATATTTGTAGAGAAACTTTTGGGCAAGTTCATCCCAAGTGTGTACGGACCCACTTGGAGGGTGTTTAGCCAAGCTTTCGCTAGGTCTTTGAGGGAAAAAAGGGAACACATGGAGGCGAATAGCATCGTTGGAGGCTCCGTAGATCTGAAAGGTGTCACCTATTTCCAAAAAGTTGGTAATATGTAAATGGGAACTCATCGGATAGTCCATGGAAAGTGGCGGAATTTTGGAGCATTTGGATTAAGTGTGGTCGAAGCTCAAAGTTATTAGCATCGATATTAGTAGGGTTAATAGCGGCTCCAAGATTACCGAGCATAGGTCGTAGGTAATCCATGAGAGCTCGTTGATCCGCCATAGGGGGGTTTTGGGTCGAGGCTTTTTGTCGGTATCTGGATTGAAGTCTTTTTTCTCAAAAAGCGCTCGGGTTCGTCAAGCGGTACTTTTATGTCTTTGTCGGAGGTGGAGGTCATGCACCAAACTGTATCTCCTGTGAATTATACAGAATTATGTGATTTTCTGCGAAGTAAAACAAAAAGAATGCCTGGTCAGAAGAATAGCATGACCCCGTGCTGGTGTTACAAGCCGTTAGGAATAATCGACAAACTTGAACGACAAACTTGATGTACAAAACCCAGTTTATATAAAAGCAAATTTAATCATGGATGAATGATCTCCAACAGTCCGCCCTACATAGCTGAACCAATTTTTATAACACTCGAACAAATTTAGAAGTTTAAAAAGGTTTGAGTGACTTTAAGAAACAATATTGGAACTTATCATTATTTTCTTCCATTTAACTAACAATAACATATGTGTTTATTGTACAAACACCAAAACAGTAATTGGATTCAATTTCAAAAAGTAAGAACAAAACAAAAGCACACACACACACATAACTCAAATAGAAAAGAAAAAAAAAACCCAGATACAGACTTTGACATGTAGATCTCTAATGCAAATTACAGACTTTGACTTGTGAGACTCATCTTCCTCTTCATGGAGCTATCCCTCAGCCTACAATTTCACATCAGGTTTCAGTAACTGCAAATTTAGGTTTTCATTTTCAATTTCTAACAAATTTAATCAGATTTTATTTTAATTACTAATTTCTAGTTGCAAGTCAGGAGAGTTTTATCATATTCTGGCGGCCGGAGTTCGCCTTCGCCATCGGAAATCACTGTTGTTATCCCATATAAAAAAGAAGATTGTAGACTAACCTCGGCTGTAAGAAAACGTATATGCAACTGATAAATCGGAACTAAATTGTTGAAACCTACCTCAACCACCATCTACTGCAGGATCTCGTCTTGGTTGCCACAAATCTGCTCGAGAATCCTACCGTTGAAACCCTAGTTGGCGGATTTTAACACTACACACCGCAGTGTCTCTGGATTTGATCATGGAATTCAGAAATCAAATGAGAGAAATGGGATTTGAGAACTCGATGGAGGGGGGATGGTGCAGAGCTTTGAGAGAGAAAACTAAGCCCATAAAAAGGTGTGAGTTTGAATTTTGAAATGAGTTGTGACTTTGCCGCTCTAATCAGATCTAAAATGTTCAAGGCCTTTGAAATTTAAAATCCCGCCCAAGAATTGAGGGTATTGTTTGAAAGCCAGAAATCCCGCCCAAGAGATTGAGGGTATAAAGGGTATTGTTTGAAAGGTATAATGGGTATTGTGCTTTATAGAGTTGTACATCATGCTTTAAAGGTGTTTTAAGTAAAGTAGCAAATTACCTTAAGTTGTCCCTGCAATATGCTTTATAATATAGTATAGATTCGGACCCTAACAACCAGAGTCAGACCTTCATATATAATTCTACTAGGTTATTACCCGGGATTACTTCTCAGGCTGAAGAAAGTTACTTATATTGTTATTAATTTTGTTCATGCATAAAGGTTTGACAAAACCTAAAAATAAACTATATGCTAACGAAGACAACAATGGTATGCTTGAACCACAGTCTTGTAATAATGAACCTGCATAAGTGGAGAAGTCAGGTATAATGGTATGCTTAAACCATTGGTCTTGTGATAATGGAGATGCGTAAGTGGAGATTGCAGTCAAATAACCATAGCAGCCGAAGAGAGGACATGTTCTCAATTGTTCTAGGTCAAACCAATATATGAAAGCCAAAAACAACTCAAAAGGTGAATTTTCAATTAATTGTTCTATAGCCTGAACCAATACCAATCTAACTTTAGATCTACCAAGAACTTAACAAGTTACAACTTTATATTTACAAATCCTGTTTTTTTTTTTTTTGTAAAAAAACCGTGTAATATTCCTATTTGTATGATTAATTGACAAAGCAACAATCATCATAAGTGGATTTCAGCCGTAGCCAAAAAACAAATATAAATTGAAGGTGATTAATTTCTGAATTTTTACTTTTATTTTAGGAATGGGTCAAATGTGTATGTAACGGACTTCAAAATGACAGCTAAAAAACAAATGTAGAAAAACTAAGAGGTAATCATCAAGATCTTCAAATTTAGCAAGTAATAATCAGTATGTAGGAGAAGCCATAACCCAAAACATAAATGGTTGACGAAGGGAAACCAGCAAGGCTACAAAGTAAACAAAGAACTTCATCAGAAACGTCAAGAAATGAGAAAGATACTAATAATTAAAGATCTTCACGACGCGTGAGAACACATACCTAAAAGAATGTAAATCTCATATATGGTGTTTCCCTTCGAGTAACACCATTTTCAAACGCATCTGCGATGGGCGTATTGAAAACATATCTAAAATATGAAACTTTTATATGGTTCAAAGTTTTACTATACTCCTACTTTAAATTCTTCATTGTTCAATAAAGAAAGATAACCTTTAACCTGCCACAACATGCGCACGGTGTCTCCATGTTTGAATCTTCATCCTCATCATGATAGATTGTGCAAACTCCAAATTTGTTTGACAAATATTCAAAACTGAAATCCATATTATGACCACTAACATTAGCAACCATTTCTTCATTTGTAGAATTTGATCTGCCTGGAGCCACAAGTTCCATCAATTTTACTACAAAAGCTATGAATTTTTAAACAAAAGAATGCATTAAAATTAAGAAAATGAATGTAATTATGCAAAACAAATACACATATACAACATAACTTATTCAAAGATCATGTTAATAAAGAAAATCATTTGTATTGGAATATTGGTTCTTATACTCACTCTTCTTCCATGAAACACATATAAAATTTAAGACGAAAAAAACCTTTATGAAAATTACATGTAGAACCTGAATTTAAAAACAAAGAACTGAACAAATGTATTAACCAAGTTGGTCAAACTATTCAGAACTTACTAGATTTGGACTGCATAAGAGGCTACGAACTGATCAATTTCAAACCTACACCAGCCAAACAACTGTTTGACCAAAGTCAAACAACTGTTCGCAAAAATATGAGTCTTAGTGGTTCAAAAGTCTGCTTAACCAAAGTTAAAACACTGTTTGACCAAAGTTAAAACGCTGTTTGACCAACGTCTGTTTGACCAAAGGCAAACTACTGTTTGGAAAAAAAGAACCACTGTTTTCTCCACAAAACACTGTTTTAACCCAACAGTGTTTTGAAACCACTGTTTAACCTAACAGTCATTTCGAAACACTGTTTAACTGAACAGTCATTTCAAAAGTGGTTTTAACCCAACAGTCATTTCAAATGAGCTTAGGGTGTGAAGATCACTCGAATATATAAAATTGTACACTTAACAAATACCTTTATATGTCTAAAAGCTAATATTTGTGCTTTAAGAACATGCAATTGCTGTTTTGTAAAATTCGAAGTTACTTTTATTAAAAACTATTTATGATTAATAATAATTAAAATCATACAAAAATAAAACCTTCGCGAAAGAAAAAGAGGTACATGATCAAAATGCAGAATACGAACAGCGTGATTATACTCTCTACATCATCCCCATTTAAACACCACCATAACAAAAATCACAATAGGAATCTCAACCTCAACACCACCTGCACAAAATCACAAAAGGGCCACCGTAAAAAAACACCGCCTTACACTCGATATCCACATTTAACTTTAAACAAAGCAATTCAAGTGCGAAGAAAAAAGAAATAAGCTTTAGGGAACCTGAGATTTCAATTGATCTTAGTGGGTCGATTCAAACTACTGTTTCGAAACAAAGCGACTCAGTTTAAAAGAAAAGGGGTAAAAGCATAAAGGACTTACTTGCTGATCTGAAGAAGACAAATGAAGTTACAGAACCAGACAACCAAGATTCAATAATTGGGAAGACACTTTATATTGATATTGTTCATATAGTTGAATATACAAAAGAAAATTCAGCTCCTTCATGTTAAAAACTGCAATCCAGCTTCAATGAACCATTGGAGTCAGACATGCCTGTTGATGAATAAAAACATCATATGAAGGAAATAAGTATTTAGTTCCTTATTTGAATTAGAATTGTTTAATGATGCTAAAGGTAATCAGTAGTACTTGGAGGTTATGAACCAAGACTTTCTCAGTACCCTGCTCCCCCACCACTGCCAAAGTCACCGTCACTCGTGCTTGTGTCATACGCTACCTTCTGTATCTTAAAAAAAGGCACATGATGAAACCAGTGTAGTTATGTCAAAGCTCTTATTGCCATTTTCACCTTATTAAACCTAGATTTCCTAAATGAATCAGATTCAAAGAAAATGAAGATGTGATGTTGAAGATGAACATGTAAACGATTGTGACAGAGTTGATTAGCATTACCTAAAAAGCTTCAATCGGTTTTTAGGTGATCCAACACCATGCTTGTTTTTTATAATTATGATCTACTGACACGGGGCCCAAATAACTTTCATTTATTATATATAATAGATTATTTTTTTATTAAAAAGTATTTTAAGGAACTGACAAAAAATAAACGCATGTCAACCCAACCATCCAGGCAAGTTCGGTCCATTCTAAAAATTTAGAAAATTAAATGGTTCGACATGTTACCCAACCCACTCATCTTATCACCTAGTCATGTTTTGATACCACATCTTCCTTCGGATTTTTGTGCCTGAAGAAACGTGAAATAGTTGAGTAAAATACGCTTATATAACCTTGAATTTTGACAGCGGAAGTAAGAAATGAGCATACCGAATCACGCAGCGTTTCAGCCTTGTCGTTTAAATTTGCAAGGTTTTCTCCTCTATCGATGGCCTGAAAAATGAAGCACACTTATAAGGTCAAACATGCCAAGACGGGGAGGTTAAAATAATGATTAAGTGTTGGGAGATGAAAGATTCTTGACCCATCAAGATTGAATTTTGGTTTGAATTTTGTGTGTGATGGGGAGGTTAAAATAATGATTAAGTGTTGGGAGAGAGAGAATCGGAAAGAAAACCCAATGAGCTCATCTTCAAATGTTCTCCGACAGTCCTACATTCACATCTATACTATCTATAATAAGAGAACTTTGGCTGATGTAAATCTGACTATGTGTCAACTCCTAAGCTATGCCACATGTACATGCTGATGTCATAATTCCGTTTTTGTGTATATATATATATATATAAAATATTAATCTAAATATAATATTGTAATATAATAAGATTTTCAAAATTCAAAATTTTCAACTTTATTTGAATCCTGGCTCTCTCAAATCCCTAAATACCATTTCAAATTTCAAACCCTTTCCATTCCATTCTCTCTATCTTTCTCTCAGATCTGGCGCCTCTCTCTTTCTCTCAGATCTGGATATGCAAAAGGTAAGTTACTCATCCTCAATCATTCAATCTTGCTAATAACTGTACCAGTTTGCAAGGGTTTTTGGTGTTCCATGCTGTAGGAGGTCGAACTGGATCTGGTCTAGGTTCTCTGCTTCTTGAGAGGCTGTCTGTTGATTACAGAAAGAAATCCAAACTCGGTTTCGCTGTTTATCCTTCGCCTCAGGTGTCTACGTCTGTTGTTGAGCCATACATTCCGATTGTGTACCTGTAATATTCATTCCGATTTATACATGTTTGCTTGATTGCTTCCATCTTTGTTTTGCACTTACAATTTGCTTTGTAATTTAGGGTTGTTTAAATTAATTTACTGTACAGAGGAGAAGAAGACGGATAATGAGAAGATGAATGCCTGATGTTACTAGGGTTAGGTAAAGTGTGTAGGATTATCTATCGATTTTGTCTTGATTATAAGTTTTATTCTGTTTTTGGCATTATCTACAATCATGTTTTTAATTGCTTTAATTTGTGGTACATTTTTTTCTGGATCTGTAATACTTTTTATTTATTTTGTAAACCCTAATCCTAAATATGTTATTGGCGTTTATTATATAACTAGATGTGTTAGTTTTCTTTTGATTAGGACAACTTTACTAGGATATTAGACTACGGATGTGACAACTGTCACTTTTCCGTACATTCCGTATAACAATTAGACAGTAATCTGTGTTTAAGAACTGTGCATGGTATAGTTTACAAGACAAATGAATTTCTGATTACTGTTATATATATACAATGGCATTTCATGTTGCAAGACTTTTATCATTACTACAGGCAACACGATATAATTCTAATAATGCACAAAACCGAATTGGCACCATTATCAGACAAACTAAAAGCACTGACGGGAGTTCAGTACATAAACAGACAGTGTTTTGAGGCCCAGTATGAGCCAGAGACTAAGTACTACATTAGTATAGTGTGCAGGGAAGTAAGGACCCCAAAAATGCATGCCTAAGTGATAGTTTAAGTGTCGGGAAGTGCCTAAAACTCACCCAAAGTGCTGAATTCAGCACATTTCAGCAAAAATCAGCTTTTTAACAAGCTAGTAACATGCAGAAATATGACTAAATGGTCCTGAATGCTTTCCTAAGTGTTGGGAATTAAAAATGTAACAAAAGGATACATAAAGAACACTAAACGGTATAGTTTGACACTTTAACGAACCGGTATCAAACCAAAAAACCGGACACTACCCGAAACACCAAAATTATACTAGAAGCATTGTTTTATTGTATCTGAGCTAGTTATGATCCCCGAACACCCTAACACACTATATGACACATCATATGCATAGACACTAAACTTTACACTTGAAATCTAACTTAATAGTCTAACTTACCATTTAATCACAACCAAGACACCCCCCCCCATGGTGGACGGTCACATAAGTGGCCCCACCTTTGATCTTGAGTAATCTTCTCTTGATCTCCTAAATCTCCTAAGATTTGATTAAGATTATGTCTTGTACTATTGAAACACTTTAACCATTAGATAAAAGGGATACATGGATTATAAGAAGTCTAGAGCTCATTATCATCACCACACTTCAACTCACACCACTCACCACCTCCCTTGCTCCCTCCTCTCGGCCGAGACCTCATCCCCACACCACCACCACTATCAAGTCTTGTTCATTCAATCCACATACTCACAAAGGTGTAAGAAGGTGTCTTATGGAGCTTGGTGGTCTTGGATGTTGAAGGACCTCTCCCGATTGCTTTTATCCTCCACATTTGTCATCATCAACATCAAGTGTTCTTCCCTAGCCTTGTGCTAGTAGTAAGGCCCTTATGATCTCTTGATACTTCATATATTGTTGGTTAAAAGATGATATACATTGTTAATCTTGATGAACATTAAAAGACATATTCATGAATCTCTAACATAAGCTTATAAACATATGAATACTTGTTGATTTGTGTTTATTTGCTTCTTGTTGATTGATTATTAGTGTTAGTGATATTAGATATCATATGGAACCAACTAGATTGTGATTAAACACATGATCTAGTAAGTTAAGGTGGTGATTTTGTGAAAGACCAAGATCATCATGCTTATTGCTTTCATGAACTTGAAAAATGAAAATGATTTTTGTGAAGGATGTAGTATGTAACATGTTTACTAGACATAAATGTGGATGATCACAAAAATAGTTTTCCAAAGAAACCAAGTTAAATAACAAGATTACATGAACATTGTTTTTAAAAGAAACTAACCATGTTTCTAGTGGTGAAACAAGTATAAGAATACATTGTTTACAAGAAAAACTCAAAAGAATGATTTTTGGAAAAATCATCTAGTAAGTTGTAAACACATAAATCCTTTAAGAATGAGATTTTTAAAGAAATAAACACACTTTAAAGGGTAACTAAACCCACTATACACACTACCAAGTTACTACAAGTTTTTATGAAAGTTCAAGTTCATGATTATTATGTAGATAGCTTTGTTTTAGCACTTGGTAAGTGTAGAATGATTCTTGATTGTTTATGATGATTTTTGAAAAGAAAATGGTATGCTTTAATAGCATGGACACCTCCATTTTTAGGGGAAACTATGGCAAAATATTCTAAAAATACAAACACTTAGAAAAATGTTTTCTAAACTAATATTCACAAGTGTGTTTTAACTATGGAGGTTGGTAACCTTGCCATAATTCTTATTACAAAAATACAAATATTGGAGGTTGGTTTTTATAAATAAAAATGAGTAAATATGTATTTAGAATATATATTTACACATTGTGTGTGATTATTTGTATACTTTTTGTATTAGTTATATTATTTTAGGATTTAACGTAATATAACTTAACAAAATTACCAAGAATTTACAATCCAAAACAATACAAAAAATCACAAGGAATAAATATATAAGGTACATGCTTAATATTGTGGGACCGAACACAAGAACGTAACTTACAAAATATTCCGGAAAATGCCGTTATAAATATATTTTTGGTAAATGATATTTTGGATGCAAGAAATGAAAATATGATTTTTATTATTATTACAAAGTATATCATATTTTCGACAAGGAGAAAATATATTATTATTGGGAAGTTAAAATATATTTTCTTGGAATATTTAGAAGATATATGATTTTTTGGAAAAATATATATATTTTTTCATGAAATACATTATTTTTGGACAAAATAAGTCTATATATATTTTCTAAGTGAGACTTGAAAATATATTATTTCGGAACTACAAATACAAGAATACGAAAATACATGTATGAAATACCCCCATCCTTGGGAAGGAAATACGAAAACAAATACTTGAGAAGTATTGTTGCAAAATATTGCTTAACAATTATTCCAAAATTAAATATAATTTAAAGTTAAAATAATTATTATTTTAACAAGTAATTATAACTTGGGATAACATTGAAGACATGGAAGAAACGTAACTAAAAAACGTGAATACTAAGGCAAGGCACGGCCCTTTCGTCTAATAGACCATAGTACATTGTAGGTAGTCGTGTTTGCTGGCGAACCTTGAGTTACGAGTACCGAAGACGCAAAACTGTGAGTTCATGTCCCCCTTTTCTTTAACTGTTTTCGGTTTTTTAACTCTCGGGGGTGGAATACATGTTACGAATGCTTAAACGGTATGAATTGACTATGAAATGCACTGTTAGGTTATGTAAGCATAGACTAAATATTGAAATGCCATTAATTCTTAATTAGGGACGAAGGTTAGATCTAACGGGTACGGCCGAACCCCACTCATGGTACTTGTGACCACTCGAGTGTTTCGGTGTCCCAGTCGAGGGAAATCGACATAGTCGGCGAATCGACATAGTCGAGGCGAATCGACATAGTCGAGGCGAATCGACATAGTCGAGGCGAATCGACATAATCAAGGTAAATTGACATAGTCGAAGGGGAATTCGACATAGTCGAGGGAAATCGACAAGGGTATAAGCCTACTCATTTCGAGTGCTCCCTCTGTCCTCACATGCTCTGATGTCCTTAAAACATTTATTTATGTTCATAAATGCGTTTCATACCTGTTTTCAAAGGAGTCTCTCAAAGGTTTCCAAGTTTTCCAGTACTCACATAAAACGCATGAACTCGCTCAACCTTTGGTGATGTTTTCCAAAATTACATGTATTTCAGGTAACAGGTTGGATCTTGGGTGCGGGTGTTGTTTCTAGAAGTAAATTTCAAGTTTAGATGTCATCCACTTTTGTTGGTTTGTGACTTAGTCGAAGGTCGTGTTTTAAAACTTAAATAACTGGTGTCTGTAATACTTTAAATTTTATGAATGGATGAACATCGTTTTGATCATGTAGTTGTTTATTATGATTGAATGCAATGATATTAAACCAGTCACACATCATACGCTTCCGCAAAAGTCAGGGTGTGACAGTTTGGTATCAGAGCTTCGATTGTAGTGAACTAGGATTCCTTCACGAGTCTAGTCTACAATCACTAGGACTTTCTCACAAAAACATTTTTTTACAAAAACGTTTTTCATTGCATTCACGTAAGCGTCAAGATCCATGAGTCAAACATTTTTCAAAGAAAGGACAAGGAAATGACATTATTAGGGAGGAGAATACCCCAAACTAAGGTGCCAACTAAGGCATAGTCTACATTAGTTAGACTTGCCAAAGACAAAATGACCCCCCCCCCCAAGGGATAAACGAGAGTTATATGTGATATGATGCATTTATTTTCCTGCCTATGCTAAGTAACATACTTGTTTATTGATATATGCATACGAATAAGTGTACGGAATAATTGTTGACGTGAATAAGATGCCTTCGATTCTAAATCCTATTATTATTCTTAACCTGCATGATGAAGCTATCAACCTCGCGTTCATGACTAAAGTGATTACCAAACCAGATTCTGAGCTTGTTTCCGTAGGAGATGGCTGCTCTTCCCTCTCGATTGTGAAGGTGCCTGACTACGGTAGTGACGGCGAGGCAGAGGCGGCAACCTTGGACAACTTCTTTATCAGCGGGACGAGGTCCCTGTGGCTTTTGTGAAGCGAGTTTGACGACACACTTGACCAGACAAGGAAGATGAAGTATTCATCTTAAAGGTGCCCCTCCAACTACTAGTAATTCTCCTTATTCGTATTTCGTTTAATCATCATGCCTATTCGCGCGTAACGATAACAAATGTTAGCGCGTGGACAACTGCAATGGTCCTTTCCATGTCAGAGGTATAAGGACAGTAGTGTCCCCTCCTTGGTTGATCATCTGTTTGGACGAGGGAAAATTGGGGTAACTGTGCAAGACAATTTATTATTACGGGGGCCCATGTAATAACGACTTGTAGTGCATGGAAATCTTGGTGGACTCTGCGGGTCGGGCTAATGATCACCATCCCTCCAAAAATAATCTACAGGTGTTCGCACCTTCATCTGGTAGAACAACACCTAGGCCATTGCTTTAGCACTTTACAAAGTAGGAAACTTGTCTTTGCTTACTTCGTGCCTGACACTTCTACCCGTATACAAGGCGTTTGGGAATCGATATCTAAGCTAGTGGAGATGGCTAACACGCGGGAAAGATTTGGTTACATTACACTCTCTATCACCCTTACATGAACAACCCCCATCTCTGGGAAAGTATACCCATCCGTGAAGCTAAAGACCTAAGAAAACCAATGTAGCAGGAAAATAACTGCTACTTTCATATTATGAAACTTGTGTGACCAAGGTGATGTAACCTCGAGTACATTTTGTTACAAGCAATAAGTCAAGTTGCCAAGTTTATATGAAAGCTCAGTAATTATCTCCCCACTCATACATTGTTGATTATATATGCATGTGATATTGGGTGATCACCTGTTTGCTTATGGTACTATGTACCTCATAGATAATTATGGAATGTTGTCTAACCTACCCCATACCTTTTGACAGAAAAGAATGCCGCCTAGACGTGACACAGACACCAGTACGTTATCAAGGACAGAAGCCGAGCTTCAAGAACGTATCTCACAGGAAATTGCATGACATGAAGCCCTCCGCTCCGAACACAGCGGTGGCACTTCCGGAAATAACCCTCCAACTGGCTGCACCTATAAACGGTTTCTGGACTGCAAGCTATTGAATTTTGATGGCACAGGAGGTGCCGTTGCGTTTGTTCACTGGGCAGAAAAGACTGACTCCGTTCTAAGAATGAGTAACTGTCCGCCCCAGCGGAGTGTTACCTTTATCTCAGGGTTGTTTTTAGATGGCGCACTCTCCTGGTGGAACCTTCATGTTCAGACCCTCGGTAACGAAGCTGCTCATGCACTGAGCTGGGACGAGCTCAAGGAAATGATGGAGAAGAAATACTGTTCTAGGGCTGAAATCCAGAAGCTTGAGGTGGAGTTCTGGAATTTGAAAATGGACGGGCCGAAGATTTCTGAGTACGTCCAGCGATTTCACGACTCGTCTAGGGTCGTTCCCTACTTAGTCAAGCCGGAATTCAAGAGGATTGAGCGATTCATTTGGGGACTTGCACCTCAAATTAGGAGCATGGTTACTACCTCAAAGCCCCCAACCATCGCAGAGGCTATCGATTTGAGTGTCACTCTTACTGAAGAAGCTTTGCGCATGGGAAAATTTTTGGAATCTGAGGATAACAAGAAAGAGACTCATGTGGAGTCATCAGGCAACAAGAAAAGGAAGTCTTCAAACCTAATGATAGGCACCCAAGTCAGCCATGGAAGCCCTAAAGCAAACAAAAGAAAGGAAGTGAACCCGCCGCATGGCAGGAAAGCTTATGGAGCCACTAATAAGGCTGGTGATAAGATTTACTTGGGGACTAAGCCGAGGTGCGAGGAATGCAATTTTTACCATGAAGGTCGATGTCTGAGGCCTAAGTGTGGAAAGTGTGGAAAGGAAGGGCATAGAAAGGATGCCTGTTGGGCGAAGGATCCAGACGGAAGAGATAATGGGAAAATTCCAGGCTGCTACAGGTGTGGTGAAGTAGGGCACTTTAGGAAAGATTTCCCTAGGAAGAACCAAGCAAGGAAGGGTCTTCACGATCGGAGCTCGTGAAGCACGTTAGGATCCAGATGCGGTTACGGGTACGTTCCCTATTAACCAACCTTATGCATCTATTTTTGATTAATACTGGCACCAACTTTAACCTTGTATGCTTAGAACTTAAGAAACCACTTGGCCTAGTTTCGAGTAGAATAGACGTCCCGAATTCCTTAGAAATGGGCATATAGAAGGTTAGTTAAAGCAGACGAGGCGATTAAGGATTATATTTTGGGAACTCAGAAGGTCGGAGCCTTCTATTACCATTGACTTGGGAAGTCATGTTGTAGTAGTCAGCATGGAATGGTTATCCAAGTATAGAGCTGAAGTTGTTCGTTATAAGGAAATCAATCGCAACCCTCTTGCGAATGATGAAACACTTATAGTACACAACCTTCTTGCAATAGGTGCAAGGGTATTAGGCCCCATAAGATCGTGGGTCTGCGACATCTCACAATGGTCGAAAAGACACAAAAGCGCCTCCGAGTAGACTGCAGAGCCTTTCTATCTCATGTTGCCAATAAGGAGACCATGGAGCCTGAGCCTGAGAACATCCCCGTGATGGAAGAAGTTCCAGAAGCCTTTTCTGAAGACTTGCAAGGAATACCTCCACAGCGACAAGAGGAGTTTAGGATAAACCTCATGCCAGGAGCGGCACCAGTACCGAATGACGCCTTACCGACTAGTTTCGTCCAACATACAAGAGCCTCTGATGCAGCTGTGAGAGCTGCTAGACAGAGGAAATCTACCAGGCTGAGTTTCTCACCTTGGGAAGCCCCAGTGTTATTCGTTAGGAAACAGGACAACAGTTTTTACATGCATACATAGCCTAATCTGAGAGGAACTCAGAGGGATTAATGAGGGAGAAAAGTATTACACATGGGTTACAGGGAGATAGACAACTAACCAACAAGAATCGGTACCCCTTACCGAGAACTGATGACTTATCAACCAACTACAAGGTCCCAGCTGCTACTCCAAGATGAAATTAAGAACATGGTGTCCTTAGTTAAGGACATGAGGAGAAAGTCGACAGTTTCCATTTTTCATCAACTTCAGAGAAATGGATATCAAGGACCGGTATCCTTTTGCCAAGGATTGGCAACATGATTGGACCAACCGTAAGATTCTAGTTACTACATAAGGAGTGACTTGAGGCCAGGATGTCCTCAACGGCAAATACAAGAAGAAAATATCCCTAAAACGACCTTAAGGACTCGCTTTGAGCATTACGAGTTCCTTGACGTGCCATTTGGCTTAACATATGCACCGGCAGTATTCATGGACCTCATGAATCAGGTGTGTAAGCCGTACCTGGATAGATCATGATTATATTTATTGACTACATTCTTATATGCCCAACGTCCAAGGAAGGTTGTGAGCAACATCTGCAATCTACCTTGTGACTCTTAGAGAAAGAACAGTTATGTGCCAGGATGTCGAGGGGTGGATTTTGAATTCGCGAGGTAAGAACTTTGGGATGCATGGTGGATAAGAATGAGTTTCATGCCAACCCTGCAACCAAGAGCTAAGGAGTTAGAGTTGCAATTATGTGACGCTTCTCGAAAAAGTCTCGATTGCGCGTCGATGCAACGAGACCACGGCATTGCATACGCGTCACGTTGATTAAGGGATCATGAGAAGAAACCTTGATCTAGATACAATAATTGCGCGCCGCAAATTTGACGTCATTACTTGTAAGAAAACGATGCACGACCTTTACTGATCACAAGGGTTGCAGCACACTGTTGATCGTAAGAACTTAAATATTAACGAAGATGGACTTAGCTACTGAACGATGCAGACTATATGGACATGTTACGTGCTTGTGTGGTAAACTTTGATGAAAAGTTGGAACACTCACTTACTCTTAGTGGAGTTTTCCTACAACAGTGTTTATCACACCGCTGTTTAAACCGCTTCGTGTGAAGCTTTAGATGGAACATAACAAGTCAATCCCCGTTGTGTTGAACGAAGACCAGAGATAAACAATCTACTGGACCGAGTTGGCTCAGGAAATATTAGAGGCAAGATCGTTCAGATATGTGATCATATCAAGACAGCCCGTGGAATACAGAAAAGATTGCGCTGTCGAGCGGCAGAAATCATAGGAATTTGAGGTAAGAAGTATGGCTTTAATGGGAGCCTCGCCTTGGGAAGGCGTGGTGAGATTTGGAAAACATGGAAGGTTGAACCCCGGTATATTAGACCTTTCGAGATCCTGGTAGGGATCGGGACCACTGCTCACAAGCTGAAACTCCCAGGAAAGATCAGTAGTGATCGCTACACATTTCACGTGTCTAGTCTTTAGAGGAGTCTACTCAAGGAACAGTCGTTATCCCCACAAACAAGATCCACGTCAACGACAAACTCCAATTTACTATAGAACATATTAAGGTTGCGGACTGAGAGTCCACAAAACACGGAGAAGACGTAATTGATTTATTTGAGTACGTTGGAATTCATATCATGGCCCAGAGTTACTTGGGAACATGAAGACCAATTTTAAACCTAAGTGATCACATTTGATTCACAACTCCCCTGCGACCGATGGCATCGCTTGAATTTCGGGATGAAATTCTTTTAACGGGGGGAGAATGTGACAACTGTTTAAGAACTGTGCATTCCGTACAACAATTAGACAGTAATCTGTGTTTAAGAACTGTGCATGGTATAGTTTACAAGACAAATGAATTTCTGATTACTGTTATATACATACAATGGCATTTCATGTTGCAAGACTTTTATCATTACTACATGCAACACGATATAATTCTAATAATGCACAGAACAGAATTGGCACCATTATCAGACAAACTAAAAGCACTGACAGGAGTTCAGTACATAAACAGACAGTGTTTTGAGGCCCAGTATGAGCCAGAGACTAAGTACTACATTAGTATAGTATGCAGGGAAGTAACATATTTCAGCAAAGTGCTGAATTCAGCATATTTCAGCAAAAATCAGCTTTTTAACAAGCTAGTAACATGCAAAAATATGACTAAATGGTCCTGAATGCTTTCCTAAGTGTTGGTAATTAAAAATGTTACAAAAGGATACATAAAGATCACTAAACGGTATAGTTTGACACTTTAACGAACCGGTATCTAACCAAACAACCGAACACTACCCGAAACACCAAAATTATATTAGAAGCATTGTTGTATTGTTTCTGAGCTAGTTATGATCCCCGAACACCCTAACACACTATATGACACATCATATGCATAGACACTAAACTTTACACTTGAAATCTAACTTAATAGTCTAACTTACCATTTAATCACAACCAAGACCCCCCCCCCCCATGGTGGACGGTCACATAAGTGGCCCCACCTTTGATCTTGAGTAATCTTCTCATGATCTCCTAAATCTCCTAAGATTTGATTAAGATTATGTCTTGTACTATTGAAACACTTTAACCATTATATAAAAGGGATACATGGCTTATAAGAAGTCTAGAGCTCATTATCATCACCGCACTTCAACTCACACCACTCACCACCTCCCTTGCTCCCTCCTCTCGACCGAGACCTCATCCCCACACCACCACCACTCTCAAGTCTTGTTCATTCAATCCACATACTCACTAAGGTGTAAGAAGGTGTCTTATGGAGCTTGGTGGTCTTGGATCTTGAAGGACCTCTCCCGATTGCTTTTATCCTCCACATTTGTCATCATCAACATTAAGTGTTCTTCCCTAGCCTTGTGCTAGTAGTAAGGCCCTTATGATCTCTTGATACTTCATATATTGTTGGTTAAAAGATGATATACATTGTTAATTTTGATGAACATTAAAAGACATATTCATGAATTTCTAACATAAGCTTATAAACATATGAATACTTGTTGATTTGTGTTTATTTGCTTCTTGTTGATTGATTATTAGTGTTAGTGATATTAGACATCATATGGAACCTACTAGATTGTGATTAAACACATGATCTAGTAAGTTAAGGTGGTAATCTTGTGAAAGACCAAGATCATCATGCTTATTGCTTTCATGAACTTGAAAAATGAAAATGATTTTTGTGACGGATGTAGTATGTAACATGTTTACTAGACATAAATGTGGATGATCACAAAAATAGTTTTCCAAAGAAACCAAGTTAAATAACAAGATTACATGAACATTGTTTTTAAAGAAACTAACCATGTTTCTAGTGGTGAAACAAGTATAAGAATACATTGTTTACAAGAAAAACTCAAAAGAATGATTTTTGGAAAAATCATCTAGTAAGTTGTAAACACCTAAATCCTTTAAGAATGAGATTTTTAAAGAAATAAACACACTTTAAGGGGTAACTAAACCCACTAAACACACTACCAAGTTACTACAAGTTTTTATGAAAGTTCAAGTTCATGATTATTATGTAGATAGCTTTGTTTTAGCACTTGGTAAGTGTAGAATGATTGTTGATTGTTTATGATGATTTTTGAAAAGAAAATGATATGCTTTAATAGCATGGACACCTCCATTTTAAGGGGAAACTATGGCAAAATATTCTAAAAATACAAACACTTAGAAAAACGTTTTCTAAACAAATATTCACAAGTGTGTTTTAACTATGGTTTTCAACGTAAACCTTGCCATAATTCTTATTACAAAAATACAAATATTGGAGGTTGGTTTTTATAAATAAAAATGATTAAATATGTATTTAGAATATAAATTTACACATTGTGTGTGATTATTTATATACTTTGTGTATTAGTTATAATATTTTAGGATTTAAAGTAATATAACTTAACAAAATTACCAAGAATTTACAATCCAAAATAATACCAAAAATCACAAGGAATAAACATATAAGTTACACGCTTAATATTGTGGGACCGAACACAAGAACGTAACTTACAAAATATTCTGGAAAATGCCGTTATAAATATATTTTTGGTAAATGATATTTTGGATGCAAGAAATGAAAATATGATTTTTATTATTATTACAAAGTATATCATATTTTCGACAAGGAGAAAATATATTATTATTGGGAAGTTAAAATATATTTTCTTGGAAAATTTAGAAAATATATGATTTTTGGAAACAATATATATATATTTTCATGAAATACATTATTTTTGGACAAAATAAGTCTATATATATTTTCTAAGTGAGACTTGAAAATATATTATTTCGGAACTACAAATACAAGAATACGAAAATACATGTATGAAATACCCCCATCCTTGGGAAGGAAATACGAAAACAAATACTTGAGAAGTATTGTTACAAAATATTGCTTAACAATTATTCCAAAATTAAATATAATTTAAAGTTAAAATAATTATTATTTTAACAAGTAATTATAACTTGGGATAACATTGAAGACATGGAAGAAACGTAACTCAAAAACGTGAATACTAAGGCAAGGCACGGCCCTTTCGTCTAATAGACCATAGTACATTGTAGGTAGTCGTGTTTGCTGACGAACCTTGAGTTACGAGTACCGAAGACGCAAAACTGTGAGTTCATGTCCCCCTTTTCTTTTAACTGTTTTTGGTTTTATAACTCTCGGGGGTGGAATACATGTTACGAATGCTTAAACGGTATGAATTGACTATGAAATGCACTGTTAGGTCATGTGAGCATAGACTAAATATTGAAATGCCATTAATTCTTAATTAGGGACAAAGGTTAGATCTAACGGGTACGGCCGAACCCCACTCATGGTACTTGTGACCACTCGAGTGCTTCGGTGTCCCAGTCGAGGGAAATCGACATAGTCGAGGCGAATCGACATAGTCGAGGCGAATCGACATAGTCAAGGGAAATCGACATAGTCAAGGTAAATTGACATAGTCGAAGGGGAATTCGACATAGTCGAGGGAAATCGACAAGGGTATAAGCCTACTCATTTCGAGTGCTCCCTATGTCCTCACATGCTCTGATGTCCTTGTAAAACATTTATTTATGTTCATAAATGCTTTTCATACCTGTTTTCAAAGGAGTCTCTCAAAGGTTTCCAAGTTTGCCAGTACTCACATAAAACGCATGAAGTCGCTCAACTTTTGTTGATATTTTCCAAAATTACATGTATTTCAGGTAACAGGTTGGATCTTGGGCACGGGTGTTGTTTCTAGAAGTAAATTTCAAGTTTAGATGTCATCCACTTTTGTTGGTTTGTGACTTAATCGAAGGTCGTGTTTTAAAACTTAAATAACCGGTGTTTGTAATACTTTAAATTTTATGAATGGATGAACATCGTTTTGATCATGTAGTTGTTTATTATGATTGAATGCAATGATATTAAACCAGTCACACATCATACGCTTCCACAAAAGTCAGGGTGTGACAACGGATATCTATGTAGGGACCTGATGCAGAAAAGGCTCTAGAGGTACTAATTATAAGAGTTTATCATTGATTAGTTTGTGAGGTTTTAACAAAATCTTATTACATAATATACCTATACTGTATATATCCAACTAATTACTGTCGAAATGCACATTCATTAGTAGTAAAGAATTTGATTAAACATACGTGGCTGGATGCAAACAGTTGAACGCCAATTTGATTAAACAGTTGTTAAAATCATTCTCATTGTGGTATCAATTTGTTCTGCAGGTGCACGGTATGCACTCGAATGCTTTTACTTTACGAAAGACGACGATCTGGCTCGAGGTTTCGTGTATAGTTAACAAAGAAGGGTTTCTAAAGATTCTACCGCTGCTCAGGTAATCCTTTTACTTTTTGTTCAATATGGTTGTATGCATGATTCTATACATGAACTTTTGTCATTGTTGAGGCTACTTAAAATTTTTTTAGATTTATTCATTGTTTTATTTGTACCGATTACTGTTTTTGTGTTATCTTCTGGATTCATAATGAAAAATTTTGTTGGAAGTGGACACTCAAATAGGCAGAAAATTCGTCATATTTTATAAAACGAATTTATTTTATTTTTTAATTGTTTTTTCAGGGGGAGGGGTCTTAAAGGTATGATTATTATACTGATTTTTTTATACTTTTGCTACTTCGATTCCTTATTCTGTTGTGGTTGAGATTAGGTATTGTTGTTTATCATAGTCAAATAACATAAACATGAAGTGTAATATTAACTGGAACATGGTATTGGTGGATTAGCTTGCATTTTATTGACTTCCAGCTGAATTGAATTTGGTTGTGGCCTGTGGGTGCACAGGGTTCTGAAAACATGAAAGCTTTTGAACTTGGGTGTTTGGGTGGAAGGAAGGAATATAGCTATAGGTTGAGGTGCCCATCATCTTTGTAGGCAAATACGTTTGCACTGGTCTCAAAAAGGTATGCATGCTTTTTATTCCTTGATGTGCAATTGATGGAAGTAAGAATTTAGTCTACTTTATTTATTATTACCTTTTTGCTGAACTTTTTTTAATTTTTAAACTGACTGTGAAAGGTAACCATGAACTGAACACCCCTACTTCAAAAGAACGGTTTACTTTGAGATATGACACAGAAAGTGGAGCGTTGCTAACTGAGTTCACCATTTGGGTCTAACATGATGGTAAAGTTTTGAGATATGATTAACAACCTAGCATAATTTACTTTCTTTAATTTTTTTGTGCTGTTGTAGTTGAAATTGTCATTACTTTTTAAGAGTTATTTGTGTTTTGTATATTTGGCCATTATCCCGTTATCAAAATTTTCAGGCCAACAAGGATATAAAGATATAACTGCACAAATCATACAAGCAACTATTGTTGGTGATATTATTCTTGCATCAACTAATGCTCATACAAACTACGCCACAGGTTTATATTATTATTCTAATTACGTGTTTAGAAATTTAAGCCTACTAAACTTTTTCTTATATTAATAGCTTATTGCACTGGGCTTTTATAGAATCCAACACTATATTCTATAAAAAAAATGGACACCCGATTAAAGGTTGGCTCAAAAGATGCAAATTAATGGCTATTATGCACATACCAAACTTGGTCATGGCTCTAGATTAGTTTGTAATATGTAGCAAAGTTTTTATGTGACATGAAATGGATTCACAATAATAAACATGTTTAACTTTTATTTGGTGTATCTATTCAAATTTATGTCTCCTCACTCATATTCTTTTTTTTTGGTGTTTTGATGTTCTAACAGTTCGGTGGCTAACTTTGTGTCATGCGTTTATGCATATCGGTCGTTTGTTCCGTTCTTCTTGGCACATACTGCATTTTAATTTATAGGAGGGTGAAATTTGAGGGTGGCAAGAATTGGGTTTTGGTCTTCAGGTGGCAACGATTTGGTTTTATGGGTTAGTTGCTTCTGTTAGTTCTTGGTAGATACTTCTTTTTTTTTTTTGGCGGTTCTAAGATGTTGGGGGATACTGCGTTAGCTTTCAGCAGATATATTTTGAGGTTGTGGGCTTTTATTAGGGGGTTAAATTTTTCTAGATTCTCTGGTCCATTGCTGGTGTACGACAACCTCTTTATAGGCCCTGGTAGTTTTTTGTTATTTTGGTACCCTTATCGGGATTTTGGGCCATATAAGTTTGCCCACATTTGTTGACTGTTTAGTGGGTAGATTGAACGCATGGGGCCTTTTTTCAGCTTTAATCGGAAGCCGAGATCCATTAAGGGGTCAAGAAAATGGTGTGTTAGTTTATTTGTCACATATGGGTTGAATTGTAGGAGTTTTAGAAGATAGTGTGTTAGTTTTTTTGTCACATGTGTAATGAAGATATTTTCTTTTAACAACCCGTGAAACAAGTGTCTGAGTTTGGTTTAACGGTCTGGTGTAGCTTAAAACAAGTCTTATTTAGTACCCTTTTTCTTTCGCAGACCCGCGGCTGGAAGCAGTGGGAGGAGGAGACATCCTCGCACGACTATGAATTTTCCAATGGTAATTTTGGTGCTGTACAAAATAATCAATTCATATTTTAATTAGAGAAATACCATTATCGCCTATTTTACTCATCGACTCTAAATAATTCATTGAATATACAGATCCTTCACGATTCAGGCTTACTCATGAAACGTCTTTTGTCAGAGCACACACCCGATTTTGGACTCAAAACCCGATATTCTTTTACATTGTAAGTTGTCAAGGACTTTATCAAACATTGATGGTTTTATAATTTGGTTGTAATGCAAACTTCTGTCATGCAGGGATGCTTCTTCCGTCAGTTTTTCAGGTCTCTTAGCAAGTCTGATTATATGACCTTGCAAAATAGATTCATAAGTGTGAGACCCTTTTTTCCTGGTACTTTTATTTATTTATTTATTTCTCTTTCATAATAAATTATTGGTCTATCCATTTCAGCTTCATTTAGCTCCAGGAACTAAATTCAACTTCCAAAAGTACATCAAACGGTCACTAGAGGATGATTTCAAAGTTGTCGTGGGAGTCAGGTACAAATCCGACATTTTCATCGAATTATAATCACCGTAACTTTTCATAATTCTGAAAACTTTCAGTCCATTACTATGGGCATCATTTGTGATCTTCGTGCTTCTGAATGTTAACGGTATGTCCTTACTACTACTACCCATGTCAAACCTGCTCAATATAATTTTCACAACATTTCACCATAAATTCCTTTTCAATTTAAGATTTGAAGTTCTTATTCAATTTCAAATTTGAATTTGAACGGTAACTGGTTTGACTAAAAAGTCAATACATATATGTGCATTGCTTCACAATATGTCAACATATACAAACTCTAAAAACCATATTTTCATTCAGGCTGGCAGGAGTTATTATGGGCGTCGCTGATGCCATTAGTTATAAGTGCCATCTGTATATTTGTAGGATAAGTTCATGAAATAGTAACCGAGTTTCAATCTTTTCGTGACGAAGTCACTCATACTTTTTCATAACTACAAAAACCACTCAAGTTTCAATAATGTTCCATTGCTATGAAAATTTTATTAACTGAGTGACTTAAATGGAGCAATAATGGAAACTTTGGTGACATTTATTCTTCATAGTAACCTTATACTTTTTATTAAACTTGAAAATAATAATCACTAAATAGTAACCAAGTATTTTATATGTTCTAAGATACTTGGTTGCTATTAGTTGATATATTCATTTATTTTGCATTCTTCAAAGATTGTACTTTTTTTTATTTCTGCTATTTGATTTGTATTACTAGCTGCGATCGTCCATTCATTAATCTACATATATTTTATTTGTAATTTGTAAAATAAATATGTTATTTTCAGGTTTGTTAGGGTTCAGATTTATGCATAAGTAGTTTGTATTCTATACATCAGTGTTAGATTTAAATTGCAATTAATATAGATTGATTCATTTTTATGATTCATTTTGTAGCAATGCAAAGAGGGGCAAGATGTTCATCTTGATCAGGTTAAAGCGGTGCTGCTGGAGTGTTCCGACCACTTTGGCTTGTGTGCAAGTGTGGAAGCGAAGGGTAATAAAGTGGTTTAGTGATTTGGTGGTTTCATATCAATGTAGTTCTTTCCATTTACGTTTTTTTCTATTCGTATGTAGTGAAATTGGCTGAATTTATGAAATGTTTTTAGAGCTTTATTGGAAGAACCGAGACGAGAGGGTTTTTGAACTAAAGTATGCGGATACAACCATGCTCCTGGAAAGTACTAAGGCAGAATGAAATCATACTGGTGGATGGTTAAAAGGAGCAAAATTGCGAATCTCACCTTAGATAGCTTGAACAATTTTGTAAAACTAGGATTTTGGATAGGCTTCTATGTAGTTTGTTTGTTGTTTTTGTTCTATTTGGGGTGTATTTGCTCTTATGATATGGCTAATATAGCAGTTTTACATTAATTATGCAAAAGAACAATTGCATTAGCATTTCAATGTTCACATATTCAAGTTACAACAAGAGGTACCACCATCTTATTTTTCAATATCATAATATTTTTGTCTACTTGCCATTTGCCAAATTATTATAATCTGGTTTATTGCTTTTGACTAAAAACTTCATGAATAGCACGGGATACCCCTCAACCCCGTCTCCGTACTGTTTTCGTAGTGTAAAAAATAAAATAAAATAAACATTTGGGTTTTATACACAGGATACCCTTGATCCCTAAAAAAATAAATTGGAGATAACCATTTCCATTGGTAAAATTTCAAGAGAATCTATAAGAATCCTCCGATAAAAAGCGATATGTTCGACTCTGACGTAAAAAGTCAAAACGCTAGAGTAGGAAGCATGAACAAATAGAATTTTTTTTTTGAAAATACACTAAATTTTATCAAGGTTCGTACGCATATGTGACTTTATCAATCTACTATCTAGATACCTAAACGTAGACAAACTTTTATCATCTATAAAAACTTTTGTGGGTTCGTTATGCTTCTCTTGTGTCTAAACTTTTATCATCTAAACACATACTGTTTTTAACATTGTGTTACAAAGATATTTAACTAAACACAAATAATTTAAATGATATATTATAATCTATTTTTTAGTATTTGATTTCGATGGTTATTAAACCTAACCGTATACATGGTTATCAATCTACTATCTAGATACCTAAACGTAGACAAACTTTTATCATCTATAAAAACTTTTGTGGGTTCGTTATGCTTCTCTTGTGTCTAAACTTTTATCATCTAAACACATACTGTTTTTAACATTGTGTTATAAAGATATTTAACTAAACACAAACAATTTAAATGATATATTATAATCTATTTTTTAGTATTTGATTTCGATGGTTATTAAACCAAACCGTGTGTTCACACGGGTCCTACAACTAGTTTTAAGTAAAGAAGAAAAGCATTTTTGTTGCCATCATTTTCATTATTATATATTATATTATACTACTATAAAATTACAATATGCTTTCTAGAATTTTCTTTTCAAACTACCAGGTCATTAACTCACCAACACACATACTACTAAAACAAATACAGATCATTACCATGGTTCGGTTGGATGCAAGTCAATCGACTTTACTCTTTCCGATCTCTGAGCAAGCTTCCTCTGCCACAAACAAAAACCAAAACGTCTCATCATCATCATCAACTTAACATCTTACAACTAACATTTAATTAAATCGAGATCACTATTCACTAGCAGTACCTTAATATCGAGTCTGAAAGGCTGCACCGGAGCAAAAACCACAACAAAATCCACCAATTTCAGTCAGTAAACACTCGAATCAAAACTCAACATTAAAACAACAATTAAACATGTAAGCCCAAATTATGTAGAGACACTTCAACTCACCAATCTACTAAGTTGGTGCTCATTTAAAGTTCCACCATGTTCTGCATGGTTTTCAATACTGGTTATACATGGTGAAACAAACATGATATGAGATGCAGTTTTTATCATCACTATTAGAAATATAAAGCTAAACATAAAAAAGTGAACATACCTTCTAGAAAACCACTCATTAAACTGCTCATGGTTGTCAAACAGGGTTAGATGATAAATGAAGTAGGGCCCACAACTTAGCCATGTTGTTCTTGATTGGAGTTGCAGTAAACCGAACCGGTACTGGTATCGAATTTACCAAACCGGGTACATTTTCAGTACCGGTACCCACTTTTGAGAATTTTCGGTACCGGTATCGGTTCAGTACCAAGCTCATCCCTAGTAAGAAGCAAACGCTTTTTGTAATCAAAGCTCAATAGGGTTTGCCACTTTATACTGTTAGTGGTTTCCAACAAAATACAATGAGAAACATACATAAGGTATATTCATTATTTTAGGAAAACAAGGGTGAAACTTCTAACTTGCTTGAACTTTTAATAGCCTGAGCTTCATCCAAGACCATATACTGCCACTTCACACGCTTGAATTTTCATGAGTCTTCAAACCAAACTAATATTCAAGATTCAAGATCAAAACTTTATGAATAAACAAAACATGTTCTTTACTATACCTGAATTTTCATGAACCTATTGATCTCGGCATCTTGTATGTAAATCTATAGTTCAAGATCATCTCCCAAAATCCCCGAAATAAACGAAGACTTGCCAGAAGACACCAACCTGCCATTGCCGGGGGACAACCCTAAAGTCGTCTCGTTGCGGCCAAAATCGCCTCTTCGCTTGTTAGGTGTGGTGTCGCGCGTCTTCAGCAGCCGCATTCCCATACTTGTCCAAAATCGCCTCCTTCACTTTGCCAAATGCTTCTCAAACATGTATATTCAGTAATATATGAATATATCAAATTAATTATTTTTAGCAACCACAATTGGAGATCCCTCAATCTGCAATAAGTAAAAAATGGCAAGATTAATGGCGCCACAACAATTTCACAAAGCAATATGAAAAATTTGCAAATTGTAATTACCTTACACGACAACAGGTTAGAACAACCATTAGGTTGCTGCTCAACTCGAACTAACAAAACTGGGCAAACCCAAAAGCAAAAAACTTGAATTTGTAGTTTTATACACATAACAACTAAAAGTATTGCCCGTCGACAAAAATAGCAACCACAATTACTTTAGCCTTCAAACCAGTGGCAAATTTGTGATAATTAAAGACTTCACATAAATCTCACTGTTGAAGTATTTTAAAAAATGTTCCTTAAAAACAGTTTACACACATATTTAGTTAGATGAGTACAAAATCAAAAAAGCTTCCAATTATAATTAAATCTCCTTTTACTACACCATGACATATAGAGTAAACTCAATAGGAAGTGTCTAATCGTAAATACAAACTCAAGTTACCAGAGACTAAAATAAAAAACTTCCAATTATAATTAAATCTCCTTTTAGTCATTTGAAAAATCTTTAATATTTGAGTGGATAGTTGGATACCATAAAATACTAACAGATCATTTTATTTGCTATCATAGAATATATTTTTTTATTACCGGTTTTGTATTTTATTTGAATTCATTAGTACTTATAGAATCATCTATAAGAGCATAACACGTTTGTCGTTGCATAAAAGATAACTTATGAGAACTTTATATGATACCATATAATTAATTAAATAGGATTAATAATAATGATGACTTACAAAACTATATCATTATCTGCCTCACAATTTCCATCCTGTAATTGTAACTCTAATGAAGACTTACAAAACTATATCATTATCTGCCTCACAATTTGTATCCTGTAATTGTAACTGTGATATAGATACACCTGCCGGTATGTATTGTAGACAACCATTTAAAAGGTGGAACGTAAATCAATGTAATAACTGGAATGACTCTTTAAGTAGATGTACCTGCCTCCTTTTTCAGACCAACCACTCTCGTTAACCGTACCTACAACAACACCATCAATAGACATTTCGACAAACAAAAATACGAAAGTGTAACCCTATATCACTAAGATGAAAAACGCGTATTAACTGAATAATTTACTTAAAAATAATTTAACAACACGTGGTAGATCACTTGAACTCGTAACATAGATTTAATGATTCAATTAACTCTCAGAAATCATTTATAAAAATCTTTTCAAAAAATAAAGAGTTGAACTAAGAAACTTACAGTGATTGTGATTCTTTAATTTATTTTGACTTATATTTCCTCTTGCTCGTAATTCCTCGATGGCTCATCCCACTTATCTTTATCCTTGTCATGATCCTCATGTATCACATGCCACCGATCTCTCCATTCTTCTCCAATTATCCAAGTAGGCGATGCGAAAAACATGAACTTCATGAGGCAATTGTTATTATAATTCGCTGCAATAAAGAGGCAACAATGAAGAGATTATTCTATCAATCACAGAAATTCTACCACATATTCTAAACAAACAGGCAACAATGAACAGGTTCATAAGGCTCAGAGCATGCAAAAGGACCAAGTCGTTATGGCTGCAATAGGGGTTGCAGTTACTAAGCTGCCATCCTCCATAGCTGCCACACCATGACAACATATTGCCTTAATTTTCTTTATAACTCATCACAGCCTCCTTGTAACAACGATCCATTTAAACCAAACACAACTGTTAAATCACTATTTAACAGTTGTTATTTAACAGTCGTTAATAACATATATGGAGCGTAATTTGAAATTTAAAACTCATACTGATAAATCATAGCTTGTTACCATTACAACCCTATTTGCTCATTACATTTCAGTGTACATGATTTCATATACAAATAGAAGACAACGAATATGTTCATGAGACTCAGAGAATGCAAAACGACCAAGCCATTACGGCTGCAATAGGGGTTGCATGTACTAAGCTGCCATCCTCCATTGCCATACCATGGCGACATTTTTTTCATAACACATCACAGCCTCCTTGTAACAACAATCCATTTAAACCAAACACAACTCATAAATCACTATTTAACGGTCGTTATTTAACAATCGTTATGGCTGCAAGAGGGGTTGCAGGTACTAAGCTGCAATCCTCCACAGCTGCCACACCACAACAACATATTACCTTAATTTTTTATAACTCATCACAACCTCCATTTAACAACGATCCATTTAAACCAAACACAACTACTATTCCTATTTAACGGTCGTTATTTAACAGTCGTTAGATTACTATTCCTAACCACATTTATGAACCGATTCATGAGGCTTAGAAAATGCAAAATGACCAAGCCGTTATAGCTGCAATAAGGGATGCAGGTACTAAATTGTCATCCTCCATAGCTGCCACACCATGACGACTTAATACTTCTCCTTTGTTATAACTACTCACAGCCTCCATGTAACAACGATCCATTTAAACCAAACACAACTATTATTCCTAACCACCATTTTATGGCGGCCGTTAGATTACTATTCCCAACCACAATTATGAACCGATTCATGAGGCTCAGAAAATGCAAAACGACCAAGCCGTTATGGTTGCAATAGGGGTTGCAGGTACTAAACTGCCATCCTCCATAGCTGCCATACCATTGTGACAACTGGCACAAACCGGTAATTTCCGTACACTTTAGTTATTGCTTAATGACTGCAATTATGTGCTTAATTGTCAGCAATGTCTGAACACATACTAAACAAGTGAATTCATGCACGTTGTATACTATGAAATATTACTTTATGCATAAACGAGAGCGTTGCGTCAGAAAAAAATACTAAGTAAACTCACCGGTAAGACACACTGTGTCAACAGAACTGCAGAAAACAGTCAGTCAATAAAATTGGAGCCTAGGTGTAGGTCCAACAACAAGAATACATTAAAACCCAAGAGTACATACAAGGGTTTAATAGATATACTCTCCGGAAGCAAAAATAAGCACTAAAAAGCACCCGAAACGCACTTTAAGTGCAGAATTTTGTATAATTCAGCAATAATTCAGCTTTTAGCACACGAATATTATGCAGAAAATATAATTTTCAGTCAGAATGCTTCCTAAGTGTCGGGAATCGAAAGTGTTACAAAAAGGTACTTATTAGACACTAAAAGGTGTAATTTAGCACTTTAACGAACCAGTGTCTAACCGAACAACCGGACTTAACCCGGAACATAAAAATAATGTCAATGACATTGTTTTTCTTTTTCTAAGCCAGTCAGGGTCCCCGAATACCCTAATACCCGCTATTTTACATAGCACTCTAGTAACTTAATTTAATTCCTAACAAATCATACCTAAGCACTAACTATCAAAGTTGGAATCCAACCATAATACCCCACCCCCCTTGACCGATCGGTCCCCATATGGGGACACACTCTTACAAATTTTGATTATTTTAATTGAGATTGTCAAATATCTTGGTGACACTATATCTAATGGATAATTAGATTAAATGGTCTACAAATAAGACCTTGAGGTTACACATTTCCATAAACACCACTCAACAAAAATTTCACCTTTTCCTCCCCTCTCTTTGATTCTCGGCCGATAGCCTTCACATACACCCACCCACTTTCAATTTTAGTCTTGCATTTCCAAGCATACACAAAGGAGAAGGATCTCATACAAGGAGGCTCGGTGCTTACGGATTGCCAAGGACCTCACCACAAAGCTATTAACCACCCGTTTTTCGTCTAGTTTCTTCCCTAGCCACGAGCTAGTAGTAAGTGACTCTAAACACCCTTTTGATCTTGTTTAAAGTGGTTAATAAGAAATTTAACGGGTAAAAATCATAAACACTAGAGATCAAAGTTTAAAGTCTTGCTAAGAAGATGAACTAGGTGGATAAAAAGAAACTAATAGTGTAAAATTTATGGAACTTGTTTTGTTATGATTATTTTATGTTGTTTGACGCTAGTAGTAGAACGGATCGTCATCTAACCAGGCTAGGTCATGTTCATGAAACATGAACTAGTGTTATGTTAAATAGAAAAGTTGCAAGATGACGAATCTTTCCACAACATAAACATGAACTTGTGTAAAAATAGTTTTTCTTATAAAATGGAGTTCTAAAGTAGTAGATCTAAAGATCTACAAGTGGTATTTTCGAAGGACCAAGTAAAATATATACAAGTCTTATTTTAAGTCGGATCTTTCATGAACTAGAGGTGTTTTTGTGAACAAACAAGTGTGTGGACACTTGTGTAACAAAAGTTTTAACAAAGAAATAATTTTCGTAAAAACCGACTAGAAGTTGTAAAACTTCATGTTCTTTAAAAATAAGATTTCCAAGAAACCGACTTTATTTTTCAAGATGGAAAAACCTACTAAATGTGTTGAAGAGTTACTACACATTTTTACACAACTTGCAAGTGCATGTGATTGCGATATATGTTTATGTTGGACTAGTTTGATGATGATTGGAAATTGATTGGTTGAATTTTTAAAAGAAAATGATACGCTAGTAAGCGTGGCCACCTCCAATTACAGAGGAAACTCTGGCGAAATTTTCCCAGAAAATAACACTTAGAATATTTTTGGTGACAAGCGTTATGAATATATTTTTGACTTGTTTTCCAAACAAACTTCGCCATGATTTTTATTACTAAATTACCAAATACCGGAGGTGGATTTTCATAAATAAAACTTGTTAAATATATATTTAGAATATATATTTATCGCTTGTGTGATTATGTGAATATTTTATGAACTAGGTATATATTATTTTTAGAGTAAAAATAATATGACTTGGAGATACTCGTAACGAGTAAAAATACAAAAGAATACACATACAACATACAAGATACAGAATTCAGGTGCAAAGTGCAAAACATGAGATACTTATATTAATTTTTGAGAAAATAATATAAGTAAGACACTTAGTTAAAAATATAAAAATATTTTTAACACAAGAATATATACACAAAAGAGAGTGACTGTACTTGTGCGACAAAAGTCTCGTGACTAACGTTAAGAAAATGTGTATAGGTTACGACGTTAATTAAGCAATTCCGGTGAAGTTTTCGACCCACAGGAACGCAAAGTTGTGAGTTCATGCTCCCCCTTTTCTTTAACTATTTTCAGTTTTTATAACTTCGGAGGTGAAATACATGTGCAAATATTATTATGTCTATTAATGGTATGATAATAAGAAGCACACTTGGTGAGGACGAGTACCAAGTGTGACAAGATATAAGAATACAAGAGGCACACTTGGTGAGGACGAGTACCAAGTGTGATGATATATAAGAATATAAGAAGCGCACTTGGTCAGGACGAGTACCAAGTGTGATGAGATATAAGAATGTAAGAAGCGCACTTGGTGAGGACGAGTACCAAGTATGATGCGTTATGAGAAATGATACGAGAAATCGTGTCACGAATAGGGTACATAAGCACCATTAATCAACAATATACTTAGACCGCAGAACAAACGGTTAGATCTAACGGGTGCCGGGCAGCCACACTCTCGGTGAGGGCGAGAATCGAGTAGTGCTTTTGTGTCTCAGAATATACCAATTAAATGCCTAAGTTTTGGTCACTTCCTATGTCGTGTCACATGTTAATGGCTTTGCAACCCATTAACAGTCCTGATACTTACAGGAATACTTTATTTACATATAATTCATACCATACTAAAACTTGATTAATACTTGAAGTACGTGGGGTACTCAAGAAAAACTTGAATTAAATATTGAGTACGTGGGGTACTCAAGAAGATGGGAATTATACTTGAGTACGTGGGGTACTCAAGAAAAACTTGAATTATACATGAGTACATGGTGTACACATGAATACTTGATTTATATATGAAAACTTGATTGATACATGACTCAGACTATGTTTTCATACAAAGTATACGAACGTGAAATACAAAAACTGCATGAATTCACACCAACATTATGTTGACGTTTTTCCAAAACTCACATGTATTTCAGGTAACTAGGATGGATGTGCGCGTGGTCTTACTCATGCTCGTGGATGTCGCTTGTGTTTATCTTTAAATAAAGTTGTAAACTTTTAAGACAATGTTTTATGCTGTCTAGCGATGTAAACGCTATCTTATGTTTCAAATTATGGTATTTGAAGTTATTTTCATGAGCATGTAGTATGTTTACCTTTCGTATGCAATGAGAACCTTTCATGATCACACCTCGTGCTTCCGCCGCAGAAAGGGGTGTGACAGATTGGTATCAGAGATGCGATTGTAGTGAACCAGGATTCCTTCTCGAGTCTAGTCTACAATCTCTAGGATCCTTTCACGAAAACAATTTTTCAAAGAGTTTTCATTGCATAAAACGTCCCGCGACATCCATTACCTGAAACTGTCTACATGAGTCTAGAAAAGACACTACGAGACTTAGAGTGCATTTGAGTAGCACTTGTCGTTGACTAGAAACTACTTGCAATTATGTGTGATAATTAGCATATACTAGATGAAGAATGTCACAAGTATACGTGGCCTTGTCTGAAAGCGATGGCCTATCTGAAGGAAGAAATACGAGGATGAAACGAACTGTGCAGACTGTGCAAGGAGTTACGTAATTATGGATGCATACATAATTATGGAATTCAGTGCACAGAAACCACAGCAAGTCTTATCACGTATAGATTCCCTCAGTGTAAGCCTACTTAGTACTCTGCTAGAGTGATAATTGTTTGATGTCACTTATGTGGTATATACATGTGAATTTATATATATGTTACTACTGTCTAGTGTGACGATATCAAACAAATGTTTAACCCTGCTGTGTTATGTTCTGTCAGAACATGGCACCCAGGAAAACTGTGAATGCTCGCAATGATGATGAACCTCCTCCTCCCCCACTGCCAAGAACTGCTGAAGAGCTGAACGCTCTACTGGAGGAAAGGATCTCCGCTACTATCGCCCGGTACGAGGCAAACCGTACTCAAGACAGTGGAGGACCAAGCAACGCTAGGCGTAATGGGAATGGAGATTCGTCTGGAGGCAATACAGCTCAAGGTAACCTTAAGACAATTTGCTAAGCATGGAGAAATTTATGAACGGTCCTTGTTTCATTATTTCTTCGATTGCTCACATGTGAATTGGTTGAATCAATTCCAGGCTGCACTTTGAAACAGTTCCTCGACTGCAAGCCGATGAACTATGACGGCACAGGAGGTGCAATAGCATTTGTGCGCTGGACGGAGAAGACTGAAGCTACTATCCGCATGAGCAAGTGTACCGCGGATCAACAAGTCACTTTTGCTACCGGATTGTTTTTCGATGAAGCTCTGACTTGGTGGAACCTGCAAGCCCAAACTTTGGTTGATGATGTCGCTTATGGCTTAACTTGGGAGGAACTAAAGGAAAGAATGAGAGAGAACTATTGCTCTCGCGCTGAACTCCAAAGGCTGGAAACGGAGTTCTGGCACTTGACCATGGAAGGTGCTGACATTAATGGATATACTCGAAGGTTCCACGATCAGTCTAGAGTGCTTCCCTACATGGTGACTCCCGAATTCAAGCACGTTGAACGCTACATTTGGGGACTGGCCCCAGAGTTTCGTGGCATGGTGACGTCGGCCAAACCACAAACAATCACCGAGGCTGTAACTCTGGATGTCAGCCTTACTAAAGATTGTGTTCGTATGAAGAAGTTATCGTTGAACCCAACAGAGAAGACCGAGACACATGCTGAGTCGTCCGGTGACAAGAAGAGAAAGCATACGAATCTGAATCAAGCAACTCGCAACAACAAAGGTTTCAACAACAAGAAGCGTGACGCTAACCCGCCCCAGGAGGCGAAAACCCATGCAACCAAAGCATACCAAGGCTCCATGCCTAGATGCCAAAAATGTAAGTTTCATCATGAAGGAGCTTGTCGCATTCCAAGGTGCGACAAATGTGGTAAGTTGGGTCATCATGCAGAAGACTGTTGGGGAAAAGGAAAGAACCGGAATGGAAATGGTGCTGGTAACAAGAATGGTAACGGTAAAGGGCGGAACCAAGGATGCTTCAGATGTGGAAGCAATGATCATTTCATGAAGGACTGCCCAGAAGGAAACAATGCTCAGGCTCGAGCATTTGTGATTGGAGCAAAGAACGCACGCGAGGACCCTAACGTGGTCACCGGTACGTTTCTCATTAACAATCACTTTGCATCCATATTATTTGACACTGGCGCCGATTATAGCTTCATGTCTGTGGAATTTAAACGCATGCTTGGAATAGAATCTAGTAGATTAGAAATTCCTTATTCCATAGAACTAGCCAATGGTAAACTTATTGAATCGGGCGAAGTTGTTAGAGGCTGTACACTAGAACTTGGGGAACGAAGATTTAGCATCGACCTCTTACCTATTCAATTGGGTAGTTTCGATGTAGTAGTCGGCATGGACTGGTTGTCCAAGAACAAAGCTGAGGTTATTTGTCATGAGAAAATCATTCGCATCCCTTTGGCAAATGATGAAACTCTCATTGTACATGGAGAAAAACGAAACGCGCCTCTACGAATCATCAGTTGTATGAAGGCACAGAAGTGCTTAAGGAAAGGATGTGTTGCCTTCCTAGCACACGTGGTAGATAAGAAGGCTGAGGAGCCGAAACTCGGAGACATTCCTGTGGTGAAGGAATTCCCTGATGTTTTTCCCGAAGATCTGCCAGGACTACCTCCGCAACGACAAGTCGAATTTCATATAGACTTGGTTCCAGGAGCCGCTCCTGTAGCCAAGGCACCCTATCGACTTGCACCATCCGAAATGCAAGAATTATCTACACAACTCCAGTAGTTGTTGGATAAAGGATTTATAAGGCCAAGCTTCTCGCCCTCGGGAGCTCCGGTATTGTTTGTGAAGAAGAAGGATGGAACTATGCGGATGTGTATCGACTACAGGGAACTAAACAAGCTCACGATCAAGAATCGGTATCCACTACCGAGGATTGATGACTTATTTGATCAATTGCAAGGATCAAGCTACTATTCCAAGATCGATCTTCGATCTGGATACCATCAGTTAAGAATCCAAGAAGAAAGCGTGCCAAAGACTGCATTCAGAACGCGATATGGGCACTACGAATTTCTTGTGATGACGTTTGGGCTGACGAATGCACCAGCGGTCTTTATGGATCTGATGAACCACGTATGCAAACCATATCTCGATAAATTCGTGATTGTATTTATCGATGATATCCTGATTTATTCACAAACGAAAGAAGAGCACGAGCAACATCTCAGAACCATCTTGGAACTACTGAAGAAGGAGAAGCTTTATGCAAAGTTCTCGAAATGTGAATTCTGGATTCGCGAAGTACAATTTCTTGGTCACGTTGTGAATGAGCAGGGCATTCATGTAGACCCGTCCAAGATAGAAGCAATAAAGAATTGGGAAGCTCCCAAGACCCCAACCGAAGTACGACAATTTTTGGGATTAGCGGGCTATTACCGACGTTTCATCGAGAACTTCTCAAAGATAGCTCAACCGCTAACGACCCTTACACAGAAAGACAAGAAATATGACTGGGGTCACAAACAAGAAGAAGCCTTCCAGTTACTTAAAAACAAGCTCTGCGATGCACCAATACTATCATTACCCGAAGGCACTGAAGACTTCGTGGTATACTGCGACGCCTCACGACAAGGCTTGGGTTGCGTGCTCACGCAACGCCAAAAAGTCATCGCTTACGCTTCGAGACAATTGAAGGTTCATGAAAGAAACTATACCACTCACGACTTGGAACTAGGTGCGGTGGTATTCGCTTTGAAGATCTGGCGACACTATTTATATGGTACTCGATGTACAATTTTCACAGATCACAAAAGCTTACAACACATATTTGATCAGAAGGGATTGAATATGCGCCAGCGGCGATGGGTCGAGCTGCTAAACGATTACGACTGTGAGATCAAGTACCATCCTGGAAAGGCAAACGTTGTACCGGACGCGTTGAGCCAAAAAGAAAGGGTTAAGACCCTAAGGGTTCGAGCGTTAGAAATGACCATTCGAACGAACCTCACTGCACGCATTCGAGATGCACAACAAGAAGCTCTTAAAGGAGAGAACCGTAAAGCTGAATACCTACGGGGTATGCTGAAATACATGGTGCCAAACGAAGAGGGAGCCTTATACTTCAAGAAGCATATTTGGGTTCCACTCTATGGTGGCATACGAGAAGTCATCCTTGATGAAGCGCATAAATCGAGATACTCGATCCACCTAGGGTCGGACAAAATGTATCAAGACTTGAAGGAATATTACTGGTGGCCGAGACTTAAAAGCGACGTTGCTGTTTATGTTGGAAAATGCCTAACCTGTGCTAAGGTTAAGGCTGAATATCAGAAGCCGTCCGGCCTACTACAACAACCAGAGATTCCCGTGTGGAAGTGGGAACAAATCTCGATGGACTTCATAACGAAATTACCCAGGACCCCGAGAGGGCACGATATGATTTGGGTAATAGTTGATCAATTAACGAAGTCTGCGCACTTCCTACCGATCCGAGAAAAAGACAGCACTGGAAAGCTTGCTGAAATATACTTAAGGGAAATTGTGGCACGACATGGAGTGCCAATCTCAATTAATTCAGACAGAGATGGACGCTTTGTCTCAAGAATCTGGCAATCATTTCAGGAAGCCTTTGGATCTCAGTTAGATCTAAGCACGGCATTACATCCACAAACAGACAGCCAGAGCGAACGGACTATACAAACGCTAGAAGATATGCTTCGCGCATGTGTCATGGATCTGGGCGGCAGCTGGGATACTCATCTACCTTTAGTTGAGTTCTCCTACAATAACAGTTATCATACGAGCATAAAAGTCGCGCCGTTCGAAGCTCTGTATGGCCGCAAATGCCGATCGCCCTTATGTTGGGCAGATGCCGGAGATAAACGTATGGTTGGTCCTGAACTTGTACAAGAGACAACCGACAAGATTGCGCAGATCCGATAGCGCATTAAGGCGGCTCGAGATCGAAAAAAGTGCTACGCTGATCCAAAAAGAAAATCAGTAGAATTCGAGGTGGGAGACAAAGTGTTGTTAAAAGTCTCACCTTGGAAGGGCGTAGTCAGATTTGGAAAGCGTGGAAAGCTGAATCCACGATACATCGGACCATTTAGAATATTGAAAAGAATTGGTACCGTGGCATACAAGTTGGAGTTACCGGAAGAACTTAACGGAGTACATGATACGTTTCATGTATCCAACCTGAAGAAGAGTCCAACACAAGAAAACGTGATCATCCCGATGGATGAAGTGCATATTGATGACGCCCTCCGATTTACAGAACAACCCGTTGAGGTTACCGACTGGAAAGTCAACAAGACCAGGAGGAGCAGCGTAAAACTTGTCAAAGTACGTTGGAGCTCTAAGAACGGACCCGAGTACACATGGAAACGTGAAGACCAGTTCAAAGAAAAGTATCCCCACCTATTCAAGAAGACTCCTGCGAGAGTTAGCTCAGCCTGAATTTCGGGACGAAATTCCTTTAACGGGGGGAGACTGTGACAACTGGCACAAACCGGTAATTTCCGTACACTTTAGTTATTGCTTAATGACTGCAATTATGTGCTTAATTGTCAGCAATGTCTGAACACATACTAAACAAGTGAATTCATGCACGTTGTATACTATGAAATATTACTTTATGCATAAACAAGAGCGTTGCGTCAAAAAAAAATACTAAGTAAACTCACCGGTAAGACACACTGTGTCAACAGAACTGCAGAAAACAGTTAGTCAATAAAATTGGAGCCTAGGTGTAGGTCCAACAACAAGAATACATTAAAACCCAAGAGTACATATAAGGGTTTAATAGATATACTCTCCGGAAGCAAAAATAAGCACTAAAAAGCACCCGAAACGCACTTTAAGTGCAGAATTTTGTATAATTCAGCAATAATTCAGCTTTTAGCACACGAATATTATGCAGAAAATATAATTTTTCAGTCAGAATGTTTCCCTAAGTGTCGGGAATCGAAAGTGTTACAAAAAGGTACTTATTAGACACTAAAAGGTGTAATTTAGCACTTTAACGAACCAGTGTCTAACCGAACAACCGGACTTAACCCGGAACATAAAAATAATGTCAATGACATTGTTTTTCTTTTTCTAAGCCAGTCAGGGTCCCCGAATACCCTAACACCCGCTATTTTACATAGCACTCTAGTAACTTAATTTAATTCCAAATAAATCATACCTAAGCACTAACTATCAAAGTTGGAATCCAACCATAATACCCCACCCCCCTTGACCGATCGGTCACCATATGGGGACACACTCTTACAAATTTTGATTATTTTAATTGAGATTGTCAAATATCTTGGTGACACTATATCTAATGGATAATTAGATTAAATGGTCTACAAATAAGACCTTGAGGTTACACATTTCCATAAACACCACTCAACAAAAATTTCACCTTTTCCTCCCCTCTCTTTGATTCTCGGCCGAGAGCCTTCACATACACCCACCCACTTTCAATTTTAGTCTTGCATTTCCAAGCATACACAAAGGAGAAGGATCTCATACAAGGAGGCTCGGTGCTTACGGATTGCCAAGGACCTCACCACAACGCTATTAACCACCCGTTTTTCGTCTAGTTTCTTCCCTAGCCACGAGCTAGTAGTAAGTGACTCTAAACACCCTTTTGATCTTGTTTAAAGTGGTTAATAAGAAATTTAACGGGTAAAAATCATAAACACTAGAGATCAAAGTTTAAAGTCTTGCTAAGAAGATGAACTAGGTGGATAAAAAGAAACTAATAGTGTAAAATTTATGGAACTTGTTTTGTTATGATTATTTTATGTTGTTTGACGCTAGTAGTAGAACGGATCGTCATCTAACCAGGCTAGGTCATGTTCATGAAACATGAACTAGTGTTATGTTAAATAGAAAAGTTGCAAGATGACGAATCTTTCCACAACATAAACATGAACTTGTGTAAAAATAGTTTTTCTTACAAAATGGAGTTCTAAACTAGTAGATCTAAAGATCTACAAGTGGTATTTTCGAAGGACCAAGTAAAATATATACAAGTCTTATTTTAAGTCGGGTCTTTCATGAACTAGAGGTGTTTTTGTGAACAAACAAGTGTGTGGACACTTGTGTAACAAAAGTTTTAACAAAGAAATAATTTTTGTAAAAACCGACTAGAAGTTGTAAAACTTCATGTTCTTTAAAAATAAGATTTCCAAGAAACCAACTTTATTTTTAGAGATGGAAAAACCTACTAAATGTGTTGAAGAGTTACTACACATTTTTACACAACTTGCAAGTTCATGTGATTGCGATATATGTTTATGTTGGACTAGTTTGATGATGATTGGAAATTGATTGGTTGAATTTTTAAAAGAAAATGATACGCTAGTAAGCGTGGCCACCTCCAGTTACAGAGGAAACTCTGGCGAAATTTTCCCAGAAAATAACACTTAGAATATTTTTGGTGACAAGTGTTATGAATATATTTTTGACTTGTTTTCCAAACAAACTTCACCATGATTTTTATTACTAAATTACCAAATACCGGAGGTGGATTTTCATAAATAAAACTTGTTAAATATATATTTAGAATATATGTTTATCGCTTGTGTGATTATGTGAATATTTTATGAACTAGGTATATATTATTTTTAGAGTAAAAATAATATGACTTGGAGATACTCGTAACGAGTAAAAATACAAAAGAATACACATACAACATACAAGATACATAATTCGGGTGCAAAGTGCAAAACATGAGATACTTATATTAATTTTTGAGAAAATAATATAAGTAACACTACGTCAAAAAAGGCCTACGGCCACACATATCTCAAAACCGCCCTGCCACACATTTGAAAAATAGTGTGGCGAAACGTCATTCATAACATTTTAAAACATCTTTAGCCACATATTATATTATTAATGTGACAATTTGATATTAGTTCAAAACCTTTAGCCACAATTTTCAAAATAAAATGTGACATTTGCTAGCAAGTCTAGCCACAACTCGAAAAGTGTGGCCAAATGTGACCTATTGCCACGTTATTTGATTGATTTTTTAATTCATGTGACGAAAACACATATTTTCGAAACCTTTAGTCATATTTTAAATAAAAAATGTGACAATCATTAGCCACACTAGAAAAGTGTGGCAAAATATTGCTAACCGCCACAGTAGATCTTTTAATGATGTGACTAAAAGATAATACATATTGCCACTTACGAGTTTGTATGACTAAAGAACAGTGTTTATTAGTCACTTATACATTTTTAGATGTGACTAAAACTTATCAAATGTTCATGATAAAAGAAAAAAACGTGACTAACTAGCCTGTCGTCACACTTTAATTACTTTATGTGACGATCTTTGATTACACACAAAATTTTCAATTCCCTGCTCATCCTTTCATCAAGCTCCATTCTTTTCACTCCGCCTACTCATCCCTCCAGTGCCTTCATCTGCAATCAGCTAACTCCTTTCCCCTACAGAATAGTCCTAATTTTGAAATAAGAAACCCTAGTTTTACGGAGGAAGACAAATGTAGAACTTTTGTATTTCTCCGAGATCAGTGATGCAGGATGATTTCACTTGCTAAGAATCTGAAGATGGAGGCGATGAATATGTAGATCTGATAGCGATGACTCCTATAGAGAGAACGACGTTGCATTACCAGCTGCTCTTTTAAGGTACAACGTTATTGTACAGGTTAATGGGATGGAATTAGGCATTCGTCTTGACATAATTTTGTTTAAATTTCATAGAACTGTCAGGAATTCGTGTTATATTCCTTTGTGTAATTTGTTTCTAGGGTGGGCTCTATATAGCAGTTCTACTAATACATCTTGCCTCATATCATATATTTGAGGACTCTGTCATATTTCAACAAATCTATGGGTGAGGTAGTTAGAATATTGCATATTGCGTTGAGTTTTTGTTATAATGTCGTACAATGATTTGATCTGGTATATTCCAATTCGGTTTATGTTTGATTTGATTTTTTGCATCTGGGTCATATTGAATCCGGATTCGAATCTGTTACAGGATTCGCGAACGTTTCGAGATGACAGATGGTGCTGAAATTGTTTGCAGTGAGGTGGTTTGTAAGGTGGAGGAGGAGAAATGTGGTTCTAGTGTGAATGCAGTCGATGGTGTTGGTACTGTTGATTATAATGTCAGTGGTAATGGTACTTGTAATGGCAACGACGATTTTGCCTGTGACTGTGAACGTGAGTGTCGAGGTGAGTGTTGGTGAGTTTGGTGATGTAGGTGGTGTTAATGTTGAAGTTGAGCAGTTTAATGGTCATCTTGACAAGGTCTCAGGGGAACAAAAGACAGATGTTAAGAGCACCGAAGAAGTGGATGATACTGGTTCGGGGCTTACCAAGTCAACTTTGAACATTGTATAAATCTCTAGAATGACTGGTTCTGAGTTTGAGTATGCTATTAAGCCGTCTGATGTGACAGTTACTACAAAACCCTATATGATTCTTGATGCAACTACTTCAGAGAATCTTGAAGTATTTGAGAGCATTGTAAATGGGGACTCTAAAGGGTACCAGTTAAATTATCCTGTTCATATAGAGGTAGGAATTTCGACTAATTTACTTCTATATGAGTTGATTTGGGTGAAAGGGTGAAATGGGTTGGAATTTCGACAACAACAAGTGTTTTGCTATGGGTCACGGATGTTAAACAGCAACATTGTTTTGCTATAAAACCATGTTAAAATAGCTGCTGTGTTTAAATGGGTCACGGATGTCCAACACATTATGCATAAAAACACCCAAAATACATAAGGTGCACGCCTCAGACCTCAAAAATCCCAAAGAAATGTGCTTTTCTTGCGCTTTATGGAAAAAGCGCGCCTCAAGTGCCCTGAGGCGCTGAGACTTGCGCCTTAGTGCAGCTCGCGCCTCAGGCGCGCTTTTTAAAACCCAGCTTAAAACAGCAGCAGTGTTTTGCTATAAAACGATATTTTAACGGGTCACGGATGTTAAAACAGCTGTTGTGTTTTGCAATAAAACGACGAGGCGAGGGGTGTAGAAACAGTAGCCGCAGTAGCTGAACTATTAAAACAATTGTTGTTATTACAGTTTAGATACGGTTGCTGCTGTTTTAACACATCACGCTGCGTCGTTTTATTACCAACATTTTGTTTACATATTTGCTTTTGATTATGCTGCCAATGGCCATACAAATATTGACTCTAGATTTGGATCCAATGGTCATGGCCACAGGAACAGTGACCCTTATGAGAAAGACGATGGCAAAATTCGTTGGCCGCCGGACGCCTAACCGATTGCCGCCCGCTCCATCAGGTTCGGGGTACAGGTATTAGATGGTAGTTAAGGAGAAGTTAGAACTGCTGATGTATTCTTATTGGGCCATATCCCGGATCTGTATATTTTGCACTTTCTTGAAATGATGTTATGGTGTGTTTTGTACACTGACATTCATTGTAGATTAAGAATGCACTTTGGTAGTTTGGTGGTGTTTTTGCAGTTAATTATTTTTCTAAAAGGATGTTGAATAAGATTGGTTGGTTTCGTTAATGAATTAATACAAGATTATACTAAGGTAACAAACATACTAATCTGGCCATAGTAACCATGCAGAAGTGACTTCAAACCATTTTTAGAGGTAAACGCATATCGAAATTGACCCATTGATGATGGTGAGTCCACATGCTTATCTTGCATTGAAAATGCCCTACTTATATATTTTTTGGATTTTAAAAAACCATTAGTTATTAAGGTAGTCTGATATAAAACTTGGCTTTCTATACGAAAAGGTCCCGATTTTAAAATTCTCGTTAGGCCTCAAAAAAGGTTGAGCCGGCCCTAGTTATGACAAAAATATCTCTTTCTAAGACCAAAGGGTATGGGGGTCGTCCCCTCCGTCCCCGGCGTCGCACACCGCCCCCCGGCGGGTCGTCGCGTCTCTCACGGCTTCTCCGAGACGTTGGAGATGAGCCAAAATTGTGCGGCCCCTTCATTAATTGCCTTTTGATAACGTCTAGTTTAAAAAAAATTATTTAATTTAAAACCTATATAAATACCCACATATTTAACCATTTTTATACAAAAATTCACCCACTTTCTACAAACAACTCCCTTTACACACCATTTTTATACAGAAATTTACCCACATTCTCAAATAATATTCTCTAAAAAATACACAATGTCATCTTCCTCTTCATCGGGTTCGACGGACACCATGGAAACCGTAAAATATTTTATAAACAAGGTGGTAGCCGCGACACAACTAATTCTGGAAGAAGAGGAGGAGGAGGTTTCGTCACAACCACGAAACAGGAACCCATACATCGAGCGAGACCGAGAAAGTTAGTTATATTTTTATTCTTATGCAATGGGGGGTTTGTGGTTTTTGTGTGTGTGTGTGTGTGTATATGTATGTATTTATTAAGAAATAGATCTTAATGGGTTTTAAAGGATCATAGTGGACAACAGTAGACCATACATGTCTTAATGGACCAGATTGGGCCTTATTGTGTCACAATGGGAAATAATAGATCATACATGTCTTAATAACCCATATTGAGCTTTAATGGATTGCGATGGACATTAGTAGACATCGTACATGTTCTAAGGGACAATATTGGGTCTTAATGAATCATAATGGCCAATGGACATATATGTGTTAATAGACTATATTGGTCCTTAGTATGTTTAATTGGACTATATTGGGTCTTAATGAATGATAATGGATAATAGTAGATCATGCATGTTTGGATGGACCATATTGGGCCTTACTGGATCACCATGGACAATAGTAGACCATACATATTTTAATGGACCATATTGTGCTTTAATGGATCACGATGAACAATTGTAGATCATACATGTCTTATTGGACCATATTGAACCTTAATGAACCACGATGGACAATACTAGATAATACATGTCTTAATGACTCATAATGGGCCTCAACGGATCATAATGGACAATAGTATATCATACATGTCTTAATAGACCATATTGGGCCTTAATGGTTCTAAATGGACAACAGTAGATCATACTTGTCTTAATGGACCATATTGGGCTTTAATAGATCACAATGAACAATGGTAAATCATGCATGTCTTAATGAACCATATTAGGTCTTGATGGATCACAACATATAATATTAGATTATACATATCTTAATGAAACATCTTGGGCCTAATAGATATAAATGGACAATAGTAGACCATACATGTCTTAATGAACTATACTAGGCCTTAATGGATCACAATGAACAATAGCATAATGGGCCTTAATGGATCACAATAAATTATAGTAGATCATACATGTCTTAGTGGATCACAATGGACAATAGTAGATCATATTAATGAACCATAATGGGCCTTGATGGACCACAATGGACAATAGTACATCATACATGTCTTAAGGTATGTTTGGCATGGGGCTTTTAGGAGCTTTTAGAAGCTTCTAGCTTTAAACTTCTAAGAAAAAACTTATACTCAATAAAAAGCCTTGTTTGGTTAAAGGAGCTTGAAGCTTTTAGATTAGAAGCTTGAAGCTTTTGGTTGAACGTTCCTACTAGTAGCATCTAGAAGGAGCTACAAGCTTTTAGGGAAAAAATAACGATTTTAACCTCTAAAGATAACAATCTTTTTAATGCACAAGCTTTTTAAATTTTTAGTTATGTCAATTTTGGTTATTTTATACATTTTATTAAAAGCTTCACATACTCTGCCAAACACCAAATATATCTAAAAAGCTATAGCTACTAGCTACCAGCTTCCAATCACCAGCTACTTTTGCCAAACATACCCTTAGTGGACTATATTAGGTCTTAATGTATACCATATACTACCTTGAAGCAAGTTGTACCGTAACCAGGGGCCGACCTACATAGTGGTTAGGGTGGGCGGCCGCACCCCTTGAAAAAAAATTAGTATATATTTTAGGCAAAAAACCCGACCGCACCCCTTGAAAATATGGTTGAACACCTCATCCGCACCCTCAGTAAATAATTTATGGGTCCACCACTGACCGTAACTTTGCATTCTTCTGCACATTTAATCATACCCATTTTCTCACAATTACGACTGATTTTTGGTTGAAACCATAAACCAAACCATACTGTACGGTTTATAAAATTCTTAACTGACCGACCGAAACTTTATAAATAATGTCTGCTTAACGTTTTTGTTAACCGGTTTAGAAGATTTTACGGTTTTAAACCGAAGTATAAACAACCATAATAATTGTTAGTACCCAATTCTCTTGAGATTTAACTTTTTTTTTAATTTACTTAGATGATCTATTACTAAATTTTTTACTTATTCAATTTCATTAAACTTTCAATTTCGTCTAAAAATTATTCATGTTTCCCACCTCACCAAAATCATCCCCGCCCAAATTTCCCAATTTTATCAAAAACCCAAATTCCCCCTAATCCTTAACACCTAAACTGAGCATTTGCCCTCCAACATCCCTCTCTCTGTCTCGCTATCAATCAACCAACAATGTGCATCGATTATTTGAGATCTCCGTGACCCACAGCTTCAAGCGGTGGTGTTGCTCAAGTGCTAAGAACTGTCTCTTGAATTCTATTTTTTATTCTTGTTCTTCGATTGAAATCTATGCATAATTTTGTAATCTATACTAGTGTTAGGGTTTCAATATGCAAAGATCGACTCCTTCTGCTGTACGACATCTTTCTTTGTCCAACGCAATAGATCTCGGATCCAAACGTAAACCGAAAACCTCTGTGCTCATGCTGTCGATTGAAGAATCGGTGGTGGTGCTTCTAGGAGCGTGGACAAGCATGTATGTATGTGTGTACGTATAGATCCTTGGTAGCATTTGTTAATTACTCATTAAATTTTAAACAAAAAAATGCAGATTTATCAAGGTGCGAAGTTGATTTGGGATTCAAAAGGTGAAAAGATGCAGAAATGAGTTGAAGAATTAATGGAAGCAGAACAAAGAAGAAAATCGTCTGGTGTTTGTTGGTGGGTCGCTGGTGTTTGGAGCTGTTTGACCGGAAACCGGATGTCGGGTAAAAATGTATGCTTGTAGATGATACTATGTGTTTACTTTGGGTCCATTTTGTGATTTGCTAGATGTAAAGAGATTAATTGTGATTTGCTATGTGTTTATAATGGTGTAAGAGGCAACCTGTAAGGATCACATGTCCTTCTTTTCTCCCGGTTATCCAAACTCATAAATCTAACCCACAATTGGTGATTTTCAGTTAGAGGTTTACCTTTGTTCCTTTATATGCATACTTGTATTAAAACTGTTAACAATTTTTCTCAGTTGGTTTGGTTTGGTTTGTTAACCATGAATAAAGTCATAAACTACATCAGTAATTAAGATGGCTTACTATATTTTTATGACAAAGAGGTTAATTGTGAATTCTAAAAGGTTTAATTTGTGTGCATAAACTTGTGATCATTTAAGTTGCAGAGAGGCTAATTGTGATATGGATTGGGGTACTGATGGTGCAATGGGAACTTTATAAACATTGGTTCAATAGGTACTGCTTTTGTAAAATTAGTTAATTGGGAAATTTAAAAGGTTTATATAATTTCGTTATTTTTTGGTAATTTTATAATTAGTCATTATAGTTATTTAAATATATATATATTTAATATATTAATTAAAAAATTATATAAACAATGGGCTTGTTTAGGCTCGTGAGCCGGCTCGAGCTCGATAAGTGAAGCTCGGGCTCGTTTACTAAACAAGTTTATTTTTAGGCTCGGGCTCAAACTCGTTTAAGCTCGGCTCTATTCGAGTCGAGCTTAAGTAGCTCGTGGGTTAGCTCGGCTCGTTTGCACCCATGGAACCACTCCAGTTTTTAGATTCCATTTCTCATTATATTAGATGCTTTTGTTTGTATCCGATTTTTTTTAATTACCTTGTTAAATGTGTGCAGCTTTTTACTTGTGGAGATGGATCATTTGGTCAACTTTGGCTGGGTGATTACATGTCATAAAGTTCTCTTCACTGATAAAAGTATCACATCTTGCCTAAGGTATGTTTACCAAATCATGCTGGCAAAAAAACCTATTAAGATTTAAGACTTCTAATGATGCCATATTTCCAGGTAAAAAGCACCCTTGTTCTTGTTATTGCCATATGTGGTCTCTTTTTCACTTTTTTTGCCGAGGCCTATGAAATTGGTTTAAGTGAGTGTTGATTGTAGTCTTCTGAATAGCTTCAATTTTCGGAGATTTTTAATAGCTATTCAGGATTAGGGATGAGCTCGGTACCGAAAATCCCCAAAAGTAGGTACCGGTACGGTACTGAATCAGGATCATAAATGAACAATAATAAATTAATATTACATGCTACACATTTGATTCTTGAAACAATTCTTATTGCCAAACTTTGTTTATTGAGTGGTATATGATATTTGTTTCGTTTCCTTAGTAATGCAGGTGCATATACTGTATTTTTACTTACACCACCAGCTTGCCACTCACCTCATTTCTTTAAGATCAATCCAGATGTTAAAAGGTTTTAGAGCTTCTCCTTTAGTCTTATATGTGAGCCACTTTAGGATATGTTAAGTTTTGAGTTAAGTTATTTCAACAAAGGCTTCTAAAAATAAGAAGTGTAAGAAGACATTTTAGAGTGACAAGTGTCCAAGAACCCCCCCCCCCCCAACCCGAACCAAACTAAATGCTAAAAAGTAAACCATAAAGCTAAACCACACAACTAAATGCTAAAAAAATATCTAAAAAACACACAATTTTTTTAATATATTTTTTTAAAAAATCGCTACTTTTCGTCACCCAATTTTTTTTGGGTGTGGGAGGGGGGGGGTTAGGTTTTTGGGTGGTGGTGGGTGTTTAGGTTTTTTTTTTGGTGTAGTGGGTTTTTTTATGAGCCTTTGTACACTTATTTTTTGGAGCTTTTGTTTTTTATCCTAAATCGTTAAGTTTCATGAGGTTTTTTATAGCCCATTTATTACTGTAAATGTGATCTAAAAATAGACTTTCCATCCAAACATTTTGCAAGTAAAATGCTCATAAATTATAATCTAGGTGATACCGCTACACCTGCCTTCTGGTGATACATCAATCGACAGAACAATACAGATAGATAGAACAAGTGATCAGATTGAGGCTGGAAAAACAAATGGTTAACAAAGTAACAATAAGGTATGTCATATGTATATCTATGCATGTGGGGAATACTTATTCCTCGTTTATTGAAGATGATAAGTAGAATATTTTATAATTATTGTGTAGAATCGTGCAAGGAATCCAATGGGGGGCGGATACTTTCAGCAAGGTTACCGCTACACCTGCCTTCTTGTGATACATCAATCGAGAGAACAATACAGATAGATAGAACAAGTGATCAGAATCTCAGATTGAGGCTGGAAAAACAAATGGTTAACGAAGTAACAATAAGGTATGTCATATGTATATCTATGCATGTGGGGAATGCTTATTCCTCGTTTATTGAAGACCATAAATAGTAAATTTTATAATTATTGTGTAGAATCGTGCAAGGAATCCAATGGGGGGCGGATACTCTCAGCAAGTTTATCAAGCCCAACCGGTGTGCCATAACAGTCGGATTCTATAGTTGAGTACATTGAAGTTGAAGAGAAATTGTTGGCCTAAAAACAAAAAATGTGGACTTTGTGCAGGCTGCTAGTCTCCTCCATGCAATTGAGGCCATGTATAATGGTCTAGAGCGAGCCAGTTTCTCAGAAGGTAAATCGCTCCTTGTCTTAAATGGTGCTGGCGAAGTGGGATCGCTCTTGATTCAGGTTAAACAAAATCAAGAAGTTAAATGCTCAAATACATACATACTAATTATCTATGTTTGACCCGTACTTTGATTCCTTCAGGTCACTATGCTGCTGATTCAGTTACCTGCTGCAATTGATGGGGCTAGTTACCTGCTGAAGTTGATGGGGCTGGTATGTGCTATTGTTGGCACATATACATCGCTTACAAGCATGCCTGCTAGCAATAACCCAATTTCTACTGTTGTATATAATTAAACCCCAGGTGCTAGTTCCAGCAAAGGTAAACAAGGCTTGATCTATCTTGTTTATCTATTGTCGATGTGGCGTCGAATCAGACAAGGAGCAAGAATAAGAAAGAAGCGTGAAAAAGTTTTTAGTTTGTATACAGTCGTTTCCCTTTGAAATTTTTGTAGATAACTTTTGATTAGAAGTTTATGTTTAAGTATTTAAATTGAAAACTTATGTATGAATTTGGGTTTATTATTGTTAATAGAATTTGGTTTTTAGGGTTTCCCATGTTTGGTGTTGTTTTATTTTAGAAAAAAATTGAAAATAAGCTAATTACATGACAATGGCCACATAAAACCACAATAAATATGTGTGACCAAAGGTTAGCAAATAGCCACATTTAAAATTATAAAATTTCAGGTGACTATACATAATCATTCACCACACTTGTCACTTTGTTAAAAATATGTGTGACAAAATGTATATAACAGCCACACCTAAAATTACAAATGTGTGTTTAGAAATAGTTTTTAGCTACATTTCTAGTAAATTCATGTAGCTGTTGCCACCCTTTAACCACATAATGCTTGATTTCAACAACCCATTCACCATATTTTTTATAGATAAATGTGGCAAAAGCTAACATTTTAGTGACTATATAACAGAAACGGTCACACTTAAAGTAATTCATGTGGCCGTTGCTAACATTTAGCCACACTTAATGGGTAAAAGCTTGACTAAAACAACCCTTTTTGCCACACTTTTTTTTAATTGATGTGGCTAAAACAAATTTTTTTGGTAATTCATGTGACTATATAGTAGTAACGGTCACACTTAAAGTAAATACATGTGACTGTTGCTATCCTTTAGCCACACATAATGGAGGAAATGTTAAATTTTAACAAAAAGTGTTAGTACCCTTTAGCCACACTTTTAAGTTCTACGACCACTAAAAAGTGTGTGTGGCCATATGATACCTACGATGACTTGAGCTTTGGTCACACTTGACCTGAAAAAAATATGTATGGCGAAAGCCATATCGTCACACTTTTTTTGTGTGGCTGTATCTCTATTTTGGCGTAGTGTAAGACACTTAGTTAAAAATATAAAAATATTTTTAACACAAGAATATATACACAAAAGAGAGTGACTGTACTTGTGCGACACAAGTCTCGTGACTAACGTTAAGAAAACGCGTATAGGTTACGAAGTTAATTAAGCAAATCCGGTGAAGTTTACGACGCACAGGAACGCAAAGTTGTGAGTTCATGCTCCCCCTTTTCTTTAACTATATTTTTCAGTTTTTATAACTTCGGGGGTGAAATACATGTGCAAATATTATTATGTCTATTAATGGTATGATAATAAGAAGCACACTTGGTGAGGACGAGTACCAAGTGTGACAAGATATAAGAATACAAGAGGCACACTTGGTGAGGACGAGTACCAAGTGTGATGATATATAAGAATATAAGAAGCGCACTTGGTGAGGACGAGTACCAAGTGTGATGAGATATAAGAATGTAAGAAGCGCACTTGGTGATGACGAGTACCAAGTATGATGCGTTATGAGAAATGATACGAGAAATTGTGTCACGAATAGGGTACATAAGCACCAATAATCAACAATATACCTAGACCGCAGAACAAAAGGTTAGATCTAACAGGTGCCGGGCAGCCACACTCTCGGTGAGGGCGAGAATCGAGTAGTGCTTTCGTGTCTCAGAATATACCAATTAAATGCCTAAGGTTTGGTGACTTCCTATGTCGTGTCACATGTTAATGGCTTTGCAACCCATTAACAGTCCTGATACTTACAGGAATACTTTATTTACATATAATTCATACCATACTAAAACTTGATTAATACTTGAAGTACGTAGGGTACTCAAGAAAAACTTGAATTAAATATTGAGTACGTGGGGTACTTAAGAAGATGGGAATTATACTTGAGTACGTGGGGTACTCAAGAAAAACTTGAATTATACATGAGTACGTGGTGTACACATGAATACTTGATTTATATATGAAAACTTGATTTATACATGACTCAGACTATGTTTTCATACAAAGTATACGAACGTGAAATACAAAACTGCATGAATTCACACCAACATTATGTTGACGTTTTTCCAAAACTCACATGTATTTCAGGTAACTAGGATGGATGTGCGCGTGGTCTTACTCATGCTCGTGGATGTCGCTTGTGTTATCTATAAATAAAGTTGTAAACTTTTAAGACAATGTTTTATGCTGTCTAGCGATGTAAACGCTATCTTATGTTTCAAATTATGGTATTTGAAGTTATTTTCATGAGCATGTAGTATGTTTACCTTTCGTATGCAATGAGAACCTTTCATGATCACACCTCGTGCTTCCGCCGCAGAAAGGGGTGTGACAACCATGACGACTTAATACTTCTCCTTTGTTATAACTCCTCACAGCCTCCATGTAACAACGATCCATTTAAACCAAACACAAATATTATTCCTAATGGTGATAACTTTTTCAGCATATTCAATAGAATTCTCCAACCCAATATTATAATTGAATCCTGCATTGTTTATCTGCAAAAACCTCAAAAAATAAGGAAAAACAATATTGAACTCATATTTGATAAGTAAAATGAGATGTGGGTAGTGTTGATATGATATTACAAGAATATCTATACCACCATAGTTTTCTTTTATCCAAGAACAAAATGTGTCGATTGATTGTTGATCTATAACATCGAGTTGATGGAATACCACTTTTAAGCCGCCTTCTTGTAGGACTTTTGCTGATTCTTCACCTACAGCAGTCTCTCTTGAAGTAAGAACAACGGTTAACCCTTGCAATCCAAGCTAGTGTGCGATTTGAAATCCGATTCCTCGATTTGCACCAGTTACGACAGCTACAAAATTACAAAAGAAAAGACATAAATTAAAGAATCTAAGATGGGCTTGATGTTGTTACCGTCGATTAAGTGCTCCAATGATCAAGAACGTGATGTTTGGATGATCAGAAATCGCTTGAATACTGGATTGCATGAGGAGATTTGAAAGAGAAGCTGGGGTTTCGATGAAGATTAGATCAGAAGGGAGAAGAGAAGAGGAGTACAGGAGAAGAATTAGAAGATCTAGGGTTTTTCAGGAGTGAGATAAAGAGGCTAGATGTGTAAACTGACCACGATGCCTTTGTGAGCAGGCACAGTGCCTTGCCGAATACCCACATCGTTCTAGCCATGCAGTGCCACCGTGCATTGTTAACACGCCAAGTGCCTTGCCCAAGCCCCACATCGTCCCAACTCGATGGGGACGGAACCTTGGGCGGTAAAAGGGAAAAAAGGATGCCCTAAGCTACTGACACGTGACCAAAATATCTTCATTTATTATGTATAATAGATATAATTCCCATAAACCCTGATCCTCATGCCCATGTAAGTAAACTCGGATGCCGCTTATTAAACTCGGAGGTTTAATACCAAAGTCTGACCATATATTCTCTTTTGTAAACTCTGTCCTCTGATTATCAAAGAAATTCGGGCTATTGAACAACAATTAAATCCTGCCATTTTTATTCACACAAGTTCGGACAACATATGTGTTATTATCTATGTATTAATTCAGCAAACAAAGTGAACCTGCCATCCTTTAATTAATTCGAACCACATTGAATAAGCCCAGATTCTTATATATTATGACAGGCCCTTACCCTTTTAACTTCAGCCCAACAAGAAAATCATCTAATTCAGCCCACATGAAATAACTAAATTCGGGCATGTAATAATATATATACAATTCAGTTGGCAGATTTTTGTAGTCAAGTTCAGCACATGCTCCACAATAAAACTTGGACTAATTTATTGTGTATATAACTACGGACCTTGATAACTGGCCCTCCTTTTATAATTAAACACCGAAAAGAAGGAATATATATGGATGTATATACATAACTGATATTGCAAAAGAAACTCGGAATACTTCTTGGTTGATATCAGAATCCTTATTTTATTTGGAAAAGTCATGAAATTCGGACCATATGTCAAAGAAACTCGGAACCTTTGAGATAAACTCGGACCCTATGTACATGTTAATAAACTCGGATCACCCTTAACATACAAACTCGAACATAACCTGCATACATAAGCTCGGAACTAGTTTGCATACATAAACTCGGAATTAGCTTGCATATATAAACTCGGAACCATGTATATAAGTAAACTCGTACATTATGTATACAAACAAACCCGGACTAACAATTACTCACAGATTACAAACACATAGTTTTTTCAATGTAACAGTAGTTCTACGATCAAACGCTAATTTTTACAAACCAAATCAATAGTTTAGCAATTCTAATATATCAATCACATCTCTAGTATCTGACAAAACAATTACTCATTCATACACAAACAGTCACATACTCATTCAAGCATAATCAAGTAAACACGGGGCCATTGTTTGGATTGTTATGGTTTGACTGAAATCAAATGAACAAGAATATCAATCAACGTATAATTGTAAACATTAACATAGATTAATTCTAGGGTTCGTCTTTGAAGGATTGAAAATTCAGAGAGTAGAGTGAATGATTGTGTGTATGATTGTTGTAGAAATGATTAGAGGAAACTGTACTGTGAGATTGTGAGGAAAGCTTAGGGTTTTGTGTTTTATTATAACTCCTCTAATGACCATAACACCCCCTTAATTACATAATTTTCACATAAAGTCCACAACATCTTGTAATTTATAATTAAAGCATATAATTCACGTATTTAGTATGCAACAGATAAGTTTTGTATAAACCGTCCGTTTATAATTATTGTTCGAGTTAACTTGTATGTATTCCAGTAATTCCCCGAATTACCAATGTAGACTCATTTAACTAACCCTTGTTAAATGCAGTGTCATGAATGTTTGTATAAGTTAACTTTGGTTAGGTTAAAGTATTAACCTGAAATTGTGGGTTGTCATAATATAAATATTATTAAAAACCGTGTTATGAATAGTAATGTACAAATAATCAAGGCACAAACATATATGTCATCAAAGCTGACTCACGGTTTAGTTTCTTTACGTCGTTTTTCATTTTTGTAATTTTAATATAATATAATATAATATAATGATTTATAAAATTTTGAATATATCATTGCGATGTGATTACTTTTATCTACGATTTGATAAAGTTTTATTTAAAATTGAACGGGTTAAATATAATTGATTGTTTTTTTTTTTTTCTATTTTTCAATAGAACTGCGTTTTACCTTTGTAACTTAATTGTTCCTATATAATAATTTATAAAGTTTTGAATATAATGTCCGGTTCAAAAGTAATAACGCATATGATTCAAATGAATTTTTCGTTTCAGTTAAGGATCAACTTCAAATATTCAAAACATGAATTCAAATATGTTATTTAAGTTTCACTTTGTTCAACTTTCCAAGTTATCGAGTTAATGATTTGCATATACCATTGCGGGGTTATTAGTTTTATCTACATGATACAAATTTATTCAAAACCATAGAATCAGAAACTCACATTAGCAGTTTTTTCTTTGGATTACACAATGAGTTGTGTGTAACTAAGTGATATATGTGTAAATAAACCTAATACTTCATTAAACTTTTTAGTTTTATTTTGTAATATATGTTTTTCCTGAGAAAACCAAGGAAAGATACCTACTAGTTATTTAAAAGAATTATTATTATTGAGAATAATCAATGATGATAATGCTTTCTATAACAAATATATGTAAGCATTATCACTCACTGAGGTTAAATGATATAATTGTAATGTTTAAAATAGATGCTTTCGGGTTGCAATTTTTTTAGTGTATGCATATATTCGCATATATCACATATGGAAAATAATGAAAATATTATAAAAAAAATTAAATAATTAATTAGACGTGTTTGTGAATTAATTTTCTTTTCAAACAAAAGTTAAAGTTGTTTGAAAGAAATTTGTTTTATAAAACATCAAACTGAAAGTGAAATCACATTAAAAAAACCATACAAACCAAATTATATACACGAATATTGAAATTAAGAATATGATCTTGTTAAAAAAATGTACGATGAAACCTTATAGCGATATGAAAAGAGTCCTAGATGGACTTTTGTAACCCATCCTTATCTATAAATTATAACCCAAAACTTATAGTTTTTTACTTTTGCCACATTTTTAAAATTCCTAATCAATGTTTAAAAAACAAGTTTATACCGGGCGGTGAAACCGGATGCCAAAAGCTTGGCTGGCACCAGTTTATACCGGTATACCGGCACCAGGCCAAATGTTAAAAATTTGGTCTTTTAATCTTTTATTGGTCCAAAAATGGTGACGATTTATCTTCTTAGTAAACCTAGTGCCCAAAAAATACCAATAGTGAATTTTTGAATTATTTTTTATTATAAATTAACGTTTAGAATAAATTTTAGTATGTAATGATGTAGTTTTGGATTATTTTTTTAATTAAAATCGTATTTTATGGATATATAGTGTCAATTAGTCAACTTGGTTGAACCGCCCGGTACAACCCGATTCAACCAGTTAAACCATTCTTAAGTCTAACCCGATACTATTTAAAAACCGATTTTAAAACATTGTTCCTAACATGATGACATACTTTCTTTGTCACTATATCTTTGTCACATAATATTTATTTACAAAGTCAACATGTATATGTTAGCATTGATGAGGTTTTTAAAAAAGTCAATAACCGTCTATAGGGATTGTTGGCCGGTGGCAGTGGAATATTGAATGTGTGAATAAAAATTACAAAAGTACACTAATCCATGAGTTATGTCAAACTACTCAACAATTTCATAATTGAGTTCAACCAAGGTTTATAACTTTAGACAGTGGGGTGGGGGGCTTGGGTTGGGGGCATTGCTCGACACGTGGCAGGTGTGTGATCCATAAGGTGTGGTGTGGCGTGGCGTGGCTTCTGCTGGGTGTGGTGTGGTGTGGCGTGGCTTCGGTTGGCGTGGTCGGCCAAGTGTATTTTGCTATTTTTTTTTAACTTTTTAAACTTTCATTTAATAAAAAAACACACTAATGAAAATAGAAGATTACATATAATATTTTTAAAAACTACAAATAAAATTAAAAAAACTCCGTAAAATAAAAAAAAAAGCCACATAAAATTAAAAAAAAATTAAAACTTAAGATCAAACTAAGATCAAACTCTTGATCACGAGCATCGAACTTAGCTTGGGACGAGAGTGTTCTTGCCCTTTTGGATGAGGTTGACTCACTAGCGGGAGGGACTCTCGCCCATTTCGAAGCGTACCTACAAAATCCCAATAATGCATGTACTTGAACTCGTTCTTCTCATTCTCTCTGTATGCTAGAAAGGCATTTTTGATAAAGTCAACCTCGGTTTCACCGCTCCTTGGCGCGTTCTTCGCCTTATGGAAACCAACGTTTAACGCAGTGACGTGTGTATTTATGTCACCCCCACTTGGACCAGAGGCTATCATTTTCACGATACACATCTGCCCTTCCCCTGAGTGGATATGTGGAAGTACGCTATGATGATCCAAGGCGTATGAACTGATTCTTTATGGAGTCCCAAAAATCTTTTTTTTTTTTCGTGAATTCCCAATTCCAAAAATATTTTCGACATTATAAAAATTATAACAAAAACAATAATATTGTAAACATTAAATATGTTATATAAAAAATAACATGAATCGGATTTTGCGATTCTTCGATCCAACATCTTGTCAAATTAGTTTCTTCTTGAACCATCCACTTTAATTGTGTTCGTTGAGCGGCCACTATTGCTTTCTATTCATCCGTTTTTCTTGTGGCTTCTTTTTTTGCCGGTTTGGATGACGAACTACCAACGTCTTGCGGTTGAGTTTCGGGCACGGAATCAGGTTGGGGAAAGGTTAACTTAAGTAGATGAATCATCGTATGGAAAGTTCGTGTATACACGGTTTCCTAAATACGATGAGATTCGCGCTAGATCGGGACACGATGAGTATACTAAACGGTGTGGCGGTTGTTGTGGATGGCCGCATGTAAGGGGTATTTGGGTAGGGTTTGGTGGTGGACGGTTTTGTGGCGGGCTAGGGTTCGGATTTTCTTGGTATCCAAAGGGATTGTTTGGGCCCTATCAGCGGCTAAAAGGATGCATTGTAGAGGATTAAGTGGGTTGATTTTATAAAAAAAAATATAGAGATATGATAGGAGAAGTAGAGAAGTGGTAAAAAAATAAAAAAAAATGGGTGGGTATTTATAATGTGTAAAAAGAAAATATTTTTTTATTAAATAAAGTAGCCGTTTGGCAACGACTAACCCCAACAGCTACATCGAACCAACCAATCAAAGTCAGCCAAGGCACATTGCCCCCCGCTAGGCTCAATCCCCACACCCTCGGGGCAACGTCATGGCCAACGCTAGCCCGGTGTGGTCTAGCCAGCGTTTCCGGCATTCTGCCGCCCTATCCCACGCCCCACACCCCGCGATCCTATATCGTCAATTTGTGCGCTATAAAATAATTGTCATGTTTGATTTATTTAATTTATCTTTTATTGAAAGAGAATCTTGTAAGTTGCTTTATTTTATTATACATGTTTAATAAATAAACACATGTCAAATTAATGACTCAACAATTCTTGTAATCCAGACTCGGATGAAACCATAGTTTTATTCAGTAACGGTTTGATTGTAGCATACGTGTCTTATTTAAGCCTCACACAAAAATGATTAAGTTATTAATAGTTGTCTTTTGGATGAAGTTTAGAGGGTCAGTATAGTGTGTCAACTTCTTTTCTTCGTATTTATGTTGATTTTTGCTATTATTTTGTTCATTTTGTTCGTTTAAGATCTTTTAATACTGAAAATCAAAAGTAAACAAAGAAACATACTTTTTCTAACATTGGTACTAAAAATGGTTGTTTTATACCTCATTTGATATGATTTATATGTTGCATTTTGTGTATATCATCAGTCGTATCTATGGAAATAATATTGATAAAGACTATTTTGAATAAGTTGGCTGATTTATTTTGGTGAAGATGAAAATAAGCAAGAAATGCACTAATAGATGGAAATAAGCAAGAAATGCACAAATGCTATTAGAGGATAAACGGTGGACAAGACCATACGTAATTTGTATCCTCATACATAAAATACATAGTTGATAAGATTTCAAGGAATTTTATGGTCTAACGCTGTTATGTGGACAGTTGTAAGACTATGCGGAATGGGGCGTGATTTTTGGCGTGGAAGCCTCAACCACGCCGACATACCGGCCCGAGGGTGGCGTGGTGGTGAGGGCGAGGGATTCTTCACCAGCGTGGAGGGTTATTGGGTGGTGACGTGATGACTCTTGATTGGTGGGTATTGTTTGGGTTGTTTTGATTGTTTCTTGTTTAATTTTATTTATTTTTTATTATTTTTTTATAAAAATGTCACTTTAACGTCACTCCCACCCGTGCTTTTTTTACCATGTCTCCTTGCTGGTGTGACTGACGTGACGCTTGTCTCCTCTTCAAGCCCTCCCACTCCATATAGTCTAAGAGTTGTCTTTATAATGTGAAACACTAGAGAGAAGTATGTAGTCAAAACAAAATTTGTTACTGAAATTTGTTGCTGTTACTTGCACGAAAGATTGATATCTTTGACGAAAAAAGCATGGTAATGCTCAAACTAATTTGATTCTAGCAACGATGTTTATTTAATACTTTAACTCTTAGCAAAGAAACACAATAGTTGAACACATTAATATATTGACTACAAATCACTATTTATGTTCAACAATAAATCTGTAGCAAATGAATAAATGATGTTCTACCTAATAATCTTAAAAACTTTTAATATATGCTTTGGATGACACATTTCATGTGTTATTAGGAGTAGTGAGATGTTGGTTTTAATTCCATACTAGTTTTAATAAAGTCGCGCATTGCGGCGAAACATAGTAAATGATAATATAAAACAAAAGTTATTTTAGAATGAAGTTTGTTGTTTAGATAGCCAAACCGTCATAATCGGTTCAATTTATCATCGTACCATTTTATGATACCAAATATATACTCTAATTTGAATATAAATTCATTTTTGACAATATTTATACTTGAATGTCGAAAAAACCAAGCAAAACTACATATTTAAGTTTTTAGAAAAAGTTAACGAATGTAATTTATTTAAGAAATATCAAATTAAATAATAAAAGACATATGATTTGAAAAAAGGAAAAAAGATGATTTAAAAAAAAGAATTGTTATAAAGGAACTATGATTTAAGAAAAGAAAATACGATTTTAAAATAAAAAATATTAAAAAATTAAAAGAAGTTTACGAAAGTAAGGTATTAAAAACTATAAAATTAAACAATAAAGAAAATATGATTTAATAAAGGAAAAAGAATTATTAAAAAGAAAATATGATTTTAAAAAAATAAAAAATATATTTGAGAAAAAAACAATTACTAAAAAATAAAGGGCCATGTTACTAAGAAAAGGAAACATGATTTTAAAATAAAAAAATATTAAAAATGTTTACGAATGTAAGACACTAAAAAATATAAAATTAAACAATAAGGAAAATATGATTTAATAAAGGAAAAAAGAATTATTATAAAGAAAATATGATTTTAAAATAGAAAAAAATACATTTGAGAAAAAAACAATTATTAAAAAATGAAGGGTCATGTTACTATTCATGGCCCTTCACCACTGATATATATATAATGGCTCAACATGCAAGACGGTCACACACACACAGTAATTTGAAACCATTTACCTATTTAGATATGATTTAAATATGTATACCGGATCAAAGTGACAAGCATTACTATTTTAATAAAATAATTTTTTTATTAATGGGTAGGGTTCCTAAAAGAATTAGTGCTTTGTTTAGCTTATTTTGTTTTATGTCATAAGTGGAAACATCTGGATTTTTAACCTAAGATCAAATATGGTTTACCTAATAAGTGGATAGTATTTCGAAATACAACACTAAAAGCTACCTAGCTAACTAGTTACATTAATAAAAAAATAAACGATTAACCAACCATAACCGAATCGAGTTGTTATCATTGTCCGGTTAACTGACATTTCGGTTATGGTTATGGTTTTGAGCAAAATCTGACCCAAACCGGCTCATGCACACCCCTAGTAGGGAGTTCGTTAATTTTGTTACAGTTTGATTTGGTCTGATCATGTAGATGCTATATCGAAATTGGATGAAGTATTGTCAATTGATCATACGAAACATGATGGCATGTGGTGTATTGGCAATGCACAAACTTCTTATGGTTTTCTTTATCTTGATAAAGATGAAGCACAAGGTTATTTTGATTCAGCTTATACTTTCTTTCAGTAGTAGGTTGTTGATGAGGTATTCCGTTTTGAAATTGTTGTTATACTAATAGTATATTACTTGTCGGGTTAAGTTATTCTACAAACACTCCTAATTGTAAGAAGTGTAAGAAAGATTTATACAGTGACAAGTGTTCAATAACCTAAAACTTAAACCCACTATACCACCACCCAAAACCTAAACACACACCCCACCCCACCCCACCCCACCTCCACCCAAAAACCTAAACACCCCCCCCCCCCCCCCTCTCAACAAAAAAAAAATTTTTTTTTTTTTGGTTGGTGATTGGGGGTGGGGGTTTAGGTTTTTGGGTGGTGGTGGGTGTTTAGGTTTTTTTTTATGTAGTGGGTTTTTTAGAAGCCTTTGTACCCTTCTTACAGTTTAGAGCCTTTGTATTTGATTCTAATCCATTAGTTGTCATGTATTTGAAACTTGTAAAGAGTAGGGCACATGTCGGAATCAGATGAATGTAAAAAGTTAATTATGCTATGTTGGTATATGCAGTAAGTCGGTCCTTTTCCATTTGTGTATTACGTTGGCAATCGTCGTCACTTTTTTTTTCTAACGGTGGATTCATTTTTTTTCAAACAGTGTGTCCGTTATTTTTTGGTTGTATGGTATGAAGAGGCACGTGCGAAGCGGTGCGAAGGAGTTGAAAATTAAATGTTAGTCGCGCGAAAAGGTGAGAGTCAATTGGTGGTGGCTGTAGTTAGTTTTTTGTAGGGTTATATAATATAATATGGCATGCTTGTGAGAATTAATGGGATTGTTCTTTTTTTTTTCTTTTTTTTGACAGAGGCCTTAATTTTAAAAATATCAACTTTAACATAATAATAACCCAGATGTCGACTACCCATCCATTAAAAAATGTTCTTCTCGTACAGTTGAGTGTGACATGTTATTTTATTTGGGAAAATCCGGTTAGAACAAAAAAAAATTGAGTTTAAAGTTGTAAAAAAATATAATTAATCTAGTGTCATGTTGTTCAAGGTAAAGGTAATGAGTGTTAGTTCAAAACTTGTGACGCACTGACCCCATCTCACGATACTTGCACAATAGGACCACAACAAATGTACATGTTGATTAATGATGTTGTTTATTGTTAGCTCAATCGAGCTCAAATGGTATTTCCTTATAATTGTTCTTCTGTTTAGATTGTCAATATTATTCTATACCTTTATAATTTTAATATGATATTTGATGACTTGATTGTATGTGTGCTAGACCAACATGCTTAAGACACAGATATGACAACATTACAAATATTATATGATCGTAGAGAGTCATATCTTGAGAAGGAGAAGACTAATTTCTTGAAAGCTGAGATTTTATCCTCTCTTTCTTGGCTAATAATATACCAACAAAGACATACCGCCACGCCAAATATCAAGTACCATCACAACTATTATAACAATACATCATATAGAAATAAGAGCCAAACTCTAACCAAACAAAGCTTTAAATACCATAAATGAAAACAAACCGTGTAGGATCGAATTTCGACCCGAACGAGTCGCGTAGAAGAGTTTTTCACCAAAACAAGAGGCGGAAACAAGTGTTTCGATGTAATTCAGCACATATTCACTTTTAACTGTCGATATTATTGATCTGAAAGACGTTTACAACCTGTCGACACTTCGGCAGCATTTCGTGGCTCACCGGAAGACAACACCTAGAACTATACAAAGTGATTCCGCTCATACGACCTATATACAGGCAGCATGATTCCGCTCATATGGTCATGACACAAAAGCGGAATCACATGTTGACATAAAAGCGAAATCATGCATGCCATATAAGCGATACCTATCACTTTGACAAATGAGCGATACCTAGTTCTAATGCATGTTGACTGAAATCTAACATTTTACAATCTAAACTTTTTGTCTTTTGTGTGATTATGTCATTGTGACATCACTTGGATGATGTCATGATGACATCATGTTTGACCAATCTTCGCAACGAACTGAGACACAACTGAAGACGTAGACGACAGACGGATGCACCAACAAACTCCCCCTCGGATGTTGACGGAGTCTTCAGTGTCGAGTCTTTGCATCTTTAGTCTTTATCAGTCCTCTCTAACTCTTTGAAGTGTCTGACATTGTAAGTATCCTCAATCTCTATATCAGGTATCGGAACCTGACACTCTATCTTCATGCTTAAAATTGAAATCTGACTATACCTGCACATGCTCTACCCAAAAATAAATTTTCTGATGATAACTTGAACACAATCAGACATCACTTGAAAATATCACAAAAATGATCTAACATTTATAGTTTATGATGAACCATTTGAAAAAAATATCATTTTCAAATTCAAAAAAAAACACACTCTCCCAAACCATCTGTTCATCATGTTTAGCACTTGGAATTTTGAAAATCAGCTCTCCAACACCAGTTGTCGAAAATCTTTTTGAATTTTTCAAAATTTATGCTAAAACACACCGAAAATCTTTTTGGATTTTGTATATAACAGAAATGAAATGCAGTAAAGAAATATTTACATACAATATTTTTGTGAGTTTGTGTAAGATGATCATATCAGTTCTTGAGACAAATCACTAACACCGTTAAGCTACATTTCATTTTAAGCTCTAAACGATTCACTTAGATTGTCAGTATATTGATCCACTTAAATTTTCACACAAAGTTCAATTGATCTGAGATACGAGGTTAATGTTTTAAGCTCTTGAACTTATTCGTGTGTCCCACTACTTGAATATACTCCCGTATCCAGATCCCAATATTCAGTCTTACAGGTGAGTATACCACAGATGATATCTGTAAGGGAATAAATTATAGTGCGAGGGCCGTGAGAGCTCAGGTCGATCTTTCGATACGCAGAGAGATGACGGCTTCGACTTTTGGTGGGTCCCCTTTAGAGGATCTTTTGCATTACAACAGCAGCGACTATCAATTTTATTGTTTCATCAGCTTGCTGAGGGCGATGCTATGTTTCAAGCATTTGCAGAAAGCATTATCCGGGGACTAGGTCAGAAATTTCTTTCAGAAGAAGTCCCGGGATAATACCCCAGATATCACTGAGCATAAAGACCTAGTATCTCAGAATAAGGGACCTTTCAAACAAGATTTCAGGGGTTACCTATATATCCAAGTTTATGTTAACCCACAGAACAAGCAAGTTTGAAATTTATGTTTATATCTCGTCACAATTTACTAAATGTGTAAAAACCTACTGACACATCCACAGTGAGATCGTTTATCACTATTTAACTTTTCATTTCTTTAGCATGCCGTGATCGTCCACTGATGTACTGTCATTTCCTCTTTTAGACAACAAAACTCATTTTTTATTTTATCATGTTTTTGGCTTTTTTTTTTCAAATTTTCAAATGTTTTTGGATTTTCTGAAAATTTTTACTCCCCCTAAAATGCAAACACATTTTAGGAAATTTGAAAATAAACTGTACAATAAAGTGACAACTGATATCGAATCACTTCAATTCGCCATCCTCTTGGCATAAACAAATCAGAACTCCCCCTTTCACAAACCATTTTCTCATTTAGATCTCAAAACACTTAAGTTTGTTTTAATCAAAATGATTTTTTCGGAAAATGAGTTTGTTTTTACCACTTGTAAGTTTACCACTTGTTATGTATGGGGATATGGTTCATCATCTTGTCAGTTTTTATCAAATGTAGTAAATCAAGTACAACTTAGGGGCTGTTTGATAGTTGCTGACCCAGTCAGATCTGACTGGGTCCAAAGCTGACCCAGTTAGAAGTTCTGACTGGGTCTACATCTGACTGAAACCTGGCTGTTTGATTATGTATCTAGAAACATTGAACAAATTCAGCAACTATAAATTGAACAAATTAAGAACAAATTCAGCATCGAGTTTGATAAATTCAGAAACTATAATTCAGCATCAATTCAAGAAAAAAATCCAGCAACTATTCAGCATCAATTCAGAAAAAAAAATCAGAATAAAAAACACTTCTGTCTATTTCAAAATCAGAAAAATAAACTAGTTCAACTATTGAAGAAATTTCAAGTACTGGACAATCTACACAAACACTTCATACGATTTCAAAATCAGAAAAAAAACACTATTGATTTTGTTGGGATATAAAGAGAACAAGAAAAGAATGAAAATCGATTTTACCTGGAGACGGGCAGAGCAACGAGAGAATCGGCGGGAGAAACAGCGTGGGAGGAGCCGAGAGCACCGGCGGTGGGAAGAGCCGAGAGCGCCGGCGGTGGGACTGGGAGGAGGAAGAGCGGCGATGTGGAAGAAGCTGGGAGGGAAACGTGAAATTAGGGTTGGGGAAAATAAGTGGCATGTTTAATTCTTGGTCAGTGATCTCCAAAAAAAAGACTCGGTCAGAGCCTTGGACTGGGTCAGATTTTTTTTTTAATGGATCAAACAAGCTGACCACTTACTGGGTCAGCAGTAAGAACTGACTGGACCGGGTAAGTGGTGATCAAACAGGGCCTTAATGTCCCTGATTTACCATTTGCATTTAAGCAACCTCTGTACCACTTGTAAAAATAACATATAACAGTTTAAATATACCACCTGTACTTTACCAACTGTATCACTTGTAGGATCATTTGCTAAGAAAGATGCCGATTCCTGCTCCACTCTTACCAACCTGGGAGCTCCGGCAAGTCAGGAATTTATGGTGAAAATGCTGTCACCCAAGCCTGACCAACCTTGGGTGATTTTGGTGGCAAACATCTGTCCCACCAACATTTTGATTTGTAAAAATCTTTTGCACTTTTAACCTTCCCATCAACCATCTTCCCGAAAATATGTTTGACTTTCCCATTGAAAGCCTTCTCAACATCAAATTCTCCTTTATCAGCGAAGAATTGATTTGAGATCTCTACCTTTCCCACTTTCTTCATCAAATTTTCCTTTGACAATGGAGGAAAATCTTCATCATTCATTTCTGGAACGGAATTCTCATTCTTTTTCTCAACACATGACTCCTCTGATTTTATGGAATCAGATTCATTGTCAGAATTACCTTCAGATTTAACAACCCATTTTTGTTTACTCAAATCAACTTGTCTTTTGTAAAAACGTTTTGAACTTTCTCCTTCCTCAGAAGTAGAATTTTCAAACTTTTTAACATGTTTTACAGGTTGTTCTTTCTTATCAACACAAGTCTTTCTCAAAACAGATTTAGAAGAAACTTCCTGTTTTTGGTAGTTGGTCTTGGGGCAATTCCAAGCTATGTGTCCAACTTCCTGGCATTTGAAACAGGTTCTTCTGTCAACTCTTTCAGCAAACCTTCTCACATTCTTCTTCACTTCAGCAAGAAACTCTTTATTCGACTGCTTCCAGAATGGTTTCTTTTGTTCATCCTCTGAACTTCCTCCTGAAACAAATTTTGTTTTTGGTTTATAAGTTTTCTGATTTTTATAATTTTCTGGGGAAATGAAACCTAATCCATTCTTTTTGTAATTACGGTTATGGTTCGGTTTCTTTCGATAACCTGAACCAGAACTGTAACCCTTTTTCTTGTTCAATCTCTGTTGAACTCTTGAAGTGTACTTTTTAGGTTTTTCAGCAAGATTTAAATCTTTTATTTCAGAAATATTAATTTCTGTTAGTTTGAAAACCTGTTTGATCATTTCAGTTTTAACACTTCTTATTGGAAATTCCTCATCAGAATATAATTTGTCTGAATCAAACAAAGTATATGCCACTTTGATTGACCCGTCATTCAAATTAGATTTTGATAACAGGAATTCTTTGTTGTAAACCCTTTTAACCGGTGAACTCGGACTCTTTTCTGATGAACTCGAACTTTCAGACTTAGACTCCGGTTTTGACTCTTTATCCGTATCCAACACCTGATCGACAACTTTCTTTACTAACTCAGACTCATGATCAGTGTCAGACGCTGTGAATGTAACATCAATATTGTCTGGTAATTCATCAATGATTTCAGACTTTAACTTGATGTTGACTGCCTTTTTTAGACGCTCCTCATTAGGATTCCTGGGAGAATAAGTTTCATGGATCGGGGGCGGACATCTGTTATACTTGACACTTGGTTTCTTACCAGTATCAGTATCTTCAATCTTTTTATCCATGAATGCTTCAAGACCTGCAACAGTAGGATAAACACGATCAATCAAATAATCACATGTAGTATAACTCAAAAGTAATCGTTTAATCCTTTCACTTTCAATCTTTTCAAGTTCCACTTCTTTCTTCAGATTAGCACAATCTTCAATATAATCATTGATGACGCTCTGCTTTGTCATTAAAGTTGCACTCATTTTATCCATTGCTTTTTCAATTTCTGTATTCGTCTTTTTCAGACGATCAACTGTGTTGTTGAGCACATCATATGACTCATTTACATACTTCACATCAGACAATAAATCTTCCTTAGTCTTCTCTAAATCAGCAATCTTTTTATCTTTTTCTTCACAAACTTTGCAAGACTCAGAACATTTCTCACAAGGCTTCATGACTTCAACTACCTTTTCAACTATCTTTTCAACTTCGACAGTGTTTTCAACTTCAACAATCTTCTCGACTTCAACAATCTTTTCTATTTCAACAATCTTTTCAACAATTTTCTCAACTTCGACTAATTTTTCAACTTCAACAATCTTTTCAACTTCAACAAGTTTTTCCACCACTTTCTCCACTTCAACGATTTTCTCAACTACTTTCTCATTCACTGGTTCAACATTTGCTTTTACAGCTTCTGTCTTTGTCTTTTCATCAGCTTGCATTTTTGCCGCTTCCAGCTCTTTCCTTAAGCGGGCAATCTTCTTCTGATTCAGCATATCAACTTTATCTGCATAGAAAAAATTAAAACTGTCAGGTTCAATGCTTTTTCTACATTTGTTAAGATATTCTTCCTCATCATCGGTATCTACATCGCTTCCAAGATCTGGAAAAATCGGGATTCTTTTCTCACTAGTCTCATTTTCACTGTATACATTTTCGGCAGCTGTGACCGGAGCGACTGGTGTGGCAAACGCATTGTAGAATTCCTCTTCCATGTCTTTGGCAAATACCTTGTATGACAAACAAACAAACAATCAGTCTAAACAAACTGAGTAAATGTGAACTCGTGTAACTGTTGAATCGATCTAGAACTCGTGTCGAAAATTCGCGGATTCGTTCTAATGTTGTTCGAGTGAAGACACTGAATGAATAGAGTGATTTGTGCCGAATTCTTTCTTTGAATATTGATAGGAACGAAAACCTTTGACTTTACTCAAATGCAAAATGGATCTTTAATAAAGTTGAGACTTGGGCCGAGACTGGGCCGTCAATGATAACGCAACAATGAAACTTGGGCTTGTAACAAACTAATGACTTTGATTAGGCCGCTGACACTTATCACTTCACATGCAGCCAACAACAATGTAAAAGATTCCACTGACTTGTTTTCTTTATTAACCGAATATACATGAGCTTTCACACTACTCGATGACTATCACATGGAACTTTTTAATGTCTGATGTTGATGTATAAATGAACCGACAATTATTTAAATGGTTGAAATTTCTATATGACCAAGACACCTTGTTACTTGACCGCCAAAAGTGATTGGGCCAAACAAATCCACTTAGCCAACATTTTCAATTGGGTCTTTAAAACTTGTCAGACAACACTCACACGCACAACAATTTACGAGACCTCGGTATGATAATATCACATGAATCGATATATATCTTCACATGCAGTGGCGAAGCTTGCCGGAGAAAACGGAGGGGGCTAAAACATATATACCCAAAAATTTCTATAGAATCGGGGGGGGTAAAAACGTATATATCCAAAAATTTCTATACGAAAACTACATATATAACACTACTGAGCGAAAAATCCCGGGGGTCGGGCGACCCCCCCGCCCCCAAGAAGCTTCGCCCCTGCTCACATGCAAATCTGATATAATCACATGCGCACAGGTTCACATGCAATTTACTCAATTCTTATTCGACCACAAATATTAGTATGGCAGACAACAACTGTCAAATTGATTTAATCGAGGGAGATCACATGAACTAATAACCTTCTCAATTTTGTGACACAAAAGCGATACCTAATTGATGTCACAAAAGCGAAACCAAAATGTCACTTTGAGCGGAACCTTAAGTTGTTCAAATGAGCGGAATTAAAATGTTCAAAAGAGCGGAATCAGCTGAAAGATGACCGTAAGAGCGAAATCAAAAGTAAACCTGCTGATGTCACTTTTTGTACGAGACCGTAAAAGCGAAACCTCAAAAATTCAAGGTTTTATGTTGATTTTAGCTTTGAAACTTTCAAGGTTTTGTTATTTCATGATTCCGAACACAATGTGAAAAACTGAATCGATTTTGACCGTAAAAAGTTTTGATTTTTTGAAAATACTGGTGTAGAAACAGATTTTACGGCTGAATTGTAGAAAACTCTTCTTCACTGGCTCTGATACCAATTGTAGGATCGAATTTCGACCCGAACGAGTCTCGTAGAAGAGTTTTTCACCAAAACAAGAGGCGGAAACAAGTGTTTCGATGTAATTCAGCACATATTCACTTTTAACTGTCGATATTATTGATCTGAAAGACGTTTACAACCTGTCGACACTTCGGCAGCACTTCGTGGCTCACCGGAAGACAACACCTAGAACTATACAAAGTGATTCCGCTCATACGACCTATATATAGGCAGCATGATTCCGCTCATATGGTCATGACACAAAAGCGGAATCACATGTTGACATAAAAGCGAAATCATGCATGCCATATAAGCGATACCTATCACTTTGACAAATGAGCGATACCTAGTTCTAATGCATGTTGACTGAAATCTAACATTTTACAATCTAAACTTTTTGTCTTTTGTGTGATTATGTCATTGTGACATCACTTGGATGATGTCATGATGACATCATGTTTGACCAATCTTCGCAACGAACTGAGACACAACTGAAGACGTAGATGACAGACGGATGCACCAACAAACTGCAAAACCAAATTTACAAACATACCAAGCACATTAAACTAATATTGCGTCAAGTACAAACATCAATATCCAGTGAAGGAGCTTATACAAAAGTTCCGCGGGGGTAGAAAGTAGGGGTGTTCATCGAATCGAATATCGAATTTTCGAATTATTCGAATAATTTTTATTTTTCCTTGAATTCGAATTCGATTAAAACATACCGAATTCGATTCGAATTCGTATTCGAATAAAAAACCCAATTCGTATTCGATTAAAAATTCGAATCGAAATCGAATAAATTCGATTTAATTCAGATTCTTCAAAAACATATAAAACCTATCAAAGTGAAATATAAATTTTAAAGCAACCATAAAGCACGATATCACATTAAAAAGTTCCAAATAAAATACCATAAGTCTAAAATTCAAAACGAGAAGTTAGGAATAACCACACCACATTAAAAGTTAATATTTATAGGGTTATAAATCTATTGATAGATTTGTTACTTAGGTTTTAGTTATGGGTCATGTAGTGGGTTTGGTAATGAGTAATTTTAATACTTGGAAACAAATTTGAAAATAATTTATAGTATACTTTAATAAAAGTTATATATGCATTATATATAAAAATAGTAAATATAAATGTATAACTTTTATTCGAATTTCGAATCGAATCGAATTTGAAATTATAAATTCGTATTCGATTCGTATTCGATTTACTTGACTCGAATTGAATCGAATTCGAATTCTTTTAATCGAAACGAATTCTTGATAATCGAATCGAATTTAAATGAATTTCGAATTCGAAACGAATTCTGAACACCCCTAGTAGAAAGTCATGGGACCCAAAAAAAATCATATCGCTATGTTTCGGGTTATATGTTCGGGTCGGGTCAAACAATAAGAACTCCAAATAAAACTAAATAATCTTCATTCATTCAAAGGGCATGTTCTTACACATAAAAAAACTAAATATTTTTTTTAACAAACTAAAGACCAAAATATTTATCATGATGCAAAAATATGTATAAAGGATTGTAGATTTGAAGGCTTTAAGAACAGAACCATGAGAACACATAAGCTTTTTTTTTTCTTCTATTAAAGTCGAACAACACAGATGGCGCACCTATATTACCTATATCCTCACGTAGTCTTCTATTTTTTTTGTTTAAACATCTTTCAATTAAGACAACAATGAACCCTCAAGTTTCATTTATAAAAACAATTATAAAAAATTACTAATAGTTTCGTTCTTCACGTTTTTTAACGTAATACGAAAATATGTATAAATTTTTTGAACAATAAACTTGGTAGGGGTAGGGATTTTTTAAGCAAAATAATTTGTGGGGCCGGACCGATATAATTTTAAAAATTTCGAACAAACAATCGGAAAAATTACACTACTAATCGAAAAATTAGTGGAGACGGGTGCACCCCGTTCCTCCTTAAAAGGTGCAACCATGGTACCAACACAAGTGTATTGCAAATTAATCTATACAACAAATGATCTCTTTGCCTAGTGGTTAAGGAGGAGGTGGGAAACTTTGCTTCTCTTGGAGGTTCTCGGTTCAACTCTAGGGAAGGGGGTTTTAATACTAACTTGGTGATACTAACATATTAACTACTAACCTGGTTAGGATATCCTAACCTTACTTGTTCAAAAAAATATCTATACTACCTTATTAAAGAAACTAGGTTTTCTACCCTTATGGTAATTTGCATAAATTTTTAAGATGGCATACCAAAGGTTAAGAAAAAATCTACATCAAATTCACATACTTTTGTCATTTTCTTCCATTACCTCTTGCACAAATCTATATAAATTTAATACTATCTTATTAAAGAAACCAGGTTTTCTACCCTTATAGTAATTTGCATAAATTTTTAAGATGGCATACCAAAGGTCAAGAACAAATCTACATCAAATTCACATACTTTTGTCATGTTCTTCCATTACCCCTTGCACAAATCTATATAAATTTAATACTACCTTATTAAAAAAAAAACTAGGTTTTCTACCCTTATGATAATTTGCACAAAGTTTGAGTCTTCAAGTGAGTGAGTTGCAGACCTTCCTATTTGTTATTCTACGTAGACTTCTGGTCTGGTGATTTGTTTCTAGACATCATTTTAAAGCAAAACTATGTTATTTTCGTTTAGATTTCTTACCAAAGATGGTGTAAAGAAGTTTTAGTAACTTTCACCTTTTTTTGTAAATTAAAAGAGTGGATGTTAAAGGAGCTAATGAGCTTTTTTATACGGAAGATGTTACCCTTTATTATAAGCATCAAGTATCATTGTTGCTTTGAGAATTGTCTTCTTAAAAACTGATGGCCGACGTCCTTTTTTATAAAATGATACGATTGACAAACAACCGAAAACAAGCACAACGTAGGATAATTTTCTACCCCGCCGCAACGCGAGGGTTTCCCACTATATATAAATAAGAGTGAATGAATTGTTAGTGAATTAATATTTCATGCGGCAATTCTCCTTGTTAACACTTGTTGAAATATACGTTAAGTTTGGATTTATATCGTGTGTACATTTTTTATCTTACAATTGCACGAGTATGTATCATGTTTATGTTTATCTATTAGTAGAAAATACTAAACAACACACACTAGTATTCAATTGTTATATGTTGATATCCAAAACAACAATTGTAACATTTGAAGGAATTCAACCGTTGCACACTTTTGATCGTTTTCAAAATTTATAAAATTTATATTTTATTATGAAATACGTAATCATACGATCAAACAAAACGGTATTCACGACATATTCGGAACGAAATCTAAGTTTCATATGCTTTTATATCCTTCATATAGCTTAAATTAAAAGTTAGAAGGGTTAAAAATGGCAAAAATGCGATAATACATGTCCAGGGGCTAAATCTGCCAAAAATGGAAATTTTATTTATCAAAAGGCTTGCGGAACGTAAGACCTAAAGCCATACGGTTCGTAAGGGGTGCCTAGTAGCAGATTTTTGCTTGATCTCCAAGTTCTTGAAAACTATGCCACCTCTTGACATCTAGCACGAACTTGCCACCATCCTTCTACTTCAAACACCTCATGGGACACTTGCTAACATCTGGAGAAGTCCCATAACAGTTGGCATGATCTTGTGATCATGCTTCACGTATAAATAGTCTCCTTGTTCATTGTTGCAACTTGCTCATTTCCTTCCTTTCTCTCTGTACACTCATATCTGGAGCTTTGCTTCTCTTTAAAGGCATCCTACAGAATTCTAAGCTTCCATAGAACAAAAGTAAGTGTTCTTCCTTAGTCACTTTTCATTATTTTAGCTATTTTGAGCCAAAAGTCAAACAGTTTGACTTTCTGTTTGACTTCCGGTTCTAGCCATTTTGGTCAAGTCAAAATTCAAATTGAACTTTGCAACGTGATCGTAATCACGAAAGTAATAATCTCTTGCGATTGCACCGTCTGATTACCACGTCTAGTATGCTAAATGACGAGTCAAAGTTTTAAGAATTAAAAGTCAAAAATGCATAAAAGTGCATTTTACGAGGAAACTGTTTTCGGGTATTAAAACTTAAAGTTTTGACACCAAATTAGTTTTATAACATTATTAGACGTGTTGCCAATGTCACACCCCAACCAATGGCGAAAACATCAGAGTGAGACGAAATAAATTTCTCGAGACATCATAACACTAAGATTCACGACAAGTATTTAAATAATAAATTTCATTCTATTTCTAAAGAGTCAGTTACAAGGATTTGAAGCAAATACAACAACATGAATAATGAAATACAATACAATAAGAGTACAAAATTTATATGAGTGTCTAGGCATCCTACTATGTTCCATGCATCATCAACATCATCTCAAAACCTGCAACATGTTTTAAAAGCATAGTTCAATACAACGTATTGGTGAGTACACTAGTTTTAGACTCGTGACATATGTATAAAAGTATTTTTAATCCAACATAGAACTTTGGTATACAAGGTCAAACTATCATGCATAACTAAAAGTCAAACCCAAGTGTCCACAAGAATAATAGCATCCCTCGATATAGCAATATTGAGACCGTAAAGAATGAATAATAGCATCCCTAAATATAGCAATATCGAGACCGTAAAGAATATAACTTAACAAAAACCCCGTCGGGTGGTGTGCTACTCCTATAGCGCTATAATTGTGAAGGCGGGTTTACAAGTAGTATGAATTCTAGCATGAACCTAAGCATAACAAAGCATGTATAAGGATTGAATGAATAAAGCATGTTTGTGAATCGTGCATTTTTAACAAGTAAAACATGTTGCACCCAAAGTGTATTGAAAGGAAAATGGGTCAAGTGTACTCACAAAATTGCATATTCTTTCCGATTATCCAACGCGACGATATTGTTGAGACTAGGAGAGTGGTTGTGTTCGAATTGGAGTTCTAAGGGATGATTACATTAGGATTTGCGGATTCGAACTCCAAGGACATGAAAATAGACATACAAGCAAAAATAATCATCTAGCATACATGATACTTGTTCTTGACACTATGAAACTCGAAAGAGTTTAAATGTTTTCATGGGACAAATTATCAAGTCCAAGATGATGTAACCTACTATCTTGACAACGACCACTTGTTCATCATCAAGAGTTTGGTTATTCGGATAGTATATTAGTATTATATATTGTACATTAAGTTATATAGGTCAAGCATGAGGTAGGAGGATAAATCCCCCATTTAGGTACCTCTTTTGATATCATACAAGTCATGTAGGAGGTAGGAAGTGCAAGTCTTCCATTAGGCACCTCTTGGTGTTCACCACTACACTTGATGTTATGAACATTCAAGGAGGGTCATGAATATACAGTAAGAAAAGAAATCATTACAACTAATCTAAGAAATCATCAAGTAAGGTGTGGATTTTTAGTATGATAGCCCAAGCTTATCCTATAATCACACAAACATCAAGCTTGAAGCTTGTTCATTACTTGTGGGTTAAACCCTAACCAAAACAGAAAGTTTGTGAGGTTTACACCTCTGATTTTAGATGTCTCAACCTTGTTTTTAAGCCCAACTAACCATAGATGTGGTTATGAGCATAAGGACATAGGTTTGAGATGAGATGAGATAACTCAAGTTTAAACAAGATTAACAAAGTTTTGAATCAAAACATAAAGATTAGTCTACTTTGGAGCCTTTTTGGTGACGTTCCAGACCCTGGTTTTCCAAGGAAAACCTATGGAAACGTTCCTAATGTTAATCCAAGTAAGTAGGAAAAAGAATCAAGCAAAAAGGTTAAGAAATGAGTGAGTTATGCTTGTTTTTGTAACTTGATATGAATCTGTCCATCTTGCGAATTCCAGCTGATTGAGAGAGTTTGAGAGTGAGTTGGAAGAGTTTGGAAAATGAAAAATGCATGGAGAAGTGCTAGGTTATATAGGGAAGAATGGGGTAGGTTGTTGTTGGCCATAAATGCATGAAACACACCAGAAAACCCAAAAGATTGGCCAATCCCGTAAGCTGAAATGGGGATTCTGCGGATCGGGAGCCCTCACGGGCCGTGAGCCATTATGATGGCTGGGTCGCGGGCCGTGACCCGGGGTGGGTTCTGGACATAAGTTTCGTAAAATGGCATTTAGGCCCCTCAACTTTATATTTGCAAGTTTAATGATGTTTAAGGGTTAATTACATCATATAAGCATATTATAAAGGTTCATCAAGCATAATTAACGTAAAGCGAGTATGTGGAAGTATGATTTGGCGTATGAATGTCGTAATTAATTACCGAACATGTACGAATTGAATGCGTAAGACAAGCATCGGTGTGTTCATCATAAGCTTACAAGAATCACGGAGAGTAAATTTAGAGTAAAATGAATCAAAATTTCATAAGTACGGATGGACTAATAGGGTATAATTTGAGATAAAACGATGGATTTTTTTTACTATGATTTAAGTCTTGGATTTGCGATGGTAAGACGAAATACGATTATGAGAGGAATATGATTCCAAAACTAGATTTACAAGACACACTTTCTAATTTAGGAAGGTTATGAAAAAGCGGAGCGTTACAGCCGACATTTCTAACTCATCATTTCTAGTTTACTTCTTTTTGTATTTAGTCGTAAGTCGGGTGGTTTGACTACCACTTTGACTTTCGAATCTGACCCGTTTGGTCAATCTTAGGATTCGACCAAACGCATTTTTATAGCCATAGTAATATAGGGAATAACTCTATGAGGTTATACCTTATGGTCATGTAGTTTGTTTAGTTATATGACGAGTCAATTTTATATATTTTTAAATTAGCGAAAACGCCCTTTTGGCGCTTAAATTGGTTTTAAACATATAGGACCATTATTTTGACATCTAAACTGATCTTGCAACATAATCAAACTTGATTTGACATGTTAGACTCGTCATAGGACTTATTTAACCATCTGAACTCTTAGTACGCTTACGACTCGTTAAAGTGGCGTAAACCATTTTAACAAGTCGTAACGGGTCAAAGCACTTAGGAATCCTTTCTAATCAGAATGTAAGGCTTATCAACCCATATTATACGAGACCCAACTCTTGTTTAGTTTATAAACCTCATTCTATCCGACTCCCGCTTTAAGTCTCGATACACTAACACATAGTTATCCGACACATTAGGAACCACTTGAACACTTGAGCTTTGTTTTCACAAGACACATACGCAATCTCATGTGAGTACCTAGTACCCTCTTTTACATTTTCCAAATGTTTTGGGGTGATTCATATGTGCCTACTATCATTTTTCCAAGTTTTCAAAACACTAATACATATGGTTTATATATATATTTATAACAATATATATGACTACATGCTTATATTGTGCAATACTTGTTGATGCATTATCTAGGGGATGATAGAACCCGTGAAACTTTGGACAAACCCTTCAGTAGTTTGATGGAATGACTAAACATGACAATTGGTTTACACATACATGACAATTGGCTACTCATACATGACAATTGGTTTCTATACATGACGATTGGTTTACACATACATGGCAATTGGTTACTCATACTTGACGATTGATTTCTACACATGACGATTGTTTTATAATAAGCATGACAATGGGTTTTCAAGTATATATATATAGGATTAGGTTCAAGAGTGAACACTAGTGTAGCTTGCGAACTGAGTGAACTAATCCCGGCCATACATGTGTGTAGATCAATGGCCAGGATTTGATGTTGAAACACACTAGTGTATTTTAAGATTGATGATGAGATCCTGGCCATACACGTGTGTAGATCAATGGCCAGGATTTGTTCACTTAGTTCGCAAATACATTAGTGTTCACTCTAGAACCCCGCCCTATATACATAGAAACGGGATCAGGAGAAAACGCTCAAAAGTGTGAGAACGGTGAGAACGCATCCTGGCCCAATACGTGTCACGCGGCATATAGAAGGGCGTAGGGGCTTTTTGTCATTTTATCTTCTCCTTTTCCAGTTCCGCTTTTCACAATATTGTTTTATTTTTGGCGTTTAAGATTTTTGGCGTTAACCAAATTCAATAATTAATGGCGTTTAATGGTTTCATTTTATTAACATTTTGGCGTTTATGGCGTTTTTCAAATCGTATGCCATTGGAACCCCAGGGGGTCAGGAAATCTATCTGAATGGCGTTTTTTCAAGGCATTTTAAACAAGATTGCACATTGTTCTAATATTTTTTATATAAATTTTGGCGTTTGTGGTATCTTGGCATTTTACAATTGTACAATTATATTACAACCAAAATGAAAAAAATAGAAGAGAAGAAAATAAATTAAAAATCCTAATCGGATATCTCTTCACAATCTTCACCGTAATCAGTCTCTCTCTTCTTTAATAGTATAAGAACTGTCATCAAATATATGATGTTTTATGTAAAACTTAACAAACCCATCGGTTTGATTATTTTGCCTGCTCGTCTGTTGAAGTGGCTTTTTCTGGATGTTTGGGGACATAGATCTATGACGTGTGGGTGGGTTTTTCACTTTTTCTTCATCTTGATCTTCATCTTTATAATGATCCCACTCTTCAGTGTCATTGATCTCTTCTCCTGATCCAACTCTTATTCAGGAACAAAGAACACAAAATGACATTTGATTGTCATCAGTATCTTTTTCTTGAAGATTTGTCCATATCATGCAGCAAAATCTTACTGAGTTTCTCCCCTCAGCTAACAATCCATTCAGTGAAACTTCACGAAGAACAATACTGAATATCCCAGAAAGCATATTAGCCATCTTTGATTTTTTTAATTTTTTGGCGTTTTACAGTGAGTGGTATTTAGTAGTATTTGACATTTGTCTTTTTGGTTTGATTAAATGGAAGTTGTTGAGAGTTATTATTTTATAGGATTTCTTTTGGCGGCGTAGGTTAGGCGGTGCCGTTTCAGTTACTGTTTGTAATTATTGTTTTCTACAAGCTTTTTATCTCTGAAGTCTGTAACACGTCTCGTCTTTCAAGTTTCGCGTTTTAGATTCTAATATAATAATTTTTTTATCTCTTCATTTTTACTGTTTTGTAGTTACTATTTCTAGTTACATTTTTAAATTTTTTTTTTATTTTTTTTTAAGTCTTGGGTTTTTTATAATACTTTTCCAAAGTAATATTATTATAGTTTAGTAGTTTTTGGGGCGTTTTATGGCATGATTGCGTTTTAACAAGCATTTGGGTGTCTGGCGTTTTTATTATATACGACGTTTTTATTATCTAACAATCAACTGAAAAAGGAAATTAATAAAAATATATATAAACAATTGATCTTCCAAATCTTCACTATCACCTGTCTCTTTCTTCTTTTTTGAATCATATTAACTGGCTGGTTTGACTTTCGCATGATTCATTTTTTTTTGTTTTTCAAGTAGTTTTTTTGTCGCCATTTGGAAGCACAAAGTCTGACATCATCATCTTTTTCTTGAAGATTTGTCCATCTCATGCAGCAAAATGTTATTGAGTTTACACCCTTTCAGCCAACAATCTTGAATTTTCAAATGAAACGATGTTTGATTTTTTATTTTTGGCGTTTTACCGATAAAAAGAACGCCACTAAACAAAAGCATCTTAAACCTCAAAATTTGATCATGCTAAAATCAATAATGTTTTGCTGTATGAGATGGACAACATTGTTAATTCTCGGTTAAGAAAGATAACTGACAATGTTGTCCACCCCATACAGCTAAACTTCATTGACAACAAACCTCAATAATGTTGTTGTATGTTTTGGCGTTATAAATTGGAAGGAAGTTGATGATAAAGTCAATAAGATTTTACTCAATGAAATGGACAATATCCCCACTTAAGGATTTTTGTCCATTACATTGAGTGAAACCTTACAGACAACCAAACTGAATTTCAAATAAACGTTTTGGTTTATAAGATATTTGATGTTTGGGTTTTTTGGCGTTTCTAAGACGAATGGTATATATTAAATATGGCGTTTGGGGGTTTTATGTGTGTTTTTAATTGAAGGTCTGAGATGTTATATATATAAGATTTTTTTGGCGGTTTTTTAAGCGCGATTTTATTATAATTAAGTTTGGCGTTTTATTTCTAATGGCATTTTTATTTAGAATGGTGTGTGCTATAAGTTTGGCGTTTTATTTTCATGAGATGGCGTTTTGTGTGGAGAAGTCAAAAGACTTTTTTACCCTTAATGAAGTGCGCCAGAGTAATAAAAGTGATGTTATTTACGAAAACCCCACCGCGTCATCTAGTCCATAGATTGTTTTGATCGGATGACCCATAAGCGTTCTCACCGTTCTCACACTTTTGAGCGTTTTCTCTAAATCTTAACCCTATATATATATATATATATATATATATATATATATATATATACCATCCAAATTTACAAGAAAACATTTTGATTACTTATCCGATTTCACAAAGAATCATTTTGTCGAGTCTCATGGCTACAAGTTTTCCTTTTAAACATACCAACTTTCATAGTTGGTAAAACATGTTGCAATACCAAACACTTTTATTACAAGTTGATTCCAAAGATCTTATCCATCGTCTCTCGTAGTCGGACAAGGCATTGTAATGCAAACACATAGCCATGAACTTGACCACAAAACCTATGTACTCGCCAACATTCATTTGTTGACTTTATTTTCACATTTGTTTTAGGTTTTGATATACAAGCATGCTACACAAAGGAACGCATTCGGGCCTTAGAATTTTTTAAATAAAAAACATTTACTTGTATTCTTTGTGTCATAAAACAATGTTAATATAATAAAACATTTTAGTACCATGGGTTGTGAACAATTTGTAACGTGACTCTCCGATGTTTCCGCCGCGTGTTGTTGTATTACGCGCTTGGGGTGTTACAGATTGGTATTAGAGGCATGGTTATAGAGAATTAGGTTATTAGTAATGCTTTTAACCTAGACTATAACCTTCCTATGACCCTAATGTGCGTTATCTTGCGTCTAGATTCTTAGTGCAACAAATATACAAAACGATCACCTATCCATAGGTGATTAGCCAAACAATTCAAAGTCCTAGTCCACTCATAGATGTTAAATCACCAAGTTTTACAATAGATCATCATCAATCCTTAGATAATTTATTTTCAGGCCTTTAAGCCTTGAAAATTTTCAAAATCTCGTCAAAAGTTTGGGTTTTAATAATGTGAACACATGCAATCCGGAAGGGTAGATGCCTGTACCCTGAGTTTTCTGTCTAAGGGTAGAGTGTTCGTACAAATTCGCATTATCGGACCCGTCACTCTTACCTGGAAATCTTAGGGTGAGTGTCCACTTATAGGCTAAAGCATGTCTTCATGATACATGGTGTACGCGAAGCGTGATATGTTTTTATTAATATTTTAAGTCCATTTTACACATTAGTCAAGTTTTAAATTTATAAAACACGATATTCTACTAACACTAAACACACACATGGGCAAGTGCACCCATCGTGAGCGTAGTATAGCGTTGGTAAGATACCGAGGTCGTCCAAGGACACAAGAGCTTTTAGTACCTGTTTATCCTCAATGTCTAATCAAACTAAAATTTTTGGAAAAGGTTTTAAACATGCAAAATAAAAACTAAAATGCTGAAATAAAAATAAAAATAAAAACAGATAGACAAGATGAATCACTTGGATCCGACTCGCCTTTAATGTATCCTTTGATGATTTCCGCACTTTTTCACTTTTTAAGAGATTATCTTGGTTATAGTAGTAGGCCTGTCTTTTGAAGGTAACGTTACCCTCAACCCAGTGGTTTGAGTCAGCAAGGATACAATCCCAAAGGGTCGGAATATTGGAAGATAATTAATTAAGTTATTAATGCGAAAAGTGGTAGGCCCTCTTTTGAAGGTGACGTTACCCTCGGCTAAGTGGTTTAAGTCAGCAGGGATATAATCCCAAGTAGCCGGTTTAATGTATTAATAGTAGTTTACATATGAGGGGATCAAGCCATTCGCACCCCCGCCATCCAATACCTATGGATATTGAAGTAGGTCCTAGTAAGCTTAACCCAGGTCCTTGCAGGATCTATACACTGAACAAGGAAAGAACCTTACTAAACCATTCCCTTAACCCCTGACCAGGTAGCCAACATATCTCTATATAGACCGTAGAGATATGAATGGTGAAAATCTTTTACTTTATATAGATAGTAAAGTAATGCCAAGACACCACGGACAAATGATAAAAAAGTTTCACCTTCAACATAAGAAACTAGTTATTAAAGTTATTAATACAAAACCAAATAAAAAGTGTGAAAAGATTAAAAATCAAAAGTAATACATTAAATGCTTGTCTTCACCAAGTGATGTAAGAGACTTTGCCAAACATGGCTTTTGATTGACAAGAACTCTTACTATCAATCTTGGATCCCGAGACTACTACACACACTCTAAGGTGGATGATGGATGATGGTGGTGGATGTGGGTGTTGTAGTGGTGGTGGAGTGGTGGCAAAGTGGGAGAGAGGTGGTTTGCCAAGGGGTGCCTTTGAAGTGAGCCAACCACCCCTATTTATAGCCTGAACAGAAGCCCGGCCACGGCCCCGTGTCCGCTGGACACGCCCCCGTGGCCATCTCCTTTCTCTTCCTTCATTAATTGCAATTGTCTGCATTAGAATCCACACGGCCCCGTGTTCGCTGGGCACGACCCCGTGTGCAGAAGCGTATCTGTACTATCAAGATTTGCAAGATTCTGCAAATCTTAGCGTTAACCACGCCCCATGCTGAGCTGGGCACGCCCCCGTGGTGAGCATAGAAGCTTCCACAGCTTTGTCCATTTCTGCAGACATCTGATTACGCCCCTGTGTCCAGTGGACACGGGCCGTGGTCAGCCCTCTCTTTCTTGTTTTTACTTTTGGAGATGCTGTCGAGGGGTCGGGCATGCCACGTTTATTCCTTTTCTTTGTATTTATGTTAGTTTTTGCTGCATATTTGTTCCTTTTGTTCATTTAAGCTCATTTGGTCCTGAAAATACAAAAGGAAGACAAAAGCACACTTTTTCCAACATTAGTACTAAAAAGGGGTTAGTTTTATGCCTCATTTGATGTGATTTATATGTTGCATTTTACACACATCAAATACCCCCACACTTGAATCTTTGCTTGTCCTCAAGCAAAACTCTTTATTATGTGGCTTACACACCCAAATGGAACGGGTAGAAGAGAAGTTTTGGGCTTGTCTTGAGTGTCGGAAATCCAAGATATTTATTGGGTTTTATTTTTATACTATTTAGAATCCTATTCGTTATGATTTATTTAGAACGTTTCATAAGAGAAATTACTTATTTGGGCATAACATGTCTCTTTAAAATTTCATTTATATACAAGTTCACATACCTCACGGGAGATCACTCAACACTCGGCCGAAGATGTATTTTTCTGAAACACTTGAGACCGGCATGGAACTTACTTCTACCATATGCTTGCCAAGCAATGAATCATCCTCTTTTTTAACTATAAACCTTCGTAAATATCAAGAGGACTTGGGGAAAGGGTTAGGCTTGGGCTAAAGGTATGTGGTTTTGGGTTAGTGGTTAGTAAAAAGGGCTAAAAGCGTCGGTCGTCGTAAAACTTTTTGTTTTTGTGACTTTTATTCAAACTAAGCATTTTCAAACAAAGTTTCTTTGAGGAATTTGTTTGTTTATTGCTAGACTTTCATTTTTTTTATAAAGAAACGTCACAAGAAAACCGAGCTTTTTACTAAAATAAAGGGTTGAAAAGAAAAAGGTTTTGGTGGGTAAATGGTGTTTGTTTTGGGGGTTTAGAAATGAAAGGTTTAGGCTCAAAGGGGTTAACCAGGGGGATTTTGGGTAGGTGATAAAGAAAATGAAAAATAATGGTGTTGAAAAGAAAAATGGGTTAGTCTTAATGCCTCTATCATTTACTTACTTGAGTTTAAGTTGGTAAGGACTGAGAATGTATCGTCGTGGCAAGTTCTAGAGTTGTAAGAACCAAGCAGCTATTCACACAAGAAACGAAAAATGAGCATTTAGTTTAAAGATGTATGCTTGTATGCTCAATAAAGGCTCAAAACTCACTTATTGTGGGAATGGGTTTATAATGTAATCAAGTATATATAATCAAATTTTAACTAGATTTGTCATGCCGTGTTATAATTTTCTTATGTTGGTTCTTTTTATCACGACGCTATCGCTTGTAAATTTGTAAAAATATAACCTTTTTAGAACTTATTATTCCCAAATTAAACCAAGACAAGTAAAAAAAATGAAAATTTTTGAAAAAAAAATGAAAATTTTTGAAAAAACAATTGGGGTGATTAGCGGTTCCAATAGAGTTTTGTGTAAGGCTTGTTATTAGGACTTGCAAAATTCAAAGTTTAAGCATCCCCTCACACTTAAATTACATATTGTCCTCAATGTGTCCCAAAAATAAATTTTTAGATTGACTGAATGTGTAAAAAGGTGTTGAAAAACAAGTTTTTGTGTTACTGAGCGTCTGGCCACGGGCCCGTGTTGGTCCGGGCACGACCCTGTGATCATATTGCCAGTATCATAATTAAACAGAAGGCTGGGCATGGGGGCATGTTCAGTGAGCATGGCCCCATGTCCAGTTACCTGAACTGGGCATTTTCTGCAGAACCTCGGGCACGGGGGCGTGTTGGCTGAGCACGACCCCGTGCTGAACTTGCTGTAATGATGAAAAATTGTCGGGAGGCTCTGTTTTTGTGCATGGGGTGTGGGTTTAAAGTTCCCTTGGTAACCTCCACTTTTTTTAGTGTGTTTGACCATTACAACGTCATCCAAACACCATTAAGTACTTAAAAACCATCATTCATTCAAGAGTGAATAACATAATTCCTAGAAAATAAAAAGTACAAACTAAAAACTGGATAAGTAGGTCATAGAATGCAAGAAATCTTAAATCACAAAGAAGTCCTAGCCTAGATGTTTTTATTATAAGAACAAAATTTCTGAAAAGATGATTCTTTCGGTTGAATAAGGCTTGTAGAACTTCTTCTTCGGAAATGGCCCCTCACACATCGTTAAGCCATTCTTCTATCTCCCTGGGGAGAACGAAGGCGGGCTCATTATCTTCCTCATGCGGAGGAGGTGCGACTTCCACCGGAACCTCTTGTAAGGCGTCAAGAGGAGGTTATGTGGGAATATCGTCCCATCCGGTGGGATTAATAACTTCTTGTGCCAAGTACCAATCTTCTTGAGGGAAGATTGGTTCCATAGGAGAAGATAGTCCAAATCAAAAACTGAATGGAAGCAGCTCGTGACCGTTAGAAAAGCTACACTAATAAGCGTAAGAAACCGTTGGAATTCCAAGTTGGTGGCAGAGTCTTATTAAAAGTCTCACCTTGGAAAGGTGTTGTTCATTTTGGTAAACGGGGAAAGCTCAATCTGCGTTATGTCGGACCATTTGAAATCGCGGAAAGAATTAGCATAGTGGCTTATAGACTCAGTTTACCTATAGAACTCAGTGGTGTGCACAATGTCTGTCATGAATTTAATCTAAAGAAGTGCCTATCTGATGTGACACCCTGCGAAAACACTCAACCGCACTAGCTTCTTCAGTGACTGGTGACTGCAAGCTAAATTACGAGACCAAATTTCTTTCAACTTGGGGATAATGTGATAACCTGTAACTTTGAGGTAAAAAAACCCGTTTGTTTCACTTTTATAAATCAAATCATATACTTATAGTTTATCCATATCGCGTTGAACCGACCCAAACTGTTTGAACCATAGTGCATGTCTCGCTTGTCGGTTCAACCCACTCACGTAGCTCGGAACTCACGTGGCCCGAACCGAACATTGCACATGTATATTAGTTGACTAATTGTTTAGTTATATTTATAATTAGTTGATTATAATTGTTTGATAATCTAATTGATTATGGGTGTATATGTGATACCTGTGTCACTGCGACCATCAAACAAATACCAAACCAATGAAATATTGTATTTCATACTTGGGATCTGTATAAATATGTGTATCTTTTACACATATCAATTCTTGTTCGATTACAAGCTCTAAATCACTTTCTGGAAGGTTATACGCGCACTGATGCGTAAATATAACCAGTTTAATGCAACAAACACTCCGGAATAGTGAAATAGGCTTAACATACCTTAAATAACCTTTACATAACTTAGAAATAAGTTTTAAAGGCTTTGGTATGGCAAAATCAAGTTAAAACGCTTACAGGGACTAAAGTTGACAAATTGCGAAAGTATGCCAATTTGAACTGTAACAGACATTCCGGAACATGACCATAAGTTAAAAATACCCTAAATATCCTTCACATAGCTTAGAAATAGGCTTTGAGGGGTTCGGTGTGCTAAAATAAACTTTTGGGTCATTCAGGGACTAAAAGTGTCAAAAAGTGCACAAGTTTGCATTTTCGCGCATAACTTACGTTCTGAATACATCTGGACATCCAAAAAATTTATGTAAGCACTAAAATATTTTATTTTAGTGTTTGGCATAAGAAAAATCCATTCGTCACGTCATTTGGATCGTTTTTCGCGCTTATGCGCATTCCGTCGTAATTAGCCGAACAACGCAACCGTACGGCTAAACGAACCGACATCCGAGATATTTTTGAGAACATTTTAAGTTCCCTTTACTTTAACTTCATTTTAGAGCTTTGAAATGGGGTTAACGGGCCTTAAACGCGTCGGAAAAGGCCTTATTACACTACAGGGACCAAATCTGCCATTTTTGAAACTTTCTGTGTAGAAACATTGAATCTGGCCTATACCACCTTTGCACATGGTTTTGGGCAATACTATGGGCTGGTTTGATGTGCACATGGTATTACAATACCATGGGTGCAAGTGTATGGCCAAGATTGAAGCACTTTTTCCAAGAAACGATCCTAACGGTTCGGGAAATCCTATAAATACCCCATGCCTTCATTTGCAAAAACCACTAGAATCTTGATTTGAGAAGCTCTAAGTTGAAACCATTGTTTCATACCTGAGTTACTTGGATCGAGGTTAGCATTCGGGGACCCTTCGTAAGTATTCTTTCGTTCTTTTATTGCTTTTCGAGTCTTTTCGAGTCTGAAAGTCAAACTTTGTTTGACTTTCTGCGTTGACCAGTTTATGGTCAATGCGAAGTTCGTTTGAACTTCGCAACGTGAGTGTAATCACGTTGGTTATAGTCCCTTGGGACTATGCCTACTGATTACCACGTTGTCTAGGGTCGTAGGGTAAGAGATCTGATAAATCGCTTATACCTTCGAACCCGACCCATTTGGTCGATCATTAGGATCCGACCAAATACATTAGGTAACCATAGTAGGTAGGGAATAACCTTCTGAGGTTATACCCTACGGTCACATCGTTTGAGTAGTTGTATGATAGGTAGTTTATATGCCTTAGGTAAATTACCAAAATGCCTTTTTTTACGCCAAAATTCATTTTAAGCATATGTAACATAACTTTTGGTATCTAAACTGATTTGGTAACAATATTAGATGTGTTAAGGCATATTTTACTTGTCATAGGACTAGTTAGGCGTTCCGAACGCGTTTCACACGAACGACGCGTTAAAGTAGCATAAACTACCTAAACGGGTCGTAATGGGTAGTAAGAACTTATGTTAGGTTTCTTTTAGTATGTAGGCTTTGTTAAACCATATTACACGAGTCTCCATACTCGTTTGGTTTACGAACCCTCATTCTATCTAAATCCTCCGATTTAGGTCCGGTTTATTAACATAGTTACCTATATTAGGTGCCGTTTGATTCCGAGATCTCTAGCATTGTTTGGTTGTTACTCAAGGACTACTAAGCAATCTCAAGTGAGTACATAGACCCCTCTTTTACTGTTTTCCAAACGTTTTGGGGTGGAACACATGTGCCTACTTGTTACTTTCATGCTTTCCTGTTTTCACATCATACACCTGCTATGTTCGTTAGTACATTATAGTACATGATTTCATGCTATGTATGCCCATTGTGTGCGTACTTAGTACATCGTTTTACATTACATTTTATGCTATGTATGTCCATTTAGTTCATACTTAGTACATCGTTTTACATTACATTTTATGCTATGTATGTCCATTTAGTGCATATTTAGTACATTGTTTTACATTACAATTTGTTGCATATACTCATCCAGCATATGAACACATTATATTACATTTTGAACCGTTTATAACTATTTGAGTATGTGAACCGTTGTAAACATTTGACTATGTGAACAGTTTGTATCTGTGAACCGTTTGTATCTGTGAACCGTTTGTATCTGTGAACCGTGTGAACCGTATTTGACCATACATAAACATTTCTACAATTGTTAAACATTACTTTGGTGGTTTGGTTTGATTAAGTGATTAAGTAACGATGTGTGTGTAATATGATACAAGCATGGTGGATACGCCGCTGGTACTTCCTATATATAAGTGTTTGTATGGTATTACATATCGTAGCGTTATTTGAATCATTTCAGTTTGAGACATATAACATTTTATACAAATAACATACTTTTCACAATACATTGTTTTTACAAGCAACATATCTTATACAAACTCATTTTACAATGGTTATTCATTTAACCATACATTATTCTCTTATTTATACATATCATCTGATCTTATCGTTTTTCAAATGATGTACAAAACAAAGCAAATTACAAGGTTCATGACTAAACATTTTCTCAAACATAAGTCATGAAACCTATTTTCACAAAACCTATGTATCTCACAGGCATTTTTATGCTGACGTACCTATTTTCACATGTGTTTTTCAGGAGCTGTTGCATAAGATGATCAAGATACACATAGGCAGACTTGGGCTTTAGTGACAATAAAAGATGCAAGACTAGTTAATTATGTTGTATTTCTTTGTTTATTAAGACATTGTAACACTTTTAATCAATAAAACGAAACTTTAATTGCCATGGATTTGAAACAATTAATTCTGTTACAACACTCCCCGATGTTTCCGCCACGTTTTGTATGTTCTACGTGGTCGGGGTGTGACAGAAAAGTTGGTATCAGAGCCAATGGTTATAGGGAATTAGGTTATTAGTAATGATTTGACCTAGTCTATAACCTTTCTAGGACCCTAACGCGAGTTTACTTGCGTTTAGTCATAAAACAATACCGTCACCTATCCTTAGGCGACGAGCACAACAAGAACATAAATTTCAAAACCGCTTTGAAAACTAATCATCTGTTCTAGGATGATTGATTACTAGGTTTTGAACCCTCTATTGTAAGGTTTTGAACCCTCTGTTATATGGTTTTGAACCCCTTTGAGTTTTCAAAATCTCGTCAAGGTTCTGGGTTTTAAATAATGTGAACACGTGCAAACTGGAAGGGTGAATGCCTGTATTCTGGGTTTTCTGTCTAGGCAAGCACTTCGTATACATCTCATCAGACGCGAGACCAGTTGTGCTTACCTGGGAATTCTTGGGATGAGTGTTCACTTATAGGGGAGCATGTCTTGGCGATACATTATTTTCGACTCATTTACTTTGATTAGTCCCTGTGTGTCGTTTGTTTACCTGGTGGTAACAAACAAATGACCACTATCCTTGCTTTCATCAAATTTGTTCCATCTCATTCTTTTCGTCTAATTCTCTCACTCGTTTCCTTTCATGTTTCCTCTTTTAGAATGCCTCCTCGACGCGAAAGCCAGATAGCGACTGCCGAATTGGCAGAAATCATTGCGCAGCAAATGGCTGCTCAATTCCCAAACCTCTTTGCTCAATGGAATCAAGCCAACAACAACAACAATGGTCCATGCAATTTCAAGAGTTTTAACTCGGCGAAACCACTCAAGTTTAGTGGTTCTGAGGGAGCGACTGGGCTTCTTCAATGGTTCGAGAGCATTGAGAATACTTTCCGCCACGTACAGTGTCCTGAAAATCGCAAGGTCGAGTTTGCTTCGAGTGTGTTCCAGAAGAGAGCCCTTACGTGGTGGAACGGGGTTATGAGAGATCGTGGTGCAGAAGTTGCTCTAGCACAGACATGGGCTGAACTTAGGACCCTTATGATGAAGGAATTCTGTCCTCGTCATGAGATCAGGGCCTTGGAAAGGAATTCGACAATCTTGAGCAAGACAGCGGTGAGCACCGAGCCTACACGGACCGTTATGAGGAGTTGAGTCTGTTATGCCCAAACATGGTCATGCCTTTGGATAAGGCAATAGAAAAGTACATTGATGGCCTCCCTGACTCAATACAAGACATTGTGACTGGCAGCAACCCTACTACAGTTAGACAGGCCATTGAGCTATCTGCAACCTTGACTGAATCAAAGATCAGGAAAGGTAAACTTTTCCGAAAAGGTGACAAGAAACCGGTCGAGGAATCGAACCCAATCGAGGAATCAAAGACCATGGATGAACAGATTGGATCCCCTAAAAAGTCAAAGAAGCGAAAGGCTTCTCAGAACTTCGCCATGATTACTCACAATGATCAAGCCGTCCCCAACCAACCAGCTCAACCCCTGCTAGGAAGCCATACAATGGAACTGCACCCTTGTGCAACCAATGTAGCCTCCATCATCATGCCAATGTAAAGTGCCGCAAATGCCAAACTTGTGGGCTTATAGGCCATACAGCAAGAGTCTGCCCAGCTGCAGCTGCACCAAACCAAGCTGGCAACCATACCGCTCAAGGCCGTTTTCTACCAGGTTCTTGCTTCAACTGTGGCGAGATAGGTCATTTCCGAAGAAATTGCCCAAAGCTTGCTAATGCAAATCCAGCACAGGGATGAGCATCTGACCGACAACATCGTTTAGAAATAATCACGTCTTATGTATTATTTTCTTTTGTTGTCAAGGTCCATGAAACAGTTGTTATCATTGTTTATAAATAAATCTTTTATTTACATTACAATGTATTTATGTGGTTGTATGTATAAACAACATATCCCTTACAATACCGACAATCAAGGAACCGTATTCCTTGAAGGACAGACTACCCCCAAACTTTCTTCCATTCTATGATCTCTTGCGTTTCCACGAAATTCCTAAGTACCCGTTTATTCTAAGGAAACGAAGTACAAGGCGCAAGTTACAACACTGGACGAATACCCAAAGTACCACTATAAATCCTTAATAGGGTACCTAAGGGTATTTCCGTAAATCCTAACATTGTTGTGTTCCTTAATTCGACTATTACGTTTCTTTGAAAACAAAATCGGATTTTTGGGAGATCTTCCTATCTCTTCAGATAGATCCCAGAGGACATTGAAGTCCATCGACTGGTTTCCATATCCGTTCTCCATCGATAACAAATTAATAACCAAGTTAAACAACTATGTGATTATGTGCTTATGAACATTACAAGACAAACTGTGCGGACTGTGCAAGGAATCACGTAATTATGGATGCATACATAATTATGGAATTTAGTGCACAGAAACCACAGCGAGCTTTACCATGTGCCTAGAAGTTAACTCTATTCATTTCCGTTTCTGAGGAAGCACCCGTTGAAAATGACTCCGTTTGTTCATTTTCGTTTCTGAAGATTGTCCGTTGAGGAAATGAATATCCGTTTGTCTATCATTTTCATTTCCATTTCTGAGGAAGCACCCGTTGAAAATGACTCCGTTTGTTCATTTTCGTTTCTGAAGATTGTCCGTTGAGGAAATGAATATCCGTTTGTCTATCATTTTCATTTCCATTTCTGAGGAAGCACCCGTTGAAAATGACTCCGTAAGTTCATTTTCGTTTCTGAAGATTTGTCCGTTGAGGAAATGAATATCCGTTTGTTTCTCCTTTTCATTTCCATTTCTGATGAGGCAACCGTTGAAAATGACTCCGTAAGTTCATTTCCGTTTCTGAAGATTTGTCCGTTGAGGAAATGAATATCCGTTTGTTTCTCCTTTTCATTTCCATTTCTGATGAAGCACCCGTTGAAAATGACTCCGTAAGTTCATTTTCGTTTCTGAAGATTTGTCCGTTGAGGAAATGAATATCCGTTTGTTTCTCCTTTTCATTTCCATTTCTGATGAAGCACCCGTTGAAAATGACTCCGTAAGTTCATTTTCGTTTCTGAAGATTTGTCCGTTGAGGAAATGAATATCCGTTTGTTTCTCCTTTTCGTTTCCATTTCTGATGAAGCACCCGTTGAAAATGACTCCGTAAGTTCATTTTACGTTTATGAAGATTGGCCGTTGAGGAAATGAATCCCCGTTTGTTTATTCCTTCATTTCCACTTCTGAAGAATACTCGTTGAGGAAAATGACTCCGTCTGTTCATTTTCGTTCTGAAGAATGTCCGTTAAGGAAATGACAGGATTATGCCTTACATATCTCTGGTGGTTATTTGACACAAAGTCACAAATAGACTCCTACGAATAAATTTCGGGACGAAATTTCCTTAAGTAGGGGAGACTGTGACACCTGTGTCACTGCGACCATCAAACAAATACCAAACCAATGAAATATTGTATTTCATACTTGGGATCTGTATAAATATGTGTATCTTTTACACATATCAATTCTTGTTCGATTACAAGCTCTAAATCACTTTCTGGAAGGTTATACGCGCACTGATGCGTAAATATAACCAGTTTAATGCAACAAACACTCCGGAATAGTGAAATAGGCTTAACATACCTTAAATAACCTTTACATAACTTAGAAATAAGTTTTAAAGGCTTTGGTATGGCAAAATCAAGTTAAAACGCTTACAGGGACTAAAGTTGACAAATTGCGAAAGTATGCCAATTTGAACTGTAACAGACATTCCGGAACATGACCATAAGTTAAACATACCCTAAATATCATTCACATAGCTTAGAAATAGGCTTTGAGGGGTTCGGTGTGCTAAAATAAACTTTTGGGTCATTCAGGGACTAAAAGTGTCAAAAAGTGCACAAGTTTGCATTTTCGCGCATAACTTACGTTCTGAATACATCTGGACATCCAAAAAATTTATGTAAGCACTAAAATATTTTATTTTAGTGTTTGGCATAAGAAAAATCCATTCGTCACGTCATTTGGATCGTTTTTCGCGCTTATGCGCATTCCGTCGTAATTAGCCGAACAACGCAACCGTACGGCTAAACGAACCGACATCCGAGATATTTTTGAGAACATTTTAAGTTCCCTTTACTTTAACTTCATTTTAGAGCTTTGAAATGGGGTTAACGGACCTTAAACGCGTCGGAAAAGGCCTTATTACACTACAGGGACCAAATTTGCCATTTTTGAAACTTTCTGTGTAGAAACATTGAATCTGGCCTATACCACCTTTGCACATGGTTTTGGGCAATACTATGGGCTGGTTTGATGTGCACATGGTATTACAATACCATGGGTGCAAGTGTATGGCCAAGATTGAAGCACTTTTTCCAAGAAACGATCCTAACGGTTCGGGAAATCCTATAAATACCCCATGCCATCATTTGCAAAAACCACTAGAATCTTGATTTGAGAAGCTCTAAGTTCAAACCATTGTTTCATACCTGAGTTACTTGGATCGAGGTTAGCATTCGGGGACCCTTCGTAAGTATTCTTTCGTTCTTTTATTGCTTTTCGAGTCTTTTCGAGTCTGAAAGTCAAACTTTGTTTGACTTTCTGCGTTGACCAGTTTATGGTCAATGCGAAGTTCGTTTGAACTACGCAACATGAGTGTAATCACGTTGGTTATAGTCCCTTGGGACTATGCCTACTGATTACCACGTTGTCTAGGGTCGTAGGGTAAGCGATCTGATAAATCGCTTATACCTTCGAACCCGACCCATTTGGTCGATCATTAGGATCCGACCAAATACATTAGGTAACCATAGTAGGTAGGGAATAACCTTCCGAGGTTATACCCTACGGTCACATCGTTTGAGTTGTTGTATGATAGGTAGTTTATATGCCTTAGGTAAATTACCAAAATGCCCTTTTTTTACGCCAAAATTCATTTTAAGCATATGTAACATAACTTTTGGTATCTAAACTGATTTGGTAACAATATTAGATGTGTTAAGGCATATTTTACTTGTCATAGGACTAGTTAGGCATTCCGAACGCGTTTCACACGAACGGCGCGTTAAAGTAGCATAAACTACCTAAACGGGTCGTAATGGGTAGTAAGCACTTATGTTAGGTTTCTTTTAGTATGTAGGCTTTGTTAAACCATATTACATGAGTCTCCATACTCGTTTGGTTTACGAACCCTCATTCTATCTAAATCCTCTGATTTAGGTCCGGTTTATTAACATAGTTACCTATATTAGGTGCCGTTTGATTCCGAGATCTCTAGCATTGTTTGGTTGTTACTCAAGGACTACTAAGCAATCTCAAGTGAGTACATAGACCCCTCTTTTACTGTTTTCCAAACGTTTTGGGGTGGAACACATGTGCCTACTTGTTACTTTCATGCTTTCCTGTTTTCACATCATACACCTGCTATGTTCGTTAGTACATTATAGTACATGATTTCATTACATTTCATGCTATGTATGCCCATTGTGTGCGTACTTAGTACATCGTTTTACATTACATTTTATGCTATGTATGTCCATTTAGTTCATACTTAGTACATCGTTTTACATTACATTTTATGCTATGTATGTCCATTTAGTGCATATTTAGTACATTGTTTTACATTACAATTTGTTGCATATACTCATCCAGCATATGAACACATTATATTACATTTTGAACCGTTTATAACTATTTGAGTATGTGAACCGTTGTAAACATTTGACTATGTGAACAGTTTGTATCTGTGAACCGTTTGTATCTGTGAACCGTTTGTATCTGTGAACCGTGTGAACCGTATTTGACCATACATAAACATTTCTACAATTGTTAAACATTACTTTGGTGGTTTGGTTTGATTAAGTGATTAAGTAACGATGTGTGTGTAATATGATATAAGCATGGTGGATACGCCGCTGGTACTTCCTATATATAAGTGTTTGTATGGTATTACATATCGTAGCGTTATTTGAATCATTTCAGTTTGAGACATATAACATTTTATACAAATAACATACTTTTCACAATACATTGTTTTTACAAGCAACATATCTTATACAAACTCATTTTACAATGGTTATTCATTTAACCATACATTATTCTCTTATTTATACATATCATCTGATCTTATCGTTTTTCAAATGATTTACAAAACAAAGCAAATTACAAGGTTCATGACTAAACATTTTCTCAAACATAAGTCATGAAACCTATTTTCACAAAACCTATGTATCTCACAGGCATTTTTATGCTGACGTACCTATTTTCACATGTGTTTTTCAGGAGCTGTTGCATAAGATGATCAAGATACACATAGGCAGACTTGGGCTTTAGTGACAATAAAAGATGCAAGACTAGTTAATTATGTTGTATTTCTTTGTTTGTTAAGACATTGTAACACTTTTAATCAATAAAACGAAACTTTAATTGCCATGGATTTGAAACAATTAATTCTGTTACAACACTCCCCGATGTTTCCGCCACGTTTTGTATGTTCTACGTGGTCGGGGTGTGACAGTATAAGTGTTAAAAAATAAGGTTTATACTAAACAACATTTCACTGCCACACTCCCCATTTGCGTTTTTTTATAACTTTGGCAGCCCAGACCCCTCTCGGTTATTCGTGCAGCCCAAGACAACCTCCAGCCCACCTCTTGGAAATTATCAGCCCAACCCCTAAAGCAAGCCCAAGCTGCCCCCTTGAGTCCTCGTCCCCACCCAAAAACACAAGTCCATGTCCTCAATAGTTGTACGTATGCATGTTTGTGTGTGAGGGTATCGGTATTCAAAAAAAGAACAAGAAACCCTACCTTCCTCTCTGCTCTCGATGGCAGCAGACGACACCCCCCCACATTGCGACCTACCTCCCTCGTTACTCTCCCTCTCGCTCGAACTCTCTCTCTCTCTCTCTCGCACTCCATCTCTTGGTAAGTGTTTATGTTTGTTTTGGCTTGAAGTTCTTCAATTTACATGGCTGCGTTTTCTGCTTGGAACAATACTTTTGATGATATGTTTATTACATGTAGTGACGGTGGCTAAAATTCATGATTTAATGACGTTTTGATCCCGTATGATATCGTGTTTTGTCGTTTAGTTATGATTCGGGCATCGAAAGCAGAATTTGTCCAAGAGTTACAACCGATTGTAACCGAGTCATAAGATAAGGAACCCTGGAATTTCTTGAGTCCAAAGTGTAGTATTTTGAAATACGCTTCAAATGGAGCTGGAATCACAATTTTTGGATGTCGTTTGATATTTTAAATAAATTATTCCATTTCAGCGATCAAAGTTGCAGTTTTCTGCATTTTTCTGTAGATTTTGTGTGTTGTGTTTTATGTCAGATCTTAGTGGATACTTGGAGTTTGATCATGAATTTTATACAGTAGATAGTATTGGGTGTGGGTACAAATCTCTAATTGGAATCGGATCAATCAGGTTATCGAGTATTTTTAAATAAATTTTTCCGTAAACTGCAGTAAGAAAGTGACGGATCTGGACACTTTATAGTAAAAGATTTTTCTAAATTTTTGATAATAAGCTAGACTGTAAAAATTTAACACAAGGACAAGCCACTAAGGGGTACGTCCCATAAATAGATCATAATTTTACAGCATCGTAAGTTTGGTAAACGAGCTTCCTAAAATAGCCAAATTTCAATGATTTTGCTATGCAAGGGTTATAAAGTGTATACGAGGCAAACTTGCCATTTTGTTGTTCGTACCTGCTTAATGATTTTACAAATGATGTATGACATGTCGTAGGGTATATTATGAACATGTGCATGGAAACTACACGGTGAAATATTTGTGACAACTTATACGCGTGCTAATTGCTAGATACGTGTAGGGCTTACGTGAATTGCATATACAACCCCTAATACTCTTATTACCATAATAGGATGTGGTTGACCATTCTAGCTCACACACTCTTAATCTGCCGAGCTAATCTAAGGTGAGTTCACACATTTACTAAAAGCATGCATTTATGGGTATTGGGAGCCACACTATCCCTGGATTGGGACCGCCTTATATGCATGCCTGGGTATTGGGAACTGCACTATCCCTAGATTGGGACCACTTTATATTCCTGGTTTGGAATATTACTAATTAAATACCGTAGTTTACATTTCATTTCTTTAGCGTACTAAACGAACATCTATCTGGAAAGTCCCCACACATTATACCGATTAGTTGCCGGTTGGAAAACGGGGTATAGTTGATAGCGTTATTAGGTTTGACAAACCTCACACCGTGCTGGGAGCCGGACGCGAACTATTGACCTTGACACTTTATCAACGATGATAGACACTGATTGATACGGGGCATAATAACTACAACAGTCATGTTTTGGTACTACACAGTTTTGTAGCTTAACAGCATAGTGGGTTAGCTACCCATGACATGTTTTTATAAACTAAAGTATTTAACGAACCTGTTTTTGTAACAAAACTAAAAACTATGAACTGGCCAACCTTTGTTGATATGCTTGTACATGCTTTGGAGGTCATTAGGTACAACTCGGGAGCTTGTAGCATTGGAGTGTCGTGGCTGCGATAAAAACTATTGGTTGTGATTTTTATTAAACATGTGGTTTTGAACTATTATCTGGATTTTTATACTTTTCTTCTGCTATCGATTGAACTGTGTTTTAGACATTTAAAAACCTAATCACTAATCGTGTTGATTGTGATGTATTTTTATAGCTTTAATAAATGTTCAACGTATTTAGTGGCTTGATCCTGGTCAGTCGCAGGCCTCGCGATAAAACTCCGCATGTGGATTTTGAGGGTGTGACATATATTGTAACATCCTACATTGGTTGTGAAGGGGAAAGAAGGCTTCCTTATAAGGGGCTTGATACCTTCACCATCATGACGCGTTTTAAATAGTGAGGCGATGATGGTTCGTCACGGCCATAGCGGACAATATCATGGTGCGGTTACGCTAGGCTGTTACAGATGGTATCAGAGCCAGGGACCGGACTTGTGTGATAGTGTAACACCTCGAAAATTCGTGTACAATGAAATAACGACACGTGTCATGAAAGACAAAACGCGTTGTAAACCCGGATTTAATAAAGATGTTTTGGCAGGATTTAAAAGTGGCGTCATGTTAATTTTTACCTCTGAACGACCTCATTTATAAATCCCAAGACCCAAGTATATATATCTTAAACATCTAAATCCAGAAATTCTTGACAACAATTGAAATGGTGGACTCCTACGAAGAAAAGCTCGGTAAACCTTCTTGTTCAGCACTTTCAAAATGAATCCAAGCAAACAATTCAAAATGGTAGGGTATGTAACTGTTCAAGGCCATATTGGGAGGTCCCTAACTGATAATTGAGGTCCCAAAGTCGGAATATGAGGTTGCCCTTTCAAAACACCAAATAACAACAACTTTTTGCCCTGAGGACAAGCTTACGGACCTCAACACTGGGGACCTTACGGTCCGTAAGCAGTGCCCAGCGACCAGAAAACTTGCTGTTTGCTGTTATGCGCGTGTAACTGCCCTTTAAATGATTTTCCTCATATCCCTTGGCCCCTAAACAACCCCTAAGCATCTAGGACACCTGTGGGAATGTTGTGGTCAGTGCTAGACTTAGATGTCAACACATTGTGGTGCCTTGATCACTATATAAAGCTCCAATGTGCAAACACTTTGATCATTCCTTCCTCAAACATCTTCTGATCAATTGTGGAGCACAAGAGCACTCTCCAGGCCTTCCTAATCCACCATTAGACACTTGTAAGTTTGCTAATCCTTCTTTAATAATGCTTAGCTTAGTTATTTAGCTAAAAGTCAAACCATCGTAATTACGGTTTGACTTCGAGATTAATTAATAATGGCTCCGTCAAATCTCGAATCAAAAGTAGTTATAAGTTGGTAATTATGTGGGTAATAAACCCTTAAAAGGGTTCCCCCTGATTCCCACTCTAACTAGGTCAAATGTCGGGTCAAACTTGTATTTAAAAAGTCAACAGAATGTGTAAATTACAATTTATGCATAATTAGCAATGTAGAACACATACAACCTGTTTGATCATTAATATAACTTGGTAATTAGTGTAAGGACATGTCTAAACATGTTCAACCCGACAATTTCCTGTTTAGACCCGGTTCGGAACCGAAAGTCGCATAGTTTGACTTATACTTTGACTTTTAGTTCTGACCCGTTATGATATGTTTTAGAAATACTTTAGAGCTTTATTTGGACCAGGTTACATGCTAGTATAACCCTCTGTGATTATACACCTCGGATCATTAGTTATCCAATTAATATGCATGATTCCGTTAATTGCTCATATGTTGACCATTATGCCCTTTTCACCTTAAAACGTGATTTTTGAAAATGTAAAAGAGTAGAAACCTTAATTACTAATATATAAACTTGCATACAAAATTTGACATCAGTTTGAGGTGTAGGTTAAGAGTTATGCTCGTTAGCGTAAAATTAAAGCTTTATGTTAATTAAACGGCGTATTTAGCGTATAGCCTACTTAAACATACTTTTTGATATCAAAATCTTTACCCACTAATGTAATATATTATTTTGGGATTTATAAAGATTTTTAATTAATTTTAGGCTGAGCATAACTTATAGTCGTAGGCTTAATCCGGTAATTGTCGGTTTTGCCCTTACGGGCTATAAAATGAGTTTTATACATCTAAACGACTCCAAACCTTTTGCTACTGATCACATATGATAAATAAATTATTTTAAGCCTTCTGGAAATATAAAAATTTCAGAATTAAGTATCAAACCCGGAAACGGCTTCTAAATCGCCTTTTTAAGTGTTTTTAACGAATAGTATGTACTAAAACTATTTTAAACATACCAAGGGTGATACCTACTGATATTTGAGGCAAATTATAATATTTTAACAGTAAGAAAAGGTTGCTAAACTCAGACTTCAGTTTTGAGCTTTTCGGCTTAGGTGAAATTACCAAAATACCCCTACGGGGCATAGTTTGGTTATAATGGATAAATTTCACGTATATACTTTAACCTACTGATATAACTTAGCAAATTGAGTATATTTGCTGATTACATCAGGCCTGTAACTCAGGTTGACACTTAAACCTTTTTTACAACCTTTAAAATGACCAAACTACCCCTACGGGGCATAGTTTGTGTTTAAATTCATTTCGGGCATAATAAAAGAAATCTTACTGATGTCACAACATATATGAAGCATATTAACTTAGGAAACCTGTAAATGGCTCTCATTATTACCCATTACGCTTATTACGCGTTCGGTTCGGTTTATGTAACTAGTTTACATAAATTAGCCTAAATGGGTCAAACCTTATCGGTTTTATCTCAAAATCCAGAATGTGTATGAAATACCCATATTAAGCAAGTCTCTGAACTTGTCGGGTCTAAATCACATTCTATCCGGTCTTCGCTTAATCGTGCGTACAAACCGTGTCTTTGAAACTAACCGGTCTAAGCTTAAGCTTAACTAAAGATCCGTTAGGATTCTAATAGGTTATTATAAACCTTCGTTCCAGATTAGGAGTACCAGTAAAAGCTACTTGCAATTTGCTTATTGTGACTTATACATTGCTCAGGTAAATACTTTTAACTTATTTTCCCTATACGGGTTTGGGTTACGGTATATAGAATACCGCTTGATTGGGCATCAAATCTTCCATCGTTGGGTGGTTAATTGAATAATTTGATCGGCTCGTTTAAACAGTCTTGTTACTTAAAGCCTTTGGGGGGTTAATGACCATGTCCCGGATATCCTTGGCATCATTTTACGAAATGGCCATGACTTAAGCGCGGGGTGTAGGCGTACACCCGTCAGTGCACAAAAGAATAATGTGGTGTGTCAATTGATCTTTAACCCGGACTTGATCCGGGCTACTGAACGCACAAGGAACATGTAATTCGTTCACAAGATTATATATTTAAATAATTCTCCCAAGTTATAAAAGGTTAATTTTGCCTCTGTGCATATTAATCAAATTATAAAAGATATTTTGTGCCACGTGCACCCAAATCAATTTTCTTAAACCATTTTCAAAATGAGTCAGTTGATTGTATTTACCAGTGTAAACTGACGTATTTTCCCAAAAAGATTAAATGCAGGTACTAATCGTAATTGGCTGGGATTTCTCCTTAGCATCAATAGAAGTCTCGCAAGCTTAAGATGACTAAAGTCTGTTGAACTATTGTTTCTATTTTATTTTCGATCCGTCTGTGGATAAACTTCCGAATATTGTGACTTTTGATATTACAATATTAAATTCGGTTGTATTATATCTTACAATTTGCTTCCGCTGTGCATATTAAATATTTTGTTGTTTGACTATTATGTTGCCAACCACGTCACGATACTCCCACCGGGCCCACCGGTGACACGTGGAAATCGGGGTGTGACAGGTTGGTATCAGAGCCAACACTGAGTGAATTAAACGCTAGCCTTTTGCGTTTAATCTCAGTTACACAGTTGCACATTCTTGAGTCTAGACAAGAACATAGGACGAATTCCAATTCGTTTCATTGTCTTTTAATTACTTCCTTGATTATTTTTCTGATTAGCCTTTGCATGGGCAAGTCATTTTTATTAGATGTCCCGTTTAGGGCAACTATATACTTGCTTAAATTTTAAAGGAACGATTATGTTTAAAATATCATTCCTATATTATAAGATCTACCATTATAATAAAATGGCAAAATCTAAAAAGGGACAAGACCTAGCCTGGTGTCATTATTAAGACGCGGCCAAGATAGCAGTTCCTCAATTTAGGTTCAGATCCTTATTAACATCCTGAGTTAGGATTGTTCTACGCTTATTATTAAAAAGGAATCTTAGAGTGAAACCTAGCCTTCGGGTCACTATCAGACCGGGCCAAGATGGTAAGACCTGTTCAAAAGATTCAAATCCCCGTTAACATCTGTAAACATGTTAACGCTCCTGACAGACGTGATTCATTAAAACCACACACGGCACTCTTATTATTGGATCCTTCAAAAGATTCCTAACCCAATTTTTATGATCTCTGAATCATGGGTTTAGGTCATCAATTAAGATGATCATATTTTTACCATACGTTGGTAATATGTTGCCTACGGGCCTTGCTCATTTCTACATGAGCCAAAAGACAGTGGTAGCGATGACTCCCTGTCTGTTAATATAATGCCTACGTGCCTTGCTCATTTCTACATGAGCCAAAAGACAGTGGTAGCGATGACTCCCTGTCCGTTAATATAATGCCTACGGGCCTTGCTCATTTCTACATGAGCCAAAAGACTATGGTAGCGATGACTCCCTGTCTGTTAATAAAATGCCTACGGGCCTTGCTCATTTCTACATGAGCCAAAAGACAACTGTAGCTATGATTCCCTGTTAGATAAAGGTAATGAACTAGGTTCAAACCTTCATGCTTTGATTCTCTGAAATCATAGTTTATAATTTATAAACGTCCTTGTGACTAGGCCTTTTGTGCCATTACTAAATTGCCTCGATTCTCTGAAATCATGGCTTATAAATAAAACTTGTCTACGTGACTAGGCCATTTGTGCTATTATTGAAACATTAATGCCTCGATTCTCTGAAATCATGGCTTATAAATTAAAATTGTCTACGCGACTAGGCCATTTGTGCTATTATTAACTTATAAATTAGGATTATGATAAAAATCCTGAATAAAATAAATACCATTCCTTTCCTGCCAGTATAAATATTAAAAAGAACCTTAAAGGTACGACCTAGCCTATATGTCATTCCAGACGAGGCCAAGATGGTAGAACCTGTTCAAAGGATTCAAATCCTTGTAACATTATAAATATGATGACACTCCTGGCAACAGTGATGCGATAGAATCGCACTTGTCACCTTTATATTAGGAAATTTTTCCAAACCCCTTATTTTAGCATAAATGATCAAAAAGGAATCATGACCAATAAACGTTGAACTTGATGAATACATCAAAACATCCAAGGGATGTATACCTACGGGTGAAAGATGAATACATGAAAAAGATAGTTTTATTTCATAACTTCTTGTCAAGACAATGAACTATGAAATTTTTCGATCCAAAGGAATCATCGATTATGTTTTAAAATTTCCCTAGTGACAAGGCCTCTGAGCCATCATAAGTCCTTTGGAACAAGCCCTCGTGCTATATATAAAAGATGTCAGTATGACATTGGCAGTCGTGACTTATGTCCCCTGTCTAATAAATATGAAGGATTATATTCCGCTTAAACGCCAAAGATGGTTTATTTAAAAACTTAGGCAAAACATAATCAAATAAATTAGATACTATCTATTGGCCTATATGGTTTAATTGCGCCATGGCTATTTATTCATCAAATTCGACAATTCACTATATGATTAAACCAATTGTTTCTACTTGGATAGTAGCCTTCAAAGCTTCACCATGGCTGACTCCTATGAAGCTCACCATCATCCAGTTGATCAGAATGATGATGCAAGACGGAACTTAACAAGCACCGAGTTTCAGGCTATGATAAATACAGCCGTAAGCAACGCTATGGACCGTGTGTTGAAGTATCATAAGCGAAAGTGCAATAAAACCCCAAATAGGAGTTACAAAAAGGGTAAGACCGGTTCAAGCTATAACCAGTCCAAACCAAAGGAGGCAAAACCCGAATGTAAAACCTGTAAAAGAAGACACTGGGGACAGTGTCGATCAAATCAAAAGATAAAGCAATGTGGCATCTGTAAAAGAGCTGGCCACCAATCCCACGAATGTAGGGACATAAAGAATGCAAACTGTTTCAGCTGCGACGAAAAGGGCCACATCAGTACTAATTGCCCTAATGCTGCCAAGGAAGGAGCAACTAAGTCTGGGAAGGATTTGAAGGACAAACAGCAGACCAGTGAAAAGACCAGATGCAAAACCTGTAGGAAATACCACCTCGGGAATTGCAGGTATGAATCTCAGCCTCTATACTGTGGAATCTGCAAGTCCAAGGAGCATAAGACCTTGGATTGTAAGAGATTGGGAGACGCAACCTGCTATGGTTGCAATGGAAAATGGCACATTAAGACCAACTGCCCTAAATACACTAAAAAGCTTGAGGAAGTTAAGAAGACCAAAGCTGGAAGCTCTAAGATGAATGCTCAAGAGGCTATTCAGGATGACAATGTCACAACAGGTAATTTCTTTATCAATAACACACATACTAGAGTATTAAATTGATTCAGGTTCAGATAAGTCTTCCGTAGACAATAGATTTTGTAAGTCACTAAACCTGCCTGCTAAAACTCTAAACGCTAAATGTAAAGTAAAATTTACCGATGGTACCTCAGAGACTGCTTCAGCAATATTATACGGATGTTTTATATCCATTAGGAATCATTCTTTTCTGCTGTCCTCGTTTTCATTTATATAATAAAGGACTCGATATAGTGATAAGAATGGGTTGGTCGTCTGATAACCAAGCCCATATTGCAAGTGATAAGAAGCAAGTAGTTATCAAAACTCCTTATGGTGAGCCTTTGACCACTCAAGGAGATACGTTGGGTTAAGATGCTGCTAAGTCTCTCAGAAGATCTTAAGCTTAGCAAACTTGTAGAAATTTTCCCATAAAAACCCCAGATATTAAGTGTAAGGAAAAAGTTACAGACGAAATCGGAAGAATCATTACTTTTGTTCCTATCAGAAACCTTCAGTCGTAGAGTTCTCGAAATGTCCTCACTCTAAGAGGAAGTGCGTCAGCATATATAGTTGATATCTCTTTAATCTCTATCGATTCCGAATCCCAGATGGTATGATAAAAGCGCCATATGAGGATTGGTGTATCTTAATAAGTTCCATAGATTACTTCCATGCCTGATCAGTATGGAGGTTTAATACATGGGACCACAAAGATATTCCGAGAGGTCATAGGGTACTAAAGTCAACTAATGGTATTCAAAGGAGATATCCAAAATGGAATTGTCCAAGTAAATGTTTCCGATTAAGGAATTCGTGGACTAGTAACATAAAGGTGTCACCTATTTGACACAAGCAATGATGGGTGAACTGGAGTCTAAGATATGGAAATCCCTGTAACCTCCTCATATCTTGACTATCTTCTCCTAAGATTTCCCTGTTTACCCATGAGAGGCAGGTAGAATTAAGATTTATATCCCATTTAAGGCTGTATTATTATGAAATCTCCAAGACGGCTAGTACCATCATTGGAAGAATCGAAACCCTGATTTACTAAGTTTTAAAATAGAGGGTTCATATAGCCTAACTCGATATTCCGAAAGTTTGATATTGTTAAATAAGAAAGACGGTTCATTTTGCTTATGCATTATTTACCGCAACCCTAATTAGGCAACGATTAAGAATTGCCATCAGCTACCCAGGATCGTCGAATTGTTCGATTAACGACAAGGATTTGCTATTCCTTAAAATTAGTTAAGTAGTGGTTGGAATAACCATCTCACCTTAAGATAAGCTGTTATATAATAGTTGATATGTAAGCATCAAGGCTGCTCCCTTGGAGACCTTGTAAAGATGGAATGTTAAACATCTATTGTTAGGACAATAGATTGGTAAGTTCACTTATCAGGATCTGAAAGTTGCATTAGAAACAACGAATAAGATCATACAAACCCCTAATTATCTATAAGTTTCCATTATTCGGCAGAAAATCAAGGATTAATGGAAAGTAGCAAACCTCCTAAGATCTTGTTAAAGAATAAGGCTCAACAAAAGATACCACCCAGGAAGGGTGTGCCAAATTTGTTAAATTATCAGGCTAGTTAAGCCCTGAATATATGAAATCATTCGAAGGAAATCGAATGTATCTAGATCAAGTAGCTTATAAGCTAAAACCAATTTAAGGAGCTTGGCGGAGCTCGCAATACATTGCACACCAGTGATTGAAGGATGCATTTCGCCCAAAGACAATGGAAGGCAATGATACGATATGAGTTATAGTTGATAGACTGACTAAGTCAGCACATTTCCTACCCATCAAGGAGACTTATAGCTCCGACATGTTAGGCCAGTTATACGTTGATAAGATTGTAGCCTTACATGGCATACCTGTGTCTATTATCTCTGACAGAGATACTAGGTACACGTCACATTTTTGGAAGAGTTTCCAACAATCCTTGGGCACGCGCTTGAATTTTAGTACGGCTTACCATCCTCAGACAGACGGTCAGAGTGAGCGTACTATTCAAACTTTGGAAGACATGCTACGTGCATGTGCGATCGATTTAGGTGGTAGTTGGGATAAGAACCTACCGTTAATCGAATTCTCCTACAACAATAGCTACCATACCAGCATTAAGGCAGCGCCCTTCGAGGCATTATACGGTAGAAAGTGTAGATCGCCCGTTTGTTGGGCGGAAGTTGGAGATGTCCAATTATCAGGACCAGAGATAGTGTTCGAAACGACGGACAAGATTGTCCAGATTCGTGACCCTCTCAAAGCTGCCCGGGATAGGCAGAAGAGTTACGCAGATCCAAAGCGTAAAGCTTTTCACTTCGAAGTAGGTGACAAAGTACTACTTAAAGTATCACCCTGGAAGGGAGTGATGCGATTTGGTAAGAAAGGCAAGCTAAGCCCGAGATACATAGGACCTTTCGAGGTTATCGAACATGTCGGGTCAGTTGCCTATAAGCTAAACTTACCTGAAGAGCTCAGTGGTATTCATAATGTATTCCACATCTGCAATCTGAAGAAGTGTTTCGCTGACGAATCACTGGTCATACCACATACATATGTGCATATAGATGAGAGCTTGAAATTTGTGGAACAACCTTTGTCGATTGAGGATCGACAGGTTAAGAAGCTTCGAAGGAAGCATGTACCTATGGTAAAGGTCAAGTGGGATGCCCGTAGAGGTCCCGAGTATACGTGGGAGGTTGAATCCACGATGAAAGAAAAGTACCCTTATTTATTTCAGTAAATCTCGGGTCGAGATTTATTTTAAGGGGGTGAGGATGTAACACCTCAAAAATTCGTGTACAATGAAATAACGACACGTGTCATAAAAGACAAAACGCGTTGTAAACCCGGATTTAATAAAGATGTTTTGGCAGGATTTAAAAGTGGCGTCATGTTAATTTTTACCTCTGAACGACCTCATTTATAAATCCCAAGACCCAAGTATATATATCTTAAACATCTAAATCTAGAAATTCTTGACAACAATTGAAATTGTGGACTCCTACGAAGAAAAGCTCGGTAAACCTTCTTGTTCGGCAGTTTCAAAATGAATCCAAGCAAACAATTCAAAATGGTAGGGTATGTAACTGTTCAAGGCCATATTGGGAGGTCCCTAACTGATAATTGAGGTCCCAAAGTCGGAATATGAGGTTGCCCTTTCAAAACACCAAAGAACAACAACTTTTTTCCCTGAGGACAAGCTTACGGACCTCAACACTGGGGACCTTACGGTCCGTAAGCAGTGCCCAGCGACCAGAAAACTTGCTGTTTGCTGTTATGCGCGTGTAACTGCCCTTTAAACGATTTTCCTCATATCCATTGGCCCCTAAACAACCCCTAAACATCTAGGACACCTGTGGGAATGTTGTGGTCAGTGCTAGACTTAGATGTCAACACATTGTGGTGCCTTGATCACTATATAAAGCTCCAATGTGCAAACACTTTGATCATTCCTTCCTCAAACATCTTCTGATCAATTGCGGAGCACAATAGCACTCTCCAGGCCTTCCTAATCAACCATTAGACACTTGTAAGTTTGCTAATCCTTCTTTAATAATGTTTAGCTTAGTTATTTAGCTAAAAGTCAAACAATCGTAATTACGGTTTGACTTCGAGATTAATTAATAATGGCTCAGTCAAATCTCGAATCAAAAGTAGTTATAAGTTGGTAATTATGTGTGTTATAAACCCTTAAAAGGGTTCCCCCTGATTCCCACTCTAACTAGGTCAAATGTCGGGTCAAACTTGTATTTAAAAAGTCAACAGAATGTGTAAATTACAATTTATGCATAATTAGCAATGTAGAACACATACAACCTGTTTGATCATTAATATAACTTGGTAATTAGTGTAAGGACATGTCTAAACATGTTCAACCCGACAATTTCCTGTTTAGACCCGGTTCGGAACCGAAAGTCGCATAGTTTGACGTATACTTTGACTTTCAGTTCTGACCCGTTATGGTATGTTTTAGAAATACCTTAGAGCTTTATTTGGACCAGGTTACATGCTAGTATAACCCTCTGTGATTATACACCTCGGATCATTAGTTATCCAATTAATATGCATGATTCCGTTAATTGCTCATATGTTGACCATTATGCCCTTTTCACCTTACAATGTGATTTTTGAAAATGTAAAAGAGTAGAAACCTTAATTACTGATATATAAACTTGCATACAAAATTTGACATCAGTTTGAGGTGTAGGTTAAGAGTTATGCTCGTTAGCGTAAAATTAAAGCTTTATGTTAATTAAACGGCGTATTTAGCGTATAGCCTACTTAAACATACTCTTTGATATCAAAATCTTTACCCAATGATGTAATATATTATTTTGGGATTTATAAAGATTTTTAATTAATTTTAGGCTGAGCATAACTTATAGTCGTAGGCTTAATCCGGTAATTGTCGGTTTTGCCCTTACGGGCTATAAAATGAGTTTTATACATCTAAACAACTCCAAACCTTTTGCTAATGATCACATATGATAAATAAATTATTTTAAGCCTTCTGGAAATATAAAAATATCAGAATTAAGTATCGAACCCGGAAACGGCTTCTAAATCGCCTTTTTAAGCGTTTTTAACGCATAGTATGTACTAAAACTATTTTAAACATACCAAGGGTGATACCTACTGATATTTGAGGCAAATTATAATATTTTAACAGTAAGCAAAGGTTGCTAAACTCAGACTTCAGTTTGGAGCTTTTCGGCTTAGGTGAAATTACCAAAATACCCCTACGGGGCATAGTTTGGTTATAATGGATAAATTTCACGTATATACTTTAACCTACTGATATAACTTAGCAAATTGAGTATATTTTCTGATTACATCAGGCCTGTAACTCAGGTTGACACTTAAACCTTTTTTACAACCTTTAAAATGACCAAACTACCCCTACGGGGCATAGTTTGTGTTTAAATTCATTTCGGGCATAATAAAAGACATCTTACTGATGTCACAACATATATGAAGCATATTAACTTAGGAAACCTGTAAATGGCTCTCATTATTACCCGTTACGCTTATTACGCGTTCGGTTCGGTTTATGTAACTACTTTACATAAATTAGCCTAAACGGGTCAAACCTTATCGGTTTTATCTCAAAATCCAGAATGTGTATGAAATACCCATATTAAGCAAGTCTCTGAACTTGTCGGGTCTAAATCACATTCTATCCGATCTTCGCTTAATCGTGCGTACAATCCGTGTCTTTGAAACTAACCGGTCTAAGCTTAAGCTTAACTAAAGACCCTTTAGGATTCTAATAGGTTATTATAAACCTTCGTTCCAGATTAGGAGTACCAGTAAAAGCTACTTGCAATTTGCTTATTGTGACTTATACATTGCTCAGGTAAATACTTTTAACTTATTTTCCCTATACGGGCTTGGGTTACGGTATATAGAATACCGCTTGATCGGGCATCAAATCTTCCATCGTTGGGTGGTTAATTGAATAATTTGATCGGCTCGTTTAAACAGTCTTGTTACTTAAAGCCTTTGGGGGGTTAATGACCATGTCCCGGATATCCTTGGCATCATTTTACGAAATGGCCATGACTTAAGCGCGGGGTGTAGGCGTACACCCGTCAGTGCACAAAAGAATAATGTGGTGTGTCAATTGATCTTTAACCCGGACTTGATCCGGGCTACTGAACGCACAAGGAACATGTAATTCGTTCACAAGATTATATATTTAAATAATTCTCCCAAGTTATAAAAGGTTAATTTTGCCTCTGTGCATATTAATCAAATTATAAAAGATATTTTGTGCCACGTGCACCCAAATCAATTTTCTTAAACCATTTTCAAAATGAGTCAGTTGATTGTATTTACCAGTGTAAACTGACGTATTTTCCCAAAAAGATTAAATGCAGGTACTAATCGTAATTGGCTGGGATTTCTCCTTAGCATCAATAGAAGTCTCGCAAGCTTAAGATGACTAAAGTCTGTTGAACTATTGTTTCTATTTTATTTTCGATCCGTCTGTGGATAAACTTCCGAATATTGTGACTTTTGATATTACAATATTAAATTCGGTTGTATTATATCTTACAATTTGCTTCCGCTGTGCATATTAAATATTTTGTTGTTTGACTATTATGTTGCCAACCACGTCACGATACTCCCACCGGGCCCACCGGTGACACGTGGAAATCGGGGTGTGACAGATAGCGAGGACGATGGGCCCGTAAAGAGGGTGGATTGTAACATCCCACATTGGTTATGAAGACGAACGAAGGCTTCCTTATAAGGGGCTTGATACCTTCACCATCATGACGCGTTTTAAATCCGTGAGGCGATGGTGGTTCGTCCCGGCCATAGCGGACGATATCATGGTACGATTACGCTGGGTTGTTACAAACTTCAAATATTCAAAACATGAAACCAAATATGTTATTTAAGTTTCACTTTGTTCGACTTTCCAAGTTTTCGAGTTAATGATTTTGCATATACCGTTGTGGGCTTATTATTTTTATCTACATGATATAAATTTTATTCAAAACCATATAATCACAAACTTACATTAGCGGTTTTTTCTTTCGACTACACAATTATGTGTTAATAAACATAATACTTTATTAAACTTTTTATTTTTATTTTGTAATATATGTTTTCCCTGAGGAAACCAAGTAAAGATACCTGTTAGTTATTTAAAAGGATTATTATTATTGAGAATAATCAATGATGATAATGTTTTCTATAACAAATATATGTAAGCATTATCACTGTGCATAAATGACATAATTGTAATGTTTAAAATAAATGCTTTCGGGTTGCAATTTTTTTAGTATATGAATATACTAGGTTATAACCCGTGGTACCCACGGGTCGCTCTATTTTTAAGGAGATTAATATTTTATTAATTTTATTACAATGGTCCGTTTTATAAAATTGTTGAGGATATATATAATATTAGTCAATGTTAATCGTATATAATAGATCCGTACAAACAATGTGATTTATGAATGGTAACAATTACCATATAATTACTAATACTAAGAAGAAAAATAGATATATATTATTTAGATTATAACTGAGAACCAAGTAGCATTGAAGGCCTATCATTATAGCCGTTTGTGTGGTTACACGTTAACTATACTGAAGATTATCTGGTAATATATTATAGTTGTCTTTTACTTACATTCAAATTTAAATTACTTTTTATCAACATTGTTCCTTTTTACTTTAAAATTATTTGCAATTTATGGACGCATGAAAGTCTCTGGGAGGATTGCCCGTCGCTATATAAAGTCGTTTATAAAGAATTTTTACCTCCTGAAATGAATCGCAAAAAAATAGAAGAATATGAGGCAATGGACGAAGATAACACGACTAAAATTGAATCGAATATCAGTGATGATGTGCAGACGAATCAAAATGGCAAACGCACTATTAGTGAACTTAATGATGTTTATGCTACATTGCCTACCTCTTCTTCAAAACGTATGTTCTACATTGGCAACATTGGTGATAAAGAGAATTAGTCTTTTGGAACATTTGAGTTATGGCTTGTTTGTTCGGAATAATAAGTGTTTCCTATGTTTGAATAATATTTTCAGTTTTAATGTTTTCTTGGATTAAAAAAAAATTGAGGTATGCAAGTCAATGGTTTTTAGTTATTATAATATGTTATATAATATATGTAATATCCATTTTTGAATTATGTGATTTATAATAAAAACATCAAAATAGGTTATCACCCGGGTGGCAACCCGGGTTGGAAAATTTAAATTAAATTAATCATAAGTGTATGGTTAAAAGTAATGCAAATAAAGTGACATTACATAAAACAGTAACAAAGTTTTCTTTATAACCAGTGTACAAAAACATCAAGAAAAAGACAAATATCGATTATGTATACAACTTAGGAATTATACATGTTTGGACTAAAGGCTTGTGAATCGCTCTTGACCATCTTTTGACACAAGTAAAATTAGTTTACTTGACATGCCGAGCAAAATGTTTGATTGTTGTTTCCAACCTAACCAACCACAAAGGACACAAAATTATAATCACCAAACAAATGCCTTGACAGCTTTGGAATCGGCACCTGGCCCGTCAAACTGATGGAGGCCGGGGTTTCGGGGTTTCTGTAGACATCATCCAGTAAGAATCTTGTTGCATTTTGTCTAAGCAGCCTGCACCAATCACCACCGTTAATAAGCCATATTTTTCGATTGTTCCCTCAATATAAAAGCCTTATAGAACAAAATAAAAAAAATTCACTTACTCGTATACTTTGCCTCTCAAATCTACGGTAGCAGGATGAACAAAAGGTTTCCCAAGTGTTGTAGCCCCTGACCCTGACCCGTGACCATAATGCTTGACGGTCATCATAGCCTACAATGTCCAGTCAAAAGTATGAATATCACTAATCCAGATTATTCGACAAAAATAAAAGACAATGAAATAGAATAAAAATAATAATAATAAAGATGGCGGTTATTCCGAGGGTGGAAAACCTACCGTTATTGGAGCTGCACCACAGCGCCATTTGTTTGAAGGACTTTTGAGGTTGGTGACAGTGGCCATATAACCATTTAAACCAGCAGCCAAAATGTCCAAGAACCTACAATAATAAATGCTTTGAATTTAGTTGATCAATAGCTGAAATTTGGTAGAGGTGGTAATTTCGACCCATTTACTTAGAATGAGTCGAGCATCTTAAATCATTTTATTAAAAAAAATATATTCTTTAAAATACTTTAAACTTTGTATTCATATTATGCACGCTAAGCACTAAAAGAAATTATGAACTTTCTTTAGAAAAGAGGTGCTTCATACAAACTTGAACTTAACCACCCATTGATTAAGTAAATAAACTTATATAGGCATAGTCACAATCAAATTTTGATGGCAAAGAACCACGAGCTTGGTAGCCAAAAAAGTGGCAGATGGCATTAAATTTCTTCCCCTTGTATGTTCCTTCTTTCTGTTAACAAAAGATATTAGCATGATATATCTATACAAGTTTTTACAAGAATAGTTTCCTTGACAGCTTTGGAATCAGCACCTGGCCCGTCAAACTGAAGGGGGCCGGGGTTTCTGTAGACATCATCCAGCAAGAATCTTGTTGCATTTTGTTTAAGCAACTTGCACCAATCACCACCATTAATAAACCATATTTTCGATTGTTCCCTCAATATAAAAGCCTTATAGAACAAAATAAAAAAAAATCACTTACTCGTATACTTTGCTTCTCAAAATAAAAAAATTGATTAAAGGAAAATAAAACCAAAGTGAGATCATATCTTATCTATTGCATTCACTCCCAAAATATGGTCCCATGGAGTCCAATTAACTACTGGGTCAAAGTATTTACCAAGTTTTCATCTGGTGCATAAGGTATTGAGCCGAGCCACTTCGTCCTCACCCACATCTTCAATGCAGAAGTTTGGATTCAGCTCTAGCTCGGCACATTTGTCCCATAAAAAAGCCCATTCACCCTCAACCAATCATCTTGATCTTTCACTCCAACCGCCTTCCCATCACTACAAAGGCAGTCTATGATGCATGTTTTGGTTCTCCGTAATCCCATAATCTTTATTCGCATACTATGAAGCATTCAGTTTACACCACTCTACACCACTCTGGTAATATACGACTCAGGTCAATGGTATTTTGAGAATTTGTAGTGCATGTAAAAACATCGTCATTGAAAGAGTCATGAGGATACAAATCAGATTGGGCAATAACTAAATTAGAGCATTTAACACCCGTAGGAATATCAAGAATAGAAAAACGGTTTACCATTAGTTCCACTTCCTTAGCCACTTCCCTACAAGATGGTATGAGAATGTCAAATATATACACAAATGCCTTTCAACAAAATTTAAAATTTAAAATAGGAAAAAAATGTTATTATTTTAGAATCATCTCCAGCCCATTATGGTGTCTTCGTTTATTTCAGTAAAAAAAGGTTGTTATTAAAGTGCTAATTAAAGTTCTTTTATAAAAACAATAAAATACAATACTTTTAGTGTTTTAAAATAGTCAATATGAAAATCAATAACCATGTTGACCCATGCCTAGAGGGTTGCTTGTATGGATGGAACACTCCCTCCACCACTTAACTCACTTCTTGATATCACAAGATAATTGTAACAAAATAGAGGTTAAGATGCGTCTTAACATCGGACATGACACAATATTAGCTAACAATTTAACAATATTAAGTAACGGACATAGTCGTGTGTTGCTTTATTTTTTACCTTGTGAAAACGTATATTTGCTATGCAAATATTACCCACTCTTTCTGTGATATGCAGCAATTTTACCTACAATATTAAATAAGAGAGAAAAAAAAGGCGACATTTAAACATGTACATGCAACGCAAAGCGGATCACAGGATAATAAAAATGAAAATATTAGTCAACTCTGGACCACAACATGCTAAACCATATCCATTGTCACCTCATTAATAAAAGCATTTATAAGATGTACCTTTGTTACATTAAGAATGGCTTCCACATCAGGAGTTAGTTTCCCTTCCCATTAACTTCTACAATCCATTAAACAACATATACACTATCATGCACTGGACTCCCATGAAACCACCTGCAATAATTTAAATGCAAAAAAAAAGAGAATACATAAAGAAGAAAAGGAAAGTTAAATATATAAGCACTTCACTACGTGATCTGACAATCACTAACACATCATCAAAGGTTTTAAGGTTAAAAAAACAATAATTATAGCAAATATAGTATAGATTTATAAAATAAAACCATGTTATTCAATTGGATAAAGAACATATGCAAAATCATAAACCTATACAGGTAACGACTTGAAGACCCATGTAATTCAGTAAGTTGTTTAGTTATTTACTTTTCAAGGGTAATAACTTTGGTTTGGTAAGCATGAGAACCCATTACCAGGAAACTCATGGGACGCTACCAAATATTCTACTAACCGATGTAAACTTTGGTTTGGTAGTACTGGTTGAACCGTCCAATAGAACCGGTTAAACCGCAAGATACACCCGGTTGAACCACCCGATACACCCGGTTAAACCGTTTCTAAGCTCATTCTGGTACGGTATAAAAACCGGATTTCAAAACATTGCGCGAATCTTTTAAAATTCACAAAAGTTCACCTTCATGAAGTCGCTTGATTCCGTTAACTTCCACAACGGTTGTTCTCTCTGTTTCTGTCGCTAATTTCATAAACGACGTCTATAAATATAATAAACATCAACAAAATAACATGATGAACCCATGTATTACAGCATTGATAACCCAACTTTGCATACTTTCCGGTTAACGTGTTTGAATTAAACCATTTAGATAGATTGACGGGTTTGAACCGATATGAACCAAAAGGTCATGTCTTGACACATAAACCCAAACATGAAACATATAATTAAGGGTTGACATAAACACGACCAACCAGATTTTATCATTTTTTTTGTATTTAAGTACTCTAAAATTATAAATTTATAACTAAAAAGATGAAGGGGTATAAAATGTTATGTTTAAGTTATGTAACTTAATGTCAGTTTCTTTTTAACTCTTTAACATTTGGCATAAGATACCTAACCAAAAACATAAAACATAAATCTAAAAATACTTTAAATTAAATGGACTAACCCGTGAACCTGCCCGACTAAAGTTGAGTTCTATCATGGAGAAGAATATGTGTTTTCATCATCTGAACTCAATAGTATAAAGCACATTATATCCGTCCAAAACTACTGGTAAAGATGCGGTCGGAGCAATCCTGAATGATCTTGCAGAACTCATCATGGTTTTATCCTGCATTTGACCAACTTCCTCACAAACACCGTCCAATATTCCTAGAAAATCCGTTATGATCATAAACATTCTGAACGGTTGCACCCCTTCTCGTGCAATGTCACCATGGAAATACTTTGTCATGTCTCTCACAGATGCTAACACCTTTCTTTCATCAATCTTTAATTTCACAAAATCCGGCTGTTGAAACACAAAACAAACAAAACCATTTTTAGGGTTTCGAAAATCAAAGGATGGATCTAGATAATCATGATAGATAGAAAGCTTACCAAGATCGATACCAAGATCGGCACTGCCACAAATCTCTAACACAACACATCCATAATAAACTAATTAACAACAACATTCGATTAAAACGACACAGGAAGCACAAAAAACTTACAGTTCGTCAATCAAATCTCTGACACCGCCTCTCTCTCTCTCTTCTTATCAAAACCCACCGTTTGAAAAACCACAAAATTCTAAACAACTTTAAAAAAAAACTTGTAGAAGTTAAGAAACATAAGAGAATAAGAAATTGGAAGCAAGAATCAATTAATAATAAGAAAAAGCAATTGTATAGGCTAGTTTAGGGGTGTGTTTGGTTTAAGGTTTGGAAGAAAATACTGAAAATAGAGCTTACGGTCATTCACATCAATAGACATGGAAATTTTGTCCAACACAGCAAGAGCATCTTCAAGAGCCTTGATGTAAGCTGCAAATGTATAATTCCTTACTTGTATCGTGTAATTTTTGCAGGGTTTAAAAAAATAATTTAGCCATACAAAATAAAAGATACCTCCGAAAATAACTGTAGGATGATATTTCTTGTCAATGAAAGCTTCTGCAACATGAAGCATCTCACCAGCTACAATTTTCCAAATTTAACAATTAGAAACATGGAGCATATAATAAATGAAATCTACATTGTTTCAAGTTTAAGAAATAAAAATAATTAATAATAATAATAAAACTTAGGAGGAAACGGTTACCAAGAACAATGACTGATGTAGTTCCATCACCAACTTCCTCATCCTGTGTGCGGCTTAGTTCAATCATGGACTAAAATAAAAAAAATAAAAAAAATCACAATTTAGAAAACACAGTAAAACCCAAAGCGGCTAAATGAGTGAAGAACAATGATAATGATTTGAAACAGACCTTGGTGAGTGGAGAAAAGCCCTGCAACACGTGAGGTATCGGGTTGAGGCTTTCTTCTCCTACGATTGTTGCGGCTTTCAACAATCAACCCCATGAGATTAGCCGGCTGAATGCACCACATGTAATGAGGAAAACCGTGCAGCATTTGAGGCAGTCGTAAGTTCTACAAATCAGTTTTATCCCACAATCAGATCAAATATAATGTGTGAAATTTCATATAGAAGTATAGAACACATATGATCTTCATATGCAGTAGTATTTTCAGATTTCTCAAGCCGTAGATGCTGTCAATTGATAGTGATTATTTGCAGAACAAATTAGTTCACTCACTTAACAGATTTCAATTGTTCATTCACTTAGGTTAAAAAAACTACACAATCACAACTGATCGTTTGTATCCGACTAACCAATTAAAGCGAGCAAAGATTACAATCATAACTTCCAAAAGCTTGTTACAAAGTACAAACTTACGATGCATACATCCATACATACGTATCTACTAACGCATCAAATCATCAAAATCAAACAACAAAACTGAAGTAGAAAGTTTCATCCGATAATTCAGATCGTAGATGCTGTCAATTCATAGTGATTATTATCAGAACAAATTAGTCCATTCACTTGACAGATTTCAGTTACTCATCCACTCTAGCTTATAAAAAAACTACACAATCACAAATCACCATCAGACTAATAAACAAAATATATAAACAATCACATAATGTTATACAAAAGCTTTTCAATCAAACTACTGGCAAATTTATTTAACATTTGTAATTGAATACTCTTAAAACAGATCATTTTCATCCGATCACAACATCCAAAACCTTATTATAATGACCTTAAAAAAACAAACAATAAAAACCCTAAAACGAATAGGACTGAGGAACTCACAGTAAATCATGAACAAAATTATATGAAAAATAGAGAAATTACTACCTGATGTCGGTGCTCTAGGTTTGAGGGAATAATCAGATCAGTGAGATATGCAACAAATCAAATCTGAGTAAGAGGATTAAAAATGAAATAGAAAGATACCGATTTATGTGTTGGTGAAACCCTAGCCGTCGCCCTTTCGTTGTTGCGGTAAACCACAACCATCATAAGACCACCACTGGGAAAACCCTAAATCAACCAATGTCGTTGTCATGGTTCCTCTTCAGGCCACCACCATCACCATCTTCCTCATACGATAAAACAGTCAAAATTTTAGAAAAAACTGAGACGATGAAACAAATAAAACGTATAAAATCAATATCGACTAAAGAATCCACATACTTGTAAGTGAACCGGTTTGATTTTGGAATCCTTTATCAGTCGATTCAAAGCATAAACGACACCTATCTTTTCAGAGAAAATGAGATGTAGAAGCTTCAAACCAAAGGAATGGGGCTACATGAACAATATCAAACAGAAAATGGTTAAGATTAACAAATCTTATTACATTAACAATAAAAATCACAGAGAGAATGAAATAAACAATATACCTTCGATTATCAATGATGAATCGGTGAGAACAGATGAATCAGGTTTGCGATTTTGGGATTTAGGGTTTGAGAGAAGAGAGTTTGTGATTCGTATGGGAAGTATATATATATGATCCGAACCTTGGATGATCAAACCTGCGATTGAACCAGAAATCAAGTTTTGCGATTTATGGAAGATGATTTCCTCAAAATCAGAACCAAGGGGAGAAGATAAGAGTACAGGAAGAGGAGAAGATACAAATCTAGGGTTTTACAAAAGAAACGTATATGCGAATGGGTAGGAATATGGATCCCGTGTCAACCCATATACCAAAAACTTTGACCCGTGATTTTCCCGCCAAAAAGCAAAATTTAGCGGCATCCTAGCTTGACACATCAACAAAAATTAACACATTTATTATATATAATAGATTCACATATCACATATGGAAAATAATGAAAATATTATAAAAATATTTTAAATAATTAATTAGATGTGTATGTGCATTAATTTTCTTTTCAAACAAAAGTTAAAGTTGTCAAAAGCAATTTGTTTTAAAAAACATCAAACTGAAACTGAAATCACATTAAAAAAAACCATAAAAACCAAATTATATACACGGATATTGAAATTAAGATTATGATCTCGTTAAAAAAATGTACGATGAAACCTTATACCGATACGAAAAGAGTCCTGGATGGACTTTTGTAACCCATTCTTTTCTATAAAATATAACCCAAAACCAGTGGCGGACCCAGGATTTTTTTCCTGGGGGTGCGGAAATTTTTTAAAGATTTTAGACCTCTAGCTATATAAAAAAATCAGTTCATAGCGGGTCGGATCGGGTCGGGTCATGTAAAACAAGTAAAAACAAACAAACAAAGTTTCATAGTGGGTCGAATCAGATCGGGTCGGGTCCATTTCAATTCTCAAACAATCAAACCCTAGTTCCTAACTTCCTATCACATTAACAAACAAAAAAACATCAAAGTTCAAACCATCCTTACTTTTATTTCTCTTAATCATTCAATAAAAGAACAAAAAAACTTATCTATAACATACCTTGGTCTTTAATTAGAATAATCTGGCGAAAAAAAGTGGTTCAACCCCTTTCCTCTTGAGAAATCGCGGCATAACTTCCCTACTCATTGTTCATTCCTAATCCTATCACATACAAAATAAACAAGGATCTTCAAGTGTTCAACCATAGCCCATGTTCCTTAATTTTCAATTTATAATTTTGAATTTCAAGCCCTAGTATTTATTATTTACCAACCAACAATCATATAATCAACAAACATGTTTGCCAACCAAAATTTTGAATTTCAAGCCCTAGTAATTATTATAAGCCCTAGTAAAAATCATGTACCTGTCAGGGGCGGCTTGAATTAACCAGTTTGCAGCCGAAATTTTGCAGTCGCCGGCCGGAATTATGTTGTCGCTGGGCGCTGAAGTGAGGCAGCGGGAGGGCTGGAGTTGCTGACAAGTGGCAGCGATTTGGGTTTTTTTATTATGTGGACTGGTTTGTTTAACAAAACTAGTAGTTGGGTTGGGCTTAAATGGGTATTAAGTTATTGGGCTTGATGGATTGAATTTAAGCTTTATTAAAGGGGTTAGTAGGGTAACTTGTTTACATAATTTGATCGGGTTTCAATCCGTGTTCACAATTTTTTTTATATAAATTCCTAACATTTTTTTCTAAGGGGTGCGGACGAAAATTTCCAAGGGGTGCGGTCGGAATTTTTCAAGGGGTGCGGACAAGGGGTGCGGTCGGAATTTTTCAAGGGGTGCAGACGAAAATTTCCAAGGGGTGCGGTCTAGATTTTTCGCGAAAAATACCACTAAATTTTTTTTTTCAAGGGGTGCGGCCGCCCACCCACCCCATAACTTGGGTCCGCCCCTGCCCAAAACTTATAATTTTTTTTTTACTTTTGCCACGTTTTTAAAACTCCTAATCAAGGTTTTAAAAACTGGTTTATACCGGCTGATTAAACCGGATGCCGAAAGCTTGCAGGCACGAATCATACCGGTAAACTGAGTGAACGGCAAAGAAGTTGTATTTCCGATAAATTGGGTTATACCAGTTTAAACCAATATACCGGTACCAGGCCACATGTTAAGAATTTAGACTTTTGATCTTTTAGCGGTCCAAAAAGGTGACGATTCATCTTCTTAGCAAACCTAGCGCCCAAAAAGATACCAATAGTGAATTTTTTGAATTATTTTTTATTATGAATTAAGGTTGGAATAAGTTTTATTATGTAATGATGTAGTTTTGAATTATTTTTTGAATTGAAATCGTATTTTATGGATTTATAGTGTCAATTAGTCAACCTGGTTGAACCACCCAGTTCAACTGGCTAAACCATTTTTGATCTAACCCGATACGCTTTAAAAACCGGTTTTAAAACATTGCTCCTAAGACTAGAGGGTATGGGGAGGCCCATCCCCATGAGGATGGGCCGCCACGTAGGCGCCACATCACCGTCTTATGGAGGATGGGCCTCCTTCACTTTTGAGGGGGGTGGAGGATGGGCCGCCACGTAGGCTACCCCACCTAAATATTAATACTTTTCTAAGTTTTTTTTATTAACTTAATAAAAACTTTATAAAAATTAAAAAATACAACATAAAACAACATAAATAAATTCATTTCATAACATAAAAAAAATTACATTTCCTAAAAATAAAAATACATTTCCGAAAAAAAAATTACATTTCCTAAAAATAAAAAAAAACCTACGACGTCCATTTTTTCTTCACCTCTTCCTTCATCCACCGATAAATCTCGCGTTCGTCCTCCGGAACCGAGTCGAGATCCAACCTCATTATTCTAAAATCCTCCGCTCGAGTATAGTCGGCAGACACGTTTTTCTTGTGACTATATTTTTCGGCCGCAAAGTCTTTGAACGAACGGAATTCGGAAATCAACTCGTCAATTTTCGAAGACGCCTTTGAGCCGCTCCCTCCACCCGAGCCGCCCCCTCCACTCGAGCCGGCCCCTTTGCGCTTTCCGGCCGCCACTTTTTTTGCTTTGTCCCTTCCGGTGGGACGTTCGATCTCGTGAACGGGCAACACATCCTCGTCATATATCGGGTCGTCGTTTATGTCGATTTGACAACGAGCGGTGGAGCCTCCCGCACTATAACTTCCGGACTCGGAAGTTTTAGTCCATTTGGCGGTTGCGACCTCATTTGGAACCGGCGCCCATTTTGGTTCTTTCTTTAAAATGTTCCATGCTCGGAGGTGCGGGAAAGGCGCCGGATTTTTTGCTTCCCATTTCGCCATCGCAAGGTTAAGAACGTCCTCGTCGCTACTTCCACTAAGACGATTGATGTAAAGTGGGTTATAATACCCAATAAAATCATTCACGGCCTTGTTCATTTTCCGCCACTTACCCGCTACGGAATCCAGATCACGTATCGGGCCTTGCCCCATAAGGTCGTTAAATCTATCCGTTGTCGCCTGCCAAAAACTAGAACCCGTTTGATTGTTCGCTAAAATTAAAAAAAATGCGTTAGTAAAACTAAAAAATAAATCTTTTTAAATTTAAATTTAAAAAAAATTAACTTTGGTTCATACCGAGAACCGGGCAAGTCGAGGACTTAACATACGCAATTGCTAGCGCCTCCTCCTCTACTTTTGTCCACTGTTGTCTCTGCTTCCCTCTCGCCCTGCTTTTTTTTTTTGCGGTGTCGGTTTCATTCGCTTTCCCCTTCCCCTTCCCCGTGTTTTTTTTTTGCACTTGAGTTCTTTTGGTGGCGATTCGGGGACGACTTCTTCATCATCATCAAGTTGAACCGGGGGTTGCGGTTGGGATTGTTCAACTTGAAACGAGTTGCGTTGCATGAATTGTTGGAGTGCTTGAAATTGTTGCATTTGTTGAACTTGGGACATTTGTGAGAAGGCGTTAGGTGATTGTTGGAAACCCGAAAACGTAAATTGTGGAGACCTTCACGAAGAATCCATAGTCGGAGTGTAAGCGGGACTCGAAAAAATGTTAGGTTGGTTCGGGTTGGGATTGTTCGGGTTGGGGTTGTTCGGGTTGGGGTTGTTTGGGTTGAATGGATTCATGATTTGTATAAAAAAAAGGAGAGTGGTTTTTTATAAGAATGGATGAGAATGAGAGAAAAATGTGAGAAGTAGTGGTGAAATGGTATAAAAAATGGATGAAAAGAGGGTTATATTTAAAGTGGAAAGGTTTTTTTTTTTTTTTTTTTTTTTTTTTTTTTTTTAATATTATAGCCGTTCACCAACGGCTAATATTTGAAAACATGGCCCGTGATCATCGTCTTGGGGACTCCGGGTTTAACAGGACGGGCCAAGGGGGGCGGTGTGGGGGACCGGCGCGGGGCTTCACCGGGCCTAAGCCGGCCCCCATACCCCTTGGTCTGATATGGTGGCATACTTTCTTTGTCAGTATAGCTTTCTCTCACAATATCTATTTCCAAAGTCAACATGTATATGTTAGCATGGGTTAGGTTTTTAAAAAGTCAATAATAACCGACTATAGGGATTGTTGGCCTGTGGCAGTGGATTACTGAATGTGTGAATAAAAATTACAAAAGTCCACTAATCCATGGGTCATGTAAAACTACTCAACAATTTCATAATTGAGTTCAACCAAGGTTTATAACTTTAGAAAAAAAATCAAATACAAATAATATTAACATACAAAATGTATGAATTGGGTGAAAAATTAAAAAGGGGCAGTGGCGATCTGGTAATAATGCGAATACCTTTTTTCTCATGCCAAAATCGTACAAACTTACAATTAACGTCCCTGATTCTATTTCAAATTCTTCTATGATTTAATCAGATTGAGTAGCCTCATTTTATATCTAGGGTTTAATTACGATTCTCTATCATCTCAAATCATACAAACCTACAAATCCAGTGGCGGAACTAGAAGAAATATCAAGGGGTATCCCAAATTTTTTACGATACATTTATAGAACGGAAATTTTTTTACCTACATTACGGGGCAGGGCTGATCCTGAAAATTCAAGTGCCCTGGGCGAGCCAAAAAAAGGCCCTTAGGTCTTACCGAATTAAATTTTATAAACTAGTTTTTTTTTAAGTTATTAGTATTTAGATTAAAGAATCAATATTGAGCATATCACATTTGTGCTAAGCTTTATGAATTAATATTGGCAATTAAGTTTTCAGGTTTTAGATTTGGGCTAGGTTTATTTTTATTTTTTAGATCGAAATTAAACAATTCAAGAACTCAAGAAGAAAAGAAATAAAGAATACTCACAACTCACAATCAGCACAACAGCGGCGACTTCAGCCAATTTGCCTGTTTGATGATTATTGTTCTGAACTGTTTCAGCAATCAGCAGCGATCAATTAAAGCTTGTTTTTTGGATTTTGGTTTCATCATCACTTCAAAAAATTCAAACAATCAATTAACAACCAATATTTAGCCAATAACAACAAGTAACAAGAATAAAACTAATCAAACTAACCAATAATCACTGTTAGGGTTATTTTTTTGGTTATTTGGGCTAACTAATATTGGGCTATCATTTGGTTATTTGGGCCAATATAATCAGAATTATTTGGGCTTAATATCATTTTCTAAAATTTTTTTTGAGGGGTGTCCTAGTAGTAGTTGAGGGGTATCCTTAGTATAAAAATCGGAATTTTTTTTTTACACTACCGCTTAAAAGTTGAGCCGTAGCCCGGGCTACGCCTACCACTATACTAGGTCCGCCCCTGTACAAATCAACGTCCCTGATTCTATTCTATTGATCGCTTTGTCGTTTTATCAACAATGGCAGAAGAAATATGAACTCTAATTTGGAAGGTTTGTGTTGTTTTTATTGTAGGAATTGATATAATTTTTACATCAGCTGATTGTTTTTTGTAGAATTAATATGGATGCGGAGGTTATACCTTATGGTCACTTCGTTTGGTTAGTTGTATGATTGGTAGTTTATATGCCTTAGGAAAATAATCAAATGCCCTTTTTGAGCTTAAATTCAATTTAAGCATATGTAACCTAAATTTTGACACTTACACTGATTGTGCAACATTATTAAACATGTTTAGGCATATAAGACTTATCATAGGACTAGTTAGACCATCCGAACGCGCAATTGCGCAAATGACATGTTAAAGTAGCGTAAACTACCTTAACGGGCCATAACGGGTGAAAAACACTTAGGATTCATTCCAAATCAGAATGTAGGCTTTGTTAAACCGTTTCATATGAGTTCCAACACTCATCTGGTTTACAAGAGCTCATTCTATCCGATTCCTCCGATTATGTACCGATGCTTTAACATAGCTACTCGATGTTAGGACACATTTGAAGCTTTGGTATTTCACTTGATTCAAGGATACTTTGCAATCCCATGTGAGTACATAGACCCCTCTTTTTATGTTTTCAAATATTTTGGGGTGATTCATATGTGCCTATTCACTATTTTCATGATTTCAAGCTATATGTTTTCACATGCTTAGTACTTATCCTTTGACAAATTGAAACTGTTATCTATGGCTTAAATACTGATTTTCAAAGTTTGTAAGACTATTTGTTGGTGCGCATTTATACTTATACATTCATTAACAATGATCAAGCCGATTGGTAGTACGATATAGCTTTATAGGTTGACACCCTATTCCTGTTGTACAGAATGTCAGAAACCAAAGTTTAAACCAAATAGATTTTGCCTTTGTGGTAAATCTATAGTAACCAAAGTGTAGTTTGATACACTAAGGTTTGAATGTATTGCCAAACAACTACAATGTGCTTTTACAAATGTTTTTCAATTAAGCCATAAAAACTTATCTTGTGTTATTTCCAAAACCAAAGCATAGTTTTATATGCTATTGTTTACTAAAGAATTTTTTGATATATTGCCAAATCACTATTTAAGTATATTTCGATATACTTCCAAAGCATAGTTTGATATGCTCCCAATGTGATACTGTTTACTAAAGTATAGTTTGATATACTGGCAAATCACAATTTAAGTATATTTCGATATACTTCCAAAGCATAGTTTGATATGCTCCCAATGTGATATTGTTTACCAAAGTATAGTTTGATATACTACCGATTATGTTATTTCTAAAACCAAAGCATAGTTTAATATGCTATTTTCAAACCAAAGTATAATTTGATATACTACCGATGCTTTCATTCCTAAACCAAAGTATACTTTTGATATACTACCAAATCTATTATTTCAAAACTAAAGTATACTTTGATATACTACTTACCCTATTATTTCAAAACTAAAGTATATTTTGATGTACTACCTATCCTATTATTTCAAAACCAAAGTATATTTTGTATATACTACAAACCTTTTTATCAAAACAAAGCATTTTGGATACAAAACTTTTTACAAGGATTCATCACTCTTTTTGTAAACATAAAATCTTTTTCTTATGTTATCCAAAGCCATGAATCTAATTCACTAAACCTATGTTACTCACATGCATTTTTATGCTGACGTTTTATTTTCACATATGTTTCAGGTTCTATTATGTGACGATTGGGGATTGTTTGCTTCACATAGGATGGACGCGGACTTTAGTGACTTAAAACTTGAAAGACAATTGTTGTATTTATTGGTTTATATCAAAACAATGAGTCAATTAACGAAATAAAACAAAACTTCAAATACTATGTATTGTGAAACAATGATTCTGTGACATGACTCCCGACGTTTCCGCTCCGGTTTGTTGTATTTGGGTGTTACAACATCCTAAATAATCCTACTTATGATATTACATCAGTAGGTAATGAGTTTGGTATAAGAAATTATATTTAAAACCAATTTAGGTGCCAAAAGGGCATTTTGATCCTTTAGAAGCATAATTAATGATAATATATGAAAACTCAGTTTATGATCATAATATTAACATCAAAATATGCTAAACATGTTAACATATTAGTGTGTAATTTATTTGCAAGTTCACTGGGGTTTAAAACCTTATTTAACAAAACGGGTAAAATAGTCAAAGTTTAATATAATAACGGAACTCGCACTAAAACTCAAATTACTATTATGATCATGTAATATAACCTCCGAGGATTATGCTACATGATAATATGATCATAATGGGACCTTAAAACAGTAGGAAACTAATCTAATTTGGGTCAAAATCGAAAGTCAAAGCAGAAGTCAAACTTCGCGACTTTCGGTTGCGAACCGACCCTAAACCTGGAATTGACAAGCCGACATGTTTACACATGTGCTAATAAGTATTACCAAGCTATTAAAGTGTTAAAACATATTTTATAACACCTACATTATCAGATAAAGATTATTTTCAAAACTGACCCGTTTGACTATTTAATGTTAATAACTTTGACCCGTTAATTGACCAAGTAAACGTGATTTTTAGGAGGTGACCTTTTGAGGGATTAACACCTACCTAATTACGATCACGTAGCCATGTTCGCCTCGAGTAATGGCTAGACCATTAAGGTCTAAACCGAAAGTCAAAGCTTTTATAAAAAAAGCTTGACTTTCGGCTTTTAAAAGCCTATAAACGAAAAGCAGGAGGTAGAAACACTTACAAAAGGTCCTAGCTCAAAATTAGAACTCAGGTTGAGTCTCCCTTCAGTTGGAAATCTCCAGAGAAAGAGAGGAATTGATAAAATGAGAATGAGCAAGTGTAAGAGTTGAAGAACACTCCTATTTATAGTTGGAGCTGATGTTTTTGGATCAATCCAGGTGTTATGAGGGGCTAGGAGATCATTCCAGGTGTCTTGGGATGTGTCTAAAACCAGCTATGAGCTCATGGTTTCGATTTTGAGGTGCTATAGTGGTTTGTGTGGTGAACAAGGAAGAATGCAGCAGCTAGGCAAAACTTTCTGCAAGCTTGGTGTTGTCGCGCCCCGCGACCGGATCGACCAAGGGGGGTCGCGCCTTGCGAGGGCCTCAAATAAGTTTAAAAGTTTGGCAGTTTCAACCCCTTGCTTCCAAAACTCAAAATACCTTTCATATATTGCACTTTTAACCCCTCAAGTCCAATTTTAGGTATTCTTAGAAGTATACATGTACATCAAAAAGCTCCGGGTTCGTTTAAAAGGCCACTTAGAGGTTTAAATTAACATGTTGACGATTTAAACCCTTCATATTATCAAACTCTCGATTAAATCATTAACGATTTCGTTCGTCCAACAAGTGGCTTGTGTAGAGAATTTGAATACCGTAAAAGGTCACTCATAGGCATAGTTTAAGCATCTTGACACTTTTAGTCCCTCCACATTCATGCTTTCATTGTTTGGCAAAAATTGTACCACCTAGCTAACATTAGGCACATTTAGGATTAGGGACACGTGTCAGTACACTATTAGACACGATTTTACGAGGTGTTACAACACTAAATCAAAATAAAACTCAAAATTACCCTACATCTGCATCAGGCAACAACTCATTTAAAGTTACCCTACAAGTGCAACCAAATTACTCTACAACCTCATCAACAATACACTAAATCAAAATAACACTCAAAATTACCCTATAAGTGCAACAAAATTACGCTACAACCACATCAAGAATACACTAAATCAAAAAACACTCAAAATTACCCTACTAGTACGTCATGCAACAACTCATTCAAAATTACCCTACAAGTGCAACAAAATTACTCTACAACCTCATCAACAATACACTAAATCAAAATAACACTCAAAATTAACCTACAAGTGAAACAAAGTTTTGCTACACCCTCATCAAGAATACACTAAATCAAAATAACACTTAAACTTACCCTACAAGTGCATCTGGCAACAACTCATTCAAAATTACCCTACAAGTACATCAAACTTACTCTACAACCTCATCAGCAATATACTAAATCAAAATAACACTCAAAATTACCATACAAGTGCAACAAAATTACCCTATAACCTCATTAACAATACACTAAATCAAAATAACACCAAAAATTACCCTACAAGTGCATCAGAAAATAACTCATTCAAAATTATCCTACATGTGACAACCCGAGTTTTCAAGGTCTTCCCTCGACACGTTACTTGTTTCACAACTATCTTTCATAACTCGTTTGCATTGTTAATTGTGCACATTTGATATATGATTAAACTACTGTGTTATTGTTTGGTTAGTGTTGGAAACCTTTAAAATGTCTAAGGTTATAAACTTAATCCCACAAACCTCAACCGACGAAAGATGGTTTTTCGTCATCACCCGTACTCGACGAAACATTGGTGTTTCGTCATCAACATCACGACGAAACATAGTTCTTCGTCGAGACCCTTATTCGCCGAGATGGGTTTCGGCCCAAGGGAAGCCTATTTATAATCTGCCACATTTACGTTATATTACGTGAACCTTAATTCGTGAAACCCTAGACACACTTCTCCTCTCCCTTGCACCCAACGACGATCATCATCCTCTCGAAGTTCTTTTCGGTCTCATCTCGCATTCGGTTAGTATGTGATGACTCGATTTAACCTATTTGTTATGTAGTTGGTATAATCATTTTCACATGATTGTTATATAGTGACTGATCTGGATGTTATGAATCATAGTTTGATATGAATATGGTTAAGGACAGTTATGTATTTTGGCAAACTAATGAATTGTTGACAAAAGTGATCTGATTGATTATGGTTCTCAGTGGCATGATTAGGGTTAATGATTTATGATTTATGCGATTTGATTATATTGATGACGAAACCGTTTGAGCATGAGCAATAACTGTTAAAATCATAATGTTTAATCTGTTTGATCTGTTTTGGGAAATGGTAAACATGTTTGCTGAAATCACGGACAATTGGTTATTGAGGAAAAGGAAATAAGAACTGTTATGTATGCAACGAAACTCCCTCCTCGGCGAAACACTCCTGTCGATGAAACACCTTAGTGATTCGTCACCCCTCACATCTACGAAACACCTCAGTGATTCGTCACCCATCATATCGACGAAACACTTTAGTATTTCATCACCTGTCATGTCAACGAAACACCTCAGTGTTTCGTCGGTTGCAGTTTCGCCGCCCAGAGGATAGTTCACAGACTGTGGTTGGAACTTGAATAATATGAATGATTGTTGACGAAACCCTATTACTGTTTGTTAATGATATAAACATTGACTGAGGAAACATAATTTGGTTGTTATGAGTAGTACATGTAACTGTTTGCACCGTTGTGAAACACGCATGAGAATTGTGGAATCGTATGAACTTGAATAAATGCTTTGTTGTTCGAATGCACACTATGACTGTAAATTATACGTGAACCATGCGAATGTAAACTAATTGCGTAAACATGAATACCATAGGCTGTGACTGTTTAAGTGTGAGCAAATAGCTAGTCATACCGAGCAAACCAAGGTGAGTTCACTTCTCTCAAAACAAGCACGCATCCGGTGGAAACAATCAAACTGACAAAACTTGTAACAAGATTTTCATAACCCATATCCTTGTAGGGGATATGAGGCAGTTTTCAAATACCCACATCCTTGTAAGGGATGTGAGGCGGAACGCATATCCTTGCAGGGGATATACAACGGTTTTCAGTAAACGTTAATGTTAGATAATACACTCACTCTCTATCACTTAAGTCCCATCATACTACCGGGTTAGTTGCTTGTAGGGCAACGGGGTTATTAGTTGATAGCGCTATTAGGTTTGGCACCCTCATGACGTACCTGGATAGGACGGGCGTGAACTAATAACTTTAAATCATGACCAATGTTTGATAGAGCATTGGAGAAGGGCAAAAAGGGTCGTCTGCAGTTTCGAGTTATTATCAAATTAACATATCATAAGTCACTACTTGGTATCAAACGGTTAAAGTAAACTGTGAACTCACCAGCGTGTCTGATACACTTTTTCTGCATGCTTGCAGGTCCATAGGTTCTTGGATTGGAACTTGCTATCTGGGAGTGCTGGAATGGTCATGGGTCGCAACTCTTGGATATTTATTCTTGGTTTAGCACATTGTTTTGAAACACTTGAACAACGAATAATCTTATGCTTCCGTTGAATGTTTACTTTGGTTTTAACGTATGGTTTGATACTATTTTATGATTGAATGGAATGTTTTATTTAAATACTTATTATAGTTCAATGTGATTAGTGGCTGGATCCTGGTACGTCACACACCTCGCGGGGTTTCCGCATGTGGTATTTTGGGGGTGTGACAGTTTGGTATCAGAGCCACTAGTTATTGTGAACTAGGTTTTAAAACATTTTCATAAAACCAGACTATAACCCAACAGTATCGAAGCGACCATGACACTCAGCTCCAGATTGCAAGGTTCGACCTCTGTGTACTTTATGCATTACTTGTTTAGTAGTCACACACTCACGATTTGTATGAAACTACATACTAGATACCATGATGTGATTACCTGTGCTGCATGTTTTAGTGAAGTTCGATAGTGTGACACTACTCTTCGACTATTGTGATCTTTAATCCTGTAATCACTTCTGTTTTTACTATTTGAATGTGGGGAACCTTTTAGCGCAAGTTAAGAGGCACTGAGATAAGTGTGCAAATTGCCTTATTATTATGGGTGCACACATAATAATAATGTGGGGTGCATGTGAGTCCTAGTGAGGCTTAACGAGTGTGAAAAGGGTTCCGCTCTATCGTTTGATGTAAACTTTGTAGTTTGTAGATGTCAACGTGAGGTTTGGCTCATACCTTATCTCGATTCTTAAAACTTTTCCCTCTTCTTATATAGAATCATGAGCGGACGAGGCCATGGACGTGGTCACATTGCGATGACTCAGGCTGAGTTGACTAATTTGATTAACACCCGTGTGGCTGAGGCTTTGTGTTAGGATCTGAATTTGGTTTTGATTGTGTTTTACGTTTGAATTAAAATGATCTATGAATGAGTAGTGCAGCAGAAAGTAATGGAAGCAAACTTTTCACAATCAAATGAGAGAATTGCTTTTAACATACAAGTTTAACATTGAATCGAATGCTTGAATTTATTACAAGATTCAATTATAATTGCAAGTATGTAACAAACTCCCCCCCAGCCTGAGCTCACTTGGTTTGTTCGTGCAGGAAGAAGATGGTGAAAGAGATCGTAGAACAGTACAGAGCACTGTTCTATTTATAGGCACGAGCAAACCAATGAAGCATCTAAGCTGATGTCACCATGAAAGTGACATCTAACATCCTAACAAACTCTAATATCTGATCTATACAACCTCTGCTGTGCTAACTACTGTTATTACAATTCATTACATAAAGACATCTAAACTACTGCTGCATCCTTCCACTGATGTGAACCCAGCAGTACTTGTCATGATCAGCAGAGCTTGACCCATAGCAGTAGATTGAACAGCATGGCTTTAGTCTTCATTAGTCTTTGATCAGCAGTTGTTGGTCAGTAGTTTGTACGATCGGTAGATAGGAGGTCAGCAGATGTTGAAACCACTTTCAAGGGGAGAGACTTGTATACATAACATCTGCTTATTTTGGATCCACTGCCCTGATCCAGTTTTGGCTTTAATTATCTGTTCCTTTGGTAGGGTTCAATCCCAACAATCTCCCCCTAGAACAGATAGTGCCAAAACCCTTCATTATTTGTGGATCTTTATTGCCTCATCAGCAGTTCCCTTATTTGCCCTTTGAGTTGTAACTCAAAGGCTAAGGCATCTGTGTCATCATCATCCCTGCACAGTGGAAGATCAAGGAGATCCTGCAAATCTTCAAGACTTAGGCCAAGTGCTTGTTCCCTTGTTATTTTCTTCACTTCTCCACTAGACTTGAACACTGTCAGTACATGGGTCTGTTTGTCAGTTTTCCATTTTAGTACTTTTGAGCCTGGTGGGTTTCTTGGGAGATTTTTATTAGATGAGGTGTTTGGTGAAGCTGGCCTATTGATGACTGACTGAGTAGTACTTGCAGATTGATCCAATCCAAGAGTTTCTACAATCATTTTCTTTATGCCTTCTTTTACAAGGTCATCACCTTCCATTAGCTCTTGGATAGTTTCAGCACCCAACTGTTTTTGTTGCCTTCTTTTAAAGATGGCTGCACCAGCTAGAGCAGTGGATCTCCTGATTTACAGCTTTGGTGGTCTTTTTGAAACCTCTGCTTCAGGATAGTCAGGCTTTTGTGGAGCATTAGGATCTGTCTTCCTTAATTTCTCCAAACTTTTGTAGGTAGCCCTGACTTTATCTTCTTTCCATCTCAATACTTGATTAAAGGACCCATAATCAGCAGCAGCTAATTCCTCTTTCATTCTCCTCAGCTCTACCTTTTTATCAGGTACATTCTTTTTGTATTTTGCCCAATCTGGAGGAGTGTGTTTGACCTTCTTATTAATCATTTCTTGAATCCTGGCTGCTTCTTTTTCAAGCTCAGGAATGGTCCACTCCTTGTACATATGCTTTTCTCCCTTGTACTTCTTGGTTGCCATGATGCTTTCAACATAATCTTTTCTCAGAGATTCATCTGCCTTTTCTGATATTTGCTGACACACATTCTTTGCAAATTGTTCCAAAGATCTGACTTGTGTGAGCAAGTATTGATAGTTCTGCTGAATTTCTCTATCAGATTTCCCTTGTGTATTTCTTTTTGAGATATCCTCTGCTTGCTGAACCTTGATTTTCAAATATTCTTCAATATTGTTAGGCCTGGGATATCCTTCAATTGATGGCAAACTCCTTTTAGCAGGGTCATCCTTATAATAAAAGGACTTGATTTCATCTCTGACTGCTATGAGCTCAAGAGGAAATTGAACACCTGCAGGAGCTAATGGCTTCTGAATCTGAGCTGATGAGAGAGGAACAGGCTTTGGTATTGTAACAAGTGATAGAGATTTTGAAGATGTTGGTGGTGGTGATGGAGAATCATCATCTGGTATGAAAATCCTTCTCCTTTTTATTGTAGGAGAGACAGATGATGTTTTGGGTGGATCAGTGGTGGTGGTTTGAGTGGCAGTGATTTGTGATTGACTAACAACTGTTGAAACAACTGGTGTTTCAACCATTGTTGTCATTACAACAGATGTTGTAACATCTGATGTCTTCTGCTTTTTGGCAGGAGGTGATGGTGGTGAGATTATTTTTAGTGGTGATGGTGGTGATGGTAAGGCAGTGGTTGTGGTGTGTGTTGAAGTGGTGTGTGTTGAAGTGATAGCAGATGTTGAAACTACTGAAGTATCAGCAGTTGTTGATACAACAGGAGTTACAACAGCTGTTTGAGTGGAAGTTTGATGTTGGGGGCTTTTGGATGGTGGTTTTGGAGTATGCTTTGTGAGTCTGGATGGTATGGATTTGGGTTCCCTCACTTTTCTAGTGGGATTCTTTCTTTTTAGCTCAGGATTTTTAACATCCTTTGGCTCAGAATAACCCTGCGCATTCAGCTCCATATAAGCTCTTTTCTCCTCATTCCACCTTGACATATCCTTTGCCACTCTGTCCCTTTTTACACTTGCTACAGCTTCATCAAGTGCATTTTGGGTAACATCAACCTTTTTGCTACCATCTGGCAAGGGTATCTTCTTGGTCATATTCTCCTTTTCTGGTTCTATGTAGAGTCCATCATCTACTCCCTTCTTCTTCCATTCTTTAATTTTCTCCCCCTTTTTGGCATTATCTGGAGGGAGTTGATCAATGAAGAGAATAGTTGGAGGAGCAGTGCCAATGGTTTTCATTATGTGGGGCTTGATAGCCTTAATGTCTGCTTGTGTGTTCTTGAACCTAGACTCCATTGTGTTTCTCAGCTCTTGTACATGTATTGCATGTTGTTGATCAGCCATTTGTTTTTGTTGGTGGAGAAAAGGTTGAAAGAGGTTCCATATCTCATCTACAGCAGGTGCTTGAGGTGGAACAACAGTGGATTGTACCTTTTGTACTGTCAACAACTGTTGCAACATTTCTTTGATTTCTGCCACAGTGGTATCCAGTTTTTCAACCCGTTCCGTCAATTCCAGGTACTTTAAACCATCACCCAATTTAATGGGATCATCTGATTTCCCACTATCAGTGGTTGTAGCAGTGGTTGATGTAGGGAGTGTACTCCAAACATTAACCACTGATGCCCATCTTTCTTGGTACTGGGGTCTTCTTCCTTCAACACTTGATAGCCTTTTGATTGTACCAGAGGGTAAAACAAACTCACTGGTGGATATCAGAGGTGCTATGGAAGGAATTGCCTCCAAGGAAGTCTTATTGATGTAACCACTGTCCAAATGTAAACCAGTGGGTTCAACACTTGTAGTGGCTGCTTCACTTGGACTACCACCAAGAGTTACTTGTAACTCAAGGGGTGTAACCTCCTCAGGTCTTGTTGGTGGGTTAGCTATGATTGATACATCAGACCCAGTCATTTATTGAAGTATATTCTCATTGATAGGTGATTGAGAAGGACTAGTTTGTGCCTGGTTCAGATCAATAGCATCCAACAAAAGTTTAGTTGGTGGGGGAATTGTGGAGGTGAGGTTGGGTGTAGAAAGAGAATTTGCCCCGGGCATTGGGCTGTGGATGATGGAAGCAAGTGATTCCAGAGCATCATATTGTGGTGTCCCTATATGTACAACATGTTCTTTTTGAGAAGAAATAGGAGGAGTTTTAGCCATGGGTTGAGATATTTGTACCAACTGCTGTGAGGAAGTAGCAGCAATGGTTTCTTGTGACTTTTGTGCTGTCACTGGTAGTTGCTCTGGTATCTCATCCTCCAGAGTTGCCTTTTTGATGGGTTTGGGGGGGTTTTTGAGTTTTCTTTTGCTTTGGCTTTTTGGTGATTTTAGGTGTGGGTTTCAAAGTAGTTGTTTTGCTACTTTGATCACCTTGAGCAGTGGGCCCAGCAGCAGATACCTGAGGAGCAGTGGTAGCTGCTAAATTTTTCTCAGGCACCTCTGCTTGTGTTTTGCAAGGTGTTGACATTCTTGTGAAAGTTTCAGCAGTTAAGCTGTGTATTTGAAAAGATTCACCTTGTTTTATTGCAGAAGCATCATTCTTACCAAGTTTCTTTTCAAAATAATAACTTAGAAATCTTGGAAACAGTAAGAATGCCTTTGTTTCAGCATTTTTAACCAGATCATTAAAGATTTCCTGAGAATAATTAAAATTTTCTTCTTGAAGAATAGCATATCCCTGGTTTTGAATCTTTAATGGTATTTCATTAAAAGTAGTGGTTTTGTTTGAAACACTTATTAGGAGGGTATGAAATAAAAAACTTGTTGCAGGAGGGAAGAAACCTTTTTGTAAGGTATCCCTCTTCATCATTGTATCTGCATACCCTCTTTCAAGAAAGTCAATTTTTAACTCGTTTTTAGGAAAGGAAGTTTTACCTTGCTGATCATCGAGTTGAAAGACCTCCGAGATGGATTGTGGTGTAATTTTGACATCTTTACCCTTTAGAGAAGAGTTAATGGCTATGACAGTCTTACCTTGTTTGTCAAGGGTTACATTTTTCCAGAACTCTCTTTGGGTTGCCAAGTAAATTGGTGCATCTGCTATTAACAAAGTTTTATACTTTGATGCAGATATGATATCAACGATGGACTCGAAAGCATCAGTGGTGCCGGGTTTTGTGAGAAGACCCAGAAGATTGTGAGAAGGTTTGTGTGGGATTTCGATGGGTTTAGCCATTTGAGAGGCCTCTTTGGAAGATGATTTTGAAGTGGATTTTGCGGAGGGCTTCGATTTAGTCATTTTGGAGAAGATGATCGAAGAAAGTTGTGAAGGAATTTGTGGAAATGAGATGAAAACTGCTTTGAGAAAGGAATTTTTTATGAATTCAATTCGACAGTAACACCCTGTTTGAGGTTTTGAAAGGGGTTTTATGGAGAAAAAGTGAATGCTGACGTGGCAGCGGTTACAAAAGGTCTGACCACTATGTACTGTCCACGTGCCAACCCCTGATGAAATGAAGGACATTACTTTTATGAAAACTACTGATGAAAGGCAGTGGTTACAACGGTAACAAATGGAAGCAGTGGATGATTTTGATGGACTCAAGAATGTTTTAGCAGTGTACTCATTCTTTTTCACATCAAATTTTTTGAGATACAGACATGCTTGAGTTTTGTGGTTTGTTTTACCACAGATGGTGCAGCTTTCAGCAGGTACAATGACACTTGTTTTGTTTAGATCATATGCTTTTAGATGAAAACAGTCTTTTATTAGATGGTTTCTCTTTTCACAAAAATCACAAAACAGGTTTTTGATCTTTTCTCTTTTCTTCATTTTCTCAGATTCCTTAGCAACAGAGTTTTGAACTACTGTTGGGATATATTTGATAGGAATGACCTTAGCTTTTGGAGCTGTGACACCATCAGTGGTTGTAAAGTCCATAGGCTTGAAATTTTCAAGAATGTCTCACTCATCATACCATGTGGGTTTAAATTGGTATTTCTCAATTTCCTCAAAAGTTGAGGACCCCACTGATGATCTTTCCAGAGTGATTTTGTTACCAAGTTTGTTAGTAATCTTTACTTCTTGGCCATTCTTGTTGGTTGGTATTATTTCAGTTGAACCAGCTTGTTTAACAGCAGTGTTTTCAAGATCATCATATTTTCTATATACTATACCAAACTTGACATTGCTTTCAAGCTGTTTCTCAAGCATAACCTCATACCCTTTACAAGATTCCACCCATATTTCACAGGTGATCTGGGTGGACTCCAACTCCTTTTTGCAAACTTGGTATTTTTCTACCATAGTTTGGAGTTGAGTTTTGGTTATGCTCTACTCTTCTTTGAGACTATTGATCTCTTTATCTTTTTTCAGCCAATTTGTTTCTAAGTTCTTTTAATGACTTTTCAAATTTAACTTCATCAGTTAAGATTTTATCCCTAAGGTTTTCATTTACCTCTTTGATGTTAGCAAATGCAATAATGCATTTGTCTGAACACAGTTTTTCAAGAACTTGAGGTGATACCTTGGCAGCAGCCATCATGGCACAATCACATTGATGATCATCTTCATCACCAGATCTAACTTCTTTCTCACCAGCTTTCTTCTCTTCCTTGTCTTCTTTGTCTTCTTTGGACCAGGGGTCAGGTAGTGGTTCAATTAGGGTTTCTGAATTTTCTCCCAGCAGTAGTTCACCAGCAACTGCAGTAACCACTACTTCAGCCACTTCTTCCACTGTTTCAGCACTTAGCTGTTCACCTTCAGTTTCTACCCCTTCTGGTATTGACTCTAAAGCCATCAAGCAAAATTCATCATTAGAAGGATCATTAAAAGCATAGAGTTCAAAATTTTCATCACCAAGCTCATCAGGCATGCTGCTCCAGTCAACAAAGCCTTGGGTGAAAAAGCTTTGTTGATCTGGTTGTACCACTGTTGGAGCAGCTTGTTGTGGTGCAACAGGTTGCACTTGTGCCTAAGGGACAGGGGCTTGAACATACTGAATTTGTGGAACAGTGGTTTGAACATAATGCACATGCACAGGGGTTGCAGCATAGTGAGCAGTGTTAACATGGTATGCAGGGGTATATTGGGTATAGTGCACAGTGCTTTGATTTTGTGGTCTAGAGTTTGAGCTAGGATGAGTTATTATTAGACCAGTGGTTTGACTCCTGCATTCCCTAGCAAAATGACCTAGCCTATTGCACTTATAGCACTTGATTTTTTACTTATACAACCCCACTTTTAAATTCCCATGTAACCCTGGGAATTTTCTCCTTGTTCTTTTGTAGAATTTGCTTGTTCTTACACTAAGCAAAGCCAATTAATTCAAAATGTCCATCTCTTCTAAGTCAGTGGGATCAAAGTGTTGCAAATCATTGAGTTCAAAGCACAAGTTATCTGACATCTGGTTTTCACAATTTGCAGTAAAAGCATAATTTGTAGAGTGAGAATCAGGGTTGTTAAAATTTCCACCAGCAGTTATATCAATAAAGTGATCATAACCCTGATCCTTACTACTGCTACCAGATTCTTCCTGACCAAAAAGAGCTGTGCTACCGAATGAATAATCATCAGCAACTTTGCCAGACTCTTGCAACTTCTTTTTCTGGTTTAACTCCCTTTCATAGGTCAGGAGTCTACCATGAAGTTGGGTCAGGGTCAGATCTTTGAACTCAGCAGAGTTTCTAGTAACAAATGCAATGGTATCCCATTTTTCTGGTAGTGATCTAAGGAACCTGCTATTTTGAGTTGAATTTGGAAATGTTACTTTAACAAGCCTTAGTTCAATAATGAGACAACTGAATCGCTCAAACTACTGAGTCAATGATTCACTCTTGATGTGACAGAATGTTTCATACTGCTGATTCAGAATTTCCCTATTGTTTTCAATAACTTCTTCTGTTCCCCCAAACTGTTCCTTCAGTGCATCCCATAGCTCTTTGGCACTGTTACAATGTAACAGTCTAGCATAGATCTCCTTTGGTAATGCAGATGCTATGATGCTAAATGCTTTGGCATCGAGTTCGAACTTTTGAAAATCAGTTTCAGTATAGTTTTCAGATGGTTTAGGTACGAACTTCTTTGCATCCTCAGCACTTGGCACCATAGGAACATGGGGGCCAAAAACAACAGACCTCCAACATCCAGTGTTCTGTTGAGCAAGGATGTGACACATCCTTCTTTCCCAGATGTTGTATTCATTACGTTTAAGCATGGGTGGTTTGAAAAGAGAGCCAATGTTATTCTTATCATCTTGTGATTGTGACGTCATCCTGGTTGTTTTACAGGCACTGATTAATCAACTTTGATGGTGGTTAAACCTTGCTATGTTTTTCAACAAAACGAACAAACTATCGATATCAACGATTATGAGCTGAACTATTTATGCCAAAATGATTGTTAAATCAAATTTGACTGTCCAAGCTCTGATACCAATTGTTAGGATCTGAGTTTGGTTTTGATTGTGTTTTACGTTTGAATTAAAATGATCTATGAATGAGTAGTGCAGCGGAAAGTAATGGAAGCAAACTTTTCACAATCAAACGAGAGAATTGCTTTTAACATACAAGTTTAACATTGAATCGAATGCTTGAATTTATTACAAGATTCAATTACAATTGCAAGTATGTAACAAACTCCCCCTCAGCCTGAGCTCACTTGGTTTGTTCATGCAGGAAGAAGATGGTGAAAGAGCTCGTAGAACTGTACAGAGCACTGTTCTATTTATAGGCACGAGCAAACCACTGAAGCATCTAAACTGACGTCACCATGAAAGTGACATCTAACCTCCTAACAAACTCTAACATCTGATCTATACAACCTCTGCTGTGCTAACTACTGTTATTACAATTCATTACATAAAGACATCTAAACTACTGCTGCATCCTTCCACTGATGTGAACCCATCAGTACTTGTCATGATCAGCAGAGCTTGACCCATAGCAGTAGATTGAACAACGGGGCTTTAGTATTCATTAGTCTTTGATCAGCAGTTGTTGGTCAGTAGTTTGTACGATCAGTAGATAGGAGGTCAGCAGATGTTGAAACCACTTTCAAGGGGAGAGACTTGTATACATAACATCTGCTTATTTTGGATCCACTGCCCTGATCCAGTTTTGGCTTTAATTATCTGTTCCTTTGGTAGGGTTCAATCCCAACACTTTGGCAGCCTATCAAGCTGGTACGATATGTGCCAATTATTCATTATTCTTGTGTCGCGTACACAATTCTTACCCGTGTGCTGTAATTTATTTCGTCCTTAGGTCTCCAAGCGAATCAAAACCAGAACAATCCACCTGTGTGTACGTTCAAAAGGTTCATGGACTGCAAGCCCCAAACTTTCAGTGGAGCTGAAGGTCCCGTGGGACTACCCCGTTGGTTCGAGAAAGCCAAATCCGTTTTTGCTATGTGTAACTGTCCAGAGGGGGACAGGGTGAAGTTTGATTCTGGCACCTTGGAGGACGGTGCTTTGACTTGGTGGAATGCTCAGGTGCAGATGTTGGGCGTCGAGATGGCAAACGTGACCACTTGGGATGATTTTAAAGAGCTGATTCGGGAGGAGTACTGCCCTCGGGATGAAATTCAGAAGTTGGAAAACGAGTACTATAACCTGAAGATGGAAGGATCAGAGATCGAGGCCTATGAAACGATCTCATGAGCTGGCAAACATGTGTCCTAATTTATCTCGACCACCACCCCGCAGGATCAAACTCTACATTAAGGGATTGGCACCACAAGTCAAGGGATTAGTCACTCCAGCAAATCTCAATGGCCTACCCAAGATTATCAGATTGGCTCATAAGATCACTGATCAGGAGGTGGAGCGTGGCTCGATGCCACCCCGTATTGCTGCTACCACTACTGCTGCTACGACTACCACCACCACAGATAACAAGCGTAAGTGGAACGACACAGATAAGACAGCAAACTCGAATCAATCGCAGAAGAAGCCTGATATCAACAGCAGCCGCAACTTTAGTTAATCCTCTTCGGTTAATTAGAATCAGAACCACAGCCAGGCTTCTGGTTACGCAGGAAAGCAGCCGAAGTGCAATAAGTGTGGTTTCCACCACTATGTCCAGTGTAGCCGGGCATGTCAAAGGTGTGACAAGCTGGGACACATGGCGAAGGATTGTAGAGCTCTACATCCCAAGCAGCAACAGCAACAATCTCAACAACAGCAACAGAGGCAACAACCCCAGCAGAATCGGGGTAATCAGAGAGGATGCTATCAGTGCGGCAGTGAAGGGCATTTCAAGAAGGATTGCCCGCAATTGAATCAGAATGCCAACAATAACAATGGGGGTAACCGCCAGAATAACAACAACAACGCGGGAAACAATAACAATGGGAATAACGGTGGGAATGGCGCTCGCGATAGGGCGTTCACTATTGGGGCAGGCGATGCAAGGAACGATGGCAACGTCGTGACCGGTACATTCTCTGTTAATGGTATTATTGCTTCTGTGTTATTTGACTCTGGTGCCGACTGGAGTTATGTGTCTTTGGGGTTCAGTCGTCAGCTAGGATTGACTCCTGCGTCTCTTGTGAACAAGCATGTAGTGGAATTAGCTGATGGCAAGACGTTAGAAGCCACACATGTATTCTTAGGGTGTAAACTCGATCTTCTAGGTCAAGTGTTTGACATTGACCTTCTTCCCATCAATCTTGGTAGTTTTGATATAGTCGTTGGTATGGATTGGTTGTCCAAACACGGAGCAGACATACTTTGCAAGGAGAAGATCGTGCGTGTACCTCTCCCTAGCGGGGAATCATTATCTGTCCAGGGTCATCGAAGCGGTGCAACCGTCAATATCATTTCATCCATGAAAGTCCAGAAATGTTTACGGAAGGGCTACCCTGCTATTCTTGCGCTTGTTACTGATACTCGGCCTGAAGAGAAGAAAATCGATGATTTACCAGTCGTAAGGGAGTTTCCTGACGTTTTTCCCAAAGAACTTCCAGGTTTACCTCCACATCGTCAGGTGGAATTCCACATTGATCTCACACCAGGAGCAGCTCCGATTGCTCGCGCACCATATCGTCTTGCACCGGGGTAGTTGCAAGAACTGTCGAATCAACTTCAAGAACTGTTGGATAGAGGCTTTATTCGACCCAGTTCTTCGCCTTGGGGAGCCCCAGTTTTGTTTGTGAAGAAGAAAGATGGGTCCTTTCGCATGTGCATTGACTATCGAGAACTCAACAAGGTGACGGTCAAGAATCGTTACCCTTTGCCTCGCATCGACGACCTGTTCGACCAGTTGCAAGGGTCGAGCTTCTACTCGAAGATTGATCTAAGATCGGGCTATCATCAGATGAGAGTCCGAGAGGAAGATGTTCCAAAAACAGCTTTCCGCACGCGGTATGGCCATTACGAGTTCCTGGTTATGCCATTCGGGTTAACCAACGCACCAACGGTATTCATGGATCTCATGAACCGCGTATGTAAACCATATCTTGACGATTTTGTCATTGTGTTTATCGACGACATTCTGATCTATTCTAAGAGCAAGGAGGACCATGAACGGCATCTGCGTCTTATTTTGGAGCTCCTGAGGAAGGAGCAACTCTATGCGAAATTTTCTAAGTGTGACTTCTGGATTCGAGAAATACACTTCCTCGCCCACATCGTTAACGAAATGGGGATACATGTGGATCCTGCTAAGATCGACTCAATCAAGAATTGGGCAGCACCAAAGAATCCTTCAGAGGTGCGACAATTTCTTGGTCTCGCTGGGTACTATCGAAGATTCATTGAAGGTTTTTCAAAGATCGCTCAACCTCTCACTACTCTGACACAGAAGGGTGTAATGTATACTTGGGGAACGGAACAGGAAGACGCCATTTAGCTTCTGAAGAAAAAGCTTTGCAATGCACCGATTTTGTCTTTACCTGAGGGTACCGAAGATTTTGTAGTGTATTGTGACGCCTTTATTCAAGGTCTCGGTTGCGTGCTGATGCAACGCGAGAAAGTTATAGCTTACGCCTCTCGACAGTTGAAGGTCCATGAAAAGAATTACACGACTCACGACTTGGAGTTGGGGGTCGTGGTGTTCGCGCTCAAAATTTGGAGGCATTACTTGTACGGTACTAAATGCACTATTTTACCGACCACAAGAGCCTTCAGCATATATTCGACCAGAAGGAATTGAATATGCGACAGGGTCGCTGGGTAGAACTCTTGAACAACTACGGCTGTGCAATCAAATATCATCCAGGTAAGGCTAACATTGTAGCTGATGCCCTTAGCCGAAAGGAAACGAAACCCAAATGTGTTGGCTCCTTGTAGCTCACCATTCACTCAAACCTCCCAAATCAGATCTGTTCTGCACAAATTGAAGCATTGAAAGAGGAAAACATCGAAGCAGAATATTTTAGGAGCATGGAAAAACGGCTTGTAGAGAGATGTGACGGCATCTACTACTTCATGGAACAAATATGGATTCCTCTATCTGTTAACCTTAGAGATCTCGTGATGGATGAAGCGCACAAGTCTCGGTACTCTGTTCATCCGGGTTCGGATAAAATGTATCAGGATCTCAAGGTTTTGTACTGGTGGCCGAAGATGAAGGCCCACATTGCGACTTATGTAAGTAAATGCGTAACTTGTTCAAGGGTCAAGGTGGAGTATCAGAAACCCTCAGGCCTACTTCAGCAACCAGAGATACCCATGTGGAAATGGGAACAGATCGCCATGGATTTTGTCACCGGGCTACCTAGAACTCAAAGCGAAAATGATACCATCTGGGTGATCGTTGACCCTCTCACGAAATCTGTGCACTTCCTCGCAATCAAAGAAACTGACAAGTTCTCGCAGTTGGCGGGTATTTATCTAAAGGAAGTGGTTTCCAGGCATGGGGCGCGAACCTCCATTATCTCTGATCGAGATCCACGTTTCATATCCGATTTGTGGCAAGCGATGCACAAATCATTTGGCTTACGTCTCGACATGAGCACTGCCTATCACCCTCAAACGGATGGTCAGAGTGAGCGAACCATACAGACATTGGAAGACATGCTGCGAGCATGTGTTATCGATTTTGGTAAAGGTTGGGGGAGACATTCTCCCTTGGTGGAGTTTTCCTACAATAACAGTTACCATACCAGTATCCAGGCAGCTCCGTTCGAGGCTTTATACGGGCAGAAATGTCAATCTCCTCTCTGCTGGGCTGAAGTGGGTGACAGCCAAATCACAGGCCCAGAGCTTGTGCTTGAAACTTCTGAGAAGATAGTATAAATCAGAAATCATATGGAGGCGGCGTGCGACCGTCAGAAAAGCTATGCTAACAAGCGTAGGAAACCTTTGGAGTTTGCTGTAGGCAATCGCGTTATGTTAAAAGTCTCACCCTGGAAGTGTGTTATACGTTTTGGGAAGCGCGGTAAGCTTAATCCGCGTTACGTCGGGCCATTCAAAATTCTGAAACGAATTGGTAAGGTGGCGTACAAGCTCGAGTTACTTGTTGAGTTGGGTAACGTCCATGATGTTTTCCATATTTCACAATTGAAGAAGTGTTTGTCTGATGAAACACTTGTAGTGCCGTTTCAAGAGCTCAAAATTGACGACAAGTTGCAGTTTGTCGAAGAACCAATTGAAATTATGGACCGAGAAGTCAAAGTTCGTAAGCACAACCGAATTCCAATCGAGAGAGTTCGTTGGAACTCAAGACGTGGACCGGAATTCATGTGGGAATGCGAAGATCAGATGAAGCTCAAGTATCCTCACCTTTTCCCAAAGAAACAATCTAATCCTGGTGCAACTAATGAATTTCGGGACGAAATTCCCCTTCAAGTTGGGGATGATGTGGCACCTGGGGAAAATCCACAGTCATCCTGATTTGACACTTCGCCGCTTTTAGAGTACTTATCAAATTTCAGGACGAAATTTCTTTTAAGTTGGGGATGTTGTGAGAACCCGAGTTTTCAAGGTCTTTCCTCGACACGTTACTTGTTTCACAACTGTGTTTCATAACTCGTTTGCATTGTTAATTGTGCACGTTTGATATATGATTAAATTACTGTGTTATTGTTTGGTTAGTGTTGGAAACCTTAAAATGTCTAAGGTTATAAACTTAATCCCACAAACCTCACCCGACGAAAGATGGTTTTTCATCATCACCCGTACTCGACGAAACATTGGTGTTTCGTCATCAACATCATGACGAAACATAGTTCTTCGTCGAGGCCGAGATGGGCTTCGGCCCAAGGGAAGCCCATTTATAATCTGCCACATTTACGTTATATTACGTGAACCTTAATTCACGAAACCCTAGACACACTTCTCCACTCCCTTGCACCCAACGGCGATCATCATCCTCTCAAAGTTCTTTTCAGTCTCATCTCGCATTCGGTTAGTATGTGATGACTCGATTTAACCTGTTTGTTATGTAGTTGGTATAATCATCTTCACATGATTGTTATAAAGTGACTGATCTGGATGTTATGAATCATAGTTTGATATGAATATGGTTAAGGACAGTTATGTATTTTGGAAAACTAATAAATTGTTGACAAAAGTGATCTAATTGATTATGGTTCTCAGTGGCATGATTAGGGTTAATGATTTATGATTTATGATTGTTGGGATTGAACCCTATCAGAGGAACAAATAATTAAAGCCAAAACGGGATCATAACAATAGATTCATAATAAGCAGCTGTTTGCATTAAGCTTTCCCCTTGAAAATGGTTATAACATCTGATGTCCTCTATCCACTGTCCGTATACAACAGCTGCTGCCCTTCAAACTGTTGATAAAGCCCTGAGGACCGCTAAGAAGTAAACACTGCTGGTTTAATCTACTGATGCTAAAGGATTGCCCATTTAAGGACTGATCAACCTTGAAGAAAGCACTGATGAAAGGAGAAAGCAGTAGTTTAGTGTGTCACTTGTTTTGTATAAAGTCAGTGGTTAAGATTAGCAGTGTTTGTATAGGAACAGTGGTTACAGGTTGTTAGGTTGTTAGATGTCGCTTTCATGGTGACGTCAGCTGAGATGCTTTAGTGGTTTGGTTTGCCTATAAATGGAGCAGTACCCTGTACTGTTACATTTGATTGACTGAGCGAGTTCTTCTCCTCTAGTCCAATCCTTTCATCTTGTGCAATCAACCATGGAGTATCAGGCTGAGGGGGAGTTTACTTTGTAAGCTTGCTTTGTAATCTTTTGATTTGTATTGTAATCATTCGACTCAATGAAAAGCATGTGTTTATCAAACCATTTTCTTCCTAGATTGTGTTTACAAAGTTTGTTGTTCATTTCCGCTGCACTTAAACTCTGTTCATTTCTATTGATTTGTTCAAATTATACAAACAAACACAATCATAAGGAGCCTCCGATCCTAACAATGATTTATGCGATTTGACTGTATTGATGACGAAACCATTTGAGCATGAGCAATAACTATTAAAATCATAATGTTTAATCTGTTTGATCTGTTTTAGGAAATGGTAAACATGTTTACTGAAATCACGGATAATTGGTTATTGAGGAAAAGGAAATCAGAACTGTTATGTATGCGACGAAACTCCCTCCTCGGCGAAACACTCCTGTCGACGAAACACCTTACTGATTCGTCACCCCTCACATCGACGAAACACCTCAGTGATTCGTCACCCATCACATCGACGAAACACTTTAGTATTTCGTCACCTGCCATGTCAACAAAACACCTCAGTGTTTTGTCGGTTGAAGTTTCACCGCCCAAAGGATAGTTCACAGACTGTGATTGGAACTTGAATAATATGAATGATTATTGACGAAACCCTATTACTGTTTGTTAATGATATAAACATTGACTGAGGAAACATAATTTGGTTGTTATGAGTAGTACATGTAACTGTTAGCACCGTTGTGAAACATACATGAGAATTGTGGAATCGTATGAACTTGAATAACTGCTATGTTGTTCGAATGCACACTATGATTGTAAATTATACGTGAACCATGCGAATATAAACTAATTACGTAAACATGAATACCATAGGCTGTGACTGTTTAAGTGTGAGCAAGTAGCTAGTCATACCGAGCAAACCAAGGTGAGTTCACTTCTCTCAAAACAAGCATGCATCCGGTGGAAATAATCAAACTGACAAAAGTTGTAAGAAGATTTTCGTAACCCATATCCTTGTAGGGGATATGAGGCTGTTTTCAAATACCCACATCCTTGTAAGGGATGTGAGGCGGATTTCACAAACGCATATCCTTGCAGGGGATATGCAACGGTTTTCAGTAAATGTTAATGTTGGATAATACACTCACTCTCTATCACTTAAGTCCCATCATACTACCGGGTTAGTTGCTTGTAGGGCAACGGGGTTATTAGTTGATAGCGCTATTAGGTTTGGCACCCTCACGACGTACCTGGATAGGACGGGCGTGAACTAATAACTTTAAATCATGACCAATGTTTGATAGAGCATTGGAGAAGGGCAAAAAGGGCCGTCTGTGGTATTGAGTTATTATCAACTTAACATATCATAAGTCACTACTTGGTATCAAACGGTTAAAGCAAACTGTGAACTCACCAGCGTGTCTGATACACTTTTTTTGCATGCTTGCAGGTCCATAGGTTCTTGGATTGGAACTAATAACTTTAAATCACTCTCTATCACTTAAGTCCCATCATACTACCGGGTTAGTTGCTTGTAGGGCAACGGGGTTATTAGTTGATAGCGCTATTAGGTTTGGCACCCTCACGACGTACCTGGATAGGACGGGCGTGAACTAATAACTTTAAATCATGACCAATGTTTGATAGAGCATTGGAGAAGGGCAAAAAGGGCCGTCTGTGGTATTGAGTTATTATCAACTTAACATATCATAAGTCACTACTTGGTATCAAACGGTTAAAGCAAACTGTGAACTTACCAGCGTGTCTGATACACTTTTTCTGCATGCTTGGAGTGCTGGAGTGGTCATGGGTCATAACTCTTGGATATTTATTCTTGGTTTAGCACATTGTTTTGAAACACTTGAACAACGAATAATCTAATGCTTCCGCTGAATGTTTACTTTGGTTTTAACGTATGGTTTGATACTATTTTATGAATGAATGAAATGTTTTATTTAAATACTTATTATAGTTCAATGTGAATAGTGGCTGGATCCTGGTACGTCACACACCTCGCGGGATTTCCGCATGTGGTATTTTGGGGGTGTGACACTACAAGTGCGACAAAATTACTCTACAACCTCCTCAACAATACACTAAATCAAGATAACACTCAAAATTACCCTATAAGTGCAAGAAAATTACGCTACAACCTCATTAACAGACTAAATCAAAATACCACTCAAAATTACCCTAAAAGTGCATCAGGCAACAACTCATTCCAAATTACCCTACAAGTGCAACAAAATTATCTATAGTTCAAGAAAAAATAATACCAGAATCTGCGGTTTTCGATGATTTCTCGTTATTATCCTTCATTCTCTTGTAAAAACGAAATGAAAATTAGATGAATAGCGGAGAATCAATTTGGGAAAAAACTAATTTCAAAAATTATACATAATACAAAATATTACGCTACAAACAATTTGAAATTGCCTTTTGTAGACATGATTAATGGTAGGATCGGAGAATTTTGAAGATTCGAAGATTTTGAATCAGAGAATTTTGGAGATTTTAGGGTCTTGATCTTAAGAAATGAGATTGTTTTGTTGATTAATGGTCGAAATAAGGGAAATGGTACAGATTTGTATACTTACGGATTTACCACCGCTATAAACCGCTATTCATACGTTTAGTACGTTAAAGTTATTTGTACCAGAACTTTACTCCATAACTTTATATCGTCAATTTGTGCGTGATGAAATAATTTTCCTGTTTGATTTATTTAATTTGTCTTTTATTAAAAGAGAAACTTGTAACTTGCCTTATTTTGTTATACATGTTTAATAAATCGTGTTTACGTGTCAAATTAATGACTCAACAATTCTTGTAATCCAGACTTGGATGAAACCATAGTTTTATTCAGTAACAGTTTGATTGTAGCTTACGTGTCTTATTTAAGCCCCACACAAAAATGATTAAGTTATTAATAAACAAGTTTTTGAGACCCCGTGTTGCGGTGAGGGCGTAAAACAGTGAAAAGATTAAGGTCAAACATTTTAGCGAACTTCCATGATGAAAGGGTCGTTAATAACATACCGTAATTCTCATCTACGTCACTCAAACAACAAATAGAAAGGTAAACATGGCGGCCCTTGATCCATTTTGGCCACCCAATATCTTTTCCCTTTCCTTGAATAATCTTTCCCCACTCGCTAAAAACCCCACAAGCAGTGCATCAGAACACTTTAACATTAACGTCAGTTGTTTTTTTTTTTTTTTCTGATTCTTTTTCCTTTTTTATATAATGTTTAGAATCTAGGTCTTCTTTATTCTGTATATGCCAATTATGATTCTTTTTGGTTAATAATTTGCAGCCCTCGCTTCTTCCTACAATGGTGGAGGCGGTGGCGTTTCATTCCACTTCTTATCGGGTTGATAATTAGTTCCGGGGTTCAATCGGCCACTAACGATCATCCTAATCCTAGGATCTTTTTCTCTAATTAAGTAATTAGTTATCTTTCTTTGTTATTTCATTTATATTGTTTTGATTGTTTGGTAAAAGGTTAATAACAGGTCAAAGTTTTGCATTTGAAAAGTCAAATCTTGATTTCTTTTTGAGCAACCATGAGTCCATAATGTATAGTCTTATAAAACTTAAAAGCATATATAGCCGTGACTATTATTTGGCATTAAGTGTTACACTTTTCATTATTATATATAATACTTAATTTCAGTTATAAGAATGATTTACAGATTTATGAATTATATGATTTACATTGTTCAACACTAATGCTTAATTTTAGTTATAAGAATAATTTAAAGATTTGTGACTTATATGATTTACATTGTTCAGCACTGTTAGATAATATAATTTTCTTTGACTAACTCGTGTAATACACATGTAGTTAAACTAGTTATTTTTGTATTGAAGACGAAGATTGTTTGTTTGATTGATTATTACAAAATATAGAGAAATTTAGGGAATTAAATAATGAAAACTATAACTACATAAAAAAGTGGGGTGAAATTTTACTGAAATACCCTTTTTAAAAAAAAAAAATAGAAATAAATAAACTATTAGAAAATATGTTTTTAGTTCTCAAATAGCTCTGTGTTTCTCTTGTGATCATATCTTTTATATATATATATATATATATATATATATATATATATATATATATGTATGTATATATATATATAGACACACACATATATAGGGGATTATTATCTTGAAAACGCTAAATATTGAGAGAACCGTCCGAGCGAATGAGAAAACAAATCAAAGTCAATTTTTTTATCCAGACTTCAATATACTTAAAATACAACATTAAAAATGAATTTACTTGTTAAATAATTCTTACAAAATCACTCTTAATAAGTTTTTTACACATGTGTAAATACAACAAATTTACATGTGTGTGTAAATGACAAACTTACACATTTGTAAATTTTCTTTATTTACAAATATATGTAAATTTAAACGTCTAAATATAATATCTAATACTATATTCGAATAATAGTGATAAGTGTAAAAGAAAATTTTGAATTTGAATTGTTTGTATACCAAGTTCTCGCGGTTTTCATTTATTTTTACGGTTCTTGCAATATTTAGCGTTCTTATTTTAACCCTCCCAAATATATATATAACAAATTTGTTACCATGAACAATATCCATGGCTTTTTATGTATTTACTTATTTTTTGTATTTTATTGTAATAATTAATTCTGAACATTTCATGTTTCTCTCTTATAAGTTTAAAAAATTTCATCTTTTATAATATTCCGAGTATATCGTTGTGAAGTGCTTATTTTTATCTGCATCTCAATATAAATATTATTAAAAACCGAGTTATGAATAGTATGTACAAATAATCAAGGCGCAAACATATAGGTCATCAAAGCTGACTCACGGTTTAGTTTCTGTACGTCGTTTTTCCTTTTTGTTATTTTAATATCATATAATATAATGATTTATAAAATTTTGAATATATTATTGCAATGTGATTACTTTTATCTATGGTTTGATAAAGTTTTATTTAAAATTGAACGAGAATTGTTTTTTCTACTTTTCAATAGAACTGCGTTTTACCTTTATAACTTAATTTTTCATATATCAAAATTTATAAAGTTTTGAATATAATGTCAGGTTCAAAAGTAATAGCGCATATGATTCAAATGAATTTTTTGTTTCAGTTAAGGATCAACTTCAAATATTCAAAACATGAATCTAAGTATGTTATTTAAGTTTCATTTTGTTCGACTTTTCAAGTTTTCGAGTTAATCGTTTTGCACATACCGTTGTGGGGTTATTATTTTTATCTACATGATATAAATTTTATTCAAAACCACATAATCACAAACTCACATTAGCGGTTTTTTTCTTTCGATTACACAATGACTTGTGAGTAATTAAGTGATATATGTGTAAATAAACCTAGTATTTTATTTAACTTTTTATTTTTATTTTGTAATATAAACCAAGGAAAGGTACCTACTAGTTATTTAAAAGGATTATTATTATTGAGAATAATCAATGATGATAATGTTTTCCGTAACAAATATATGTAAGCATTAATCGTAATGTTTAAAATAAATGCTTTCGGGTTGATTTTTTTAGTATATGCATATATTGGCATATATCATGTATGGAAAATAATGAAATATTATAAAAGTATTTTTAGATCATGCATTTCATGCATAATATATTATGTATGTATTTCAAGGGTATGTTCCCTTACGCAACCCACTTAACCTCTATATATTTGAGTCTGTGGCTTTTAAAAACCATCAACAAACAAACAATAATCTTTTGCAATCATGGCTTCAGTATGGGCATTTTCTTCTCCATTCCTTTTTTCGAATACTTCTTCGAGTATGAAAAATATTGTTGCCTGTGAAAAGCTATTAATTCATAAAAACAAAGTTATGGATGTTCCTACCACAGCAACCTCAATTATGGATGTTCCTACCACGACAACCTCAGTTAGAAGATCAGGAAGTTATCCTCCTTCAATATGGTCCTATGATCATATTCAGTCCCTCACTAGCAAATATACAGTATGCTTGTTAACCTTTTAGCCATTTTATTTTTTAACTTTCATGTATTAATAATCTTTTGAGAAAACAACTACGTCAACATACAAGGACCAAAGGGGCCTTTGCCCTAGCGGTACCAAGGTGTGTGTGTAATATAGTGTCCCTTCCTATGTAGTTGGGGGTTCGAGTCGTGTGATGCACGGCAATATTATAAAATTAAGAGTAGATATAGTCCCTGTTAAAAAAATTAACATACAAGATTACAAGGAATTTTTAAAAAATAATGTACCGACTATATAGAGATAATGAAAAGGCGGAGAATCTTGGTACAAACCAAACAATATATAACATGCATAATTGTTGTTAATTATGTGTAGGGAGAGAAGCACATGCCAAGATTGCAGACACTAAAAGAAGCAGTGAGGACCATGATTTATAAAGATAATGAAAAGGAGGAGAATCCGCCGAAGTTGCTCAACCTGGTTGATGATTTGCAGAGACTCGGCATATCTTATCATTTTGAGAATGAAATAAGCATTGTCTTAAGAAATATATACTACAACTACTATGAAACTCCTGAAAAGTGGACTAAATTGGATTTAAATCTTAAATCCCTTGGGTTTAGAGTCTTGAGACAACATGGATATCATGTCCCTCAAGGTACCAAGTAAATTAATGAAGGATGTCTTAATTTATCTCGTATTTTGATTTACAATTTTGAAATATTGAACATTAGTATTGTTTTTGATTGTGTCGAATAGAGATATTCGAAGACATTCTGGATGATACCGGTAACTTCAAGGGACACTTGCAAAAGGATATCATCGGTATGCTAAACTTGTATGAAGCTTCTTATGTTTCAGTAGAGGATGAAGATATATTAGACGATGCTCGAGATTTCACGACTAAATATTTGAAAGAAAGTTTAAAAAACATTGCTGATGAACATTTGTCATCGTTAATAAGTCACGCGTTAGATATTCCGCTTCAATGGATGGTTCCACGAGTGGAGGCAAAGTGGTTTATTGAAGCGTGTGAAAAACGAACTGACATGAACCCAACGTTGCTCGAGCTTGCCAAACTGGACTTTAATATGTTGCAAGCGATTCACCTAGAAGATTTAAAACACACGTCAAGGTACATATGCAAATTTTATATCAACAAATTAAACTAATCATGATATAGCCGATAAGAATATATAGATGGTGTTAGCGATATATATATTTACTCTAATTCAATAGAATATTAATTAGAGTTTATTGTAATTTACTCTATTATAACTAGTAGATATGATTTGATTACTTTTTCTATTTAGTTATCCTTATTGTATTCTTATACATAGTTGATCTATTATACACAATTCCTCATGGGTTCTTCATATTTCTACAGATGGTGGAAAAAAACAAGCTGGGATTCAAAGCTGACCTTTATTCGAGACCGGTTGGTGGAGAATTTCCTCTGGACGATTGGTACCAACTCCCTACCACAGTTTAGTCCTCTAAGGAGAATGCTAGCACAGGTTTTCGCTATTATTACTTCTTTGGATGATGTCTATGATGTGTATGGTACTTTGGAAGAACTTGAGCAATTTACTGCGGCTGTCGGCAGGTAAATCATGTAGAATGTCACATTTATTAATTAGTGTTGCACAAATATAATGTCTTGAGATCTTTCAATGTGTAGATGGGATATCAACTCTATTGAAGAGCTCCCCGAGTATATGAAGATATGTTTTGTTGGATTCTATAACTCAATAAACGAGATCGCATATTATACATTGACAGAAACAGGGTTCTTCAACCTTCCGCACTTAACAAAAGCGGTAACTAAATCCGTCTTCATTAACTAATGTTCTAATTCTCCAATCTAGATTATCATATTTGAAAACATTGCAGTGGGAAGGATTGTGCAAGGCATACCTAAAAGAAGCTCAGTGGTACCACAGTGGATACAAGCCAACACTTGAAGAGTACTTGGAAAATGCTTATATGTCAATATCACTCCCTTTAATGCTCAAGCATATTAGTCTTGTAACATCAGTTACTCCAACCGAAGAACTCCTGCATTCCATGGAAAGAGCGGAGAACAGCATTCGCTACTCAGCGATAATCCTTCGGCTTGCTGATGACTTGGGGACATACACGGTAACTATTTCATCCAGCTTATTGGTTATTTAAAAGTTGCACTCCTTATTGGTTTTTTTTAAAAGTTGCACACAAAAAAGGCAATGGTATAGCAATACGAATTAACATTAGTTTTCTTCAACAAAAAAATATAAAATGTGGTTAACCAGTGACTTATTTCTAATTGAAGGACGAAATGGAAAGAGGTGATACTCCAAAATCAGTTCAATATTACATGAATGAGACTGGTGCAAGTGAAGAGGAAGCTAGAATGTATGTGAAAACGTTAATACTTAACACATGGAAGAAACTTAACAAAGAACGATCGAGTGTAATTAACACTCAGTTTTTAAAGGAGGTTATCGAATGTGGAACAAACTTGGGTCGAATGGCACAATTCATGTACCATGAAGCAGACGGACATGGTCATCGTCCAGATGTCACAAAATCTCATGTATTATCATTGTTAGTCAATCCATTGACATAATACTACAGCATGTGAATTTGTCATATATGTGAGGTGGAGTTTAATATATATAATATGATTCCAAATCATATCCCACTTTATGGTTTGGAAGAATCTATATATCATATTGAGCGTGTAATATAATTGTATTAAGTTGCAAGTTGTAATTCGTAAAATACATGCAATGCTTGTGAGAATTAATGGGATTGTTTTTGTTTTTTGTTTTGTTTTGTTTTTTTTTTTTTGTGTGTCTATTGGCACACCAAACCCTAGTAAAATTAGGGTTTATCTAGGCAGTGTATAGGTCAATACGCAGCGTATAGGGTTAACCCTCTACGCTGCGTATTGACCTATACGCTGCATAGATAAACCATGAATCTCAGTGCCTAATAACCAATCATTGCACAGAAAACAAGGTTTATATACGCTGTGTATAGCTCTCTAGTCTCTACGCAGCGTATATAAACCATCTGGAAATTTGGGGTCATTTTGGTAGATTTGAAGCATCAGATTTTTACAAGGTTTATATACGCAGCGTAGAGCTCTATACGCAGCGTATATTACCTTTCAGAATTTTGTTTCAACATTCGGCGTATTTGTGGTATAAATTCTCACCCGGTTAAAACATTAACTCGCTTAAAATATATAACGAGTTAAAAATAAATAATGCTTTTTATTATTTAGTCGACGTCGTTGTTAATTTATTTAGTCGATGTCGTCGAAAAGCGTATAATGTTAAAATTTTGAAAAGCGTATATACGGTTCGAATACTATAACGTTAAAATATTATAGCTTAAATAAGTGGAAATACCCGGGTACTGTTCGAATATGTTAAACCGTTTACAGCAAAAGTTTTATATGTACACCAAAAGTTTGATAGATACAGCAAAAGTTTGTGCATACATAACAAAATGATAAAATACTATGGTTGCTGCTGCTCCTGCTGCTACTCCTGCTGCTGCTGATGCTGATCCCATTCCGCATCCGTAATGAAGGGTCGTGGAGGTAACCCATCACGCTATCGCCGCTCCTGCAGCTCCGCAATCACCCACTCCAATAGATAATTGTTCCTTTCAACGTTGCGACTTAGGCGCTGATATGATGGGTCAGGACCAGGCCAAACATGTCGTGGGAACTGAGGCGCCCCGGGTGGTCCACGCGGCAGTGGTGGCTGCGGAATGACGACGACCGGCTCATGCGCCTTCGGCACCTCCGGATCGCGTGGGGGAAATACCGGTTCGAACTGTGCCAACAACTGTGTAAGCTCGTATTGTGAACCGTACAGATTCTTTAACCGCTTCCCGCATGGGAATTATTTGGTAACGTGAATTCCGGATAATGTGTTCATCCCCATCCGCTTCGGCTGTTTCGCCGGGCCTACACGGTCGCGGTCATTCTCCGGATAATAGCCCAACGAAATGGCTATCCTAGTCACATAGGCGCCGCCGTATAGCAGTCCGCGCTCCTGTCGATGATTCGCGGAGGCGAAGTACTACGCCAACCCGTAGGCGAGAGCGCACGACCTCTTGTATAAAAGGCAATATGAGAAAAACAAGTCACCACTGGTACACCACTCCCGGCTTTTGTTTCGAGCAGTGATCGAAGTGGAAATCATTTTGTGCAAAAACCTGCACAAAAGGAAACCAGTCAGTAAATAATAATCAGACGACATCGACTAAAGGAGGATAAAAGAAACAATATATTTTTGACTCGTTACGGATTTCGACGTGCGTAACGGACCTACGCGCCTTACGAGCGTCGAAACTAAGACCGCCGTTAAAATATAAAACGACGATCTTAGTGTCGACGCTCGTTAGGGACCTACGCGCCTTACGGTTCGACTTCGACTAAATAATTAAAAAAAATATTTTAACGACGAACTTAGTTTCGACGCTCGTTAGGCCCGTACGTAAGGCGCGTACGGGCTTAACGAGCGTCGAAACTAAGATCGTCGTAAAATATATATTTTTTTATTATTTAGTCGAAGTCGAACCGTAAGACGCGTAGGTCCCTAACGAGCGTCGAGACTAAGTTCGTCGTTAAAATATAAAACGACGATCTTAGTGTCGATGCTCGTTAGGGACCTACGCGCTTTACGGTTCGACTTCGACTAAATAATAAAAAAATATATATTTTAACGACCAACTTATTTTCGACGCTCGTTAGGCCCGTACGCGCTTAACGAGCGTCGAAACTAAGATCGTCGTTAAATTATATTTTTTTATTATTTAGTCGACGTCGTCCGTAAGGCGCGTACGGGCCTAACGAACGTCGAAACTAAGATCGTCGTTAAAATATTTTTTTTATTATTTAGTCGAAGTCGAACCGTAAGGCGCGTAGGTCCCTAACGAGCGTCGAGACTAAGTTCGTCGTTAAAATATAAAACGACGATCTTAGTGTCAACGCTCGTTAGGGACCTACGCGCCTTACGGTTCGACTTCAACTAAATAATAGAAAATATATATTTTAACGACGAACTTAGTTTCGACGCTCGTTAGGCCCGTACGCGCCTTACGAGCGTCGAAACTAACATTGTCGTTAAATTATATTTTTTATTATTTAGTCAACGTCATCCGTAAGGCGCGTAGGTCCCTAACGAGCGTCGAAACTAAGATCAAAGTTTTATATTTTAACGACGATCTTAGTTTCGACGCTCGTTAAGAACCTACACGTCTTACGGTTCGACTTCGACTAAATAATAAAAAGAAATAAATTTTAACGAAGAACTTAGTTTCGACGCTTGTTAGGACCGTACGCGCCTTACGAGCGTCAAAACTAAGATCGTCGTTAAATTACATTTTTTTATTATTTAGTCCATGTCGAACCGTAAGGCGCATAGGTCCCTAACGAGCGTCGAAATAAGTTCGTCGTTAAAATATAAAACGACGAACTTAGTTTCGACGCTCGTTAGGGCCCTACGCGCCTTACGGTTCGACTTCGACTAAATAATTAAAAAAAAAATATTTTAACGACGATCTTACTTTCGACGCTCGTTAGGCCCGTACGCTCCTTACGGACGACGTCGACTAAATAATAAAAAAAATATAATTTAACGACGATCTTAGTTTCGACGCTCGTAAGGCGAGTACGGGCCTAACGAGCGTCGAAACTAAGATCGTTGTTAAAATATTTTTTTTATTATTTAGTCGAAGTCGAACCATAAGGCGCGTAGGTCCTTAACGAGCGTCAAAACTAAGATCGCCGTTAAAATATAAAACTGTGATCTTAGTTTCGACGCTCGTTAGGGACCTACGCGCCTTACGGACGACGTCGACTAAATAATAAAAAAAAATATAGTTTAACGACAATCTTAAAAAAAAACAGTTTACTGTATTTTAACAAACTGTTTTTCTGTTTAAAAAAAAACAGTTTACTGTATTTTAAAATAAAATTGTTTTCTGTTTAAAAAAAAAACTGTTTACTGTATTTTAAAATAAAACTGTTTTCTGTCTTTTTTTTTAAAAACGGTTTGCTGTATTTTAAAATAAAACTGTTTTCTGTTTAAAAAAACAGTTTTCTGTTTTGAAAAAAAAAAACAATTTAGGTTTAAAAAAAATATATATTCTATTTAAATAAAAATAACTTTTATTAAAATAATAATAACTAACGTACCTGAAGAGCGGATCCTTAATTAGCGTAACCCTCCCCTTGGATTGTCGGTGGTCCCAATGATGGATGTCCGCGATCTGAGCCCAAAACCCTAAAAGCGTGGGTTTATCAACCATTACCAACCCCTGTTTACACGAATGTTATATATTAAAATAATAATAATAATAACAATACAAAATTTGTGCTAAACGTACCGTCGTATATAGATCCGAAGCGATCTCAGCCTCCGTATACAAACAGCTATGCACCGCTAACTCTGCAAGCGACATAGAACGCGCCTGGCCAGCCATGCGAAAAGAAACCTCGGGCGGGGGGGGGGAGGGCTGCGCGGGGTCCACAACCTAATATGGCCGAAGAGGAAGAAACTCGAACGACGACAGAAACTCGATCAGTATCTCCCTGTAGCTCGGCATAAACGATAGCTCAAATAGCCGATCCCACGGTGAATCACGGGGAACAAACTCCCGCGCCGAATCTTCAACCGCGAGCTGCCGGAGGGTTTTCCAAGAAACCGCAAAATGGGCACCGACATGCATCTTCCGAAGCTTCTCGCAACAGAGAGCAGTGTCGGACTCCGGAGGAAACTCCAAATACGGGTGATTCTCGAGAGGATCCGCCGGTTGACGCTCCTGCGGCTGCGGCTGCTCCGGATTAATTTGTTCTATATCCATTTCATCCTTCATCTTTCTCGTCCTGAAAACCAAAAAATTATTAGATAAACCAAAAACAGTTTACTGTATTTTAAAATAAAACAGTTTTCTGCGAAATCGTTGCCGTTTGCGGCTGCGTTTGCAGCCGTAAACGGGCGTTTAAACGGCTGCAAACGCAGCCGCAAACGGCTGCGAAATCGTTGCCGTTTGCGGCCGTGTTTGCAGCCGTAAACGGGCGTTTAAACAGCTGCAAACGCGGCCCCAAACGGCAGCGATTTCGCAACCTTTTGCGGCTGCGTTTGCAGCCGTTTAAAAGGCCGTTTACGGCTGCAAACGCAGCCGCAAACGGCAGCGAAATCGAACCTTGTTAGAATCCTTTAGCCTAAATCAAAACTTGTAAATTCTGTGCTAGATTTGTGTTATACATAAATTCACACTTCTAGATCAATAAACATTTTAGTCTAAGTATTCAACTATAATCTATATCCAAAAAATAATTTACCCTTGTAAGGCTCATAGGTTTTTGCTAACATACTTGCAGACTTGATACAATATTTTACCTAAACTAATAATAAGGTTGAACTGAAAGTTAGAAAATGACCTCAAAAGGTAGCTACTAGCTGAAGAATTTGTTACCACCCTAAAAATAGATATTCGAATATACACACGTTGCTAGAAATCATGTTATAACAATTAAAAATGTTTCATAGCCTACTTTTGACCGGTAAAGCTAGATTCCCTCGCATTGCACTGAAACTGAAATAAATTGACAGCTCCCAGATGATTGGATTTTTAAGTAATAATTCAAAATCCCAAGTGGCAACAATACGACATTGTATATAGAGAATCAATGCGAAATCGCTACCGTTTGCGGCCGCGTTTGCAGCCGTAAACGGCCGTTTGCAGCCGTAAACGTTCGTTTAAACGGCTGCAAACGCAGCCCCAAACAGTAGCGATTTCGCAGTCGTGGATCTAGTGGGGCATCCGTTAATGGGAAGATGGTAGAGCTCCCTTCGATGCTTAGCATGTGTGAGGACAATATTATACCTTTGCGCTACGAGAAGCCCTACGTGGGGCATTTCCATCCAGTGACTTCGATCGCACCCTTTCACTGAATGCCATTCGATGCTGTTACGTATTCGTTTAAAGTCTCCTTCGTCATATCTTTCGAATACATGCTTCCATAGCGGCTCGTCATGGTCAATCTCCAGTAGTAAATCACTTCGAATACGGGGCCATACATATTCCCCAAAACCTAACCCGACAGCCAAAGACCTGTACCCACAATGACCGTCTGGGGTCACATCTTGTATACGCGATATGTAAGAGTGAAACTCTGATGGAATTTGATCCTTAAACCTCATAATGCTTAACAAGTGCTCGTCCCCCTTCATTAATGGAAAACCATGATCATCCCGCGTCTCCTTCTTTTTAGAACTCGTTGAACTGTTTCGTTGCATTTTAGGTTTTTCAGACTTTACAATCAAACCAGTTCCACGAGAGCCCTCTGGCGGTACGTATGAGCTATGTCGGGATAAATCGTTCCTATGTTTTGGGGAAGCGGTATATACGTTGCTGTCCTCACCATAGGAGCTGTATCTCGCAGCTTCGTCTAACCTCGCAGCTTCATCTAGCCTTTCTTGTACTTTCTTTGATGTAGGCCGACCACGAGTATTTTGTTGGACGATCAGTGGTTTCTTGGTTGACGATTTCGGGGTAAAGACCGCTTTTATCTTTGAAAGCAAACTCTTTTGCTGAACGGGGGAGTGCGCCTCTAAATGTTGCCGCACATTATTGAGCTCTGCTACAACATCGACTTCCTCATCTACCAGTTTACACGGGAGCAAGTCAAGCTTACGCCAGAATACATCTACGTCGTCGAGTTGTATCATACGCCCTGCACAGTTAAGTTAATACGGTGTGAGAAACAGCTAAATCGTACTAAATAACAAAAGGTTTGTAGTTTTAATATTTTTTACCTGTACGTTTGTAGTCTTCCAGCCTATAAGCACACGACAATCCACAGCTAAGCCACATATGGAAACCACATGATGCGTTAAGTTTCCGCAACACCTCCAGCTTCCTCAGTAGCTCTTTTGCCAGCAAATCAAGTGCTGTATGGGAAACCTTTCCACGTAGGTTGTCCAATAGTGGGTGTCTGTGGTGGTTCATCGTTTTTTCGATGCTCTCGGTGAAACTTTTTTGTATTTCATCGTACTGATTTTCAACTATATCAATGATACATCTTGCTATTCGCTCCAATGAACTCCCGCGCGTAACGTATCTTTTTAAATTTGCGTGCTGGTTCTCAACTATGTTGGTGGTGTGCTGACCAAAGTTGCGACACTTATCGGTCAACGCATAAACGAACATTTCTTTATAGTCTTTGAGCCAGTTTTCGTAGACGTAATTAAAGACACCTGCTAAAATAAAATAAAATAATGAAATGAAAAAGCGTGTGTAAAATATAATAGATTGGGTTAGTCGTTTTTTGAAGGAACACTTACTTTCTCGGTTGGCAACCTCGAGTCGGTTATACAGTTTCTCCAAGTTGTACTTTTACATGGGCTCTGAAGGAGATTCGCACACTCTCCGCCAGTACGACATAAATTTCCCCCAATCTTCTTTATTGAACCCTTGCTTGCAATGTCTACATATATTTTGTTCGATGTGAAACTGGCATAGAAGCCTAGATGCGTTCGGGAATACTTTAGCACACGCGTTAATTAGAGCAAGCTTTCTATCCGTGACTATCCCACGCGACATCATACATTCATGCAACATTGACTTGATCCGCTCAAGCACCCACACGTAGTTACCCCTTCGTTCTTTGCAAATAACGGCATGTGCGATACAAAAAGACTTGTTGGTCGACGTCAAACCCACAACCTGGACAAATGGAATGTTGTAGATGTTTGTTTTGTAGGTCGCGTCGATCAACATCACGTGTGGGAATGCACGCCACATCGTAATTGAATAAGGATGAACAAAGAAAATCTCTGTTACGACATCTGTTTTGGGTTCCTGTCGGGTGTCGTAAATGAATCGGTTATCATGCAGCACGCTTTCTAGTGCCTGCATAGGAGTCTTTCCGTCCATCAGTGTCGCTCTAATTTTTTGTACCGCATTTTGCACGTCTTTCTGAACATGCAGGCTGTCAGGGAACTGCTTTCTTAGGGTTTGAAATATGATACGTGGCTTCATGTTTTGAGCAGTTAGCTGCTCCACTAGCTTGTATTCGACTTCAGTAAATCTTCGCACAAAAGCCTGGCCTAACAGACTCGTCGTAGGTTCGTGGTTATGGTTCGCGTTGTCCACTTTTAAATCCCACGTGTCATTCGTCACATCCCGGATGGCGAGTAATGAAAACGGGCAACCGATTTTTTTGCTACCAGCTTTCCTAACTGTTGCTTTACTACGATGCTCACCACTACGGTCGCATATAAGCCATACCATCCCAGTAGTACTGTCAATATTTTTCGATCGGCGAGTAACAATTACGTAACCATTCTCCTTTCCCGTTTCTTGTACCCAATTCTTCAAATCAGTTAGAGACATGAAACGCTAAAAAAAAGTTACGTTAATAATAATAACAACAATAATAATTATTATTATTATTATAATGTTGTCAATAGTTATATAATTTTTAACAATAACAATAATAATTATAATAATAAAATAATAATTATAATTATAATATTTTTAACAATAATAATAATAATAATAATTATTATTATTATTATTATTATTACTATTTTTATTATAATAATTATAATGTTATCAATACTTATATAATTTTTAACAACAACAACAATAATTATAATTATAATATTTTTAACAATAATAATAATAATAACAATATTAATAACAATAATAATAATAATATTAATAAAATAACAACAACAACAACAATAATGACAATATAATTCTAACAATAATAATAATTGTCCTATATATTAAAAGAAGAACAGAATGAACAGTAAACATAATTGAGTAATAAAATTGAATTTAATGGATATTAACATTACTAATAAATGAGCTGGTATCGGGTACCTGTATCGGTATCGAATTTATCAAACCGGGTGTATTTTCGGTACCGGTTCGACACCGGTATTCATCTGTTTTTACCCTCAAATGCCGGTGCCGTACTAGTACCGGTACAGATCCGTACCGTACCAGGTATATTCGGTACCGGTACCCACTTTTGGGGATTTCGTTAATGGTATTTTCCGTACCGGTTCGTACCGAGCTCATCAAATCCCGTAGCAACGTAGCAATGCAAGTAATTGCACCGTTTATATTACTTTTCATACACACAGTAAGGGGCTGTTTGTTTACATCTGAATGGCCCCATTAAGAGGCAACCTCTGAATCGGACAGAGGTTAGAGTGTTTGGTTCAGCAAATAGGCACCTCTTAATGAAGCCCATTCAGATCTGAATGGTTCAGACTTTTTTGAAGTCTGAATAGAACTTATTACCCTTATGCCCACCAAACCACCATATTTCTTCTTCCACAGCTTCATCTTCTTCCCCTCCTCTTCTTCCACCGTCGAACTCCTCCACTCCAAACCTACATACAGTCGCCGCCCTCCCCCTCAATCGGAGCTCCACAGCCACCGCCATCCCCCTCGATCGGAGCTCCACAGCCACCGCCATCCCCCTCGATCGTAGCTCCACAGCCGTCACCGTCTCCTCCACTGCTCTGCCACATCGCCACCATCTCCTCCTCTACTCCTCTACATCACAGTCGTCTCCTCCACCTCTGCTCCTCCACAGCGCCGCCTCCTCCTATGCTCCTCCACATGACCGACCTTCACGTTTGCAGGTATGTTCATCATTTGTGGTGTTTGTTTGGTGATTGTTTGTTGATTATTCGTGGCTTATGATTATGGGTGTTGGCCCTAATTTTTCATTTTTCATGTTCTGTTTAGGTATTATAGTTTAGAAGGTGTTTGTTTGTTGATTATATAGAAAGGGGTAGGATTATATGGTCTTTAGGATTACAATTTCAGTATCATAGTTTAGAATTAATAATTTTGTATGAGGTTTTTATGGTCTTTAGATTTATAGTGGTGCTTATGATTAGAAATAGTTCAGGGGTAAAAATGTCATTTTACACGGTCATTCAGATGTGCATCCAAACAGCATTTTACTGGTTCAGCACTTATTGGTTCAGAGTCTCTTATTCATTCAGACCTCTTATTCATTCAGCACTTATTGGTTCAGATGTTGCCAAACAGCCCCTAAGTAAACTTTATTTCGTTTGAATGAGGTTTTATATACACAACAACTTATTTTGCTTTATTTTTTATCTTTTCTGTAATGAATGAATTGTAGCCTGTAAAAAAATTACGATTTTCCCCTCGGTTCAAAATTACGCTTTCACCCTCAATTCAAGATTACGTTTTTCTCTCAGTTCAAAATAAAAATATGGTTTTCCCCTAGCTAAAAATTATGATTTTACCCCCGCTAAAAATTACGATCTTGTCATCGTTTTAGTTTTCCTTTCTAACAAAACTATAGTACTGTTTTTTTAATTGGTTGAAAATTATTCGGTAATCGCCACGCAACACGGGCGGAGCATCAACTAGTTATTATAAAAATAATACAAATATTAATGTGATACTTCCTTTATTTGAAACGGATTGCCCGGGGTAGATGGTTCATAATCATCATACAATGGTGTGTTACGGGGCTCATAACCGTATCCACCGTATTCTTCGTATCCACTGTAGCCTCCGTATCCACCTTCACCCCCATATCTATCGTATCCACTGTATCCACCTTCACCCCTGTATCCACCGTATCCACCTTCACCCCCGTATCCACCGTAACCCCCGTATCCACCTTCACCCCCGTATCCGTAACCCGGATACGATTGCTGCGTCGGGTAATATGGTTCGTCAACAGGTGCATTCTCAGCACCGTATCCACTTTGTTGCACGTACGGAGATTCATACTCGTATCCGTAATCCGGATACACTTGATGCGCCTGGTAATTTGGTTTATCAACAGGTGGATTGGGAGTCTCGTTCAAGTCTGGCAACTGTGTTTTTTTATCAACAGGGACTCCAGACACAACCTCCTCCTCCTCATTGGCATCATTTGCTCCCCATGTGTCGTTAGAATAGCGATTACCGAAATAATTCCCGTTCCAAAATGATGACATTTTAACAATATTGAACAAAAAACAGAACAAATGATTTTGGTTTGGGTATAAATTGTTACTGAAGAAGAAGATGAAAAGAATGAACAGATGAAGTCGAAGGGAAGCAGAGATGCATGGTTAAATAGACTTTTAAATTTGATGAAATACGCAGCGTATAGCTCTCTACTCCCTGTATTGCTTTATTCACATGCCTAGATAACATCGTAGCAGTGTCAAATCAGTCTGACATACGCTGCGTATAGATCTATACGCAGTGTATTTACCTCTATACGCTGCGTATAGATCTATACGCAGCGTATGTCAGACTGATTTGACATGGTATTAGGTTTGACTGCATGGTCGTGTGCCTGCCATTTACATACGCTGCGTAGAGAGCTATACGCAGCGTATAGAGGTAACCCTATACGCTGCGTATAGATCTCTACGCAGGGTATGTAAACCCTAAGTGTGTAGATAGTCTTCCAAGGTGTGCAAATAGTTAGTGCTTTATTTTTTTGTGTGACTGGGCCTTAATTTTAAAAATATCAACTTTAATTTAATAATAACTCAGATGTCGACTACTCATCCATTATTTGACAGAGTTCTTAATTTTAGAAAATATCAACTTTAACTCAATAATAACCCACATGTTGACTACTCATCCATTAAAAAATGTTCTTCTCACACAGTTGAGCGTGACATGTTATTTTATTTGAGCATGACATGTTATTTTATTTGGGAAAATCCGGTTAGAACAAAATCAGAAAATTATTATATTATACATATGAATATAAACTGTTGCTGAACAGTAAATTTAACTTTTAATATTATATTTAATTTAATTATATTTATTATAGCTAATTATATATTATATTTCGATTTGATTTATATTGAAAATAAATAGTAATTTATTTTTATTATTGTAAACTATACGTGCGCTGATAAAAACATAAAAAACATACATTTTTGTATTTGAGTATTGATACGTGACTAACTAACGAGCCGATTTTAGTCGAACAACCTTGGTACCAACATCGGTAGTATCGGAACCGGTATTCTTTTTATGATTTTTGATTGATATTAATATATATCCTTTTGTGCTTATCACAATTTTATTTTTTTAGTTTTTTCTTTCAGCTACTATAGGGATTGCCGGTATCGAAATGAACCGAACCCCTACCAACTGATTTTATATATATATATATATATTAATAGAAAGTTATCATGAACAATGATATAGGGTTTATTACATATGAATATAAACTATTGATGAACAGTAAATTTAACTTTTAATATTATATTTAATTTAATTATATTTATTATAGCTAATTATATATTATATTTCGATTTGATTTATACTGAAAATAAATAGTAATTTATTTTTATTATTGTAAACTATACGTGCGCTGATAAAAATATAAAAAACATACATTTTTGTATTTCAGTTTTGATACGTGACTAACGAGCCGATTTTAGTCGAACAACCTTGGTACCAACATCGGTAGTATCGGAACCGGTATTCTTTTTATGGTTTTTGATTGATATTAATATATATCCTTTTGTGCATATCACAATTTTATTTTTTTAGTTTTTTCTTTCAGTTACTATAGGGATTGCCGGTAACGAAACGAACCCAACCCCTACCAACTGATTTTATATATATATATATATATTAATAGAAAGTTATCATGAACAATGATATAGGGTTTATTTATTTTTATTCTAAATTTGAGCATATATTTTTTTTTATATTTTTAGTAATCCCTTTATGTTTGTATCGGATTGCAGTGGATGCCCTTTAACTTCAATAATTACAGTCATAATCATTTATTTGTAAAACTCATTACATACTAGGTCCTTTAGCCCTAACTAGGTTAAAATTTTTTGTTAAATTTGATATGTGCTTATCATGTGAGGGCAATAAAGTCTTTTTACCCCCTTCCCCTCCACCTACATCGTCATCTAAACCCCATCTTCTTCTTCATCTCAACTCACATCCTCTCTCTCTCATATACAACAGTTCAATGATAATTGCAAGAAAAAGAAATAGAAAAGGAATAAATGATACATCAAAAACAAAACTCAGAAGATGAAGAGCAATAAATGATGGAGCAAGAACAAAACTTCATCTCAAACCTTAGGCACCATTTGCTGCTATTGTTGTCGTTCCCCCTATTTATACACAACACAAAAATAAAGAAAAAAAATAACCTTCAAATCTGTTAGCAATCCAATGTAATTTATTATAGATTCAAGTCACCATCTTGAAACATTCAGTGTGAATCCAAAATAAGATACCTACACACCTCAATTTTGGAAAAAAAAAATCAGAAAAAATTAACATTTAATCTGAATTCAGCGTGAATCGGAGTGGCCGGAAAGACGGCGCCGATGGAGGGAAGACCGGAACCCAAATCGTTTATTGTTCTCTTTCTTTCTCTCTGGAATCCGCTTATTAGACTGAGCCCTCTGAAAAACATCTCAATTCTTCACTTCTCCAGAGACCTGTTGTTGCCCAAAATCTGAAACCACCACAACAAACTTTCTCCGCCGTCATTATGCCAGATCTAAACCAAAAGTAGTCGCCAAACACATTAGAAAAGACCATCGGAGACCACAACCGCCACCGATCTACCATATCACGCACTCCCTCAGCCGCCGCCATGAAGTTTGGACCGCCGTTGGCTGCCAAGTTACTGCCGGAGTAGGTTGAATATGATGTGGTCGAGGTTTGATTGAAAATGAAGAACTGGGAGAGAGAGAGAGAGAAGAGTAGAGGAACAGATCAGGGTATTATATTGGGGAAATCGCAAGAATGGCATTGACCCAGTCAAAATTTCCAAACTAGCCACTCCAAACGTCTTACTGAGACGCCACGACACCCCGTAACGTCTCACTGCTGAAAAGCACACTACCAAGACTTTTCTGTGAAAAGCACTACCTAGACTACAGGTTAAGTACAAAACACTAGCTAGACTTGACTTTTCAGTGAAATGTTTCTCTCTCCTCTTTATCTCTCATCTGTCTTCATCTTCTTCACCCCGAGCACCACCACCACCCTCACCTCACACTACCACCCTGCAATCTCCCACCACCCTCACCGAGCACCACCAACCTCCACCCACCACAACCACCACCGTAAACCACCATGGTCCACGGTCACGTACCAACCAACCACCACCATCACCTACCGAAGCATGTATTTAAACAAACAAGAGCGCCAACCTGCAAAAGTCAGTCTTCATCATGGCCAACCTGCAACTTCGGTCATCACTTGTTAATCAGACTAGAAGAGTTATAAGTTGTCCATCCAACTTCATCATCACTTGTGCATTCATCATCATCCACTGATATAATAACTTCTTTCTCCTGCTCCGGCTCCTTCTCCGACTCCTACTCCGGCTCCTTCTCCTTAGAATTTCGAGCCTTAGAATTCACACTTACTGTAAACTTGAAAGCAGGAAATAAAATCGTACACACAATTATTGAAATGCTGATAATATTATTCAGGAGCTTACTCATTGTTTGAGGGTGGAGAAGGTGGAGGAGAGAGAGGAAGCCATGGTTATGGTGGAAGAGAAGTTGCAGGTGGATTGGGAAGAAAGATGAGAGATAAAGAGGAGAGAGAAAGGTTATGGGATTTGTGAAAAGCAATACAACGTGCAGCCCTTTCGTTGGTTTGACGTCTCATAAAAAGTCAAATAATCACAGGCTAGGTTGTTGAGACGTTACGGGGGACCTCCGCACCGGCCTGAGACGTCAAATGACCCTGCCACGTGCAGCCCTTTCGTTGGTTAATAGTTGAGACGTTACGGGGGTGTCGTGGCGTCTCAGTAAGACGTTTCGAATGGCTAGTTTGGAAATTTTGACCGGGTCAATGCCATTCTTGCGATTTCCCCTATTATATTTATGTTTTCTAGTTTTAAGATTTTTATACTAAATGAGTAAAATTACAAAAGTACCCTCATGTGTCTTGCACATGTCATACTTAACTGAGAATTTTAACCAGGTTATGGTTAAAGGACGTAACGTGTCATGAGTTTCACAAATAAAGGACGGTGACTGTAATTATTGAAGTTAAAGGGCATCCATCGCAATCTGATACAAACAAAAAGGACGAAAAGTGTAATTTACCCTAAATTGTATTCATTATTTAATTTGACTTTTTTAAATAAGTTGTCTTTGTTAACTTATTTTAAGAATCTAACTCCACGACTATCTTTGTTTGATATATATATTTATTAAGTATTTTTTAATTCTACTTTTAGACATATTTTGTCTTTTTATAACATTTAAGATACGATATTTTATATATTAATGTCGTTTACCTTCGTTATTCTAATAATATAGTTTAATGCTTTATAATTCCATAAATATTTCGTTGCGACATGCTTATTTTATATGTCTTTTGATAAAAGCTTTGTTCAAAATTGATCGAGTCAATTATAATTGATTCTTTTGTTTATCACCGTGACAAACCGAATCGAAACTATCTCAACACCTTTGGTGGCAGTATAGAGTACCTTTTATATCATAAGTTATAACGAGTGTCAGTGACGAACAAAACTGATACCGTCTGAACAACATTGGTACCACGTCAATTTAAATGAACATCAGTACCAATAATTATACTTTTGAAACCTTTATCGATATTTTTTTATATTTTTTGATCGATATAAAAGATGTGTTTATATTTTTTTTGGCATATCTTGACTTTATTGTTGGGGTTTATCTTTCGGTCGCTATACAAATTGTCGATTATGGTACCGGTACTTTATAAATTAATGTCGTTTACCTTCGTTATTCTAATAACATAGTATAATGCTTTATAATTCCATGAATATACCGTTGCGACATGCTTATTTTATATGTGTTTTGATAAAAGCTTTGTTCAAATTTGTAGGACCGGTTTTGACTCCGAAACGATTGCAAAACGAACGTATAACGTGCGGAATCCGTACACGAACGCGACCTAACACACACGATGTAATATAAACGTGATTCTATTAAAAATCTAACAAGAACAAGCACCTTGAATCACTTTCTCTCTCTAGATTCTCTCTCTAGATCTAGAGTTCTCCTAAACACAAATGAGCCAAAAGTCTCTAATCTAAACATAAAGCTCCTATTTATAGGCCTTGGCTTTTAATGAGATTTCTCATTAATTACAATATTGCCACCTTGCCTTTTGTCTAGATATTACATCATAACGACTCGTTTTCTTCTGTTTCTCGCTACGGCTCGGATTGACGAAGGCTATAGACATAAATGCACTAACAGACTCCCCCTTGGATATTGCCGCAGTCAATCTCGATCATTGAGTCAACTCGTAGCGTCTTCTTTTTCTCTCTCTCTTTGAATCTTCTTGAACAGAATCCCGGTGGATCTGTCTTCAGCTTCAGCTTCTCCTTTTTGTAAACTCTTTTCTTCATCAGGCTCCCCCTTTCGTCAAGCTTCCGTGCTTTTGGGATCGACACCTTGCTTTTCACGCTTCCTCTTGCGTTGAGCTCGTCTTTAGACTCCCCCTTAGACTGAGCTTCCGGGATCGTTGTCTGGTACAACATCTGCAATTCTCAAACATTTATAAGTACAAACGTTTTGAACATTCAATTTTCCAGAAATCGTAATCTGGCTCTATTCAACTTTCTAAATCACTTTCCCTATCAACAATCTTTACAGATTTGGCAATGTTAAGAATCCAACATCGAAAACTAACTCTTTTCAACAAATTTTAATAATCTAAGAATCCAAATCCCTCACAGTTAATTATCCAAGTCCAATTTAATGACCTTGGTGATATCACAAACTGTTTTTGATTTTTTTGTTTTAAAAACTTCAAGTTTCAAATTAATGAACTTGTTTTATTTTCAGAATCACAATCAGCTTACTTAGATTTTGAAACTCAGCATTTCAAACATCAGTTGTCGAAAATAAAGCAGAATCAAAAATCTTTTTGTATTTTTCTAAAAATATAAAGCAATAAAGAAATATATACAAACATATTCACAGACACTATTTTTGTTTGAGTTCGCGTTAGAGGATCATATCAGTTTCTGACAAGTCACAAGTACCGTTGAGCTTAGTTACACATTAAGAATTAAACAATTCACTTAGATTGTCGATATACTTGTCCACTTAAATTTTCATACAAAGTTCAACTAATTCAGGATACGAATTAAGTGTTTTAAGAACTTAAATTCATTCATGTGTCCCACCTCTTGAATATACTCCCGTATCCAGATCCCAATATTCAGTCTTACAGGTGAGTATACCTAGATGATATCTGTAAGGGGAATAAATTATAGTACGAAACCGTGAGAGCTCAGGTCAGAACTTCCGTTCAGCAGAGAGATGACGGCTCGACTTTTGGTGTGTCCCCTTTAGAGGATCTTTTGTATTACAACAGCAATGACTATTAATTTTATTGTTTCATCAATTTGCTGAGGGCAGCGCTATATTTCAAGCAATGCAGAAAGTATTCTCCGGGGACTCGGCCATTGCTTTCGCAAAATCAGAAGTCCCGAGATAATACCCCAGATATAACTAAGCATAAAGACCTAGTATCTCAGAAAGAGGGACCTTTCAAACGAGATTTCAGGGGTTACCTATATATCCAAGTAGTGTTCCCCACGAAATAAGTAAGTTTGAATTTAGGTTTATATCCCGAAAAAGTTTACTAAATGTATAAAAACCTACCGACACATCCACGGTGAGATCGTTTAACACATTTAAACTTTCCATTTCTTTAGCATACTATAACTGTCTACTGATGTACTATCATTTCCTCTTTTTACGCAAAAACTCAATCTTTGAATTTTATCATGTTTTTTACTTTTTCAAAATTTTCAAATGTTTTTGAATTTTCTGACAATTTTTCTCCCCGTAAAATGCAAAACCATTTAAAGAAAATTTGACAACCAATACTGATAGCTTTGTCTCGCCATCCATTTTCTGCTAACTATGCTCTGTTTTGCAGAAAAACTAATATAAAGTACCCCCATGATTTACAACCCATTGATTTTCGACAGTTTGAAAACCGTTTTTCAATCTTGTGAAATTAATCATGTTTGTTCAGCCGTGAGGGTTTCGGCGTATTCAATCAACACATATTTTTGTAATTTTCTATTTTTGACAAAAATTAAAAACAAACATATTTTTTGTTTTTCAAGTTTTTAACAAACTAAAACAAATTTTTGGTTTTTAATTTTTCAAATTTTTAGGGTTTTTGAAAATATTGTTTATTTATGTACAGAAAAACAAACAAACTTCATGTTTCAACCAACACAGGATTCAGCAGCCTCCTCTCCACCTTGTGCCAGGCTGCTCCAACTTCCATTCTCACAATCTTCGGATTTGTTAAGCACCTGCACATTAAGACTACTTAATTACTTGAACAATTTAGCCCAGGTCTATTGAACCTTAGGCATTTCAACACAATAATTTTCATTCAATTTCAGAAAATCTTTGTCATTCTGAACAAAGACTTTTTCAACTTTGACTTCAACTGTCTCATCTTTTACCGAAGTCATTTGTTTCTTAATAGACCATGTTTGACCTTTCGGCGTACCTCTTTTATAAAAATGAGACTCTTTTTGAACATTTTGTTTTTGAACAACTTTTGATTTCCAAAACTCTTGTGGTTTTGTCATATCAACAGTAGTTTTCCTACTTTGTGTTGTTCTAAATCTGGGTGTGTGGGAATTCCAGATCTGTCTAGAATCGAACCTGTTCGGGTCTGATTTCCAGTTTTGATTCGAAGCAAACTTGTTTGTGTTGTACCTCCAAGTTTGTTTTGAGTCAAATCTGGTTGACCTTTGTCTCACATTCTCAGATTTTTGTTTCTCAGCATCAATCTTCTTTATGTTAACATCCACAGGTTTTAGATTTGAACACTTACGAGCAAGATGTCCTTTTTGATCACATTTAAAACATGTTCTCATGGACACATCTTTGACCTGTTGTTGTTGCTTTTTCTTTTTAGCAAAGAACTCATCATTAGACTGTCTCAATTTGAGTTCTTTTTCTTCTGCTAAACTATTTCCTTGAACAAAACTCATTTTTGCCTGATAAATTGGCGTTTCATTTTTGTTTCGATTATGTTTATTCTTATAACCCAACCCAGCCTTCATGTTTTTCTTCTTGTAACCAGGTTTGTTATACGAACCTCTATGACTCTTACCAACAAACTTTGAAATCTTAGACTTCTCTATGTCAACCATTTTGAACACTTTATCAACCTTTTCTGAAATCACATTCTGAATCGGGAATACAACATCTAAGAACAATTTGTCCGATCCAATCATGGTATAAACCAATCCTTTTGAATCATCATTCAAACTTTTCCCGGATTTTGTGTTTTTCAGATAACTATCATGAAGATTTCCTTCATCTTCATCCTGTGATTCAGATTTACCTGTATCAATCGACCCTTCTTTCAACACACTTTCAACGACTTTACCTACCACCTCTGAATCATGAGAATCATCAGATTTGGAATAGGTTATGTCTATGTTGTCTGGCAATTAGTCTACCATGTTGAAAGCTTTTTCAACCTTTTCCTCATCATAAAATGCAAGCTTTTCCGGTGGTGGAACTTGATGAAACTCTGAGCCAATGCCTTTCTTGTTTTGCTCAGACTCACCATCTCCCGGTTTTATATTGAAAATACGTTCAAGCACATATGACGACACGTGATAACTTTTCAACTTGTTGTTATCCTGTTCTAAATCAGCAATCTGTCGCTTTAGCTTAGCAACATCCTCAATATAAGAATTAACAACATCTTGTTTTATGGAATACATTCGTTTAAGTTCTTTTGTTGTTTCAGAAAGATAATTCATTCTTGATTGAGCATATTTCATTTCATCTTTTACTTTTTCGTATGACTCTTTCGTAATATGATATGCTAATTTCATTGAGTCATATTCTTTCTTCATTTCTTGACAAGCAATTTCTTTTTGTGAACATTCTTCTGTCATTTTAGAAACATTTTCTTTCAAAACTTCATTTTCTGTTTCTAACTTTTTACATTTTTCTGAAAGTTTTTCATCATTTTCTTTTAAAACTTTTTCTTTTTCTAGCATTTCTTTGCAATTTTGTTTAAAAATGTTTTCAATTTTAGTGAATTCAAGATCTCTTGTTCTGAATTGCTCATCTTTTTCAGTACAAGCTCTGCATGGTTCCATGCATTTCTTGCACTGTTCAACAGTTTCAGTCAAGATGTTAGAATTAGAATTTACCTCAGTGATTGGCACCTTGGTGTTTTCAGCAACCTCTGTCTGCTTCAACTCAGCAACATTCTGATTTTCTTCAACATCGACTTCATCACTAGCATTACCGTCTTCCAAATTTTCATTCTTTACTTCTTCTTCAATCTGTTGTTCTTCAGTAATAGCTTTCTTAGCCTCTTCATTCACCTCAACTTCAACAGCTTCTGCTTTAACCTCTTCAGCAACCTTCTTCAGATTGTTCACCATTTCTTCAACATTCTTTTTCATTCTCTCTTCATCCCTTTTTCTCAGACACGATGTCATGGCATATCTGATCTCCTTTTCATGCCTTTTAGCATATGTATCATCTTTCATCACATTTCTATAATATTCGGCTCTCAAAGGAATGATGAGAAGAACATCATCAAAGATTATGTCTTTCTTTGGAACAACTGGTTCACCTTCTCTGTTGAAGTAACACTCTCTCTTTTTATCCCATCTTCTGTTGCTCACTGCACTCTCATACTCTTCTTGCATTTCATCCATTCTATTCAACACAATGTTTCTTTCTTTGTAGGTCTTTTCTTTCAGAATCTCTTCTCTGGTTTTCACTTTGATCTCAGCTGTATCTTTGTCTTTGTTTTCATCTTGAATCTCAGCAACAAAAACAAACTTTCTTTCCTCTGTTATAGCTTTGCCATGAGCTGTTTTTCGAACATTCTCCAAACTATCTTCTTCTGGACATATCTCAGACCAATCAAAACCTTCATCATCTTGAATTACAAAACAAGCTCTCGATTTGGGTTTATCTTCAATCATTTTTGGCTCTTCTCTGCTTCGATGGTAGATTGCCTTTCTGTAGTAATCATCGTTGAACGGATGTTCATTTCCACCAACTGCAGAATTAGTGCATTCTCTCTTGAAATGACCTTTCTGCATACATTTGAAGCAAGTCACTTTGGATTTGTCAAATCCAAGCTTTGTTGATGCACCTCCAAGAGATTGTTGCCCTCTTCGGATGCAACTTGCTAAGCACCAACGAATGTCAATTAGCTCCATCTCTTCCGGATCAATCTGGTCGTAGTCTTCTTTGGTCAATTCGGAATTTCCAATTTTTCCAGCTACAAGACCTTCATACGACTCCAGAACAGATGCAAGGAAACTCATTTGCTGCTTAGCTGCATTGACACTCATCGACGGAGAATTCTTCAGTTTCAAAGCAATGTTGCACAGAATTTCCTCAGTTTCATCAGAAATTGATTTTGAAGATGAATGATATCCAGAATGATGACTTGTTGAAGTTGTTTGAGGTTCTTTCATCTTCTCACCACTGAATGCTGTCTTTGGTGAACCAACACCTTTGTCCGAAGGTACACTGCCTTTGTAGTATAGACCAACATTCTGTTGATGTGAAGAACCAGTCATCTTGCTTTGCTTTTGCAGTTCCAGATCATGACTCTCTATCTTTTCAAACAATGCATCAAGAGAAATTATATCATATAAAGCATCATTTTTCAAAATAAACACAAACGTTTGCCACTGATCAGCTCGTGGTAACGCTTCAATCACTTTATCTATAAGTTCCTCTCTTGTTTTCACTATCTCAAATCTCTCAAGTTCAATTTTAAGATGACAAAATATCTCAATCATTTGTCTCACTGTCTCTCCTTTTAGACTATCAAACAGATCGAATTCTTTTTTAAGTAATGCAATTTTGTTCTTTCTAATCTGTTTACCCCCTTAGCTTTAACACGTAAAGCTTCCCAAACAGATTTTGACGACCCGTCATGGTTTAGCAATGCAAAAATATCATTGCCGTCTGGATCAAAGCAATCATCCTTTGTTCAGCTGCATATTCTGCTTTGTCTTCTTTAGGTAATTTCTTGAATGGAATCTCTTCATCTTTATCATCCTTCAGTCTTTCATATCCAAACTCTAAACAGAACCAGCTTTCATGCGCATATGCTTTCGCCCAGTTAAGAAACCGTTCCTTCCACCATGTATAGTCCTCAATACTTTCCAGAGTTGGTGGCTTTGAGTGTGTTCCGTAGAAATTATCATGCTTGATGTTCTCATTGATCACTTTCGTGATGGTTTTTGGTGTAACAGTTGTAATCTCGGACGATTCGGATGTGAATGCATTGAAAAATGTGTTGTAGAATTCTTCAGCCATGATTTGAACTTCTTGAATAACCTTGAATCAAACAAACAAACAAACAAACACTTATCATTTTAAACACTATCAAATAACTGAATCAAAATAATACTCGAACTTGTGAATATTCTGTGCGGACTGAAGGTTGACAAACTGTGCGGACTGCTATGACCCGGATCAAAATCCAATGACCTTTTCCAATGACCTCACTAAACCACACGACCTTGAACAAGTTTGAATTCAAATGAACTGAACCACCTCTTGTGAACTGATATATTGGTAATTGATAAAGCCAAGTCCAAATCACATGCAAATCTCATAAACACACATGATGATTACTGACACAACCACAAATCAATTCAAACACAAAACTTTTGATTTAATTATATTTCATTTTCATTGGACCATTTTATGAATTCACGTGCACATGAGCCAAGATTTAATATCACTTTAATGAATCACATGGATCAATGAAATGTAACTTGTGCCAACAACATCACATGTGCAACCATCATAAACCGACAACACCAATTTCAAAACAATCTAATTGGACCTCAACTATAATGGCTGACACTATATCTCGAGAATCGGCAGAAACAATTCACGTGACTGATACACGGCAGATCACATGCAAACTGATTCAACAACACCTTTTAATGAACAATTTGAAACAAACAAACGACTTGATATAATTTGCCTTTTAAATGACTGACAAAACACGTGATCACTGAGTTGAATCTTATCAATTTTAGGCTGCCAATACTTTGTATCACATGAACTGACACACACAGTTATGATTTCACACAAGATATATTTGTTCAAGCGAAACCAGGTAATCCAATTTCAAGCGAATCCCACTTCAAGCGATCAACTCAAGCGGAACCCAACTCAAGCGAACACCCTGATTACTTTCAAGCGAAACACAGTTTTAAAGTACTTTTTCAAGCAAAACCAACAGATATTTCAAGCGAAACCTGATTATATTGTACTTTTCAAGTTAAACCATTCATTACTTTCAAGCGAAATACTGGAATATGACTGATTCAAGCGAACTAAGGCATTTTCAAGCGAACTAAGGCTGTTAATCACGAAATCGGACCTAACAACTCAGATTTCTCCTAAACGGCTAGGAATTAGGATCTGAAACTTGGTAGGGTTGTAGATCAGGTGTTTTCGCACAACATATAAAAAAATCAGACGATTTGGACCGTAAAAACCCGTTCAATTTGACGATTTTCAGTGAAAAACGTGAAAAAGATGAAGAAATAGATGAAATCTGAATCTGATGATTTTCTGCTCGGAAATGTGTGATAGATCAGTGCAATCGAGCTCCTGCTCTGATACCACTTGTAGGACCGGTTTTGACTCCGAAACGATTGCAAAACGAACGTATAACGTGCGGAGTCTGTACACGAACGCGACCTAACACACACGATGTAATATAAACGTGATTCTATTGAAAATCTAACAAGAACAAGAACCTTGAATCACTTTCTCTCTCTAGATTCTCTCTCTAGATCTAGAGTTCTCCTAAACACAAATGAGCCAAAAGTCTCTAATCTAAACATAAAGCTCCTATTTATAGGCCTTGGCTTTTAATGAGATTTCTCATTAATTACAATATTGCCACCTTGCCTTTTGTCTAGATATTACATCATAACGACTCGTTTTCTTCTGTTTCTCGCTACGGCTCGGATTGACGAAGGCTATAGACATAAATGCACTAACAAAATTGATCCAGTCAATTGTATGTAGAAACTATTATTAAATTAAACAATTTTATAAGTTTTTATAAGTTTATTTGTACTCCAATATGTCATACCCATTATACATCTAGAAAACTGCCAAAATGGTCCATGAGATTTGGTCACTTTTACCACTTTAGTGTAAAACTCAAACCATTTGAATTTGGATCCCAGTGGTTTCAATTTTGTTGTCATTTTCATCCAAAAGCAAAATATGGTTAGATTTTTCAGTAACATCTAGTTTTTTTTCCTCCCTTCTAATTTTTATAAGTTTATTTGTACTCCAATATGTCATACACCTTCTAATTTTATTGAATCGAACCGTTACAAACTATCTTCCCGCTGCAATGCACGGGGAAAGTTCACTAGTTATACATATTATTACAAAGTGCTAATGAAAAGTAACTATAATTTTTAAGTATTTTCCTTTTCAATTTTAATGGTATTTTAATTTAATTAATTTTATTTGAACTTAAAATTAAAATAACTCAAATTTTTTAAGTATTTGTTTTTTAAATTTGGGAAATTGGATTTAAATAATCCGAACTTTCACCTGTTGGCCAATAACACTCCGAACTTTCAGTTTGGCCAGCAGCACTCTCAACTTTCATCCTATTTTCCCAAAACACTCCCAAACTAACATATCACTAACCAAGTTAGTTTCCATTGCTGATGTGGACATTTTGGGTGACGTGGCTGCTTATGTGTATCATCTCTGTAAATATGTGTTGCTGAGGTGTATAAAACATGCCATGTCTTCATTACTCAGCTATTTAAACATGAAAAAATCTCTTGAAACCCTAGTTTATCCCCTGCATCGATGAACATGAAGAACAAACCCTAAACACCAATTTCTGTTGAATCGTATGCAATTGGTGTATGATATGAGCTCATCCTCGACCTCTCAATGCAGCGACACTAAAAACCCTAAAATCTTTAAGGTTGATTTGAGTGGAAACGTCTATTGCCACCATGACATGCTTGCCGTCGTTCGAGTTGCAGGCTCAAAGAGTGTTCGAAAAGGTCACGAATTTTATGGATGCTCTCTTTGGCCAGTAAGTTCTCCTTTTTGATTCTTTCTTATTGTAGATAAATTTCAATTCTGAATCTCTGTGTTTGTTGAGTAGAGATACGATTGCAAGTTTTTTATGTGGAAACAAGAGGTTGACAAAGTATTTAAAGAACATGGGAATCGAAGCCGCAATACCGTGATTCAATCTCCTAGCAGCTTTGAAGACATGAAGATAGAGAATTTGGAGTTGAAGAATTTAATGTTGCAACAAGAAAACACTGAGCTTAAAGAACAACTTGATTTGGCAAAGTCTAAGTGGAACGGTCCATGTGTTTTAGGTGCGATAGTTGTAGCGAGCATTGCACTTTGGTTCCTTGTATCGGTCTGAGACCTTTTTATGTTATGTATGATTGGTATGTAATGAAATACCACTGGTAGTTTTTGTACATGTTATGCTCTATATGTTTGGTTTTGTACCGAATGACTGCAGAATTACTGTAGAACCTAAACGACAGCAAAATGATTTAAAGTCTGCACTTCATACATTATAAGCTGCTACAAAATACATTAAAGTCCGCACTTTATACCACTTCATACTTCATACTAGTTCAACCACAAAATACTACCAAAATACATACCACATGATACTTCATACTAGTTCAACCACAAATACTACCAAAATACATTATAACATGCCATACAAGTGACTATACTGCAGCCTATAAATAACATCCCACTATGCAGTCCTCCCCTTTGTCTTGACTCTTCCTCTAGAGATTCAGAATTGAAATTTATCTACAATAAGAAAGAATCAAAAAGGAGAACTTACTGGCCAAAGAGAGCATCCATAAAATTCGTGACCTTTTCGAACACTCTTTGAGCCTGCAACTCGAACGACGGCAAGCATGTCATGGTGGCAATAGACGTTTCCACTCAAATCAACCTTAAAGATTTTAGGGTTTTTAGTGTCGCTGCATTGAGAGGTCGAGGATGAGCTCATATCATACACCAATTGCATACGATTCAACAGAAATTGGTGTTTAGGGTTTGTTCTTCATGTTCATCGATGCAGGGGATAAACTAGGGTTTCAAGAGATTTTTTCATGTTTAAATAGCTGAGTAATGAAGACATGGCATGTTTTATACACCTCAGCAACACATATTTACAGAGATGATACACATAAGCAGCCACGTCACCCAAAATGTCCACATCAGCAATGGAAACTAACTTGGTTAGTGATATGTTAGTTTGGGAGTGTTTTGGGAAAATAGGATGAAAGTTGAGAGTGCTGCTGGCCAAACTGAAAGTTCGGAGTGTTATTGGCCAACAGGTGAAAGTTCGGATTATTTAAATCCAATTTCCCTTTAAATTTTAATAGTATTTTAAGTACTTTGATTCTAAATTAAAAAAAAAAGCTAATTCCACATCTATATTTAATTTTTTAACATTTGACGGTACATTACCACAAGCATTGGATCGGTATCGGTTCAGTTTGTTACACTACTGGTACGATACATGCACTTGGTAGAGTTGTATAAATCAAAAAACTTGCAAAATGGAAACCATAAAAATCAATACCCGTACCGCTACCTATGTTTTTTTTATTGTTACAATGTCTATTTATCAAAAGAAAAAAAAGAATAAAAATAAATACCGGTACCAAAACAGATGTTGTTCGTTTCGGTTCACTACTGGCACGCTATCCGTTGTCAAACAAGAAACCATGAAAATGATTACATACCAGTACTAATGTTCGGCACGGTATGACAACGATACAATATCAGATTATCGAAAGCAAAAATGATGAAAATAAATACCGGTTTCAATACACATATTGTTGAGTCAGTTTCATTTCGATTTGACACCATAGCGGCACACTATTCATTTTCAATAAAATTTATATGGCAATGTTGGAAAAATAAACATAGAACACACTCGACTTATATCAACTAAACAACATTAGTACAGTTATCGATATTTCGATCAATGTAAAGTTTCCTCTATTGATCACCGTAGGGAGTGCTTGTATCGTGACGAATCAAATCGATATCGACTGAATGCCCGCCGCGAAGCGCGAAGGGAATTGACTAGTTGAGTTTAAAAGTTGTAACAAAATATAACTATTCTAGTGTGATATTGTTCAAGGTAAAGGTAATGAGGCTGGAGGGTGTGAGAGGCGCCATCCCTCCACCTCAGCCATCTATAGCGCCACCCCTCCGCCATCATCCATACCATAAAATTCAATTGGGGGGGGGGGGGCGCCATGGTTGAAGCGCTACCATGGTAACGAGGCAGATGAATGTGTTCAGTTGGGGCCCACAACATGTCATCCAATCAATTTTTTTTTAATTTTGTTTAACAAGGGGCTTCATCCCACACCGTTCAAGTTAAAGAGGGCGTTATAAAGCCCCCTGGCTGACGTGAATCCTACGTGTCGCTGACGTGACTTGATAAAGCCCTTAGGGGCTCCATCCCACACCCTCCAGCCTGAGTGTTAGCTAGAAAACTCGTGACGCCCCGACCCCATCTCACGTTAGCTAGAAAACTCACGTTAGCCTGAGTGTTAGCTAGAAAACTCGTGACGCCCCGACCCCATCTCACGTTACTTGCACAATAGGACCACAACAATTGTACATGTTGATTAATGATGTTGTTTATCGTTAGCTCAATCGAGCTCAAATGGTATTTCCTTATAAATGTTCTTCTATTTAGATTGTCAATATTATTCTACACCTTTATAATTTTAATATGATATTTGATGACTTGATTGTATTATGTGCTGGACCAACATGCTTAAGACACAACATATGACAACATTCCAAATATAGTATGATGGTAGAAAGTCATCTATATAATTTTAGTTGATTTCACACGGAATTTTTTGTCGCAAATTTGTAGCAAATAAGCTTGTCATAAATTTAGCTAAAGACATAACATACGACAACATTGCAAATATCATATGTTAATAATACGCATGTTTCGATTGCAAAATTCATATCGATTTTGTTTGAAATTCAAAATATTTGTTGCATTTGTCAAAAAAAATAGCTTTTTTTTAACTACCACGTTCTTTACTGATTTGTTGTACTTTTCTATAATAAATTATCTTATAACTTCAGATAATTTGTGTCATTCTTCTCTTAAAAGTTATACCTCAAAAGTCATTTTTCTCTTAAAAGTTATACCTCAAAAGTCAATATAGTAGGTATGTTTTTATGAGTTAAGTTCACGTATAAAGTGACTTATCGTACAAACGTACGAAAAGCATGAAAAAGCAAAAAAAAAAAAAAAAAAAAAAACGCGTTGGTATTTTCGTAATTATTTGCTCGTAGGTTAATCATAATTACTCTACAAATAATCTTGTATTGTAATTTTGTAAAATGTGCTTGTAGGATAATTATCAAAATTACTCTACAAGTGTATCAAAATTACTCAACTAGTTTATCAAACAACATATAATTCAAAATTACCTTACAAGATCATTTGTAGAGTAATTATGACACTCTACAAAATTACCTTACAAAGATCAAAATTACCCTACAAGATAGTTTTACAAAATTACCCTACAATATCAAAATTGCCCGACAAGATCATTTGTATAGTAATTTTGATAATTACGAAAACACCATTGTGTTTTTTCAGCAAAACATTCGGTTCGTACATTTTCTACGTTAAAGGTATTTGTATTTAATCTTTTTTCATGTTTTTATATCAACAACTTATTTAAAATATAAGGTTGTGATGAAACTTTAAAAAAACAAAAAAAAAAAAAAAACCTAAAAACAATTAAGACAAAACAAAAATATTGTACGTCTCTAATGATAATTAAAAAACAAATAATAATTTAGTTTTATTCTTATTATTAAAAAAGGAAAAAAAAAACAAATAAAATTGAATTGCTATAAATGAAAGGAGCATAGGCCAATATTGAATGTTTTGATGAGTAAAACTGATGCGTGTGAAGTGTTATATATATTAGGTGTATATTTTAAGTCCTTTAACACTTTTTAGCCAAGTTTTAAATTTATAAAAGGCGATATTTACTAACACTAAATACACATATGGGCAAGTGCACCCATCGTGGGCGTAGTATAGTGTTGGTAAGATACCGAGGTCGTCCAAGGACACAAGAGCTTTTAGTACCGGTTTATCCTCAACGTCAAATCAAATCAAAAAGTTTAGAAAAAATGTTTTAAGCTAAGAAAAATAAAAACTAATTAAAATGCTGAAAAATAAAAATAAAAGAAAAGGAGATAGACAAGATGAATCACTTGGTTCCGACTCGTGTATAGTGTAACCTTTGATTATTTCCGCACTTTTGCACTTATTTAAGAGATTATCTTAGTTATTGTAGTAGGCCCCTCTTTTGGAGGTGACGTTACCCTCAACCCAGTAGTTTGAGTCAGCAAGGATACAATCCTAAAGGGTCGGATTATTGAAAGATAATTAATTAAGTTATTAATGCAAATTATGGTAGGCCCCTCTTTTGGAGGTGACGTTACCCTCGACTAAGTAGTCTGAGTCAGCAGGGATACAGTCCTAAATAGCCGGGTTATAGTATTAATAGTAGTTAACTTATGAGGGGATCAAAGAGTTTGGACCCCCGCCATCCAATACCGTTAAGTATTGAAGGAGGTCCTACTAAATTTGACCCAGGTCCATTGCAGGACCTCTAAACTCTGAACAATGACAAGACTCTTACCAAACCGTTCCCTTAACCCCCGACCAGGTAGCCAACATACCTCCATATAGACCGTGGAGATATGAATGGTGAAAATCTTTTATTTTATATAGACAGTAAAATAATGTCAAGACACCACGGACAAACGATAAGGAAGAATCACCTTCAACATAAGAAACTAGTTATTAAAGTTATTAATACAAAACCAAGTAAAAAGTGCGAAAAGATTAGAAATAAAAAGTAATACACTAGACACTTGTCTTCACTAAGTGATGTAAGAGACTTATGCAAACATGGCCTTGATTGTCAAGAACTCTTACGATCAATCTTGGATCCCGAGACGACTCACACACTCTATGATGGACAATGGATGATGGTGGTGGATGATGGTGTTATGGTGGTGGTGGGTGGTGGGTGAAGTGTGAGAGAGGTGGTGTGCCAAGGGATGGTTTGAGCTTGAGCCAAGCACTCCTATTTATAGGCTGAACAGAAGCTCGGGCACGGCCCCGTGTCCACATCCATCTCTTTCTTCATTTAATGCAGCTTGTCTTATTAGTTGACCACGCCCCCGTGTCCGCTGAGCACGACCCCGTGTGCAGAAGAATCTTTGTACTATGAAGATTTGCCTAGATTGTGCGAATCTTATAGTTGACCACGGCCCCGTGTCCGCTGAGCACGGCCCCGTGGTGGGCAATAGAAGCTTCTACCACTTTGTCTTTTCTGCTGACACTTGGGCACGCCCCCGTGCTGGCTGAGCACGGGGCGTGTTCAGTCTTCTGTCTTCTTGTTTTGCTTGGGAAGATGTTGTCGTGGGGTCGGGCATGTCACGTCTTGTTCCTTTTCTTGTATTTATGTTAGATTTTGATGTCTTTTTGCTTCTTTTGTTAATTTGAGCTCATTTAATCCTGAAAATACAAAAGGAAGACAAAAGCACACTTTTTCCAACATTAGTACTAAAAAAGGTTAGTTTTATGCCACAATTGATGTAATTTATATGTTGCATTTTGCACACATCAAATACCCCCACACTTGAATTTTTGCTTGTCCTCAAGCAAAACTCTTTAATATGTGGCTATTACACTCCCAAATGGAATGGGTAGAAAAGAAGGTTTTTGGGCTTGTCATAGAGTGTCGGGATTTTCAAGATTCTTTATTTAGTTTTATTTTTATTTATTTACGATCCTATTCGTCATGATTTATTTAAAACTTTTCATAAGATAAATTACTTATTAGGGCATAACATGCCTTTGTAAAATTCTATTTATATACAAGTTCACATACCTCTCGGGGATCACTCAACACTCGGCCGAAAATTTATTTTTGTGGATCACTCGAGAGCGGCATGGAAGTTACTCCTACCATAGGCTTGCCAAGCAATCAATCCTCCTCCTTTTTAACTTATATACCTTTGTAAATATCAAGAGGACTTTTTAGGTGAAGGGTTAGGCTTGGGTTAAAGGTAGGTGGTTGGGTTAGTGGTTAGTAGAAAAGGGCGAAAAGCGTAACAAGCGTCGGTTTTCGTAAGACTTTCTATTTTTCAACTTTTATTTTTATGAAGCTATTTTTCAAACAAAGTCATTTTTGATAAACATGTTTGTTTATTTGCTTTTGCTTCATAATCAACTATATATTTTTTTTTTTGAAAGCCATATAAGAAACCGAGCTAGTTACTAAAACAAAGGGTTAAAAATGAAAAAGGTTATGGTGGGTAAAACGGTGTTTGTTTGGGTTATGAAATGAAAAGGTTTAGGCTCAAAGGGGCTAACTAGGGGGATTTTTGGGTAGGTGGTAAAAGAAAAAGAAAAATAATGGTGTAGAAATAAAAAGGGTTAGTCCTAATGCCTCCATCATTTACTTACTCGGGTTTAAGTTTGTAAGGACCGGGAATGTATCGTCGTGGCAAGTTCTAAAGTCGTAAGAACCAAGCGGCTATTCACACAAGAAACGAAAAATGAGCATTTAGTTTAATGATATGTAATTGTATGCTCAATAAAGTCTCAAAACTCACTTTTGTGAGAATGGGTTTTTATGTGATCAAGTATATATTATCAAATTTTAACTAAGCTTGTCATGCCTTTTCATAATTTTCTTATGTTGGTTCTTTTTATCACGACGCTATCGGTTGTAAATTCGTAAAAATATAACCTTTTTAGAACTTGAAATTCCCAAGTTAAACCTAGACAAGTAAAAAAAATGAAAATTTTTTGAAAAAAATTGGGGTGATTAGCGGTTCCAATAGAGTTTTGTGTAAGGCTTGTATTTAGGATTTGCAAGATTCAAGGTTTTAGCATCCCCCCCACACTTAAATTACACATTGTCCTCAATGTGTCCCAAATATAAGTTTTTAGGTTGATTGAATGTGTAAAAGGTGTGATTTAAACAAAAATTTTGAGTTACTGGGCGCTGAGCACGGCCCCGTGTTGTCCGGGCACGGCCCCGTATTCAAGTGCCAGTAACAAAAATTAAACAAAAGAAACAGAAGTCTGGACACGGGGGCGTGTTGGGTGAACACGGCCCGTGTCCAGTTACCTGAACTGGGTCTTTTTTGCAGATTGTGCAGCACGGGGCCGTGTTGGGCAGACACGGCCCGTGCCGAACCTACTGTAAACGAAGAATTTTGTCGGATGGTCCTGTTTTCCTGCATGGGGTGCTGGTTCGAGCTTCTCTTGTATCCTTTGCTATCTCAAGTGTGTTTTATTCCTAAAAATTAACTAGAAATTATAAAAACTAATCTATATTAAACTAAAGATAGTTCCGCGGAATGCCTCCGTGGTGCGCCACGTTTATAAGGGTCCTTAGCTAGACCCAAAGCCTGGTCATATGTCACTCAAGTGGGACGTTTCGCATCCCATGTTACACCGTCGGAGAGCGTCATCCAAGCATGAGTCTATGACCTTCATGTAGCCGACCGGATCTTCGTCTTCTACTCTCTTTCCCACTCCAAACTTTACTTCCTCGTCCCCAAACTTCAATGTTAGTGTTCCGTCATTCATATCCACCACTGCTTGGGCGGTGGCTAGAAATGGCCTCCCGAGAATGAGAGGGACATCGGCGTCTTCTTCCATGTCTGGGATGACAAAGTCGGTCGGGAAAACGAAGTTGCCAACCTTGACCAATAAATTTTCAGCGACACCTTGTGGAATTTTGACGGATCTGTCGGCGAGTTGTATGCTCATCTTTGTAGGGCTCGTTGTTCCTAGGCCGTGTCGTTTGAACATTGATGCAGGCATGAGGTTAATGCTAGCCCCAAGATCGGCTAGCGCATTGCGAATGGGGGATTCCCCGATCGAGCAAGGAATCGTGAAGCTTCCAGGGTCAATTTTCTTTTGTGGGAGTTTGTTGAGTACTAACGCGGAGCATTCTTCGCCTAAGTTAACCAACTGCAATGATTCAATTTTCCTTTTGTTAGTGAGGAAGTCCCTCGTAAATTTTGAATATTTAGGCATTTGAGTTAGGACTTCTATAAAAGGAATATTAACATGCAATTGTTTTAGTAAATTTTCGAACTTTGCGAATTGCTCATCGGTCTTTTGACGAATTAGCCGACCGGGGTACGGAACCGGAGGAGCCTTAGTGGGCTCTTGAATTGGTGGAGAAACCATTTCTGATTGGGGACCGGGTGGAGCCGTCGTTTGGCTGGATTGGTCCTTCTCCGTTGTAGGTGATGGAGCCTCCTTGGGACCTACTGTTCGGTTTCTTAATGTGATGAGATGTACTTGGGCCTTCGTGTTGGTTTCGGTATTGCTTGGTAACGCGCCTTGTGGTCTCTCGGATAAATTTTGAGCTAATTGATTTAATTGTTTTTCAATGTTTTGAATACTAGCTTGTTGATTTCTAAAATTCGATTCCAATTGTTGAAACCGATCCGAGTTTTTCTTTTCGGTTTCGGAGAAGAGGCGAGACACAGTATCTTCAAGCCTTTCTCTTCCACCTTGTTGTTGAGAAAAATTTTGTGGTTGTTGAAAGTTAGTTCGTTGGCTTTGTTGGTTACTACTATTGCCGGGATCTCTCCAACCAAGGTTAGGGTGGTTACGCCATCCTTGGTTGTAGGTACCCGTTGGTGGACCTGACGGCCTAGGTCTATTGTCAAGGTAGTTCATCGTTTCTGTTTGATCATCAACTTCTTTCATACAACTCCAATTTTCATGTGGTCCACCACACCCTTCACAAGCCATGACCGAGGCCGTTTTAGCCATTTCTAATTTTTTTTATTTTTGAAGAAAGGGCCTCGATTTGGGCTTGTAAAGAAGTGCTTTCATCAACCTTATGGGCGCCCGGGGCAATAGATTTATTCCCTCGGGGAGTGTGCCACTGAAAATTGGTTTGTGCAATTTCCTCAATTTGATTATATATTTCATTTGGGCGACGATTACCTAGAAGTCCCCCGGAGCTAGAATCAAGTGTTTGTCTTGTGTGTGGCAACAACCCATTGTAGAAGGTGGATACTTGTTGCCATACCGCAAGACCATGATGAGGACACTTTCTTAGTAGCTCCTTGAACCTTTCCCAAGTCTCATATAAGGATTCCCCGTCCTCTTGTGAGTATGTATTAATTTCAGTCATTAATTTAGCCGTTTTAGCAGGAGGGAAATACTTATATAGAAACTTTTGGGCCAGTTCATCCCAGGTGTTTACCGATCCAACTGGGAGGGTGTTAAGCCAAGCCTTAGCTCGGTCTTTTAGCGAAAATGGAAACATTCGAAGGCGGATGGCGTCATTTGATGCTCCATTGATCTGGAAGGTATCACATATTTCTAAAAATTAGTAATATGTAGATGGGGATCCTCGTCCGCAAGCTCATGAAAGGTTGCGGAGTTTTGAAGCATTTGTATCAAATGCGGCCGAAGTTCGAAGTTGTTGACTTCAACATTCGGTGCATTGATAGCGGCGCCTAGATTACCTACGGTGGGTCGTAGGTAATCCATGAGGGTACGTTGGTCCGCCATTGGAAGTGGGTCCCCCGAAACTTTCTCTTGGTTTTTAGCTTTAAGTCTTTTTCTGAGAAAGCGTTCGGGTTCTTCTAGGGGTTCTTTTATGTCTCTACTAGAACTGGAGCTCATGCACTATGTAGGAAGTTCAAATATGGCACCTGGGTCCCTAATCCTGCTAGAAAACAGAAAAGAACGTTGGTCAGAAGATTCACCACGGCCCCGTGCTTAGTGAACACGGCCCGTGGTCGGAGATACAGTGTTTGTTTCCCGGATCCCTGATACTGGGAGTTGGACATGGCCCCGTGTTGCACCGACACGGCCCCGTGCTTAGCTCTCTGTAACTCAGAAAATAAAAACTGCCAGTGATAGCGCTGGGCACGGCCCGTGTCCGACCAGGCACGGCCCGTGCTGAGTTCTGCAGAAACTGAAAAATTAAGAAAAATCCTAAAAAAAATGAAAAATAAGAAAAACGATTAGGCCGTTGATTCCTAACTTTCTTAAAATCCTTGTGTCCCCGGCAGCGGCGCCAAAAACTTTATGCGTGTGAAGTGTTATATATATTAGGTGTATATTTTAAGCCCTTTAACACTTTTTAGCCAAGTTTTAAATTTATAAAAGACGATATTTACTAACACTAAACACACATATGGGCAAGTGCACCCATCGTGGGCGTAGTATAGTGTTGGTAAGATACCGAGGTCGTCCAAGGACACAAGAGCTTTTAGTACCGGTTTATCCTCAACGTCTAATCAAATCAAAAAGTTTAGAAAAAATGTTTTAAGCTAAGAAAAATAAAAACTAATTAAAATGCTGAAAAATAAAAATAAAAGAAAAACAGATAGACAAGATGAATCACTTGGTTCCGACTCGTATATAGTGTAACCTTTGATTATTTTCGCACTTTTGCACTTATTTAAGAGATTATCTTAGTTATTGTAATAGGCCCCTCTTTTGGAGGTGACGTTACCCTCAACCCAGTAGTTTGAGTCAGCAAGGATACAATCCTAAAGGGTCGGATTATTGAAAGATAATTAATTAAGTTATTAATGCAAATTATGGTAGGCCCCTCTTTTGGAGGTGACGTTACCCTCGACTAAGTAGTCTGAGTCAGCAGGGATACAGTCCTAAATAGCCGGGTTATAGTATTAATAGTAGTTAACTTATGAGGGGATCAAAGAGTTTGGACCCCCGCCATCCAATATCGTTAAGTATTGAAGGAGGTCCTACTAAATTTGACCCAGGTCCATTGCAGGACCACTAAACGCTGAACAATGGCAAGACTCTTACCAAACCGTTCCCTTAACCCCCGACCAGGTAGCCAACATACCTCCATATAGACCGTGGAGATATGAATGGTGAAAATCTTTTATTTTATATAGACAGTAAAATAATGTCAAGACACCACGGACAAACGATAAGGAAGAATCACCTTCAACATAAGAAACTAGTTATTAAAGTCATTAATACAAAACCAAGTAAAAAGTGCGAAAAGATTAGAAATAAAAAGTAATACACTAGACACTTGTCTTCACCAAGTGATGTAAGAGACTTAGGCAAACGTGGCCTTGATTGTCAAGAACTCTTACGATCAATCTTGGATCCCGAGACGACTCACACACTCTATGATGGACAATGGATGATGGTGGTGGATGATGGTGTTATGGTGGTGGTGGGTGGTGGGTGAAGTGTGAGAGAGGTGGTGTGCCAAGGGATGGTTTGAGCTTGAGCCAAGCACTCCTATTTATAGGCTGAACAGAAGCTCGGGCACGGCCCCGTGTCCACATCCATCTCTTTCTTCATTTAATGCAGCTTGTCTTATTAGTTGACCACGCCCCCGTGTCCGCTGAGCACGACCCCGTGTGCAGAAGAATCTTTGTACTATGAAGATTTGCCTGGATTGTGCGAATCTTATAGTTGACCACGGCCCCGTGTCCGCTGAGCACGGCCCCGTGGTGGGCAATAGAAGCTTCTACCACTTTGTCTTTTCTGCTGACACTTGGGCACGCCCCCGTGCTGGCTGAGCACGGGGCGTGTTCAGTCTTCTGTCTTCTTGTTTTGCTTGGGAAGATGCTGTCGTGGGGTCGGGCATGTCACATCTTGTTCCTTTTCTTGTATTTATGTTAGATTTTGATGTCTTTTTGCTTCTTTTGTTAATTTGAGCTCATTTAATCCTGAAAATACAAAAGGAAGACAAAAGCACACTTTTTCCAACATTAGTACTAAAAAGGGGTTAGTTTTATGCCAAAATTGATGTAATTTATATGTTGCATTTTGCACACATAAAAAACTAATGACAACTTCCACCTACTAATTTTCATTTTACCCCCAAGTGTATGACCACATCTTTTTCTCTATTGTAGCAAGGAGTTATGTTTTAATATATAACATAAACCTTTTATTGAAGGCCTTTGTCTCTATTATAGCAAGGAGTTGTGTTTTAATATATAATTAGAATTAGAATTTCCCCCATCACGTATTGCAGCGTAGAATTCGTACTTGTTTCGTTACTTACCGTTATGGTATCCATTACTAGAAAAGGGGACAATTTCCTACAGAAATTTCCTATACAATTTTTTTCGTCACAGATTGCAACACTTTTATGACGAATTTCCTACAAAAATAAATTTCAAGGTTTTGTTACAAATTTTCGATGCAGACGAAAAATAAAAAACCCTAATTAATTGACAATTGCGTCACAAATCTGTCGGAAATAACCTACAAAAGGTTAATTATTATTCTTTACCGACTAAATATTTATATAAGCCAAAAAAGAAGGGAAAATAGTATCGTTTTCTACACATTTATCACGAAAGATAAGAAAACCCTAATTATTTGACAGTTGCGTCACAAATCTGTCGGAAATAATCTACAAAAAGGTTAATTATTATTGTTTACCGAATAAATATTTATATAAGAAAAAAAATAAGAGAATATAATATGGTTTCCTACACATTTGTCATGGAATATTTATTTTTTAATTAACTTAAACCATCCGTAGGAATTGCGTCACAACTTGTGACAAAAAATAAGAAAACCCTAATTAATTGACAGTTGCGCCACAAATCTGTCAGATATAATCTATAAAAGGTTAATTATTATTGTTACCGAATAAATATTAATATACACAGTTTCCTCGGAAATTTGTAATAACACTTCTAATTTATTTGTCGGAAGTGGGTCACAAATAATGTTGTATTAAAATTTGTTAATTTTTTTGTTGGTCGGAAATGTGTAGCTAAAAAAATAAACCCTAAAAGATAATAATTAAATATATTGTAGGAGATTCGTAGCAATTTGCGACGTAGTAGTTTCGTAGAAAATGTGTAGGAAGTTGCGTAGGAAATGCGTTGAAAACGGGTTTCCTACGAGGTGTTTTCCTACATCAGGTGTTTGTCATAAATGCATAGAAAACCAGTTTTATGATGCATTTCCTACGAAAATTGGTGTAAGAAGTTTCAGATTTTCTAGTAATGATCGGTAATCGCTTTAACTTATATACTGCCACATTAAGGCAACCATCAAAATGATTATGGTATTCGAATCGTAACGTTATATTAGAAATTATAATACCTTATATTATATTACTTAAATACGTCATGTCTAGATGCCACAAAATTGTGATATCGGATGCTAATGTTCTTCGCATGATATCAGTTCGTTTCTAATGGAAAAATCTCAAAAATCATCTATATTTAATCGTTATCATAAATAAAAATAAGCACGTCAAAACGTTATATTCGAAATGTATAAGATGCAATATTTTTTTTACTAAAATAACAAAAAAGGTAAACACCTCATTTAAAAAAAGACTAAACCATAATGTAGCTTTGATGACATGTATTGTTATGTTTTGATCAATTATACTTTACTATTTTTTTTTTTTTGAAAGGTAACTGTTATAAACACAAAACCGACCCTAGCCGGGCCGGCAAGCAACAACAAAACACCGATTACATATTTACAAAAGAGACCCAATCCCTCCACTCTAATCCTTTATGTTTCGATCTACAAGAAAACCAAAGGTAGCCTAAAGCTTTAACCTCACTAATAATATTATCTATTCGAATAGGGGAGTTAGCAAACAAAGCGTTATTCCTTGCACGCCACAAGCTCCAACATCCAATCAAAATAATTCCTTGACCGCGTCTCTTTTCTTCTCCGACACATCAAGGTCTTTGTAAAAAGTAAGGAGATCCTTGAGAGAAAAAGTGAAAATATTGGGGATCTTACACCACGAACTAACTCCGGACCAGACATTCGCAGCAATAATGCAGCCGTTAAAGACATGATCGACCGTTTCTTCGTCCGAATTACACAATTGGCACAAAGATTCAGCGATACCAATGTTTCTTTTCTTTAAGGCTTCGATAGTGGGGACCTTATCCATCTCCAACCTCCAGGCGTGGATGTTAACTTTAGCGGGAACCCACTTACACCAATTTAAAACAAAAGAATCATCCTGCACCGTTTCCTCTGTTAACATTCTTTTAACTGATTTAACAAAGAACATACCATTCGGATCTGCACTCCATCTCCAACAATCCGATACAGCCGATAAAAATACCCCAGAAAGCACTGAACCCAGCTGATCGAAGGCAGATTGCAGACCAGCAGCGGCTACATCAGCTCTCCCGCGCCAAGAAAAAAGAACCCCGCTGTCGAGACTTTTAATTCTTTCAGCCACCCTACATTTTTTTTCATTCTCAAGACTAAATAGAGCTGGAAACACAGATTTAAGAGGCTCGTTAAACAGCCATGAGTCAAGCCAAAACGCAATTTCTTCTCCGTTACCCACAGTGCCTCTCAAAAAGTTCCTAAGCGGTTGCCCTTCAACCTTAGAATTAATGAAGTTTTTTGCAATGTTGCTCCAAACACCGTTAAAGGATTTTTTTATGAGGAATACATTCCCATCCCACCCGACTCGAATGAATAGCATCGATGACTTTTTTCCAAAGGTTGTTATTTTCCGACTTGTACCTCCATCCCCATTTGGATAAGAGAGACGTATTCACAACACACAACTTGTTCAAGCCCAATCCTCCTTTTTTCTTTGGCCGAGTGACTTTATCCCACCCAACCCAATGCATCTTTCTTTCATCCAAAGACCCTCCCCACAAGAATTTTTTTTATCATAGACTCTAAATCGGCAATCACTTTTTTTGGAGCTTTATAGAGCGAAAAATAGTACGTTGGTAAACTTTCCAAGACCGATTTGATGAGAACCACCCTACCCCCGATGGAGAGAAGGTGCGACTTCCATTTGGCAAGACGGGCACGAAAGATGTCAAAAACCGGTTGCCAGTTAGAGATCCGGTTCATATTAGCTCCGACTTTAAGACCAAGGTACTTGAAAGGCGGACAATCAGGTTTGCACCCAACAAAGGAAGCCAACACCCCAACTTCCTCCGTGCTCACCCCAAGGCCATACAAGTTTGATTTATCGATATTGATTCTCAAACCTGAGCATAAGTAGAAACACCGAAGAATTCTGACGACATTCACTACTTCGTTCGTAGACCAATCTCCCATAATAATAGCATCATCCGCATATAGCAGATGAGATACTGTTTTGAGTAAAATTTATATCTATGCATAGAAAAAATAAACACGTGATAATGACATACTCGGAATTTTATAAAATATCTTATCTTAAAAACCATTAATGGAAGTTAGAATATGTTCAAAAGTAATTATAACGAAAAAATAATAAATTAAAAACAAAAGCTACTAACATTTTTATATATTTATGAATTACATATTACATATTCTTTGCAAATTTACATGCTATAAATATTATCTATCGGTTAATTATGAAAACAACATGTACACACAAATCGTTTGGATGCCATCATAAATTTATAATGCCATTCGTATAAATGAATTAAAAGTGAAGGCTTTGTTTCTACTTAAAGTTTCTAGGACACTTTTACCTTTTACTACACAAAAATAAGTTGTTTGTATTTAACTAGAAGATGACCCGCCGCGGTGCGGCGGGGCATTCATTTCTATTAAGTTGTTGATAGTAAACTAAAAGGTTCGTTTGCAAAAAGTTTGAAATTGTGGGTGTATCTCTAACATTAATACAATATGCGTCTTGTGCGCGATGTTTAGGCCTTGTAGCGAGTGCGCCTTGTCAGTTGGCTCTTATCTGCTTCACCTGTTTTAGGAAAGTTGTTAGTACTTGTTTGTAATGTAGTAATACGTTGTTTGCGGAACTAAAGATGGCTGGTGGGCGACATGTGAGTGTACCAACGGTGACGGTGGGTCTGTAGCCTACAAACCAACAAACCGCCGGTGACGACAGATTTCTGCTCTCTCGTGACTCTCACTTCTCTCCACTATGCCTCTCAGCTCTCACTTCTGTATAAAATGCAAGACAAAGAACATAACATCACTGGCAAATATCGGTGAGAACAACTGGGAAACAGGAACTGTTCCTAAGAACCTTCATCAATTGTATATATACAAGTTAAATCAATCAGCTTATTCAGTCTAAATCAACACATTAACCTCTTATCGAAATACATAGCTAATAGGTGGTCTCAAGCAGTCAACTATGTTAAAAGTAAATAAGATCTGAATTCTTAATCATACAATTTTACAATTAAGTAAACAAGCATTCTGCACATCCAACGCTAAATCAAACAATTTATTCACCCTAATTCAACACATTAACCTCTAACTAAACCACATAACTTAATCAAACACTGCACAATTAAGAATCTAGCAATTACCTTACATCTAAACTCTCAAACAACTGATCTAATTAACAATTAGGTGAAACTACAAAAGAACATATTGCGTTGACTTGTTGACTTACCGCAGGCGAAACACCAGACAACGCACTACCGCTATCGTTACCGTTACTCTTACTCCCAAACGACGTCGGTTTAGCAAACGGGAACCCTAGGTGATCATCATCCTCATCCTCATCATCATCACCGGTAGTTTGAGAAGCCATAACTTGCGCTAACCGCTGCGCCGCAGCCTTCGAAGCGACGTTCTGTGTCTGCTTAATCGTTGAGTAACCTGACGGTTGACCTAACTTTGACTGCGGATGCGCCGGTGACATCGCCGGAGATGATGAAACGGTGCTGCTGGAACCGCCACTCCACTGCCGTGTGTATGATGGACTCTCTGTTCGCTTACAATCCATTTAGGTAAAATTACAGTAGAAACTGGATGAATGTCGTCTTGATTTGATGAATTGCTGGATTTCGGGATCGAATTGAGGACTGGTGGAGGTGGAATTGGGTTTTTTGACGGAGATCCGACATGTAACAAAGAGACAAAGATAAAGAGAATGACCGGCAAATGGAGGTTCGGGAAACGTGGAAACCGGCACTGTTCCTAAGGCTTTCATCAATTGTATATATATATATATATATAAATGACATTGATGTAAATAAATTTGAAGTAAAGGATTTTGTTTGTACTTTAGCTTAAAAAATATCTAGATTTTATGTGGTTAAAATAGAAAAATAAAAGCTTACAGTTTCAAAAATAAAAAGAAAAAAAACTTCTTGTACTCTATTTATAATATAACTAGGGTTTCTCACGTGAGTTGCGGTGGAGAATCTTAGTACGAACCAAACATTAAAGACCACTACGAAGCTGCACAATGTAAATATAAATATATAAAACAACAAAAAAATGAAATAAAATGTTACAAATAGAAGAAAAATAGTGGTTTGGTACCTCTGACGTGGTGTAGTGACCTGAATGAATGAAAAAATGGTGGTGGTCACATAGTGTTACGTCGTTTAAAAAAACACTTATTTGGTCCCTCTAAAAAAACTAAAGAATGAAAGTTATAAAAAATAACAATTATTTGTTCCTTCTAAAAAAACTAACGAACGAAAGTTATAAAAAGAAAATAAAACTATTGGGTTAAAAGACATATATTCTTTATTGTGATAACCTACATTTTACAAGGTTAAATGGCTAACTTTGTTGCTCGTTTTACTTATGTTCTTTATACCACGCGAGTTATAGTAATTTGTTATATATTAATTAAACGTCTGAACTCTTTAACTAGTGAATATATTTTATAGGGTCAGGATTTAGAGAAAACGGTGGAAAGTGTGAGAACGGTGAGAATGCTTATGGCTCGTCCGATCAAAACAATCTATGTACTAGATTGGCGCGGTGGCGTTTTTGTAAATAACACGAATTCTATTAAATGGGCGCACTTCATTAAGGGTAAAAAGGTCTTTAGACTTCTCTACCAAAAACGCCAAACTAATGAATAAAAGGCCATTACAGGCCAAAAACACATTCCTATATAAACAAAACATCTCAGACATTCATTAAACACACCTCCCGAATCCGGAAACGCCATATTTACTACTATATACCATTCATCTTATAAACGCCAAAAAACCCAAAACATAAAACACACCAACTCAAAACGCCATATTTTACTATATATCAATCATCTTAGAAAACGCCAAAAACACTCAAACATCAAAGATTCCAAAAAATCGACGTTTTATTTAGATACACTATTTCCTCAGTAAAACGTCAAAATGGCAAACATCGTTTCTTGTGTATTCAATATTGTTCTACGCGAAGTTTCGCAGAATGCATTCTTCCCTTAGGTGCTGTGACTCAATAACATTTTGCTGCATGAGATGGACAAATCTTCAACAAAAAGATGCTGGCATCAGACTTATGTCATTTTTTTTGTTTTGTTCTTGATGAATATTATAATAGCATGAAGAGACGAATGACATTGATGAGTGGTATGAAGATATATATTCAAACAAAAAACTCACGTCATTTTGTTTTTCCAAACGGCCACTAAAGCCTACTTCAACAACAAAAACTCACGCATGCCAAAGTCAAACCGCCAGTGAACATGTTTCAAAAAAGAAAGAGACTGATGACAGTGAAGATTTGGAAGATGAATTGTTTCTATTTTTTTTCTGTTGTTTGTTATGTATTTTTCAGCTAAGAACAAAAAATACATTATTTTAATAAAAACGCCAAACGGATATATAATGATTGTGAAACGCCATAATGCAATAAAACGCCAAAAACTCCCAAACTATAATAAAAGTACTTTGGACAAGTATTATTAAAAGCTAAAAATGAAAAAAAGAAACGCCAAAAACTACTTAAAGCCATTAAAAACGCCAAACTTGAAAGATGGCACGTCTATCACCTTAAAAACTCATAAAAATCTGAACAAAAACATTAAAAATACACACAGTGACTGAAAAGACGGGTACTTTATTAATATCATTTATTATAAATAAAATTCCGCCTAAACTATGCGCCAAAAACATCCTATAAGAGAGACGTCTCTGCACAATCAATTGATCACACCCAAAAAACAACACCATGTTTCCTAGAAACCATTCACTTTAAAACGCCAAAAAAATAGTTAAAAAGCCACAGATGGGATACCTAGTTTCTTCTATATTTAGTATTGTTCTGAATGAAGTTTAACTGAATGGATTCTTCTCTGAGGTGGGTATCTCTATAAGTTTTTGCTGAATGAGATGGACAAATATTAAAGAAAAAGAGACTGATGACACCGATATGTCATCATGTCACTTTATTCTTGATGGATATATGGATGACATGAAGGGATCAATAAATTCGAGCAGGCATTGATCTTCAACATGTCACCAAACAAGTATATATCAAACCACAATACAGGATCCCATTAAAAATAAGCATCTTCTAAAGACGTGCGTTATGTAGAAAAAATAAGGATCTAGATAAGGTATTCAAAACAGGTTCCAAACGCCAAAAAGGTTAAAGTAGAAGAGGCTAATGACACTGAAGATTTGGATGAGAAATTAGATTAGAATTTTTTATTTTTTTTTCATTTTCTATTGTTTGTTATCTAATTCTCTGTTGTTTATTATCTAATTCTCTACTAATTAAAAAAACTTGAGTATAAAACGCCAAAAACTATAAACACCAAAATGCCTGATAGTATGAAAACTGCGAGAACGGATGCTAGCAAAGCACGTTGTTGCTAATATAAAACGCCAAACAATGTATTATGGAAAAAGCAATACTAATTGACAGATGAAACTGAACAAAACAGTAACTGCAAAACAGTAAAATGAAGAGACGCTAACATTATTGCCAAACATTTATTATATTAAAAGCCACTACATGGAAAATTGAATTTGTTTATCTTTTCAAAACGCCATAATTGTCTGTCACATTATATGCCTGATTCCTACATGGCACAACAATTGATAGAAAAAAAATAAGCATCAAGAAAATTACTAATGTTTTTTACATTATAGGCCTGCATCCTACTTCGCACAACAATCAAAGCCATAATTAGTTAAAACGCCAAAATATTTACTATGCTCCTGATCTAAAAAACAATACAAACGTCGCGTATTTGTTAAACGCCAAAAAATGGAAAGGTGTTGTGACACGCGTTTAAAAAAAGAATATAAAAGGACGAAAAAGCCTCTTGTTGGTGCATCCGTCTGTCGACTTCGTCTTGTATCGAGTCTTGTATAGAAATAGATAGTTTAGGGCTTGGAATCCGAGAAAATGGAATTGTAGATGATTCCGCTTGAAATGACATCTAGTCATTTCAAGCGAAATCTCATTCATTACTGATTCCGCTCGAAAGGTTTACTCCTGATTTCGCTTGAGTGGTTATATTGTGATTCCGCTTGAACCGAATATGTGATGTTCAAGTGGAATAGGTTGGCCTATAAATAGGTTGCTTGGAGCGAGATCAGTAGTGATTGTCTTCCTGTTTGCCACGAAGTGCTGCCGAAGTGTTGTCGTGCTTGTAAAAGGATTCTTTATCAATAAAATCAACAGTTTAAAGTGATTACGGCTGAAATAACACTAATTCATTAGTTTCCGCCTCTTGAATTGGTGAATTACTCTTCTGATCGACTCGTTCGGGTCTGAATACGATCCTACAAGTGGTATCAGAGCTCAGGAAGAAGAGTTCTTGCCATTTCAGCTGTAGTTTCTGATTTTCTACACTTTCTTCTTCAAAATCAAAAATTTTTCACGGTAAAATTGGCTAAATTTTTCACATAGCATGCGCAATCATGTTTTGATAAATCCTTGAAAGTTTCACAGTTAAAATCGAAGTAAAACTTGAGATTTTTGCCATTCCGCTTGAAATCTGGTTCAAAATGATGACGTCACTGTGATTCCGCTTGGAATTTGTTTTGGTTCCGCTTGAAAACATCATTTCATTTGAGTGATTTCGCTTGAAAAAGAGGTTCCGCTTGAGATTGTGACTGATTCCGCTTGAAAGGTTGATTTCGCTTGAACATTCTTGGTGATTCCGCTTCAGTTGCCTATTCCACTTGAAAAAGTGTGGTTGTTAATTCCGCTTCAAACAGAGACTTTGCTATTTCGCTTGAACTTGGCAGTTTGTGAATTTAAAAAAAATTGAATCATGGATAAAGAGTTTTATAATGCATTTGCTAGTCCAATGAACATTACTCAGACTACATTACTTGAAAATGAAACGGGGACTTCACAAAAACCGCCTAAGCTTTTGGATATTGATGATTATAAAGGTTGGTCCGAACGGTTTGGTAACTGGGTTGAAGCTTATCATTTGGATGCTTGGGAGCATACTGAAGTTCAATATGAAAGACCAACAAATAACGGTAATCAGATAATGACAATCAGAGAAATGAGTGTTGAAGAGAAAAAGAAGTATAGAGATGAGAAATTAATGGTGAGTCTGTTACAGCAAGCGATTAAGGAGGACATTTTGATTTTGCTTCAACATGATGGAAGTGCTTATTCGATCTGGAATGAATTGGAAGCAAAATTTCTGGGAAGTGATGATATGCTCAAAAACAAGATGTCACTCATGAAGAAAGAATTTGATCTATTCCGTGGTTTGAAATCAGAAAACACCAAGTAGATTATTGAAAGATATTGTAATTTGGTGAGAAATATGACGAAATTAGGCATCAAAAAGGATACTGATGAGCTGATTGAGAAACTTGCAGATGCGTTACCACATGATATTTGGGGAACGTATTTGATGATGTTGAGAAACAACAGAAAAGAATATAAAAAGCTAACACTGGGAGAGTTCATCAAACATCTAGAAGCTCAAGAGATGGAGCAGAGGAAAATTGCTAGGATGGAGAACTATGATGGAGAACAAGACATCGGATTGTATTTCAAGAGTGGTGTTAGTGAAAAGACAAATTTCTCTCCAAAGGTTGAAACTGCTTTTAATGCGAAAGGTTCTTCTGAAAGTTCATCTCAGGGATCAAGTAGCACAACAGGATTCTCTTCATTTCCAACATATGATCCACAGTTTTCTACAACAAAGAGTGGCAAAGTTCTTCAATGCAACATTGCTTTAAAGCTTGAAAATGATGAAAATTATACTGAGGAAGTTGCTAAAAGTCACATATCTTTGTTGGTAACACTGCTTGAATCTTATGGAGGCTTAGTTGCAGGAAGGATCGGGAATCCAATGCTCACGAAAGAGGATTACGATCAAATTGATGCCGAGGAAATGGAATTGATGGATATTAAATGGTGCATGGCTAGTGTGTTGAGACGGGCTGAAAAGTTCAAACAAATTACAGGCAGAGATGATTTTCGCGAGGCACATGTTTCAACTTTGGGTTTTGATAAGTCTAAAGTTACTTGTTTTCGTTGCAGGGAAAAGGGGCATTTCAAGAGGGAGTGCACAAATCGTGAAGCTAGTGGAGCTCAAAACCCTTTCGGAAACAACGATTACTACAAGAAGGCAATTTATCATCAAGTCTCACAACAGCCATATCAACAACAACAGGCACCGCATCAAGCACAAACTACACATGGTAGAAAAGAAATTGAAGATTCAAAGAGAGCGTGTCTGGTTAATCAGGGCAAGGATGGTGGATTTAGCTGGGATAAATACATTCCAACAGAAAGTAAAGTGTGTTTGGCAGATCAGGATGATGAAAAATTGCCAGAAGGGTTCAGTTGGGATAATTTTTGCCCAGATAAAGAATTTATGGAAAAAGAGATGTTAAATGCTAAAGCTTTTGTTGCTAATGTTAGAGATGAATATTGGGCAGAAAAATACAGAAAAATGAGAGAAGCTGAAGAGGAGAAATGGGAAAAAATTGAAGAAGAAGAAGAAAGGAGAAAATCTGAAGCTGAGAAGAAGAAAAGAGCAGATATATTTCAAGTGAGAACAGTCAAAGAAGTTCCAGAGTTTGAGATCAAGGCAGATTCTGAAGCAGTCAAATTTTCAGAGAAGTGTATGAATTGTGATTCTCTGATCAATCAAAACAATGAGCTACTACACAACTTAAAAAGATTGAAAGAATCATATGATACTTTGAACAGAGAGATTAACAAGTACACTGAGTCGAACAGTGAACAAGCTGTAGCAATGAATACACTCAAAGGAGCATACATGAGACAACTTGACAACGTCAACTACTACACAGAGAAGTGTGCTGAGCTTGAATTGAAGTTGACAACACAAAAGATTGAAACTGAAAGAGTCAACAATTTATTGAAAAGTTACTCATGTTCTACTTTTGTTGTTGACAGGATTTACCCGATCGTTGAAAGAATGAAGACGTTTGAGGAAGAGAAGACTTCGGAAGAAAAGAAGTCCGAGATAAAAGAAGATGATGAAGTGAAAATTTCTGGTGAGAAACCAAGTGTTGTCTACAATAAATGTCCACCCCCGGTCGAAAATGGATATTCTCCTCGAAATCCAAATTTCGAAAGTGTCAAAAAGGCAACTAACTTACAATGGGAGTCTGTGTCGTCAGATAACTTACCAGAAAATATTGATATCATGTTCACATCGTCCGATACTGATCATGAGTCCAAGTTGATAAAAAGTGTGGTCGATCAGGTGTTAGACAAAGATGACATAGAGGTGTCAAAACCGGAGTCCAAATCCGAGTCAAAGTCTGGGTCCGATACGTCAAAGTCAACAATAAAAAAGGACAAACGAGTTTATGATAAGGAATTTTTGCTATCAAAATCTAATTTGAATGACGAACCGGTCAAAGTAGCATATACTTTGAAAGATTCTGACAAATTATATTCTGATGAGATTTTTCCAATAAGAAGTGTTAAAATCGAAATGATTAAAAAGGTTTTCAAAATCACATAAATTAATATTTCTAAAATAAAAGATTTAAATCTTACTGAAAAACCTAAACAATACACTTCAAGAGATCAACAAAGAATTAACAAGAAAATGGGTTACAATTGTGGTTATCGTTTTCAAAAGAAACCAAACCATAATCGTAATTTTAAAAAGAAAGGTCTTGGATTTAATCAACCGAAAAATTATAAAAATGAAAAAGTTTATAAACCAAAAACTGTGTTTGTTTCAGGAAAAACGACAGAGGCTGAGAAAGAGCAGGCATTCAGAAAACAGACAAATCAAGAATTCCTTGCCAAAAAGCAAGAGAACATGAAGAAAAATGGTGCTCAGAAGACTACAGAGACAAGAACCTGTTTTCAGTGTAAAACAGTCGGTCATATTGCCAGGAATTGTCCAAAGGCAATACAGACAAAACAGGGAGTCTCTGGTAAATTGAAAGAAAAAGTTGTTGAGAAAATTGAACTTACAACCAGAAAATTTACAGGCTTTGAAAATTCAACCTTTGAGATTGGTGAATGTTCAAAGAATGTGGTAAAAAGAAAAGAAAATCTGAAAAATCAAAAATGGGTTGTTAAGGGTTCAGGAAACAGTTCTGGTGATGAATCTGATTCCACAAAATCAGAGAAGCCACAAGTTGTTGAGGAAAATGAGAAATCTGTTCCGATTGTTAATGATGAAAATTTTCCGTTACTAAAGGCTGAAAATTTTAAAAAGAAAGTTGGAAAAGTGGAAATTTCAAATCAATTTTATTCTGAAAAGAATAAGTTTGATGTTGAAAAAGCTTTCAACGGAACTGTGAAACACATTTTTGGAAAAATGGTCGATGGTAAGGCCAAAGGAGTGAAAGAATTTTATGCTTCCAAAAGGAATGTTCACAGGTCGGTTGAAAGTCACAGTGAAGAAGAGATTGTTTCACCCAAGAATGGTCAGTCTTGGGTGGATATATTTTTCAAAGAATAAAAACCTGACTTGCCGGAGCTCCCAAGTTGGTAATCACGGAGCATGAATCGGCATCATTTTTTGGTTATGAAAAGTGTTTTTGTATAAGTGTGACTTGCCGGAACTCCCAGGTTGGTAAGCGAGGAGTAGGAATCGGCATCTTGAGAATTCAACACATATATGGTAACTTACAAGTGGTATTTGTTGGTAAGTCATGTGGTTGTAAAAGAGTTTGTGATTCAAAGGTTAATCAAGGTCATTAGGTTGAACTTGATTGAAATATTCTTACAAGTGGTAAATCAGGGACATTAAGTTGTATATGATTTCCTACAAGTGGTTGAGAAACAAAATGATGAGTCTAACCCCTAACATACAAATGGTTAAGATCAATCAACAAAACTTATTTTCCGGAAAAACCATTTGATTAAAACAAACTTAAGTGTTTTGAGATCACAATGGGAAATAGTTTGTTGTGAGGGGGAGTTCTGATTGTTTATGCCAAGTGGATGGCGATTTGAAGCGATTCGATATCAGTTGTCACGTTACTTGTACAGTTTGTTTTCAAAATTTTTTTATGTGTTTGAATTTTAGGGGGAGTAAGAAAATTTCAGGAAATCCAAAAACATTAGAAATTTTGAAAAATCTAAAAACATGATGAAATAAAAAATGAGTTTTGTTGTAAAAAAGAGGAAATGATAGTACATCAGTGGACTGTCACGACATGCTAAAGAAATGGAATGATAAAATGTGATAAACGGTCTCACTAAAGATGTGACGATAGGCTCAGCTAGACTAGTAGATTTGCGATAACGATACAAACTTAAATGAAAAAGCCTAGTTCTAGTGGGAAACATGGTCAAAAGCATAGTACTTAGTTTTGTCTTTCTTGATTGTGTGCCTACTCAGTAATCGCTGATTGTCGAAAGTCATAAAACTGGTTAAGTTTGTGAACTTTCACAACTTTGCTGAAAAGTCGCAGTGATTGTGCATTTCATTTTGCAAAGATTTAAACTTGTTTGATTTCTTTATTTTGTTTAAGCATTGGACTTCCTCTGCGTATACGTGAGTATCGGCCTGGTTGTTAATGCCTAAACGTTCTGCTTTATTTTCTTTGGTGTTTCGTTTAAGCTTTGGACCTCCTCAGCGTATACGGAAGTATCGACCTGGTGGTTAAAGCCTAAACAATTTCAACTTGTTTTATTTTTTCTTATTTTGTTTAAACATCGGACTTTCTCTACGTATACGGAAGTATCGACCTGATTATTAATGTTTAAACATTCTGCTTTATTTTCGCACAAATCACAGTTGATAAAAGTTTAAAGGCATTACTTGAGTCGGTGTATTGCATGATGAGGGGATATGCTGAGATCGTGGGGTCCATAAGAATTTAGTGCAAATTAATATACCTTAACGTATCGGTATGCATTTCGAAAGTTTTTAGATTGAGTTTAAGTGGACAACAATATTGTCAATCTATGTGAATCGTTTAGAGCTTAAAATGTTAAAAGCTTAACGGTGTTGGTGATTTGTCTCATAAACTGATATGATCCTCTTACACAAACTCACAAAAATAGTGTCTGTATATATTTCTTAATGCATTTTATTACATTCAAAAATCCAAAAAGATTTTAGTGTGTTTTAGCATAAATTTTTGAAAAATTCGAAAAGATTTTTGACAACTGATGTTGAAAAGCTGATTTTCAAAATTCCAAGTGCTAAACTTGATGAACAGGTTTGGGAGAGAATGTATGAAGAAATTGTGTTTTCAAGTGGTTATCAGAGATTAAATCATTTTTGAATTATATCTGCAAGTGGTTTCTAAATTTGCAAAATTTTAAATTTGTGAAACTTATTGTTGGGTAGAGATGTATGCAGGTTAGCCAGGTTCTGATACCTGAGTTAGATGAATACCAGGTTTTGATCTAAGAACCTATGGAAAGTGAATTCCAGACTGCGATCCCAGCTTAGTGAGAGAGGGAGTCTGAGGACATCAAGAGAGAGCTCAGAGCTAGGTTGCGATTTTGGAATAAAGAGAAAGAGATTGATTGAGAATGCTTACAATGGAGAATATTCAAAGAGAAGCTCTAAGACTGATAAAGACTGAAGGTTTGACAACCGAAGACTCGACACTGAAGACTCCGTCAACATCCGAGGGGGAGTTTGTTGGTGCATCCGTCTGTCGACTTCGTCTTGTATCGAGTCTTGTATAGAAATAGATAGTTTAGGGCTCGGAATCTGAGAAAATGGAATGGTAGATGATTCCGCTTGAAAGGTTTAGTCCTGATTTCGCTTGAGTGGTTATATTGTGATTCCGCTTGAACCGAATATGTGATGTTCAAGTGGAATAGGTTGGCCTATAAATAGGTTGCTTGGAATGAGATCAGTAGTGATTGTCTTCCGGTTTGCCACGAAGTGCTGCCGAAGTGTTGTCGTGCTTGTAAAAGGATTCTTTATCAATAAAATCAACAGTTTAAAGTGATTACGGCTGAAATAACACTAATTCATTAGTTTCCGCCTCTTGAATTGGTGAATTACTCTTCTGATCGACTCGTTCGGGTCTGAATACGATCCTACACCTCTCCGCCCTTCACTATGTCACGTGACATGTGTTGGGCCAGGATGCGTTCTCACCGTTCTCACACTTTTGGTTGTTTTCTCCTGATCTCGTTTCTATATTTATATAAGTACAAGTGTAACTGAAACCTGAAACGTGTGTGCACCCAACCCCAAAGTCCCAAACCACTAATCTGCGGTTCACACTCCACTCCTTGTATTCGGCCCAAGTTTACGACTCGGGGCCAAGTCACCCATGTAAGCAATCTTTTCCTTGCGACAGCCAAGCTTCATCAGGTTCGGCCCCTTGTAAAAGAAATAAACATCCTGCACCATGATTTAAAACCCAAGACCTTTAACACTTTCGGCCCAATCCACTATGTCACCTTTCTCTATTTACGTGAACTGCATATTATAGGATTACAACTTCCCAAACTCAAACTACCACCAGCTGTGGTGTTCTTTTGTGAGTTGCGACCCAAGAAAGCAGCCTAGTATGTAACAGTTTTGATGGTTCTCAGCCCACTATAATTCCACCGCCCTCACCCTCATTTTTATTAGTTTACGTATACATAGTGCATGACCCTCATATTTTCCAAAAACCCTAACACACACACACACAAAAGTAAACCTGCAACATCTGCTCTCCCTAATTCTCCCTACTTTTTGTGAACGAGAGGAAGGCCCAAGGATGCAAGAACAAGTCGGTTTCTAGATTATTTGATCTCCTTCTTTGCTAGGTAACTAGTTTTATGTTTCTTGTTGTAGATAATAGTCATTATACATGATTTATACGGTTAAAATTCTGTGATTACGGCTAAGTTTTATGTTTCATAGATGATGGTCGATATATGTGGTGTTATTGTTGAGTGGGTTGTTAGATAATCGTTTGCGGTGAGTTATTTGATCTTAGGAACTTGATATGAATCATAAGGGTTTTGATTTGTGAAATAATATTATGTGTTATGGCTGCGTTTTCTGTTATTATTGTGATAATTGACATTATGATGATTACATATGACATAGAGTTAGTAGAAATCGCATCGTGATGTGTTATGGGTGAATCACGGGTCTGGGTATGTCTCTCGGTGTGGTTTATGGGCTTAACCCGGTGATTAGTGTCAATTTGGTGTTAAATGAATTACTTTGTGATACAAAACGCACTTTTTCGATGTCGTTTGGTATTTTAAATGGTTTATTTCGTGTCAAAGGTCTAGGCTGCATTTTCAGTCAGAAATTGCAGCCCATTACGAATGTCATAACTCAATGTAGGCATTTAGTTACGATCTAAAACTTTTACTATAAGTACTTCTAGGAGGTACCGGATAACCTCCAACTGGAATTTCGTAAAAAGAATAAATGAGGATTTTTAAATAATTTTTGGCGTAAACAATCATCAGAAAGTTATAAATCAAACCTAGGTGTAAAGAACTATTTTTAGTGATTTTTATGTAAAGATTCAGGTCATGAGAAAAGTATAATAGTATTCGGGGATTAAATAACATGTTTTGTTAAAATATCGTAATTTTCTGTGTTCGTTTAGTATTTTAAATAAATTCCAGAAAACTACCTAAAAACCAACATGAAACTGCAATAAGCTGAAAGTGTTTGTGAACGTTTAAATATGCTTATATGTAGCAACAAAGTGTTATATGTTATTAGAAACGTTAACGGGAGTCTATGAATGTGTTATATCCCATTAGAAAATCACCCACTCTAACATACCTAAACGTGTAATTGCGTCACAACGTGATTCGGTGACTATGTGTTAGACTGGATGTAGGAATTCAAAAATTAAACTAATTGAAACGGTAAACATATCAGGAAGAAATTGACTTTTATGATTACCTTTCAAGTTTACAACCGAGCAAACTAAAGTAAGTTCACAATCATTTTCCAAAAGCATGCGTTCCTAGTTGGAACAACTCTTTTTACGGTAGCCCTGTTTGGGGCTACACGTGCGTTCCTTGTGTGAACCACTGAAACATATTATCCATTGGAGGTGGATAATACACTGGGACTAAACGAAAACTCTATCTTGAAGTCCCTACATTTTACCGATTAGATTGTCGGGTGGGCATATGCGGGGTGTTAGTTGATAGCGCTATTAGGTTTGACAATCCTCACACCGTGCTTGAGGCCGGGCGTGAACTTCTAACCTTCACTCTTGCATTAATGTTGATAGACATTATTGAGGGTGCAAATGAAACGTCAGCATTCGTTACACAGTTTAGTCATGTGATGAGGGTTAGCTACCCGAGTCATACTTAAATAAAAAACATTGTGAACTTTACATTTGATAAGACTTAAATTTTGTGAATTCGCCAACTTTATTGTTGACACGTAGTTGCATGCTTTGCATGTCAGTAGGTACAGCTATTGACATTCGTTGCAATTGGCTGGAGTGGGTTGTTCGTTAAGACTTTATGTTTTGGTCATTTATGAAACTTGTGGTTTTTAAGTTCTTGATGGGTTTTACTTTATTTTTCCGCTGCAACATAAACAGTGTTTTGGACAATTAAACTCTATCGCTAATCATGCTATTAGTGAAGTTTTATGATTTTAAATAGTTGGTTCAACATTGTAACATCCCAGTTATAATACCCGAAGTGGTATAATCGGTTTGCATTAACAAGGTTACGAGTCCCGAGATGACAAAGAATTAAAACCATGGCGTTTATGATTTAACCGAACAGGAAAGACGTAGATGCATAAATATGGAAAATACTTTTAAGGTGCTAGTATGTGTGGATGATCATACTTGGAAGGTGCCTAATGAAGTATATATATATACACACACACAAACACACATATAAAAGTTTTGATTACATTTTGAAATCTGACTTAAGCTTTCGGAAAAACGAGGGACCTAAGTGCAAATCTTTAAAAAGTTATCCCATGATAACCCTAGCATTACTTTGGTAGCCGTGGATTGGCTTTTTGCGGCAGTTGGCATTCGTCGCACGAAGGAGCAAGGGTGTGTCGGCTCTCTTGATACTCCATCTCCAAACGTGAACCGTCAATCGAGTAGGTCTCATTGCTTCATTTGGCGTTGTGTAGAAAACTCGGCTGTGGTGTGATTCCGGATGTGATCTAGATCATGCTTTGGTTATCACGACGGTCTCAAGCGAATTCTATTAATGCACACCAGGTTTTATTCGTGGTCGTACTTTTTATAAACGATGAAGTAGTCTTGCGTAGAAGCGTGGGTGTTAATGCGGTTGTCAACTAGGCCAGGTTGATGTGGACCGTTTAAGTGCCTAAACTGTGTTTTTATGCTTGGGGTCTTTGATGGTGAGTTCGGTTTAGGTATGCATGAAAACCCAAACATGGTTGTGAAGGGGTGACGGTTTAGATGTTGATAATGTAACTGTAGGTTGGTTGGGGTTTTAATTTGTGTCAGACTTAGAGTAAACACAACAAGCTTCGGCTAATGTGTGTTGTTCTCGTTTGGTTCAAGAATGTTGAAGCCATGGGAGTAGAGGTTGATGATGATGGGTGGTTGTGTTTGGGGGTTGCGACAATGCTGATGATGACGATGATGTGGTGACGTAGGCGGTTGCGATGGTGACGATGATGCATGAAGGTGTGTGTAAGATTAAATATATTATGTTTAATATTTAATCTAGTAGCCATTATAATCATTTACATAATATAGATCAAAATATATAATAACCTATTAAATAATTAGTTGGTAATTGTTGATGGACCATATTACCCTTATTAACTAATTAGGTTTCCTCATGGGTGCTTATATAAGGAGACTAATGTAGAGGTTAAAGGGTTACACAATTAGACACTCAGACATACCCTATAATCATAACATCATCATCATCGACCTCTTCTCCTTAACCGAATCCCCTATTCGGTTCTCATCATCACCATCATCAGTTAGCACCCTAAGGAGGAACCAGATCACACTGACAATTATGTCGAACTCGATGGCATCATTTATCACAGGATTCTCCACTGCACTGTCTCTTGTAACAGGTATGTTTTCATGTTTTCCATTATGTTTAAACAGAACTGATCCAACATGTGGTATCAGAGCATTTGTTGATTAGTCGGTTCCGTTTTGTATCCGTAAATCTAGAATAAAACTGGAAAACAAAATTGAAAACCCTAATAAAATTTGGTTTCTGTCATCCGAGATGCCATTCCGGATTCGTCTCGGATCATGTGCTCATTCTTTGTTACTGTTCCGAAATCGGAATATTCAAAATATGTTTAAATGTGTAATAAATTCCTGATTTCGGATGAATTGTTTGAATATTTTGTTTTAGGGTTCATCATAAGTTCATGATTAGATTCGAAAAATTCCCTTATTTTTGGAATGAATTTAGGATTATTGGGTGTTTGTTCCTGTTTGATTTATTTTTATCTAATTAGAATTTTCGAAATCTGTTATTTTATTAATAGATATAATTTCGAAATCAACAGATAAATTTAATTAGCAATTAAACAGGAAACTTAATCCCATAATCCCTGAAATTTCGGATTTAAACCTTATCAATTATTAACTGCCTAAATTAAGGATTTAACAGCTTGAGGAACACATTTCGGATGATCATTTCGGACCTCATTTCCGACTAAGCGTCCATTACGGATCAACATCCGGATGATCATTACGGACCATCACGGATCATTTCGGGCTAAGCATCTATTACGGATCAAACATCTGCCTGATCATTACGGACCATTACGGATCATTTCAGACTAATCATTTCGGACTAAGCATCACCATTTCGGATGAATACAAGACATAATTCATCCGAAATCATTCGTCTTGGAATCATCCGAAATCATCCGAAAACGTCCGAAATCATTCGACTTACGCGTCTTGAACACATCCGAAATCATTCAAAATCATTCATTTCGGATGAGTCCAAGACATAAACCATCTGAAATCATGAGTGTTCATAAAATGTCAAGACTTGTCCGAAATCCTATTACTTTATTAAGCAGCTAATATGAACTAAAATTTGGCCTGAAACTAAAAGGTGGTTTGCTATTAAATAATTGGTTTTGTAATTACATAGTTAATTAATCAGAATCAGATAATGTTTTACGAAACCAAAATAGCTTAACTTGAATGAGCTTCTGATGTATCATTTCTGGCCAAAGATGATTTGATACATCTACTTATCGTTCAAGTATTACGAAAGCTATGTTAAGTGTGAATCATAAACATGAATGTCTTAATATCTGGCCAAAGCTGATTTAATTCCTTCATAGATAGCATACTTAACAAGTGCATAACTAAAGTGATTGTCTCAATTTCTGGCCAAAGCTGATTTGTTACAATCATTTTGCACACATGCTTAAATGATTACACTTCTGGCCAAAGCTGATTTGTCTTTGTTTAAGTAGAATTTTAACTAAGTCTATTATTTTGATGTTAGTAATAGACAATATCACAGCTTCATAATTAAAATGGTCATTATTTATGTTTGCCTTAGTTTAACGTGCTCTTAGATCACATTAGAACTTCTTCCTTAGTATCATAACTTGCTCATCTTATTTCCACTATCAACACCCAATTGCGGGATTCCACCTTTGACTGGTGATAACTTTGCTGCATGGAAGGATGCTCTCATGCTTACTCTTGGGCTGCTAGATTTTGATTATTGATACGTGGGTAAAAACCGGTGCTCGTTATTGCTTAACTTGACGTTTTTACGTAAGTTTTAATTTCGAATATCCTACTTTTAATCAAGAATGTGTTTTGCAGGTTTGATGGAGTTTAAGGAGCTTTTCGGGAGCTTTACGAGTCACCGGATCGAAAACCGAAGCACCGGAACGCATTATGGATCAGACGGAAGCGGAAAACGAAGAAATCGGAGAAGCTAGCAGGGGAGCCCATCGCCGACGGGTCCCAAGCCGTCGGCGACGACCTGTAGATTTGCCCGTCGGTCAGATGAATGCGTATCCAGTTATTTAAGGCGTCGGATGGAATGATCATCAAACGAACCCGTCAGCGACGGGGTCATGCCCGTCGGCGACGGGTAGTGGAATCCTGTTACGCGAATTTTGGATTTCTTTGGGTTATACTCGATTCCCATTGGTTCAGGATCATTAAAGTCGGGAGTTACACTATCCTTGAAGTTTGAATCTCAATCTTGGAGCCAACACGCAGAATCCTTCACCTACCATTCTATCTCTCCAACATCTATCACCCGAATCAAGATCAATCATCATCTCCTATCATCCATCTCACAATCTTGATTCTAAACCCTAGCCATCAATCTATTCATCCTCTCATCATCATTCATCACCAAACTTTCATCATTCACCATTCATTCACCCATCAAGCTTCAAGATGCCTTCATTCACATTCCAAACATCCGGTGATCAAGCTTCTTCAACCATGAGCGGCTAATCATCTCGGTTTCACCCTGGTGTAGGTAGTTGTTAATTTTAGGGTTTCGAATTGTTCTTTCTTGAACTTAGTGACAATTTGTGTTTGATTTTTGAAACCTTTGATAATAGTGTTACATTTTTTGCGAATTCGTAAATTGTTGAACGATGTTAAAAGTTATGACTTTGCGAAATGGTGATATGTAATTATGCATTGTCATGGTTAGGATTTATTTGTGTTGATTACGAAGTGTATTCTTGTCCGTTCTTCGGGACGTTGATACTTATTAGCACCTAAGTCACGGTACACTAAATCCGCTAATCATATGCATTTGAGTTGAATCTAAAACTTGTAGAAATCCTAGGTTAACAATTGCCGAAACCGGGTGTGATTCCTTTTTCTTATTATTGTTCTAGTAACCAATTTTATCGTAATCGTTAATTATTAGTTGTTAATCAATTTTTTCAATTCACTTAGTCTAAACTCACATCTCTCAATTAAATAAAAACATAAAGATATTCTAGTAAGCTTCATAAATCATGACATTTGTTTTAATTCAATCGAATCCACACACAAACCACATACTCTTCGTGGTTCGACCCCTTGCTACCACTAACACATAGTTAAGGGTAAATTGGGCTTATAAATATTATCTTTGACCGGAGCGCGACAATCCGATCAAATTTTGGCGCCGTTGCCGGGGAGTGTGTGCGCTTTGTGTTTGGATTATTGTTTGAATTTACATGATTATCTGTTTAAGTTGCATAGTTTCTTTTCTTGCACTTTGTCTTTTTCCTTGTTACGCGGGTGTGTTACTTGTGCAGGTTACAGGTAGTGTATGCATACGCGAAACTCCGGAAGGACTTCACCGTTAGTCTACGAACCGGAAATCGAAAGAGTAGCAAGAAGAAACCTAGCAAGCCGATTGGAAGCAACACTTGCTTCTAATCAAACTGATCAAACACCACAATCCACACCGACCATTGAAACCGATTCAATGGCAAACCAAAACTCCAATCACCCAAACCTCAACCAAAATCAATTCCAATCCCGAGGAACCTTTCACCCCGCTCAAAATGTTCAACCTATGTCTCAAAAGCGACCGGGTGGTAATAACAACAATGGACCACCCACACCACCTTTTCAAAACCAAAACCAAAATCCCAACAACACCCAAAGAACACCCCAGCAACAAAATCTTCATCGACACAATTCCTTACCCCTCAACCTTGATGACCGGAATGTTAATTCCGACCGTCGAGGTAATCGAGATCGTGGCAATCCCACGAACGAATACCCATTTTTCAACATAGACAATTTGAGGAACGCCATCCCCGATGACGAACCGTATAGTGTTCCCGGTTATCAATCGCCGGAACATGTGAGTGTACATATGGAAAATTCGGACGATGGGGGCTATTATGATGATCGGGTTAATGAAGACGAAGATTTGGGATATGTGAATCAGGGTAATATCTACAACGCACGAGGATTTGAAGATGAGGAGTTTGGCTATCAAAACGCCAACTATGTGGGGAATGATGATTACGGGTACAGGGATAGGAGGAATGACGGTTACGAGAACAACCATCAACCACGAAACAACAACCAAAGGAACCGAAATGACGGGTTTTACAACAACAACAATGTCAACCCTAATCGGATCCCTCGTTTCGTGGGAGGAGGTAATCAAAGAGGTAATCAAGGTAGAAATCAAGGTGGGGATAGAAGGGGTGATCGAAGGGACAACCGAAGACCAGTTGATCAAGAAGTTAACGGTCCGCATCGTCGTCAACAACCTCCACAGGGAGTGAATGACCGTTTTAGGCCGGTGGTCACCGAGAATGATTCACCAATTGTTTGTGAAAGAAGGATGTTTGATTGCAAACCCCATTACATCAATATACTTCCTCATTTCAATGGAAGGTCTAATGATGAACCGTACACGCATTTGGAGGAATTCTCATCTATATGTAACACAATCGGGGGGCATAATTTTTCATTAGAGGAAGTCAAGCTTCGACTATTCCAGTTTTCGCTAAAAGATAAAGCGAAACAATGGTTTCTTACACTTCCGGCAAATAGCATTCGGACATGGGGCGAGATGCAACAAGTCTTCCTTGACGAGTATTATTCGATGGCAAAGACCAACGATGCTAGAGATGAAATTCGGTCTTTTCGCCAACTTTCGAGTGAACCGTTACATGAAGCATTCACTCGATTCAAGGAATTGATCCGGAAGTGCCCACATCATCAAATCGAAAGGTGGGAGTTGGTTAAATGCTTCGTGAGGGGTTTGGATGATGAGACGTGGAACTGCCTTGAATCGACCAGCAATGGAACTCTATTAAGCAATCACGAGGATGACGATTGGGAGTTCCTAGAAAGAATGAGCAAGAGATCAAAGGCGAAAGAGTCGGCCGACCGAGCCAAAAAGCACCCCACCTCAAGGTCTTGGCCCGATCGTGATGTGAATTCTAAGGATCGAATTAAAGCGTTAGAGCGGGAGTTGGCTCGCATGAAGAAAAGAGAAGTGAATGCGGTGCAATACGCGGTATGTGAGGAATGCGGAGACATCGATCACCGGACCGAGAATTGTCAAGCCACTGTGGAGGTGAATCAAGTATATGGGGACCGAGGCAATATGACATGAACTCCAACACTTATCACCCCGGGTTGAGGAACCATCCTAACTTTAGGTATGGTAATTCCTCCAACCAAATGAACCCGAATTTCCAATCGGGAAATCAAGGTGGGTATTCGCACCAAACTCGCCAAAGAGGTTACAACCAAGATGGTCACGGGTCAACGAATAATCAAGGAGGTGGTGGTGATTTGAATGCAAAGATGGATGTAATGCTTTCAATGATGCAAGAGTCTAAGAAAGAGAATGAAATTCGGGACAAATCGCATGAAGCATTAGCAAAACAAGTGGGCCAACTTACGGAGGAAATGGCTCAAATGAGGGGAAGCATGGGAAAGCTCCCAAGTGACACTACAGTGAACCCGAAGCATCAAGGTTCAAGCACAAACAACGTGAGGAATGCACACGTTAACGCGGTAAGTATTCTTTTAAATGATGAAGTTTGTAGTGTTGAAAGCATTCCACCACCACAATTAGTTGATGGTGTAGTGGAAAATATAAACGATGAGCCGGAAATTGAAAATGAACAAGAAACAACTTCACAAAGTAAAATTGAAAATGTAACTAAAAAATCTTTTTGTGAAAATTGTTTAAATCAAATTAACCCGATTAATGCATCAAAATTTGAAGAACGGTGCCCACCAAAGGAGGAGAGGTGGGAAAATTTTAAACAAGCAAAAATTAATTTACCATTACTCGATGACATTAAAAAGGTTCCGGCTCATGTGGAATGTTTAAAGGAGTTAAGCATCGAAAAACGGCACAACATGTCACGGCCCTTGGCCCCGGTTTGACCCGGTCCAGAGCCGCGAGGGAGGAAATCCGATGGTATCTAATTAAATGACAGCGGAAGTCTTTTTAAACAGGATCGATTAATATTAAAACTGCTCGTTTATATATAATATAGGGATAAATCCTATAATTTACAATAAAGTGATTTCACTGGAAAATATTTATTTCTCAAAACATGTTTCTTTATTTATTTACATTGAGCCACTTTTCTAAGCTTGTAGTGCTCCACGGCACTTTTCCTGTACTCACAACAGATCACCTGAAACATGTTTGAAAAAGGTTTTGTCAGCAGGGAAATACTGAGTGAATCATTCAGTTTTACTAAAACGACTCGTTTGTTATAATTCACAGTATTAAGAGATATTACAATGCTTCTGATATCAAACCAACTACCCACAGTATTTGTCACTCGACTCATTTCGGTGACTGTGGTCATATCACCATTGGCTGCCCCAATGAATGACGAATATCACTAATTAGGTTCGCCCACCTAAAGTGATAACAACAGTAGTAATGTGCACAATACCCCACATACCGGCTGTAATTTGGGGATTACATAAACTTAATCACTGTAATTATAACCTTTGAAAATAAACATGATTTCAAAAGTAATTTGATAAAAAGAGAATGACTCACATTGTAGATTTAACGAGTAGAGTATAAGCCTACTGATTAGCCTTGATTAACCTAATTTAAATAACAATGCACGCACAAACAGGTTAGTAACTAATACAGCAGTTACGACAATTCACGAGATTAAACCCTCACAACGATTTACAAGTGCAATACTTAACAATTCAGCGGATTCACAACGAATGACAGAGTATCGTCCGAGTTCGAACAGCACTCAAACATTCAAGTCGAAATCACGATGAATAACAAAGTATAAACTCAATTTGAGCGGCACTTAAACAATCGTTGGATAGTTATAATCGATCGGACGTTGAATCGTAATAGCGATCGAGTTATTACCCTGATTGCGGCGTCGATTAGTGAATCGTGTGTGTTAATTGTGGTAAACAGAATGTAACTCGGTGCATGAAACGAATTTCTTCGTCGAACATACGCCGAATTTCAAGTGCCAATGTCTGCTATTTATAGTCAAAATTAAGCATTGCTTACGGACCGTAAGCCTCACAATGTTACGGTCCGTAAGGGTGCTTACGGTCCGTAAGACTCACAATGTTACGGTCCGTAAGGGTTGAAAATAGGTTATAGGGTAGCCACGGTTGGGACTAGCTTTGCTGACTTGACAGATTCTTAATTTCGAATTTTGACAGCGAGTAATTTTAGATAATCGTTAACTAGGGTATACCCCCCTTGAGTTTTAGGGGCCCTGATCCTGATTCCGATTGTTCTGAAAATTTTAGGGTTTGTTCAGAATCACTTGGGTTTCTCAATTAGGGTTTCCTATTGGCCAAATTAAAATAATAATTTGGACTTTTGATGAGAGTTGTTACATTCTCCCTACCTTAATAAAAATCTCGTCCTCAAGATTTACTGGAATAAATGAGGATACTTTCGTTTCATTTCTGATTCCAGCTCCCAAGTGTATTCAGCCCCTCGCTTTGAATCCCGTCTGACTTTGACTAAAACTAGTCGTTTATGTTTGAGAAACTTGATCTTTCGATCCTCAATTTTAAGAGGTTTCTCAACAAATTTCAGCTTTTCGTTTACCTCTATATCTTGAAGAGGTACTACCATTGATTCATCTGATAAGCATTTCTTAAGATTGGATACATGAAATACATCATGTACTCCAGTTAATTCTTCTGGTAATTGTAAACGATAAGCTACTGGTCCTATTCGTTGGATTACTGAAAATGGTCCTACGTACCTGGGACTTATCTTTCCTTTCTTACCGAATCGAACAACTCCTTTCCAATGAGAAACTTTCAAGAGTACTTTATCTCCGACCTGAAATTCTAACGGTTTGCGGCGATTATCTGCATAGCTCTTTTGACGATCTCGAGCTGTTTTCAGTCTTTCCTTGATCTGAGTTATTTTGTCAGTAGTTTCTTGCACAATTTCTGGACCTGATAATTGACTTTCTCCTATTTCTGCCCAACAAACTGGAGTTCTGCATTTTCTTCCATATAGTGCTTCAAATGGAGCAGTTTCAATGCTTGAATGATAACTATTGTTATAGGAGAATTCAATTAATGGTAAATGATCATCCCAGTTTCCACCAAAATCTATTACACATGCTCGAAGCATGTCTTCTAGAGTTTGTATCGTCCTTTCACTTTGTCCGTCTGTTTGAGGATGATATGCAGTACTCAGATTTAGTCGAGTTCCCATAGCTTGCTGGAAACTTTTCCAAAAATGAGAAGTGAAACGACTATCCCTATCTGATATAATGGAGAGTGGGACTCCATGTAAAGATACCACTCCGTCTACGTACAACTTGGCTAGCCTTTCCATGCTAAAGGTTTCCTTCATTGGTATAAAATGAGCTGATTTGGTTAATCGATCCACAATTACCCAAATCGCATCATTACCTTTTCTTGTTTTAGGCAACTTAGTAACAAAATCCATTGTTATAAGTTCCCATTTCCATACAGGCATTTCCAATTGTTGTAGTAGTCCTGAAGGTTTCTGATGTTCAGCCTTTACTTGTGAACAAGTAAGACACTTAGAAACATATCTTGCTATATCTTTCTTCATGCCTATCCACCAAAAATTATTTCTTAAATCTTGGTACATCTTATTGTTTCCAGGGTGCATAGTATACCTAGATTTATGGGCTTCTTCTAAAATCTTATTTCTTAATTCTCCTTGCTTAGGTACCCAAATTCGTTTCTTGTGGAATCTCCAAATTCCATCATTTCCTTGATCTAGTTCCTTTATATAACCTTTCATTCCTTCAGCATCGTCCTTGATTGCTGTTTCCTGAACTTTCTTTAATTGTTCCATTAAATCTACTTGTAGATTTAATCTAAGAGCACGGACTCGCTTTTGTTTTTCCTGATACTTACGACTTAAGGCATCTGCAACTACGTTTGCCTTTCCTTCGTGATATTGAATATCACAGTCGTAATCGCTTAGAACTTCCATCCATCTTCTTTGCCTCATATTCAACTCTTTCTGCCCAAATATATATCTTAAACTTTTATGATCTGTATAAACAGTAAACTTACTTCCATACAGATAATGTCTCCAAATTTTCAAGGCAAAAATTACGGCTCCTAATTCTAAGTCATGAGTCGTATAATTCTCCTCGTGCTTTTTCAACTGCCGGGAGGCATACGCAATTACCTTTTTGCGTTGCATCAATACACATCCGAATCCTAATTTTGAAGCATCACAATATACTTCAAAATCTTCTGTTCCTTCGGGCAATGCTAAAATTGGAGCATTCGTCAATCGGTGCTTTAAAATCTTAAAAGCTTCTTCTTGCCTATGTCCCCATTCAAACTTAGCGGCTTTACAGGTTAACTTAGTCAAAGGTACAGCTATCTTAGAGAAATCCTTTATAAATCGTCTGTAGTATCCAGCTAAGCCTAGAAAACTTCTAATTTCCATAGCTGTTTGTGGGACCTTCCATTTAGTGATTGCTTCTATTTTAGCAGGATCTACGTGAATGCCTTCGTGATTCACCATATGTCCTAGGAATTGCACTTCCTTTAACCAAAATTCACACTTCGAGAATTTGGCATAAAGCTTTTCTTTTCTTAACAAAGTTAAGAGTGCATGCAAGTGTTCGCAATGTTCTTCCTGAGTTTTGGAATAAATAAGTATATCGTTGATGAATACGATTACAAATTTATCCAAGTATGGTTTACAGATCCGATTCATCATGTCCATAAATGATGTTGGGGCATTTGTTAGTCCAAAGGGCATGACTGTAAACTCATAATGGCCATACCTAGTTCTGAAAGCAGTTTTAGGTATGTCTTCTTCTTATACTTTTAACTGATGATATCCGAATCTTAAGTCTATCTTAGAAAAATACCTAGCTCCTTGAAGTTGATCAAAAAGATCGTCAATCCTAGGTAATGGGTATCGATTCTTAATTGTAACTTTATTTAGTTCTCTATAATCGATACACATTCTCATCGATCCATCTTTCTTTTTCACAAACAACACTGGTGCTCCCCAAGGGGATGAACTAGGTTGTATAAAACCTTTACTTAGTAATTCATCTAACTGCTTTTTCAATTCTAGCATTTCGGTAGGTGTTAATCGATAAGGTGCCTTAGCTATTGGTGTAGTACCCGGAATTAGATGAATTCTAAACTCTACTTCTCTATCAGGTGGTAACCCAGGTAATTCTTCTGGAAAGATGTCTGGGTATTCTGAAACTACGGGAATTTCCTTAAGTTCTTTATCCTTAGTGCTAATGATTACTGAAATCATATACATTATTCCTTGCTTTCGTTCATAATTAGCAACTTTCATTACTGATATGAACTTCATAGGCTTACGTGGTTTATCACCTGTAATCCTAATTACTTCTCCGGTAGGTGCCTGAATTTCTATGGAATTCTTATCACAGAGAATTCGAGCATGGTTGACTATTAACCAATCCATTCCTAACACAACATCGAATTCGGCTAATTTCATAGGTAACAGGTTTGCAGAAAACTTATGGCCTAACAGTTCTATCTTTTCTTCTTGCAAAATCTTATTTATGTTAACAGAATTTCCGTCTGCCGTTTCGACTGTAAAAATTTGCCTAAGGGTGGTTAAGGGTAAGTTAAGGGCTTGGCAAAATGAAGTATTGATAAAACTTTGGTTTGCACCAGAGTCAAATAACACTTTTGCATAAACGTCGTGGACCAAGAACGTACCAGCTATGACGTCAGGAATTAGTTCGGCTTCCTGAGTGGTTAGCTGGAATGCTTGGGCATTCTTCTTTGTTGTTCCATCAGCTGGTTTGCCTTTATTGTCTGCGGTTTTAATCAATTTAGGACATTCTGTTTTGTAATGTCCTGTTTCTCCACAGTTATAGCAGACTATGGTTTTCTTTTTGCAATTTTCTTCACGATGTCCTGCCATTTTGCAGAAGTTGCAAATTACATTGCATTTTCCAAAATGATTCTTTTTGCAATTTCTGCAAAAAGGCGGTTGTGCAGATTGTCTCCTTCCTCTTTTCTTGAACCTATTATTATCATTACCCATACGAAATCCTTGGGTAATCTTTTGAGCCAATTCCTTCTTTCGATCTTCTTCTCTTGTGCGCACTAGTTCATCAGTTAGGGTATTAGCTAGTTCCACAGCATCGTCAATAGTGCGAGGTCTCGCAGCTTTAACGATGTTACGAATTTCACTAATTAATCCCCAAATGTAACGGGAAATGAGTACCGGTTCTGGCGAAGCCAGTGTTGGTACCACTCTAGCATATTCAAAGAATGTCGAAGTATAACCGCGACACTCTACGCCTACCATACAATGGTTTAGGAACTTATTTGCCATTTGTTCCTTTTCATATTCAGGACAATATTTTCTTTCTACAAGAATTTTAAATTCTTCCCAATTTATAGCATAAGCTATCCTTCTTCCTTTTTGCTTGTAATACGGTGTTCCACCATTCTAGTGCCCCTTCTTTGAATAAATTTGATGCATACATAACCTGATCTTCTTCGGAACACTTACTTATTGCAATTACTGCTTCGGTTTTCTCTAACCAACGCAGTACTGCAGTTGTTCCTTCGTTGCCTGCAAATTCAGCAGGTTTACAAGCAAGAAATTCTTTGAAAGTGCAACCAGGTGTTGCGGCTTTCATTTTCTTAGGAGGTGGAGCCTGTCGTGGATTATTATCGTCATGATTGCCTCCATTTACACTATGACTAAAATTGTCTTCCTGAGTACGTTTACTATGAATGATCTGTTGTGGTTCAACAGGTTTCTGAGCAGCAGCCATGATTGCTGGAATAGCATTAGCTATCCCTTGAGTGATGATGTTTTCAATATCTTGTCTAGTCATATACTGGTTTTCCTGATTTTGTTCAGATTGATTCCCTTCATTAACCGGTTCATTACTAGCGTTTTCCATCTGATAATTATTATAAATATAACTATTAGTATCAAATGATTGTAAATAAAACAATTACACAGAAGCACATGAAATCTTACAACACAGATATATGTATCCAAAATTGTCGATATTTCGACTTCTATTTTGCTTTATATATTATATAGGCATCCATACTCACTGTTTATCTTACAATGTTTTATTTCCCATTTTACAGAGTTATATATTTGACTACTACTATTATTATACAGACATTTTTCCCAACCCCGCTATTCTTTGGTCAACTGGCAGTTTAGTAGCGACGCTCCCTTTCGTCGTATTTCCAGGAGATTTGTTCCCCCATTTCCCGAATCCTATTCCCTGTACCTATCAGCTCTTCACCGAACTGACGGAGTTCGGCTAAGTTTTCGTTGCTCATTGGAGGATTGGGGATAGGTTCTGGATCAAACTGTGGAAGGAAAGAATAAGGACTGTTGATGATATTTTCGAATTGCCAGTCATTTGTCCACCATTCTTCCATTTGGCCTAAAGGGCGAGTGTGGATTAGTGGGTCTGGAATAGCTGGTTCCAGATTTACAGGAAGTTGGGTTTCGGCTAGGTAAGGATATAGATTATTATGGATAGGGCTAATGACATCACAATTTGCCAGTAGACGGTCTATTTCGTCTTGAAATGTGATTTCTTCAGGTTGTCTAGAGCTCTCTCCAATTTCTATTCCTTTTTGTTTAGAATCTTTCCTGATTTCTATCTCTACTGGTTTAGAACTTTCTCCGATTTCGATTCCTTTTCCTTTGTCTATAGGGTTTTCTATTTTGGGGAGTTTCCTAGTGGCTGGCTTTCTCATGCGCACTTTCCTCCATCCTACATATCTTCTTCTCTTTTTAGGTTTTGCTTTTTCCAGCGGTGGAGCTTGGAATTCCAGAGGTTCCTCTATATCAGCAATATAACCAGTAAAGTCGTGGGAGACTTCAATTGGTACTGGGTAGAGGTTGAGATTCTGAAATGCTTCCGATATCTCACTCATGCTGGATAGCATATATGCAAAATGCACCAAAAATGCTAAGTTAAAACTTTGGAACAAAGTTTTACAAATAAACATTAAAGTTTTATTGCATACGGATTTGTACAAAGACTACAGGAAAGTGAACACACTATAATTTATTTATTTACTGGGGATTTCTACTAGACCAGGCTTATTGATATTTTAGAGGTTTGCATTCTCTGCTACGGTAGCTAGCATATAAAGGTTTGCCCATTTTTCATCTAATGTGTCTTCCCAAGGTGACCTATTGCCTAATTCCTGGATTTCTGAATTAAACCTCACTTTCTTGACTTGGGATTTCTTTATTTTCTCCTGTCCCTTCCTAAGAATCGAATTTCTTTTATCTTGGGTGAGAGGATTTTCATAATTTGCTTTACGGACAAAAATCCCTTCTTCCAAATCTGCTGGGTGTTTGGAGGAAGAGGTTCCTTTTTCTATGGGTGCAGTATCTAATTTGTGGTAGATAGCAGAAATCTTTTGTTTACCCATACTGTAACTCAACAATTAATCAGTTAATAAAACATGTTTTCACAGAATAGCAATTAAATTTCCTAAATATCTCTCAATTATTTTAATAGGCTAAAATCAATAGTAAGCTTAAATCAGTGGCTCTGATACCACCTTTTCCTGTCACGACCCTTGGCCCCGGTTTGACCCGGTCCAGAGCCGCGAGGCAGGAAATCCGATGGTATCTAATTAAATGACAGCGGAAGTCTTTTTAAACAGGATCGATTAATATTAAAACTGCTCGTTTATATATAATATAGGGATAAATCCTATAATTTACAATAAAGTGATTTCACTGGAAAATCTTTATTTCTCAAAACATGTTTCTTTATTTATTTACATTGAGCCACTTTTCTAAGCTTGTAGTGCTCCACGGCACTTTTCCTGTACTCACAACAGATCACCTGAAACATGTTTGAAAAAGGTTTTGTCAGCAGGGAAATACTGAGTGAATCATTCAGTTTTACTAAAACGACTCGTTTGTTATAATTCACAGTATTAAGAGATATTACAATGCTTCTGATATCAAACCAACTACCCACAGTATTTGTCACTCGACTCATTTCGGTGACTGTGGTCATATCACCATTGGCTGCCCCAATGAATGACGAATATCACTAATTAGGTTCGCCCACCTAAAGTGATAACAACAGTAGTAATGTGCACAATACCCCACATACCGGCTGTAATTTGGGGATTACATAAACTTAATCACTGTAATTATAACCTTTGAAAATAAACATGATTTCAAAAGTAATTTGATAAAAAGAGAATGACTCACATTGTAGATTTAACGAGCAGAGTATAAGCCTACTGATTAGCCTTGATTAACCTAATTTAAATAACAATGCACGCACAAACAGGTTAGTAACTAATACAGCAGTTACGACAATTCACGAGATTAAACCCTCACAACGATTTACAAGTGCAATACTTAACAATTCAGCGGATTCACAACGAATGACAGAGTATCGTCCGAGTTCGAACAGCACTCAAACATTCAAGTCGAAATCACGATGAATAACAAAGTATAAACTCAATTTGAGCGGCACTTAAACAATCGTTGGATAGTTATAATCGATCGGACGTTGAATCGTAATAGCGATCGAGTTATTACCCTGATTGCGGCGTCGATTAGTGAATCGTGTGTGTTAATTGTGGTAAACAGAATGTAACTCGGTGCATGAAACGAATTTCTTCGTCGAACATACGCCGAATTTCAAGTGCCAATGTCTGCTATTTATAGTCAAAATTAAGCATTGCTTACGGACCGTAAGCCTCACAATGTTACGGTCCGTAAGGGTGCTTACGGTCCGTAAGACTCACAATGTTACGGTCCGTAAGGGTTGAAAATAGGTTATAGGGTAGCCACGGTTGGGACTAGCTTTGCTGACTTGACAGATTCTTAATTTCGAATTTTGACAGCGAGTAATTTTAGATAATCGTTAACTAGGGTATACCCCCCTTGAGTTTTAGGGGCCCTGATCCTGATTCCGATTATTCTGAAAATTTTAGGGTTTGTTCAGAATCACTTGGGTTTCTCAATTAGGGTTTCCTATTGGCCAAATTAAAATAATAATTAGGACTTTTGATGAGAGTTGTTACACAACAAATTACCCGAACCGGTTGATTTGATATCTCATGTTAGTGTCGTTCTATCGAGTGCCCTTCCTCAAAAAGCTCAAGATCCAGGAGACCCTCTTATTCCAATTCAAATTGGAACCTTCAAAATTGAGAGGGCGATCCTCGATCTTGGAGCTTGTGTGAGCATTGTACCCGGGAGTTTGTATGACCAATACGATTTTGGTCCATTAAAAAAATTTGATACTCCCGTGGTATTGGCCGATCAGACTCCCACGCATCCAAGGGGGATGGTGGAGGATGTGATTGTTAAGGTGGATGATTGCTACTACCTAGTTGACTTTTTGGTAGTAGACTATGTTGGGTGTGTTGAGGACACGCAACCGGTAGTTATCTTGGGTAGACAGTTCTTGGAAACTGCTAATGCCATAATAAATTATGCAACGGGAACGGTAAGCATGAAGTTTGGGGACCGGGAATTAAATTTAAATGTTTTTCCAAGTTTCACTAACCCGCTAGGTGAGGATAAGTGTCCTAAAAAGGACATGAATCCAAAGAAAAAGGTGTGTGCTATGGTTGGTAGGTTTGGAGAAACAAGGAAGAAAACGGTCAAGAAAAAGAAGGTGAAAAAGTCACCTCTAGAAAAGAAGAAGGAAGATGAGGTGAGGAAGTTTGGACCATTTGGCAACAAATGGTATGAATCACCGGTGGGTGATTTCGATGAGTTTGTGAGCGGCAAGCACTCCATTCGACCACCATGAGGTGGTAAGTTAATTGTTGTTGTATACATTTTATAGTTAGTTTTAATTAGTTTTAGTTTTTCTTTGTAGTTTTGTTGTTGTTGTTGTTGTATAATGTTGTTATTTCATTTTAGTAGTTAAATGAACGTTGTGGTGTGTTCCCTATATAACCCTCACGAGACCTACTCGTCCTCCCAGGCTTTTGGGGGGTTTAAAAGGGCTTGTTGCATAAGCTAAATGCAACCGTGATTCCTACGAAAGTGAGTTAGGCTTGTTATTGTTGTAATTTTTTTCCACAAAAATCAAGGTAATTTAACGCATGATTTGGTAACACTTTTATAAAAATGGTAGAACTAACCACCTAACAAATTTCAATGGTTGTGAGAAGCATGCTTCTACACAAGGGTTAGAATTTGTAGGTACATGATGTTCGAGAGACAACCGTTTTTATGAAGAGAAGAAGAAGATATGGGCATCAAACGAAAAAAAAATCAGGTGCATGCGTTTCCTTTTTACCTTGATTCTTAGTTTAGTAATAAGTGGATTGTATTTTGTATTTTATTCTTCCGGGGTGAAATTTTGGGAAGGTTAGCCGTGTCACATCCCTTGTGCGTTTTAAAACTCTAGGTTCTTACACATTGAGGACAATGTTTACCTCAAGTGTGGGGATGGGGGAGTAGTAAAAGTTTTCGCTTTTAACCCGTTCACTTAATTACTACACATTGAGGACAATATTTACCTCAAGTGTGGGGATGGGGGGAAATTTCAAAAATTTATTGTTTCAAAAGCGATCTTAAAAGCACAAGTAACCAAGTCAACGAGGGATGTCACAACCCATTTGGTCTTTTGTCATGGTCAAGTTCAAATTAATAAGCATAACGGGTATTTAGCGGGTGGTTATTTGGGAATAATTCGCCTAAGGAACTAGCATTCTATGCATATCACATATCATACCCTTATACGTGAGGTTTTGAGCCACTTTTATATCATAGATTTACATTTACATGTTTCTTTGTTTGAGTGGACCATTAGTCGCGTATTGTAGAACTTGCAACTTTTGATACGTTCGAGACCATAGACCGAATACAAGCATGAGAATGATTAAGGCGTTAGGTAAACCTTTTTCCTTTTACACCATTTTTATATCCTTACCCAAAAATTATCCCTTAGTAGCCACTTTTGAGCCTAATCCTTTCGTTTGACTACCCTTTAACCAATAACCTTAAAACCTTTTTCTTTTAAACCCGTGTGATGGAAATTTGATTATAGAAGTAAAGTTTGTATAGTTGTATTTTATTGTTTGCATAAAAAAAATCAGAAAATAATATGAAAAAGAATTGAAAATCGTTGAAGAAAAACACAAAAAGAAGTGTTAGTAGTTGTCGAATAAAAGGGTGAAAGATTATTGCCCATAGTTGATGTTTATACTTAGTTTTGTTTAAGTTAGTGGTTTGTAATAAAGATCGAATTTTCATCGCCTAAGCCACTTTAAAATACCCTAATTCCCACCCTTAGCCTAGCCCCGTTACAACCCTCATAAAGACCTTATGACCTGTGCTTAGTGTTTGTGATCAATGGTGGAGAATGATTGAGTTGCAAGCTTATGCGGGCATGTGTTCTAATCGGTTTTGAGTGAATATTCTTTGTAGTGCTAATCAGTATAAATATTAGCCAATTTTTAAGCCGAGCGGAGAGAACATTGTGAGGGATATGCATGACTTGTTAGTTTTACGGGCGGGTTAATCTTAGATAACCATTATTATATGTGATTATTCACTTAACCGGTAAATATGTGAAAATTGTAAAAGGTTTTAACTTTTGTATGACAATAGACCTTAACCTCTGTCTCGGGAATGGGAAGTGTATTCTTTGTTCGACCCACGTGAAAATGAAAAACAGATTTGCTTGAGGGCAAGAAAAAGACAAGTGTGGGGATGTGATACGTGGGTAAAAACTGGTGCTCGTTATTGCTTAACTTGACGTTTTTACGTAAGTTTTAATTTCGAATAGCCTACTTTTAATCAAGAATGTGTTTTGCAGGTTTGATGGAGTTTAAGGAGCTTTTCGGGAGCTTTACGAGTCACCGGATCGAAAACTGGAGCATCGAAACACATTATGGATCAGACGGAAGCGGAAAACGAAGAAATCGGAGAAGCTAGCTGGGGAGCCCGTCGCCGACGGGTCCCAAGCCGTCGGAGACGGCCTGTAGATTTGCCCGTCAGTCAGATGAACGCGTATCCAGTTATTTAAGGCGTCGGATGGAATGATCATCAAACGAACCCGTCAGTGACGGGGTCATGCCCGTCGGCGACGGGTAATGGAATCCTGTTACGCGAATTTTGTATTTCTTTGGGTTATACTCGATTCCCATTGGTTCGGGATCATTAAAGTCGGGAGTTACACTATCCTTGAAGTTTGAATCTCAATCTTGGAGCCAACACGCAGAATCCTTCACCTACCATTCTATCTCTCTAACATCTATCACCCGAATCAAGATCAATCATCATCTACTATCATCCATCTCACAATCTTGATTCTAAACCCTAGCCATCAATCTATTCATCCTCTCATCATCATTCATCACCAAACTTTCATCATTCACTATTCATTCATCCATCAAGCTTCAAGATGCCTTCATTCACATTCCAAACATCCGGTGATCAAGCTTCTTCAACCATGAGCGGCTAATCATCTCGGTTTCACCCCGGTGTAGGTAGTTGTTAATTTTAGGGTTTCGAATTGTTCTTGCTTCAACTTAGTGACAATTTGTGTTTGATTTTTGAAACCTTTGATAATAGTGTTACATTTGTTGCGAATTCGTAAATTGTCGAACGATGTTAAAAGTTATGACTTTGCAAAATGGTGATATGTAATTATGCATTGTCGTGGTTAGGATTTACTTGTGTTGATTACGAAGTGTATTCTTGTCCGTTCTTCGGGACGTTGATAGTTATTAGCACCTAAGTCACGGTACACTAAATCCGCTAATCATATGCATTTGAGTTGAATCTAAAACTTGTAGAAATCCTAGGTTAACAATTGCCGAAACCGGGTGTGATTCCTTTTTCTTATTATTGTTCTAGTAACCAATTTTATTGTAATCGTTAATTATTAGTTGTTAATCAATTTTTTCAATTCACTTAGTCTAAACTCACATCTCTCAAATAAACAAAAACATAAAGATATTCTAGTAAGCTTCATAAATCGTGACATTTGTTTTAATTCAATCGAATCCACACACAAACCACATACTCTTCGTGGTTCGACCCCTTGCTACCACTAACACATAGTTAAGGGTAAATTAGGCTTATAAATATTATCTTTGACCGGAGCGCGACAATCCGATCAATTATGCCTTAAGAGAGAATAAGCCAGCGGACCTTACTACTCAAAGCACTATTGCTGAGAAGTTTACTCATGAAAAGTGGACTATGTGTAACCGCATGTCTCTAATGTTTATGAAGCAGTCCATCAGCAATGCAATCAGAGGAGCTATTCCTGATTCTGAAGATGCTAAAACCTACTTGGCTTCTGTGGAGGCGCAGTTCAAGGGGACGTCTAAAGCACACGCTAGTACCCTTATTCTCAAGCTGGTGACAACTAAGTATGATGGGAGGAGCGGCATTCGCGAGCACATCATGATGATGAATGACATGGCCAATAAGCTGAAGGGGCTGGAAATGGAAATCAGTGATGGTTTTCTCATTCATTTCATCATTACTTCGCTTCCTTTGTCCTTTGAAGCGTTCAAGATCAATTACAACACTCAGAAGGAAAAATGGACGATGAGTGAGCTGGTCGCTATGTGCGTACAGGAGGAAGAGCGTATGAGGATGGATCGCACTACTAATGTTGCTAACTTCACCACCTCCAACACTAAGAAAAGGAAGAACAATCATCAGAGGAAGGATGCTTCAAAAGTCCAAAGGCCCAATCCTAATACAAGTGCACCTTCCAGCTCTAAGAACTCCTTAGGTAGAATCCACTGCAAGTTCTGTAAAAAGACAGGACACATGCAGAAGGAATGCCCTGATTTTAAGGAGTGGCTGGCTAAGAAAGGTAACGATTATTTTATGATACTTGAGTCCTATAATTTAAGTGTTCCTGCTAATTCTTGGTGGTTTGATTCTGGTTCTATGGTTCATGTTACGAATTCAACTTAGGGATTCCTTACAATCCGGAAGCTGGAAAGAAACCAAAGAACGCTTAAGGTTGTGGATGATCGAGAATTAGAAGTGAAGGCCATTGGAACATTACAGTTATTTATGAAAACTGGTTTATGTATTAAACTTTATGATACCTTATATGTTCCTGAGGTAACTCGGAACCTTGTATCAGGACCAAAGTTAGACATGGACGGTTTTATTGTTTCCCATGGTCATCGCAAACTCTCTATCCTCTATTATTCTGTTCTTTATGGTACTGGTATTCTGGATGGTGGTCTCTATAGATTAGAACTAGATTATAATTTTTCCTAATCTTTGTTGTCATATAACATTAATGAATCACTCACAAAAATGAAAGAGAAACGAGACTTAGAGACTTCATCCATGTTGTGGCATCAGCGTTTAGGCCACATCTCAAAAGAACGATTAAATCGTCTCGTAAAGGATGAAGTCTTACCTCCTCTCGATTTCTCTGATTTTGGAACATGTATCAAATGTCTTAAAGGTAAAATGACATTAGCGAATAAGAAAGGTGCCACTAGGAGTTCTAATTTATTAGAACTCATTCACACTGACATTAGTGGTCCCTACCAAATCGCTGGCATAACAGGACATACTTCATTTATCACGTTCATTGACGATTATTCTCGTTACATGTACTTGTATCTTATTAAGGAAAAGTCTGAATCTCTTACAACTTTTAAAGATTATAAGGCTGAAGTTGAAAAGCAATTAGATCGTTAGATTAAAGTTGTGAGATCAGATAGAGACGGTGAATCTTATCGAAGACATACTGATATGGGTCAAGCTCCTGGTCTATTTTATGAGTTTTGTAAGGGCGGGGATTATGAACCAATACACCATGCCTGGTACACCTCAGCAGAACGGAGTCGCTGAAAGAAGAAACCGTACCCTTATGAACATGGTGCACAGTATGTTAGCCAACACTAATTTACCATTATTCCTCTGGACTGAAGCGTTAAAAGCAGTTGTTCATATACTCAATAGAGTTCCTTCTAAGTCTGTCCCTAAAACTCCTTATGAAGTTTGGACAGGAAGGAAACCGAGTCTTAAATATATGAAAGTATGGGGCTGCATCGTTGAAGCAAAACTTTACAATCCTTTCCTAAGGAAACTTGACCCTAAGACAGTTACGTGTTTCTTTATAGGGTATCCTGAGAACTCAAAGGGTTATCGTTTCTATTGTCCTTCCCATGTCATCCGTATTGTTGAAACCAAGCGTGCTGTGTTCCTGGAGGATTTCAAGGTCAGTGGGAGCAGTACCAACCCTTATGAAGAATTGCAAGAAGTACAAGATGCGGGGGGGAGAGACTCGTCGCTTGCCATTACTCCGATTACTCCTCTTGTACCCAATGCAACTACTGTACCAACTCCACATTTACCTCCACAATCAGAACCCATTATACCTCATGACGAAGGCACATCAAACGCTCAAAACCAAGACAACGCTGAACCCGATAATCCACTCAGGAGGTCATCTAGGCAAAGAAGGCCTACTAATTGGGATGATTATGTTACCTACCTAACTGAAATGGATCCCGGAAAGCTCAATGATCCTATCTCTTACAATGAAGCCATAAGCAGTGACCAGTCTTCTGAATTGAATAAAGCGATGATTGATGAGCTTGAATCCATGAAGAAAAATGACGTTTGGGATTTTGTAGAATTACCCAACGGTGTCAAACCCGTAGGATGTAAATGGGTGTTCAAAACAAAACTGGATCCGAATGGGAACGTTGAACGCTACAAAGCAAGATTGGTTGCAAAGGGCTACACTCAGTAAGAGGGAATTGATTATCAAGAGATGTTTTCACCTGTCTCTCGTAAAGATTCATTAAGGATCGTCATGGCCCTAGTAGCTCATTTTGATTTAGAGTTGCATCAGATGGACGTTAAAACCGCTTTCCTTAACGGAGACTTGGACAAAGATGTTTACATGAAACAACCTGAAGGCTTTAAACCTGAAGGTCAAGAGCATCTAGTCTATAAGTTGAAGAAATCCATTTATGGGTTAAAACAAGCATCACGTCAGTGGTACCTCAAGTTTGATTAAGTCATGAAGAAGCAAGGTTTTATGAAGAATCAAGTGGATTAATGCACCTACCTCAAGATGAGTGGGAGCAACTTTACTATACTTGTCCTTTACGTAGATGATATTCTATTGGCAAGTAATAGTTTAGACATGTTGCATGAGTCGAAGCGGTTACTCTCGCATAACTTCGACATAAAGGATCTCGGAGATGCATCTTACGTCATTGGCATCAAAATTCACCGAGATAGACACAAAGGGATCTTAGGATTGTCCCAAAAGGCTTACATAGATCGTGTCCTTACACGTTACAACTTGCAATAGTGCAAATCCTTCGTCGCTCCAGTAGTTAAAGGAGATGTTTTTGGTTCATTCCAGTGTCCGACAACAGAGGTTGAGAATGAGCAAATGAGCCAGATACCTTACGCGTCAGTAGTCAGGAGCTTTATGTATGCTCAAGTCTGTACTCGCCCAAATATCGCTTATATTGCTGGAATGCTAGGCCGTTATCAGACTAATCCTGGCCTAGATCACTGGAAAGCAGCTAAGAAGGTACTTCGATATCTGGAAGGGACGAAAGACTATAAACTGACTTATAGAAGAAGTGATCATTTAGAAGTGGTGGGCTATTCTGATTCTGACTTTGCCAAATGCAAAGATGACAAGAAATCCACTTCGGGCTATATCTTTATGTTAGCAGGCGGCCCTATCTCATGGAAGAGTCATAAACAACAATTGACCACAACTTCCACTATGATGGCAGAGTACATTGTTGTTTATAATGCAACCTGTCATGGAATGTTGCTTAGAAATTTGATCACTGGACTCAAAATCGTTAATTCCATTTCTAGACCATTGAAGCTTTATTGTGATAATTCAGCTGTCGTTAGTTTCTCGAACAGTAACAGTTCAACTGGAGCTGGTTTATATCTCGATACAAAATATATGTTCGTACGTGAATGAGTTGAGGAAAATAATCTTTGTATCGAGTATATTAGTACTAAAGATATGCTTGCGGATCCGATGACTAAAGGTCTCCCTCCTAAGGTTTATGAAGAACATGTTCGGAATATGGGATTTAGTAAAGACCTTGTTTAGCATATTGTACTAGCTTATGTTTTATGATTAATGAAATTTCCTCAGTTTGATTTTGTATGTCTCTTAGAATATGTTCAACCGGTATAGTGGCATATAGACAAATAAAGTTACAAATCAAACAAAGGGCTTATGCGTATTTTGATCATGAAGATTAGGTTTTAAATTAAGTCTATAGTATGACTAATGGGGGTCCTAAGTCGCATAATGATTCAACGGCTGTATTTCTCTTCTATAGTACTTGTTTAAGGCTAAAATGAGTGTTAACTACTGATCAGACTTATCTAATACTCATAGTAAATGATTACTTGGCTAAGTGAGAGAATGTAAGATTAAATATATTATGTTTAATATTTAATCTAGTAGCCATTATAATCATTTACATAATATAGATCAAAATATATAATAACCTATTAAATAATTAGTTGGTAATTGTTGATGGACCATATTACCCTTATTAACTAATTAGGTTTCCACCTGGGTGCTTATATAAGGAGACTAATGTAGAGGTTAAAGGGTTACACAGTTACACACTCAGACATACCCTATAATCATAACATCATCATCATCGACCTCTTCTCCATAACCGAATCCCCTATTCGGTTCTCATCATCACCATCATCAGTTAGCACCCTAAGAAGGAACCAGATCACACTGGCAATTATGTCGAACTCGATGGCATCATCTATCACTGGATTCTCCACTGCACTGTCTGCTGTAACAGGTATGTTTTCATGTTTTCCATTATGTTTAAACAGAACTGATCCAACAGTGTGGTGTGCGATGAAAGTGGTTGTCGTGGTTGGCTATGGTGATGGTGGTGGTTGGTTATGGTGGGCTAGGGTATTACGATGAAGATGATGAAGAGGGCGTATGGTGAAAGTAGCATGGAGTTTCTATGTTTTTTTCTTTGGTATCGAGTTGCAATGGGAAAACAGAAGCTTACATATAATATGTATTAGTATTTATATTGGTGTTTTTGGAGTTGATGATAATGTATATGCATGGCCTTTCACGCATGATGCAATTTAGTTTGGGTGTTACTGTTGTGAGTGATTAATATGTTGCATAAAATTTGGAATGAGAACATGCATGTAGAAAGTGTATGGTGTGGATGAGTAAAGTATTCTTGTTTGGGATAATTAAAACTAGAGTTTTGCATGTTAACGGTGGTGCATGGATTCATGCTAAATTAGTTAGGGTAAGATAATATTAAAATAGATTGTCACACCCCCAAAATCCACACGCAGACTATCACCGCCTGGAGGCGTGACTGACCAGGATCAAGCCACCAATCATATTGAACAAACATGTAAGTAGTTTAAAAAATCAATCACAATACAATTGGTGTCTAAACAAAACATAGTTTAAGTTGCAATCGGAAGCATAATGTTTAAAACCAAGTCATAAGTTAAACGTTTCAAATGTTTAGCATGGCACACAGCTGTCCATGTCCCACAACGAGTCTTCCCACTCCGATGCAAGCTCCATAGACACCTAACGACCTGCAAGGCATGTAACAGAGAGTCAACAACAAAGTTGAGCAAGGTCACACTTGATTGTTCAGTTATTGAGTTCCTTTCAGAAATCGTAAGTTTGTTTCAGAATCACAGTTGATTGTTCAGTTATTGAACTCAGTGCTTGAGGACCTTAACGTCCCGGTCCGTGATTTCAAATGGTTCCTCGACGAATCGCAACTGATCGTCGATAGTGAGGTCCTTCAAAGGAACTATGAGGGTCTCATCTGACAGACACTTCTTCAGATTTGACAAGTGAAAAACGTTGTGAACTGCACTGAGTTCTGCGGGCAGGTTTAGTTTGTAGGCCACTTTGCCTATTTTCTCTATGATTCCGAACGGTCCGACGTATCGTGGATTGAGTTTGCCCCTTTTTCCAAAGCGAACCACACCCTTCCAGGGTGAGACTTTGAGTAGCACTCGATCCCCAACTTGGAACTCGAGTGGTTTCCGGCGCTTGTCAGCGTAGTTTTTCTGACTGTCACGAGCTGCCGCCATTCGTTGTCGTATCTGAGCAATCCTTTCTGTAGTATCAACTACGAGTTCTGGGCCAGTGATTTGGCTGTCGCCAACTTCTGCCCAGCAAAGAGGTGATCGGCACTTACGCCCGTACAGTGCCTCAAATGGAGCGGCTTGAATGCTAGTGTGGTAACGGTTATTATACGAAAACTCCACTAGAGGGAGATGTTTTTCCCAGCCGTTGCCAAAATCGATTACATATGCATGAAGCATGTCTTCAAGAGTTTGGATGGTGCGTTCAGACTGCCCATCCGTTTGCGGGTGATAAGCTGTGCTCATATCTAATCGAGAGCCAAAAGATTTGTGCATCGCTTGCCACAGTTTTGAAGTAAAACGTGCATCACAATCAGAGATAATAGAGGTCGGCACTCCGTGCCTTGAAACCACTTCCTTTAAATAAACGTCTGCTAGAGTGGAGAACTTATCCATTTCCTTGATAGCCAAAAAGTGTGCAGACTTTGTGAGTCGATCCATGATCACCCAAATAGTATCATTTCCACGTTGAGATCTAGGCAGGCCAGTAACGAAATCCATGGAAATTTGCTCCCATTTCCATTGTGGTATTTCTGGTTGTTGGAGTAGGCCCGATGGTTTCTGATATTCAGTCTTGACTCTTGCACAGGTCAAACATTTGCTAACGTAGGTTGCTATGTGGGCTTTCATACTAGGCCACCAGTACGTAGTCTTCAAGTCATGGTACATCTTATCCGAACCAGGATGTACTGAATAACGAGACTTATGTGCTTCATCCATTACAAGTTCTCGTAAATTGCCATAGAGTGGGACCCAGATGCGTCCTGTTACGTAGTAGACGCCATCTTCCTTTTGTTCTAACCGTTGCCTTGAGCCGCGTAGGGCTTCAGCCCTGATGTTTTCTGGTTTCAATGCTTCTGCCTGAGCATCTCGTATTTGGGAAGGAAGACTAGATTGAATGGTAAGTTCTAATGCTCGCACGTGCTTAGGTGTAGGATCCTTTCGATTGAGGGTGTCGGCCACAACATTGGCTTTGCCCGGATGGTATTTGATTGCGCATTCATAGTCATTCAATAGCTCGACCCATCGTCGTTGTCGCATGTTCAACTCCTTTTGCTTGAAGATATGCTCGAGACTCCTGTGATCGGTGTAGATGGTGCACTTGGTACCATACAGGTAATGTCTCCATATCTTGAGCGCGAAAACAACAGCTCCCAGCTCCAGGTCGTGTGTAGTGTAATTTCTTTCGTGAATCTTAAGTTGGCGTGATGCGTATGTTATGACTTTATCCCGTTGCATCAAAACACAACCAAGACCTTGAATTGACGCGTCACAATAAACCACGAAATCGTCTGTGCCTTCAGGCAATGAAAGAATCGGTGCGCTACAAAGTCTGTCTTTTAAGTGCTGAAATGCAGATTCTTGTGTATTACCCCAACGATAGGTAATGCCTTTCTGAGTTAGTGAGGTGAGGGGTTGTGCAATTTTGGAGAAGTCCTTGATGAACCTTCTATAGTAGCCCGCCAAACCCAAGAATTGGCATATTTCTGTTGGTGTACGGGGTGCAGGCCAGTTCTTGATCGAGTCTACCTTGGATGGATCAACATGAATCCCATCCTTGTTTACCACGTGGCCTAGAAAGTGGACTTCACGAAGCCAAAAGTCGCATTTCGAAAACTTGGCATACAACTGTTCTGTTCGAAGGAGTTCTAAAATAAGCCTTAGATGATGCTCGTGTTCCTCCTGACTCTTAGAATAGATCAGGATGTCGTCGATGAATACAATAACAAACTTATCCAAGTAAGGCTTGCACACTCTGTTCATAAGATCCATGAAGACTGCAGGTGCGTTAGTCAATCCAAAAGGCATTACCAGAAACTCGTAATGTCCATACCGAGTCCTGAATGCTGTCTTAGAGATATCCTCGTCTCGAACTCTCAATTGATGGTAACCTGACCTCAGGTCAATCTTCGAGTAATAGCTCGACCCTTGCAGCTGATCGAACAAGTCATCGATGCGTGGAAGAGGATAACGATTCTTCACGGTCACCTTGTTGAGTTCACGGTAATCGATACACATCCTGAAGGTACCGTCTTTCTTCTTCACAAATAATACTAGAGCTCCCCAGGGCGAAGAGCTAGGACGAATGAAACCCTTATCCAAGAGTTCTTGCAATTGTTTGGACAGTTCTTCCAGTTCGGTTGGAGCTAAGCGATAAGGTGCTCGAGCTATGAGCGCTGCTCCAGGAACTAGCTCGATCTGGAATTCGACCTGGCGATGAGGCGGTAGCCCAGGTAAATCTTCAAGAAACACCTGAGGAAAGTCGTGTGCAACCAGAATATCCTCGATTTTCTTCTCTTTCATTGATGCGTCAGTAACGACTGCTAAGATAGCAGTGTGGCCCTTTCGCAAACACTTATGGGCCTTTAGGAAGGAGATGATGCCCACAACAGCACCACTCTTGTCGCCTTGAATCACGAGAGGTTCCTTGCCATAACGGGGAATGCGAACAATCTTTTCCTTGCACAGGATCTCTGATTGCTATTGGGATAACCAATCCATCCCAATGACGATGTCGAAACTACCCAGAACTATAGGAATAAGATTAATGGAGAAAGTCTGACCCACTAAAATGAGATCACAACCCTTAATTATATGCGTGGCCTCTAGGCTTTTACCATTTGCTAACTCTACTATGTGCTTGGTGTTTATAAGTGTTGGTGTGCGCTTGAGCATTTGACTAACTTTTAGAGACACATAACTGGTATCGGCACCCGAATCAAATAAAACAGTAACATAAAAGTCGTCGAGAAGGAACTTAACCATCACCACGTTAGGATCATTTCTTGCGTCACCCTGACCGAGCACAAAAACGCGTCCCCTGGCACCATTGCCGTCATTGTTTCCACCATTGTTGCCCCCATTATTGTTCTCGTTTCCTTGGTTATTGTTGTTGTTCTGATTCTGATTTAACTGTGGGCAGTGTCTCTTGAAGTGACCTTCAGCGCCACACTGATAGCATCCCCTTGTTGCCTTGTTGCTGTTGCTGATTCTGCGGTGCTTGCTGTTGCTGCTGACAATTCTGATTTGCAGGCCGTGAGCTCCTGCAATCCTTGGCTTCATGACCCATCTTGAGACACCTCTGACAGCGTCCCTTGTTGCACTGACCACTGTGGTGCCTGTTGCATTTGTTGCACTTTGGGTGGTTTCCTCGATATCCACCCTGCCCTTGACTACCAGAAGATTGCTGACCAGGACTCTGGTAGTCATCAGTCTTTCGCTGCTGTGCCTGGGACTGAACTGTGGTCGAACCCTTGCTGGAGGCTCCATCCTATTTCCGTTTGTTGTCACTGGGAATAGCAGAAGTAGTAATAGTGGTAGTAGCACCGATACGCTTAGGCAGCTTGTTCTGTTCCACTGCCTGGTCTGTGAGACGATGAGCAAGACGAGTAACATCCTGGATGGTAGCAAGGTTAGCAGCAGTCACATGGCTTTGAATCTCTGGTACTAAGCCTTTAAGGTACAGTTCGATACGCTTGATGGGAGGATCCACCATAGTTGGACATAACACTGCCAGTTCATTTGATCGCTTCGTATACGCCTCTATCTCTGACCCCGTCATCTTCAGGTTAAAGAACTCCACTTCTAGCTTGTAGATGTCATCACGATTATAGTATTCTCCCTTGATCAGCTCCTTGAAGTCGTTCCATGGGGTGGCATTAGCAGCTGCCAGCCCTAACATTTGAACCTGAGCGTTCCACCACATGAGCGCTATGCCCTCTAGAGTACCAGTAGCATACTTCACCCTACGAGCCTCAGGGCATGCACACATCTCGAAAACAGACTCGAGCTTCTCAAACCAATGGAGGAGGCCTACAGTTCCTTCAGTGCCGTTGAAAGTAGTAGGTCGGCAATCCATAAAGGTTTTGAAGGTACACACAGGAGGCTGAGCGTGTTGACCTCCTGCCTGGTCAGCTGCGAGTGCTGCAGTAACTTGTTCAGTGATCAAAGTCGCCAACTGGGCTTGAGTTAGGTTAACGCGTCCACTCATGATCGTCATATCAAAGGAAACATAACTGAGAGAGGTTCGCGAAAGTGCGATGACAGAAGAGAGTAAGCACACGTGTTTTCAAACAATAGTTGTTACGTTCATCTAAGCATACCATAAGTAAAGTTCTACGTAATCTAGCAAGTAGGCAATATAAACATAAACCATATCACCTATAGTGTTGAGCCTTGCACGTGGAGTGAAGCGTCGTTGTGGATCGTTGAGCACTGTACAGGTTATAGTCTGGTTTTACCAAAAAGCTTTTCCCCTTTTCAAAACCAAGTTCACTATAACCAATGGCTCTGATACCAATCTGTCACACCCCCAAAATCTACACGCGGAGTATCACCGCCTGGAGGCGTGACTGACCAGGATCAAGCCACCAATCATATTGAACAAACATGTAAGTAGTTTATAAAATCCATCACAATACAATTGGTGTCTAAACAAAACATAGTTTAAGTTGCAACCGGAAGCATAATGTTTAAAACCAAGTCATAAGTTAAACGTTTCAAATGTTTAGCATGGCACACAGCTGTCCATGTCCCACAACGACTCTTCCCACTCCGATGCAAGCTCCATAGATACCTAACGACCTGCAAGGCATGTAACAGAGAGTCAACAACAAAGTTGAGCAACTTCACAGTTGATTGTTCAGTTATTGAGTTCGTTTCAAAAATCGTAAGTTTGTTTCAGAATCATGTGTTACCCAGTATCCTTGTTTCCCAAACCTTCACGATCTATAGTGGGGGCTTCCCATGTTGTATATTACTAGACTAGTTGTATCTACAGGTGTCCTTCCCAATCCGAGGACAGTGATAAGTATGAGTTTACGTAGGTTTTACGTAAGTGCCCTTCCCAATCCGAGGACAGTGATAAGTATGAGTTTACGTAGGTTTTACGTAAGTGCCCTTCCCAATCCGATGACAGTGGTACGTAGCGAGTACGTAGATTTAGCGCTGGCGTCCTTCCCAATCCGAGGACGGTAGTACGTAGGTTTTACGTAAGTTTAGTGCTGGTGTCCTTTCCCGATCCGAGGACAGTAGTACGTAGTCTAGTAGTGTTGAAAGTATGAATAGTTATTCAATCCCATTCCCAACCCACCGGGAATCCCATGCGTTAGGAGTGTGAACTCACCTTGGTTTGCTCGGAATGTTAAACTATGTGCTCACAAATAATCAGTCAAGGCCTATAGTATGCACGTATACAAAAATCAGTTTTTGTTTGTAAGGTTTCACATGCAATCAATATCACTGGGTGTATTTGGTTGTCATCATCATGTAACACATAAACAGTTAGACAAACCATACATGGTTCCAAGTTACATGCAAGTTCCTTAACTAAGTTATCCTGCTTAATAGAGTTAGCATAAATAACTCAACAGAATTAACATGCTTAACAAAGTTAACAAGCTATTAGAGTTGATAAGTTAACAGAATCATTAATATTACTGTGCCTGATAACCTACTCGACGAAACTCCCCCCTGTTTCGTCATGGTCCAATATCGACGAAACTCACCCGTTTCATCGTGATTCCTATCGACAAAACTCTTATGTTTCGTCGACATGTGTTTCGTCGGAAAATATCATTTACGTCGTGACCGCAGTTACACATAGAAACCCTAAATCACCGATCATCATCATACAGCCATCATACCGAAATCATTATTCATACAGAAATCATCATCCAATCATCATGATATCCAATCATCATCCAAATCATATTACAACAACCAACATCTAGCATGAACCCTAAATCACTAGACAGCCATATGCAACCTAGATCACGACATATGTGGATCCGATGATCGTATTCAATTAACGCAACACCACTGATAACATACCAAGTCAACATCAACCAATACATCAACCCCATAAATCGATTAATTGTCATAAGCCAACCCTACTCTACATCTGACTAATAATCAACAATCATACAAGTCATGCATTCACAGATCATCATGATATTCATCAACAATTCATAAACAAATAGGCATTAACAATAACTAACCAGTCCGAGAGATGATTTAACAATTATAGGCGGTGATCGAACTTCAAAGAATGAGTGTGGCCGTCGGGTTTCAAGAATGTGTCTAGGGTTTGTAGACTGATACTAATGAGTTTATACGTAACCCTAAGTTAATATATACCCGCCCACAAGCATTGGGCCCTTACTGGGCTTTGATGGAACCTGGGCCGGCGAAACACCTGTTTCGTCGAGGTGTGTGTGACGAAATGTAACACCCGTGTCACTCCAACCATCAGACAAATGCCAAACCAATGAAATATAGTATTTCATACTTGGGATTTGTAAAAATATGTGTATCGTTTACACATATCAATTCTTGTTCGATTTCAAGCTTTAAATCGCTTTCTGGAGGGTTATACGCGCTCTGATGTGTAGATATAACCAGTTTAATCCAACGAACACTCCGGAATAGTGAAATAGGCTTAACATACCTTAAATAACCTATACATAACTTAGATATAAGTTTTGGAAGGTTTGGTGTGGTGAAATCAAAGTTTAATCGCTTACAGGGACTAAAGTTGTCAAACTGCGAAAGTATGCCAATTTGAACTGTAACAGACATTCCGGAACATGACCATAAGTTAAACACACCTTAAATATCCTTTATATAGCTTAGAAATAGGCTTTGAGGGGTTCGGTGTGCTAAAATAAACTTTTGGGTCATTCAGGGACTAAAAGTGTCAAAAAGTGCACAAGTTTGCATTTTCGCACATAACTTACGTTCTGAATACATCCGGACACCCAAAAATTTATGTAAGCATGACTACATTATATTTTAGTGTTCTCCATAAGAGAAATCCATTCGTTACGTCATTTGGATCGTTTTTCGCGCTTATGCGCATTCCGTCGTAATTAAGCGAACATCGCGTTCGTACGACCAAACGAACCATCACCCGGCATATTTTTGAACAAGTTTCGTTTCCACAATGTTTAGGCAACATTTTAGGGCCTTAAAGTTGGCTTTACGGGCCTTAGAAGTGTCGGAAAAGGCCTTAAACACGTGCAGGGACTGAAACTGTCATTTCTGAAACAAGTTTGCTGATCAGACAGGCCAAAGCGGCCCGCATTGTGTTTGGAACATCCTGAAGCGGGCCGCATTCGGGTATCAGACCAGATTAAATGGTTTTAACAGCTGGTTGCAGCTGTTTTGCACTTCCAAAACCCCTCCCACATGTCAAATCCCTATGGTGTGTGCATTTTGAGGCACCATAACATTTGGACAAGTGTACGGCCTTGATCGTTTCCCCTTTTCCAAGAAATGATCTTAACGGTTACCCGAATACTATAAATACCCCAACACCCCAATGCAAAACTTACAAGAATTCTGATTTTGAGAGCTCTAAGTTGAAACCATTGTTTCATACCTGAGTTCTTGAAGTCGGGATTAGCATTCGGGGACCCTGGGTAAGTATTCTTTCGTTCTTTTCCTTATTTTACTGCTTTTCAAGTCAGAAAGTCAAACTTTGTTTGACTTTCAGCGTTGACCAGTAATGGTCAATGCGAAGTTCGTTTGAACTTCGCAACGTGAGTGTAATCACGTTGGTCATAGTCCCTTGGGACTATGCCCACTGATTACCACGTTGTCTAGAGTCGTAGGGTAGGCGATCTAATGAATCGCCTATACCTTCGAACTCGACCCATTTGGTCGATCATTAGGATCCGACCAAATACATTAGGTGACCATAGTAGGTAGGGAATAACCTTCCGAGGTTATACCCTATGGTCACATCGTTTAAGTAGTTGTATGATAGGTAGTTTATATGCCTTAGGTAAATTACCAGAATACCCTTTTCATGTATAATTGGTAATTAAGCATATGTAACCTAAACCTTTGTCACATAACTGATTATGTAACATGATTAGGCATATAACACTTGTCATAGGGCTAGTTAGGCGGTCCAAACGCGTTTCACGCGAACGACGCGTTAAAGTAGCATAAGCTACCTAAACGGGTCGTAATGGGTCGATAAGACTTAGGTTAAGTTTCATTTAGTATGTAGGCTTTGTTAAACCATATCACATGAGTTCCTACACTCATTTGGTTTACAAACCCTCATGCTACCCAGTCTTCCGATTTAGGTCCGGTTTATTAATGTAGTTACCTATATTAGGTGCCGTTTGATATTCCGCGATCTCTAGCATTGCTTGGTGGTTATCCTAGGACTTCTGAGCAATCTCAAGTGAGTACATAGACCCCTCTTTTACTGTTTTCCAAACTATTTTGGGGTGGAACACATGTGCCTACTTGTTACTTTCGTGCTTTCCTGTTTTCATATCATATACTGGTTATGTTCATTAGTACACTATTAGTACATTGATTTACATGACTTTTCTGCTTTGTATGTTAACTTAGCATACTTAGTACATCGTTTTACATTACATTTCTGTTGCATATGTTTACTCAGCATATGGACACATTATCCCAGTTCACATGCTATGTATGTCTGTTGTTGCATACTTAGTACAGATATTTCAGTTCACATGCTATGTATGTCTGTTGTTGCATACTTAGTACAGATATTTCAGTTCACATGCTATGTATGTCTGTTGTTGCATACTTAGTACAGATATTTCAGTTTACATGTTATGTATGTATGTTGTTGCATACTTAGTACACTTATTATTCATTACATGCTTACATTTTGGCAATTGGTTTAAACATAGACATTGTACATTGTTGGTTTGGTTTGAGTAAGTGATTAAGTAACGAGGCGTGTGTAATATGATACAAGCATGGTGGATACGCCGCTGGTACTTCCTATATATAAGTGTTTGTATTGTATTACATATTGTAGCGTTATTTGAATCATTTCAGGTTGAGACATAGAACATTTTATACAAATAACATATTTTTCACAAGACATTGATTTACAAACAACTTATCTAATACAAACTCATTTTACATGGTTATTCATTTAACCATACATTATACATTATTTATACATATCATCTGATCTTATCGATTTTCAAATGATTTACAAAACAAAGCAAATAACAAGGTTCATGACTAAACATTTTCTCAAACATAAGTCATGAAACCTATTTTCACAAAACCTATGTATCTCACCGGCATTTTTATGCTGACGTACCTATTTTCACATGTGTTTTTCAGGAGCTGTTGCATAAGATGATCAAGATACACTTAGACAGACTTGGGCTTTAGTGACAATAAAAGATGCAAGACTAGTTAATTATGTTGTATTTCGTTGTTTGTTAAGACATTGTAACACTTTTAATCAATAAAACGAAACTTCAATTGCCATGGATTGAAACAATTAATTCTGTTACAACACTCCCCGACGTTTCCGCCACGTTTTGTATGTTCTACGTGGTCGGGGTGTGACAGAAAAGATGGTATCAGAGCCAATGGTTATAGGGAATTAGGTTATTAGTAATGCTTTGACCTAGTCTATAACCTTCTTAGGACCCTAACGCGAGTTTATTTGCGTTTAGTCATAAAACAATACCGTCACCTATCCTTAGGCGACTACCACAACAAGAACATAAATTTCAAAACCGCTTTGAAAACTAATCATCTGTTCAAGGATGATTTATTACAAGGTTTTGAACCCTCTATTGTAAGGTTTTGAACTCTCTGTTATATGGTTTTGAACCCCTTTGAATTTTCAAAATCTCGTCAAGGTTTTAGGTTTTTAATAATGTGAACACGTGCAAACTGGAAGGGTGAATGCCTGTATTCTGGGTTTTCTGTCTAGGCAAGCGCTTCGTATACATCTCATCAGACGCGAGACCAGTTGTGCTTACCTGGGAATTCTTGGGATGAGCGTTCACTTATAGGCAAGCATGTCTTCGCGATACATTATATTGACCCATTTACTTTGATTAGTCACTGTCTCATTTGTTTGCCTTTGGTAACAAACAAATGGTCACAATCTTCATGCGTTGTCATTTTCTCTCGACTATCTTTCCCTTGTTTCCCCCCATGCCTTCTATTTTCTTCATGGTGCCTCTTCATCGCAACAACAATGTCCGAACCAGGTGCTGCAATTACCCAGCGAATAGGCGTCGTACTCCAGAGGACCGTTGACTTAGCTATCACCATGACTCACCTCAGGGATGAAGCCGTAAGGGAACTGCTCCTTGGTGCAATCAATGCAACTGTCATCATCCAAACCAAATACCCTGTTTCAAATGTACCCACGGTGGACGATGGAGACATTTGGTTAACATGTGCCACTTTGCAATCCAAAGCAAAGCTGTTACAAATCCTGCTGCTGCTCAACCTTCAAACTCTGCTTCATATGTTGCTTGGCATATCTGGCGCCTCAACCTCATGAACTTTCTACCTTGTGTATCGAATTAAGCACGCCTAGTGCAAGGTGTCGGAACACCTCCCGTTACACAAACTCCAAAAATCCATGTAGGATCTTTCTATCCTCATAATTAGATCCTTGTGGATGGGTATCATTCATCGGAGTCCTTAATTGAATTCTTTGTATGATTCAATACGTACATCACAATTCAATAAGGACAAAGCCGAATTCCTATTAAGATTTTCCTATCTTCATAGATAGATTCTCGAAATGATTAAAGTGCCAAATGAAATCCACGAATTGGATTCCTGGTGTGCTTTAAGTATCCGCGTCCAAAGATAACAAATTTATAAACAAGTCAAACAACTATGTGATTATGTGCTTATGTGTTTCCTTTTATGTTTTTGTGTGATCCAAGTTTTGTCATCCAAATCCTCATAGAATCTTCCATATCTTCGTATAAGGGATTCATAGTAGGATATCCAAAGGTACTATATTAAATCCTCAATGGGCTTCTACGTTGTAGTTAAGTCCCTTGGATTTTATTGTACTATTCTATAATTAGACCCCTTGAGAGGTCTAGTTAAACAGATTGATCCAAAAATCTGGTTAAGTATATCAAATGATGATATAGCTAAAAGGACTCCTTGGAGGTCTAATTAAAAAGATCATGTGTTGATCTGATTAAAAGGACCCTATGGTAGTCTAGTCACACTCATCACAGGTTTGATATTTTCTTCCCCTACACATCATGAAATGCACTGTGCGGACTGTGCAAGGAATTACGTAATTATGGACGCGTACATAATTATGGAAATTCAGTGCACAGAGACCACAGCGAATTTTGTCATGTATTCCGTTCATTTTTGTTTCTGAAGATGTAAAATGACTCATTCGGTTCATTTTTGTTTCTGAAGATGTAAAATGACTATTCCGTTCATTTTTGTTTCTGAAGATGTAAAATGACCATTCCGTTCATTTTTGTTTCTGAAGATGTAAAATGACTCATTCGGTTCATTTTTGTTTCTGAAGATGTAAAATGACTATTCCGTTCATTTTTGTTTCTGAAGATGTAAAATGACTCATTCGGTTCATTTTTGTTTCTGAAGATGTAAAATGACTATTCCGTTCATTTTTGTTTCTGAAGATGTAAAATGACTCATTCGGTTCATTTTTGTTTCTGAAGATGTAAAATGACTATTCCGTTCATTTTTGTTCCTGAAGATGTAAAATGACTCATTCGGTTCATTTTTGTTTCTGAAGATTTAAAATGACTCATTCGGTTCATTTTTGTTTCTGAAGATGTAAAATGACTATTCCGTTCATTTTTGTTCCTGAAGATGTAAAATGACTCATTCGGTTCATTTTTGTTTCTGAAGATTTAAAATGACTCATTCGGTTCATTTTTGTTTCTGAAGATGTAAAATGACTATTCCGTTCATTTTTGTTTCTGAAGATGTAAAATGACTCATTCGGTTCATTTTTGTTTCTGAAGATGTAAAATGACTATTCCATTCATTTTTGTTTCTGAAGATGTAAAATGACTCATTCGGTTCATTTTTGTTTCTGAAGATGTAAAATGACTCATTCGGTTCATTTTTGTTTCTGAAGATATAAAATGACTATTCCGTTCATTTTTGTTTCTGAAGATGTAAAATGACTCATTCGGTTCATTTTTGTTTCTGAAGATGTAAAATGACTATTCCATTCATTTTTGTTTCTGAAGATGTAAAATGACTCATTCGGTTCATTTTTGTTTCTGAAGATGTAAAATGACTCATTCGGTTCATTTTTGTTTCTGAAGATGTAAAATGACTCATTCGGTTCATTTTTGTTTCTGAAGATGTAAAATGACTATTCCGTTCATTTTTGTTTCTAAAGAATGCCTGTTGAAAACAACTCCGTTCATTTTTCAATTCTGAAGAATGTCCGTTAAGGAGAAATAACAGGATTATGCCTTTCATATCTCTGGTGGTTATTTGACACAAAGCCACAGTTAGACTCCTACGAATTTATTTCGGGACGAAATTTCCTAAAGTAGGGGAGACTGTAACACCCGTGTCACTCCAACCATCAGACAAATGCCAAACCAATGAAATATAGTATTTCATACTTGGGATTTGTAAAAATATGTGTATCGTTTACACATATCAATTCTTGTTCGATTTCAAGCTTTAAATCGCTTTCTGGAGGGTTATACGCGCTCTGATGTGTAGATATAACCAGTTTAATCCAACGAACACTCCGGAATAGTGAAATAGGCTTAACATACCTTAAATAACCTATACATAACTTAGATATAAGTTTTGGAAGGTTTGGTGTGGTGAAATCAAAGTTTAATCGCTTACAGGGACTAAAGTTGTCAAACTGCGAAAGTATGCCAATTTGAACTGTAACAGACATTCCGGAACATGACCATAAGTTAAACACACCTTAAATATCCTTTATATAGCTTAGAAATAGGCTTTGAGGGGTTCGGTGTGCTAAAATAAACTTTTGGGTCATTCAGGGACTAAAAGTGTCAAAAAGTGCACAAGTTTGCATTTTCGCGCATAACTTACGTTCTGAATACATCCGGACACCCAAAAATTTATGTAAGCATGACTACATTATATTTTAGTGTTCTCCATAAGAGAAATCCATTCGTTACGTCATTTGGATCGTTTTTCGCGCTTATGCGCATTCCGTCGTAATTAAGCGAACATCGCGTTCGTACGACCAAACGAACCATCACCCGGCATATTTTTGAACAAGTTTCGTGTCCACAATGTTTAGGCAACATTTTAGGGCCTTAAAGTTGGCTTTACGGGCCTTAGAAGTGTCGGAAAAGGCCTTAAACACGTGCAGGGACTGAAACTGTCATTTCTGAAACAAGTTTGCTGATCAGACAGGCCAAAGCGGCCCGCATTGTGTTTGGAACATCCTGAAGCGGGCCGCATCCGGGTATCAGACCAGATTAAATGGTTTTAACAGCTGGTTGCAGCTGTTTTGCACTTCCAAAACCCCTCCCACATGTCAAATCCCTATGGTGTGTGCATTTTGAGGCACCATAACATTTGGACAAGTGTACGGCCTTGATCGTTTCCCCTTTTCCAAGAAATGATCTTAACGGTTACCCGAATACTATAAATACCCCAACACCCCAATGCAAAACTTACAAGAATTCTGATTTTGAGAGCTCTAAGTTGAAACCATTGTTTCATACCTGAGTTCTTGAAGTCGGGATTAGAATTCGGGGACCCTGGGTAAGTATTCTTTCGTTCTTTTCCTTATTTTACTGCTTTTCGAGTCAGAAAGTCAAACTTTGTTTGACTTTCAGCGTTGACCAGTAATGGTCAATGCGAAGTTCGTTTGAACTTCGCAACGTGAGTGTAATCACGTTGGTCATAGTCCCTTGGGACTATGCCCACTGATTACCACGTTGTCTAGAGTCGTAGGGTAGGCGATCTAATGAATCGCCTATACCTTCGAACTCGACCCATTTGGTCGATCATTAGGATCCGACCAAATACATTAGGTGACCATAGTAGGTAGGGAATAACCTTCCGAGGTTATACCCTATGGTCACATCGTTTAAGTAGTTGTATGATAGGTAGTTTATATGCCTTAGGTAAATTACCAGAATACCCTTTTCATGTATAATTGGTAATTAAGCATATGTAACCTAAACCTTTGTCACATAACTGATTATGTAACATGATTAGGCATATAACACTTGTCATAGGGCTAGTTAGGCGGTCCAAACGCGTTTCACGCGAACGACGCGTTAAAGTAGCATAAGCTACCTAAACGGGTCGTAATGGGTCGATAAGACTTAGGTTAAGTTTCATTTAGTATGTAGGCTTTGTTAAACCATATCACATGAGTTCCTACACTCATTTGGTTTACAAACCCTCATGCTACCCAGTCTTCCGATTTAGGTCCGGTTTATTAATGTAGTTACCTATATTAGGTGCCGTTTGATATTCCGCGATCTCTAGCATTGCTTGGTGGTTATCCTAGGACTTCTGAGCAATCTCAAGTGAGTACATAGACCCCTCTTTTACTGTTTTCCAAACTATTTTGGGGTGGAACACATGTGCCTACTTGTTACTTTCGTGCTTTCCTGTTTTCATATCATATACTGGTTATGTTCATTAGTACACTATTAGTACATTGATTTACATGACTTTTCTGCTTTGTATGTTAACTTAGCATACTTAGTACATCGTTTTACATTACATTTCTGTTGCATATGTTTACTCAGCATATGGACACATTATCCCAGTTCACATGCTATGTATGTCTGTTGTTGCATACTTAGTACAGATATTTCAGTTCACATGCTATGTATGTCTGTTGTTGCATACTTAGTACAGATATTTCAGTTCACATGCTATGTATGTCTGTTGTTGCATACTTAGTACAGATATTTCAGTTTACATGTTATGTATGTATGTTGTTGCATACTTAGTACACTTATTATTCATTACATGCTTACATTTTGGCAATTGGTTTAAACATAGACATTGTACATTGTTGGTTTGGTTTGAGTAAGTGATTAAGTAACGAGGCGTGTGTAATATGATACAAGCATGGTGGATACGCCGCTGGTACTTCCTATATATAAGTGTTTGTATTGTATTACATATTGTAGCGTTATTTGAATCATTTCAGGTTGAGACATAGAACATTTTATACAAATAACATATTTTTCACAAGACATTGATTTACAAACAACTTATCTAATACAAACTCATTTTACATGGTTATTCATTTAACCATACATTATACATTATTTATACATATCATCTGATCTTATCGATTTTCAAATGATTTACAAAACAAAGCAAATAACAAGGTTCATGACTAAACATTTTCTCAAACATAAGTCATGAAACCTATTTTCACAAAACCTATGTATCTCACCGGCATTTTTATGCTGACGTACCTATTTTCACATGTGTTTTTCAGGAGCTGTTGCATAAGATGATCAAGATACACTTAGACAGACTTGGGCTTTAGTGACAATAAAAGATGCAAGACTAGTTAATTATGTTGTATTTCGTTGTTTGTTAAGACATTGTAACACTTTTAATCAATAAAACGAAACTTCAATTGCCATGGATTGAAACAATTAATTCTGTTACAACACTCCCCGACGTTTCCGCCACGTTTTGTATGTTCTACGTGGTCGGGGTGTGACACGAAACACACCCTTGGTTTTGTCGAGATGGTTAGCGGCGAAATTCATGTTTCGTCGGGGTTGTTCAGGGTGCAACAGTTCAAGGTTTTTAACTTATTCAAATATATTACATATCATATCATCAAACATATCGACACAAAATTCACATAACATCTCAACGTATAACAAAAGTGTATAGTTACAAGGTAAACAAGTCGTGAAAACAAAAACAAAAACTTAAACAATTAACGTGCAATTAATGCGGAGATGGAATCTTGGAAACTCGGGTTGTCACATAGATCATGGGAATGATGATGAAGATGATGTCGTATGAATGGGAGGAGCTAGCATTGATGAGCAGGGTTCGCGGATTCGAACGGGTCATGGGTGAATCGAGCTTGATAGTGCTCGAGTTACGGTTTCGTATGGATATAGATAAGAAGATGTGGATGAGTCAGGTGATACATTAATTATATAACTGGAGTGTAACCATGAGTTACTCGCTTACCGGCTTCATGACGCAGTACGAGACGGTTAGCTTGCGTATTTGGAATCTTCGCAACCAGTGAATTCTAATCCCATTTTTCTTAAATATTTTCGGGGCTAGCATGCATGCTTTTTACATGTTTTCATATGTGTTACGAGTTTTATAGATTAACGAGTTTTGCGACAAAAATGTTTTATAAACATTTTTCTATGAACAATGTTTTTATACGACGTAGTGATTAATCGGGTTGTATTAGTCCTACATAAGCGTATGACATTTTATCTAGTTATGTCAAGGTCGTATAGGGATGGGGCGTGGTAGGTATCAATATTAAAAGCTCAACTTGTGTCATGATAAATTTTATTCTGTCATAGGTTTCGAACCTTAGTGGTAGTGAGAGCATAAAGGTAGTAGTTGCCGAGTAGTTGACGTGCTATTAACATTGTATGTGTATACGTGCCTTATGTGAATTAGCATCCTTGAGGTGCTTGATGTCGGTTACTCGTGATGGCGGTGTTACCTTTGGGGTGGCGTCAGGTCACGAGATACGGTTATTTGTGATGGCAGCATTACCTTCGGGGTGGCATCAGATCACGAGAAGCACCCTTGAGGTGCTTAGTTGATGGTCACGATTTGTGACAATGGTTTAGCCCTAGTGGCAACGAAGGTTTATGCGGGAGACGATGATGGCTGCAGTTTAGTAACCTGACCCAAAGAGGGGTGGTTACATGCGGCAATATGAGACGAGCTATGGTCACTTCTTAGTGATTTGACCTAATTATGTGTTAGGTTCCCACCTTATTTGCTTATGGGTTTCGCCCTAGTTAAATGGTGGGTAAATGTGATTATTTGTGTAGTTGATGAATGATAGTAAATGATGCAGGTGGCGAATGATGTTCCATTATGCAGTTGTCGAATGATGTTAAATTGAGTAGTTGTCGGACGATGTTAACTTACATTTGAGTTTTAGGCCATTAATTGTTATGTCCTAGAAATGGGTATGTATGGTTAATTGGTCTATGAATTAAGATTCTTTGAGGGCCGTCCTTTAGTATTTAAGTAATCTGATCCACAGTGGAAGCGATTACTTGCAGGATGATTGGACCTTGCTTATGAGCAAAGTTTGGGTCGTTATGGGTGACGGGTTGGATTCGTTAAACTTTAAAATGATGTTCACATATTTTAATAAGCATCGATGATTGTATAACGACGGTGTCTTGGTTTTGAAATAAAGTGTTTACGAAGGTTTTTAAATGCTTTAACTTAAACTATTATAACTCACCCAACATAGCTGACTTTCGCATGTATGTTAGATTGTTTTGCAGGTGTGTGATTTGAGTTGGTGTTGCTATTGGCTAGCGGATAGGATTACTCATGATAGCGTGGAAGGCATTCATTTGTTAATGACTAAATAACATTTTGAGTTTAATTTATCATGTACTATTTAATCGAAAATTTCCACTGCCTAGGGTACCCGGTTTGGGAGCCTTACAAACATGATTATTGGCTAGATCCTTGTCAGCCACACGCCTCGCGGTAAAACTTAGCATGTGAAAATTGAGGGTGTGACAGATTGGTATCAGAGACATTAGTTATAGTGAACTGGGTTTAAAATATAAAATATTTTTTTATGAAAACCAGACTATAATCGTTCTTCATTGGAAACCACAACGACACCACACTCCAGATCGCAAGGTTCGTCATACTTAGATGCATACATGGTAATTGTATTATTTGGCATTTACATGTGCATTATTTTTTTACAACACTATGGCCCATGTGTGAACTAAAATATGTACACATGATATGCCCAGGTAAGAATGAATTTCCCTAACTCTAATTCAAAACCACAACACGCTAGGGGCAAGGAACCAGTCCTTCCTAATTCACCTCCACGAGTTTCCCGATCATACCCTTGGGTCAGGGTAAACCGGCGTGGAGGCGTCTACACGAGATACCTACTTATGAGGAGCCTGCTACGGGTCCTAGCAAGAAGCCACGTGCGCAAAACACCGAAGGGGAGACATCTGAGGTCTAATGATAAAGGTGAAAAAGTATATCGTAGTTTATGATGGTATTTAATATATATAGGGATTCCCCATCGAGCGTTGCGGCGGGGAATCCACGTACAAACCAAACCAAACGGAAAATAGCACTTTTAAGCTATTATGTTACATTACAACATAAGTTAAAAACCAAGTTTTTTTAATTAACAATGACTGGTCTTAAAACATTAACTGGGGTTGTAGTTACCTACGCGTTGCGCAGGGACGCGGTTAGAATTCAGAACGTATAACACACCATTATAACCGATAAATAAATTTGTAAAATTAATTAAAATGATATATTAATTGGTTATGCTATTTGCATCGTAACTTGTCTATGAACATTAAAATAATACAAAAGGTAAAATGATATAGTAAATAACAAAGGTAAAAATAAGGTAAGCGATAGAAACTTGGTTGGTTTCGGCACGCTTGTTATAGCAAAAAAAAGGTTAAAAAATATGTTCAAAAGAGTATCGGTGTGTTCGTTAAAAATATTAAACTAAAAAAAACCTTTGCCACACTCGTTATAGTAAAGAAAAAAAATTAAAAAATTTGCCTAAAACGGCATTAACGTGATTGTTAAAAAAACTATTTAGGGGTAGAAAAGTAATTTGGTCAAAGTTAAATAAAAAATACAATAGTTAAACTAATGAGTTGTAAATGAAAAACTTTACACTAAATAACAAAATAGAATAAAAGACAAAAAAAATTGATAAACTTGTAAAACATGGATCAGATGTAGTACAACAATACATATAAAATAATAATAATAATAATAATAATTTTTTTTTTTGGAAGGAGACTTTCTCTGTACAGGCCGATCAGGTCTTCGGGTTCATGTCAAAGACATTCCCCCGTCAGCCCCGCACTTCCGGACGCGATGTTCGATCGGGCCCCGGCCGGCGCGTAAGCTGACTTCCGCCCAGAAACCATACTGCCCCCACACGAGAGACTCGCTGGGGTAACAGCTGGGTAAAACCGGGTTGCCCTCAAGACCGCACCATGCCTCGGTAGAATACGATCCATCATTGAGACGACCCACCCCCGAAATGCCGCAGCCGAGGATCGAACCGGAGACCTCAAGAGGAAACCGGCCCAATCCAGCCACTTCGGAACCAACTGGGCTGGAGGTGGGTATATAATAATAATAATAATAATAATAATAATAATAATAATAATAATAATAATAATAATAATAAGCTATACATTGTATTAAAGTTAAACATCTTTTTTCCACTTGTCATTGCCTTACACAAATAACTGCCACATGGCAATCTAAAACCGCACACGGGTTTTGTTTGAGCGAGATTTGGTTTCTCATTCACATTCACGCGTGTCTTTCTCAGATCTTTTTTATAACACTTCAAACAAACCCTAAAACTTTTGTACCCCATCTCCAGCATTCTACCAGTTTTCTTTTAGACTAGAAGGTATGGGGGCCGGCTGAGGCCCGGCTAGGACCGGCGCCGGTCCCCCACACCGCCCCCCCCCCCCCATCCTTTTCCGTCCTCACCAGCAGCCCACAGCCGATTGCGCCGGTCCTCCCTTCTCTCACATATACCTATACATACATACATACATATATATACACAAAGGGGTTCATCCCCCACCCCCTAGGTCCATCCCCTCCAAGCCACTCCTACGTGGCGGCCCATCCTTGGAGGACTTGCCTCCTCCATACCTTCCGGTCTTAGGCTCAAACTATCTACACACCAAGTGTGTAGATAGGCACCCCAAAAAAGTGGTTTTTTTGTCCTATATGCACACCTTGCAGTATCGAGCTGTGGCCAAAACGCGGCGTTTTGGTCCGGTCAACCAGACAAAGACTGACGGGTCTGTTGACTGAACCAAAACGCCGAGCTTTGGCCGCGTTTTGGTCCGGTCAACCAGACAAAAGACTGACCGGGTGTCTGGTTGATAGGACCAAAACGCGGCCAAAGCTCGGCGTTTTGGTCCGGTCAACAGACCCGTCAGACACCCGCCAGTCTTTGTCTGGTTGACCGGACCAAACCGCCGCGCACTTTGGCCACAGCTCGACACTGCAGGGTGTGCATATAGATCAAAAAACCACTTTTTTAGTGTGCATATAGGCACATTAGTGTGCCAATAGGTACACCCTTCTTTTATCTCTCATCCTCCGTCCATGGGAAAAAAGGTAGATGATGGCTGACGGTTCTTTGCTGAGGAAACTGAGCGGCGATGAAGACGGAGACCACAGGCCTAGCGACCGGAAGAGAAAAAAATCCCAGTGATGAATTCGACGATGTTGAACCCGAGGATAGTTAGATAAAGGGCAAACATTCTTCCGATTTTGTTGTTTTATTTTGAATACCCTGCTTTATCACGGTCAATTGTTTTCCTTTCGAGGATTGCCAGGTAATGTGTGATTTTGATTTGTGATTTTCATTTTATATTTTGGTGTTAGATCTTGACTGGTGGTGTTCTGAAAGAAGAAGAACTAGGGTTACGCCATTTCCAGAATATGTATCTGAATTCATACAAATTGGGGACTAGCTGGTAGATGATTTCGCTATTTTTGCAAAACAGAGAGTTATTAGTAATTAGGGATCTAGGGTTTAATGGTGATTCCAGGCGACGATTATGACTAGGGTTATACATATGTATAAGATCAAACAGAAAACCATTATGAATGCAGATGATCGAACACATTACAACGTAAGGGATAATTTTTTGAGTATTGGAAATTGAGGGATATTGAGGGCTTTTAATTGCAGGATTTTAAGAGATATGAGAATTTTGATGAGTTTGCTGAGTATATTGAAGAATATATGATTGAACATACACAAATTGATTGTTTACTTGGATTCTCACATGTTTTGATGTTTGATTATCATTACTTTTTAGATTTGAATTGGTGGTTGAAATCCATACACTATTAGTGTGATAATTGAACACCATCCCTCATACGAGGTGGTATATAATAAGGCAATTTTGTGTTATACGGCCCATATGATAGTAAGACCAGAAAAGAAATGAGTAAGGTGACAAGTTATATGAGTTATACAACCCGTATCACATTTTGTAGTCTTTTATATAGCCCGTAAGCCCGTATGATGTGACAGGTACTAATATAACGACCCTTTGAGTTTAATTGAATTTGTTGTTATTTGTTCAGGGAGAAATTTCGTGAGCTGCATTGGCAGAACTGCATCTAAGGTATGTTATTTCATTATTTCAATAACTATCTTTACTGTAATTGCGGCTCAATCGTAAAATAAATAAATTGAACATGAGACCCTTACATTTAAAGGGCCCATTTTTAGTGCTTCTAAGGTTGTAAGTCATGCTACGGTTGATTCAGTTTTGATTCTTTCTCTCATAACAAGTGATCTTTAGACCCTTAGAAGAGTGAGCCCATCTTTATATATATAATTTTTATAGCTGGTTATTACTTTGTTTATTTCTTTTTTGATAAACATGTATACAGGTGATGACATTGACGAGAGTACCGAAGGTCAGATTTTTAATGATAATTTCAGGTGCAAAATTGAAAAATGACGCATTGGTTGAGAAGGCTTATTCACCCCTAATCCAGTGTCCATCTCTCCATTTTTAGGTACTTCTCCTGGATTGTTATTTTAATCCATTGTTATTGGTATTACATTATCATTAGGTCATATATCCATTTAACCGAGTTCTATTAGTAAATTCTAATGACAAATTATAGCGTAATCTAGATGAATTCGATACGGAGGTGACCATTGCAATCACTACATCATCCTTTTGATTTATGTTTTCTTGCCAACAACGATTGCATAACACCAGCAGGCACATGCTCTCTTCTTGCACATCTAATACAAATGCTTACTTGAGATTGTTGGTATTTTTATTTAAATGATGCAAACAACTGCTAATGATTCCATGTCCAAGAAATAAAAATACCAACAATCTCAAGTAAGCATTTGATCAACTGATTGATTACTCATTTATGTTTGGTAAATAAAGATACCATTTGGATGATGTGAATTAACTACAGGGGATTCCATTAGCGTGCTATTATTTGTAAAGGAGATGCTGATCTACATCATCCAACCCTTGGGTTACTAACATTAGTTGGATGTTTTGGGCTAGATTTTGATGTTAGTTGCTATGTGTTGTTGTTTGTAAAGGAGATGATGATTCACAACCATTCAACTGAGATAATTAGTGGCAGAACAAACAGTTGGATGATGTAATTAACTGTAGAGGATTCCATTAGTGAATAACAACCATTCAACTAAGATAATTAGTGGCAGAACAAACAGTTGGATGACGTTATTAACTGTAGAGGATTCCATTAATGTATAAGGAGAAGCATGGCTAATCTACTCCTCTTAGCGATTTGCTGGTAATTGTCTCTACTGTTGATATATAGAAAGCCATACATAAGACTGGATGTTAATGGGAAAATGGGTCAATTTGAGACTTATAAATGTGTTTGGGGGATGGTCTTCGTATGTACATTTATACCTATAGGAGAAAAAAAATGATGATTTTCAAGTCACGGACGTAATGGTAAATTAAGGCCATCATATGCCACCTACATTTCCTATAATTTAAGTTTTGATTAATTTGGTGACGTTTCATCCAAAATATATTATTTTCTATTTTAAAATACATAGTTAGAGATGCCGAGTGTCAAATAGTACTAAAGTATCTCACATGCTTTTAAAATTCGTTACTTACATTGGTAACTTTACTATGTACTAAAAATATACTTCGTTTGATATTCGACCCGTTTTCTTTTTAACTGTTTGTTTCTTTTCAACTGTTTATTTTTTTTATTTTAACCGTTTGATGTACATGTCAAGATGGTTCAGCTGGGTTGATCCAAAGTTCTTTTGTCCAAAACTGTTGGTTCCGAGTTAGGTTTGGTTAGTTCAGTTCATCCATCTGGTGTCCAAGTTTAAAATAAAACATACAAAAGTTTCTATTTTTTATTTTTAAACTTTTATATACCTGTTTAGACCATTTGATAAAGAAAGATACAAAATTTAAATGATGCATAACATGCAACCCATCAAGATTTTTCTTTAATAACTGCAAATATGAGATAAAATTGGTTTGTGAATTCAATCTGTTTTGACTTTAAAAGTCAAAACTGCACTTGTGTATTAATTTTTGAACCTAGAGAACACTGAGCACCATGGTTAGAGGACTGGCCACCAAGGTTTAAAAAGGCGGAAACGGGTATCAAGGCGTTTTCCCTTAGCCTCACAAGGCGTAAGCCTCGAGGCAGGTTGAGGCGTAAACCTCAAAACATTATTAAAAAAAAGTTTAAAAAAATATATATCTCATAAAAATCACAAATTAACATAAAACAAACATCATAAATAGAAAATAGTTCAACAAACAAGGTTTAACAGAAAACAAACATCATAAAATATAGTTCGAACAACTTAAATTAGTAATGTTTTGACATCTAAATATCATAGAACTCGTTTTCCTCTGCATCATCATCCTCAAAGTTTTCATCTGGCATATTTAGATCGTCATCTTCATCAACCAAATTAATAACTCTTTTCCTTTTCCTCCTAGATGATGAACTCTCACCTTCTTCCTAATTTGACCCGCCAACTCCACCAGTGCCATCTTCATCCCCACTCAGGTTGGTTATCCACTCATCATTCGACAAAATATCATTGGCAACTATCGGGTCCTCATCATCTTTTAGATTCGTCTTCTTTATAAACTTTTGCTTCAATCTCCTATTGTACATAACGTCCACCAACTTGTTCATCCTATCCGTGCCCAACCGATTTCTTCTTTTAGATTAGGTTTTTTTTTAACCTAATAGATGTTTTTAAGTGAACTACTGGTTTGGCCCCCCAATTAAGCCCAATAAACACTAAATGGGCCTGAAATAAAGTCTAAAAAACCTAAAATTTTCAATTTTCACAAGGTCTGCCTCAGCGCCTCGCCTCACCGCCAGCGCCTCGGACAGCCTCGGAAAGCCTCGGATGACTGAGGCCTAGGTTTCAGTTGACCCCTATGAGGCTAAGCCTTTAAGGCGTTTTTTCATAGCCTCAGTCGAGGCGTAAGCCCCGAGGCGGGCCTCGGAAAGCCTTTTTAAACCATGCTGGCCACTATCCGATTTGGCCTCGGGTAGGCGCTACCCTGACTGGTACAACACCGCCGGCCCAGCAGGTAGTGGTCGACGGGTAAGATTTGAGGGTGGTAGAACACGATGGCAGAAGACGAATGTGAATGCTATAATGGTGTATTTCTTGAAAAAAATAGAGAGGGGGGGTAGTTTAGGGTAGTGGTGTCACCAAATTGGGTAGTTTAAGGAAGTGGATGGAGTGAGGGATGTGACACTGCAGAATTTATGGAGGTTAGAGTAAGTTAGGCAAGTGACAATTCCCCTTACATAGTGCTAAGGTCCTTCACTAATGCCAAACTACGTAGAGTTTTATCAAAGGTCCCATCGACCATGTCCTGTTGGCCTCCGCTTATTACCAAATAAATTTATTTTTTCTAATCATTTCAATATGTTTGTTACAGGCTTACAATGTGAATTACGTTTAGAAGAAGACATTTGGATTTGCACTGTTTACGAGCATAAAGTTAGATGTTATCGGCTCGGTGAGATTTTTTAACACTTTATTTTGTATTATCTTACAATATATAAATTTGTATTATCTTACGATATATAAATTTGTTTAAAGTGAGTTCAAGCTGATGATGATATGCCTCTCATTATACTGTTCATGGCATTTTTTAAATTTTGAAAGCGGCGTTTAGTTTTGTTATGAAATTTGCGTTCATTTTGTATTACTGGTCATGATTTGTCAATCTTAGTTTGGAATTTGTTGACAAAGATTAAGTAGATCATCCTGCAAGGGCAGAGAAGATGTGGTTTTCGTGCCTAATATGGAATTATTTAGGTTGATTTCTCTCCTCAAACTACTGTAGGACAGAGAGGCTGATGATGTGGAGGCTGTTAATTTTGAGGTCCACCCAAAACGGATCAAAAGAAACTGCCCAGTTAGGGGAATGCAAAATTTTAATTTGTTTGTAGTAGAGTTCATCTATACTAACAACGTTATTAAATCTCACATTATATAAGACTTTGATCTTTACAAAAATGAGTTTTTTTTTATAATAATTATAATTGTTTTTGTTGTTGAATAAGTTAGAATGGTGGGTGTCGACAACAGTAACAACATCAACAATACTCATGTCATCAAGTGAGTTTTCTGATGTCTTTTCTTTTTAAGTAATTTCATCGTTTAAGTTTCCTTTTCTGGTCTCGACGTTGTGTTTTTAGGAATGGAAACTCAAAGTCTGCCAACAAAGATGCTTTATACCCAGGTTTGATGAAATTCCCAACTGGGTTCTATGTTATTGATTATGATAATTGTTAGTTTTTTATTAGCACCTCTCATTCATATCAACCATTTGTCTCCCCCATTTTTTTTACCTATTAATGTTTTGTAAGAATATGGCTTGCTATGTTTCTATTGTTAGTGAGAAGTAGTAGAAAATAGAGTTGGTACTATTGATTAAATAGAATAGTATTGTTGTCATAAATATTTATGTACACCGTGTCATTCGAGTGAAATGTTTAATTGTATTACCATTATCCTTATATTAATATGCCATGGTTTTGAATAGTAACCAGCCCTGCGTGTCAGGATTGGATTGGCTATTTATTTTTATTTTTTTTGCCTTTTTCCTCTTTTGCTTGCGTTTCAAATTAATTTGTTCTGAAACATTTCGCATTTGGTACTTTGGTGTTGTGGTTTATGGTTTTTATTCCTTTTGTGTTTGCCTGGGTTCGATTCCGTTAAACCTTTTTTTCCAGTTTGTTTCATTCTTTTAGTTGGTGTAAGCGTTTTCGCAGATTGGTCGCTATTAGGCTACATTTCACATGTTCAAATTTGTTTATAAGAGTCTGCTTTCACATGAAAACCCCCTAATTCACAGATAGTGTAATAACTCAACTCCAAAATAACACTTATAAACAAACAAAATATAGAAAAAGTCATTTAATTCGTCGAAGTGTACATGGTGATTGTGTTAACTTTGGGCTGCAAAAAGATATGTGTGTGGGGAATTCGATGATTTGGTTGTATGTGCATGAGTTATTTTGTTTTTAGCTGGACTATTATTATAACAAAATACGTAAATTAGTAAATATGAGAAAAGTACTATGTGACATTGTTTCCATTATCGAGAATGAACTAATATTGAACACAGAAAATGCAAATTTACACTCCCAGTCCCACAAATTGAAATCCCCTCAATCACAGCTTAGAAGTCAATATGTTATCATGCCCGTTTGGATCGAGATGAGTTAATCTTACATTCATGAAGTTCTTATTAGGTATTAAGTTAGAGTCTTTCACGTCTCTAACTTAAAGAAGTGTTTGTCTGATGAAACACTTGTAGTTCCTTTCAAAGAACTAAAAATCGATGACAAGTTACAATTTATCGAGGAACCTATCGAAATCATGAACTGGGAAGTCAAGGTCTGTAAACACAGTCGGATACCTATCGTGAGAGTTCGTTGGAACTCGAAGTGTGGACCGAAGTTCACGTGGGAATGCGAGGATCCGATGATGCTCAAGTATCCTCATTTATTCAAAACCGATGAATGAAACACTGTTACGACTAGCGAATTTTGGGACGAAATTCCTTTTCAACTTAAGGAGGATGTGGTACCCGAGTAAAACCCACAGTCATCTTAACATATCCTTTCACTCTTCTGTGACTGGTTATCAAATTTCGGGACGAAATTTCTTTCAACTTGGGGATAATGTGGCAACCCGCGATTTTAGGTTAATACTTTAACCTAACCACAGTCGGTTTAGACTTACATTCATAGCACTGCATTTAACTAGGGTTAGTTAAATGAGTCTACATTGGTAATTCGGGGAATAACCGGAACACACATACAAGTTAATTCTCGAACGTTGGTGACTAACACGAATAATAATTATAAACAGACGATTTATACAGAACTTATATGTTGGATGACAAATGACTAACACAAATAATAATTATAAATGGACAGTTTATATAGAATTTATATATTGCGTGACAAATACGTGAATTATATGCTTTAACTGCAAACTGCAAGATGTTATGTGCTTTGTGTAAAAGTTATATAGTTAACGGTGTTTAGGGTTAATATTGAAATTATAATAAAACTATTGCAACCCTAAACACTCCCCATAATCTCACTATACGGCAGTTGGTATTCTCTAATCATTCTGGATGACACACAATCCTGATCTTTCAATTCATCAAGAACAAACTCTAGATTGAATCTAAGGTAAGTGTTTTGTGTTATACATTGATAACTTTGTTCTTTTGATTTCATATAAAACCCTAGTTATCCAAACAATTGATTTGTGTTTAACTGATCATGCCTGAATGAATGTGTAATTGCTTTGTCAAATGCTAGAGATGCTATTGAATTATTAGAACTGCTAAACTGTTGTTTTGGTTCGTAACACTATTGAGATTAGGGTTTTGATCATAGAACTGTAACAGTTACATTGAGAAACTGTTGTGATTTTTACTTACTTCCGTGTTACTGTGCGTTCGTAATTGGTCCGACTTTGTGAAGTCATAAAGTCCTGATTATTGGAAGTTTATATAATCCACGTTTCAGAATGTAAATGTATTCCGAATTATGTATGTTGATTCCGGGTTTATTTATTATAGAATGATGGTTCTGAGTTTATTTATTAAAGAATGATGGTTCCGAGTTTATTTATTAAAGAGTGATGGTTCCGGTTTGTTTGTTAAAGACTGATGGCTCCGAGGTTATGAAATGATGTCTGAGTTTATTGATGAATGGTATAAATATCCGAGTTTGTCAATCAAATATAAGAATATGAGTTTCGTTATATGTTTCCGAGTTTACTTTTTGATTTATGGTGAGTTTTGAGTTTATAAGGGTGCTAGGTCTGAGTTATTATATGTGTATTCCGAATTTATTAAAGGACTTCATGTCCGAGTTTATTAGTTGGATGTTGTCCGAATTTATATGAGTTCTTGTCCAAGTTTACCAAGGCTATAACTATCTGAGTTATGAAAATTGTGTAATGTTAGTGTTTCTCAGAATCACACAACATGTCACCAACTAGAGAAATTCATTGTGTGTTACCGTATGTGAAACTTGTTAATCTGATCACAATAAACACTTAGTTGTTTGGACACTTAGGGTATTGCATAACTCTACATGTATACGTACTTACACGATATTGAACATTAGGTCGCGTGTAACAGACCTAACACTTTATTAACGCGTAGAAGCATGTTAACACATACCGAGCAAACTAGGGTGAATTCACTACTCTTTCACAAGCATGCGTCCCGGGGGGATAAACCATTACTCCAGAGAGGAATACTTTTTTAATAAAATTTGTAGTTTAATTTCGATGTCAGTGTATAAACTCAATCTCTATTATGTAAGTCCTTACTTATTACCGAGCTAGTTATCTGGGAGACAACGGGGTATTAGTTAGTAGCACTATTAGGTTTGACAAACCTCACACCGTACTCGGGGAGTCGGGCATGAACTAAGGACCTTAAACATTTTGGTTCAATGTTGATAGATGTTGCTAAGGGCACAACAACAATAATCAGTCCTATCGGTACCGAGTTTATTATTTCTTGACATGTCTTTAAAGCTAAACATTTACATGATTTACCTTGAACAAAACTGTGAACTCGCAAACTTTATGTTGACACTCTTCTGCATGCTTGCAGGTCGTTAGGTACATCAGTGCATTGGAACCTGCAGTCTGGGGAGCTGGAAGTGTCATGGGGCGTGCTGTTTAATGAGAACATTTTATATTATGCATCTTAAAACAATTTGGTTTTGATTGTTTGAAACAATTACATTTGCTTCTGCTGAACACATACTTTGTTTGAAACGTTTAATTAGAAATGCACTATTCATGTTGGACATGACGATTGTGTTTTATATTGTTTATTATTTGTTCGATATGATTAGTGGCGAGATCCTGGTATGTCACACCGATCGAAGGAGTTGCATGGGGCGTAAAAACCAAAATCGGGACATGGGCCGGAAAGTTACACTTCCCGATTGTTCCAATCGAAGACTACAACATTGTGCTTGGGATGGATTTCTTCCGAGAGCAAAAGGCCATGCCAGCTGCATTTCTAAACACACTCTACATCATCAAAGGAGACGAGGTACACACTACACCCTTGGAGTCCAAGAACTGAGGCAAAATATTATCTGCAATACAACTCATGAGGCATTCAAGCATCGCAACGAGGACGTTACGAATTTAGGTGGGGGAGGATGTCATGCCCCGCATAAATTCAGCTCAAAATTTCAGCAATCTAGAGCTTTCCTGAACCATCTAGTCGCATCGATGGCTGCCCGGAAGGTTCCGGAACAGCTCATTTTGTTCTAGCAACATAGGGGCACTATAAGGGCCAGAATGCGGCCAAGAAGGATCTAGAAAATTGCTGGAAAAGGCTGGTGAAAACAGCCCTAAAAATCTGCTAAGAACACTCTAGAGACTTAGTAAAATATCATGGATATTGATGTATGAAATATCTAGATATTTAGGCTTGATATTTTATAAGGAGTATTCTAGATCAAGAATACTCTAGATAGTCTTGCAACAAGTATAAATAGGCTTCATGGGGTCTCATCTGAGACATCCCTAAACACTTGTAAACGTCCATCACTTGTAAGCTCTCTTTGTATAATAAAAAGCTATTATCTTATATACTTGTGTTCAAGTATTACAAGCCACTTCCTTGCTATCCAACGTTCCCATTAGCGACTTTCAGAACCAACACCCAACAAGACTAAGTCGGTTAGGCTTACGTAGACCATGTTCTAAGGCCGTACGCGAGTTGAAGGACTAACTCCGTGACATGTTGCTCTCATCACATCTTTGTTTCTGTTTTTAGAGAGAGAAAGCTAATATTGTGCAGAGAGAAACTACAATCTTCATCTTGTTCATCTGGACACCAAGAACACACGCACAAGTGTGTGAGAGAGAAACAAGTTTAAGATCTTAATTTTGTTATTTATGTAATTTGTTTAGTTATACTTTTTATGATGTTTGATAGATTTAAAATCAGAGCTTAGTTTGTTTATTTCAATTTATATAATCATGACCAAGAAGAATTTTTTGTGTGCCCAATTTCTCTCTTCAATTTTTTACGAAGATTAATGTTGAATTTCTAAACTGTTTGTCCATCGATTTGGAGTTGATGATTGTTTTTAGTTGGATTTTTTGGGGCAGGGGGATATTCTTTTTATGATCTCGTTTATTTTACAAATAAAAAGCCATGTTTTTTTGTTGGCATAACTAGCTACGTATGTTACATTTCTGCCAGCTACACTCTAAATTGTTTGTCATATATGTTATAACATGTGTTACACTTCGGGGTAATATATGTTGCATACAGGGTGTTACACATTTATACTTAATGCAATAGTGAGTTCAAATGCAAAAATGTTTTTAGATGAGTGGTTAGTTTATAACAGCCCTCCTAAGACCCTTAACACACCCCTACACGTCTTAAAATATAACTCGTTTATGAAAAACGGCCCTAAATAATATTAATTTCAATAAAAATAAAATAAAAATAAATACCTGAAGCTCTCGCGGGGCTCGACCCATCTCTCTAGGTTTGTCGCGGGCCGCGACCCAGTGACACCAGGCGGCACCCTGTTGCGCCACGTGTCCGGTTACGTTTCAAAGCAATACCTTTGACTCGACAAAGCTAAATCCTAACCTACTAGCCTCGCGGGCCACGAGAGTGAACCAAGGGGGCTTCGCGGGCCGCGAGCCGCCCTACGATCTGCACTATAAAAAGGGGCCTCAGGCTCAGTTTAACATCGCTCATTTCTTTCGTTCACTCTCAAAGATATAGTAATAATACTCGGGTATTATACCCCTAAAAAGCGAAGCTCTGCCTCATTGTAAGTATTATAACCCCTAGTTACATATTGGTTACTCTACCCGATTGATCTAGGGCTCCGTAACGCATGTCAAGGCTCTGCCTGACTCAGTTCGTTGGAGTTCCGTCTCGGTGGTATGGCTAATGTAAATTGGGTTATCTTACTAACACGTGTGCATTGTTTAATTTTAATAGATTATAACCAGGAAGCCACCAGAAAGCAGTAGTATTCTCTAAGTCAGCAAAGTGAGTACATTCATATTTTTAAACTCTTTTTGTGAGTCATTCTCTTTTTCTACCAAACTGTTTTACCAAAACCTCAAATGTTTTAAATTATGATAACAGTGATTGAGTCTATGTATTCTACAATTACTGTCAGTATGTTGGGGTTTTGTATACATTACTTGTTACTATATTGCGAATGGTAGCATGACCACAAGTCAGGATTGACAGTACCGTGGGTGGTAATTGGGTAGATATAAACATTGTAATCGCTCTCAATACTTTAAAAATATAAAAGCTTGTTTTGATTAAACTGGGATGCTCTCACCAGTATTTCTTGCTGATAAAACTTTAAAAAAACGTTTAAGGTAACAAAATGTGAAAGCCAATAGAAACCAGCTGGAGCGCACTAAAGGCTTGGAAAAGTGGCTATAAAAGTTAACTAAATAAGAAAGAAGTTTTATTTCAATAAATTACGGTTTATCCCTATAAACTTCTTGTAATGGAAACTTGGGTTTTGTCCCATGTATTTATTGTTTATAAAAGAATGGTGTTTTAACTCTGATAAACTATTTCCTTACTATGGTCCTGATGTTTAAATTCCGCTGCCAAATTAATAAACACTGATACCACCGGCTCTGTACGTTCTCGCGGCCGCCCGCCCCTCGGGGCAAGGGGTCGGGGGTTGCGACTGGAGGTGGTATCAGAGCTATAGCCACTGGTTTAAGCCACAGAAGTGTTCTACTGACACCAAGATTTTTTATCAGTTATGTTAGGAAACAATCTATGTGATTATGTGTATATATGTATATTATTGTTTTGTGTTATTTAACAATCTGTTATTTTACAGTATGAGTGAGGAAGGTACATCTGACGCTTACCGTCACCTAGCTAGTTCTCCAAAGAATGAAGGGACCTCATCATAGCCTACTCCTTCGGGGTATTCTGCTGATACTGAGGAAGGAATTTTCATCTTTAAGGCGCAATCCGAGGAACCATTCCCTCCGAAAAAGAGAGGATGGTTTAGTTGGGGAGCACATGAGAGGAAAAAGAGGATGAAAAAGTTACAACAACAGAGAGCGTTAGCGAAAGCCAATAGAGAAGTGAATGCCTAAACCCAGGAAGCGGTTAATAGACAGTTGGTAGATTTCCATATGCTAGCCACCACTGCAGCAGATCCAAACCTTGATCAGATAGCTGTACCACAACCATTGCTATTATTTCCAACCAACCAATGGAGATAGAACTTAACCAAGGAAACCAATTCCCCATACCAGCATTTGACCCTAACGAAATACCTAGAATCCTAACACCTAATCTTCTAGCATTTGATCCATGGGAAGACCATAGGGAATATCAAGAACTCTATCCTCAGGAAGAACCGATACCAAACCCCATAGCACAATATACCGACCTTAATCCTTTAGATCCATTTTGGAATGACGACCGGTATATTCAGAGTGTGTTAAGCAACACGTACTCATATGGAGAACCTATACCTCGATACCCTGACCTAGTACCAGCACCACGACCACCCATGAGTAAAGAGAATGTGCAGGAACTCTGCACATATGGTGAAGAATTAGTGGAAGAAGGAGAGAGGATACGACAGATAGGAGAGAAGCTCATGTGGCAGTATGACGAGCGAGAAATGCAGTTTTAGATGAACGTCACCTAATAATATATATATATATATATATACATGAATGTGTGTAGTTTAAAAAAATCAACTAAAATAGATAACCTAATATCTATCGATGCATAACAATTAGTGTGTTTAAATTTCAGTTGTAGGTTGTAATTGACGCATATATATATATATATATATATATATATATATATATATATATATATATGAAAAGAGTAAAAGTCGCAATGTTCGACATTTTTGATCAATTTGTTTGCATGATTCTTTGCATTAAATCTTATTCTGTGATATTAATACCTGATAAATGTTTACAATCCAGATGGATAACTAAGTAAATCAGGAAAACCAGAATAATGATAATAACGAAAACCAAGTAGATTACAGTGCCATCCAACATATAGTAGCACAAGGAATTATAGACGCTATGCCATATATTATCAAGACTGTTAAAGAAGTAGAAAATAATAAAACTATAAGTGGAAGTAAAGGACAACCTACCGAACCAAGTCACAACGTGAATAATGGACCGCTACTCCAATTACTTATTCCAAAAAGAAGAAGCATGTTAAATGGTTGTTCTTACAAAGAATTCTGGTCTTGCAAACCAATAGAATTCTCTGGCAATGAAGGAGCCATTGCAGTTTTACGTTGGATAGAAAAGACAGAAGCAGTCTTAAAAATAAGCAAATGTGCAGATGAAGACAAGATTATGTTTGCTTCTAATATTTTTAAGAATGCAACTCTAGAATGGTGGAATACTATTCTCAAGTCTAGAGGAATTGATAAATTTATAATATGGAATGGACTGGCTTTAAAGACATAGTCGAAAGGAAATTTTGTCCTCCTCGTGAAAAAGAACAAATCGCCAATAAGTTCTTAAATCTTAAAATGACTGGAATAGACTGCAAAGGTTACACTACCATATTCTTCGAATATGCTAGAATAGTACCAACCCTAGCCTCACAAGAACCAATATTAATCTCCCGTTACATCTGGGGATTAATTAGCGAAATTAGACACGTAGTCAAGGAAGCTAAACAAAAAAACAATAGAAGAAGCAGTAGAACTAACCAATACCTTGACTGGTGAATTGGTACGTACGCAAGAAGAGAATCAGAGAAAGAAACTAGCCCAAATACTTACCCAAGAATTTCGTTATGGAAATGCCTACCGTGGAAAAAATACAGGTTCTACTTCTGCACCTTACTGTAAGTACTGCAAAAAGAAGCATTTAGGAAGATGTTCAATATACTGCAACTTCTGCAAAATGTCTGGACACAAGGAAGACGACTGCAGGAAGAAACCCAGCAATAAGCTATGCTTCAATTGTGGAGAGACTGGGCATATCAAACCAAACTGTCCAAAACTAGCTCTAGCAACAAACAACAAAACTACTAAGAATGCCAGAGCATTTGTTCCGACAGCTGAAGAAGCCAAGATGATTCCGGATGTGATTACCGGTACGCTTTTAGTTAATGATATTTTTGCTAAAGTATTATTTGACTCTGGTGCAAACCAAAGTTTTATCAATACTTCGTTCTGCAAACTTCTCAATCAACCATTAACTAAACTTCAACAAGATTGTCTGGTAGAGACAGTAAATGGATAATCCATTAAGATTACTGAAATCTTGCAGGGAGCAAGAATAGAAATTTTAAACCATGATTTTATTGCTAACCTTTATCCAAGAATCTGGCTGGATTTGATATCATATTAGGAATGGATTGGTTGGTAGCCAATCACACCAGCATTCTATGTGATCAAAAGTTAGTGCAAGTAAGTTCACCAAAGGGTGAAAAGATCACAGTTAAAGGAGATAAGCCAATGAAGGGGTAAGGTCCCAAAAACCTCATAATAAGTACTTGGGACCATACCACAACCTTGCCTTTTAACCTTGCGCGGCCGCGCACTGGTCTTACAAAAGGAAGAAACAATCAGCAGTCTACAATCGCGCGCCCAAAGGAAATCATAAATCCTTGCGCTTTCTTACATTAGCAAAGGATGAAAATCCTATAATAAACACTTCCGCTTAAATATCCAGACCTGGATATTATTTACTCAGACTTGGGATTTATTTGTTCAGCTGTCTCCACACAATAAAGTGCCACACCAGATTACTGCAGTAATCTTCTAGAAGAAATGTAATCGTGCGCCACCAAGACGGTTATAACCGTCTGGACACGTGTCATCATCTCAGGCATCCCTGAAGCCACAACAAAAGCATGTAATTGGAGAGTAATCTCCACTTGATCACTTTACACGTGGCAAATCCCCAGCCTTCGATCTAAGCCACGATCCGTGTGCTCTCACGTCGGATCAAGGAGCTTGGCGGAAGGAAATGTAACCGCTTACGGGGTTAGCATCTTCCGTCAACCTTTCACTAACGGGTTTTCCCGCCTAAACGACTCCCGGCTATAAATATGAGAAAAAACCCAGGTATGAATTCAAGTTGACACACACTTCTCAAATACTTTTTCTTCTTCATAACCCATACTTATTCTCACACCGGAGTCGGGTCAAGGAGAGAACCCTCTTCTCCCCTTGGCGAGGCTAACGGTGCTTCTTTTTTGCAGAGTTATCGGAGAAGGAGATCAGTTGTAACCGAATCAGACGAGAGGAAACCCACCTTTTTATGCGGATTCAAACTCCCTAGATATCTCGGTTCCGACCATTTATCTAGTGTTTCTTCATTGGCGCCCACCGATTCCTCTGTCTTATCAGTTTTCATCTCGTTTCGATTCAGTTCTTTTCATACTCTGTTTTAACAAGGCAGAAAACTCATCATCTCATCGGCAAGTCGGTCCTCGACCGAACGTCGAAAACAATTTTCAAGTGGAAGGAATCCCAGAAGATGCCTCGGTTGATAACGAGGTTCAGTCCAACCGAGCAAACGATCCTGTCACTCCAGGAATGTTACCAGCAAACCCTGCTCAATCAATTCTGCCACCAGGAGAAACTCCAATTTCCTGGTACGTTAGGTCTCAAGGAGCACTAAACGCAGTATACACACAGCTGTGTGCTCAAACTGCTCCCCTAACTCAATCACGGAGACCGGGATCTCGTGCTCATGCCTCCCAACGGGAAGATTCAACTTATGAAGATACAGAAGTTTATGCCAGATCCACGTCACAACGGCAATACACTCAGACAGGAAGTCACCAGAGAGAGAATCATGGTAGAACACACCGAAGACAATCGGTTCATGATAGGTTGGGTTCCCAGCGGGATGCCCACACCGATGAATCCGATCCAACATACCGTTTAAGTGCAAACACCAGTGTGTTCAATCGACCGCAGCCAAACTATAACAAGTGCAGGCCTCAAGCGGTTTATAACCCTGAGGCAGAACACAACTATGACTTGATTTACCGCCCTGCAGAAGCAGCGGAAAATTCAAAGTTCATAATGGAAATAGCTTTAGCTCCGCTCGAGAAAGCTAAATTACCATCCAACATAGGGAAGTTTAATGGGCTACCAGACCCCGATGATCACTTAAAAGTGTTTACCAGCGCAGGTTTGGTTGGGGTTGGACCCTCCCACTATGGTGTCATCTGTTCGTGCAGACCCTAACCGGCCCAGCACGAATCTGGTTCGATAACCTACCAACCGGACAGATTGAATCATGGAAAGATCTGCGTGAAAAGTTTTTAACACACTTCAGCCAGCAACGGCGTTCTATTCGGGATACATCCGACGTCATGAACATTTGGCACCGTGATGATGAAAATCTGGAGGATTTCATCACCAGATACAATAAAGAGGTATTGGAGATTGGTGGTGTTCACGAACAACTAATCCGCGCTCAATTCAAGTACGTGGTTAGATGTGATGACATGGTTAAGGTCTTATCTGGAACAGAGGGCCTTCCAAAAAGTTGGGAGAAGATAATGGCGGCGGCCAAGGTTTACGCGCAAACTGAGAAAAACCTTACAACAAATAGGCCACCGCCACCACACAATAGGCCCGCGGACTTAAGCTCAACCGGTGAAATAAGGTTTAAGAAATCATGGCGTGAGTCTGGATCAGGAAGTCGTTCCTCTAAAGATGCTCGCGCAACAATCAACAAACTCACCACACAGCGGGAGAACAAACAGGAGAATAGGTTGAAACAGTGGACTCCCCTAACAAAGACCCCGGCGGAGGTTTTGAGTACTAAAGACTATCAATTCAAACCTCCAATCCCAATGAAATATAAGCGTGGACAAGACCCGGCACAATACTGCGAATATCACAAAGACAACGGGCACACCACTAACAACTGCATCTCTCTGCGCACAGAAATAGAGAAAGCCCTCAAGAGCGGCGAACTCACACATTTACTCCAAAATGTGCGCAAAGAGATTAAGCAGATAACCCGGGGTGAGGAGGGCCCAAGCAAGCGGGCGAAAACCTGAAGGACAACTCTATAAATTTCCCGCGGAAGAACATGATCCATCAAACAAAGCGGAAATGATAGAGAGTAAGTTAAGTTTCACATAATTATATTAGCAAAACTTTGTAAAAGCCTCTGTGCTCTATCCTTAAATAAAAGTGCAAAGTTTCTATTATTTCTGTGTTTACAAAGTGCATGCAATTTCTTTTAGTAAGCGCAAAAACATTATGGTAGTTCTAAAACAAGCTTCATGAACGGTCAGTGATCACGCACAAACAGCCATAAGTTCAAACATAAGCTTTATACCAACTTCATTCGCCTTACTCAACAAAAAAGTAATCGAACTCATGCAAAATATTGTAAACAAACAAATAGAAACATCATACTATTCTCAGCGTACAGATACGCCCTAAAAACTTTCAAACACGGCAGTGTTTAAGTTACTTGTGCAATAGCGCACCAACAAAAATAGGGATTTACATCCCAAATATTACAAGAAAATTGTTCAATACATTTTTTCAACCTACACTAAATCTTCACCCTCATCCGGAAAGATTTCCCTTAGTTGCGCCACGTGATCATCAGATTGCAGCGCAACATTTATCAGATCCATAACCGGAAGTTGCAAGTTGTTAAACTCTGTCTTCAAGGCAGCAAGCGCGGCACCAGTGTTCACGCCGAAAGTTGCAGACTTACTATTATCCCAGTCAACCTTTAAAGCACTGTTCACATGATGGGAACATTCAGCATATCCTTGCGCATACCCATCTTTCCGCGCAGCAACCAACAAACGAGCAACGGTTTTATCCAACTCTTAAAAGTTCAACACAGATTCAGCAATCTATGAAACCAAGTAGAAATGAATATCAAGAAAGCACATAAACAGTTCCACAACAAAAAAAAAAGAAGAAACTTACACAGGCAATACCGCGATCTTTCAACCAGGCCATATCATTCTTCAAAGGTTCAAGCTCGCTTTCCGCTGTAACCCGCGCCGTTTCTGAATTTTCCAACTTCTCCTCGACTTCAGTCAAACGGCGGGAGGTTTCAGTATAATCGGAATGCGCGAGCTCCAAATCCTTCTTAAGTTTTTCCTGATCAGAAAGCAAAGTAGTAAGTTCTTCCAATTCTTTATCTCTAAGAGCAAGAGTGGCGCAAGCGTGTACCTCTCGTTGCGCACTGCGCTCCCTATGAGAACGCGCTTCTTCCAAAGCAGCTTCTACATCAGCTTTCTCTTTTTTCAACCTTTCTACCTCCGCATCTTGATTCTTCAGTTTTCAACCTCAGCCTTGAGGTTATTAATGATATTACGGAGGTTTTCTTTCTCAGCATTGTCTTTTTCGCAAATTCTCCTCCAGTTTTTGCGTTCCTCGGAAAGGAGAGCAGCTTCAGGTTCTGCTTTTCTTTTCCAACCAGCAACGGACCATTCCTCAGTCTTGCGCTCAGCTTCAAACTTGGCCTGATCAGCTTCCAATTTAGCCTTCAGCTGAGCCAGGCGTTTCTCATCTTTGGCAAATCTCTTTTGAGACACCATAAAGGTTTCCCGGTCCTTATGCATACTATACCACTCACGCACTATGCGGTGAGTGGTAGAGACGTGAGAAGTAGTTTCTTCAAGGTAAGATTGATAGGTTTGTTCATAAGACCGGCCTTCTTGAAACTTGATCTCTCCAGGCGGTAGGATCCCCTGCAACCAATCTTGGCACACGCGCCAATCTGAGAAAGTGTCACCTTTCTTTAAATTCCAAACGGGGGCGTGAGGCTCAGAGGCATCTTTCTCCATATAAGTCCGGTAGTAATAATCTCCCAAGGTTTCTTCTGGGCGGATTGGGGAATGTTTACCAAAACCAGCAGACGAGCCTTGCCCTTCAACTGTCACCTTCTCAACATTCTCGGGCATAGCATCAGAAGGTTTAGGTGAAGAAGTTGAAGTTTTTTCAGCAGTTTGTTCTCTCCCCAGATCTTGAGCAACAGTTTCAGGGGTTTGTGGCTTACCAGCACCATCCACCACACCTGGATCAACAACTTTTTCAGCCTCTATATTAACATCAATAGGCTTCTCAGCCTCAGAAATATTCTCCACACCATCATCAGCAACCCCTGTAGGCTCTAACTGATCAACGACAGAAGCACGCGGAGGGGTGGATGGAAGCTCTTCATTTACCACAGGTTGCAGTTCTATAGGAACAGGGGAAACAGGAACCTCTGGAAAAGCAACAAGAATCTGTAAGAATTCAATGCGCATAAAGGAAACAAGGAAAGGCAACACTTACCAGGAATAGGCTTTGAAATAAAAGCATCAAGATTCCCTTTTCTGGTAATTTTCTTCCTCTGAATTTTCTTAGAAGGCTGACCCTCCACATCAGGATCAGTTTGTTTCCTTTTACCAACCTTCCTGTGCACCAAGTGTTCGGGACTAGAATCCAAATCGATAGGATCACTTGGGTTGGATGGGGGAATATCAGCAGAATCCCTCGGTTCAGGTTTTGGTTCTCGTACAGTTACTGCAGAGGTAAGACCCTCCAAAGAATCAGAAACCACCACATAATCACACCTGGAATCAGAGGAACGGCGCATACCTTTCTTCTCTCCAACATTCTTTGCCTTCAAAGATTGAACTCTAACAGCCTCACCCTTCTTCGGCGTAGAAGTAGAAGTCGTTGCGCGTTTCTTCCTTTCAGGGCCTATGCCCAAATTCAATAACTCACCTACAAAGGCGCAATACAACAATTTACCCACAAGTGCAAAAAGGAAAACAGAAACAGATATAACTTACCAGCACCAGCAGCTGGTTGGGCAGACAGATCCGCATCCCGTGGAAGACCAAAGTTTCTTACAATACGATGGTACCAAAGTTCATCTTCAGGTTTCTTCTTGATAGTACCCATTCTTCCGCCTTCCCTCTTGAAGGCAACAACATAAAGTGAAACAACTGCAAACAAAGGATAGCAAGTCAAAAAAAAAAAAAGAAGAAGAAGAGAGAGAAAAAATGAAAATGGAAAAAATCCCAATCTTACCGTGACCATCCTCGGTGTACACCGGTTTGTCATCACGCTCCATCTTCCAATTCAAACTCATGCCGGCTCCGACAAGAGCTTTCAACGGCAAAGCAATGTTGGGCACATCCTTCAAATCTTGATACCAGTTCTCATCAACAGGGGTCTGAAGCGTTTCAGTCGGAACATCTTCTTTCCCCCTTAAAACCATCCTCACCGGAATCACCCCGGCCTTGATAAAGAAGAATTTTTGTTTCCAATCGTGAAAGGATTTTGGGGGTTGCTGTAGAATCTTCTTTGCAGATGCCCTCTGAACGAACGAATAAAATCCTTGAATACAATGCATTTGGTAAAAAAACCCTAAATCGAGGGACCGTCGGCTCGATATGCATCGTCCGGCACACAAATTCAAAATGTCGAACCCTAACCATGCCAATAGGATGAAGTTGGGAGATATGAAGTTTGTAAAACCCAAGGATTTCAAGAAAAAATCCAGTGACAGGCAAACGAAAGTTGCCTTCACAGAAAAAATACCAAAAAAGGGTAATATACCCAGCCGGAGCATCCGCTGCGGTTTGTCCCTCTTCAGGATACAGAGCACCCCAGCTCTCCGGAAATTTGAAATTCCTAACCAAGCCATCGAAGGTCGCTCCAGGCCACTTTAACGGTGGAAGTTCAGTCGACATTTCTTTAGAAAGATCTTCTTGATGTTCTCCGGTTGACATAAGAAGAGGGAATGATTAATCTTTTTCTTAGAGAAAAGGAACGGGGAAAGTTTCAACAAAACAATGATTACACAAGAAGGAGGTTACTCAAACGTCATATATACTCACCGCAATAAATAGTATCGGTAACCGCCACACCCCCTTTTTCGGATATCACAGTTCTCCAAGCAGCAGAAAGAGTGAATATCAACACAAACGCACTTACACGCGGGCGTGCAAGACACGGACAGTAAAAAAACAACTGACAGTGACAGGCTGTCACTCAGTTTACTGTACCAGTCTCGTTAAAAATCAAAGATTTTCAAAATCTTCACAATCATCAAAATGAATCTTCTTCCGAAAGTTTCCTTATTTTTAGCGCCAAAAAGCTTCTCCTCCCATAAGTCCAGTGCTCCACTTATTTGCATAAGTACAACACTAGACTAGGGGGACTTGAAGGGGTAAGGTCCCAAAAACCTCATAATAAGTACTTGGGACCATACCACAACCTTGCCTTTTAACCTTTTAACCTTGCGCGGCCGCGAACTGGTCTTACAAAAGGAAGAAACAGTCAGCAGTCTACAATCGCGCGCCCAAAGGAAATCATAAATCCTTGTGCTTTCTTACATTAGCAAAGGATGAAAATCCTATAATAAACACTTCCGCTTAAATATCCAGACCTGGATATTATTTACTCAGACTTGGGATTTATTTGTTCAGCTGTCTCCACATAATAAAGTGCCACACCAGATTACTGCAGTAATCTTCTAGAAGAAATGTAATCGTGCGCCACCAAGATGGTTATAACCGTCTGGACACGTGTCATCATCTCAGGCATCTCTGAAGCCACAACAAAAGCATGTAATTAGAGAGTAATCTCCACTTGATCACTTTACACGTGGCAAATCCCCAGCCTTCGATCTAAGCCACGATCCGTGTGCTCTCACGTCGGATCAAGGAGCTTGACGGAAGGAAATGTAACCGCTTACGGGGTTAGCATCTTCCGTCAACTTTTCACTAACGGGGTTTCCCACCTAAACGACTCCTGGCTATAAATATGAGAAAAAACCCAGGTATGAATTCAAGTTGACACACACTTCTCAAATACTTTTTCTTCTTCATAACCCATACTTATTCTCACACCGGAGTCGGGTCAAGGAGAGAACCCTCTTCTCCCCTTGGCGAGGCTAACGGTGTTTCTTTTTTGCAGAGTTATCGGAGAAGGAGATCAGTTCTAACCGAATCAGACGAGAGGAAACCCACCTTTTTATGCGGATTCAAACCCCCTAGATATCTCGGTTCCGACCATTTATCTAGTGTTTCTTCAGCCAACCAGATCCACAAAATTCATCACTGTGTTGAAAACAGCAAGCTATGCAAGGAAAGGATCACTAGTGTATATGAATTCCATAATCATTAACACTGAAGGAAAAGAATTGAAAGATATTCCCGTAGTATCTAAATTCTCAGATATTTTTCCAGAAGAATTACCTGGAATACCGCCAGATAGAGAGGTTGAATTCAGAATTCACCTAATACCAGGGATAGCACCGATTGCCAAGGCACCTTACCGTTTAGCACCGGAGGAGATGCAAGAACTGAAGAAACAGTTGGACGAACTTCTGGAGAAAGGTTTCATACAGCCTAGTTCATCACCATGGGGAGCACCGACCTTGTTTGTCAAGAAGAAGGACGGGTACATGCGTATGTGCATTGATTACCAAGAATTGAACAAGGTTACAATTAAAAATCGGTACCCACTACCGAGAATCGATGATCTGTTTGATCAACTTCAAGGAGCTCGATTCTTTTCTAACATCGATTTATGCTCAGGATATCATCAATTGAAAGTACAGGAAGAGGATATTCCTAAAACTGCTTTCAGAACAAGGTACGATTATTATGAATTTACAGTCATGCCATTTGGTCTAACCAATGCCCCAACTGCATTTATGGACATGATGAACAGAATACGTAAACCATATCTGGATAAATTCATAATTGTATTTATAGATGATATTCTTATTTACTCTAAGAGTAAAGAAGACCATGCAGAGCATTTGTTTATACTTTTGAATTTGCTGAGAAAAGAAAAGCTTTATGCTAAATTTTCAAAATGCGAAATTTGGTTAAAGCAAGTGCAATTCCTTGGACACCTGGTTAATCATGAAGGAATTCATGTAGATCCCACAAAAATCGAGGCGATTACTAAGTGGAAAGTCCCTGAATCACCGACAGAGGTGAGAAGTTTTCTTGGACTAGCAGGTTATTATAGACGTTTTATTCAATATTTTTCTAGAATAGTCATTCCTTTAACCAAATTGACCTGCAAATCAGTTAAGTTTGAATGGGGACCAAAACAGGAGGAAGCTTTTAGAATTCTGAAGCAAAAGTTAACCAACGCACCTATACTCGCATTACCAGAAGGAACTGAAGACCTAATAGTCTATTGTGACGCTTCTAAGTTAGGTTATGGATGTGTGTTCATGCAGCGTCAAAAGGTTATAGCTTATGCCTCTAGACAACATAAGAATCATGAAGAGAATTATACAACCTATGATCTAGAGTTAGGAGCCATAATTTTTGCCCTTAAGATTTGGAGACACTATCTTTACGGTAGCAAGTTTATTGTCTTCACCGATCATAAGAGTCTAAGATATGTTTTTGGGAAAAAGGAGTTAAATATGAGACAGAGACGCTGGATGGAGATTCTTAGTGATTATGATTGTGATATCCAATATCATGCAGGAAAGGCTAATGTAGTAGCTGATGCTTTAAGTTGAAAGTATCATGAAAAAGACGAGTACGTTCTCTCAAACTAAATCTGCAGATAGATTTAAATGAGCAAATTAGAGAGATACATGAAACAGTAATCAAGGATGATACTGAAGGATTAAAAGTAATGATTAAGGAATTAGAACAAGAAACATATGGAATTTGGAGATTCCATAAGAAAAGAATCTGGATACCCAAACAAGGAAACCTATGCCACCAAATGTTAGAAGAAGCCCATAACTCTGAGTATACGATACATCCTAGTAATGATAAAATGTATCAAGACTTAAGGAAGAACTTCTGGTGGATAGGAATGAAAAAGGATATAGCAACCTATGTTGCTAAGTGTTTAACTTATTCACAGGTTAAAGCTGAACATCAGTAACCCTCAAGTTTATTGCAGCAACTAGAAATGCCAATATGGAAATGGGAATTGATAACAATGGACTTTGTTACTAAATTACCCAAGACACGAAAAGGTAATGATGCAATCTGGGTGATTGTAGACAGATTAACCAAATCTGCTCATTTCTTACCTATGAAGGAAACTTTCAGTATGGAACAATTAGCCAAGTTATATGTAAATGAAATAGTTTCATTACATGGAATTCCTTTATCTATTGTTTCTGATAGAGATAGCCGTTTTACTTCTCATTTTTGCATGAGTTTCTAGAAATCAATAGCAACCAAGTTAAAACTAAGCACAACCTATCATCCTCAAACGGACAGACAAAGCGAAAGGATAATTCAAACAATGGAGGATATGCTTAGAGCTTGTGTAATTGATTTTGGAGGAACTTGGGACGATAATTTACCATTAATAGAATTTTCTTACAACAACAGCTATCATACCAGTATCAATGCTGCACCATTTGAAGCACTTTATGGACGAAAGTGCCGAACTCAAGTCTGTTGGGCAGAAATTGGAGAAAAGCAACTATCTAGACCAGAGATAGTACAAGAAACAACGGACAAGATTATTCAAGTCAAGGAAAGACTCAAAACAGTACGAGATCGCCAAAAGAGTTATGTTGATAACAGACGAAAACCGTTGGAATTTTAAGTAGGATAAGGTAATATTAAAAGTTTCTCCATGGAAAGGAGTGGTCAGATTCGTTAAAGGGGAAAGCTAAGCCCCAGGTATGTTGGACCTTTTGATATTATTAGAAGAATAGGACCAGTAGCTTACCAGCTACAACTGCCAGAGGAAATGGAAGGAATACATGATGTATTTCATGTATGTAATCTCAAGAAATGCTTAGCAGATGAATCATTAATGGTATCTCTTAAGGACATAGAGGTAAATGAGAAACTTAAGTTTGTAGAGAAACCACAGCAGATTAAAGATAGAAAGATCAAGAATCTCAAACACAAGAGATTAGTTATGGTTAAAGTGAAATTGGATTCCAAGAGAGGACCAGAATACACTTGGGAGCTTGAATCAGAGATGTAAAGGAAATATCCACACCTGTTCCAGTAGACCTCAAGGATGAGATCTAAAACAAGGTGGGGAGGATATAACAGCCATCCTAAGACCCTTAACACACCCTTACACGTCTTAAAATATACCCCGTACATGAAAAATGGCCCTAAATAATATTAATTTCAATAAAAATCAAATAAAAATAAATACCCGAAGCTCTCGCGGGGCGCGACCCATCTCTCTGGGTCTGTCGCGGGCCGCGACCCAGTGACACCAGGCGGCACCCTGTTGCGCCACGTGTCCGATTACGTTTCAAAGCTACAGCTTTGACTCGACAAAGCTAGATCCTAACCTACTATTCTCGCGGTCCGCGAGAGTGAACCAAGGGGGCTTCGCTGGCCGCGAGCCGCCCTCCGATCTGCAATATAAAAAGGGGCCTCAGGCTCAGTTTAACTTCGCTCATTTCTTTCTTTATCTCTCAAAGATACAGTAATAATACTCGGGTATTATACCCCTAAAAAGTGAAGCTCTGCCTCGTTGTAAGTATTATAACCCCCGGTTACGTATTGGTTACTCTTCCCGATTGATCTAGGGCTCCGTAACGCATGTCAAGGCTCTGCCTGACTCAGTTCATTGGAGTTCTGTCTCGGTGGTATGGCTAATGTAAATTGGGTTATCTTACTAACACGTGTGCATTGTTTAATTTTAATAGATTATAACCAGGAAGTCACCAGAAAGTAGTAGTATTCTCTAAGTCAGCAAAGTGAGTACATTCATTTTTGTAAACTCTTTTTGTGAGTCATTCTCTTTTCTACCAAACTGTTTACCAAAACCTCAAATGTTTTAAATTATGATAACAGTGATTGAGTCTATGTATTCTACAATTACTGTCGGTATGTTGAGGTTTTGTATACATTACTTGTTACTATATTGCGAATGGTAGCATGACCACAAGTCAGGATTGACAGTACCGTGGGTGGTAATTGGGTAGATATAAACATTGTAATCGCTCTCAATACTTTAAAAATATAAAAGCTTGTTTTGATTAAACTGGGATGCACTTGCAAGTATTTCTTGCTGATAAAACTTTTTAAAACGCGTTTCAGGTAACAAAATGTGAAAGCCAATAGAAACCAGCTGGAGTGCACTGAAGGCTTGGAAAAGTGGCTATAAAGGTTACCTAAATAAGAAAGAAGTTTTATTTCAATAAATTAGGGTTTATCCCTATAAAGTTATTGTAATGGAAACTTGGGTTTTGTCCCACGTATTTATTATTTATAAAAGAATGGTGTTTTAAGTCTGATAAACTATTTCCTAACTACGGTACTGATGTTTAAATTCCGCTGCCAAATTAATAAACACCGATACCACCGGCTCTGTGCATTCTAGTAGCCGCCCGCCCCTCGGGGCAAGGGGTCGGGGGTTGCGACATAGTTGTTGTATAAACTTCACTTGGGTAACACATTTTCATTACCTTTAGAAACTTCATAATTTATTTGGAATATCTTGTTTATCTTACATATAAAAAGTTACTTATATGTAGTAACAACGTTACACATGTTACTTATAGTTATCTCAACGCTTTTTTTGGACACAAATAGGGCTGAACATATGTAACACATGTTTGTAACATGTGTTACACTAGAGAGGTAACACATATATAGCCACGTTACACATCGTACATATAACTGTTACATGTGTTACAACAAAACTTTACACATGTACACATGTTACCCGTTTTAAACAATTGAGCGTCTTGTGTCCCAACCAAGTCAATACCCTCAAGCGAGCCGTCAAATTCACCCACAACCACGTGAAAGATGGAGACTTGAAACCCAAGGGTTCCATCAAAACCGCAAGCCAAGCTATTGCCAAACCTATCACCGGCCCAGTTAAAACAATAATCGGTTAAAGTAAAAAGGTTGAAATTAACCGCCATTACCGGTTAACCGAACCGGTTATGAAAATTAACTATGGTAAGATTTTTACACTCCTAGTGTTCTATTAGTGCTTACGGGGATTTGATGTGGTGATTTTTTGAGTTGGGTGTTTATTTTAGATATAGTTGGATCTTTATATGCACAATAATAGATTAAACTAAACGTCTTATTTACATCGAGATAGATGGTAAACGGGCAACAAGCTGTGTTGCTACCCCTTTTTGAATATCAAACTAAGTCTTTTAAAAACTACGTCCATAGATCTTGGAGTCATAACATTACTATGCATGAACCTTTAACTCTACTAAGTAGATCCACAGCCTCTGGTGCCAGCAAACCAAAAGTATCAAAAGCAAATGGGATAAACGCGTGCTAGTTTTCAAGGTACGCTTTCTTGTGTTTGGTCACTTTGCCCGAACCAGCCTTTAAAGCAGCCTGACCCACAGTGAAAGCACTAACCCCTAAGCCCACAAGCGGAGAAACCTCGTTTAGATCCACAAATGCATGTTTTCCTCCTACCCATCCAAAGACCAAAATGTCGGCTGGTCTAAAGGTAGATCTCCCTTCGAATGAGTTAGTTAAGAAATTAACGGGTGCCTCTTTCTTAGAGGAAATATCAGTGCGCCTGAATATGTCAAAAATGACATCCTTAACCAAATCATGTCGGTACTTGAACCCCGGGAGCTCTCTACAATGAATTGCATGCTCCCAAAAAAATCCAAACACGCCTTATGACAAATAGGATGTGACATTCGGCAAAATTCCAGTAATTCCATACAACCCGAACAACTATTACATTATTTATTTTCGCATATTTGACTTGATTTTATTTTATTAAATCTTAGAATTCTAAGAATTATAAAAATCATAGCTTATTATGATGACAAATCCGTTGCGATTAGAAACTACATCCTAGATTTACAGTAGAAATGTGAACAGACAAAACCTGTCAGTACCAGTCGCGGTACAATCTGACACGACAAAAACGAGACATGAAGATATGTCTACACAAATATTCTATAAAAACTTCGTCTAAAAATAACATGTGCCTTCTATTTTTTAGAAAAATCCATTTAAAAACCAAATTGTCCAAGTTCGCAGAAAAGTAAAGTAATCATGCGGAAGTGTATAGCATTCCGCAGAACGAAACAGTAACTGTCCGAAAAACCCAAAAATAAATATTATTTATCATAAATAATATAACGGGTATTAAAAACGACACAAAATCCGCACTTAAATCTTATTATGTTAAGCTGCAAAGTTAGTTCAGTAAACTGCCTGACAACAAAGCTGGTACAGGAACTGTGTCAGAAATAATAAAATTTTTAGTCCAGAAAGTTGTATTAATAATTTGGATGATAAAACATGTGCAAAACCATTTTTTGTCATGGATTTATATATGTAAAACGCAGTGTTAGTATTTAACCCGGTACAAGACCTGAACCAAATTTTTCACCTGATCAACGAACTAATAATTTTAGTGGGTTAGTTTTACCTAGTGTCACATTACTTTAAAATGTTGAATCTTAAAACTTTATAGAAATCTATACTATATAATAAAAGAAACCAATAAAAGGACACTTGTCATTATTCTAGACCATCTACTATTACTTAATTGTAGATAATTATTATTTAATTAAAATTATTAAATTTAATACATGTTTCAAACATTTAAGAAGTTGCGGATAAAGTTCCGTAAATTATCTTATTATTTATTTATATTAATTACTAGGTTATTATTCTAGACCATCTACTCTTACATAATTGTAGATAATAATTATTTAATTTAAATTATTAAATTTAATATTTGTTTGAAACATTTAAGAAGTTACGGATAAAGTTTCATAAATTATCTTATTATTTATTTATATTAATTACTAGGTTAGAAATTATATCTTAATAATTAAAACAAATATCGAGCATTTTCATAACGAGGGTGGAAGAAACGATTTTCTTATTTATATTAATTATTAGGTTAGAAATTATATATTAATAATTGAAACAAATATCACGCATTTTCATAACGAGGGTGTAGGGAACGTTTTCTTGCTTAGCAAATAATTATTTATTTAATATATTTAAAACACAAGAAGAATAATAACTACGTTTATCATAAGTTCATACTAATAAATTTATCCAAAAACAACCATCCTTTTAAGATGCAACTCAAGTCCATATATTTAAATTTGAAAGTTATATAACTTAATACTTATCTAATTAATTTAAATATTATTTTATAGCTATAAGTTTATCTAATTGGTTAATTGCTATATACCTAATCTAAACATTTCAACAATATTTTTAGAACTAATAAATTAAGACCACTGATATTTAAATAAAACTTGGGTTCACGTCTTGAGAAAGTCGATGATAAAGTATGTCTTCTAGTCGATGGTTCAAATGCTTTCATATTTATAAACATGACAAAAATCACAAGTTTTGATGATACATAAAACAAAATTTTGTTTGGATATCAGAAAAGTGTTTTAAAATATTGTTTTATAATTGTTAAATCTTCGTTAATAACTATTTGATATTTTATTTACTTAACCCGTGTAATACACGGGGTTATAACCTAGTTTTTATATAAATTACCAAAGCTCTTGAAGTTTATATACTTAATCAAGATTTTATAAAAAATATAATGCAAAACCCCCTTCCCCCTAGTGATTTACGGTTGGGGTGGGTCCCCCCTTGCCACTCATCTCAAGTATGTTGTGTTGGAAGCATAATGGCATGATTAGTGTAAGATATAAATCCAAGTAAACCTTCTAACACTCCACTCCTTCTCGTTTTTCCAACACATCACCAAAACCTTTCAACTCCTTCTTTCTCTCTCTAAAATTCCGACCAAGCTCCAACACCCACCATCTTCATCTTTCAAAAATTCAAACACTAGAAAATCTTGCAAACATGGAGGTGCATGGATGAATCAATAAATTTACAAGACTTGAAGAACCATTTGAAGCACTTTGATGACACTTGAAGTTCTTAGATCATCATCATCTTCACATCTTCATCTTTGTTTTTACTAGCAAACTTGTAAGAATCATCACTAGCCTCTAAATTTTCATTATTTTCGATTTTTCTTAAAAAATACAAGTTCATCTTGAATCAAACATAACAAAACCCACTTGAAAAGCAATAAGAAAAACTAAAACTATTATTTTGATCTTATAATTTCTTGGTGATTTTGGATGAACTTGAAGAAGTTTATGTTAGTGATTATGAATCTTGTTTATTCTAGGACAAAAATATGATCTAAACACATGCATGTTAGATCTAACAAGATTCATCAACAAAAGTTATGAACATGGGTTTTTATTCTTAAAATAGTTACATGCATGTTAGAAAACATGAGTAATTATTTAAAATCCACGAACTTAAATTTTTGTTAAAATGAATGAATAAAGTTTCCATTTCGGGAAAGAATCATGAACATGAAACTTGTTAATAAAAGAGTTTTGAACACATGTTTATACTCAAAATGACTACATATATCACCTAAAACATGAATTTTTAAATAAAATTATGATCTACAAATTTTGAAAAAAATCATGAATAAAGTTTTCTTTTTGGGAAAGATGGAAAGTACAACATGTTCATAACACTTTTGTTGACAAGATAGTATAATTGTTGATACTTTTGGCGAATTCGTAGGTTCAATTCCTACTGGATGCACGCCAATGGATGATATTTTGAGTTGAAATGATTTGAACACAAGTTTGTTTAAATTTGTGAAAAGTCTATAGTTTAAGGGAAACTATGGCAAAATTTTTATAAAGTTGGTTATGATCAAAAGGTGTTAAACAAAGGATTTGGTGATCAAACGAATTTTTGGATAAGAAGTTATAAATTCATATTTTATGAAGATTTCCAAACTAAAAATGACAAAGTATATATTTTAGATAAAATGTATACTTTAAAGATTCATCAAGTATCATAATTATATATTTTTGTATGTATATTATATATTTAGTTCATGTATGAATAAATAAAAAACTATACACTTCCACAAAAATATATATTAACACTTGGAAAACGAAAACGAAAACTATAAAAATGGAATGCCCATCCTTGGACATAAACAAACAATCGGACAATTTGGACACTTTGGACAATATGGACACTTTTGACAAATTCGGACAAAATAAAATATATGGCACTGACGAAATAAACAACATAAACTAAACGGACGAAACGAATGGAATGGACGACACGAATAAACCAAATTAACACATAAGAAATAGTCATAACAAGAATAAGAGCCGTCACACACGCTTTAAAAGTCTTATACACTAGAAAGATTAATTATGTGACATAAGTAACAATTCTTATAAAAACTAGATTTTTATCAAAATACGAGTATTAATATTTATGGACCAAGCCCATATATTTTAGACTAAAAAGTATCCATAAATTAAATTTGGGCTAAGTCTATTTTTCTTAAATAAAAATTTGGACTAGACCCACTTTTTACAAGTGTTTTAGGCTAAGACCACTTTAGTAAAACTATTCTTGGGCTAGGCCCACTCTTGCACATCAATTTAGGCTTGACCCACTTTAAATAAAATCATTTGGGCTAGGTCCACTTAACTAAAACAATTGGATTAGACCCACTTATACAAAGACATTTGGGCTAGGCCTATATACACTAAACATGCAAATTGGACTTAAAACCTAACACATGGGTTAGGCCCATTCAAACCTAAACTAGATAGAATATATATATATATATATATATATATATATATATATATATATATATATATGGTGGGGTTCTAGAGTGAACACTAGTGTATTTGCGAACTGAGTGAACAAATCCTGGCCATTGATCTACACACGTGTATGGCCAGGATCTCATCATCAAATCGTAAAATACACTAGTGTTTTTCAACATCAAATCCTGGCCATTGATCTACACACGTGTATGGCCAGGATTAGTTCACTCAGTTCGCAAGCTACACTAGTGTTCACTCTTGAACCTAATCCTATATATATATATATATATAGGGTTGAGTTCATTTCAGAACTCTAAATAACTATAGAACTTTTAGAACTCCTAATAAACAATCATTTTATATGTAAGTTTTTGCATTTAGAATCTTTTTATCATCTATTATATGTATATCTTTGATTATATACATGTTAAAAGTAGTTTATATATATTTAATTGCCAAGGGCCAGGATCATTTCAGAACCATAAATATTTACAGAACTCGCAGAACTCCTAATAAACAATCTTTTTATTTATATATTTTTATGTTTAGGATAATTTTATCATTTATTATGTGTATTTTTATGATTACATAAATGTTAAGAGTAACTTTTTCATTTTTTATATGTTATTTTATAATTACACATATGTAAACTAGTTTTTTTACATATATGTAATTAGTTACGACACATATATATAATTTTGGCAATTAAACATATGTAAACTACTTTTAACATGTATGTAATCAAAGAAATACATATAATAGATGATAAAAAGATCCTAAATACAAAAACTTATATATAAAATGATTGTTTATTAGGAGTTTTGAAACTTCTGTCGTTATTTAGAGTTCTGAAATGAACTCATACCAAAATTGCATATATGTGTCATAACTAATTACATATATGTAAAAAAAAACTAGTTTACATATGTGTAATTATAAAATTACATATAAAAATGATAAAATTACTCTTAACATGTATATAATCGTAAAAATACACATAATAAATGATAAAATTATCCTAAACATAAAAATATATAAATAAAAAGATTGTTTATTAGGAGTTCTGCGAGTTCTGTAAATATTTATGGTTTTGAAATGATCCTGGCCCTATATATATATATATGGGAAAATTACCAAATTAGCCAAGAAAAACTTTGACTTGCCTGTTAGTGCACTACGTCTATTGACTTCGTCTTGTATCATGTAATAGTATAGGATAGGATTATCAGTGTCCGAGGTGCAAGAAACAAAGTTTAGTGGGTTTTCATGAGGTTTAGCTTGAAAGTGACATGTGACATATTCAAGAGAAACCAGATCAGTCAGGTTTCGCTTGAACTTGTCATGGTCAGCTTCAAGAGAAACCCAACTACTATATATAGGGCACTTGTTGATTCATTTGGTACGACTTCTGAAATCTGTAACGAAGTGCTGCCAAAGTCTGTTCAGGTTGTAAACAGTGTTATTATCAATATTAGTGACAGATTAAAGAGTATCAAGTTGTTTCCACGTCCGTTTCACTGATTCCGCCTTTGAATCAGATTATATGCTCTTCTGATTGACTCGTTTGGGTCCAACAACGATCCTACAAGTGGTATCAGAGCTCAGGAAGAAGAGTTTAGCTTGATATCATCTATTTTCTGACTTCTACACCTTCTTTTTCAATCTGAACAAGTTTTAACGGTCAAAATTTGATCAAATTTTCACAGATTGTGTAAAACTACATATTGACAAACCCTGGAAAGTTTCACTGCAAAAATCGAAGTAAAAATGACAAAATTGGACCAAAAACTAGGTTTCGCTTGAACGAACACTTTGGGTTTCGCTTGAAAAACCTTGTTGGTTTCTCTTCAAATCGGCTTTCGCTTGAAAAACCTTGTTGGTTTCTCTTCAAATCGGCTTTCGCTTGAAAAACCTTGTTGGTTTCTCTTCAAATTGGCTTTCGCTTGAAAGATTATCTGCTTTCACTTGAATCAGATTTCTCTTGAAAGTTAATCAGGTTTCACTTGAAAGAGAAAAATTCCGGGTCAACATCATTTCACGTCAATCAAGTGTGATTCAAGGAGATATAATCATGGCTAAAGTGTTTGATGAACAGGAAAACGAGAATCTTAAAGATTTAAATGATTGGACTTCTGGATCTTGGATTGATAAGAAGAATAAGAAGGACATTTGGATTAAAAGATTCGAAAATTTTTTGTGCATGAAACATGAATCTTTGGAACAGTTGGATAGACGGTTTGATGAGTTGATTGATAAGTTAGATAGATATGAGATAAGGGTTTCAAATGCTGAAAAATTTTCAAAATTTGCTGATGCATTATCTTTAGAGTGGGATAAATTTTTAAGTGAATTAAAAAGGGATGCTAGTTTCTCAAAGCTTCATTTTAGAGAATTCATCAATAAGCTTAGTTCACATAAGTTTGATAAAGAAAAAAGAAAAGAAGAGTTGATGAATGAAATGAAAAGGGAGTTAGAAAAGATAAATTTGGATGTGATCATTGAAATGAGAAAAAGAGTCTCTGTGTGTCTTGCTGCAAAAAATGTCATGAAATATGATATTAAGAGAGGTTGTTTTATTGATGAATATGCAAATCCTCTTGATTTTGTTAAAAATTTTTGTGCAGGAACATTCAAGAGGGAAACAAAGAAAGAAGCTGATGCTGGAAAGATGTATGAAAAATGCTCAAAATGTGATGAATCTGGAGCAGACAATGCGAAATTCTTGAAAGACGTAGAGAATTTGACATTGGAAAACAAAACTTTGAAAGCTGAAAAGAAAGCTGATGATGAACAGATTCTGGAGTTGCGCTTGAACTGCGAAAAATTAAAATCTGAAAATGACAAACTTTTGAAGAATATTGAGAGTTTGTCATTAGAAAACAAAAATTTTTAAAAATTAGAAAAAGATTTTCAAAGTCAAATGAAGGTTTTAGAAGATGATAAATCTGTTATTTTTAAAAATAATCTTGAAAAACATATTGAAATAAATTCTCATCTTCAGAAAATCATTCGGCTTGAAAACGAAGCTGAAATTGCTCGGAATAAAATTAATGAGCTTGAGAATAAATTGAAAGGTTTTGTGAATTCTACATCATATGTTTGTCCAAAACCGATCAATTTTGTTCCAATAAGTGACAAAGTCACAAATTTTGACAAAGTCAAAATTGAAAATTGTGATGACAAAGCTGATGATGAAATAGAAAAAGAAAAGAAAAGAAAAATATTTTTAGATTTACAAGAAAAATTTGAAAATACTGTTTTGCAATCTACTGAAACAGGTGAATGTTCTAAGCAAAAACCTGTTAAGAAGAATGTAGAACAGAAACAAAAAGTTAAAAATTCAAAAAATTTTAAAAATTTTAAAAATGAAAATAAAAGCTCATCAGTTCAGTCATCCAATCATTATAAAAAATCACAAAAATTTGTAAATGAAAACTCACAAAATGATGGTAATAGTGGTGCGGGTTTGACCACAGTGCTCAAAAGACAAATCCAGCATTGAAGAGGAGAAATGATTATCACCAAGCCAAACAATGTTATGATCTGAAGGTTTGGACTGATAGAAGTGGATGGTACGATAACAGAGTGTGCTATTCCTGTGGAGTTAGAGGACACATTACTGTTAACTGCCGGAATTGGAATTTTGAAACACGAAGATGCTATAATTGCCATATCAGAGGACATATTGCCAGAGATTGCCCAAGGAGATCGATGGGAAGATCAAGGTTTGAATCTCAGAGAACGATAAAGAAACCAGTCAATGTCAAGCCCAAAGAACAGAAGGTTCTAGAACGGAAAGTGAAGCTTTCGCAGGGGCAAAAAGACAGACTGAGGAAAAAGAGGAAGAAGGCGAGATAGTATTTGGAGAAGATTTTGTCCTCAGGTTCACCAGTTGGTTCGAATAAAAGTTCTGATGAATCAATTCACTTGACGGCAAAGTCAAGCAAATCGAATTCTTCAGATGCAATTCTGAGGACAAACAAGAAGAAAAAGAAAGTTATTGGCGATGAATCTGGCTTGTACAAGTCAGACAAGCCAAGTTCGGGCAATGAATCTAATTCAACAAAATCAGATGAGCCACAAGTTGAGGTAAAAAAAGAAGAAACAGTTCCTTTAATGAATGATGAGAAATTTCCACCATTACGAGCTGGAAACCTAAAATCAAAGGGTGTTGATGCTGAAAAAATGTTTAATAGCAATGTTAAACATATTTTTAGTAAGATGGTTGATGGTAAGGAAAAAGGAGTAAAAGAATTTTATGAAGAAAAGAGAAAAGCTCAAAATACACCCAAGGACAGTCAGGCTTGGGTGAAACTTTTCAAATAGAAAAATCTGACTTGCCGGAGCTTCCAGGTTGGTAAGTGTGAAGCAGGTATCGGCATCATTCTTGAGAAATTCACAGGATGGTAACTGTGATATTTCGTCTTACAAGTGGTTAATCAAGGACATTAAGTTGTACTTGATTTTCTACAAGTGATTGTGATGTTTGATCTTATATTATTAAAATTTTACAAAAATATTAAAAGAGAACAAGGTAATGTGATGACCCCGAACCCACAAGTGATGGGTAAACAAACTAATTTTTTCGGAAAAACCATTCTGATTAAAACAAACTTATGTGTTTTGAAATCTTTATGGGAAAATAGTTTGTTGTAAGGGGGAGTTCTGATTGAATACGCCGAAACCCTCACGGCTGAACAAACATGATTAATTTCACAAGATTGAAAAACGGTTTTCAAACTGTAAATATCAGTGTGTTGTAAATCATGGGGGTACTTTATATTAGTTTTTCAGCAAAACAGAGCACAGTTAGCAGAAAATGGATGGCGAGACAAAGCTATCAGCATCGTGTTGTCAAATTTTCTTTAAATGATTTTGCATTTTAGGGGGAGAAAAATTGTCAGAAAATCCAAAAACATTTGAAAATTTGAAAAAGTCAAAAACATGATAAAATTCAAAAATTGAGTTTTTGCGTAAAAAGAGGAAATGATAGTACATCAGTAGACAGTTACAGTACACTAAAGAAATGGAAAGTTTAAATGTTTTAAACGATCTCACCGTGGATGTGTCGGTAGATTTTTATACATTTAGTAAACTTTTTCGGGATATAAACCTAAATTCAAACTTGCTTATTTCGTGGGGAACACTACTTGGATATATAGGTAACCTTGAAATCTCGTTTGAAGGACCCCTCTTTCTGAGATACTAGGTCTTTATACTCAGTGATATCTGGGGTATTATCCCGGGACTTCTGATTTTGCGGAAGCAATGGCCTAGTCCCCGGAGAATACTTTCTGCATTGCTTGAAATATAGCGCCGCCCTCAGCAAATTGATGAAACAATAAAATTGATAGTCATTGTTGTTGTAATACAAAAGATCCTCTAAAGGGGACACACCAAAAGTCGAGTCGTCATCTCTCTGCTGAACGGAAGTTCTGACCTGAGCTCTTACGGTTTCGTACTATAATTTATTCCCCTTACAGATATCATCTAGGTATACTCACCTGTAAGACTGAATATTGGGATCTGGATACAGGAGTATATTCAAGAGGTGGGATACATGAATGGGTTTAAGTTCTTAAAACATCTAATTCGTATCCTGAATCAGTTGAAGTTTGTATGAAAATTTAAGTGGACAAGTATATCGACAATCTAAGTGAATTGTTTAATTCTTAATGTGTAAATAAGCTCAAAGGTACTTGTGACTTGTCAGAAACTGATATGATCCTCTGACGCATACTCAAACAAAAATATTGTATGTAAATATGTTTGTACATATTTCGTTATTGCTTTATATTTTCAGAAAATACAAAAAGATTTTTGATTCTGCTTTATTTTCGACAACTGATGTCTGAGATGCTGAGTGTCAAAATCTAAGTAAGCTGATTGTGTTTCTGAAAAATAAAACAAGTTCATTAATTTGAAACTTGAATTTTTATTAACAAAAATCAAAAACAGTTTGTGATATCTTCAAGGTCATTAGTTTGGACTTGGATGATTTATTGTGAGGATTTTGGATATTGGACATTGCCATATCTGTAAAGATTGTTGATAGAGGGAGTATTTTAGAGCCAGGTTATGATTTCTGGTAGTTTAAAATGTTGTTACTTATAAACGTATGAGTGATTGCAGATAGTCCAGATTATGATCCCGAAAGCAGAGTCTAAGGGGGAGTCTGAAGACAAGCTTGAAGCATGGAGGAGTTTGTAGATGGATAGCTAGGTGTCGATCCCAAAGCACGGAAGCTTGACGAAAGGGGGAGCCTGAAGCTGATGGAAGAAGAGAATGATTATTGGATGCTTATAATGTTACAACTTGGATGAGAAGGCAGAATGATCAAGACTGAAGATGTGTCACGCTGAAGACTAGACACTGAAGACTTTGTCAATATCCGAGGGGAGTCTGTTAGTGCACTACGTCTATTGACTTCGTCTTGTATCATGTAATAGTATAGGATAGGATTATCAGTGCCCGAGGTGCAAGAAACAAAGTTTAGTGGGTTTTCATGAGGTTTAGCTTGAAAGTGACATGTGACATATTCAAGAGAAACCAGATCAGTCAGGTTTCGCTTGAACTTATCATGGTCAGCTTCAAGAGAAACCCAACTACTATATATAGGGCACTTGTTGATTCATTTGGTACGACTTCTGAAATCTGTAACGAAGTGCTGCCAAAGTCTGTTCAGGTTGTAAACAGTGTTATTATCAATATTAGTTACAGGTTAAAGAGTATCAAGTTGTTTCCACGTCCGTTTCACTGATTCCGCCTTTGAATCGGATTATATGCTCTTCTGATTGACTCGTTTGGGTCCAACAACGATCCTACATTACCAAATTAGCCATTTGATGCCTCCTTGGAACAGGGCATCCCCCATTTAATGCGTCCGCCAATGGTGACTTGACACGTGGCAAAAGTAACTTGATAGGTCAGCCGCCGGCGCATCCGGGCCAAAAAGTAGGCTGATGCGTCCGGCTTAGCTGCATCCAGAGACAAATGGCTGGCTTGGCTGTGGCTCGTTGAGTGGCTCCTTGGAGGAGCTGTCAGACGTATGGGGGCACATGGGGGGCATCGGTTTCCGTGCTTTTCTTTTTCTTTTTTTTATATTTCACATATTCATTTACCTTTTTTGTTCTTTCTATTTCAATCCCTTATACTATAAATATAATGAATAAAATCAGATATTTTCAACATGTTCTCTCCAAACCAACTGATTTATAAAATGCTTATGTTAATGTATCCGCCTTTTGATACTCTCCAAATAAAAATGAAGTTGTTTAACAGTGTTGAAGATGATGTTTTCCTGAGCTTTAGAAGTCCTAGTGTTTATGGGTGACGGGACCTGCCCCGAGTGACGGAAGTGATCTGTCCTCCCATTTTATGGTAGGTGGTTTAACGAAGAAATTCGAAGAACTCACCTACAAAGGGAACGTTGGATCACTTCGTGTTATCGGATTTCCCCGTCCACGTCCTCTACCGCTCCTCCAAAGCCGCCAAATTATTCAAAAACAAAGAGGAATTGGAGACCGAGCTTTGTGGAGGAATTGGATCACTTCGTGTTATCGCTTAAAAAATATCATTTTTAGTCTGTAATTTATTTTGGTTTGTTTTTTTATTAGGTTTAATTGTTGTATTTAAAGTAAACAAAAAGTTGTATGTTTTTTCTGTTTTTTTTTATTTGACATTTCTATCCATATCTCCATCTATATATTTAACTAGTATACCACTTAAGAAATAATTAGAAGAGATGGGTGGTGGTGAATTTGAAGAATTTGAACCATCGGGTGATTGCAACCCACCACCATGCTACCGTTCATCGCCACCAGCCTACTGTGCACCGCCACCAGGCTGCCGTGCACCGCCACCATCCTACTGTACACCGCCACCAGGCTGCCGTGCACCGCCACAACCCCACTGTACACCGCCACCAAACCACTATACACCGCCACCAGGCTGCCGTGCAATGCCACCAGCCTACCGTGCACCGCCACCACCCCGTTTAAATCTTAATTTATTCAACCCGCCGCCTCTGAATACTGATGATGAGTGGGACGGTATCACCGATGAAGAAGCAAGCTTTGCTTACGATTGTGCCATGGCAGAACTCTAGTTTTCGTGTTTGCGAGTTGGTGGTAGTCAGTCAAACTACATGGATTGTGGGGAGCCCAAGAAAAGTGACCAACGTTTAAATTAGATAAATAGCTATTAATGGTAAAATGTATGTTAATGGTAAAATGTATGTTAATATTTTATCAAAAAGTAGTCCAAAATTTAGGTGAATTAAAAACAAATTTTATATTTTATATATAATTCAGTAATTTCTTATGAATACATATAAATATATGAATCTGAATTTAAAAAAAAATGCCTCTATTTTCTAATTTTTTAATATTAAAATGTTAATATGTTATTAAAGAAATTCATATTTTAGGTGATTTATTATAAAAGAGAAATAAAAAACAAATTTTATATAAAATTTAGCAATTAAATTATATTTTGTGATTTTGTTATTTTTATAGTATTAATTAAATTATATTTATAAAGGAATTATTACATAAAGAACACAAAGTAAAACGATCATGAAGGTAAATTATAAATTACATATTAAACTACGTTAGGACGTGGTAAACAACGCCATAAATACAAATTATCTGCCATGAACCTTCTATATGACTTCATTTTTTGATTGATGTCACCGGTGAGATTTATCGGTTTATCTATAACGAGATGCTCCATCAGCATACATAGATACACAGCTTCGTTTCCAGTCAAAGAGCAGTTTGACACGACATAGTCAATATTCATTTCAAATGAAATGATTTTTTCTGGCTTTCCAGTCTTTTTCCAATAGCGCAAATTAACTAATACTGCTCCTAAGTATACGCATATTTTTGTCAGCCTAGGGATGACAACCTGTCTGTATTTTTCGCCTACACAAATGTCTTGACCCAGGAACATTACCAGTTGTTGGGTTGCCAGCTCGAGACATAGAATTAGCCACTCTTTATTTTCTAGCGGGATCGGGAAAAAACATAATCAATGTCAAAAAAGGAAGGAAACGGGCTTAATTTACCGTTACAGTAAGTAGCCGCGTTTTTCGGAACCGATTCCAATAAATACTCATAAAACTTTGGTGGTAGTATTGTCCAACGTAGATTTAACAAGGGGTCTATTTGAAGCTTTCTACTTTTCCAATTCATCAATCTTCCAACCCACGCTTCGATATGCTGTAAAAATTGTAGTGTTAGTAACATTTTTTAACAAATTATAGTTTACGCAAAATTATTCATATAATTTACTGTGTCGTTGAGATAGCCGTTGAAACGAAATCCCAATAAAGTTCCCCAAAAGTTCTTGTCAAGCTGTACTAATCTATTAAAAACAGCTGAATAACAGAACGGTGCGTCGCCTCTGTTGTAGAATTCGAGCACATCTTTCGACCAATTTTCTGTTTCATCGTCTAGTATCGCCCATCTACCGCGGTTGTGCTGATGTAGGCTATGTCTATTATGTAGACAGACTTCTTCTCCCATTTTTTGGGGGTTGGATGATGTTCCGCTTTCTGCTGCATTCACCGGCTTCCTCCATCGATTAAGGATCCAACTTGAGGATTTTTTAGCAGGTTGAGAGCAGTATTCTTCACCAGCTAATTCTTTTCCCCGCCGTTCGGACATGCTTTTTTATAAAATTTACGGAACTACAGATTTTTTATGTGTTTTTGCACTTGTAATAAAAGTTACTTATATAAAAAAAATTACATTAAAAAAAACAAGATAAATGAGATGGGACGTCCCCGACGCATCCCATGCGTCTACGAATCCTAGAAAAATGTGAAGGGACGTGTCCGACGCTTAAAATATCATGAAATATGATTTAAATTACACAAAAAATTAAAAGTTACTTATATAAAAAAAAAGATTACATTAAAAATTAAATTTAAAAAAACGAATTTAAAGAGATGGGACGTGTCCGACGCATGCCATGCGTCATAGACACCTAGGAAACTGCACTTGACTTTTAAATTTTTAATGGTTTATTGGGTCTGCAATCCGATGCAGCTACACACTTGGCCGACGCATCCCATGCGTCAAAAGACGCCTAGGAACATGCCCTTGACTCTTAAATTTATTAATGGAAATTAAAGTTATTATAGAGGCATCCGATGCAGCTACACATTAAACGAGGGGTCCATAGACGCTTCCGGTGTTAGACGTCTCCCATTGCAGGGACCACCACATGCGTGGTTGCACTGTTCCTAGGCTGCTGCTTCCGAAGCGGGTAACAGGGACCACCTTTGCCGGAGCTCCGACCCATCTTTCCTCAGTAAACCACACGATCCGACCCGATTCCGTTACTCTCCGACCCGATCCGACCTGTTTTTTAACGGAAACACGCACAATGAATCAGATTTATTGGGAGGATGACTCAATCCCAAACTTTAACATTGAATTCACTGTAGAAGATACGGTTGCTATGCTGGACAACACTCTTCCGGCTACCACTAAACTGGTATTTCTTAATCTTAATTTTTTATTGTAGTGTTATTGGTTTTTTAGTTTCTGTTGTAGTGTTTACCATTTATCCCACTGATGTAGGCTAAGGCTCCTAGAATTAGAGTTAGAGCAGCTTGGACGGTTCTAGATAAAATCAAGAAGAAAATGACAGGTAATTTAGAACATAGGCTAAGGCAGACGGTCTTTGGTCACTATTTGGATCTTGAGTCTATCATTTGTGAAAGCCCACTTTTGCTTTGTGTTGCACGACATCAGGTTCCCACTGATAATCCTAGCAATGGAATAAGTTATGTGTTTGGGAATGATTTTATTCATTTTACTCCCATCCAGTTTTGTCTTATCATCGGGTTTAGATTTTGACAGATTACGAATACGATATCTAATGGATCACCTAGTTCGTTCAGATCAAGAATTTTCCCGGGGACACGCGATGTAAAGTTACGTCATTTAGAAGATGCATTTGATTCGGGCTAGTCACAACTCAGTGAAGACGATGGTCTTCGTATATGTCTGTTGATGTTACTAGAGTTAGGTTTTAAAGGTACCCAACGGTTCGAATCCATTGACAAAATGGTTCTGAATTTGGTTGATGATTTAGAAGCATGGAACAACTTTCCGTGGGGTAGCTATCTTTGGCAGAGCACGTATGTGCATGTTTATGATTTGAGTCGTCGACACCAAGAGGGTAACTCCGGGTTCTCGTTGCCTGGTTGCGTTTGGCCGTTCAAGGTACAAATTTTGATTTAATCTGATGCAATACATTGCAACCGCTTACTTAAAATAAAATAAATTTATGTATATGTGTAGATGTGGATTTATGAAGTCTTTCCAGAATTTAAGGAGATGGTTTCATTTTTTAAAACCGAAGCAATTCCAAGATTTTTGGGTTGGGGGCCTGGAAAAAGGGTTACAACTGCCACCGTTGAACGCATTTTCGAATCTGCACAAAAGGTAATTGCTGCAATTTGTTATTTTATTCTCAGTTATATAGTAAGATTAGAATAAATTGATTGATAAAACTTTTCATTATTCAATTCTTAGAATGAACATTACCGTCCGATTCAAACCATATTGCCCACTAGTCAGGAGATGCAGACTGAGTGGTACATATCGAGTGTTCAGTTTTTAGATAGTATTCGTATAGCAAGTGAGGTACCCCGTAACATGCGGCCCAATTATGATACGATGCACAGCAGTGGTGAGATTCCAAATGATGGGGTTGCTGACGGGTTTGAAGGTTATGCAGCGTTGTCCCCCATGGCCACCCAACCAGCAAGAAAAAGAAGGTCTGCAATTCATGATGGAGGAAATGTTTCAAATACGGATGAATTAGAATCGTCTCTTGTTGAAAAATTTAAATCAATATTGGACGAGAACAATGAGAAGCTAACTTCGCTAATTGAGGCAAAGGTGAGGGTGAAATTAAATAAATGTGTTTTATCTAATAGTGAATCTATAACTTAATATGTCTATTTCTTATGCAGCTAATGAGTCTAAGTCTTGATCATGGTAGCGTTCATTCAGTCGGAAAGGTAATGTTGTATTGCGAGGATTTAAGCAATTCAATTACATCTAAAATAATATATACTAATGTTCGTTATCATTAAACTTATGTATGTAGCCGGAAGTAGACTCGTTTGTGAACTTCAATGATGTTGGTGATTATCAAGTGGGAACAATCAAGGTGCAACCGTATGACGATCTTGTATGTAATAATACAAAACAGTTAGTCGATGATGCCCCGACAGCCGCATTGCGGCGATCAGAGAGGTTAGTAAAGCCCGGTCCGTCTATGCTATCACCTTTTGTTTTGTTCAAGAATGTGTCAAAGAGAAACAAGAACAAAGAAGATAGTACGTGTACGGATAAACAGATTCAAAAGATCCGAGATTGGTATATCATCGAATGTTCACTGGTAAGCAAGATGGATTCAAGGACCCGGAAGCTTGGAAAAACGATGGCCGGTGAAGTTGGTCCGCAATTTTGGTCGTCTTTGCTAGGTGACGACGGGTCCGGTTGGTTAAGTGATGATGTAAGAAAATTATCAATATTCATGATTTCAAATTATTTATATTTTCAAAACTGTCATTTTAAAAAATTTTCAAAACAGCATTTATACGGTTGGATGATTAAGATGTACGAGCAGAGGAACAAAACCGATTGTTGGAGCATTCTACCACCCTATTTTCAATTGACCATAATTCAGTGTGATGCACACCGGAGGTTGGAGGGCTATTTCAATGGGTCCTTGATTCCTATTCCACCAATTTCCAAAGTTGACGAGGTAAATTATATTTGAATGCCGAAATGTTTATATATATTTCATTTAAAAATAAAAAATTACTAGCAACTTTTTTATGCATGGATAGGTTTATGTTCCGTTGAATATAAAAAACGTGCATTGGCTTTTGGCGGTGTTCCACCTTCGCAATCGGACTCTTACAATTTACGACAGGTTCGTCATATCGTATATATACCAATGTAGTGTATTGAATCAATTTCTTACAATTTACATATTCCTACGTGTGTAGTTTATTGGAAAGTCAAACCATGGTGAAAGACAGAACGGAAGTCATTTACCACATCAATTTTGCCTTCGACATATGACTACGCATCAACGGATACTATTCAGCTGATGAGCCATTAAAGATGTCGTTGCCGTTCAAAGTCGTTTACCCCATGAAAGTACCTAAACAATCAGGGAGTTTAGGAGATTGTGGTGTATGGGTTTGCATTTTCATGGAAAGGTTGATCAACAAGGAACCCGTATATCGAGAAGAAAACACCGCAAAGGCAGCTTACCAAATGAGACAAAGGTTGGCTATCATGTTCTACGATAGCCTGTTACCGGAAAACTTTGATCTCGTCAGTAGTTGCCAGTCATTTGAAAATGATGAGGATGAACAAGTTGATGAAAAAGTTATAGATCCGTAAACAAGGTATTATGACATTGAACATTTGCATTGGGCCGGCCCATTTCTGATTCGCCCCATTTCTGATTCGGCCCAATTCTGATTCAGATTTGGGGCCCAATTCAATGGCCAATTCTGATTCGCCCCATACTATTTCCACTGAATTAAAATTGTTCGATTTCAAAAAATGCCATTGGGCCGGCCCAATCTGGTTATGCTTTAAGTATTGAAACAAAGTGTTTTTAATTGTTTGTTTATTGTTTATGGCCCATTTTACATTAGGGATGAGCACGGTACCGAACCGATACCGATCCCGAAAATCCCGATCCCGATATTCATGAAAACTTGATACCGAATACCGTACCGAAAATACCGGTATGGTATCGGTATCAGCCATTAACAATACCTAGTTTTAATATTTGATCCATATTCCTTCATCACAGTATTACGGGTTGGGCCGGCCCAAATCTGATTCTCCCCAATTCTGATTTGGCTCATTACGGCAACTTTTAGCATATTGTCAACTGGTACAATCGTTGACAATATCAACATTTTTCGATAGTGCTGATTCGGCCAGTTCTTTTCTAATTATTGATTCAATTCATAACTTCTTATACTTAACCAACCCTTTGGAATTACAACTTATATCAAATAACACTAATGATATTAAAAAAGACATTGGGCCGGCCCATTGGCATGAGAAGGGGCTGCAGATTTATGTAAAAAAAACTTGTAAACCAAATATATATTAATATAACCTAATAGATTTAATGCACTATTTTCGGGCCATTTTAATGCACATAATATATATTAATATAACCAAAACGGTGCGTTTCATACATATCTTAAATATTAAAAAAAAACTTGTTAACCAAACTAGTACATAAAACCAAAATCGGTTAACAAACGGGTGATCTTAGACATAAGTGACGAACTATATGAAGATTTACAAGTAAATCTTCATAATCTCCCAAATAGAGACCCTATCGAAGTCTTCATGATACGTTAACAGGTACTCTAGTTTTGCGTCCTCGATCACTTCTTGTTCAGTTACCTTCTTTTTCTCCTTGGACGCTTCCTTTACCCTTCCATTGAACCTGGAACACATGCACCTTAGGTAGGCCGAACGGGTCTCCACCTCCTTCACATCTCGTTCCGTTTCACCAGCATGTCTACAAAACATGTGGAACATGCTGACCCAAAAGGCGGCATCCATAGTCGCATGCCGGCATAGGTGTCTCGTTTCAACGTAGGACATTGCAACGGAAATGTCTTCAACCTCGGTCCATGAATCATCCATATTCTTGAAGGTTTTGTATAGAGCAAAGAAAGTGGAATGATGAAAAATGGGAAGTTGGCTATATATATATAGGCATGGATTAAAGTAATTAAATGCAAATTTAGTGTGAAACAATTGAATAATCTTAATTGTAACTTAAAAGTTTAATAAAAGAACTAAATTGCCATTCCATCTTTTGAAATTCACAATAATAAATGCTAATTTTGTATAAGTTAAAAAAATACCTTTAAATAAAAAAACAGATTCTAGGACTTTATAAAAAGTTATTAAATTATTTTATTAATATTTCTTTTACCTATTTTTAAGAAAGGGTTTAAAAAATTATAATAATAGTATTAGTTATAAAAAAAGAGGAGGTAGGTGGAAGTTATTATTGGTCTATAAATATGGACCATTGGTGGGAATTTATTCATACCACAACAAATTTGCACAATAATGTCGTCAAAAGGAAGGCGTCAATCAAGCATTCCAGATTGTGTAGAGAACATTGTTTGGCTTAATCGGGATGACCAATCTGTTTATTGGTCACAAAATGTTCTTGACTTCTACTACGACGGTGATAGCCAATTTTGCTATTCAACTTATATGGGGCAAACGCCATTAGACAAAGAGTGGTGGGGTGGAGTACTAGGGTATTGTGGAGATGGATTTATGCAAGAAACGGTAATTAGATTATTTTACATAGTTTTATTATTTATATTATTTATAATTTGTAAATATGATCATTTAAAAAAAATTTATAGCATGTCCATGCATGGTGTAACAAGCTAATACAAGATAGAGAAACAGAAAATCGTCAAGGGACATCTTCATCAAATACTGTTCGTTGGACCATTCTACCCCCAAATTTTATAAACCTTCTGGCGGAACAGGATCAAGATGCTTACGGATACGCTACTGGCGATGTAGAACCATACCCTGCCTTTTGGGAAGTGGATACGGTAAAAAAAATTACATTGTAAGAATGAGCAACATAGATATGCACTCACTAAATATTTACCGTATCTCCTTTTCAGGTTTACATACCAATATCGCAAGACAAAGAAGGCTGGATAATCTTAAAGATAGATATGCACTCACTAAATCTTACCGTTTATTTTACCAATAATTGTGATGCACTTAATTGCGGGGAACGATTCTGCGTTCACAGAAGGATACACCAAACGCTAGTAGAATTCGAGAGTCTCTTCTTATGGTTCCTCGGTCTTATACAATATTGGGAAAATGCTGGACTAACTGAGGCTGATGCGTTGGAGTACACCGGGGATGTTGTCTGGCCTACATCGGAATATCGGGTTGGTCGAAATTCGGGTGTGATATTGTCTACGTTACTGCAAAATCTTGTGCAAAACAGTGTACTTCCAAACTGGCAGGAACGAAACATGCAAGATGTCTGTATGAGATATAGAAGATTTATGGCAGATCAACTCTATTCTGCACGTTTCACACCCCGTTAATAATCTAATTAATAAATAATGCCTAGTGAATTTATTGTTTGTTTAGTTAATTGGATCGAAAGTTTTGTTAAATTTATACAAATAAATTTATACAGAAAATTTATATAAATAAAATAAGCATTGTAATATATCTTAAATAGGATATACATTTGGCATAAATTTATACAAAAACTTCTTTAATCATCACCCAAATTGTACGAGGGGTATGTATTTTGAAGTACATAATGCTGAAATTCTCCGGCTTCAACTTGGACGGGTGTGGGTTGTGGCTTAGAGACGATGCGAGAAGAAGTCTTTGTTTTGGGCGGTGCTAAACAGCTCGCACGAGAATGCCCATATGTTTTGCACTTACCGCAGTATATGGGAGTTGGGTCCTCTCCTAGCGATAGGATTCGTTTGTTTTCTATCGGAAGTCCGGCTTGTCGTTTTGTAATAAGCGGTGGTTGCAGATTCACCAGTCCATCGGGTACTTCCCACTCTGATTTATCAGGGACAGGATTTATATGCTCCTCATACGTGGATTTATAAACTTCATTAGTGTAACATGACATCGCATAATGAGCACAATCTGGTTCACCTAAAAATCTAGATACCGCAATAACGTGCCCGCAAGGTAACCCAGATACTTGCCAAACCCGACAACTGCATGTTCCATTAGAGAAGTCAACTAAACCTCTCTTTCCACCGTCATCAACGTCAAAACTGTCCTGAGCAATTCCAGCAACCACCCACGAACGAGAACCTTCAACTTTGCCTTGAATTTTTTTTTTTTTTGAGCCCACGTTGTAAGCAAGTGTTCCCCTTGAATTCCCTCGTTCCGATGATCATAGAACCATTTTTGGACAGACTGTCTGAAAAATTCTATCAGTTGGGTTATTGGAATTTTTCGGGCATGTTTTGATAAAGCATTCATAGATTCAGCGCTATTAGATGTCATGTAATGATATCTTCTGGCTGGACAATGTGCTCTTGACCATTTGTCAAAGCCAATTTCTATAAGAATGTTCCGTAATCTTGGAACAGCGGCACATAGCGCATTGAATGATTCTTGAAAATCGGATATCCGGTAAGATTTGCAAGTCTTCCACCAAAGACTCTCATATTCCTTTTTTTTACGGTAAACGAAGGTTGACCATCAAATGACGACAACATAACCCGTGAAAGCTTCTTGGAAACATAACCCGTACAGCTAATTGTATAGAAGCTGCCTGGTCAGAAATGATTGCCAAATCTGGATGCTCGCCAATGCATTCTTTCAGTTTTGAAAGGAACCACGTCCACGACTCACCGTCTTCAGATTTACCAATGCCATAACCAATAGGCAAAATCAGATTGTTTCCGTCCATGCCAACAGCCAAAAACATTGTTCCTTTAAATTCACCCTTCAAGTGGGCCGCATCTATGATGATAAGCGGTCTTAAATTACGGACAAAGCTCCGAATCTGAAAGCAATACGATAATGTTAGATTTTTCTGGAAAAATTAATTTATTGATTTATTTATTAGTCTTTCACTTACCACCGCACCTATGGCCACAAATAACATTTCAAAACAACTTTCAGAATCAGTGCGTATGTGTGTCACTGTTCCTAGATTAGCCTTCTCCAAGTTATAACAATAGACGGGAAGTTTGGCAAAAGAACTTGACGAACTACCTTGCAAAAGTTCTAACGCGTTACATTTCCCGCGCCATGATTGCATGTATGATAAATTGACTTTTTCTTTAATCCTAAAATCCTTTACAATTTCAGTCGAACGGTATATCCGTCCACAATCTTTGAATTGTTCTTTTAATAAGCTACCCACCACCATTGGATTTGCTTGTCGCATATGTGGATATGTTTGCGTCTTAGAACATGTATGTTTGTTGTTAAAATGTTTAACGTAAAAAACATCACAAGATTCCCGACTCGCTGCCTTGAAATTCCACTGGCAATTCTCATCAATACAAGATACTTCGTAACGAGTTTTGGATGATCGGTCTACTTTATACGAAAAACTTTCGGAAAGACACAATTTTCCTAATTCTATTTTCATTTCCTGCTTGTTACGGAAAATATAACCTATGTAAAACTGGTTTTTATTTTCAAGAGGACAATTAACATTATCAGTAACTCCAGATTTATATGATGCGTTACATTCATCTTCAGGAAAAACATTTACGTTAAGATCGGGACATTTAAAAAAATTGGAAGAACCCACAGATGAACCAACTTGTTCTTGCACCACATATAATTTAAATAACTCATGAGGGTTTTTTCCGCAATATTGAAAAAAAAAAGTAAGATCGGAATCATCAATTATATCAATGGGATCGCTAAAACTTGACATTTTGTAAGATACACGTATGATTTTTTGAAGACCTGTTGACTCACTATGATTTTTTTAAAATGTGTTATAAGAAATTGTAGTAGAAGTTTCAAATCCACGTCTAACAGAATCTGGTTCGACCACGTACTCTAGCCTCCCATCAACGACTTCCCACTTGCCACCACAGTAAACAACAAATCTGATTGCCATATCAATAGAGAAAAAAAATATAAACAAAAATTTGGAGATGAAAATTTGTAAAATGTTTAGAGTAATGGTACTGGTACCAAGAATCTAATATAAAAATAGAAACGTGTAATACATCAAATAAATAAAAACGAAAACTAATTTATTTTTGTCTAAAGCATCTCGAGACTCCTCCAATGCGTCTGTCAGTGTAACGAGTCAAAGGTGTACTTATCGACGCATTACATGCGTCAAAGCAGGTCCGGTTGACACGTGTTGCGTCCCAACCGCAGTTCCGGTTGACACGTGTTGTGTCCCACCCGCAAAAGTATAGGCGTCTTTAGACGCATAAATAAACGAGATCAGACACATCCGAAAAAGCTGACAACCGAAACGTCAGTGGACGTAAACGAAGCAGTTGTTCTGGGGCATCCAAAAGCTGACAAATGGAAGCGTCCTTAGACGCATACGAAGCAGCAATTAGGGGCATCCAAAAGCTGACAAATGGAAGCGTCCTTAGACGCATACGAAGCAACAGTTAGGGGCATCCAAAAGCTGACAAATGGAAGCGTCCTTAGACGCATACGAAGCAACTGTTAGGGGCATCCAAAAGCTGACAATGGAAGCGTCTTCTAGACGCCTTGGATGCGTCTCTGATCGACGCATATAAAATTGTACCAAGCCAGACGCATCACACTAAGCCAGACGCAAGCTAAAGTGGATGCGTCTGGTAGACGCCTTCGAAGCAGCAGAATTTTTCAGACCCAATCATTGACACACGTGTCGCTTGACTATTCCCTGACGCATAACAAGGACCTGCAGACGCATAACAACTCTCGAAAAATGTGATGCCCTGTTCCAAGGAGGCATCAAATGGCTAATTTGGTAAGTCAAAGTTTTTCTTGGCTCCCTATATATATAGGGTGAGGTTTGGCTAGAAAGCCCAAGTTTCCTAAAAAGTGTAAAAAGTCATAAAACACAATAATTTCAGGCATAAAACACACCTAAAACTCACAAATAATAGAATGAATATTACTAAAACACCATATTCAAACTCTAATAGTCCATAAAAACTTCAAACGCACCATCGTATAACTATGAATATAAAACACAAAATGCTAAACAACATAAAACACAATAATATTTGTCATTCCATAATCAGAGCCTTAACATCTAAAACACAACACAAAACCCACATACATGATGTTTTAGTAATCTTCATCATATTATTTGTGGGTTTTTTGGTATGTTTTATGGTTGACATTATGGTGTTTTATGACTTTTTACACTTTTTTAGGAAATTTGGACTTTCTGGCCAACTCCTAGCCTATATATATATAAACATAAACAAAGAAAGCAAAGGAATACAAAAACCAAAAACGAAATTCAAGATGAGATACTTGTACGAAAAACAAACATAAACCTAAGTGTCTAATGAGATTAGAACACTTGTAGGTCAAGAAACAAACGAAGAACCAGGAATCGAATAGAGATTTGCACGGAACGCAAATCTGCGAGTTAATGTTTTTTCCCCTTTTATTTAAACGTTTTATAGTTTTAAATGCTCGGGGATGTATACATGTTATGATTTGTGTAGCTGGAAAATGAAAATGTTTAGATCACATGCGAATAGGTGTTTTAAATAAAGGGGCCATTGATGAATAATCAAGTACCGAGGAATGAAGGGATAGATCTATTGGGTTTTGGCGAGCCCCATTATTAACGGCAATGATGACAGATTGTTACAGAGTGCTTTTATGTCTAAAACTAGTGACACTGACACAAAAATAAATCGTCAAGGTTTGGTTGCCTCCTATTTTGGCATACAGATTAGTGTCCTTGCAAAGCACTAATGATCGCGCAAGTTTCATTATACTATACAAAACGAATTTACTATTTCAAATGTTTTAAAGATTCATTTGATACGAAAACTAATAACATGAACTTACCAACTTTTGTTAACGTTTTCAAAACTAACATGTATTACAGGAAATTAGTGGACGGCTTTGGAAAATATGTTCATGTTATTGTAAAGAACTTCGGCTTTTGAGATGTCATCCTGTTTTCAGTTGTCTTGTTTTGTAAACTCGTGTTAAACTTCAAACAATATTGTTTAAGTTGTAGTTTGTTTTACTTTGAAGAAGTTGTATTGTAAATTATGGTTTCTAAATAAATGTATGGATGAACATCTTTTTATGGTTTAAATATGTTGTTTACTTGATTGAATGTAACGATTACCGCTCTGGCTACACCTCGCGACGCTTCTGCAGAAACCGAAAATCAGGGTGTGACATAGGACATATCTCATCAACTAAAAATAAAAGAATCATGAGGCGATACTTAAGGATAGTCCGATACTCCACTGGTGACATATGCTGGCTTAACCCATCTATAGGTATAGCAAGAAGAAAATCTTGTGCATGTGGTGTTCGTAGACTCTAGAACGGCTTTTTGTCTAACTGTCAAGTCAAACTGTACTTCAATGTTGTGGACAATTTTACTAAAAAGAGCACTCGCCAATGCATGTTGAGCTTTAGGGGGGGTGTCCTTATTAGTGAAACTGCTGAAGTTCGAAGCTTGGAATCGTATCACGAAGACAAGCTAAAGCGCAAACATAATCAGAATCCTTTTTTGGTTTGTGTGCGTGTGTTTAGGCCTATGTACCATTGAATGTATGTTGCAGATCTACAAATCTACAATCGTAATGAAAAGAACAACTGAATGTGTACACGGTTATTTCCAGTATTTGATAACGTGATTCTTGAGTTTTTACTTTTTATTGAAGTTATATAAAGAATAAGGTATATAACCTATTACATTACTTGTCTGGATCTAAATTCTAAACACTGTGGTGGTTCAATGAGTTGGCTCCATTCATGGTTATTGCTACGATTCTTGATATATCCTGTGACTTCTAATAGATATTGGATCAACCTTATGGATGTTCGGATTAAAGCAGAAAATAAACTCTGTAATACTTTTTAAAGCACATGATAAGACAATAGTTGTCTTGCTCATGAATGTTGTGTTGTTCGACTGTATGTAAAAAACAACTTTTTATCATAAAACAATATCATCATTCTGTTCTTTCTGCAACAGGAAGCACAACTGAGAGGTGTAACTTTTGCGGTTCACCAATGGAACGTAACTGGTAATTTCATCAACTAAAATGCAATGTAGGACAGGATCTTTCTGTTGGGTCCTTTCAAGTTTAAAAGTGCTGCAATTCTTATGGGCCGGGGCATAGTGAACATGTTATCTCTTTTATTTGTATTTGAGCATTTGGAAGTTTGTCATTGTAAGTTATCGTTATAATGCAATCTGAAATGTCATATCTTTTCAGTAATATTTGCCCAATGATTTGAACACGGGTTGAGAGATAAACAATAAAGGCTCAAATTTGGGACACTGCCGGACAGGAGAGGTAAATACTTCAAGGATATAAACATATAGGTTCAATCTGTGCAGTTACATGATGAATTTCATACTTACCTTCACATAAAGATTTAACTTTGTGAAGTATTTCATTTGTATTCACATTTGATTCGACTATTATATGACAAGCCAATACAGTTTTCCCTTGTGTTATTGCCCATACATGTAAATCATGAACATCATGCACTCCCTTGATGCTATCTAGATCGGTTTTCAAGCCAACAACATCAACTTCACTTGGTGTGCTCTCCATTAATATAGAAAATATACTTTTGAGCATTGGTAGAGTCGTACATAGAACCAAAACCGAGAAGATCAGAGTACATACCAGATCAACTATCAACCATTCGGGTCGTATCCATACCACCAATCCTGCAACCATCACCCCAACCGACTGAATCATGTCCGCCATTACATGTAAGTAAGCCCCTTTAATGTTTATGTTCATTGTCCCATTTTTGTGTTTAGAAGTTGTCACCACCAAATTCGCACCCTCTTCTTCATTTATATCTTGATGTTTCGCAATGGAAGTATCATGAGAATGCCCGTGTTCATGACCGTGACTGTGACCATGCGCATGGCCATGTTCATGACCATGACCAAGCCACATGACCATCACGAAGTTGATAACGAAACCAAAAGCTGCAATGGGGAACATTAGTGCACCATTTACCTCTGATTGTTTATGAAGCATTCTTTCAATTGCTTCAAATATTAAGTACCCAGAAACAATCCAAATCAGTTGTATAGACAAAAGCGCCCCCAAAACTTCTATCCGACTGAATCCAAACGATTGATGTGGAGTCGTATTCCATCCCGAAACCCACACAGTGAACAAAGAGATTGAGAATCCACCAATGTCAGTGAGTAAATGGGCTGCATCCGTAAGAACCGCTAGACTATTGGCTTTAATCCCTCCAACAATCTCCACGGCCATAACGATTAGGTAAAAGAACATGAGTCCCCAAAGCTTGGTGGTAGATTTGGACCGTTGGTCTGAATCACAAACATCTTGTTCATGTTTGGAGAAATAGCAACAACGGTCACAAGACGGTTTTGACAGCTTAGCTAGAACATCTTTTCCTTCATAAGCCTTTGGCATCTGCACTTCTACGAGACGGTGCTCTGCTACAGAAATCAAAACTTCATGATCATGATGATCATGACGATGATGACGTTCCATCTGCATTAGAAATTATGATGGTTATAGAATTACCTTTGATCTTGTAAGTTTTATTACTTTTAACCGTGATTGTTGGAAGATTGATATAAAAATTCATCCATAATTCATTTTGGGAATCAGTTACACAAGCTTTCAGGATGCAAGCTAGAATTGGAAGTTGTTTAGATACATAAAACACTTGAAATAATAAGTATTCGGTCGCCCGATATGCGTATAAGAATAGTCTTCTACCAGAACTGAAACAAGTTACAAGTGTAAGAGGTGTTTGGAATTCTTCTATATCTTAAAGGGCTTTTAACAGATTGTCACATTGAATAACACTATTAACATTTCTCACAAATGAAATCTATACACAAATTATGGTTGACTTACCTTAAATATGATCTGGTGAAATTGACAAAAACCCTGTGCAAGATCTGGAAAGAATTTGGTGAAAGAAGATGAACGTCTGAGAGAGAAAATAGAATATAATTGCAACTATAGTTTACTAATAATAGATGTTTTATACATTATTGAGTCCATAAACTATAGTTAAGTTTATATATTATTGTTGTTCCTATTAATATTCTTACTTGTTCAAATGAGGAAGCTTCTCCAAGTGGCCTCCTTTGGTGCCATAATTGACCAATGGTTTGACTATTGGTTTGACTAGTAAATGGCACCCACGTCCATTTTTTTATTCAACATGGAAGCTTTCATATGTAACTACCACCCTGACCTTCTGGACTAAATAGAACGGATCAAAAGCTAACTTTCTCAACGCTTTTGATTATTAACTGTTTGTTTGTATGGTTTTATATAGATACATCCTTGTTTGGCACTTTGGCTCAACAAACAATTGAAATTTTAATTAGTTTCATTAAAATTGTGCTTCATTGGCTCATGAACTGATTATTTTTAATGTGTAACACCGATGAACAGAAGCGATGATGACATGAAGTAATTGCTTTGATGTGTAACACCCTTTTGATATGTACCAATGGTTTAGATTTTTAAAAACCAGCTCCCAATTGTTTCTTTATAAAGACGTGGTTCTTATGTTTTTAGAGACCCTAAGCAAAATACGAAATGGAGGCTCTTTTGCAAAATTATCATTTTTCAACATATTTCGTATCAAAACCCCTCATTCTTTACCCGGGCTTGCGACCGGCAAATATAAACTAAAAAGTTTATAGTTGGTGAAGTTAATTTTTTTGTTAAAGATATATGTTTTGTATAGATACACTATATGCTTAACCAGATTCATAAGTTCGGATTCGATTTGACATTGCTAAACATGGGTTGAACAACAAAAATTATATAAATAACTAGTAATATGACCCGCATGCGTTGCGCCGCGGGCCCGTTGCAAGCATCGAATGGGTTAGTCCAAGCGTGATGTCATGCGTTAACCATGTGAAAATGCATGTTTCGACATATTCGGTTCAACTCATTGTAATCAATATAAACATTGCGGTTATTTAATAACGTAAAATAAATCGAATTTACGTACATTTATAACCTAACGTACCAAAAAAACATAAAGCATGTATAGAGGAATAACTGACACGTGTAATCAAAAAGGGCTTATTATAGCTTTAAAAAATAGAAACCACAAAAGGAAAAAGAAAACACATTCACATGAAGGGGCAACAATCAGTGTTTTGCAAAGTGAATGGACCAAAGTCGGGAGATGTAAACATTAAGGACGATAGTTTTTAGTATAGATATATAATAATAATAATAATATAATTGTAATTTTACCTGTCTTCGTTGATAGGGGTCGAAACGTAGAGTAACTCAAATTTATACCGTCGAATGAAAATGCATTTTAATTAACCACGCTCGGTTTGGTACAAAATTTACATCGAAAACATAGATCAACTGAAATCGTACATAAAATAAGCACGGAAACGTATTATATTTGAGCGAACTCTTTTCTAAGAAAAAAAATCAACATTTAAACGTAAACCAACTCGAATTTATACCGATGCTTACATAAAAAACGCACGTAAAAGGTTAGTTTTTTTTAAGTAAAGGAAAGAAAGAGAGTCTCGAAACTTTAGAAACTCAAGGAGGTCAACGACAAACTAGTGCTTTAAAAAAAATAGCGAACGAAAATTACTGAAGAAAATAATAAGTTAAAAACGCATATCATATATGGCATTGTAAAGTTGGTACATTAGAAACTTAGAGGATAAATTTGTAAAGCCTAACATAGAGTAGTAGTCTAAGGATAAATTTACCATTTTGTAAAACTTTAAGTGTAGCAAATTTAAGGGATTTATACTGCAATATGAAGAAAGTTTGGGAGATGTCATTTGGGAAACTTTCAGTGTACAAATTCAAAGGACTTATAATACAATATGATGAAATTTAAGGGATGTCGGTGAAAAATTCACCGACATTCACTTTTAAGATAGTTAATAATATCTTTTAAATTATAATTTTTTTGAAATTACATATCACGTTAACTTTTTGGGGGCTTCTTTTGTATAAACTTATATAATGTATTTTTTATCAATATCTGAGCGATGTCTAAAATTATCAAAATCACCATCATCTTCGTGACCCGTTGAGCGTTCAATCAAACCTGAAGCATTCTTTGTAGTTTCTTTCCATTCCATTCTTCAAAACCTAGAAAACATACAAAAGTCATACTATGTCTTCATATATTCACCGTTTTGTAAGTTGTCACTCCATTATACCAAATGAGTTCCACAAAAAGAAAATTTTTAATGACTAAACCTTTCATAGAATGTAACAAACCAATGTCATCACCGAAAAAAAAAATATGAAAACAAACAAAGCAATCTGTTATTAATTAATTTAATATTACAAAAAAAAATTAAAAACCAAAAACAAAAACAAATTCGAAATATCAAAAGAAAATATTGAAATAATTTGTAACATGTGTTAACTTTTTCCACCTTGCTTTTCTTTTGTCTTTTCAATCAAGAAAGTTAGATGATCCTGCTATATAGGGGTGTTCAGAATTCGATTCGCATTCGAAAAATTCGAAATTCGACTTGATTCGAATTCGATTAAAAAAGTTCGAATTCGAGTTGATTCGTATTTGAGTCCAGTAATCGAATTAGAATCGAATACGAATTTATGATTTTAAATTCGATTCGAAATTCGAATTCAATTTATATATATTTTTTAATATATGTATATACACACACATGCATATATGCACACACATATAATTTCTAAACTTGGCCAAAGTATGAACTATATTCATAAGTAATAAGTTTATTATTCATAACATTACCAAACCTACCGACAAATATCACATACTACTTATTTCTAAATTTTTACCTAACTTAAATCGCTACAAGTGACCAACCTACTTTCTAATTTTCGGTGTTTTGACATATTGATAGTTAATTAATTTTGCAAATTTTTATATTTTATGTTGAATATAATTAGTTTGTAGTACTTTTAAAAATGAAAGTAAAATAATTTATTGCTTAAGGTGAATTTGCATTAAATCAAATTTAATCGAATTCGGTTCGAATTCGATTCGAATTCGAGTTTCAAATATTAATCGAATCGAATCGAATACGAATTCAGGTAAAAAAAATAAAAATTCGAAAAATTTGATTCGAATAATTCGAAAATTCGTTATTCGATTCGATGAACACCCCTACTGCTATAAGAAAAAAAAAAAAAAAAAAAAAAAAAAAAAAAAAAAAAACCCTAGATGCCAGATTAAGACACATTTACTAAGTGGAAAAAGATTACAAATTTATATATCTGACAAACTTGACCGTTTAAATTGTAAATGGTCGAATTCGATTTTGCTATAGCGGAGGAGACATTTCTTGGCCCTTGAATTATGGTGATCCTAGGCCTAGGCCTAGGTTCTTAAGCCTATTAGGCTGACTCTATTTAAAAATAACTCAATGTATGTTTAGTTTAGGGTCGGCATCGAAAATCCTTGAAACATTTTGGGCATGTGGCGACTAGAAAAAATAGTGGGCCCTTATAGGGCTAATTTTAAATGGGTTTAATATTTAATTTGGTGTAATTTTAAACCATTGGACCAATTTTAAGTGGGTTTAAACTAGAGGTGAACATAACGGTTTTTCTTTAATCCAAACTGTGAACCGGTTCGGTTCCTTCCCTGTCTTGTCAGTTTTTACTACCAGTTTATTTTCGGTTTCGGTCGTAAACCGGTTTTCCCGCGCATATTCTACATCTTTAAGACAATTTTTGTTTTTTATATAAAATTAAACTTTACTAATTTTAGTACTTTTTATTAATGTGTATCTGAACATATGTGTAGAAACCGTTTATACAATTTTTGTTATATATATATATATATATAGGGAGGGGCTCATGCGAGAACTCCATTTATTGTGAGAACCAATGTGAACACAACCTAAAATAGCTAAAAAAACCTAACCCCACCCCCCCCCCCCAAAAAAAAAAAACCTACCCCCCCCCCCCCAAGCTAAATGCTAAAAACTAAAACCCCCAAAAAACCTAAACCCCCCCCCCCCAAAAAAAAAAAACCTAAACCCCCCTCCCCCACCCCCCAAGCTAAAATGTTAAAAACTAAACCCCCAAAAAACCTAAAAAAAATCTAAAAATTTTTTTTGATTTTTTTTAATATTTTTTATGTTAAAATCGCTACTTTTCGAATCCAAATAAAAAAAAAATTTGGCTTCGAAAAGTAGCGATTTTAACATAAAAAATATTAAAAAAATCAAAAAAAAAATTGTGTGATTTTTAGCTATTTTTAGGCATTTTTGGTTGTGTTCACATTGGTTCTCGCGGTTCTCGCAATAAGAGGTGGTTCTCGCATGATCTTCTCCATATATATATATATATATATATATATATATATATATATATATATAGGGCTATATAGAAAACCCTTAAGTTTTTAGAAAACTCTGGAAACTCAAATCTCCCCCCATTTTTACCCAACCTCCCGACATTTTTTTTTTTTTTGAAAAAAAATAACACATGTAATATACATGTTTTAAAGTGTTTTGGGCCAAAAAAAAACAAAAAAGCGCCGAAGGGATGTTTTTAAAAAAAAATAAACAAATTTCAGCATGCTTCGGATGACTAACATGTGTTAGGCACAAAAGGCAGAAACTTGCTGAAATTTTATTTTTTTTAAACATTCCTTCGGCTTTTTTTTGGTTTTTTTGGCCCAAAACTCTTAAAAACATGTATATTACATGTGTTATTTTTTTCAAAAAAAAAAATGTCGGGAGGTTGGGTTTTCTAGGGTTTTCTCAAAATGGAAGGTTTTCTATCTAGCTTTAGCCTATATATATATATATATATATATATAGGGTAAGGTTCATACGAGAACCACCTTTATTGCGAGAACCAATGTGAACAAAACCTAAAATAGCTAAAAAAATCTAAAAAAAAAACCTAACCCCCCCCCCCCAAAGCTAAATGCTAAAAACTAAAACCTAAAAAAAACCTAACCCACCCCCCCCCCCCTCAAAAAAAAACCTAAACCCCCCTCCCCCACCCCCACCCCCCAAAAACCTAACCCCCCCCCCCCCCCCCCCAAGCTAAAATGCTTAAAACTAAACCCTCAAAAAACCTAAAAAAATCTAAAAAAAATCTAATTTTTTTTTTAATTTTTTATGTTAAAATCGCTACTTTTAGTAGCCAAATTTTTTTTTTTTTTTTTGCTACTAAAAGTAGCGATTTTTTTATAAAAAATATTAAAAAAAATGTGCGTTTTTTAACTATTTTTAGGCATTTTTTGTTGTGTTCACATTGGTTCTCGCAATAAAGGGTGGTTCCTAACGGATCTTTGTCATATATATATATATATATATATTCTTAGGGAAGGCAATGTGCCTATAGACCCAAATATTACAACCCATATTGTGTATACATAAATTGTTAATGTGATTTGTAAACTGTATAATATGAGCTCACTAGCAATAGTTTATACCATATTAAGTATATGTATCTGATGATTGTCGTAAGGGTCATGCAAAAACCTAATTAAACTAAGTAGATAGTGTAAGTAGGGTATCATATCCGTGGAAATAATTATTACCTGATAACATGCACGAACACATACGCAAAACAAAACAAAAATACACTACACTACATCATCGGGCTGCCTCCCGAGAGCGCTAAATTTATAGGTCTTCAGCCAGACCGTACCTGGTATGCTCAAGGTGGTTTAAAAGAATGCTTGCCTCCGGACTTCTCTAAATAACTTGGCTTCCAATGGTCCGGAAAATTTTCATACTCACGCCAGTTATGATCAAACTTGGCCTCATCGCCCCATGCGTTGCCACCATCAGGTGGTTTACCTGCTTTTTCTCTCTTTCGCTCATTCGCCTTCTTCACCGGGTCTCTCTTCTTTTCAGCCGCAGACCTATAACACTTAATACCAATCTCATCAACTGTGTCCTCACTTACACATATAGTGGATGGAGAACACGTTTGTTAGTAGCAATTGCTTAACATAGATCATCAATAACGTCGTAAGTAATAGATTTTGAATAAACGTTAAAGATTAACTTATGATTTTCAACGCTCATCGTGATCAATCCATCTCTGCAATTAATTTGAGCGTCGGCGGTATGCAACAATGGACGACCCAGAATCACCTTTTGTTGCTCGTTCTTCCTCGTTGGTGCATAATCTAGCACCATAAAATCTACCGGGTAAAAAAAAACTCACCCAACTAGATCATCACATCCTTTACAACCCCACAAGGTTGTTTCCAAGTATCATCCGCCAAACCTACCTTCTTATCAAAATCATGTAGCAGACCAAAATCATATTGGTCATACAAACTTCCTGGGAGAATACTCATACTCACCCCATAATCCAATAAAGCTTTGTGGATCTTCAGCTTTCCCATTTTAAATGGAATGAGCGGTGCCCCTGGCTCATGTTCCTAATTGATTAAAAACTCAAAACTTTGACGGGATTGAAAATCGAGGAATGGGACTAGTTGACAAGATGCGGATTTCACCCCTAACTTGACAACATCGTACCCTATGTGGGGTTGGTACTCGTCGGGTCAATAAAGTTAATTTCGGCACATTGATGAGGGTCCACTAGAGTTTGGGTTGGAAATTTACCATCAAGATGTGGATTTCACTCCTAACTTGATGGCGTAATTTCATGCAAAAATCGAATAAGCGGATTGAGATTCGTTCACCAAAGTATGGGTTTCACTCCTATTTTGGTGAAGTCGTCTTGTTTGTACAATATGAATGTCTTCAACGTGTATTTGTGTAAAATGTCTTAGGAAAGACATATATATATATGTATTAAGACAAATGAAATAGAGAGAAGCAAAGTAGGAAGAATAGCATGTTAAGCAAGAATCAAGAATGGTCAAAGTTTGGTACTTACTATAGACTAGGTCGAACATAGCAATTCTACCTAATTCCCTATAGTTATGGCTCTGATACCAATCTGTCACACCCCAACCGATGGTGGAACATCGAAGTGAGACGAAAATGATATTGCTCGAGACTTCATAACACTATTGCGAGAATATTTAATTCAAAAACTGGTTTCATTTCATAACAAAGATTTTCAAGTACAATACATGAAATCAAATACAACATCAAAATTCAAGTTACAACATGTTTGAAACAGTACGACAAGTTACAATAATCAGAAGTACAACAACATGATCTAGAATCTAAGTGTGCATCTAAACCATCCCTGCTAGATTCCTTCGATATCAATATCATCAACTTGCAATACGTTTTGAAATATGGTTCAATACAAAATGTGTTGGCGAGTATACAAGTTTGATACATAGCATAAATATAAAATGATTTAAACGAATCCACATGGAAAACTTAGTTATCAAGATTAACGTAAAACTAGCAGGCGAATATACTAGTCAACCCTCTGATTACCACAAGTTTAAAAGACTTAACATGACCACAGGACTAAGGGCGGTGCATTACTCCTATAGCACTATACATGTTAAGGGGATACTCGTACGAAGTTAATGATAAGTTTATCACATAAGAATGTTCTAGAAACACGAATCAAGTATAATGTATTAGCATGCATGTTTGGATTGTTTGTGTGATTGAATAAAATGTAAGTGTAACTATGTATGTTAATAAGCAACATATTGCACCCCAAAAGTGTAAAATGGAAAAAGGACGTTCGAGTATACTCACGGTTTTGCTAATCTCCGTTAGTTAAATCCGCAAGTAGATGAGTTGTTGTCGAGGGCGCTTGGAACACCGAGGTTACCCTACAGATGGGTAAACGATGGTGTGAGTGTTGGAGTTTGATCGGAGGATTAGGATTCGGGATTTAAAGTACGTAGTATATAGTATGAAAGTATGATTAAAACAGAAAGTATATTCCATCCAGGCACTTGTTACGATAGTGAGCTTCTGTGGTTTTACGGGTCCTGATTTGCCCGTCAGAATCAGTAACAAGGAACGAGGAAATGAAATAAACGGAAACCAAAGTAACACAAACTGTTCGGGCGACTGGACAGTTCGCATAAGTGGACACCATTCACGCGAAAAGGGTTACCCTTCCTGCGAATGGGATTTGTTTGGTGCGAACCGAGCTTGGTTTCGAACGTTTTAACCATTAATCGGCTATGTTTGTGAGTTCAGTTATATTATATGTTATAGTATATAGTATATTAACAGTCCTATGGTCATATAGATCACAGAAGTCATGTATGGAGGTAATAACCTCATTATAGTTCACCAAAGCATAAGTTCATTAACTAAGTTAACAAACCAGTTGGTCATGAATAACAAAATGTAAAGACATAATGTAAAATACCAAACAACCGAACAAGTACAACCCGGGTGTGGTGTCTCAACATGGAAGGTATGAAACAAGTGTTGGAGGCTGGATGAGGTTAACTTATTCTAGGTCTAGGAGATTGTTTGGGTGTTCATTTTGCAAGTTCAAGTGAGGTGGTGGAACTAGATTGGAAGCCAAGGCTTCCACAGTTCACACACTGTTATAACAGAATCGTCTATATTGAGAATAGGGATCCGAATAACATAAAACACTTAGAAAAATGTCGAAACAAGATGAATCAGTAACTTTCGTGCGAATGGATGGCCCAGTCGCACGATGGGTGAGTCCCTTCATGCGAATGGTTGGCCTTTCATGCGAGAGGTTCTGTTTCGAGGCGAAAAAAGTTCGGTTTTGTTTGAACTGTTCACCTTCTTGGCTGGAATCGACCTTAACACTAACCCACATGACAGCTATAGACTTAGCTTGTGAGCTCTGTGGGTTTGTAATTCCGTCAAGTTTTGTTAACAGAAAGTTATTTCATAAAAGTTTGAAGGATTAAATTCACTCTTTAGCTTGGTCCTCGTTATTTTTTAGAGTTGTCATCAGATTGCCAAGGCAAATCTGAGAAACCAAGTGAACAGATATGAAAAAATGTTTAAAACTTAGAAAAGTAGAAGAAATTAGGTGAAATTAAGGTGCTAGTGAGTTGCAAACTCACTTAGAAGCCTTTTGAAAGTATTCGGCTGGTATAGTACGAGTTCGGTATGCTAGAGAGAATTTCGGAGTTGTGGAAGGTGAGAAATGAGGGTGGGGATCTGTATTTATAGGCTTATTAGGCTTTAGGAACGAATGGGCCTTGGACGAATGGGTTCCGGACGAGAGGGCCATCCACACGAAAGGAGGCCTTTCGCACAAAAGGTCCCAGTCGCGTGGGATGTTGGATTTTGGTTGGTTTCGTGTATAATTATCCCATTTAAGTGTTTTAAACATGTAAGTGAAATGCATATATGTAATGTATGAACATAGCATGTAAAAAATGAGTTTGTATGAATAACAAGTATGAATTTGTGTATAAATGTATCAAGTTTGCACGTATTATCAAGTATGTAACGTCCGTATAACAAGTGTGTATGAATTAAATGTATAAAAATAACAAGTTTTACTATGATTCAAGTCTTGGATTACAATGATTGGAAATAAAAGACGAATACAAAGGATTACAAGTTTTTAAAACTAGAAATACAGGCAAACTTTCTAAATAAGGAAAGTTCTAAAAAGCAAGGCGTTACAATCTTGACCACTTGTGTTGATTTTGTGAAACGTTTATTATATTTGAATTGTTTGTCATCTATCAAGCGTATTGGCAATTTCCTGGCATTGCTAGCAGGTTGGTAAATTGGTGGGTTATTGGTATAATGAAACGGATTATTAGGTTGTATGGTGAGTCTTAAACACCATCCCTAATAATTAATCAAAATCATTAATTCCAAGGCCATGACTATTTGGTGTTATGAATCTGTAAACGAGTTTTTATGTTAAAATGGGCAATCGGGATTCCGGAGGTTACTTTTTCTCATCTTGATCACAACTTTCTTAATTATGTTTTTTGTTTCTAAAATCAATCAAACAAACCCCCAATTAGATAGTTTTAGGTTTTAATTAAAATTTCCACGCTAACCACAAATTCCCTGTGGATACGATACCCTACTTACACTATCTACTTGGTTTAATTAGGTTTTTGCATGACCCTTACAATAGTCGATCAGTATCACTTGTAAACCATAAATGGGAAGTATAGAGCTAATAGTGATGAGAGACCTCGGACACTAAAAAGTTATCAAGTTTTTATGTTATTGTAAACTAGGTTTAAAGAAGTTCGCCGCGTTGCGTCGAATTTCTTTTGTTATTTAATCTGTGTTTACATGTGTTTTGAAATCACTACAAGCGTGTTGCGAACAGAACTGCTGACAAGAATAAAAAGAAAATGTAGAAAAAAAAAACACTAAAAGATAACCGAAAGAAAATTAACCAAAAAGTTGTATGGTAACGATGTTGTTCGTATAAAACCCGTGTTCAGATATGAGCAAATTGTTCTGGGTACCGGTACCAAATTTGCCGAACCGAAAGATCTTAAGTACCAATTCGGTACCGACTTTTGGCGTTCCTAGTACCGGTTCACTATCGTTTTTTACCTTCATATACCGGTACCGTAACCAGTATTTTCTGTATCGGTTGGCACCGAGCTCATCCCTACCCCTGAAACTAAAAAAGAAAAAATTAAAAGTTGAAGAAAATCAACAAAAAAAGTTGTACGATACCGTTTTTCGTACGGTAACCGTGATCAGGGATGAACAAATGGTACCGGGTAGCCGCACTGAATTTCCCGAACCAAAAGATTTCCAATATCGATTCGGCACCAACTTTTGGCGTTTTCTGTATTAGTGTCGGTTTTTACCTACATGTACTGATACCGAACAGGACCGTGTCGGTTTTTTCGATACCAGTACTGGTTCGATACCGGTTGACACCAAGCTTATCCGAACCATTGATATTAAAAAAAGATTAAAGTTAAAAAATAAAAAAATAACTATTATTATAATATTAAAATAATAAAAGTATTAAAGAAACTATATATTATTATAATATTAAAATCACTGTTCATTTCAACTCATTTATTAATATATAGTAATAATAATAATAATCAAATGTACCCGTGGATAAGTGGATATTACAGTTTTAAATAAAAGTTATGTATTCTTCCGTTGTTAAGTTATATTAGTTATGTAGGTCTGACGCTATTGTTTAAGGAAACTAAGCCATTGCTTATGGCCCACACAAGAATTGGGGTCTCCAAATTCTAACAAAGTTATTTTGTATAAATCCGTATTATAGAATAGCAAATGGTACCGAGTACCGGTACCGATTTTACCGAACCGACCGATTCGGTACCGACTTTTGACATTTTCATTACCGGTTTTTACTCTCAAATACCGGTACCATACCGAACCGAACCCTACCCTATCGGGTAAATTCGGTAACGGTACCGTACCCATTTTTAGAGATTTCCGGTACCGGTATTTCTAGTACAAATTAATACCGAGCTCATCCATACTCCATATTGAGCCTTTGTTTCTAAAAATGGAAGACCCAGTCATCCAACTTACTCACTTTCATAATATGATTTCATTTTGAAGAAATCCTGCCATTTTGAAAGACCACACTATAGTATAATAATGAGAAACTAATCACTTAGCAGAAATCTCATCATTGTGTCAATTATGTTCACAATGAAAATGGAGATTGAACCCTACTTAAAATTTCGATTATTTTATCTTAAAAAAATATAATAATGACATGTGGAAAAGGGATCAGATTTTTTTTCTGGGAGGCCTTCAAAATGATTTAGCCGGCCTTGCAGTTATACATGATGCCCTGGTTCCGGGTGGGGTGCTACAACCAGTAAACAAGGTTGGGCTTAGCTTTGGCAAAGCCAAATGAATCTCAAAACGTCCCCACTTTTTGTGCAACGCTAACCATTGGCCTGACTTGGAGTAAGCAACGCCGACCAAAACGACAACCGTAAATTTCATTTTCTTTTTTTCGTTTTCTACTTGATCTTGTAACGCTTTCCCACATACAACCTATAACTAATAAGCACATACAAAGTAACCATATATTTCACAAACAGGTATACAAACACGTTTAGCGCATGTAATTCACCAACCCATCAAGCCTAAAACAAAAGAGCCGGTGCTTTGTTTCTTCTACCTGTTTTCATTCTTACTATCCAGTATACATTAACCCAACAATCCAAACTAAACCCAATAACATATGATATATGAAAACTTTTTTTTTTTTCTAAAGATTGTGGTATTATAAAATTAGAGGACTAAAACCTTTGCTTTAGACTAAAACGGCATAATCAGTTAGTCAACTTGTTTGTTACGAGTGTCTTAGAAAAAAAAAATATGAAGGCCTCCCAATATAGTTTGATTGTACTTTACCACCAAGTTGGTTCATCAAGTACATCAACATCCAACAGACAATAGTACACCACAAACAACATCATCTCCCAATAAAGTGTTTGGTCCTACAAGTTACTTCCATTGGGTTTTAGAGGTAGGGAACATGTTCTTTACTTCTACTCTATTCTCATGGTTGTGATTATTTCTATCCCATCTTATATATTGATAATATCCTGATGTCATTAAAGATGATGATATATCAATCTTGATGGAAGTGTTGGAGGAAGGTACAAGACTAAATGTGTAATTTCTAAGAATTTTATTGTGTTTTATCTTTAAGGTCTCAATTCATATCATAACTTTCATTTGTTTAAAGAATTTATCAAAATCTGCATTTAAATATCATCTCTCTGAGAACATGGTCCATGATAGGAGCCCGTGGAGACGTAGGATTAAGGTTAAGGATTTCTAGGAGAGGGTACAATTGTGTTTTTAGGTGTAGTGTATGGTCGTAGATATGTAACTATGTGTATAGGTTGTTTGTGTTATATTTGTCTTGTTTACCATGCACTCTTTCACCACTCATGTTATATTGGTAGCTTCACACACACACACACACAAACCTCATGTTCTACTTATTTCTTTCCTGTGTGTTTTGGAGCCGAGGGTCTCACTGGAAGCAGTCTCTCTATCCTTAGGGGTAGAGGTAAGGTGTGCCTACATCCCACCCTCCCCAGATCCTACCAATAGCTTTGCTATTTGTGGAATTTTACTGGGTATGATTGATTGATTGCATTTAGTTATCATCTGATACTAAATCTTATAAAATAGTAAAATAATAAACTATGACCGTGCATCAAAAAAAATTAAAGCGGGTATTTCTATTTAAGATTTGAGATGTCAAGTTCGAATCAGATCAAAATTATATAATCTATAGCCCGTGCTTAAACAAGCTCGAGCTCATGAGGTTAAGGATAAGATGAAGCTCATATTAGAAACCAAGCCGACTCAGCTCGTCTTGGACTTTAAACTGAGAAAAAATTCTAAGCTTGAGCGCGGCTTGGTTAGGCTCGAATTCAAAAAGAAAACTTAATATATAGCTTTAGATTTTCAATGGTATAAAATAGGGATGAACATTTGGTACTGGGTACCAGTATCGAATTCTTTTGGTACCGGTACCCACTTTTTGACGTTTTTGTTACCGGCAAAATACCGATTTTTTACCTTCAAATACCGGTACCATACGAACATTTCAGTACCGGTACCTAGTTTTGACGATTTTTGGTACCATTACCGGTTCGCTACGGTACCGGAACCACAATCATCCCTAGTATAAAATATCGTTCAATAGTTCAAATAAACATATCCAAAATAATTTCAACCTAATACACTACAAGCCAATATATACTTCAATCACATACAAAATAAGTTTCAAATTCTAAAGAAATACAATATAAGTTGATTAACATCTTAATCAACCCTCAAATACGCTATAATATCCAACTGTACATCTAAATACCGTAAATAATAAACAAATTTCTATAACATATTATATATATACAAATTGAATATATCAAAAATAAAATAATTCAAGCCAAACCGAGCCATTTCCACTTGTTACAAACCTAGTCATATCGAGCGAGTTTTTCGAGCTAAATCACAAGACACTAGCTTTTTAGACATTCATGAAGAAAAATAGAAAATGGTAAAGAAACAAATATCTTTTTAGACATTGATGAAGAAAAATAGAAAATGGTAAAGAAACAAATATATATAATGACAGTTTTAACAAATTAGAGCTTCCGTATGCTCCCAGGTTATATTCTTAATCTGGGAAACATCGAACAACAACGGCATCTCCGCCGCATCGGAGTTCTTCCTCCCCCACAAACAACCATTTCTCCCTCTAATTAAACCTAATTAATAATATTATTATTATTGTTATAATCACAATTTATCGCTATCACCACTTGTTGAGGCGCATATATCCCCAAATTTATATTATATAATAATAATTCCAAAGAAGGAAGGAGCAAAAGGTATTGTGAATTCTAGGGTTTCAATGGCTCAAAATGGAGAGGGGATGAACCCTGCTTTACTCGATGATATCATCAACCGGTTGTTGGAGTTTCGTCAAGCGAGAACCGCTCGCCAGGTTCAGCTCTCGGAGGCTGAGATCCGGTTGCTTTGTACCACTTCTCGTGAAATCTTTCTCCAACAGCCCAATCTTTTGGAGCTCGAAGCTCCGATTAAGATCTGTGGTATGAAAAAGTTTTCATTTTTATGTTTTTGTTGTAGATTGATTTATGGGTTTTCTTGTATAGGATCCAAAACAAGATTTTTGGCTTCTTTCTGTTTAATATTTTGTTTGTGCTTTGTGGGTTGGGTTTTTTTTTTTTTTTTTTTTTTTTTTTTTTTTTCCCCTGTGGGGGCAAGTTTTCATGGATGTGTGTTGGAATGTGAAAGTTGCAGGATTTGGTTGTGAATATTGTGAGTGATGTTTGATTGAGTATATGGAATTTGGGATGCATTTGTTTACTTGAATTATGTGCTATTATTCATGACTGTTTTTGGTAAGTTTTCGGTTGTTAAGGGATCAGCCTATAATTACATGTTTGTGATGAAACGTAATGTAGACGATTAATGAATATTTTGATGTTTATTTGCTTGAGTTGTGACTATGGGAGTGATGAATGCGGCAACTCTGTGTATGATTTATGGACCTAACATTGCTATTTCTGTTTATACCATGTTAGCTAGCTTTTTAGATATGCTTAACAGAAAAGGTTATAGTCTTCTTTTTTGTGCTTGAGTTTGTTTTGGATGTTAAGACACAAACCATGCAATGTCTCCATGGTAGGTGATTTATTTTGCGGAGTTGGTGAGATAGAAGTTGTGAATGAAGTGAAATTTTAAGCTTATGCCACAGGAGGCTTCAATGTTGATTCTGAGGGAAGTAGTAAATCCATTAAGTTTCTGAGCGTATATGAACTTTTTATCGCTATCCATAGTTATCAATAGCGTCCATACCGGACGCAATCGCGAATATGCCGCTACAAGGTACTATGCGACCACATATCGATCAAAAGCGACGTCCGGCTGCGAATTCCGGCGCCGGTGCTGCAACTTCTGCCGGAAACGAGGAAGAAGGAAACCGAAGGCTCAAATTGATAGGAAAGAAAGAAGCGATACCTTGTTTTGATAGTTTGTAGTTTTACAATTTAACCCCTCAATCTTTCTGTAGTTTACATTTATTCTCTAACTTGTAAATTTTTACATAAAAAGAGTGAAATTAGTTTGTGCATTTTAACATTTACCCCCCTTTACTAGTCTACATTTGGTTCTTAAACTTACAAATCTATAAATATAAAGTATAAAATTAACATCATAATATATGTATATAATTATAAATAGCTATATTTTTATTTTTAAAATTTTCTACTACCTTATCGCTATACACGAAATAGCGGGCGCTATTTCGTCGCTATCGCTACGTAGCATATAGGTCGTCTGTCGCTATTGACCGCTGTTTGCTATCGATAACTATGTCGCTGCTAGTTTTATTAGTGCTGTAAAAACAGTAGACAGCAAGAAGTGCTAAATATGACAAGTTTGTTAGCTAAAATAAAACAGGTCAAATCAGTTGACCAGGTCAAGTCGGTTGAAAGTCATCAGTGTTTTCAAATGCTTAAAATTTCTTTAATCGCTTTGAAAAAATGTACATTATTATCCTGCATATATTTATGTGCTGTCAACTTATACTTATTGTGGTAGCTATAGCTCTGCGTCTAACATGGTAGAAGTTGAGTGATAATGATTTTCTCTATTCTCAATTTCAGGTGACATTCATGGACAATACGGGGATCTGTTAAGGTTGTTTGAATACGGAGGATTTCCTCCCGAATCAAATTATCTATTCCTAGGTGATTACGTGGACCGTGGCAAGCAAAGTCTGGAAACCATATGTCTTTTACTCGCCTACAAAATCAAATACCCCGAAAACTTCTTCCTTCTAAGAGGAAACCATGAATGTGCTTCAATCAACAGGATATACGGATTTTACGATGAATGTAAACGCCGTTTCAATGTTAGACTTTGGAAAACGTTTACCGAGTGTTTCAACTGTCTTCCTGTGGCTGCTCTTATAGATGACAAAATACTATGTATGCATGGTGGTCTTTCTCCTGATCTAACGAACCTAGATCAGATAAGAAACTTGACCCGCCCGACGGATGTTCCGGATTCTGGTTTGCTTTGTGATTTACTTTGGTCGGATCCTAGTAGGGATGTTAAGGGGTGGGGGATGAATGATAGGGGCGTGTCCTACACTTTTGGTGCTGATAAGGTGGCTGAGTTCTTAATGCAGCATGATATGGACCTTGTTTGTCGTGCTCATCAGGTTCTCACATTTTTGTAGTTCTACAGGTGGCAATGGGTCGGTGGGCCAAGTTGAGTAATGGGTGTGGGTGAAAATAGGGGTGCAAACGAGTCGAGCTGAGCTCGTTTAACTTAAGAGAGCTCGAGCTCAGCTCATATATTATTTTTTTTAATTATCTATTAGTTTACTTTTTTTTACATTTATAATTATTTCTATATAAATAATTGGGCTCATTTTGGCTCTCGGGCTCAATAAGTGACGCTTGGACCCGGGCTCGTTTTTTAAATGAGCTTATTTTTTGGCTCGAGCTACGAACTCATTTAAGCTCGGCTCAATTTGAGCTTTTAGCGAGCCGATCTTGAGTAGCTAACGAGCGGCTTGGCTCATTTACACCCTTAGGTAGAAACAGGAATTTTTCTTCCGGTTGTGCAGCGTTAACCTAAAACACAATTTGTAAACGTTATTTTATATTTTTTACATATATAACTAGTGTGTCAGATACGATTAACAAAATTATCTTATTTCAAAATCTTATTATTTGAATAAAATGATGCCAGTAAAAATACAATTTGGGTGACTTCTAACCTAATTTTTGTGTCTTACCGTTTTTGACCTATTAGAGATAAAACTCGAGTCAAACTGACGGACCAGTTCATAAACTAATGGGTGGAAGCCACGGTCTGTAATTTGTCTCATTATTAATATTATAATCTTGAATGTTACTTTGTGTAGGTTGTTGAAGATGGATACGAGTTCTTTGCTGATAGACAGCTTGTTACTATATTCTCAGCCCCAAATTACTGCGGTGAATTTGATAACGCTGGTACAATGATGAGTGTTGATGAAAGCTTAATGTGTTCTTTTCAAATCTTGAAGCCAGCTGATAGAAAACCTAGATTTTTGTGATGCTATCAAGACATGATTTAATGTGGGGACCCTTCGATTTTTAGGTCAGTATCATTAGTCTCTTATCCTGGTATGTTTGGATATTCAAACATCCCAAATTTAGGGGTGAGCAGAAAACCGAAATAACCGAACCATAACCCACAAAACCGAACCGAAACAAAAAAATCGATGATTCGGTTTTCGGATTTTTAATAACTAAAATTTTGGTTCGGTTTTCGGATAACCATTTTCAATAATCGAAAAAAGCCGAACCGAAACGAAAAAACATATATTTTTATATTTAAGTGTTTAACCCATGCTATTAGAAATTATTAATTTTTATTCTTGAATATTAAGTATTAATAATAAAAACATTAACATGTTTTTTTTTTTGTAATTCAGATGATTTATTTATTGCCTACAACAAATTACAAAATTTAATATAAAAATTAAATAATCTTCAAAGTATTATAAAAGAAAATGTCCTAATAAAAACTTTAAAGAAACATAAAAATAGATTAGAAGGTTAGGGTTATGTGAACATTATTAGTTAAAAAGGTTAAGTATAATAACTTAAAGGTAAACATATAAGAAAGATTCTTAAATTTTAAATTATACTTTTTTATTTTTGAATCTTACGTATTTTTGTTTCAAAAACTGAAATAACTGAAAAACCGAACCGGTGTAAAAACCGAAGCCGAAAAAACCGAAGAACGGTTTTCAAAAACCGAAAACCGACATTTCGGTTTCGATTTTGCCCAAAAACCGAACCGAACCGAACCATGCACACCCCTAGCCTAGCCTAATTACATACTGTTGTCCAAACACTCCTAACTGATTCAACCTGCAGAATCCATTGGCTATGAAAGAAGCAGGAGAACATCCATAAAGGTTGGATATCAATTAAGAAGATTTGTGTTTTGGTATTTTAAAGGCTGCTAGTTAATTCCGTTATCGTTGTTGGAAAAAGTCTTTCTTTTAAGATATTGGCGTTCGATTTATGATGACATTGTAAATACATTTGGCTTTGTAAATCGTTTGACGCTGTAATGTATTACTGTTGACAACTCAAAATTGCATGTGTCGTCGCTCTTAAATCTTATATTCTGTGTGTTTCTGGTCCTGAGCCTTTGCCTGTTTTGAGTGGGTAGGTGTTGAACCTGCAGAGGGGTTTTAAGACATTGCTTCATTTGGAGTGTAGTTTGTTGATACTAAGGTTGATTTTATTTCTTGCATTTAATGTTGCTACCAAACTTCACTTGCATATATGTGTGTATGTGCAATGAATAGTAACTGTATTAAGCAGCTTGCTCTTTGTAGGTGCTGAGAGTGATAAATTACTTGTTGGGTGAAGAATTTGGTTGTAGAAAACATTTATATATTATCTTTTTTGGTTAATGATATAGTTTATGGGTCAACTTAAAACCATCTAGTATCAAACTGGACTTGACCATTCACTCCTATAATCTAATCTAATCTAATGTGCACTTAAATGTTTGTAATATTTATCTTACAAAACTCAATGCTCCCATGGCTGCATGTGCAGATCACGTGCATTGTTTTCTATATAACACCTATGTCCAAGAAAGAAGCTCTTCAACAAAAAAATGGAGCTTCACAAGCCCCTATTTCTCCTCTTCATCATAGCAATACCAATGGTTGCTGCTCCTACCCCACCGCTTGCCGGAGCAGTGATGGATCATTACAGTTACTATTCACCACCACCACCACAACAAAGTCCACCAGAAATACCACATTCACCACCAATGCCCCCATGTTGGCATACTCCACCAATCCCACCTCCTATGCATAATCCACCACCATCACAACCTCCTACACATAATCCGCCACCACCACCACAAACTCCTCCAACACCACAAACTTCACCACCACCACAAACTCCACCAGAAATACCACATTCACCACCACCACAAACTCCTCCTCCAACACCACAAACTTCACCACCACCACCACCAAAAACACCACATTCACCACCTTGCAGGCAAACTCCACCACGCCAACCTCCACCACCTCCTATAAGAACTCCTCCCCCAACCCCTCAAACTCCACCACCACCACCATCACAAACTCCTCCTCCAACGCCACAAACTTCACCACCGCCACCACCAGAAACACCACATTCACCACCTTGTTGGCAAACTCCACCACGCCAACCTCCACCACCTCCTATAAGAACTCCTCCCCCAACCCCTCAAACTCCACCACCACCACCATCACAAACTCCTCCTCCACCGCCACCACCAAAAACACCACATTCACCACCTTGCAGGCAAACTCCACCACGCCAACCTCCACCACCTCCTATAAGAACTCCTCCCCCAACCCCTCAAACTCCACCACCACCACCACCATCACAAACTCCTCCTCCAACGCCACAAACTTCACCACCGCCACCACCAGAAACACCACATTCACCACCTTGTTGGCAAACTCCACCACGCCAACCTCCACCACCTCCTATAAGAACTCCTCCCCCAACCCCTCAAACTCCACCACCACCACCACCATCACAAACTCCTCCTCCAACGCCACAAACTTCACCACCACCACCACCAAAAACACCACATTCACCACCTTGCAGGCAAACTCCACCACGCCAACCTCCACCGCCTCCTATAAGAACTCCTCCCCCAACCCCTCAAACTCCACCACCACCACCTCATACTCCCCTCTCACCATTCCCACCACACACACCACCATCTGCTACTCCACCACCACCATCACCGTATTATTATGATCAGCCACCACCATCACCGTATTTTTACGATCAGCCACCACCATCACCGTACTATTATGATCAGCCACCGCCACCCTACTAATCCATAATCATAACAATTGCGGACCTAGCATCAGCATAATTAGGCTTATCTCACTTTTCATCTTCTAGATTCCATACATAATTAGCATGTTCTAGCGTTATTAATTAACAGAATTCTACGGATTGTAGTACTTGGTATTTTACAAGGTGATTTGCATGTCCCATAATTGTAATTCTGATCCATCGAATTAACAGCATATCATGACTATCGCAGTATTATGATCATTTCTGCAGCATGCATGCTATGTGTTAATACATCCTGTAATAATATATTTAAAATGTGCGTGCTAAATATATACACAGTGTATATATTTAGCACACACATTTTAAATGTCTATTTTCACGGTTTTAGCTTTTGATTTTCGAAAGAAGCTAATCAAAGCTTAACTTATACCAATTGTATTTTTTATTTTGACAATTTTACCTCCCTTAAATATCGTTAATAATATATTGATATGTATAGTTAATTATTTTGATCATATAGGTAATTGAATTGTTAATTATATATTGTATATAACTAGTAAATTGCCCCGTGCGTTGCCGCGGTGTTTTGTAATTTTTTTTACGTTAAAACGTACACTAACTGAAAACGTACATGTAAATAAGCATGGAAACGTATTATATTTAACACGACTAATTTTCGGAAAAATTAACGTCGAAACGTAAGTCAATTTAATGTATACTCACACGTACATAAAAATAAACACGTAAAACTCGATTACAAAGTCTTTAGAAAATTAAGGGGCTATAAGTGTTAATACTAAAACTTGAGGGTAAAAGTATAAAAAAAAAAAAAATTAAAAGTCAAAACACACACTATTCACAAACTTTGCTAATTGTAATATATATAATATTAGGACTGGTGCAGAGCAAGTGCCGGGTCGCTCTAGGCCCAAATCGTAATAGGGCCCGAAAAAAAATTTAATTTTAATCTATCTATATATATCTAAAAAAATCTGCATGTTTTAAATAAAGAACTTAAAGGGTCTAGATTTATGAGTCAAAAACGTTAAAGTCCAACTATTTAGAAGCCCAACTGTTTTGAAACCAATTGTTTTTGTCAATTAAATTCAAAAGTCCAACTATTTTAGTGTTTAATAGATTAATGACTTGGCATACATCAATAAACAAGGCTTGGTCTATTCGCACACGGTCTTTGTCTTTTTGCACACCTAAAGCGCCCCGCTTTGGCCATAGCGGGGCGCTTTGGGCTTGGTCAACAGACAAGGACTGACAAATGGTCAAAGCGGGGCGCTTTAGGTGTGCAAAAAGACAAAAACCGTGTGCAGATAAGATTGTGTTGTTTTTTTTTTGAAATAGGTGGGATGTGGGTTAGTTTGGTAGTGTTTTTTGGAGGAAAAAATTGTATTTGAGTTTTATTATTATTATAAAATATTAGTTACATATAATTCATAGTTGTTTTATAATTACGTTTTTTATGTCATTATTTTTATAGAACGTATATAATATAAGTGCGTCTTTATAAACTGTTAACGTAGTTTATTTTGTTAAATTAAACGAACACGTTAAATAAAATGTACAGAAAGCCATAAGAATTAAACGTAAACAATCCAAAAACCAACGTGATGTAAATAGAAGATTAACTGCAATATATATATATATATATATATATATATATATATATATATATATATATATATATATATATATCAGTTTGTACATACAAAACAAAAAGGTACAACTGAGTACATAATACATAACAAAACACTAAACAAACAAACTAAGGTACTAATCCTCGTGCGGTGGGGACGGTGGGAGGGGAAGTGGAGGCAACCCAGCGAGCTCTCGTAGAGCAACGAGCGTCTCGATGATCCAGTCAATGCGTGCGCCGTGGCGTCTGAGGCGCCGGTCGAAGTCCCGAGCCACCTCACGCGCTGCCGGAGGCAGGTCAGCGTAAACGTGCTGCGGGTACTGTGGCGGCTCAGGAGCTGGCTGAACTGGTGGTACCGGGATCTCCTCGATATGCTCCTCCTGAGCCGGATCCTCGAATACGTACGAATTCTTTCCACTCCTTGTCAGAGAATTTCTTCTTGCTGTTCTTATTAATATTTTGTTGAATATGGAACCGACAAAGATACTTATGCGCTTTTGGAAAAACTTGTTCACACGCGTTCATTAGCGCAAAATCCCTGTCTGTTAAAATCACGCGCGGTTCCATACATCCTACCAGCATAGACTTGATCCTCTGCAACACCCATAGGTAGTTCTCTGACTTCTCAGCGGAAATTACCGCACAAGCAGCCGTAAACGATTTGTTTGTCGACGTCATGCCTACGACCTGAACAAATGGCAGGTTGTACATGTTCGTTTTGTAGGTGGCGTCAATCATTAGCACATGCGGGAAGGCACACCACATAGTGAATGATTTTTCGTGAACAAAGAAGACATCTTCAACTTCGTTCGATATCTCATTCGTGCGCATGTAATAAGTGTAATATTTTTCGAGAAGAATGTTTTCAAGTTTTTGCATCGGAGACTTACCGACATTTTTTTCGGCGTTGATCTTCTGAACAGCGTTGTGTATATCTTTCGGAATAAGCTTTCTAGCCGGATTGTTTTTTGTCAGCGTTCGCCAGATACTTTGGTTGGGAATATCTTGCTCTGCCAGCTCCTTAACCAGTTTTTTTATCCTCCGAAGAAAGCCTTCTCGCATACGCGTGACCCTCTAAGTTTTCAATAGGAGTGTGGTTATGCTTCGCCTTCGTCACCTCGATCCTCCAAACACTTCCGGATGATTCCGAAAACCCGATCATCTCGAACGGGCAGCCTATTTTCTTGCTACCCGTTTTCCTCTGTGTAGCTATACTCTTATGCTCCCCACCAAAAGCACATTGAAACCAAATCTTGTAATTCTCTCCTCTTTTATGTGACCTCTTAATCACAATGAGGTAACCATTGTCTTTTGCCGTGTCTTGTACCCAACGCACCAACTCTTTACGTGACGAAAAGGTCTGCGTTGTATCAAACGAAAATGTAACCGGATAACAGCCTTCCTCGTCAATAGACACATTCTCCGGCTCACCATCGTCACCGAGGTTCGAATAGACTTGATGTTCAAAGCTCTGTTGACAACCGTAACTGTGATTTGGATAACACTCCTGCTGTACAAAGCTGTGCTCGCCACCGTAACCGAAATTCGAATAACCTTGTTGTGCGTAAGGGTCCTCCACAGGGGTATTCAAATCCAGCGTCACCGTGTTATCACGATAACGAATGCCAGATACAACCTCTGCCTCCCTCAAGTTGGACGAGACCGGTTTCTCATACGAGTCAGAAATAGCGGTCCCCTCGTAAGAATCAGGAACAACTGACTCGTCAGAATATGGACCGAAAAGATAGTTGCTTAACCACGACATCGTTTTTTCAAGACATGTAACTAATAGAGCAAAGAAAATCGACAAACAAACCCTCGAATGCTAAATGTTCTGTCTATGCAGGTTTAAATAATGAAAATTTGGGGTCGAAGCGCCGCGCTTTGGCCATAGCGCGGCGCTTAGGGTTCACGGGACACTGCAACATCGTATCACCTTTATATCTCTGCAACTTATGTTTCCAACGTCAGTCAAATCAACTTTTGTCAACCAAAGCGCCCCGCTATGGCCATAGCGCGGCGCTTTGGAGTGTGAAAATAATTTTCACCGTGTGAGAATAGCATGACCCATAAACAAACATAAAGGATTAATGAATAGGGCCCAAATTTTGTAAGTGCATGCCATTTTTTTGTGATTTTTTGAGACAACCCAGTATAATATACACTAAAGACGAAAAAGATAGTTGATAAACTTATTTTAAATAATATTCGATGTGTAAAAATATATTTGTTATGTACACATGTAAAAATATATTAATTTTAAATTATATACACACGTAAAAAATATATTTATTACGTAAATAATATATGAAATTCATTTATGTAAATATAACAAAATACAGGGCCACACACAGGAGCGGATCCATATAGAGCGAGTCGGGGCCCCCTGACCCCAATATTTTTTTAAAAAATGAGTAGATTCGGTATATTAAAATTTATAAGGACCCTATAAATACAATTAGGTGGACAAAATATAAAAAAGGAAAGCTGGTGTGGGGGTAAACCTCTCTTTTTGCCAACAAAAGATCATGGGTTCAATCCTTGTATAGCCTGCTTTTCTGTTTTTTTTTAAATCTAATTCAAACTTCGCTCACCGAAAAAAAGAGTGAATTTCACGTTTTGTCCTTTATCTATATGTCATGTTTCAGGCCACCTCCTTTGTCTTTAAAATTGACAAGTTTTGTACCTTTTGTTTCAAAATCTTGCACAGTATATCCTTTAGCCCTAACCTAGTTATTTTTTTTCTGTTAAAACTGATCATGTGCAAAGCACATGAGGGTATAATTGTCATTTTACTGTATCATATAAAAAACCTATTAAAAGAAAAAAAACAAATATATACAATTCCATCAAACAAACCCTCAATCTCTCTCTACTCCATCTCTATGCACCACCACCACAACCTTCTTCCACCACCCCTCTTCGTCTCTCTCTACGCTACACGTCCAACAACCACCACAAACCACAATTGTCGTGAACAGAAGAAGCCGTCAACAAAAGAAGCTGGATCTGAATCTGGATTTGAAGATTGGATGCGCAATGGTGTTTCAACGAAGGGGGTGTTTGGGTTAGCTTATTTTGGAGTAACTTATAACTTATTGACTTATAAAAGTTAATAAGTTGTTTTTGTAGTGTTTGGATTAACTTATGTAAGAATGTTTTGTGTGTTGAGAAGTTATTTTTGAGAAGTTAGAATTTCTAACATCTCACTTATGACTTATATAAGTTAATAAGTCCTTATTGAGAAGGAATCCCAAACACCCCCGAAGTCGGATCTCTCAGCAACGATGCCGTCGGTGAGCAATGTATAAACAATAGAAGTTTGTATTGAATCAAGATGCTTTCTCAAGGTTTTTACAACACAATATATAGTGGTACAAGGATAAATACAAAGATACAAAAGTAAATACAGGAGCATGATTTTTGGGAGAGAATTATGTGCAGAAAAATCATCTTGAATGATTTTTCAATCATCTTGATTGACTAATTAAATGGGAGAATAATATTCAATTAATGGGACTTAATTTGTGGTCTCGATACGTCCCCGCAAGATGAAGGATCCATTGGAGACTCCAATCTTGGACCGAAAAGACAGGAAGGGTGCCCGTGACAGCGGTTTGGTAAGAACATCCGCAAGTTGGTCCTTTGAGCTGACATGAAGAACTTTAAGTTGCCCGGAGTTAACTTGTTCCCGTACAAAGTGATAGTCCAGGGCGATGTGTGTAACACCCCGTGTTTCGAAAGTCAAAGTCAAAGTCAAAGTCAAGATTGAAGTCAAAGGAAGACAAGATTGCTAATTGCGATCTGTCGCTCCTTTCTCAATTCCTGTTTTGACCTCTTTGACTTGTAGTTAGTCTATTTTATACCTTATGTTAGTTATATTATGTGGAGTACTTATTAATAATCGAGGTTTATTCGATATTTATCGCATGTTTTATCGCTTTATCGCTATCGCAATCGCACTCGCAACTCGAAATACGCGTTCTGGATGTTGTTATACGTGTGTATGTGCCTTATGTGTTACTTGTGCATGTTTATTTATGTTATGTGATGTTATGTGGTGGTGATTAATCGAAACTCAATCGCAATCGAATCGCAAACGCTAAACGAATACGAAATAAGGATGATTGTATGTTGATATAGTAGTTGGGATTAAAAGTAATTTGACTAGGAAACTCTATCGCATCGCAACGCTCGCATTCGCAATCAAAACGGCAAAACTCGACACACCAAACGCTTGAATCAAGTGGTCGATCGACCAAGTGACCAGCCGATCGAGCTGCCGCTCGATCAACCAGCCATTCGACCGGGCTGCCACCCGATCGATCAACCCCTCTCCTCCCCTTTCCTTTTCGGGAAACCCTATAAATACCCTCATTTCAACATCAAACTTACCATTTTTGGCAACTCTCATCCGACCAGCATTCTTGCCCACTTTTCTTCAGATTTCTCGCGATTCTTGTAAGTTTTCCACCTAAATCTTGTACTTCGTTAATCTACACGCACTCCTACACCTTTCTATCTTTCGAATCTTAACTTTTAACCGTGAAATCACTAGATTTGAGGTGTTCTAGGATGATGACATCATGGTGTTCTTAGGAACTTCATGTTTTGGCTTCAATCCACCAAGAACAACTTAGATCCAAACGATTTCCATACAAATAAACAAAGATCTTCCATAGATCTGAACATATTCAAGGTGAAAAAGGATTGAAAGATGGTTTCTAACTTTCTTTCAACTCTTTTACACTCAATGCCTCAAAACCGATAGAATCGGAGCTTGTTCTAACCTTCTACTCTTTCTTGTTGATGTGTTGGTTCAAGATCTGGATTCTATCCACGAGATTACCGATTTCGGGTTAAACATGGAACACCGTCCCGAACAGTTAACCGGCCGGATTTGGGTGATTCCTGTCCGATCAGGCTACTGAGTCGTGACGAGGTTTTTGTTTTCTAATACGTTATCAAATCATCTTGATAAAACGACAAACTACCAGAATGACCAAGGAAGAAGACGATCAGGTCGACCAGGATGGAGTGTCGTCCGATCGGACTACTGTCCGAACGGGCAGCCACCCGAACGACCGGCCACCCGAACGACTCGCACCTTGGCCCCACATTTAGTTTTCAAAACAAACTTCAAGAGTTTTGGAACACCGAACGGATTGCCGTCCGATCGAGTTACCACCCGATCGACCGACCATCCGACTATGTGATGTTTTGGAACTTCAATACTTAAACAAATTTTCAACCTGTTTAATGCACATGGGTTGTCACCCGATCGAACTACCGTCCGATCGAGTGACAATCTGCAGTGAACTTGCTCTCGAAGGGTCCAACCAATCGGACTGTCGCCCGATCGAATGGTCATTCGATCGATCGACCTGAAAGGTAGAGATACTTCTAAGTTTTCAAAATGCTACAACGAAAACTTCAAAAGTCAAACCATCATACACAAACACATCCTTCACAAAGGAAGAAACAATCCACTCAAAAGGTCACCCGATCGGATGGCCATCCGAGCGGACTGACACTCGAATGATCGGCTGTCTGATCGGACTATCATCTGATCGAACTGCTGTTCGATCCACTGTCACTTGTTTCATTTTACGCGTCGCTTATCGTTATGCTATCAATCTGTTCAGGCTAACCTACTCTCTAGCGCTCCCTTCAATCCACCAACCGCTGTGAGTATACTCGATCCCTTTTTGCTTTACGCACTTTTGGGTGTTACATATGTTACTTATTCTAAATCACATCAAACACACTACGCAATACTTTAAACGCTAACCAATTACCGCATGTTATACATGACTTAATGAATGCTTGTTTGTTATGTTTACACATGGAATGTTGTCTACCTGCCTTAGCAACGGTAGTACTACTTGTTTGGACTCAGCACCTGTTCACTCAGGGGTTGTTAAGGACAATTAATTACATGGGTCACGGTGGTGATCATGCAATACGAACTGCCTTGGGTAGTCAACTCGCAGTCATTGGTATTGATAGGTTCATGTCGATAACTAACATGCCTCATTTTACACTGTGTACGTGCCGGTTATGCGTAACGATTTCGAACTCTATATGCTATTATCAAACTTGTATGCTCACCTTTACACTATGTGTATTGACCTTTACTTTAACGTATGTGACAGGTGCTTAGGATGCTTATTTGCTTAGCTTGCTGTGAAATTGAGGCTAGGAAAGACGTAGGTCAACAATAAACAATTGTCTGTAATAAAAATCTGAGTTGTCGGAACAGAACGATTTGACTAGATCTTTTCTGTAATAATTGTATTATCTTTTATAACATGGTATGGGACATGTTACATTAAATAATTGGTAAATATAGTTGTTATGGAAACTTCTGGACAATCTGTTTCGCTCAGTGCCATGCCCTGATGTTTCCGCCATCGGTTGGGGTGTGACAGATTGCTATCAGAGCCATAACTATAGGAAATTAGGCAAGACACGACCTAGTCCGGGTCGATGTCTTAGAGATGACCTAGTCTATAGTTAGGGACCAACAAACTGACTTGTGCATATCCGGTAGGGATTATGTACAAGCTTACTGCTATTTCTCGCTACTCTCGCCTACGTTGCACTATCACTGCACTTTAGTTTCAAAGAATGGACGAGCGATTTGGGTCGAGATTAGGTGTGAAAGCCGCAAACTCTCGACCAAATTGGCTTGTTCGCCTCACATTTTCATCCATAAACACGAGAATTTGCGTTGAATCAGGAGTGAAATCCATACTTTGACGCATAATTCTCTTTAATTTTTTATGAAAACAGTAACGAAGTTGTTAAGTCAGGGGTGAAAACCTAACCTTGACGACTTGTTCCGACCCTTATTTGGTTTTACAAAACTCTCACCAAAGTCTCGACGGACTCAAACGACTTGAAGTCACGATATGACTGGAAGGATGCGTGCCGATCGCCCAGATTCGAGGCAAAAGCACGGTCATGAAAGTCAAAGTGTGCACAACAGGTCCTTGTGAATAGTCGAATCACCTTGGCTAGTCGATGTCTAAATAGCCACAGACGATCCATTTCTCGATTTTTATGTGTTTCGATTCTGAGCCCGTAACTGCTGACTCTGATATTCGTCGATTTTATGTGTTTATGTGTGTATTTATCTGCTTATATTTCTGGTGATTTATTCGATTTTCGACATTCGCTTCTCAATCGACACACACGACTCACACTGCACATCTATCTCAACACGCTAACAAATCGACAATATTAGGGATTATACGCATGCTATACTACTCGCCATGTTAATCGCGATCGCTATTTTCGAACGCTCGCGGACTTTGAATAATAGGTTTCTGTATTCTGACTGCTCCCGTGTGCTTCTAGGTGAATTACGTGTTTATATGCTTCTGTGCTTTTGTGCTTTTGTGCCTTACGTGCTTATGTGCTTATGTGAATATGTGGTTATGTGCATACGTGTTTACATGATCGTATTCCTTAGCTTTAGTAGTATTAGACGTGTGAGGTGAGATTCAATTATGTTGTGTTGAGTCATGTGGCGATGTCTGTTGCAGAAAATGTCAACTGGACCATCATCTGGACCCCGTCACCCACGAATCACTCGCCAAGAACAGAGAGACAAACGCCTTGCTGCTCTCGTCGCTAAGCAAGTGGCAAAGGTAGTACCTCAGATCGTGAGTGAAATATATGATAATGTGAGAAAATCATCCAAGGAGTCCAGAACCGAAGCTCCTAAAGCTGCTCCCAAGACTGCTTTCAGCTTCAAGCAGTTCAAAGCTTGTGGTCCAAAGGAATTTACTGGCGAGGATGGCCCAACGGCTATGTTTCAATGGTTTGATTCCGTCGAAGTCACTCTGCGCCAAAGTGGATGTCCTGAAAATCTCCGTACTTTAAACGCTACCGGCGTCTTCTAGTCCCGCGCACTAGACTGGTGGACGTCCAAGGGAAACAAACGCAGAAATGACGCAGCCTATGAGCTGACGTGGGAAGAGCTGAAGGCCATTGTGATGGATGAATTCTGCCCTCCTCACGAACGCCAAAAGCTGGAGGACGAATTCTGGCATATCAAGCAGAAGGATGGAGAGAACGCAGCTCTGCCTGCTCGCTTTAAGCAGCTCAGTATCATCTGTCCTGTAAGGACTTTCAAAAATGTCCCAAAACGACCCATAAGTGAAAACCTGGACCCCTGAAACCCTACGGCGCATGAAAATCAAGAAATCAAAATTTTTGGGTTTCAGGCGGGCCACGTAAGCATTAAGGGAAGCTTAGGCGGGCCACGTCAAAGTAAGGTTTGACTGGATAAGCGTTCAGATCCACGTGTCGTCCACGTGGCATACCTACGTGTGACACGGATGCCCTAATCTACGATATAGACTTCCTCGCGGGCCGTGTAAAGATCGAGCAAAGGCTCACGCGGGCCGCGTGAGACCCAAATTTTACCTATAAATAGTTTGGGTCATGAGCAATTCACTGATGTCGAAACCCAAACTCAAAAACGAAGTTTGGCTGCTTAAAAGTTGAAAATACAATTAATATAGCGAGGCGCTGCTATGATACAGGGTATTAACTCGATCGCTGCAACGATTCAATGTCCGATCGATTGAAACTATCCGATGGATGTTTAAGTGCTGCCCACATTAGGGCCATACTTTGTCATTAGTCGTGAATTCGACGGATGATTAAGTATAGCACTTTGTCATTCGTTGTGAGGGTTTTAATCTCGTGAGTTATCGTAAATGCTGTATTAGTTACTGACCTAGTTCGTGTGCATTATATTTAAATTAGGTTACAAGGCTAATCAGTAGGCTAAGCTCTGCCCGTATAAATCTGCAATGTGAGTCATTCTCTTTTATCAAAAGTGTTTTACAATACTCCAACTATTTTCAAAGTTATAATTACAGGGATTAAGTCGTGGTTATCTTGAATCACTGGCTAGTGGGGTATTGTGCACATTACTAATTTCTCACTATTAGGCTAATAAATCCTAACAGTGATAATCGTCACTACTTGGGGAAAGACCCAATAGTGGTATGACCATCGTCACCAGGTGACACGGCGCCAGATAAAAATAAGATAGAAGCCATTGTAATCGCTCTTATGCTGTAATTTATAACTATGTGTCATTTTATCAAATTGAGTGACTCGCCATTATTTCCCCGCTGATAAAATATTTTTAAAACATGTTTCAGGCGACCTGCTGTAAAACAAGGAAAACGTGCTACGGAGCACTAACCAGCTTGAAGAGGTGGCTCAGTTAAAATAAATAAACATGTTTTTATAAATCAGGGAATTCCCTCGTGAAATTCCTATATTGTAAATTACGGGGTTTTATCCCGAATTATGAAATAAAATAATCGGGCATTTCAAGTTTTAAAAGATCCTGTAAAATCTTCCGCTGTCGCATCAAATAATAAATACCACGGGTTCCTGTCCCGCGGCTCCTGACCGGGTCAAACCGGGGCTGGGGCCGTGACAGGAAAAGGTGGTATCAGAGCCACTGATTTAAGCCAATTAAGTATTTAGAAATACTTAATTTTACTAATTGCCATTTTGTGATTACGTGTTTTATTAACTGAATACTTGTTAGTTACAGTATGGGTAAGCAAAGACTTTCGGACATCTATCGTCAATTAGATAGTTCACCAAAGGATAAGGGAACCACATCCCAATCAAATTCCTCAAAATACTCAGCAGATACTGAGGAAGGAATATTTGTTCGTAAGGCACAGTTTGAAAAACCACTTACCCCTAATAAAGGAAGTTGGATTATTAGAAAAAGTCAAGAAAAAATAAAGAAGTCACAACCAAAAGGAGTAATGAGTAATAAGGAAACTCAGGGTATAGTCAATAACCCACCATGGGAAGATAAATTAGATGAACAATGGGCAGATCTCTACATGTTAGCCACTGTAGCAGTAAATGCTAACTTTTGATTAAATCACCAAACAAGTACCATCACCTATGCTACCTATAAGCCAGAAACTTTAATCTATTAAATAATCACTAGTATCTTTCGAATTTTAGTTGTACTAAAAATAAATATTTTGTTTCAAAAAAATGGTTTATTAGATATTTGTAATTAATATTTTCTGATTTTATTCTGTGATTCCGTAAAAATTCAATTTACAAAATTTAATCTAGAATTTTATGTGTTTCTTTATATCTGCTAAACAGCATGAATGAATTGTCTGAAGCTCTTGAAAATCTCAATCTCTATCCTGTTAATGTGGAAGTTTTTAAAGACTTTACTGGTTATTGTGCCGACATTGAGGAACCTATGGAATTTCAATCTCAGCCACCAGAGAAACCTAAGCCAAAGAAAAGGAGAAGAATTGTGGGCTGGAGGCTTGTGCGCAGGAGGAAACCAGTAACTCGGAAAGTTGCCAAGACAAAAAATCCAATAGATAAAGGAAAAGAATCGAAATTGGAGAAAGCTCCAAGCAAGACGAGGAAATGCTGTTACAGGAAGAACTAGATTACATACTAGCAAGTTGTGATATCCTTAAACCTGCTAATGAAAACCTTTTCACTTATCCTGCTGAAACCCAGCTTCCAGTAAACTTGGAACCAGCCATTCCAGATCCCCTTGTCAACACCCGACCTCTAGGAGAAATGGAAGAATGGTGGACTGACGACTGGCAGTTACAGAACCTCCTCAATAACCCATATACCTTTTTCCATCAGTTTGACCCAGAACCTGCACCCAATCCACCGATGAGCAACGAGAATCTGGCTGAACTCCGCCATTTTGGCGAGGAGCTGATGGATGCAGGGAATCGAATCCGGGAGGTGGGAGAACAGATCTCCTGGAAATACGACGAGAGGGAACGTCGTTTCTGAAGATGTCAGCTGATGAGATAATATGTGGTAGTGGAAGCATATGTTTAATAATAATATAATAATCAAAATATAATTATGTGAAATAACTTAAAAATAAAACTCTTGTAAAATAGTATGTGTGTACGGAAGCATATTAGAATATAAAAATGGAAGTTGAAAAATCAACAATTTTGGTTATACGTGTTGGTGTGTTTATGTCTGATTATTTTTGTTATGATTAGTTATTAATTATTTTCTACTAATCACTTATATAAATTAATTACCAGATGGCAAACGCTGGTAATGAACAAGTTAACGAAGTTAATCAATCTGAGCATAACAATGAAGACCAATTTCTGAATAGGCAAGATATCGAAAATATCGTTGCTCAGGGAATAGCCAATGCTATTCCAGCAATACTTGCTGCTGCCCGAAATACAATTGAACCTCAACAAATTATTCCTAGCAAACGTACTCATGAAGATAACTTCAGTAATAGTGTAAACGGAGGCGGTAACCATACTAATAATAACAACGATGGGATGCAAGCTCCACTCCTTAAGAAAATGAAAGCTGCAACGCCTGGTTGCACTTACAAGGAGTTTCTTGCCTGTAAACCGGCTGAGTTTGCAGGTAACGAAGGGGCGACTGCTGCACTGTGTTGGTTAGAGAAAACTGAAGCAGTAATTATGATAAGTAAATGTGTCGAGGAAGACAAGGTCATGTATGCGTCACATCTTTTTAAAGAAGGGGCGCTAGAATGGTGGAATACGGTGCTTCAAGCCAAAGGAAGAAATATGGCCTATGCCATGAATTGGGAAGAATTCCAGCAGCTAGTGGAAAGAAAATTCTGTCCCGAATATGAAAAGGAACAAATGACAAATAAATTTCTGAACCACCGGATGGTGGATGTAGACTGTCGAGGGTATACTTCGACATTCTTCGAATATGCTAGAGTTGTACCTACCTTGGCTTCGCCAGAGCTGGTACTTATTTCCCGCTATATTTGGGGATTGATTGGCGAAATCCGTGATATCGTTAAAGCTGCGAGACCTTGCACGATTGACGATGCAATGGAATTAGCCAACACCCTAACCGACGGGCTGGTACGCATAAGAGAAGAAACCCGAAAAAAGGAAGTGGCCCAAAAGATTACCCAGGGATTCCGTATGGGTAACTGTAGTAATTTCAAAAGAAAGGGAACTGGGCAATCTTCCACTGTCCCATTTTGCAATACATGCAAAAGGAAGCATTTTGGAAGATGCAAAGGATATTGCAATTTCTGCAAAATCCCGGGGCACCAAGAAGAAGACTGCAGGAAGAAGAAAGCAACAGTCTGCTACAACTGTGGAGAAGCTGGACACTTTAGGCCAGACTGCCCAAAACTGGTCAAACCAGCTGATAACAAAGCTAAACCTGCAGAAGGAACTACCAAGAAGAATGCAAGAGCCTTCCAGTTAACTACTCAGGAAGCAGAACTAATTCCTAACGTAATAGCTGGTACGTTCCTAGTTCACGACGTTTATGCAAAAGTATTATTTGACTCTGGTGCAAACCAAAGTTTTGATAAATACTTCATTCTGCCAAGCTCTTAACTTACCCTTAACCAAACTTAGGCAGATTTTTACAGTCGAAACGGCAGATGGAAATTCTGTTAACATAGATAAGGTTTTGCGAGAAGAAAAGATAGAACTATTAGGTCATAAATTTTCTGCAAACCTTTTGCCTATGAATTTAGCTGGATTCGATATAGTATTAGGAATGGATTGGTTAGTAGCCAACCATGCCCGAATTCTCTGTGATAAGAATTCCATAGAAATACATACACCTACAGGAGAGTTAGTGGTGATTACAGGAGATAAGCCACGAAAGCCACTGAAATTCATTTCAGTAATGAAGTTGGACAGTTATTCCAGAAAACAAGAAGTGGTGTATATGATTTCAGTAATCATTAACACGAAAGGTAAAGAACTTAAAGAAATTCCGGTAGTAGCAGAATACCCGGATGTCTTTCTGGAAGAACTACCTGGATTACCACCCAATAGGGAAGTTGAATTTAGAATTCATCTAATTCCTGGAACTACACCGATAGCTAAGGCACCTTATCGGTTAGCACCCACCAAAATGCTAGAATTGAAAAAGCAATTAGATGAATTATTAAGCAAAGGATTCATACAACCTAGTTCATCCCCATGGGGAGCTCCAGTGTTGTTTGTGAAGAAGAAAGATGGTTCGATGCGAATGTGTATCGATTATAGGGAATTAAATAAAGTTACAATTAAGAATCGATACCCATTACCTAGGATTGATGATCTTTTCGATCAACTTCAGGGAACTAGATACTTTTCTAAGATAGATTTACGCTCCGGATATCATCAATTGAAGGTACAAGAAGAAGACGTACCTAAAACTGCTTTCAGAACTAGGTATGGTCATTACGAGTTTACAGTCATGCCCTTTGGATTAACAAATGCTCCAGCAGCATTTATGGACATGATGAATAGGATCTGTAAACCGTACTTGGATAAATTCGTAATTGTCTGTATCGACGATATACTTATTTATTCCAAAAACCAGGAGGAGCATTGTGAGCACCTGCATGCACTCTTAACGTTGTTAAGAAAGGAACAACTTTATGCCAAATTCTCGAAGTGTGAATTTTGGCTACAAGAAGTGCAATTTTTAGGTTATATGGTGAATCACGAAGGTATTCACGTAGATCCTGCTAAGATAGAAGCGATCACCAAATGGAAAGTCCCGCAATCAGCTATGGAAATTAGAAGTTTTCTAGACTTAGCCGGATACTATAGACGGTTTATTAAGGATTTTTACAAAATAGCTGTGCCATTAACTAAGCTAACCTGTAAGGCAGCTAAGTTTGAATGGGGACCTAAGCAGGCCTTTAGGATTCTGAAGCAAAAGCTAACAAACACCCCAATTCTAGCCTTACCAGAAGGAACAGAAGATTTTGAAGTATACTGTGATGCTTCAAAGCTAGGATTAGGATGTGTTCTAATGCAACGCAAGAAGGTAATTGCGTATGCTTCAAGACAATTGAAAAAACACGAAGAAAACTATACGACTCATGACTTAGAATTAGGAGCCATAATTTTTGCCCTTAAAATTTGGAGACACTATCTGTATGGAAGTAAGTTTACTGTTTATACAGATCATAAAAGTTTAAGATACATATTTGGGCAAAAAGAATTAAACATGAGGCAAAGGAGATGGATGGAAATCCTAAGTGACTACGACTGTGATATTCAATATCACGAAGGAAAAGCAAATGTAGTTGCTGATGCTTTAAGTCGTAAGTATCATGAAAAGCAAAAGCAAGTTCGTGCTCTTAGATTAAATCTACAGTTAGATTTAATGGAGCAATTGAAGAACATTCAAGAACCAACAATCAAGGATGATGCTGAAAGAATGAAAGGAAGGATAAAAGAATTAGAGCAAGGAAGTGATGGAATTTGGAGATTCCATAAGAAACGAATTTGGGTACCTAAGCAAGGAGAATTAAGAAATAAGATTTTAGAGGAAGCCCATAAATCTAGATATACCATGCATCCTGGTAACAATAAAATGTATCAAGATTTAAGAAATAACTTCTGGTGGATAGGAATGAAAAAGGACATAGCTAGGTATGTTTCTAAGTGTCTTACTTGTTCACAAGTTAAGGCAGAACACCAGAAACTCTCAGGTTTACTCCAACAATTGGAAATGCCTGTATGGAAATGGGAGCTTATAACTATGGATTTTGTTACTAAGTTGCCCAAAACCAGAAAAGGTAATGACGCGATTTGGGTAATTGTGGATCGATTAACCAAATCAGCTCACTTTCTACCCATGAAAGAAACCTTTAGCATGGAAAGGTTAGCCAAGTTATATGTAGACGAAGTAGTATCCTTACATGGAGTTCCGCTCTCCATTGTATCGGATAGGGATAGTCGTTTCACTTCCCATTTCTGGACAAGTTTCCAGGAAGCAATTGGAACCCGACTAAATTTAAGCACTGCATATCATCCCCAAACAGACGGACAAAGTGAAAGGACGATCCAAACCCTGGAGGACATGCTTAGGGCATGTGTGATAGATTTTGGTGGAAATTTGGATGATCACCTACCCTTAATTGAATTCTCCTATAACAATAGTTATCATTCAAGCATCGAAGTTGCCCCATTCGAAGCACTATATGGACGGAAGTGTAGAACTCCAGTTTGCTGGGCATAAATAGGAGAAAGTCAATTATCAGGTCCCGAGATTGTGCAAGAAAATACTGACAAGATCACTCAAATCAAGGAAAGATTAAAGACGGCTCGAGATCGCCAGAAGAGCTATGCAGACAATAGGCGTAAGCCGTTGGAATTTCAAGTCGGAGACAAGGTTCTCTTAAAAGTTTCCCCTTGGAAAGGAGTAGTTCGCTTTAGTAAGAAAGGAAAGCTAAGTCCAAGATACGTAGGACCATTTTCAGTAATCCAATGTATAGGACCAGTTGCCTATCGCATACAACTACCAGAGGAGCTAGCTGGGGTACATGACGTATTTCATGTATCCAATCTCAAGAAATGTTTATCTGACGAATCCTTGATAGTACCTCTTCAAGATGTAGAGGTAAATGAAAAGTTAAAATTTGTTGAGAAGCCATTACAGATAGAAGATAGAAAGGTCAAGTTTCTCAAGCACAAGCGACTAGTGCTAGTCAAAGTCAAGTGGGATTCAAAGAGAGGACCTGAATACACTTGGGAACTGGAATCAGAGATGAAGCGAAAATATCCTCACTTATTTCAATAAATCTCGAGGACGAGATTTTAAATAAGGTGGGCAGGATGTAAGGACTTTCAAAAATGTCCCAAAACGACCCATAAGTGAAAACCCGGACCCCTGAAACCCTACTGCGCATGAAAAATCAAGAAATCAAAATTTTTGGGTTTTAGGCGGGCCGCGTAAGCATTAAGGGAAGCTTACACGGGCCGCGTCAAAGTAAGGTTTGACTGGATAAGCGTTCAGATCCACGTGTCGTCCACATGGCATACCTACGCGTGACATGGATGCCCTAATCTATGATATAGACTTCCTCGTGGGTCGCGTAAGGATCGAGCAAAGGCTCACGCGGGCCGCGTGAGACTCAAATTTTACCTATAAATAGTTTGGGTCATGAGCAGTTCACTGATGTCAAAACCAAAACTCAAAAACGAAGTTTGGCTGCTCAAAAGTCGAAAATACAATTAATATAGCGAGGCGCTGCTACGATACAGGGTATTAACTCGATCGCTGCTACGATTCAATGTCCGATCGATTGAAACTATCCGATGGATGTTTAAGTGCTGCTCACATTAGGGCCATACTTTGTCATTAGTCGTGAATTCGACGGATGTTTAAGTATAGCACTTTGTCATTCGTTGTGAGGGTTTTAATCTCGTGAGTTATCGTAAATGTTGTATTAGTTACTGACCTAGTTCGCGTGCATTATATTTAAATTAGGTTACAAGGCTAATCAGTAGGCTAAGCTCTGCCCGTATAAATCTGCAATGTGACTCATTCTCTTTTTATCAAAAGTGTTTTACAATACTCCAACTATTTTCAAAGTTATAATTACAGGGATTAAGTCGTGGTTATCTTGAATCACTGGCTAGTGGGGTATTGTGCACATTACTAATTTCTCACTGTTAGGCTAATAAATCCTAACAGTGATAATCGTCACTACTTGGGGAAAGACCCAATAGTGGTATGACCATCGTCACCAGGTGACACGGCGCCAGATAAAAATAAGATAGAAGCCATTGTAATCGCTCTTATGCTGTAATTTATAACTATGTGTCATTTTATCAAATTGAGTGACTCGCCATTATTTCCCCGCTGATAAAATATTTTTAAAACATGTTTCAGGCGACCTACTGTAAAACAAGGAAAACGTGCTACGGAGCACTAACCAGCTTGAAGAGGTGGCTCAGTTAAAATAAATAAACATGTTTTTATAAATCAGGGAATTCCCTCGTGAAATTCCTCTATTGTAAATTACGGGGTTTTATCCCGAATTATGAAATAAAATAATCGGCCATTTCAAGTTTTAAAAGATCCTGTAAAATCTTCCGCTGTCGCATCAAATAATAAATACCACGGGTTCCTGTCCCGCGGCTCCTGACCGGGTCAAACCGGGGCTGGGGCCGTGACATGTCCCGATCAAGTGAAGACGCCCGAGATGATAATCAAGAAGTACAATCGAGCTCTGCCAGACTATATTGCAGATTTTGTGCATGCTGCAAAGCCAGCAACAATCAAAGAGACTTACTTGCTTGCCGCTGAAATCAACGACAAGCGAGTAAAAGCTGGTTTTTGGGATAAAGCTTCGAAGAACTTGCATCAAGCCACCGCCGTACCATCCACTGAAACCGCCGCCGCTCAATCATCGAAAGCCTCTCGCCGCAAGAAGAAGAACACAACAGCAGCTCCAGCAACAAGAACTGTGCTGTCACTACCATTGCTGCTCCACTTCAAGCCGTACCGGCTCAGCAGCAATCTCAGCACCGACCAGCTCCAGTTATCTATGTACCACCTGCAAAGTGTGCATACACTGGTCCCCACCCTGCCTGCCCAACATGTACTTATCATCACCCGGTGGGTATCGCCTGCCGATTTTGCGTGCATTGCAATATGTACGGCCACTTTACCGCCAATTGTCGTACTGGTCCCCGACAAGCACCAGCTCAAGCCACTGCCCATCAAACTCTACTACGCAAGAGTCTGCTTCGCGTGTGGTGATCCCAACCACTTCACGAACATGTGCCCAAACAGGGTTGTAAAACAAGAGCCCCAGCAGCAGCAACACCCTCAACAGCAACAGCAACAAGCCGCCCGCGCCAGAACCTTCAACATCAATGTGCGCCAAGCCTAGGCTGACAACAATGTGGTTAATGGTACTTTTCTCGTGATCGGTATTTATGCTTCGTGTTTGTTTGATACTGGAGCCGATAACTGGTTTGTGTCGTTCGAATTCGAGAAACTCCTTAGTCATAAGCGCTCCTAACTCCCCTCGACGTTCGATGTCGAACTCGCCACCGGAAGAACTGTCGCCGTTAATTCTGTTCTTCGTGATTGTACTATTGAGCTCAACAATCACATCTTCCCAATCAACCTTATTCCTATGCAACTTGGAAGTTTTGACGTCATAGTAGGCATAGACTTTCTTCGCGAAAACCATGCTGAAGTTGTGTGCTTCGATAAGATGATTCAATTCTCGCTCGCAAATGGTGATGTATTGTGTGTTTATGGTGAAAATGCTTCGAAAGGTCTCAAGCTCATGTCATGTGTCCAAGCTAGTAAGTATCTCCGCAAGGAATACAGAGCTTTCTTGGCTAATATTATAGTAGCGGAGAGGAAAAGAAAGGTAGACCGGGAGTAAACGACGTTCCTGTGGTTCGAGAATTTCCTAGCGTTTTTCCTGAGGATCTTCCCGGACTTCCGCCAAGTCGTGATATCGACTTTCGTATCGACCTCATTCCTGGAGCAAACCCTGTTGCCAAAGCTCCTTACCGACTCGCTCCATCCGAAATGCGTGAACTCTCGAGTAAGCTCTAGGAACTACTTGATAAAGGCTTCATTCGCCCAAGCACCTCCCCATGGGGCGCACCAGTCCTTTTCGTAAAAAAGAAGGATGGGTCGCTTCAGATGTGCATCGACTATCGGGAATTGAATAAGTTGACAATCAAGAATCGTTATCCCCTACCCCGCATCGATGATTTGTTTGATCAGCTACAAGGTGCTACGTGTTTCTCCAAGATCGATCTACGCTCAGGCTATCACCAGTTACGCATTCAAGAGGAAGATATACCCAAAACCGCTTTTCGCACTCGATACGGCCACTATGAGTTCGTTGTTATGCCTTTTGGTTTAACCAACGCACCTGCGGTTTTCATTGATCTGATGAATCGCGTGTGTAAACCTTATCTCGACCACTTCGTCATCGTGTTCAACGATGATGTCTTGATCTATTCCAAGTCGAAAGCCGAACACTCGCAACATCTACGTTTGGTTCTCGAGCTACTCCAAGGGAATCGACTCCATGCCAAGTTCTCCAAGTGCGAATTTTGGTTGGAGGAGGTACAATTCCTCGGTCACATTGTCAATAGTCAAGGTATTCACGTCGATCCCGCGAAGATTGAAGCCGTTAAGAGTTGGATTACACCCAAGAACCCGTCTGAAGTCCGTTCTTTTCTCGGATTAGTGGGCTATTATCGATGATTTATTGAAGGATTCTCAAAAATCGTTGTGCCGCTTACGGCTCTCATGCATAAAGACAAGCCTTTTGTTTGGGGAACTGAACAAGAGTCTGCTTTCCAAACCCTCAAGCACATGCTTTGCAATGCTCCCGTCCTCACTTTACCCGACGGAAACGACGACTTCATTGTCTATTGTGATGCTTCGAACCTTAGTCTTGGTTGTGTCCTCATGCAACGAGACAAGGTCATTGCATACGCATCTCGTCAGCTCAAAATCCACGAGAGGAACTATACAACCCATGATCTCGAGCTAGGCGCGGTTGTTTTTGCGTTAAAGATTTGGCAACACTACCTGTATGGTACCAAGTGTACGATCTTCACCGATCATAGGAGCCTACAACATATCTTTGACCAGAAGGAACTTAATATGCGTCAACGCCGATGGGTAGAACTTTTCAACGATTACGATTGTGAGTTTCGTTATCAACCAGGCAAAGCAAATGTCGTTGCCGACGCTCTCAGTAGACGGAGCTATCTGCTCAGCATTCGTGATACCCAAGCCCTATACGATCTCGAAACCCTCATCCGCGAAGCTCAGCATGCATGTTTTAATGAACGCACTCTGAAGAAGGAAAGAATCTATCACGATGGAGCCCAGCTTGTGAATAAGTCGAATGAGATATTTCACTTTCTGGACCGAATCTGGATCCCTAGACGGACCAATTTGCGACAGATATTGATGGACGAACCCCACAAATCCCGGTATTCTATTCATCCCGGTGCCGATAAAATGTACTAGGACCTTCGCTGCAAGTACTAGTAGCCGGGCATGAAGAGGGATATCGCTCTCTACATTGGGAAGTGCCTGACTTGCTCAAAGTCAAGGCTGAGCACCAAAGACCCTCTGGCTTAGTCGAACAACCCCCGATCCCTATGTGGAAGTGGGAGAGTATAGCTATGGACTTCATAACAAAGCTCCCGCGCACGCCATCAGGTCACGAAAACATCTGGGTCGTTGTTGACCGTTTGACCAAATCTGCTCATTTCCTGCCAATACGAGAAGACTACAAGGTAAAACGATTAGCCTGAATCTACACCAATGAGATCATTTGTCGACATGGGACGCCTCGCGACATCATCTCTGACCGTGACGCTCGGTTTACCTCGTGACTGTGGGAAACATTTCAAGCGGCTCTTGGTACTACGCTAAATCTAAGTACCGCATTCCACCCTCAAACCGACGATCAGACTGAGAGAACGATCCGTACTCTTGAAGACATGTTCCGTTCGTGTGTCATAGATTTCGGTGGTAATTGGGATGCTTACCTGCCGTTAGTCAAATTCTTGTATAATAACAGTTATCATTCCAGCATTCAAATGGCACCATTCGAGGCTTTATACGGAAGAAAATGTCGATCGCCTATTGTATGGCACGAGATCGGGCGCTCGCAATTAACTGGTCCTGAGTTATTGTAAGAAACGACTGACAAAGTCCTCCAAATTCGAGACAATCTTTTGAAAGCTCGGAGTCGACAGAAAAGTTACGCGGATAGACGACGCAAGCCCCTTGAATTTGACGTTGGCGACTACGTACTCCTAAAGGTATCACCTTGGAAGGGTGTGGTCAGATTCGGCAAGAAAGGGAAACTAGCGCCTCGCTATGTTGGACCTTTTAAGATTCTGGAAAGGATCGGAAAAGTCGCCTACAGACTCGAACTACCGGAGGAGCTTAGTAACGTTCACCCGACTTTCCATGTTTCCAACCTCCGAAAGTGCCTGGCTGAGCATGATTTAATTATACCTCTTGATGATCTCCAAATAAACGAAACACTACACTTCATGGAGAAGCCTGTCGAAATAATGGATCGCCAAACCAAGCAGCTCAGACGCTCGCGCATTCCTATTGTGAAAGTCCGATGGGAAGGAAAACGAGGCGCAAAGTTCACTTGGGAACTTGAAAGCGACATGAAGGCGAAGTATCCGCAGTTGTTTGTTACGGCTTCGGCCTAATTTCGGGACGAAATTCCCTCAACTAGGGGAGGCTGTAACACCCCGTGTTTCGAAAGTCAAAGTCAAAGTCAAGATTGAAGTCAAACGAAGACAAGATTGCTAATTGCGATATGTCGCTCCTTTCTCAATTCCTGTTTTGAACTCTTTGACTTGTAGTTAGTCTATTTTATGCCTTATGTTAGTTGTATTATGTAGAGTACTTATTAATAATCGAGGTTTATTCGATATTTATCGCATGTTTAATCGCTTTATCGCTATCACAATCGTACTCGCAACTCGAATTACACGTTCTGGATGTTGTTATACGTGTGTATGTGCCTTATGTGTTACTTGTGCATGTTTATTTATGTTATGTGATGTCATGTGGTGGTGATTAATCGAAACGCAATCGAAACTCAATCGCAATCGAATCGCAAACGCTAAACGAATACGAAATACGGATGATTGTATGTTGATATAGTAGTTGGGATTAAAAGTAATTTGACTAGGAAACTCTATCGCATCGCAACACTCATATTCGCAATCGAAACGGAAAAAATCGTCGCACCGAACGCTTGAATCAAGTGGCCGATCGACCAAGTGACCAGCCATTCGACTGGGCTGCCACCCGATCGATCAACCCCTCTCCTCCCCTTTCCTTTTCGAGAAAACCCTATAAATACCCTCCTTTCAACATCAAACTTACCATTTTTGGCAACTCTCATCCGACCAGCATTCTTGCCCACTTTTCTTCAGATTTCTCGTGATTCTTGTAAGTTTTCCACCTAAATCTTGTACTTCCTTAATCTACACGCACTCCTACACCTTTCTATTTTTTGAATCTTAACTTTTAACCGTGAAATCACTAGATTTGAGGTGTTCTAGGATGATGTCATCATGGTGTTCTTAGGAACTTCATGTTTTGGCTTCAATCCACCAAGAACAACTTAGATCCAAACGATTTCCATACAAATAAACAAAGATCTTTCATAGATCTGAACATATTCAAGGTAAAAAAGGATTGAAAGATGGTTTCTAACTTTCTTTCAACTCTTTTACACTCAATGCCTCAAAACCGATAGAATCAGAGCTTGTTCTAACCTTCTACTCTTTTGTGTTGGTTCAAGATCTGGATTCTATCCACGAGATTACCGATTTCGGGTTAAACATGGAACACCGTCCCGAACAGTTAACCGGCCAGATTTGGGTGATTCCTGTCCGATCAGGCTACTGAGTCGTGACGAGGTTTCTGTTGTCTAATACATTATCAAATCATCTCGATAAAATGACAAACTACCAGAATGACCAAGGAAGAAGACGATCAGGTCGACCAGGATGGAATGTCGTCCGATCGGACTACTGTCCGAACGGACAGCCACCTGAACGACCGGCCACCCAAACGACTCGCACCTTGGCCCCACATTTAGTTTTCAAATCAAACTTCAAGAGTTTTACGCGTCGCTTATCAAACGACCGGCTGTCCGATCGGACTATCATCCGATCGAACTGCTGTTCGACCCACTGTCACTTGTTTCGTTTTACGCGTCGCTTATCGTTATGCTATCAATCTGTTCAGGCTAACCCTACTCTCTAGCGCTCTCTTCATTCCACCAACCGCTGTGAGTATACTCGATCCCTTTTTGCTTTACGCACTTTTGGGTGTTACATACGTTACTTATTCTAAATCAAATCAAACACACTACGTAATACTTTAAACGCTAACCAATTACCGCATGTTATACATGACTTAATGAATGCTTGTTTGTTATGTTTACACATGGAATGTTGTCTACCTGCCTTAGCAAGGGTAGTACTACTTGTTTGGACCAGCACCTGTTCACTCAGGGGTTGTTAAGGACAATTAATTACATGGGTCACGGTGGTGATCATGCAATACGAACTGCCTTGGGCAGTCAACTCGCAGTCATTGGTATTGATAGGTTCATGTCGATAACTAACATGCCTCATTTTACACTGTGTACGTGCGGGTTATGCGTAACGATTTCGAACTCTATATGCTATTATCAAACTTGTATGCTCACCTTTACATTATGTGTATTAACCTTTACTTTAATGTATGTGACAGGTGCTTAGGATGCTTATTTGCTTAGCTTGTTGTGAAATCGAGGCTAGGAAAGACCTAGGTCAACAATAAACAATTGTCTGTAATAAGAGTTGTCGGAACAGAACAATTTGACTAGATCTTTTCTATAATAATTGTATTATCTTATATGACATGGTATGCGACATGTTACATTAAATAATTGGTAAATATAGTTGTTATGGAAACTTCTGGACAATCTGTTTCGCTCAGTGCCACGCCCCGATGTTTCCGCCACCGGTTGGGGTGTGACAATGTGTTTCATGCGTGAGTGGTAAACAGGATTGGCACATACATAGGTAGCCCTGGTGTTGTCACAGTAAACCAATGGAGTACTCACATTTGGTAGGCCCAGTTCACCGAGTAAATTTTTAACCCATGAAAGTTCAGTTGCGGCATTAGCAAGAGCTTCAAGAACAACCCGTGATGTACCATTCCTTTCAAATATCCGAGTACCCGTTTGAGAGCTTGCCAGTGTGATTTGTTTGGGTGAATGCATGAATTGAGATAATTTATTGATGGCAAAGGAGATGTCTGGATGGGTGAAGGCTAGGTACTGCAGAGTACCTACCAGTTTTTTGTAAGGTGTGGGATCAACGGGAGGGGATGAATCATTTGAGGAAAGCGGATCAGAAGTGCTTAAAGGAGTGAGAACCTCTTTTGCACCATCCATTTTAAAGGTAGTGAGGACATCTTGAATATGGCGATGTTGAGAAAGAAATAGAACATGGGGCGTAGGAATGACTTCTATTCCTAGGAAGTGATGGAGGAGGCCTAAGTTTTTGATAGAGAATTGTTTGCTTAGGGCTTGAACAAAGGAATCCATGAAGGGATTATGATTTCCCGTAAGGACAATGTCATCAACGTACACAAGGAGATAGCAAGTGATATTATGGAGGTTGTAGACAAAAAGGGAGGGATCAGAAAAGCATTTTTTGAAACCAAAGCCAATGAGAAATTTGGTTAGTTCAATGTACCAAGCACGCGGTTCTTGTTTGAGGTCGTAGAGAGATTCTTTGAGTTTGCAAATGTGATTAGGGAATTCCGAATTTGTGAATCCGGAGGTTGTATCATAAAAACATCTTCATGGAGGGTCCCATAAAGAAACAAATTGTTTACATCTAGTTGCCGTAAAGGCCACCCTTTTGAAAGGGCAATGGAGGGAATGGTGCGAATGGTAACGGGTCTAGTAACAGGGCTAAATGCTTCATGATAGTCTTTTATGTATTGTTGGTGAAAACCTTTAGCAACGAGACGTGCTTTGTATTTGTCAATTATGCCGTCGGGTTTGCTTTTGATTCGGAATACCCATTTGCAACCAATAGGAGTTTGGGTTGTGTGAGGTACAAGTTCCCATGTGTTGTTATGGATGAGAGCATTGTACTCAAGATCCATGGCGTGGCACCAATCCGGATCTTTCAAGGCTTGAGTATGAGTGGATGGTTGAAGAGATACGGGTAGAGGATGAATGGTGGTGGAGTTAACGAAACTTGAGTTGTAGTATTTTGAATTAGGTTTGTGTTGTCTGCGGGTTCGTTGAGGATGGTTGTGGGGAGAGTCCGTAGTGGAATCAGGTTGGTTGGTATGGGATTCGGTTGAGCTGGGCGTAGGGGATGGGTGGGAGCCAGTTGGTTCATCGGGCTGAGGTGTTGGGCCGTTGTGGGGATCTATGGGTAATGGGCCGGTGGAAGATACAAGGGTAGGGGAGGATTGTGTAGCGGGCTGTGTAGTTGGGTTTGGGGTATTGGGGTTGGGAGTTGGGTCGTTGGGATTTGAAGAAGGGTGGGTTGGGCCGTGTATAGGTGGGGTGGCAGCCATGTGGGTTTCGGGTGTGGTGGGCGGTTGGGTAGAGTGTGGATGGTTGAATGTTGGGAGGTGGTGAAGGGTGAATGGTGTTAGGAGAGGGAGGCGTTGTTGAGGGTATGAGAGCCAAGGGTTGTGGTGGTAAGAAAGTGTCGAATAACGCATGTTTGGGATTGGAATTGGTGGCTTGAGATGGAAAAATGTGCGGAACAAATTTGACATGGCGAGAGTGGTAGAGTCTGTGAATAAGGGGGTCATAGCATTTGAATGCCAACTTAGAGGATGAGTACCCTAGGAAGATGCACGCCATGGAACGTGTTTGTAGTTTGGAAGTGGCATATGGTCGTAACCATGGATAGCAAAGGCAACCAAAGGGTTTGAGCTTGGAATAACTGGGAGCGGTTTTGAACAACATATCATAGGGTGATTTGTTGTGAAGGTTGGGTGTAGGTAAGCGATTTATGAGATGAGTAGCGGTTTGAAAAGCATGGGACCAAAAATGTTGTGGTAAGTGAGAGTAGTGGAGTAAGGCAAGGCCGGTTTCAACGACATGGCGATGACGTTGTTCGGCAATACCGTTTTGTTTAGGTGTATGAGGTGGTGTCGTGTAACGGGAAATGCCTTGAGAGGCAAGATATGGGGAAAGACCCACATATTCACCCCCATTATCAGTGAATAACGCAACAATGTTGGTTTTAAAAAAAATTTCTACAAGAGATTTGAATTGTAGAAAAAGAATTTTGACATCGGATTTGTGTTTAATCGGGTATAGCCAAATGTATTTTGAAAAATAGTCAACAAAAATGACATAGTATTTAAAACCATCGATAGATGTTAAGACGAGACCCCATACATCCTAGTAGATGAGTTGTAATGGGTGATTTGCAACAAAAGAATTTTTGCCAAAAGGTAGTTTGTGGCTTTTATTAAAAGAACACGAAACACAATGAAATGATTCATGGGTCACCTTGTTACAATGAAGTCCTAATCTAGAAATTAAAGACTTAAACACTTGAAGCGACGGATGTCCAAGTATGTGGTGCCACATGAGAAGAGAGTTCGTTTGAGTGGTGTTGACTTGAGGAGATAAGGAGATTGGTCCATAGTAGACATCATTGACGTTCACTCCCCGCATGAGACGCACCCCCGTGCGTAGATCCTTGACAAAAAAATGATAGGGAAAAAAATTCAACGGAAACATGATTAGTACGACAAACTTTGGCAACGGAAATAAGATTGTTTCGAAGATTAAGAGCAATTAAAATATTATTTAAAAGAAGTGGACGAGATTTTGTTGGAATAGTTGTTTGAGCAATATGAGTTATAGGGAGAGTTTTACCATCACCTAGCACGATCTCATCGGGTCCTCCGTATTCGGAAAGAATGGGAAATTGTTGGTTGTTGTTCGAAGTGTTGTTGCAGGCACCGGTGTCCCACATCCAAGATGGGGTTGTAGCCGTTGGGTGAGGGGTGGTTTAGTTAACCACCAGGGTGTTGTTATTTTGAGGCGAGACATTGTGTTCTCGTAGGAAGCAACTAAGTTTGCGACAATCTTTGGTGTCGTGTCCGGGAATGTTACAATAGTAGCAATAGGTGTTGTTGTTGCGAGTCGGGCGAGTGTTGGTATTGGTAGTTCTAGATGGCCATTGGTTTCACGTTGTGGGTGGATTTGGGTTGCGTGTTGGGCGATTGTCAAAAGTAGTGGGTTGACGGTTGTGGTTTGAGTGAGGGAAGCTTCGATGAGTGTGGTTTACGGTGGTGAGAATGGGGTCGGTGAGAGTGTCTTTTAGGGTGCGTTCATGGTCGAGGAGTTTTTCAAAGAGATCGGCAAAGGAAATTGTGGTGTCACGGGTTCGAAAGGAGGCAACGAAGTTGGAGTAATCGTCGCCTAGTTGGTTCATAATATGAACAACAAGATCTTCCTCGTACATAGAACTTTGAGCAATAGCAAGTTCATCAAAAAGAGATTTCATATCATGTAAGTAATCGGAAATAGAACGATTTCCTCTTGGGTTTTTGGCTAGCCGGGATTTAAGGGAGATGATGCGGGAACGTGAGCGACTCGCATAGCTTGAGTTCAAGAGTTCCCAAGCTTTGCAGGCTGTTTTGGTGGAGGAAACAATGGGTTGGATTTGGTCGGAACAACTACCAAGGAGGGCACTTATGATAATTTGATCTTGACGAAACCACCTAAGGTATTCCGGGTTGGGTTTGGTGTTTTGGCCATCGGGAATGGTTTCGGTAGGAACATCTTCGGAGCCAATGATGTGGTGATCAAGTTCAAGACCAATGAGAGTAGCGGTAACTTGGGTGCGCCACGAGGGAAAGTTTTGTGGAGTGAGTTTGATTGGGAAGTGTGTGGCGGCGGTGATGTGGATGATTGGTTTGGCCATGGTGAATCGTAAAAAAAAGGGAAGCGGACAGAAGGTGTCTGTCGAGTTTTGGATCGGAGATGGCTCAAGGGAGCTTTTAGGCTCTTGATACCATATAAACAATAGAAGTTTGTATTGAATCAAGATGCTTTCTCAATGTTTTTACAACATAATATATAGTGGTACAAGGATAAATACAAAGATACCAAAAGTAAATACAGGAGCATGATTTTTGGGAGAGAATTATGTGCAGAAAAATCATCTTGAATGATTTGTCAATCATCTTGATTGACTAATTAAATGGGAGAATAATATTCAATTAATGGGACTTAATTTGTGGTCTTGATACAATGATCTGAGAACAATCGTCGGTTTGGTCTTGGGTTGGGTTGGTTTGGGCTGGGTATGTAATGATTTATAAAAAGGGGGAATTTTGAAATTGGTTGTGTAGTTTTGTATGTATGGTGGATGTGAATCTGTGATGAGTCGAGCATGAGTGTTTGTTGTTGGGTCAGACATTGCTAAGAGTATATACAGTAAACTTGTTCTTGCCCATCATCTTCATTTTTTATTTTGTCACAAACCCAAAGGCTACAATACCTTTCTGCTCATCTAATTAAGATCATGGTGAAAATGATATAATTTATTGCTTTGCAAGTTATGATTCAGCTAACTTGTATGGTTGAAACTGTTTTAGTCAAACAAGAAACCTAAATAAATTCCATGTTTATTGGTGAGATGCTTTGATTTTTGTTCTAATACTTTACACTGACTTATGTAACTGTATGGATTATAATGAATATAAAGTTTTTAAATTCTCAATCTAGGGCTGCAAAATGAGCTCGATCCAACTGTGTTATGCTAAGCAACAGAGTTGCTCTGAGCAGGGCCGGCTCAACCATTTTGGTGGCCTAAGGCAAAGTAAAATCTTGTGGCATTTTTTCCAAAAAAATGTATGTAATTGAAAGTTAAACTTGAAGAGCTCAAGTGTAATTATTTGAAAGATTGTGTTAAAATTTAAAAACAAGAAAAAAAATGGTGAACAAGGGATTCGAACCTGAGTCTCACCAACATCCATACATACACAAAACCACTACACTACCAACCATCAATTTGTTGATAACCCACACCCTAAATCTTTTATAAATGGACTGTGGTTTCATCAAATAATGGAGGCCCTATAGTTTTGGTGGCCCAAGGCCCAAGCCTCATTTGGCTTACCCTTGGGCCGGCCTTGGCTCTGAGGTGGTGATGGTGGCGAGTATAGTGGCAGTGGTGGTGATGGAGGGCTGATGATAGAGAGGGGGAGGGGTGTAGAGAGAGAAGTGTATACATGTATATAAGATTATACTAATTTATAAAATTTAATTTTGTTTTATTTATTGATGTATTTTTAAATAGAGTTAAATGTCATTTTAGTCCCTGTGGTTTGGGCCATTTTGTCAGTTTAGTGCAAAGGTTTCATTTTTAACCTGTGGGTCCAAAAAGGTTTCACAGTTGCCATTTTAGTCCACTTGGTTAACTTCAACCATTTTTTCTGTTAACGAGAAGGCCAATTCGGTCATTTTGTATGTAATTCTGTTAACGAAAAGGGCAATTCAGCCATATAAAATGAAACCTTTGGATTAAACTGGCAAAATGACCCAAACCACAGGGACTAAAATGGCATTTAACTCTTTTAAATAAATAGGTAAAAAGACAAAAATACCTTTGTGTTATCTGATTTAACAGAAAAAAATAACTGGGTTAGAGCTAAAGGACATACTGTGCAAGATTTTAAAACAAAAAGTACAAAACTCGTTAATTTTAAAGATAAAGGGCACCGCTTGAAATATGACATATAGATAAGGGACAAAACGTGAAATTCACTCCCGAAAAAAATGAACCCCGGTGAAAAAAATTAATAGGTCCGTCACTAGCCACACATGAAAATTGAAACATATAGGCCCTTGGCCTCGGGTCATTGCCGGATTAGATCACAAGTCACTCATCCCGATCCACCCAGTCCCCGTAATTTGCTTGTTTTTTTCTTTCTAATATAATTCAATTTGTTTATAGGGTTTATATTTTAAATATACTTAACGTAATTAAATAAAACACGTTATACGAATTCTTGTTATTTACTCCAATATTTTTCGGGAATAGAGTAATGACAATAATAATGTGAATATTTTAACGCGAATGAATAATCTAATATTTATTTCCATAACACCCTGAGATCTGTTGACAGATGTTGTATGATGGTAAATTATCTTTATACAATATAAGATAAGGGTGGAGATAAATATGAAGTTAATTTGGCTAGGAAGGCTAGGAAGGCTAGTAAGTGATCTTGACCATCCATTTAGTTAATCAAGGGCTAAGATTAAATCAGGGAAATTGAAAAGAAGAAAAGATGCGCGTGAGTTTGTTCAAGGGCATTCTAGTCAATCCAAGCCAATAGTTTCTCTCTCCTCCAATTCCCCCCCATTTTTTAAACGTTAATAACTCTTCATACGACATTATTTTTTTATAAAAATTGCACAAAAAAACGAGCGTTTTTTTTATCTTTAAAACGAGTATACTATTGCTATATTTAAAAAAAAAATTTAAACCCAGTTGTGTAAAACGCAATAGAAAAACCACCAGTTACGTAAAACGCAATGAAAAAAAAACCTAAAAAATGACATTTTTCTAAAACGCAATGCACAAAAAACACAAAGAAATGACTTATTTGTAAAATGCAATGGCCAGAAAACACAAAAAATGTCTTATTTCTAAAACGCAATAGACTGAAAACACATAAAAATGTGTTTTACCTAAAACGCAATGCACAAAAAACACAAAGAAATGTCTTATTTGTAAAACGCAATGGCCAGAAAACACTTAAAAATGTCTCATTTCTAAAACGCAATGACCTAAAAAAACAAAAGAAAGTGTTCTCTGTAAAACGCAATGGACTGAAAACACCTAAAAATGTGTTTTATCTAAAACGCAATGACTAAAAACACTTCAAAATGTGTTTTACATAAAACGCAATGACTAAAGATACTTAAAAATGTGTTTTTTCAAAAACGCAATAGCCAGAAAACACATAAAACTCTCTTATTTCTAAAACGCAATGGACACATAAAACTGTTTGTGAATTGTCTATGAACTGTCTGAATTGTCTACGAATTACTGTCTTCGAAATGAGCAAATTTCTGGAAACGCAATAGCCAGCTCAACCCCAGCCAGGGGCTCTGCCCCTTGGACCCCGCCAGGGGCTGCCGCCCCCGGACCCCCGCCAAGATCGTAAAACGCAATGACTAAATAAAAACCCAGATCGTGAAAATGAAATTAAAGAATTTCTTACATGGGTCGAAGCTGGTTTCTTCATCAATTGACGAAATTTGAAATGATAGAAACACTTATCAGCGATTGAATCGAACAAATCGAGTGATTATCTTCAAAATCACCGGAAAAAACGAGATTTTGTATGAAATTAAACTGGGTTTTCTTCAAAAAAACTGAAGAACACGTTGATCGGGGGTTTGAATCATTGATTGGTGATGAAAATCGCACTATAATGTAGTGATTATTGAGATAGAAAGTGAAGAAATGGTTGAAGATGGTGGGTTTTGAAAATGGTGGGTTTTGAAGTTACTGGGTTTTGAAAAAGGAAGAAGAAAGGGTTGGATTGACTAAAATACCCTTTTTCTTTATTTTAAATGTTGCCACATGTCATCATCTTATAGCTTCCTATCCTTCCTAGCGAAATTAATCTTCCTATTTGATCATTTCCCTATAAGATAATTCAGATGATTAACTTTTCTTTTTATTGACAACATGGGAGGCTTTGATGGTGTGCGGGGAGGATCTTCGCACAAGGCCCGCGATTTCAAGAGGCATGCAATTTAAAAAAAATCTGATACGTATATGTTATTTTTTGAAATAGTAAACAAATATCATTTACAATATAGGTCCATTTACAAATTATTTTTTATGGTTTAGAATTTAGTCCACTTGGAATTAGGTTTATTGAGCCCAATACTAATTTGATTTTTTTAAATAATAACAAAACATAACGGAAATACACATTTTTTCAAGCTCGAACAAGGTACGTAAATTTTCAGAGACGCCTCTGATTGACAAATTTCATTTTTATTCCTTGTGGGACTTGAATCTATGAATGCTACGAAACATAATTTAAAAAAAAACAGTTCTAAATGTTTTATTGAATTAACGATAATCATTAATAGACCCGCCTCCAAGCTCAGTTGGTTGTCGGCCGGGGTTTTGCTTATGGCCACCCCGGTTCGATTCCCGGCGCTTACGGCTAGTGGGGTGGGTTGTCCCAATGATGGATCGTTTCCTACCGAGGCATGGAACGGTCTTGAGGGCAACCCGGTTTTACCCAGCTGTTACCTCAGCGAGTCTCTCATGTGGGGGCAGTATGGTTTCCGGGCGGAAGTCAGCTTGCGCAACGGCCGGGGCCCGATCGAACATCGCATCCGGAAGAGCGGGGCTGACGGGGGAATGTCTTCAACATGAACCCGGTGACCACTGGTCCTGTACATAAAAAGTCACCTTCAAAAAAAAAAAAAAAAAACGAGTAATCATTAATTCATTGATTTAGCATCTTGCTTTATCTTTAATCATAGCAAAGCTTTTGTACCACACATGCTTTTATGCAAACAATTAACCAAATTTGTCCGGTTGGACTCTATTGAGCTGTAATTGTTTTTCTAATTCTTAATAATTAAAAAAAATCGTAATTTCATATTATAAAAAGGTTGGTTTCACATTCACATATGTGACACTCACATCTAAGTGTGAAACTATGTGTTTTTGTTTCAACTTTTGTGGTGGGAAGAAGAAGGCCGAGGAATCGGTGACACCGGATAGATCATCGGTGGGACGTGGCGGTATCGGTGGCGGTGGTGGTGGTAACCATGCTGAGAACAGTGGTGGCAATACCGGTGGTCATGATGCGGCAGGCGCAGCGGTTGTAGTGGCTGGCGCAGCACATGTGGCTGACATGGGTGGGAGTGGATGTGGAAGCTCTCATGGCGGTCATGGTGGCGGCGGGTACGCGGGTGGTGATGGCGGTGGCGGTGGTTGATGGTGGTGGTTTCGGTAGGAAGATATAGTTTGTGTTTCTATTGCTTGAAAGTGTTTTTTTTTTATTTATTTTTTTTTCACATTTTGTTTATGTTTTCTTTGTGTATTTTCGGCATGAAGCTTGTATCAATATTACTATTTATTGAATTTAATTTTAATCACGGACTACATTTGATTAGTGTTAGGTGTTAAAGTTTATATATTTGTTAAGGATTTGAAATTATTATTATTGTTACTCCAAGGTGTTAAAGTTGATATATTTGTTAAGTATTTGAAATTATTATTGTTACTCCAAATTAAAAAAAAAAATCATTAGTAAATCTCATCAATAATAAAACTAAGGTAGGGTATGAGAAGGATAAGATGTAAAGAGTATTGCCTCTACCCCATTGGAATAGAAAGACTGCTTTCAGTAAGACCTCCGACTCGATAGTAGTTTTGCATGAAGCCTTAGACAAAAGACACATAACACTTAACAATCGGGATAAAGACCGATTGATGCATGTACCCCCTGTCTTTCAGCTATCAACGCCACTACATTATGCATAATTAACCGTCCTCCGCTTTTAATGTTATTTTCACAAAATTAGTAAAATAATCTAAATTAAAAAAAATGAGAGGGATAAATTATTACTCCAAAAGGGATAAAAAGGTGGAGATATGACCCATCTTATTCTAATCCATTTAAACCCACCAATATTGCAAGGCCCACACTTTTTGGGTTTAATCCGAATCTTAAACAAATCTATTCTTTTGTTTAAGAATCTTATATATATGGATGGTTTTATGTTATACATGTTGCTTATTTTATACACTAAGGATTTGATCAGTATTGTTTATCAATGAGTAATACGTTTGATCTTTTTCTTTAACAACACATGCTAAAAATTATGCTAAATCTATATAAAACGAATATTTTACCTTTTTACTTTTAAAGACATAAAAAGAACTCGTAACACCCCACACACCTTCGTATGTTTCTTTTTCTTCATCTCCCAAACAAATTTGTCGGACCTAGCTCCCTCATTGACTTCTAACCTCCCTCTCACCAGCTCATATATGGGCCCAAATCGCATTCACCAACAGTCTCCCTCTCCTCCATACTTTACAGATGGAATAGAGGGGAATGAGAGATTTTGAAATCATTATTGGTGTCTTTAAAGCTAAAGATGAACATGGTAAAGGGGAATTAATAGATAAACATATGTTGGGTCCCATAGGTGATGTATTACTATACTATGATACCACTTATTGGATGACATGTGTGATATTTCTAATACCAGTTACTGGATCCCATATGTGATGGATAATGAACATCATATAATAACTTAACAAATGATTTTAAAATATTAGTTTTGTAATGAGGGAAGACGGTGACATGACAATTTCTAAAGTACATATTAAGATCTTTGTTGTCCCCACCGAACCGGGGGGGGGGGGGGGGGGGCACCGAACTTTTCGCTCAGTAGTGTAATGTGTGTGATTTTCGTATATAAATTTTTGGGTATATACGTTTTCGACCCCGCCCCCGTTGGAAATCTCAAGCTTCGCTACTGCACCGAACATTAAACGATATCATAAGCTTACACACGAGTTGAACTCCATACATCAACATACCTGACGAATTTCCTTTGATATGTCTGTATAATCATCTAAAAAACAGAATGAATTGTTATATGGATTGGCAAATGATTTGAAGTTGTGCACCAAACTTTTCCTCCAACCTTTGAAAAGTTTGACACATTGTAACGAGTTTGACGCATCATCATAAACTTTCGTACAAGAACTAATTACAATGCCTATCAAACCATAAACATTCGTATCGTATAAGAACTAATTATACAAGGGTTTGTCAAATATGTGAAGTTGGATGCACCGTTATAATGGGTTGTACATGCTATAAACATGTTCATCAAAAACAATACGAACCTACTCTATAGGGTCCAGGGTGAACCGACCACCCAATGATTTTTTTTTTATTTTATATGTAATGTAGACTACCGTTTTTTATTAATTCCCAAGTTTTTTAATGACTACCCAGAGAATTTGTTGTGTTGTTTAATTAAACAATAATCAATTGACCAGGGTTCAAACAAACCTTTTTTTTTTTTTTTTTTGAACGGCAAATTTGGATCACTGACGGACCACTGGAGTATCACCGTGCCACCAGCAGAACCACCCGATCATATCCTTCTCCACTAGGCAATAATGCCTATACACCAATTCAGGAGGAAACCCAATAAATCTAGGAAAAACCCCCTGTGGGAATCGAACCCATGACCTAATGGTCATAAGCCTTATCCCACCACCAATATACCACTAGGCTATAATGCCATGGGTTCAAACAAACCTTCTTAGTTGCAGTTTTCATGGCTTTTTTGTCCTTGTCACTTGTCAGGGTTTTCCATCAATTTTTTTTTTGAGAAAATTACAAAATTAGCCAAGAAAAAAGTCAAATTACCAATCTAGCCACCTCATGCGTCCTTGGAAGGCCACTCACAGATCCCAAGTCTTATGATGCGTCTGCATGGCCAAGTATTGCGTCCGCCAATCCCCAACTGACACGTGGAAAAACTCATCCCATCCCACACATGAAAGACTCATCCCATGCGTCCGCGGACTCATCCCATGCTTGAAAGACTCATCCCATGTTTGAAAGACTCGTCCCATGCGTCCGCGGCCATGCGTCCGCAGACTCATCCCATGCGTCTGTGGCCACGTGTCTATTTTTTATTGGGTTTCTCACCAAGGACTCATCCCATGCTTGAAAGACTCATCCCATACATGTGAGTGGCCTTCCAAGGAGGCATGAGGTGGCTAGATTGGTAATTTGATTAAAGTCTTGGCTAGATTGGTAATTTTCTCTTTTTTTTTTCATTTTTCTCCTTAACCAAGTTTCAAACCTTTTTTAAGAGATTATATTTTTTCTCTTACTCGGTGCCATCAAAATTAACATCTTATTCAAATTGTTTTAAATTATTTTAAACGAACTTAAAGGTAAAAATACATGGATTTCATTCTTGTTTTGTAAAGAATAAAATAAATAAATAAAATGTCTCGTCCATGAGGTTTGACCACTAGATGCGGAAAAAAACCTATTAGACGAAAGTCGTAAAATTGGCCAAAATTCAGGGACAAAAATGACATTTTACTCAAATAAAAAAATAAAAAGCTATTTTCCAAGAGGATTTCTATAAAATGTATGGAATAATTAACAATCATTGCATAAGTACGTCTTCGTTAGGTCTTTGCATCCTATGTATTTAACTACGTATTTTACAATGTTACTCCTGACGTTAAGCTGATAGATCCAAGCCTCAAAAAAGTTGATATTGAAAAAAATTATGAGTCTACCATTAATTAAAACTAATTATCAAAGTGAATCGAAGCGAAAGAAAAAGTTGAATATACCACTGTAAACTGTAAGGGGACTGGGGGTGGTACAAATTCCATCACTCACAATATCCAATCAAGTTCTGTCATGTCATCAACCATTATTTCATTACTCACAAGCTTTTTTAGTGGCGGTGGTCATCACTCACAACACCCAACAATAAACCCCCACACTCCCTCACATCAATTATCACGGAATGGACATCAACGCGTGGAAAACTCCACGAGTGGTAAAGTTCACGAGTGATGGGAGGTGGTGGCGGCGGTGTGCTAAAGTTTTCCACGAGTGATGGGAGTTCCATCACGCACCACCCCCAGTCCCCTAATGAAATGAATGCACCACTGGTCCACTACATACAATAAACGTGGCCAACTAATATTGGTCATGAACGCACTCTGATTTAAACCAATGTTGTAATTAATTTGACACGCTGATATATACATTTAGAGTAAACTGCAAAATTACCCTCCGGGGTTTGGGCCCGTTGACACCCTTACCCCCTATTTCCAAAAAAATGATGTCTTCCCCTTGACGATGGCCAATTTAATCGACCTTGGACCCTGATACCTAACGCTGTTAAATGACATCACCTATCTGTTACACTTGATGCGAAAAGACATTTATACCCTTTTTTCTTACCCCCTGTTCTATGAAACCACAAAACGTTTTATCCTCTGCGTTCCTCTAACACATTCTCACCGTAAACGTTTGACCTTGGAAAGTCAAATTACCCTTTAACAATGACCAGCAAAAGTCAAATGTGTAATTCAAGCATAATTATCTATACTACTTTAATAAGCATATAGGAAGGGCAAGAATGGTCATTTGCCATTGTACAATCATTTTAAGCACATTATACAACCATTTAAGCATAAATGTGTTGAAAACACCCTCAATACACAATGTACAACTCTTAAAGCACCAAGAAACACAAATAATTTACCCTTTACCCCTGGTTCATCTTCAGCCGTCCGTTTCTCTTAATTTTTCACACGGATCGCGATCTCAGCCGTTCACTTCACTTCACACGGATCAACTTTTCAATTCCTCTCTCTCACAACTCACACATCTCACAAAACAATCAGACCTTCTCTCTCTCTCTCGGTGCGACTCAAGAAAACCATGTCTGCCAGATCTATCACCAGATCCGTTTCATGACCAGATCTGTGAGCCACCGCCTATTCCCCTCCGCCTTGTTACGCTGCTTCAATCGCGGCTTCTCCTTCATTCCAGGTATCATACTTCTCTAATTTGTCTTTTATTCACAAATCGTCAACCTAAAATCAAAGCTTTGATCTTGATTTTGTTTTTAGGGCTTTGCTGATGTAAGTAACCATTGAGTCAAGATCAATCGGTGATGAGTGTACCAGTTGATTGAAGTCACCTTTCATGGTTCATTTCCCCCTTTTTGCCCCAACTCTGTTGCTTAATTAGTGTTTCTATTGTTTATTTATTTTATTTTATTGTGATTACGAGTGGATATAGTTTCAATTCTAAGTTCATCGAGTCAATTTGTTGTTTGAAATTAGGGATTTCAAACTTACATTCTGTTGATGGTTGATTAATTTTCGTTTTTGATGTATAGGGATTTGAAACTCTATGGAATTGTTACAATCAGAAGCATCAAGCCCAAAGTCCTCAGCGAAAATTACATCAGATTTGTTAAGTCAACATACTTGGTGTCGTCGCTTACCCTAATTTGAAACGGTTTCATGGGTTTTTGTTTGTAAAGGTATAAATATTTAGTATTGCACCATTTACCATGATTCTGACTAATTTGGGCTTTGATTTGAAGCCCTTTATTTATGAGTTTGCATTTTGATTTTGGATCTATTTGCTTGTTTTTCTCGAATTTGTCATGACTGAAAGGTAAACCCTAAGTTAGTGATTTCAAAAGTTGAAGCTTGCTGGTTTAATTTGATGGGTTGGTGTTAAGCTTGGCAGACCAATGCTGAGTTTGATACTAATCAATGAGCAGGTCACATGCTGCTTGCTGTCCTATGATTATCACTTTCATTATTTTGATACACTATTTTTCTACGTGTTTTGACTGAAGTAACCACCGTTAATAGCTGCAGATATTTTCAGATCTGAAGTATGATAGGCCAAACGAATTGATGGATCGGCAAATTTCTAATTAGATGGAAGCAATTGCTGCTGCTTATCATATTTTTAGAAATGTTGCTCAGCCTGGTTTCATGTAAGAACGTTTATATCGACAAGTTCTTTAAGTTTGCTTCATTTGTTGGTGATTAACTCATTTTTAATTAATGTTATATGTTTACAATGTAGGTACATTGAAGATATGGATTTAAGGAGATTTATGACCATTTGGCGCTGGTTCAATTTTTTTTATCTTTTGCATTTAATTGATGGACTATTTGTTATTTGACAGTTGATAGTTGAAGAGATTAATATCTTAACGACGGTTCTCTTGAGATATGACAACGAGAATATATATAATCCGAATTCGGTTTTGTCTGCAAAGCCCATTAGAAATTTCTATAGAAGTCCAGATATGTCAGATGGTGTCGAATTCTCTATTGACTTTACAACACCTATTGAGAAGATTGGGCTATTAAAAGACAAGATGAAAAAGTAAGTTATAAAACATTTTTTATACATTCTGTTTCATGCTATATAACAAATGCTATCATTATTATATGTGATTAGGTATTCGGAGTAGAATCCCCCATTCTGGCACTTGAATCACAGTTTTGTCGTGAAGGAGATCGAAAATGTGAATAAGATAAAAATGGCGATGTTATCAATCATACGATGAATTTTCAAGAGTTTGGTGAAAAGAACAGGAGGAGAAGTGAACTGGCTTTAGCGCTGAAGAAGTTATTTGAAGATCTGAAGATCAAATGCAATCTTCTTCCCCAAGACATTCATTTGCATAAACCGGAAACTACAAGCGGGCCCACCAAATAATTACACAACCTTATGTTTAAAGGTCTCATCTTTCTTGCTATGCATGATATAGAAAACCATAACTAGAACCATATTCATCAGCAGTTTGACAATGACAATCCGTATATATGACTACATTTTTATCTATATACTTTGTCAAATTGACAAATTTTTCGTTCGGAATTTTTATCTATATGCTTGATCATATTTAATAAGCATCCTCAATGTTAACATTGAGGTTGACTCGATGAGAAAGATAATGAAATACGAGTCAATAAAATTACTACTTTTAGAGGTGGTAATTTTAACCCGTTCACTTATAAATAGATTTATGGGTCAAATGGGTAAAGTCATTGAAAAGAGCTAAAAGAGAAATGAGTTAAAATTCATTTCAAGCGTAGTATTATGACCTAGAAAATGGTTTTTTTATTAAGTGTTTAGATTATTTTTGAAATGATGTAAACGTCATGATCATATTTAATATGCTAACTATTTATTAAAAAACTCGAGCATTTCTTGATGGAAAGTGTTTTGGATTATCTCAAGCTGGCCCATTTTGACAAACGACCCACCCATTTTGCGACCTCTTCAACTTTTACTAACATTATGTTCCTTTTTAATCGGATTGTTACAGGTCTCCTGATCCGGTTACCGGGACTAGAAACCGGTCTTTTACGGATGCTGTTAGAGTTATTCTAGGTACCAAGATTTCATCAAATATTTAAGTTTCTATGTGTTTGTAAGTATTAAGTTATGATAGTGTGTTTTTCAGGCAGAAAACACGCCTGGATATGTGGTTTGCTTCAGTATGTGAGTTTTTATGGAACTGCGGTTGCTTATGTTGTAACAACTTTGACTTATATGAGGTAGTTTAACCCACTGATTAAGGTTACTAATTAATGGGTTCCAAATATTGTTTCATGATGACTGGTGGTTTTCGATAATCCTTCAGGGCGATTTTGAAAGCCAACTGTTACCATAAAGAAGGGCGTGATGGCGATTGCGAATACGATGGCAACACTTATATGTTGTTGTTTGGAGTAGTGCAGATTTTAATGTCACAAATACTGGATTTCCATAGCATGGTTTTGGTGTCTGTTGTTGCGGCCATAATGTCCTTTTGTTACTTCTCTATTGGTTTGGGGCTCGGTTCCGCTCAAGTAATCGGTACAAACCCCTTTATGTTTCTATCCCCCACTCCGGTTTTCGGTAGGGGTTTGGCGTTTTGAAAGTGACTTAAAAGTGGAGAAAACGCCAAACACCCTCTAAGAATTCCGAGTGATCTGATCATTTAAAAACACCACAGAGAATGGTAAGATTGCTGGGAGCATTACAGGATACCCGGCTGTTAGTGTAGCTCATAAGTTATGGCTAACTTTTCAAGCACTTGGAGACATAGCATTTGCGTATCCATATGAGCTTATTCTTTTGGAAATTCAGGTTAATAATTCGTTATTGGTTAAGTTTAAGATCAGTTACTTTTTAATCGTGTCATACACATGCGTAAGATAAATTTTTTGGTGTAATATAGGATACTGTGAAGTCACCACCAGCGGAAAACAAGGTTACAAAACACGCTTCAGCAATAGCGATTCTTGCGACAAGTTTTTTCTACCTTGGATGCGGATGTTTAGGGTATGCTGCATTTGGGAATGATACACCGGGAAACCTCTTGACAGGCTTCGGGTTTTATGAACCTTATTGGCACGTCGCCTTTGCTGACGCCTGCATTATATAATGCATCTAATATGAGGATATCAAGTAAACCTTCTATACTTCACATAAATAAGTCACTCTTTGACTATTAAGGACAAATTGATGACGATACAGGTTTAACAAAGATCTTATTGATAAATATTTTCTTCAAAAAGTCAAACTGTCTTTTACTATATATATAACTTTCCAGGTCAAAGTTACAACTTTTCATACTGAAATTCAAATGGGTTTTATCAAACTTTCCTGACCAAAATTGTCTTTACATATTTTTCTATGTATTGAGATTTTGGGTATTCATTAATACTTTTTTAAAAGACTATATAAATTATAAATCATCAAATAATGAATTTCCTACTTTTTTTGTTTGACCTTAAAAGTCAAACTGTTTGTTTGTCAAGAAGAATATTATCAATCATGTCAATACCATGTCTTTTAAGATTGGATTCCACATGGAATCTATCAACTTTCACGGCCATTGCTTTTTAGTTTTAATTAACATTTTATGTGGCTTTAACAAAAGTAATGGAATCTTCATCTTCCTGTTGACCTTAAAAGTCAAATCATTTATAATGGTAAACAATGACTAATGCAATCCTTTTGGATTATAACAAAAGCTATTCAGCCAACCAGTATTTGCATTTGTGGAGAGATGGTTAGTGCAAAAGCTCCCCAGCAGTCAGTTTTTGAAAAGATTCCATGAGATTCTGGGTGTGTTAGGTGCACTAAATCTATGTCCATTGGCTATATATTTTCTAGTAGAAATGTACATAGTGCAAAGAAAGGTGGAAGCATGGAGTTGAAAATGGGTGGTTCTTGAAATATTCAGTGGTGTTCTGATAGTTGTATCGGCGGTGGCTTTAGTCGGGTCGGTAGCTGGACTCATAGAAGCAAAGTTGATGATGTTATTAGGAGGGTAACAATGTATTATGCATGGCTTATTTGGTCTTATATGCCATTAAGAAAAATTGTAGTATTCTAAGAGAATAACTACAGTTTTTGTCTAGACTAATTAAGTAATTATTAGATTTACTTGAATGTAAAAAGGTGTAAACAGATTGCTCTTCAATGAAACGATTATGGAATGATTGGCTTTATTAATCATATTGGTAATTTTGTGTTATTTGGTGTATTGTTTTGAGATTGGAGTTATTCGGGATCTAGCTGGTGCATTTGTCCTGTATTTACAGCTCCCTTTCGTTTTCAACAAAATTAATACTTACAACGTTTACTAGGGTTGTTTTTTTTTTCTTCTTACGAATGCAGGCTATAGGCTGATAAGAATTTAGGGATGTCAATCATCTTGGGTTGAATCGTTAAACACGAACATGACCCATGTATTTATTTGTGCTAAAGACATCAGTCATAACTAGGGGCGACAATGCTTGACACAACCCGAACATGACACGAACGAAACATGTCTTTGGTCGACTTACACGAAAAGTTTAAAAAAGGGGGTGGTGTTCAGGTTAATCGGTTTTAAAAAAAGTTCGGGTTGATCCGTATAAAAAACGGGTTGACCCATTAACCCTTGTAAGTATTTAGAAAAAAAATAAGTTTTCCATTTTACATGGTTAATCATAATTAACAAATTGGCTAAACATATCTAACAACCTTAAATTTTCTTCGTAGTCACTTCAAAAATTCCAAAAACATTCAAGGCATAGATAGATCACGCCGAATCTACAGTTAAAAAAATGAACAAAGATATATCGCCAAAGAATTGATAAACTAACAGAAAAACGAATGCCAACATATTATGAATAAGAAAACTAACTTAAGTTCTATACAGTATATCACGAGATGACTGATAAACTAACGCTAAACGAGTATCCTATTGTAAATCGCCACTTCCGCTGCATCGTGCGGGTAAATGGCTAGTCAATTCTAATGTACATACATTGGCGAAAGCAAATGTAATATGAACGAAAATAAGGATGTAATGAAACATTTTCTCAATGAAACATTCAAATTCACAAAACCTAACTTATATATTAATAACTTAGATATTCAATTAGACATTAGTAACATGATCTTGGTAAAATTTACTTAACTAACATCAAGATCACCAGGAATTCAAAAACATCATAAACATAATAAGTTAGTAAACATAATATAAGGCTACTCTTGATGCAAATGTCTTCCAGGGCCAACTTGCAGGTCTAGCAGAGGTAAGTCCATGATTGGGTTATCAAAGATAGTGACAACCATATGAAAGATAATCCTTGGTAGGGTCAAAGTGACCCTAAATTTAACTAAAAAAAGTTTATAAATTAAGACAATCGGATCGATACTTATGAACAACTTCTGTATAATGTTCTGTTTTACATAATTAACAAAATGTACCCTAAATTACCAGGATTAACAAAATGTTTAACATGTGCATTTAACATAATTTACCATGTTTGCAACAGGTTCTCTTTAAAACAACATGAACAACAGATCCTCTTTAGAAATTATAGATCAAGCTTGATGAAATGTTTATAGGTTCTGAATCGAATCGAAAATTATGTAAATAAAAAACTATTTGATTAGATTAGACCAAGCAAGAACAATATCCTCAACCTACCCTGTTAATATGTTTGAATCGAAATAGTACACTAAACCCAAAAATTCCTAAATTAACCAGTAAACCCTAACTAAAATTGAATGGAAAACAATCATCGACCAATGAACTTAATAAACAACCGTTAATGAAACATAATTTACACTTAGAAACCATGTTAATTCAAGCTAAAACGACCGTTAAAACTATATGTGGTTACCTCGAACAGCTCGTAGTATGGTGAGGAACATAGTAGGGATCGACATTTCATTTTGTGAACTCAAGTTCGATGTTTTGTTCATCGCTGGTGGCTTCTTCTTCGTCGGAGACTCAAGAGTGGAGGGTAGGTTAGGTGTGAACGACGAGGGGTAAGGGTGAAGCATGTTATATTTACAAGGGTTTGTTTATGACTTAGTTATGTAACCAAAGTTGAAATTACCATAATACCCCTAGATTTACCAAGGGAAGCTATCGACCGTTAACATTTCTGTGTTGACTTTAACAGTGTAAGGCAATAGGGTCCAAGATCGATTAAATTGGCCATTGTCAGGGGGTAAGACAACAACTTTTTTGGAAATAAGGGTAAAGGTGTTAGCAGGCCCAAACCCCAAGGGGTAATTTTGCAGTTTACTCATACATTAATGTCATAATAAATTACGATAGGGGTGTTCAGAATTCGATTCGGATTCGAAAATTCGAAATTAGACTCGATTCGAATTCGATTATAAATGTTCGAATTCGAGTTGATTCGTATTCGAGTCTAGTAATCGAATTAGAATCGAATACGAATTTATGATTTCCATTTCAATTCGATTTGAAATTCGAATTCAATATATATATATATATATATATATATATATATATATATATATATATATATATAGGATTAGGTTCAAGAGTGAACACTAGTGTAGTTTACAAACTGAGCGAACTAATCATGGCCATACATGTGTGTAGATCAATGACCATGATTTGATGATGAAATACACTAGTGTATTTTATGATTTGATGATGAAATCCTAGCCATCCACGTGTGTAAATCAATGGCCAAGATTTCTTCACTCAGTTCGCAAATACATCAGTGTTCACTCTAGAACCCCACCCTATATATATATATATATATATATATACATACATAGGAATAGGATCAGGAGAGAACGCTTCAAAGTGTGAGAACGATTCTCAGCCACACGATATTAGAGGTTTGTGGCTGAGATTTACGCGGTGGCATTTTTGTAAATAATAGGGGCACTAGGTTAATGCCCGAGTAATACGCGGGCTTCAACCAAAAACATATTATTTTGATTCAAATCCATCCACCGCAAATAAACATCGTAGAATAAACATTTATTAATATCCAACGTTGGATAAATCTGTAAAGATTTACAACTCATAAAAACGTAACTTAAGTGAACCGAGTTTTTTTTAGAAAACATATAAAATTGAAACATAAAAACAAACGGTTGAAAACCGATACAAAAGGTCCGAAAAACTAAATTACAACATAACTGAAATATTCAAATCAAGTCGTTATCCCAGTCGAGGTACGTTGCTTTTGCTTGGTGTTTCGCCCAAAAGAAAGTGTCTTCCTTTATATGCTCCACTATTTTCTGAACCGGGATCATTTTGTCGTTAAATTGTTTGTCGTTTCTCATCAACCACAACCTTCAGAAGTAGCCAAAAACCACCATTGAGCTGCCTTCTTTCGTCTTTTGGAGCCAACCTACTCATTAACATGCTTTATGATCTGACCCACTGGCTCGAAGTCAACCAGAATGGGAATTTTCAACCATATAGAAACATGCTACCAAACACTTCCGGTCCAAATACACGACATGAAGACATGGTCACATGATTCCTCTCGGAAGCCGCACATACTACACAAAACGTCATAGAAGAACATACCTATATCTGCCAGCTGAACCTTTGCCGTAACTTTGTTTATATCTACACAACTACCAGATTGTTCGCCTTCAGTGGAGCCCAAGAGTTGTATCAAAACGGACCCATATCAATTTACACTTCAGCTTTAAGTTGATTTCATGTCATAAAGCCTTGGTCGAGAAGTCTTCCCCTCCAAATTATCCCACCGCCACCTATCATTCACACCCTTGAGATTAACCTATTGCAACCAGCTATGGCACCATTGGGAACCGACTACAAAATACAAGATTAGAGCCAACAATACCAGCAAAGAGAGCATGACACCACCATCTGCAATCCCAACACGAAAAGAGAAATAGGAACTTGGTGAACCGTAAACAAATTGAAAAAAAGGAAAAAGAAGTATAAGAACAATGGATTTAAGGTATGTAATCAACAATCCACTTGTGATAGTCTCTAGGTAGGATCTAAATATATAAACAACATTTTTTAGAACAGTATAATAGATTATGACTACAAATACAAATACAAAAGTAATAGACTACTTAACATTTTTATATTAAATGCCCAAAAAGATCATTTGAGTTACTCCGTTATTGGTATAATTTAATCAACAAATTCATCAACTTAACTATCTTGATCCTACGTTCGCGTACAAAAACTGAATAAAATACAAAATGTGTCACCTATAAACATTTAGGGATGAGTACTTGGTACTGAGTACCGGTACCGAACGGTTCAGATCATTTTCAAAACCGGTACCGATACCCATTTTTTTGTTTTTCAAGACTGGTAATGGTTCGTTTTGTAATCGGTCCGGTACCATGATCATCCCTACTAATATCTGACGATAAAAAAAACTACATTTTGATAAGAACATAAAAATCCACAATAAGAATCTAACACTATAAATTTTGCCCTTTGTTTTATTATTAACAAAATTAATTTTGTAATCATGTTTGACACACTAATTATTTATTAAGTTAAAAAAATATTGACAAAAAAGAACAGTATATCCCAAGTACCCAAGCAGCCAAGCCAATCTGTTTTCACCCATTAAAAGAACCCCCTTATATGGCACCACTACCAATTAGTAACATGTGCCAAATAACAACTTCAAGAAATTGTCTGTCTCACCAGTTCAAGGCTCATTTCAAATGTGCCAAATGGCAAGTGAATCTGAACATTGAAAAAAAAAACTACAAAAAAAACCCAATAGAGAACTTGCAAGGGAACTAGTGGACTTTGAGAATTGAACTGCAAATAATATTCATACATATCGCAATTCTTAACAAACTAAACTTTACTAATCAACATATTTTTCATTAAATAATTATATTTAAGAAAAGTTTGCAATGATCTAGATACATAAAGACCCACCTGTTGCAAAAGAGGACTCTGCTGTGGCGAGAATTGTTTATGGTTTCCAGCTGAAATTGGAGGCATGTTAAGAAGCGTATTACTCTGAGTTTGTTGCTGCACTTGCTAGAAACGCTGTAGAAACTTCTCCTTCTGATCTGGTGCAATTTCAGGTCTCTCACGTGCATGTACCCATAACACAAACATATAATAACCATCATTAACCAGATAAACCAAAAAAAATCATTACAATTCATTAAGAAAAGAGCTGCTAACTCATTTTCAGTCGCATCTGCCATTTCAAGATCAGCCTCTACACATCCAAAACATTCAAAAAGAACACTTGAAATCGTTTCATATTAAGTCAATATATATCATCTATTTTCAGATTAACATATCCCAAAAAATCCTTAATTGAAGAATAAAAGGTTTGCGGGTCAACCCTACCCAACCCGCCTCATATTAAAACATGACCCTTTTCTACCAACCCATACTTCAACATCTTCACAAAAAGCTCACATCAACATCAGATAGATGTCCTGCCAATATCCTTAAAGGTAGTACTCTATCCATTGACCAAACCCTGTTCTGTCATGAGATGCACTTGCAAAATGATGTCCAAATGGAGTAAACTGTATACACATATAGAAATTAAGAGAAAACCTAAAGCAATAGGTAAATGATTAATGGTTTTGACCCAAACATCGCACACAAGGTAATTGTGACCCTTGTATTAACTGAGACAAATAGAACATGTAACTGCATCTTATATAACATACTTGTTGAATCTGATAGAAGAAAATCCCCCGAGGAACTATATAGACCTGAATAAACAGGTTCAGAATGACCTTGATACAAAGTGTGTATGCTCTTTTCCACTGTTTGGTCCATGTTTTCATTGAGATCCGAATCATTTTAGATCCGAAGTCAGATTCTCTAAAAATAACTCATCAAAGTGCAAACTTTCCTGCAATCAAAGAACATGCATTTATAATACCAATAAAAATCTAATTCTCAATCCGATTATTTCTCTAAATTTTAATATAGCACACACTACACAACTTCAAGAAACGTCGAGTTTAATAATATACCTGACCCACTCAATCGTACTGTACTCGCTCTCTGCTATACCTGCAAAAAAAGGGATCAAAATCTAACTCTATCGGATACTATAACATATGTTATTCCACCACACTAAAAACACCGTTTAGTCCGAGATGAATTCCTGGACCTAATCGTTGTTAATGTTCAAGAGATGGCATCTAAAAAAACATATAATTTGCCTGAATTTTTATAATCGTAAAAAGAAGGACATCCAATCTAATCATAAGTAAACATAAGAAAATGAAAACGTTGGTTCAAAACCCATTTAGATCAAACCAGATCAATTATGATAAAATCATCTATGGCACCATCGGGAACTGACTCCAAAAGGCCAGGTCAGAGCCCACACCAGCAAGAAGACCATGACACCACCATCTACTAACCTATCAAAGTCTTCAATTGGAAAATACGGTAGATCTTCAAGCTTCAATAAAGAACAATGGATTTAGAGTTTGTAATCAGAAAAGAAAACAACAGAATCGTGAACAACTTTGAAAAAAAAATCCTAATAGTTGAACCACACTATAACCATCGATTAAAAGACGTAAATAACATTCAATCATTAACGAAATCGGAAGTATCCGTCGATTATAAAAGAAAATCAAAGAATACAGATGAATGAACCCTAACTAACATTAGACCTTTAACGAAATCAGACGAATGAAATAACAAAAAAGAATGAAACAACATCAAATCGTCGATTAAAACCCTACGAATCAAAACATACAATAATCGATCGTCAAATCGTCGATTAAAACCCTAACAAACATTAGACCATTAACGAAATCAGACGAATGAAACAACAAAAAAGAATAATCGAACCACAAATTAGACATTACCGTCGATTTAGAGTCTTCAAATCCGATGAACGTTGATCGAAACTCTTGGATAGATCTTCGTTGCCGTGTTCGCCTGAGAGAGAGAGGGAATTAGGGTAAGAATGAAGAGTATGGTGTAAGAGTATGGATTGAACGGTTAATGAGAATGAGATAGAGAGAGTAATGAATCGTACATAGGAAGCAAAACCAATCCAGCCCTTAGAGGAATGCCACATGTCCTCTCATTTGAGATATGCCACATGTATGCTTATGTGGCTGCTTATTTGGCATCAACCATAGGGTGACATGTGTCCCCCAATGGTTTGCTTTATTAGAGATATAGATTGGAACTACCAGGAGAGGTAAAATAGAAAGATTCAAACAAAGGTGCACATGCTAATCACATGCCATTTTCCCCCATCATATTTAAACGACAATAACTTTTTTATACGTGATTATTTTTCGAAAAAAATTACACCATAAAACTCAGCGTTTTTTAATCTTTCCAACGAGTATACTATTGATATATTTTTTGAAAAAAATTAACTGGGTTTTATGGCGTTTTTCTGAACTGGGTGTTTTATGGCGTTTTAGAGTAGGTATTTTCATGGCGTTTTTTCTGAACTATGTGTTTTTAAGGCGTTTTAACTATGTATTTTCATGACGTTTGTCTGAATGAGTCTTTTTTGGCGTTTTCAACTGAGTTTTTTCATGGCCTTTTTCTAAAATGGGTGTTTTATGGCGTTTTTAACTGGGTATGTGTGTTTTAACTGAAATGGGTGTTTTATGGAGTATTTTCATGGCCTTTTTCTGAAATGGGTGAATGGGACAAGGCCCTCCCAATCGAATGGCAATCCGATCGGACTGCCGTCCGATCGAACGACCATCCGATCGGATTGGAAGGTGCCTCATAACCCTTAAACACTTAGAATCTTTTTGAATCAGAAACTTTGAAACTTTGGAAACTTCCACGATCGAATGGCAATCCGATCGAAGTAGCCTAAGTTGAACACTTGGTTAAATTTTGGAAACTAGTATCTTGGATCGAATGACCATTCGATCGAATGGCCATCCGTACGGATGACCATCCGATCGGATGGCGGTCCGTCCCACTCACATGTCATCCGACCGGATGACCATCCTTCTGGATGGCCATCCGATCAGGTGACCGATCTGACACTTGCACGACTCTTGTTATTCTGTCCGACACTTATCTACTGTAATCTAATCATGCTAATCCTAAAGAGTTCCCTTTCATCTAATAACAGTTGATATGTTAAGCAATCACTGTGAGTATACTCGATCCCTTTTCGTTTTAAACTTTTGGGATGAAACATGTATTCTATGAAACTTGAAACTTGATACTTTTGAATCTAAACTCTATCCTATGTGAATGTGAAACTTGTGATTCTTGATTCTTAAGGCTATGTGAACGTTTAATCCAGAGTGTGTAGTTCGGCCTTAACAATAGTAGCGCTATAGGAAGATGCACCTCCCCATTATGAATCGTGTTTGTAAACCTTACCTGGATCGTTTTGTGATAGTCTTTATTGAAGATATTCTCATTTACTTGAAATCTAAAGCTGATCATGCTCGTCATTTACGCTTGATGCTGGAACTCCTACGTGGTGAACGTTTGTATGCTAAATTTTCTAAGTGTGAGTTTTGGATTAATGGAGTGCAATTTCTTGGTCACGTCGTTAGTAAGCAAGGTATTCATGTTGACCTGTCAAAAATTGAAGCTGTGAAGAATTGGAGTACGCCTAAATCTGCATCTGAGATTCGTTCCTTCCTAGGGTTGGCGGGTTATTACCGCCGATTCATCTCGGACTTCTCTAAGATCGCTGTTCCTCTCACTTCGTTGACTCAGAAAGAGAAACCTTTTGCTTGGGGTCCCGAGCAAGAGGAATCTTTTCAGACTCTTAAGACCCTTGTGTGTAACGCTCCTATTCTTACTCTGCCTGATGGGAATGACGACTTCGTGGTATATTGTGATGCCTCGAACCGTGGTTTGGGCTATGTGCTCATGCAGCGGTACAAGGTTATTGCTTATGCTTCTCGTCAACTCAAAGTGCATGAGAAAAACTATACTACTCACGATCTGGAGCTTGGTGCAGTTGTGTTTGCGTTAAAGATCTGGAGACACTACTTGTATGGTACCAAGTGTGTGGTTTTCACTGACCATAAGAGCCTTCAACATATCTTTGACCAAAAGGAATTGAACATGCGACAGAGACGTTGGGTGGAATTGCTTAACGACTACGACTGTGAAATTCGCTATCATACTGGCAAGGCGAATGTAGTGGCCGACGCTCTTAGTCGTAAAACTCATGTTAATGCTATTCGTATCTCTAGTGATCTCCATGCGTGTATTCCTGAAGCTCAGTATTCGCCAACAAATGAAGGAAGTCTAGAAGTGGAAATCCAAGGCTCTAAGATTGATCAACTTGAAACTAAACCTGATGGACTTCAATACTACCTCAATCGCATCTGGGTACCGGATCGCGATAACTTACGTGATCTCATTATGAATGAAGCCTACAAATCTCGATACTCTATTCATCCTGGTGCCGATAAGATGTACCATGACTTGCGTACGACCTATTGCTGGCCGGGCATGAAGAAGGATATCGCCACCTATGTCTCGAAATGCCTCACTTGTTTGAAAGTGAAGGCTGAACATCAACGCCCTTCGGGTCTCTTAGAACAGCCTGAAATCCCTGTTTGGAAATTGGATAGCATCGCTATGGATTTCATTACCAAACTACCTCGAACACCTTCTGGTCACGATAGTATCTGGGTGATCGTCGACCGTTTGACCAAATCAGCCCACTTTCTTCCTATTCATGAAGATTATAAAGTGGAAAATCTTGCTCGAATCTATACCGATGAGATTATATGCCGTCATGGCATACCTATCGACATAATCTTTGACCGTCATGGACGTTTTACTTCACGTCTTTGGCAAACCTTTCTGTTGGTGCACTAATGTCTGTTAACTTCGTCTTTATCGAGTCTTGTATTGTATTAGATAGATCAGGGCACGGAAATCGAGAAAACATGATTAAAGGGTAATTTCGCTTGAAATGGACTTGATGTCATTTCAAACGAAATTAGCTGTTTCAAGCGAGATTACTAATTCCGCACGGAATTCCGTTTGAAAAGTAATTTCGTTTGGAATGGTTTCAAGCGGAATTACTTGTCTATAAATACCTGATCTTGATGTTTCATTTGAAACGGAATTAGAACATTGTTTTCAGAGCCGAGGTGCTGCCGGATTATTATTTGAATTGTAAAAGCTCAGGAAATCAATAAGAGAAGATAATTAGAAAGTATCAAGCTGTGTTACGTCAATTTCATTGATTCCGCCTTTGATTTTGATGTTGAACTCTTCAGATTGACTCGTTAGGGTCACACGTCGATCCAACAAGTGGTATCAGAGCTCAGGACGAGGAGTTCATACCATTTCAGCTTGATTTCATCGGATTCTATCACTTCTACTCCTTCTTTTCTGATTTGAACAAAATTTAACGGTCAAAATGGCTTGATTTTCACATATTATAAGCGAATCATAGTTTTAACTAATCCGTGAAACAATTGGACCTTAATTCGAACAAATACTGATAAAATTTGTTAATTCCGTTTGAACAACAGATCGAACATGCTGACATCATCGTAATTCCGTTCGAAATCTTCAGTGTAATTCCGCACGGAATTACACATTATACCTAATTCCGCTTGAAAAGTGCAGTCAATTTCAAATGAGATCTAATTTCATTTGAAACGTTCAAACGAAATTACTAATTCCGCACCAAAGTACCTAATTTTGTTTCAATTGGCATAATTTCGTTTGAAATTAAGCTAATTCCGCATGGAATTAGTCTCTGTTTGGTAATTTCGTTTGTAATACCTAATTTCGTTTGAAGGCTCAACTTCGTGTGAAAAGTTAATTCCGTTTGAGCTATTTCGCTTGAACTGATTTCGCTTGAACTGATTTCGCTTGAAAAACTTAAAAACCAAAAATTTTTCTAAGTGTTTGTTGATTGTTTCAGATACGTGAAGATGGATGAGTTTATGAATCCTTTCAGTGACATGTCTGCTTTCGCGGGAAACACCGGAGATGATACTTCAAACAATACAAATGAGAACACTCCGAGTCCGAAGAAAAATCTGTGTGATGCTTTAAGTGTGGAGAGTGCATACGGTACATATAACAAACCTCCAAAGTTGATGGCGATTGAAGAATACAATAGGTGAGCCAAAAGATTTGAAGAATTGCTAAAAGCGTTTGCGTACCCAAGCTGGAAAAGTTTAAAGAATGGCTTCAATATTGGAAGACCAGATTGTGAAAATTTGACAGAAACTGAAGATATAGAGAATTTTGTTGCCGAACAAAAGTGCATTGCATTGCTTCATCAGCCTGTGAGAGACGACATAATATCTTTGATTGAGTATACAAATGCTCAAGATCTTTGGGAAAAATTGAAAGTGAAATGTGTGGGTAGTGCTGAGATAGTAAAAAACAAAAAGAAACTGTTAAGAAAAGAGTTTGATTTATTTGGCTGTTTGAAAAACGAATCTGTTTCTAAGATGATTGAAAGATTCGGGCATTTGAAGTTGGAGCTGGCAAGACACGGGGTTATATATTCTCGAGAAGAATTAGTTGACAAATTGTTTGACTCGCTGCCGGATGAGATGGATTGGCAATACTTTGCTTTGATGTTGAAAAATACGATAAAGTCGGAGGATTTGACAGTTGATCTATTGATTGAAAGACTGGAGAGTCATGAGCTGGAGATCAAGAAATCAAATAAAGTCAATCATTCCTCATATCAGCAGAATGTGGAGCTGTACTATCCAAAAAGTATGATTCCCAAGAATGTATCTCCTAAAACAGCTTTCTCTGCTGAAAATTCTAACACATCAAGTAAAGAGAGTTCAAGCAGTGGTTTTCATAGTGGTTCTTCGTCAACTTCAAGCTAATCAGCCTCAAAGAACTTGTTTCAATGCAACATTGCTGTGGATTTAAAGAATGCTCAAAATTTCAGTGAAGAATCCGCAAAACAGCAGATGGTGTTCTTAGCTTCTGTGCTAGAGTCATATGAGAGTCTTGTGGTAGGCAAGATTGGAAACACTAACCTCACCAAGGAGGACTACGATCAGATCGACCCGGAAGAGATGGAGTTGATCGACATCAGGTGGTGTATGGCTTGTGCAGTCCGACGAGCACAATGGTTCATGGAGATTACTGGTAGACATTCTATCGGAGGACTGTCCACAAAACTTGGCTTTGACAAATCAAAAGTCACATGCTTCAGGTGTAAACAAAAAGGACATTTCAAAAGAGAATGTCGTAAATCACCAGCTGATGATACTGCAAATCCATTTCGTGAAGATTACTACAAAAGAGCGATATATCATCAGAACAAATCAGAACCGCCCAGAATGAAGCAGCTTGAGGATACCCCCAAAGAAAAATCCAGAGCTCTTGCTGTGATTCATGATGACGAAGGTTTTGACTGAAGCGAATTGTTACCAGAGGAGGATGCGGTAGGATATGCATTTGTGGCAAAGATTGTTCCTTTTAAAGACAACAGAACAGAAAAGGAAAAATTTGTCAACAGAAGGATGAAAGCACAAACCAGGATGAGCAGAATCTATAACACATACAAAGAAGCTAAAAGAGCAAAAAGATGGGATGCCGACAGAGAATGTTACCTTGATCCACAAGGAAACATTGCGGTTGATCCAGATTCCATTAGTATTGATGCTCTCATCCTGTAATTTGCTGAAGAAGAAGAAGCCAGACAGAGAGAATGGTGGGGAGGTGGAGAAGAGAAAGTAGAAGAAAAAGAAAAAGAAAAGGAGAAAGAGCAGCAGATAAAGAAGATTGATGATGGAATTATTGATACATCACAAGAAGTCACCGCTGAAAATTTGAAGAAGATGGCTGATAAAGTTCTTGCTGCAAAAGAACTAGAGGTAGTTTCTGGTTCTGGAACTGAGTCCAAAAACAAGGTCAGTTCAAATGATACACATGAGTCAGGTAAGAAAGTTAAATTCGAGAACGACTGCAAAAATTGCATGAAAGAGTGCAAAGTTTGTAGTACAATTGCTTACCTTAGTGGTAAGAAAGTTGAAGAACTGACTGGTAGAGTCAGAAGTGTTGAAGATCAGATCTTAAACCGTGATAAATTGTTGAAAGCTTCGAACGACAGATTAAAAGAATTAACTGACAAAATTGAAAATTATAAAAATGACATAGAAAGAATAAGGAAAGAAAACGAAAAGTTGATTCTTGAAAATCGTCACATTTTAGAAAATTTTTAGAAGCTAAAACGAACGGTTAAAGATTCTGATGAAAGAAATGGTAAAACAACCAAAGAAAATCTTCAACTATCAGGTGTTCTTAGAGTAAAAGAAGAGTTAATCAATCAGCAACTGGATGAAATTGCTAAGTTGAAGCTTCAGTTTCAAGACTAAAATTGAAAATGAACGCATCAAGTTGAAACTGAATAGTTACAACTCTGCAAGCTTTGTTTTATAACACATTGTTCCAAAACCCATCGGGAAAAACAAAGCAGGCGAAGATGTATACTTTGATGGAACCGGGGTTGGGTTTCACCAGGTTCCACCACTAGTGTTAAACAATTTCTCAAAGAAGAAATCCGGGTTGGTAAATGATGAAGAAGAAAAAGAAGTTAAACTTCCAGACACAATTGATATCACATTTACTTCATCTTCCGATGAAGATAGTCTCCAATCTGAAATTGTTAAAAGCATAGCTGAAAATGTTTTGAAAACTGAAAGTGACACTACTGATAATGATGAATGCTTTTTGGATAGATACATTCCGAAACCAAAATCCAAAAACAACTTAAATGAAGAACCTACTCTTGTCATGTACAAGATGTCGGGATCGGATAAGTTGTATTCGGATTCTGAGTTTCCACTGGAGAATGTTAATGTTGCTAAATTGAAAAATGTGTTCAAATTGATTGAAATTGATCTGTCTTAAGTAGAAAGTTTAAATCAGACAAAGAGGAAAATGAATTTTGAAAATGATAAAGCTTACTACAAGAAGCCTGTTGTTCCACCGCGTTTTTATAACAACAATCAAAACAAATGGTCGGGTAGATATCAGGGTGGTAGGAATTATCAGAAAAAGAATGTTCAAAACAGAAAGTTTGCTGAGAAAAAGGTGTTTGTGAAAAGTTCAAGTTCAAGTTCACTTTCTGATGAAGAATCTAAAATATTTTCAAAATCAAACAAAGAGTTCTTTGAGAAGAAGGCCTCACAACCTCAGTCTGAAGGCATAAGTCGGGTAGTTGACACCCGAACATGCTTCAAATGCAATCAAGTTGGACATATTGCACGAAAGTGTATCAACTTGAAGCCTAAGACTGAAGTTGTTGAGATTCAGAAAGGAAAGTTGATATGAAAGGAAAAGTTCCAATGATTATTGAGAAGATAGTTTTGAAAAATGAAAACAACAAGATCAAAACTGAACCCGTAAAGAATGTGGTAACAAAAATTTACAAATTTTACAAACGGGTTGCTTCGCCTCAACAAGCATGGAAACCAAAATCAGTTAAAAAGACCACAAGTTCTCCAAAACCAAAGGTGTCTGAGACTGCAAAATCATCATCTTCAACTAAGAAGATGCATGTACCTTTGGATTACTATGAGAAACTTAAATCACAAGAGGCTACTACTTCTAAAAAGAAGAATGTACCAAAGAAAGACCAATCATCTGGTCAACCTTCTCAAAATGATTTCTTTTTATACAAAAAGGTTGAGATTGGGTCTGAGGAGAGCTTAAAGATGAATGACAAGAATTTTCCGCCACTTTACATTGCAAAAACTCACCTCAATGTCAAGTTACCCGAGTCGAAAGAGGCTTGGGTGGCATCAAAATCTAACTAAATAGTTGTGATATGTGCAGGAGCTTCCAAGATCCGTTTCACGTTGGATTATGGATAGTGGAGCTTCTCGGCACATTACGGGGAAGAAGACCTTACTGTACGATGTTCGTGGATTTAATGGAGGTTATGTGGGATTTGCAGGCAATCAAGGTGGTCGAATAGTTGGTGAAGGAACTCTATCGAATGCCATTGTTACGTTTGAAAGAGTTAACTACATTGCGGAGCTTGAGAATAATCTTCTGAGTATTTCTCAGATATGTGATAGGATGTATACAACGCACTTCACAGACAAAGAATGTTTGATCTTGAAACCAGGATTTGTTGTTCCCGAAGAGTGGGTTATCATGAGAGCGCCCAGAGTCAATGATCTATACGTGTTAGACATGAGTGTAGCAACTACTACCATGGGTCAGGCTCATTGTTTTATGTCAAGAGCAACGGAAAAAGAGTCAAAGTTATGGCATTGAAAGATGGGCCATATTCATCTACGAAAAATGAATCACCTGGTGCATAATGATTTAGTAACTGGTGTTCATGTGAAAGGTTTTCATCTGGAAGGGGAGTGTATTAGTTGCATCAAAGGCAAGCAAAAGAAGAAATCACATCCTCAAAAGAAAGTCAACTCAGTCTCACGACCGTTAGAGAGACTTCGTATGGATCTTTTTGGTCCAGTGAACGTCAAAAGCATAACTGGTGATCTCTACTGTCTAGTAGTAACTGACGACTATTCCAGATTTTCGTGGGTATCATTTTTGAAAACAAAGGATGAGACGTTTGAAAGTTTGATGGCGTTGTTCAGAAAAATTGAAAATTTGTACCAAACTCGAATCAGAAGAATCAGGAGTGACAATGGCATTGAGTTTAAGAACAACAAGATGTAAGAGTATTGTGATGAGAGGGGTATATTGCAAGAATTTAGTGCTCCTTACACTCCGCAACATAATGGAGTAGCTGAACGAAAGAACAGGACGCTAATTGAAACGACCAGGACGATGCTTGCTGATTCGAAATTACCAGTAAATTTTTGGGCAGAAGCAGTGTCAGCCGCTTGCTATACACTCAACCGGGATCTCACTGTAAAGAAATTCAACAAGACATGTTTCAAGCTGATCAATAACCGCAAACCGAACCTGAAGTATTTAGAACCGTTTGGGTCTCCCTGCACAGTTCTAGAGCCTTTTGGGAAATTTGGTGCAAAGAGCATTGAAGGAATATTTGTGGGTTACTCAACTCCATTAAAGCGAGTCTTTGTTCCAAGCTTGAAGCGGATTATTGAAGCACACAATGTTGAATGCCAAGGTTATACTATGCCACCGCAGAATCCAGGCGACTCATGGCGTTTTAATTATGATACTCTGTGGGATTCGTTTGACATGGAAGAAGAAGAACCAGATTTCTTTGACGAATTGGATATTCTGAGAGAGTATGAAGAATCACAAGGAAGATTCCCAGCTGAGTATTCTAGACGTCAAAATCGAGCTTCTAATGATGATGAAGCCGGTCCTAGTAATGCTGGAGAGCATGATGATATTCATCAAACTCTTGACAATCAGACGGCAGTCAATGATAATCAAGAATCTGATAATATGCCTGTATTTGATCATGGTGATTCAGATTCTAAGGGGGAGCAGATCCAGATTTCAAGTCAAACAATTCCAGTCAGTGAACAAGGTGCAAATCAGAATATCACAAATTTGGAAGGCGAGGTAGATGTTCCAGGCGAGGTGATGCCGAGAACTCTTTCATATCATCCAGAGGAGTTCATTATTGGATAATTACAATCAGGCGTCCGCACTAGACGTCAAATTGACCAAGGACTTACTTGTTTTTATTCTACAGTTGCTTCTTTACAAACTGAGTTTTCACATAGTTGTTTTATTTCACAGATCGAACCGAGAACATACAAAGAGGCGTTAACTGAAGATTCTTGGGTCAATGCTATGCAAGAAGAGTTGAGTCAGTTTGAAAAGTTAGGAGTGTGGAAATTGGTAGACTTGCCTGATGGTCACAAGAAGATCAACACCAAGTGGGTGTTCAAGTGTAAGAGAGACGATAGAGGGGTTATTATTTGTAACAAAGCTCGACTCGTAGTCCAAGGTTTCAGTCAGCAGGAGGGTATAGATTTCACTGAAGTTTATGCTCCGGTTGCTAGACTTGAAGCAATCAGAATCTTCCTAGCATTTGCATCTTGGAAAAATTTTAAAGTTTATCAGCTAGATGTTAAATCGGCTTTTCTCTATGGGAAGGTAAAAAAGGAGGTATATGTCGGACAGCCACCCGGCTTTACCGATCCAATCCACAAAGACAAGGTCTATTTGCTGGATAAGGCGCTGTATGGTTTACACCAGGCCCCGAGAGCTTGGTACGAGACATTGTCTCAACACCTGCTAGCCAACAGCTTCATCCGTGGAAAAGTGGATGCCACTCTCTTCACCAAAGAGGTCGACAGACATCTTCTGATAGTTCAGATATATGTGGACGACATCATATTTGGGTCAACGAATGAAAGTTTATGCAAAGACTTTGAAAAAGTTATGAAGCAAAAGTTTGAAATGTCATCGATTGGGGAGATGAAATTCTTCTTGGGACTTCAAGTTGATCAACTACCTGAGGGAATTTTCATACACCAGACGAAGTATGTTCATGATATCTTAGAAAAATTTGGGATGTCAGGATCTACTCCAGCTTCAACCCCATTAGCGACGAACCATGGGATAAACCCTGATCTCACTGGAGAGAAGGTAGATGAAACGCTGTATCATTCCATGATCGGATCGCTGATGTATTTGACAGCTTCAAGACCCGATATTATGTATCCAACATGCCTCGCAGCGCGGTTTCAGTCTAATCCTAGAGCTTTGCATATGGTGATTGTTAAACAGATATTACGCTACCTGAAAGGTACTCCATCATTGGGGTTGTGGTGTCCAAAAGAAGGTGATTTCACGCTCGAAGGGTATTCTGATTCTGATTTCGGATGCTGCAAAGTTAACGCTAAATCAACAACAGCGGGGTGCCAGTTTTTCGGACCACGATTGGATACCTGGCAATGCAAGAAGCAGACCTCTGTAGCTTTATCCACATGTGAAGCTGAATATGTATCTGCGAGCAGTTGCTGTTCTCAGATCTTGTGGATCCAGCAACAGATGCGCGACTACGGTTTGCAATTTCTTAACACCCCTATCTTTGTTGATAATGAGGCTGCAATAAACATTACTAAAAATCCAGTACATCACGCTAAAACTAAACACATTGAAATTCGTCATCACTTCATCCGCGATTGTTTTGAGAAGAAGTTGATACAAATTGAGAAACTCCACACTGACGAGCAAAAAGCTGATTTACATACCAAAGCATTTGATAAAACTCGTTTTCAATATTTGCTAAAACTGAACGGTATGAAGCTTTTATCGGTGTTGGAGGAGATTCTTGGCGTTGATGAAGGAGACATTGTAGATGATGTTGAGAAGCAATCTGCAATGGTTTGTCGATTTTTTACTTGTTTTGGTATTTAGGGGGAGAGTATTGGGTAATATTTTCAGAAAATACAAAAACAATAAAAAATTTCAAAAAATACAAAAACATGAGATATTTCAAAATTAAAAAACAATAGAAAACCAGAAAAGAGCTTGTGTAAAAAGGGAAAATGATAGTACATCGGCTTGACAGTTACGGTATGCTAAAGATATGTAAAGTTTAAAAGTCTTAAACAGTCTCGCTGATGATGTGCCGATAGGTTTTTACACATTTAGTAGGTTTGTTCGGGATATAAACCTAAATTTTTACTTACTTATTTTGTGGGGAACACTACTTGGATATATAGGTAACCCCTGAAATCTCGTTTAAAAGATCCCTCTTTCTGAGATACTAGGTCTTTATACTCAGTGATATATGGGGTATTATCCCGGGATTTCTGATTTTGCGGAAGCAATGGCCTAGTCCACGGAGAATACTTTACGCTTGCTTGAAATAAAAGCCTGCCCTCAGCACAAAAATGATGAAACATTAAAAATGCTAATCATTGATGTTGTAAAAAAGATCCTCTAAAGGGGACCCACCAAAAGTCGAAGCCGTCATCTCTCTGCTGAACGGAAGTTCTGCCTGAGCTCTCACGGCCTTCGCAAATTAACCCCTTACAGATATCATCTGTGGTATACTCATCTGTAAGACTGAATATTGGGATCTGGATACGGGAGTATATTCAAGAGGTGGGACACATGAATGAGTTTAAGTCTCTAAAACACTAAATCCGTATCCTGGACAGATTGAAATTTGTGTGAGAATTTAAGTGGATCAGTGTATCGACAATCTAAGTGAATTGTTTAATTCTGAGTATGTAATCAAAGCTTAATGGTACTTGTGACTTGTTGAACAACTGATATGATTCGCTAACACGCTCACCAAAAAATTGTTTGTAAATAGTTTACATTTACTGCATTTCATTTCTGTAATTCATTTCTAGTTTAGAAACTTTATTAAAAATCAAAAAGATTTTACAATTCTGCTTTATTTTCCGACAAACCAAAGTGGAAAGCTAATCTTCAGATTCGAATTGAAGCAGATGCAGGAAGGTTCTGAGCTGGAAGATGAGTTTGGAGCTTAAAATGTTAAACTTGAGAAAATTGAAAAGTTAAAACAATTTCATTAATTTGAAACTTGTAAATTTCAGAAAATTGTTTGAACAAAGTTGAACAAATTGTCAGTGTGATTTGTTTCAGGTCAATCAAGGTCATTAAGTTGGACTTGGTAGACAAAATTGAGTAATCAGGGTCATTAATTTGGACCTGAATACTTAAGTGGATTTCTAAAACTGATGAATAATAAAAGATGTTTAAATGAGAATTGATTATAATATTATATGTTTGAGAAACAGGAAATAGGTTTGGAAGATCCCCATGGTAAAGAAAATGTCAAAGTTTGAACTAGAATTCGAGTCCCAGCATATCGAGAGGGGGGGTTTACATTCTGGATCAACATTTAAAGGGGAGATTGAAAGTTAAAGTTTAAAGATAGAAGATTGAAGGATTCTTTACAATGTCAAGACAATTTAGAGCAGAGAATGATAGATCAAGACTAAAGACTGAAGACTGGATGCTAAACACTTCGTCAACATCCAAGGGGGAGTCTGTTGGTGCACTAATGTCTGTTAACTTTGTCTTTATCGAGTCTTGTATTGTATTAGATATATCAGGGCACGGAAATCGAGAAAACAGGATTAAAGGGTAATTTCTATTGAAATGGACTTGATGTCATTTCAAACGAAATTAGCTGTTTCAAGCGAGATTACTAATTCCGCACGGAATTAGGTAATTCCATTTGAAAAGTAATTTCGTTTGGAATGGTTTCAAGAGGAATTACTTGTCTATAAATAACTGATCTTGACGTTTCATTTGAAACGGAATTAGAACATTGTTTTCAGAGCCGAGGTGCTGCCGGATTGTTATTTGAATTGTAAAAGCTCAGGAAATCAATAAGAGAAGATAATTAGAAAGTATCAAGCTGTGTTACGTCAATTTCATTGATTCCGCCTTTGATTTTGATGTTGAACTCTTCAGATTGACTCGTTAGGGTCACACGTCGATCCAACACTTTCAATCCGCTATGGGTTCTCATTTGAATCTTAGCACGACCTTTCATCCCCAAACGGATGGACAGACCGAGTGCACTATTCAAACCCTAGAGGATATGCTCCGTTCTTGTGTCATCGACTTTGGTGGTAACTGGGATGTACATTTACCATTGATTGAGTTCTCGTACAACAACAGCTATCATTCCAGTATTCAGATGGCTCCTTTTGAAGCTTTGTATGGTCGCAAGTGCCGATCTCCTCTCAGCTGGCATGAGGTTGGTGACAAGCAGTTTACTGGCCCTGAAATCATTCAAGAGACAACGGATAAGATTCTTCAGATCTGTGATAACTTGATCAAGCCTAGGAGCATACAAAAGAGCTATGCTGATAAAAGGTGCAAGCCCCTGGAATTTGATGTTGGTGATCGAGTTCTTCTTAAGGTATCTCCCTGGAAGGGAGTGGTTCGTTTTGGTGAGAAGGGAAAGCTCGCCCCTCGCTATGTGGGTCCTTTCACGATACTCGAAAGGATTGGCAAGGTGGCGTACAGACTAGAACTGCCACAAGAACTAAGCAACGTACATCCAGTATTCCACGTGTCTAACTTACGTAAATGCCTAGCCAACGAGGAACTGCAGGTTCCCCTTGAAGACTTGCAAATAAACGAAGTTGTACACTTCATGGAGAAACCGGTCGAAATCATGGATCAAGGTGTCAAGCGACTAAGGCGCAGCAAAATCCCCATAGTTAAGGTTCGATGGGAGGGAAAACGCGACGTCGAATTCGCTTGGGAACTTAAAAGTGAGATGAAGACCAAGTATCCACAGCTCTTCGAGTAGTCTTCTTCCTAGATTTCAGGGACGAAATCTCCTAAAGGAGGGGAGACTGTAACGCCTGCGTCCCTGAACTTTTAACTATTGTCAATTTTAGTCCCTAGACTACGTGATTCTTGATGCTTTTGATACTTGAATCTAAATTCTATGAGGCGCGATTCTTAATACTATGAATCTTGATACTTAAGCTAGATTCTTGACACTTGAATCTTGACTCTTGATACTTAATAATATGAAACTTGATTCTTAACTCTAGACACTTGATTCTTGATACTTGAAAACTATGATTCTTGATACTTGATTCTTGATACTTCATACTTTCGTGCTTGACTCTTGAGACTCGTGAAACTTGAGACTCGGTTGAACGAGAGACTGGAGGCTTGTCGCTGGCGGAATCTATGAAACTTGGAAACTTTGTGTTAATGATGTATTCTAATTATGTGATACTATTACACAATAATATGCAACGCAACGCTTAATCTAACTCGCAAAACGAATCAACGACGGGGAAAATGAAAGGATGGGATTGACAGGATGGCGATCCGATCGGATAACCATCCGATCGGAGGGCCACTCGATCGAAGTGCCATCCGATCTGTGCCACGTTGCCTTATCTCCTCCCACGCACTATAAATAGGACCTGTTACATCATTTCTCACTGATGTGACAGCCTCCTTCGACCAGACGCACGCTCTCCCACCTTTCTTCCATTTTTTGGTGACTTCGGTATGTTTTACACTAGATTCTTGTACATCTCTGATCTATGCACTATTCTCCACGTGATTCTCCTTTGAAATCACACTCTTCACCGTGAAATCTCTGAGATTTGAGCTCTTGAGGGTGACTTCATCATGGCGGTTTTTACAAACTGTTGTGTGATGTCATTCTAGTCAAGATCTAGCTTAGATCTAAGGAATTTCATACGTTCTACACCGAACCTTTGCTAAATCTAAACTTTTCAGCTAAAACTTGTGGTTTTCTTCATCTTTTCTTAAACTTTTACTTAAAAACGGTGGAATCCGGATCTAAATGGACTGTAGACTTGATGATTATTCTAGGAGTCGGTTTGGAAAGGGTTGTTGCCGGAGAAGATGACCGGAGTACGGATTCCGACATAAGCACCGTCACGAACAGACGACTGATCGGACTGGGGTGATTCCGATCCGATCAGACCGGCTGAACAATGATGTGTTTACCGTTGTCTCAATACGTACCATGCCATCACAGTTAAACTCGAAACATAGAAACTTTACAAGAGTGTGAACGGGAAAAGGCCCTCCCAATCGAATGGCAATCCGATCGGACTGCCGTCCGATCGAACGACCATCCGATCGGATTGGAAGGTGCCTTATAACCCTTAAACACTTAGAATCTTTTTGAATCAGAAACTTTGAAACTTTGGAAACTTCCACGATCGAATGGCAATCTGATCGAACTGCCATTCAATCGGATGACCATCCGATCGAAGTAGCCAAAGTTGAACACTTGGTTAAATTTTGGAAACTAGTATCTTGGATCGAATGACCATTCGATCGAATGGCCATCCGTACGGATGACCGTCCGATCGGATGGCGGTCCATCCCACTCACATGTCATCCGACCGGATGACCATCCGTCCGGATGGCCATCCGATCAGGTGACCGATCCGACACTTGCACGACTCTTGTTATTCTGTCCGACGCTTATCTACTGTAATCAAATCATGTTAATCCTAAAGAGCTCCCTTTGATCAGATAACAGTTGATCTGTTAAGCAATCACTGTGAGTATACTCGATCCCTTTTCGTTTTAAACTTTTGGGATGAAACATGTATTCTATGATACTTGGAACTTGATACTTTTGAATCTAAACTCTATCCTATGTGAATGTGAAACTTGTGATTCTTGATTCTTTATGCTATGTGAACGTTTGATCTAGAGTGTGTAGTTCCGCCTTAACGATAGTAGCGCTATAGGAAGATGCACCTCCCCATTATTCTCGGGGGTATTGTTAAGAGGATTCTAATTTTCCTTGAGTCTTGGGAAAACACCAAAGCATCAGGACACTTGGGCTATCACTTGGACTGCGAACACTAGCATGGCTGAAACTATTTTATCATTTACATGTTGGATATGAGTCTTTTTATCTACTATGCTATATACTCAAACTTGAATACTTGCTAGTACATTTTGTACTGACTTTATTTTAATTCATGTTGCGTGCTGATAGGATGCTATGGAAACAAGTGAAACGAGCTAGGATTAATGCTTAGAAACTCGCCTAGTTTAATCTATCAAACTTGAATAATTATGGTGATATGTAATTGATACTATGTTATGGTTGGTGGTTGATTCTAGACAATATTATCATGAAATGGATTTAATCTACATTGAAATATCTAGTGTTATGGAATCTTATGAGCAATCAGAACGCTTAGTACTGCACCCTGATGTTTCCGTCATCGGTTAGGGTGTGACATATTGGTATCAGAGCCATAACTATAGGGAATTAGGATAAGTAGGAATACTTGCCCTAGTCTATAGTTCTAGGAATCTTAACTCTTATCTGTTGTTTAAGACTCATGTATTCTACCGTATCTGCTTCCTAGCAGCACATTTTCCTGCTAAACTTACATGCCTTTCCTAAGGCTAACACAATATACACTTGGATGCTTTGAAAAACACTGCTAACCAGTGTTTGTATTTTGCACAAGGTTTTGCCCTCAAGTCAGTAGTGACATCCGAACCTTGATGGGAAATTTCCTTACTTTATTCTAGTAGGTCTTGTCTGATTGACAAGTACCGACGCTATGAGGGTACGATGCTGTCAAGTTAGAGGTGAAACTCAGATCTTGATAACTAGTCCCACTCTTTGATTTTATGTCTCGCCAAAGTCTCGAAACTACCAATCAATTAGGAACGTGAAATGACCAGAAGGACGAATATCGTAGGCCTAACATCGTTGACGTATTTGTCTAAGTAAGTCAGGACACGTTGCCTCAATTCAAAAGGGGTTCGAATCACTTTGGTTAGTCACCGTTTCCTCTACCCTATTCAATCTATATTTTATGAGCATATCTTTTATGTTATCTCGACTTTGTGTGTGGATTTAAACTTGATTCTTCGTCTATTTTGGATCCTCGTTTATTTTGAGACTTTTTACACAAGACGCACGTGCGTCCGCAATCTAAAACTCTAATCATAATCTCTCGGGATCAAACAAAATTTATGAAGCTTTATTCATGATGATTAATCTATGTGGGAATCTTGATCAACTATGATACTATGTGAGCTAACTGATGAATCTATGTGTTGTTATGGTTGTGAGACGCTAAACGTAACATGGCAAAGAAATACGAGACAGAAGTGACATGTCTGAAACATGGCGGACACGACGCTGGTACTTCCTATATATAAGTGTTTCCGACATGTTGCCAAATTTCGTACCAAGTGCCATGTGAAACTTAGTATTTTACAGACCGGTGATGTGATTATTGAACTCTAAAACTATGGATAACTACTCATGTAATTTGTGTGTGACATATGTGTAATCTAGCGTAAACTATGTGTAATCTATGTATATGTTGTTTTGAGTAACAAATACGAAACGTAGCCTAACGCCGAAGACGAGGCGTACATTGCATGTCCAAAACATGGTGGATACGCCGCTGGTACTTCCTATATATAAGTGTTTCTGGCATGTTACCGAACATTTGTACCACGCGCTAAGTGAAGTTTGTAGTTTTGTAGACTCGGGCTGAAGTTGTTGGAATCTACTTGGTTCAATTATGAGAAATTTTTGTGATGGTGATGGAATCTAATGATATGGTTAACGAAGCATGACACCGATGACGAGACGGACGTGGCATGATTGAAGCATGGTGGATACGCCGCTGGTACTTCCTATATATAAGTGCTTCTGTCATGTTGCCGAACTTTCGTAGCACGTGCCATGTGGAATTCGTTGTTTGTGGACTGTGGTGAGAGTGTTAACACTAATCTATGTGAGTCTGTTGAGTAATCTACATGAATCTATTGGAATCTATGTGAATCTATTGGGTTAATCTATGTGAATCTACTGGGTTAATCTACGTGTGTATAATGATGATGATGAGTGTGTTGTTATGCTTGGCAATTGATACATGTAACATGACACCGAGTACGAGGCGGAAGTGATGTGCCCGAAGCGTGGTGGATACGCCACTGGTACTTTCTATATATAAGCGTTTTTGACATATTGCCAAACTTCGTACAACGTGCCATGCGAAGGTCGTGGGTTCACGGTGTGAATCTATTGGAATCTATGTGAAACTAAAACTCGAATCTTAAATCTATGTGAACCTTGTTGAATCTTGAGTCTTTAAATCTATCGTGTGTGAACCTATATACTGTGAGACTTTGTGATCCAAACTTATACGATCCTCCTGATTGGATCTTTAGGATGTCTTCTCGTAAGCTATCTGACACTCTTAAGAGATCCAGAGAAAAGACTCAGAAAAAGATGATGTCCTTCATGGCCGACCAGATCGCTCGAGTCGTGCCAAAGATCGTCTCTGAGATCCAAGGATCGAACACTCCACCCTCTTCAGTCGACTCTAAGACAGAGAAAGAGAAGCCTATAAATTTCAGCTACAAACACTTTGTCTCTTGCGACCCTAAGCGTTTCACGGGCAGTGATGGGGTGACTTCTATGCTGGAATGGTTTGACAGCATCGAGGTTACCTTCATTAACTGCGAGTGCCCAGAGCATCTAAAGACTAGGAGTGCAACGGGAATGTTTCAAGGCAGAGCTCTGGAGTGGTGGTCAAATGAGAGAAACATCTGTTCTAATGAAGAAGCCTATGCTCTTCCATGGACTAAGGTGCGAGAATTGATGATGCTTGAATTCTGCCCTCCCCATGAACAACTGAAGCTCGAAGAAGAGTTCTGGCATTTGAAGCTTATTGGTGATGATAATCTGGCTTATACTACTCGTTTTAAACAACTCAGCTTAATCGTGCTGCACTTGGTTTCTACTCCTAAACGCATGATAGCCAAGTACATCAATGGGTCGCCTCCTGCCATGAGAGATTCGATTGAAGCAGCTCGGCTCGAGACAATTGAAGAGGTTTATCGTCTGGCAGCAAGCTTGAACAACAATCGCGTACGTGATAAACAGTTTAGAAACTCCGCCCCTTCGAAAACAGCGAATCAAGTTACCCAGCAGCCTAGTGGCGGCAAGAACAAGAGGCGAAAGTCTCAGGGTTCAGGATGCAATGTTATTATTCCTGCTGCAAACCCTGCTGCTAAACCTGTTACTTCTGCTACTTCTGTTCAGAACCCTACTCCTCCTGAAGTCAAGAGGCAGTACACTGGGCCTCACCCCAAATGTACAACTTGTAACTTTCATCATCCTGCTAACTCTGCATGTCGTTTGTGTACCAACTGCAATCGCTATGGTCACACGACTCCCTATTGTTGTCAAGCTAACCCCGCTCAACAAGCTCAGCAAGCCCCAGTTCAAGCAGCCCTACCAGCTCTCCCAGCTCCTCAGCAGAACCCAAGGCCAGTCAACGCTGTTCGTGCATGCTACAAGTGCGCAAGCCCCTGGAATTTGATGTTGGTGATCGAGTTCTTCTCAAGGTATCTCCCTGGAAGGGAGTGGTTCGTTTTGGTAAGAAGGGAAAGCTCGCCCCTCGCTATGTGGGTCCTTTCATGATACTCGAAAGGATTGGCTAGGTGGCGTACAGACTGGACCTGCCACAAGAACTAAGCAACGTACATCCAGAGTTCCACGTGTCTAAACTACGTAAATGTCTAGCCGACGAGGAACTGCAGGTTCCCCTTGAAGACTTGCAAATAAACGAAGAAGTACACTTCATGGAGAAACCAGTCGAAATCATGGATCAAGGTGTCAAGCGACTGAGGTGCAGCAAAATCCCCATAGTTAAGGTTCTATGGGAGGGAAAGCGCGTTGCCGAATTCACTTGGGGACTTAAAAGTGAGATGAAGACCAAGTATCCATAGCTCTTTGAGCAGTCTTCTTCCTAGATTTTGGGGACGAAATCTCCTAAAGGAGGGGAGACTGTAACGCCTGCGCCCCTGAACTTTTAGCTATTGTCAATTTTAGTCCCTAGACTATGTGATTCTTGATGCTTTTGATACTTAAATCTAAATTCTATGAGGCGTGATTCTTAATACTATGAATCTTGATACTTAAGCTAGATTCTTGACACTTGAATCTTAACTGTTGATACTTAATACTATGAAACTTGATTCTTAACTCTAGACACTTGATTCTTGATACTTGGAAACTCTGATTCTTGATACTTGATTCTTGTTACTTGATACTTTGGTGCTTGACTCTTGAGACTCGTGAAACTTGAGACTCGGTTGAACGAGAGACTGGAGGCTTGTCGCTGACGGAATCTATGAAACTTGGAAACTTTATGTTAATGATGTAATCTAATTATGTGATACTATTATACAATAATACGCAACGCAACGCTTAATCTAACTCGCAAAACGAACGAATCAACGACGGTGAAACTGAAAGAATGGGATTGACCGGATGGCGATGCGATCAGATGACCATCCGATCGGATGACCATCCGATCGGAGGGCCACTCGATCGAAATGCCATCCGATCTGTGCCACACCGCCTTATCTCCTCCCACACACTGTAAATAGGACCTGTCACATCATTTCTCACTGATGTGACAGCCTCCTTCGACCAGACGCACGCTCTCCCACCTTTCTTCCATTTCTCGGCGATTTCGGTACGTTTTACACTAGATTCTTGTACATCTCTGATCTATGCACTAATCTCCACGTGATTCTCCTCTGAAATCACACTCTTCACCGTGAAATCTCTGAGATTTGAGCTCTTGAGGGTGACGTCATCATGGCGGTTTGTGCAAACTGTTGTGTAATGTCATTCTAGTCAAGATTTAGCTTAGATCTAAGGAATTTCATACGTTCTACACCGAACCTTTGCTAAATCTAAATTTTTCAGCTAAAACTTGTGGTTTTCTTCATCTTTTCTTAAACTTTTACTTAAAAACGGTGGAATCCGGATCTAAACGGACTGTAGACTTGATGATTAGTCTAGGAGTCGGTTTGGAAAGGGGTTGTTGCCGGAGAAGATGACCGGAGTACGGATTCCGACATAAGCACCGTCACGAACAGACGACTGATCGGACTGGGGTGATTCCCATCTGATCAGTCCGGCTGAACAATGATGTGTTTACCGTTGTCTCAATATGTAGCATGCCGTCACAGTTAAACTCGAAACATAGAAACTTTACAAGAGTGTGAACGGGACAAGGCCCTCCCAATCGAATGGCAATCCGATCGGACTGCTGTCCGATCAAACGACCATCCGATCGGATTGGAAGGTGCCTCATAACCCTTAAACACTTAGAATCTTTTTGAATCAGAAACTTTGAAACTTTGGAAACTTCCACGATCGAATGGCAATCCGATCGAACTGCTGTCCGATCAGATGACCATCCGATTGAAGTAGCCTAAGTTGAACACTTGGTTAAATTTTGGAAACTAGTATCTTGGATCGAATGACCATTCGATCGAATGGCCATCCGTACGGATGACCATCCAATCGGATGACGGTCCGTCCCACTCACATGTCATCCGTCCGGATGGCCATCCGATCAGGTGACTGATCCGACACTTGCACGACTCTTGTTATTCTGTCCGACGCTTATCTACTGTAATCTCATCATGCTAATCCTAAAGAGCTCCCTTTGATCCAATAACAGTTGATCTGTTAAGCAATCACTGTGAGTATACTCGATCCCTTTTCGTTTTAAACTGTTGGGATGAAACATGTATTCTATGAAACTTGAAACTTGATACTTTTGAATCTAAACTCTATCCTATGTGAATGTGAAACATGTGATTCTTGATTCTTTATTCTATGTGAACGTTTAATCCAGAGTGTGTAGTTCCGCCTTAACAATAGTAGCGCTATAGGAAGATGCGCCTCCCCATTATTCTCGGGGGTATTGTTAAGAGGATTCTAATTTTCCTTGAGTTTTGGGAAAACACCAAAGCATCGGGACACTTGGGCTATCACTTGGACTGCGAACACTAGCATGGCTGAAACTATTTTATAATTTACATGTTGGATATGAGTCTTTTAATCTACTATGCTATATACTCAAACTTGTATACTAGCCAGTACATTTTGTACTGACTTTATTTTAATACATATTGCAAGCTGATAGGATGCTATGCAAACAAGTGAAACGAGCTAGGATTGATGCTTAGAAACTCGCCTCGTTTAATCTATCAAACTTGAATAATTATGGTGATATGTAATTGATACTATGTTATGGTTGGTGGTTGATTCTAGACAATATTATCATGAAATGGATTTAATCTATATTGAAATATCTAGTGTTATGGAATCTCATGAGCAATCCGAACGCTTAGTGCTGCACCCCGATGTTTCCGCCATCGGTTGGGGTGTGACATTCTTGTTCCTGAAGATTCTGAAGCCTCCATTTGAACATGTCTTGCATTAACTCCAATTTTGAGTCTATTTCTGTGTTGGTACAAGTGGCGTTATGCAATTTTTCCATGAAACCCAGACGCTGCTTTGTCATGATGTTTTCTAGCCAGTAGACTTCCTGCTCTCCGCTGTCGTATGTAACAGTCACCATGTCTTTTTTATCATCAAAATGCCATGATGTCATGACAGGGTCCGGCTTCACATCTGCTTTGATTGGTCCAAATTTGCTGGTTAATGTTTTCATAAGCATATGTGTTTCATGGCATTCGCTGTCTAGAGCGATGCCAATGGATAAGATTCGCCTCTGTATCTCTTCTTCCATCTTTAGAATTGCCCTGACCGTCTTAACATACACCCTCCTTCTGTTGTCAAAACGAAGAATGTATCGCCTGATTCCCAGAGTGTATCTCCACGAAACGATTGTTGCCATCTTTGGAGTTTTGGTTAAGTTGGCGTTTTTGGTTAAAGATTTTTTTTGCAGAAATGGATAGATTGAAGTGATTATGGAAGCTATGTTTTACCTTGTTTATATAATGATGTTTTTGGCGCGTAATTTAGGAGGGAATTTCTTCTAATAAATGTTAATAAATGAAATTCAGTTACTGTGTTGTTTCATCTTCCTGTAATATCTGTTATGGGTGAAATTCTGAGCCCATATCCTGACACTATATCTTGATTTTATGATAGCTGATTACAATCAGGATACCGGACTAGGATATTGGTAACATCCTGAGGCAGTTTCCTGGTAGTTACTAACAATTTTCTTCTAAACATTGGTTACAAGGGACTAACGTTCAAGAGGACCAAGTCACTCTGAAGACTCGCTCAAATTGGTTAGGATAAGGACGTTGATGGCGGAGGAATGGGTTTTGTAACGGTCAACATTGAAGAAAGGCATATTTTGCGGGAGTTACGGATGCTAATTAAGGCTATTAATGTTGTAATGGTTATGGGAGCTGAAGACCCTGATTTATAATTAATATGCACGTGGAAAACGAATTGAAACAGTCCCCAACATTTAGAAGGGAATATTCTCCATATCCCGTAATAATAGCATAGTTAGTTAAACTTAGAAACTATATAAAGGGGATGCCAGATCCATAGGCCACACACTTTTTTTGAGCTCTCATACTCATACACTCTCATTTCCAGCTGTAAACACACTTTAACACTCACAAATCACAATCATTGTAACACTTAGAGAGATCTGAGCATTATCCTGCACTGTATCCTGGTTATTCAAGCAATAAGAAGAACAAGGCAGCCGACGATTGTCAGCTCCCGAGGTTTTATGCCGGAGATCTAGATTGATCAAGGGCTTTCCTCGTACATCTCGTGTCATCCTTTACTTTTCTGCTCATTGTTTGATTATAGATATAGCTCGATATCCTGAGCTATATCCTGAAACTGTTTTTTGCAAACAACCAAACCAGGATATTTTCAACACATATTGTTACCACACTACCTCACAAAACTAATTTGATCACTTATTTTCTTAGGTAATTTTTGACCCAAACAATTTGGCGCCCACCGTGGGGTAAGTGGTGCTATTTCTACTAAAAGCTTTGTTAAAATCATTAGTTGGCTTTTTATTTTCAAAACTCTTTACACAACTATTTTCAATGGTTTCGAAATCAAACATGAGCTCTTCTTCCATGCCTGCTACAACCTCTGCTATAACTGGTTTGGTGCTTCCTCCTCCTCCTCCACATGTTCAAGCTCCTCTAAAGAGAAATGAAAGCCAAATATCCCGAGACACTCATCCTGCTCAGAATGTCAACAGATCTGGTGTTCCAGGGAGAACTCGTATTATGATTTCTAATTGTTTTGGTCAAAAATCAGACTAGGATAATGCAACCAAATCTTATTTTGTGAGGTGTGATGCTTAAATGAATGAACAAGTGTACGAACAGTTTGTAAAGGAAATGAACAAGAGACACAAGGATTTATACGAGGAAAAAGCCCTTGATCAAGATATGATCTCCAGCACAAAAACCTCGGGTGATGGAAACTACCGATCACCAACTATATTAAACAAGTAAAGGTTACAAATCGGGATGATAACAAGCTTGTTACAAGGATCACTAGTGTGCAAAATGTGTGTAATCGCCAATAAGTTGCAGAGAGTTTTCGAGAGTGTGTGTGTTGTTAATTGTTCTAACTATCATGCTTGTTATCCCCTTTTAAAAATGGAAATAATCTAACTAACTAACAATCCGCAAATTGTGCTAGCTTCCCATGACTTCCATAACGGTCATACAAGCTATGCACATGCAGAATAATGGAGCATATTCCCCTAGAATCTCGGCAAGACCAAGTCCCATTCGAATACTCCTGTAAAACGAATTCAAACATAGTGGAAATAACCGTTAGTGTTAGGATAATAATGAGGATCCTGGATCCTTAAACCTGCAACGTCTCCTGAGGATCCCTAATTCAGACTGAACTGAGGATCCGTGATCCTCGCTGCACTTGAGGATCCGTAATCCATAGGTTTAGAAAATCCATCCCTAACATTTGCCCCCAAAATATGAGGATTAAAATACAACTTGATGAGTCATATTTTCTGCCTTATCTCCAATGAACTAATTAACGTAAATATAGCCGTTACATCCGAACTAGCCGTTACGAACCTGACGTCAGCGATAAGACTACCTACAGAATCATCATTATATATATGTTAGAGATAAGGATCAATTAGCATTTAAATTCGAGCGTTACTCTCCTTTAAATCACCATCCAGAGATTGAACAGGTATCTCTCTTCTTCCTTCTCTCTACATTTTCTTATTCTGTTCTTCTGTTTCTTCAAAATCTCGAAACCACAATGAAGCTACGATCCTCTCCTGCCAAGGATCCTAAAAAGGATAGTCCCCTAAAGAGCCAAGGTGTCACCAAAAATCCTTCGTTGGAGCTCTGCCTCTTCACTGATCGAGAGATTAACCGGATTCGCCATCGTTTTACGGCAGAAACTGTTTTCCGATCCTTCGACTCTTCGATGAAGAGTGATTGCATCTCCGACACTTGGGTTTCTTTTCCAGCTACCCATTTTCTGATAGGATCCTTTTATCCTTTCCCTGCCTTCACATAATCTTTCTTCGCACTCACAGGCATGTGCTATATTCAAGCCATGCCAATGATTTGGAGAGTTCTTTACACCATAGAGAACATCATCGAGCAAGAGGGCATAGAAATAGGGTCCGAGTTGAGTCAACTGTACAACCTTGTTAGCCATGGTTCACACCGTTTTCTGTTCAAACACAAACCTGGTGATCCTCATCCAATCCTCAAAACCACTAAAAACGACACCCACTGGAAGAGCCATTTTTTCTTTGTGAGGTGGGATTCAATCCCAGATGGGAAAAACCTTCCTAAAAAGTGGATCACCCACGGTAGGATATGGGATCCTTAGACAAGGATCATAATAGGACCTCTTTTCTTTTTTTAAGGATAACTGATCCTTTCTTCTGTTTTGCAGCTATTTCACTCTCTTTCATCCAAGAAACACCTGCAACAAAGGAAAGGGTTGCTGCCTTTTGGAACCTTGACCCTGCTATTAGAACGTTCCAGCCCAAAGCAAAGGATTCACAAGAAGTATCCTTTGGTTCCTTCACCATGTCAAGTAAGTATCCAAGTTTGTATATAATTAAATGTTTAAATAAAAATAAAACAAGAATACTTATCTATGTTTTGCATTTGTAGGCGCTAGAAAATCCTCAAAGTCTGCCTCTAGGTTCAGTGTCAGTGACCTTGATGCGTTTGCTGCCTCAAAATCCATCAAGAAGCAACTTGCTGCCAGCCCCAACGTTCCAAACCCCAAAGGCATGAGCACACGTGGCAAAGGTGCCAAGAAAAGGAAAGCCGCTGATGCTCTTGAAGGCTTGCCTCTCATCCAACACCAGTTCGAAGAATATGTCTCTGAGGTAAGGATCCCGGATCCTTAAGTCTGATCTTCCCATACTGAGGATAACGGATCCTAACATGTGTTTCTCTTTTGCAGAAATTTGTTGAGATCCAGATGCTCCTGGATTCATATGCTGAAGAGGCTGAACAAAAGCACTTGGACTTCCAGAAGATGTACCTGGCAAAGGATAAGAAGATTGCCTCTCTCGAGAATGATGTCAACCTGGCGAAGAGGGAGCTGGTCCTGGCCCAAATTACAGCTGATCAGGAGAAGGCGGAAATGATGAAGGGTGCCAAGATTTCTGCTACAATCGCCATGCTCAAGATCAAGCTTCAAATGGCAAAAGAGGCTGAGGATCCTAACTTTGACAGGACTGCCTATGACTAAGAGGCCTGGAAGAAGAAGCTTGCGGAGCTGGATGATGAGGAAGAGGCAGAGGAGATTCTGGCAATCGAGGCTGGTGGCAGTGGGTTGAAGGGTCAAGCAGAAGGAGCAGCTGGTGGGGATGACGCAACGAAGGTTTAAGCTGCACAAATGGGCGATGATGGAAATTTCTAGACGTGGCCGGAGCCAATTTTTTATGGTTTAAGGTTTTTTTTGGTTGTTGGTGTTTTTAAAACAATGGTCTATACTTAAACAACAACTTTAGGTTTAAGGATCACCGATCCTTTGAACAATAGGTAGGATAACAATTGGTGGAGGGATCCTCTGTTTGGGGGATGAAGCCATTGTTATCCTGCCGTCTTTCTATTCCTGCATTACTTAGAACTTATTATCATGGACACCCTTTACCTACCCCAGTGGACGGGCCACAGATTGCTGGTAGATGCTTGGGGTAGGTAATTTTGACAACCTTTAAAGGGTTAATCTTTTGCTAAATAAATAAAAGTTTAATCTTTTGGCTTATCTTGTGTTGTTAATTCTGTGCATATTTACCTTTCAATTGTGATGATACAATTTCTTTGAGTTTACAAGTTAAGAATAAAAGTATATTAGATTATATCAAAAAGTTTAGGATACGATCAAGGATCAAATATCCTATAATCGAAAAGTTCAAAAAGTGGCATAATTCTAGGATCATATATCATGTTGTCAAAGAGTAAGGGTAACTTAAATAAATCAAGAATAAAGCGAAGGAAAATAAGGATCATACCTGAGAACCCAAGTTAGGATCCTAAATCATTAATACTTACAACCAAGATAACCAAAAGACAAACCTTAGTAAAAGGTTAGGATCCAGGAACCTTAACTGTTTAGCTTTGGAAACCTGAAACAGAACATAACTTGGGACTAAGACAATATAAAAGAAGAGTTAGCAACTAGGGATAAGCCCAAAAAACTGGGGACAAGCCCAAAGGATCTTGTGTAAACTGGAGTATGGCCCTCACTGGCGACTATCCAAACTTAGTGACATGAAAATGCCAAAACCTTAGCTAACGTGAAAATGTTAGAAACCTTAGGAACGGATGTATGGTACATCTACCATTATACGTAGGATCCTGAATACAGCCAGTACAATGAAATTGTCAGCCCCTAAAGCGGGTACTGGTCCCATTGCCTTGAACTGCACCAGGATCATCGTGCGCTACTGGCGAAACTGGGGACAGGCCCAAAAAACTGGGGACAAGCCCAAAAACTGGGGACAAGCCCAAAAAACTGGGGACAAGCCCAAAGGATCTGGAGACTTCTGTGGATACTTGATCCTTTGTAAAGGATACATCATTCTTCTACAAAACTCAGAACTAAGTGAAAAAAGGATAAAGGATCCTGGATCCTTCTCCTTGTAATAAATTAAAGGATTAAATAAATTGGAATCAGATCATTACCAGACTGAGGATCATATATCCTCTAAGGATTCTTAATGGATATCGGACGTGAAGACAGCCAGGGATCCCAAATCCTTCCTACATGAAATATCTCTTTAAATGGACAGCATTCCAAGCTCTTGGTAGCAAATCACCTTCCATTGTTAATAATCGATATGCCCCTTTTCCTGCCTCAGCTTCAATTTGATAGGGGCCTTCCCACTTTGGTGCTAACTTGCCATCAGCAGGATTTGTGGTGTTCTGGAATGCTTTTCTCAACACCATATCACCAACTTGAAACTTTCTGATCCTGACATTTTTGTTATAAGCTCCAGCCATCCTTTGTTGATAACTAGCCATTCTTATCCTTGCCAAATCCCTGAGTTCTTCTACGGTATCCAATTCTTGAATCAAGTTTTTAGCATTTCCTTCAGGATCACAGATGCTTGTTCTTGCAGTAGGAACCACCATCTCTGTAGGGATCACTGATTCTGCTCCAAACACTAAAGAAAATGGAGTTTGGCCAGTAGCATTCTTGGGAGTTGTCCTATCAGCCCATAACACATAAGGTAGCTCTTCTGCCCACTTTCCTTTCTTGGATCCAAGTTTCTTCTTCAAATTGTTGATGATGATCGTGTTGGATGATTTTGCTTGACCATTAGCTTGTGGGTGGACTGGTGTTGATGTTATCATCTTAATCCCCCAGCTGTCACAAAAGTTAGTAGTTCTACTCCCAATAAATTGGGATCCATTATCACAAACAATTTCAGAAGGAATACCAAATCTGGTGATAATGTTTCTTTTAATAAAGGATATCACTTATTTTTCTCTAACTTAAGCAAAAGCTTCAGCTTCTATCCACTTGGAGAAGTAGTCAGTCATAGCAAGCATGAACACTCTTCCTCCTGGTGCTTTGGTAAGTTTACCAACTATATCCATTCCCCACCTCATGAATGGCCAAGAAGAGGATGTAGGATGCAGGAGCTCTGCTGGCTGATGAAGGATATTGCTATGCCTTTGACAAGCATCACATTTCTTGGCATAATCCACATCATCCTTCTTCATAGTAGGCCAATAGTATCCTGTCCTAAGGATCCTTGAGAACAATGCCATGCCCCCAGTGTGGTTTCCACAATCTCCTTCATGAAAATCCTTTAGGACTTCTTGAATTTCAGGATCCTCAATGCACCTTAGATATGGAGCTGCAAGAGATCGTTTATATAACATGTTATTTAATATTGTAAATTGAGATACCTTGACTTTGAAAGCTCTGGGGTTTTCTCCTGTAGGAATCTCTCCATGTTGTATGTATCTCATGATTGGGAGGATCCAGGATCCTGAATGAGATTGGGCATCACCACTAGGTATGATTGCAGAATCCTCTCCTATCTCCATAGCTATGTGATCCTCAATAGTAGGAGCCAGGATATAGATAATGGGAATTTTAATATCCTCTGGGATTTTCAAGGATGATCCAAGGTTGGCCAATGCATCAGCTTCTGCATTTTCTTCTCCGGGTACCTGTGTCAAACTAAAAGAAGCAAAAGAGTGTGCCAATTCCTTGACTATCTCTAAGTATTTGATTAGTCTTTCACCTTTAACAACATAAGATCCATTAAAGTGGTTAGTAATTAACAATGAATCTACATGTACCTCAAGATAACTGATCCTCATGTGCTTGGCAATTTGCAAACCAGCTATCAAGGCTTCATATTCAGCCTCATTATTAGTAGTTTGAAACTCACAAGCTATAGAGTGGGGTATTATGTCCCCCTGTGGCGATTTTACTAGTACTCCAAGTCCTGTTCCCTTGATATTAGAGGCTCCATCAGTGAAGAGTATACAAGGATGTGACATCTGTGTATTTTAATCCTTGTACTGTTCCGAACAATCTTGTATTTAATAAAATATGGTGTTTTAATTTCAATATTTGTTTAATTATTTGTGACATTAGTACGTTTTCAATCATTGTTCAATTCCGAACTCTCAAACCTGTTCTGGAAGTGAAATCATAAACCGTTACGTAAACATAATCAGTTTAGCGCGACGTACACACCGGAACAATGACATAAGCCAAACATACCCTAAATACCCTTTACATAACTTAGAAATAGGTTTCGAAGGATTCGGTATGGCAAAAACATGTTTATTCGAACTTTAGAACTATTTGCGACAAAACTGCGAAACGAACGTTGGTGACCGCCCGGATAATATTTAAATTCCAAAATTATTCTGTTATGATTAAAATTTTATTTTTAATCATGTTCGTGTTGAAATATAAATTAAAACGCTTAAAAACGTTATTTTTCAAGTTTAAGCTCGTACCACGTGTTACTGCGCAACACAATGCTTATACTGCAAAACCAAGACAACGCAGCTAGTCTCGGCAACTGAAATTTATTTCAGTAATATTTTGGTGAGTTTATTTTTATAGAATAATAAAAATAATTTAAAACGCCATAAACCGTGATTAAAACGCTAGATAAAATACCCGGTATCCAGTTAAATACCTGCTTTTAACCAATATGTGTTATATATATATAAAGATGCATGTGTATATGAGTGAGGGTGGAGGTGGCGGCCTCCTCTTGCCACTTCTCACTCATCTTTGCCACTTGTTGATGCATGTAATCCATCATATCTCCCATATCTCCATATATCTTCTATAAATCTATCAAGATCTCAAACAAAATCAAGCAATCTCCTCTCTCTCTCTCCTTTCCCAAACCGTAACCCCCCACCACCATCACCATTATCATCTTTCAAATTTGTTCTTCAAAATCAAGCGCCATTCCAAGCAAATTTCAAGTTGGTGTGAAGATCCAAAGGAATTTCCAAGGTGTTTTCAAGTGATTTCAAGCTCCATATCATCAAAATCTCATCAAAAACTTACTTGAATCTTGAAGGTATAAAGTTTATGTTTAAATCATACACTTGATTCTTCGTTGTTCTTGATGATTGGAAGTTTCTCTTGAATCTTGGAATTTTTCACAAACTTCAAATCTAAAAAGAAATGGGTCTTGATACAAAATAAAAATGGCGGTATATATGTGTGTACTTATAACCATATATATATGTATGTATGTGTAGGAGATTTGAGTTTGATTTTTTGATAAATACTTGTTTAGGATGTTTGCTTGCATGAACAAGATTATGTGCAAATATGTTAGAGATATAAAGGAGTGATTGAATCATGAGTTATAACTTGAAATAATGTTATTATTTTGACATGTAAATGGCCAAAAATTTATTTGACATATTTGAGAATTTTTAAGTTGTTGCTTGTTCTTGAATGGTAGTTAAAATGCAAGTGTTTGATGATTTGTGCATGATATGATGAATGTTCAATTAAATCAGTAAGTAAACATGAATAAATTACATGTTTGATGCATTTAAATTCATATGAAATGATGATGATATGATAGTGTGCTTTAGACACTTGTACATAAGAATACATGTTGATTTAAAGCTCAAGAAATGATAAAAAATGATTGTATGATAAAAATGTTTTAGAACAGATTATAAACACTAAAAATAACATTATTTGGTATATTATAATGGCATGAAACTTTGTCATAGGTTTGATAGCTTTGCATGTTGTACATGTAGCTTAGAAAGTGGTAAAATATGTGAAATTTGCTTGATTTATGTGCTTTATGTGAGACCTGCACTATCATGAGTATAACCACTATTTTATTCATTAAATAACATGGGTTATGTTAAAATATCAAGTCATTACGATTTGGGATGGTTAGGGTAATGTTTGATGCAAAACTATGCGGTAAAACGGTTAAAAATAGGCTTTTCGGAGGATTTTTATAAAACTGTTTTAGATCAGTAAGTAAACTGATATTTTTGATATAAACATAAGTATTTTAACTTATATTAAGTTTACTTGGTGTTTCGTTGGTCATACGTGACTTCCGACGCCCAAAAACGTTACCGAATAGCTAAAATACGTGTTTTTCAATGTACACTAGAATGGGTTGTACATGGGTAAATTTTATGTGTTACAAGATGTTATGTGATTTATAATATGTGTATGATGACATGTTAATACTTGACAAGATTATGTGTATTACGCAATTATTAGTATGTTACATTTGAGTATATATATTACGACGCGCAAATCGTAGATATATTGCTTATAACATGATGAGGGTCACCAATAAAATCGTTCAAGTCGCAAAGTTTTTAAAATATATATGAACTCATATATATATATATATAAATACACCAACATAATAAAAAATAATAACTATTCAAGAAAATCTCAAAGTTATGTGAAAAATTCTAAGTATCGGAGAAACTTATGTATTTTTGTGGGTTTTTGATTATTAAATCGTTCTTATTTAATTTAGGACGAATAAAAAATTTGAGGGATTGTGTTAACATATAAAAACGCACCCAAAGGTGAGTACATAGTTCCCCTATTTTACGTTTTCAAATGTTTTGGGGTGAAGCATATGTGCATAACTTTACTTTTCGTTTTCTTGACATTATACATGTTTTATTACATATTACATATAATACATTATTTCAAAGACATTTTTTATGGTATATTGACTTAGTATACCTAACATTTGGTTTCAAAGACATTTTATTGGCATATTGACTTAGTATGCTTATTACATGGTTTTACAAAGACATTTTCATGACATGCTTACATTGAAAAAGACATTTGGTATGTTTAACAGAGTAGTACATTCATTAACATTGATCACGCCGCTAGGTAGTATGTAATAGCGCTATAGGACTTGACAAATCCCGTTCCCGCTTTCTAGGTATTTCGGAAAGGGAATGACGGAATCCGAATACATTTTTTTGATAAACCTTGATCCTGATAAGGGTTTATCTGACAGTATCAAGGCTTGAGTGTATGCGATAGACAAACCACATAAATGTTCATATCGATAAAAGCAATGGTTTTCAAAACATAAATTTTGTTTTAAACTTTGGTTTATTCAAAGACTTTGTTTTGAACATGACATTTGATTACATAAGACATTTGTTCTACAGGACATTATGCATTTGGCTTGAGTAAATACTATTTATTCGCTATACAAGACATGGTTTATACTGGACATTTGACATTTGACATTGGTTATACATGACATTGATATATTTTATACAAATTATTTTCATTTGGTTATTTACTTAACCATACATCATTCTTTTATATCATTTGATTTTCATATAATTTTATAAAAGAAGACATTTTTATAAGGTTCATGACTACTTTTCGTTAAACATTTCTTTTAACCTTTAAAGTCATGAATCTTCAACACTAAACCTATGTTACTCACAGGCATTTTTATGCTGACATATTTACTTTCACATATGTTTCAGGAGCGAATATTTGATGTGAGCAAGCTACACTTAGGGCGACTTGGGCCTTAGCAATCTAATATCAAGAAAGTTATCATCTTTTATGTTTTGTGTTTTGTTTGAACTAAGACAATGTAATAACTTAAGCTTGTAAAACTTAACTTTAATCATCATGTGTTGTGAAACAATAATTCTGCCACACGACTCCCCGACGTTTCCGCCACGGATTGTTGTTTTACGCGGTCGGGGTGTGACAGAAGAGTTGGTATCAGAGCCCATGGTTATAGAGAATTAGGTTATTAGTAAAATTTTGACCTAGACTATAACCTTTCTAGGACCCTAACACAAGTTACCTTGTGTTTAGATCTTAAAACAATACTATCACCTATCCTTAGGTGATTACCAAAACAAGTACACAAATCTCAATTCCATTTGAAAATCAATCATCTATCCTTAGATGATTTGTTTTTAGGCCTTACGCCTTTAAAGTTTTCAAATTTCATCAAAATTTGAGTCTTAATAATGTGAACACGTGCAATCCGGAAGGGTGGGTGCATGTACCCTGAGTTTTCTGTCTAAGGCTAGAGTGTTCGTGCAAATCCACATAATCGGACCAATCACTCTTACCTGGGAACTCTTGGGGTGAGTGTCCACTCATAGGCTAAAGCATGTCTTCATTTTGCATTATATAGACCTATTTACTTTGATTAGTCACTGTGTTGTTTGTTTGTGTTGGTGCATACATCTGTCGACTTCGTCTTATATCGAGTCTCAGGTTGCGTTGCGGTTCGGAACAAGGATGATGTCATCTTTATTGAAGATGACATCATACTAATGACATCATCATTGCATCATTCCAAAAATTACATGTATATGAGACAAGACCGTTTGAATTGTAATATTATTCATTTGTAGTAGGCATGACCGTTTGTAGTAGGCATGACCGTTTGAGGAGTGCATGACAGTTTGAAGTGTCATGACCGTTTGAAGAGTGATGTGTCTCCTTCAAACGGTCAGGAGCTCTCTCCTATAAATAGCATTCAAACTGTCATCATTTAGAACATTCTAGATTCCGACGCCGAGGTGCTGTCGAGGTGTCTCTGTACTGTAAAGTGTTCAAGATCAATAAACAAGACATTTATTAGTGAATACAAGCTAAACGAAGACCGAATCAATGAATTTCGCCTCTGATTCAGTCTGAGCACTCTTCTGATCGACTCGTTAGGTCGTTTCACGATCCTACAAGTGGTATCAGAGCTCAGGAGGAAGAGTTCTTACTGTTTAGCTCATTTTCGTTGAAAAATTCTAACTTCTACACCTTCTTTTCAAAACTGAACAAGTTTTCACGGATAAAATCGGCTAAAACTTTCACAATGTGTGCGTAATGGTGTTTTAACAAACCCTTGAGAATATCGGACCTAAACTCGAAGTAAAAGTGGTAAAAATGGAATGAAAATTGCTGACCGTTTGAACGAGACTTGGCTGTCAGTTTGAAACTGGACATGACCGTTTGAATCTGACCCTTCCCGTTTGAAAATACATCGTGACCGTTTGAAACTGACCTGTCCATTTGAAATCTGCTCATGACCGTTTGAAACATAACCTGACCGTTTGAAAGTTGCCAACATGACCGTTTGAAACATGGTTCCAGTTTGAAAGTAGGTCAGTGTTTCACGTGAAATTGCTTTGTGTTGTGTGAAGAAATTATTGGAACATGGGAAAAGAAATCATGTGAATCAAGTCAGATTGCATGTATTAGTGCATGTGATATTATCGAAAGTGCATTGAGTAGTGTGAACCGATTGAAAGTGCATCAATTGTGTGAAACGTAAATCGAAGTTGTCAGTAAATTGGGAATAGAAATCACATGTTTGTATCAGTTTGAAAGTGATTCTCGAGAATAGTATTAATCGGTTCAAGTTTTATTTGTGTTAAAAGTCTTTGTCGGCCATTGTGTTCAAGTACCGATATAGTGCATGTGATTCTCATATATTATCAAAGTTGTCAGTTAGCATGTGATGTTGTTGGCACAAGTTACAATTCTTTGATCCAATCAATTCATGTGAAACTGGTTGTATTGTTTTAAGATAAGTTGTCGGCCATTATTTGAAAGTCAAAAGTGTTCGGCACAATCACTTTATTAAACTGTCTAGATAAAGTGTAGTTTGGGCTGTGAATTCCGAGGATCTGAGTGTGGGCCTAAGTGTTTTGAACATTAAAAAGTTTTGGGCCACGAGATATCATTTGGGCTAAGATCAAAAAGTTTGGGTTTGTTCAACAACTTGAATTGGTAATTTTGTTTGAGATTGGTATTTTTAAAAGGTGATCTATCTTGGAGTTAATATTTCGCTTAACGGGATTGTCTTGATAAACGTGTTTCCGAATCATGGATATCAATTTCTTTAATATGACTCAAGAAACATTTGATAGAATAAATGTATTAAATAAAGAATTGGATTCATTTTTAGGTTGTCCAGGAGAAAGTACAAAGAGTATCATTGAGAGGTATAGCCATCTTGTTCGCTCAATGTCTGAGACGGGTATTAAAAAAGAATCAGAAGAATGGGTTGAAAAATTTGTCAGTGCTTTACTTCAAGAAGAATGGGAAAATTATATCTTAAACTTGAAGATTTCTGGAGAATTTTCCCAACTGACAATTTGTCCACTCATTAAAAAGATTGAAGAACAGATGGTGATCAATGCTGAGAAGAAGAAAAGTCAAAGTGGAAAATCAATATTAAAGAAGAGCAAGAGTAAAGGTGTTCAAGTGGGAGAGGAACAGACTGAAGAAATTTCAGTTTTGAAAGACGAGAAGAAAGCTGATGAAAAACAGATTTTTGATTTAACAGAAAATTGTGAGAAGTTGAAATCAGAAAATGACAAACTGTTAAGATATTTGAACAGTTTGACATTGAAAAACGAGATTTTGAAAGAAAAGGAAAAAGAATTTTAAAATGAAAAATTAAAATTTGAAAAAGATTTTCAAAGTCAAATGAAGATTTTAGAAGATGAGAAATCTGCCATTTTTAAAAATAATCTTGAAAAACAGATTGAAATAAACTCTCATCTTCAGAAAATCATTCGACTTGAAAATGAAGCTGAAAAAGCTCGAATTAAAATCAAAGAGCTTGAAGAGAAATTGAAAGGTTTTGAGACTTCGTCATTAACACCAGATTATCCATGTCCAAAACCGATCAATTCTGTTCCAATAAGTGACAATGTCACAAACTTTGACAAAGTCAAAGGTGAAGATTGTGATGAGAAAACTGATGATGAAGTTGAAAAAAGAAAAATGTTTTTGAAATTAAATGAAATGTTTAAAGAAACTGTTTTACATTCTACTGAAAAAGGTGAATGCTCAACGCAAAAACCTGTAAAGAAAAATGTGGAACAAAAACAAAAGGATAAAAAACCGAAAAATGTTCAAAAAGAAAATAAAAGCTCATCAGTTCAATCATCCAATCAAAATCAAAAATCACAAAAATTGAAAAATGAAAACTCAAAAACTGTTGGTAATAAGTGGTGCAGGTTTGACCACAGTGCTTCAAAGTCAAATCCAGTTTTCAGGAGGGATGATGATCACCACAAAGCCAGACAATGCTATGATCTGAGTGTTTGGTGTGATAATGGTGATTGGTACGATAACAGAGTGTGTTACCGATGTGGCTATCAAGGACACATTGCTGTTAACTGCCAAAGTTGGAATTATGAGACGAGAAGATGCTTTAACTGCAACATCAGAGGTCACATTGCCAGAGATTGCCCAAGGAGATCGAATGACAGATTGAGGGCAAAGATTCCAGTCAATGTCAAACCCCATGAACAGAAGGTTCTAAAACCTAAAGTTCAAGAAAAGAAAGTTAAACTTTCACAGGGGCAGAAAGACAGACTGAGGAAGAAGAGGAAGAAGGCGAGAGAGTACCTCGAGAAGATTTTATCCTCGGGTTCATCTGTTAAAAATAAGAGTTCTGATGAATTGACTCCCTCGATGGCAAAGTCAAGCAAGACGAATTCATCAGATACAAATCTGAGGACGAAAGAAGAAAAGAAGAAGAAAATGGTCGGCGATGAATCTGACGTGTCGAAGTCAGACAAGCCACCTTCAGGCGATGAATCTGGCATATCAAAGTCAGACAAGCCATGTGCAGGCAATGATTCTGGTACGGTAAAGCCAGAAGAGCCAGTAGTTGAGGTAAAAGTTGAGAATTCTGGTCTAACAATGGATGATGCAAATTTTCCACCATTGTTGAACAAGAATTCAAAATCACCCAAGGACCGTCAGGCTTGGGTGAATCTGTTTAAATGAAAAACCTGACTTGCCGGAGTTCCCAAGTTTGTAATTGCGGATCAGGAATCGGCATCTTTCATGATTAATAAAGTAGTTTTGAAAATGCTTGAAATTGTTAAAATTTTACAGGTTGAATGACTTGCCGGAGCTTCCAGGTTGGTAAGTGTGAAGCAGGAATCGGCATCTTGATTGGTAACAATGTATTTGTGTAGATGTTTATTCCTACATGTGGTAGTATGTTTTGGATATACTTACAAGTGGTAAGAGGTTGATTCTGACAAAGTGATTACTCAAGGTCATTAGTTTGAACTTGATGTAATCCTAATACAAGAGATTGAATGGACAATATGATGAACCAAACCCCTAATTTTACAAGTGGTAAAATCAACAAAACTTATTTTCCGGAAAAATCATTTTGGTTAAAACAAACTTAAGTGTTTTGAAATCATTATGAGAAAATAGTTTTGTGTAAGGGGGAGTTCTGATTGTTTATGCCAAGTGGATGGTGATTTGAAGTGATTCGATATCGGTTGTCAGTTTTACTTGTACAGTTTGTTTTCAAATTTCCTAAAATGTGTTTGCATTTTAGGGGGATTAGAAAATTTCAGAAAATCCAAAAACATTTGAAAATTTGAAAAAGGCAAAAACATGATAAAATGAAAAATGAGTTTTTGTGTCAAAGAAGAGGAAATGATAGTACATCAGTAGACAGTTACAACATGCTAAAGAAATGGAAAGTTAAATAGTGATAAACGGTCTCACTGATGATATGCCAGTAGGTTTTTGCACATTTAGTAGATTGTTACGAGATATAAACCTAAATTTCAAACTTGCTTATATCGTGGGGAAACATCTCTCGGATATATGGGTAACCCCCGAAATCTCGTTTGAAAGATTTCTTTTTCTGATATACTAGGTCTTTATACTCAGTGATGTCTGGGGTATTATTCTTGGACTTCTGCTGAATGGAAATTCTGACCTAGTCCTCGAATAATACTTTCCGCAAATGCTTGAAACATAGCATCACCCTCAGCATATATCATAAGACAATAAAATTGCTTAGCAATGCTGTTGTAAAAAAGATCCTCTAAAGGGGACACACCCAAAAGTGTTATAATTACCTGTAAGACTGAATATCTCTGCTGAACGGTAGTTCTGACCTGAGCTCTCATGATTCTTCATAAATTATTAACCCCTTACAGATATCATTGGTGTTATAATTACCTGTAAGACTGAATATTGGGATCTGGATACGGGAGTATATTCAAGTAGTGGGACACACGGATAAGTTCAAGTCTTTTAAAACATTAACATCATATCTCGGATCAATTGAACTTTGTGTGAAAATTTAAGTGGACAAATATACTGACAATCTAGGTGAATTGTTTAGAACTTAAAATGAAATGAAGCTTAACGGTGTTGGTGACTTGTCTCAAAAACTGATATGATCCTCTTACACGAACTCACAAAAATATTGTTTGTAAATATTTCTTTACTGCATTTCTTAATATCTCTAAATCCAAAAAGATTTTCAGTGTGTTTTAGCAAAAAAATTTTGGAAAATTCAAAAAGATTTTCGACAACTGATGTTGAAGAGCTAATTTTCAAAATTTCAAGTGCTGAACATGATGAAATGGTTTGGGAGTGTGTGTATTGAATTGAAAAAATTTGATTTGAGAAAGAAGTTGAGATTAGTTAATCAGGGTCATTAATTTGAACTTGATGGAACTATTTCTAATAAGTTTTTCTTATTGAGTTAAGTAAAAACTTATGTTTTGATGAGAAATTGTGTAGGTGATGAGCTTAAATCAGATTTAAAGCCAGGGATTGATCTCAAGGTGATAGCTAATTCCAGATAGCGATCCCATCATGATGAGAGGGGGAGTCTGACGAGGTTAGAGCCAAAGAGAAGATCCTGGTATATGCTAAGAAAGAGAAGAGACTGATAAAGACTGAAGATGCGGAGACTCGACACTTAAGACTCGTCAACATCTGAGGGGGAGTCTGTTGGTGCATACATCTGTCGACTTCGTCTTATATCGAGTCTCAGGTTGCGTTGCGGTTCGGAACAAGGATGATGTCATCTTTATTGAAGATGACATCATACTAATGACATCATCATTGCATCATTCAAGAAATTACATGCATATGAGACAAGACCGTTTGAATTGTAATATTGTTCATTTGTAGTAGGCATGACCGTTTGTAGTAGGCATGACCGTTTGAGGAGTGCATGACAGTTTGAAGTGTCATGACCGTTTGAAGAGTGATGTGTCTCCTTCAAACGGTCAGGAGCTCTCTCCTATAAATAGCATTCAAACTGTCATCATTTAAAACATTCTAGATTCCGACGCCGAGGTGCTGTCGAGGTGTCTCTGTACTGTAAAGTGTTCAAGATCAATAAACAAGACATTTATTAGTGAATACAAGCTAAACGAAGACCGAATCAATGAATTCCGCCTCTGATTCAGTCTGAGCACTCTTCTGATCGACTCGTTAGGTCGTTTCACGATCCTACAGTTTGTTTTAAGTAATGGACAAATGACCGCCTTCCTCTTGTGTTGTCGATGTTTTCAATACTCCTTTTGATTGTCCTATGTCAACCTCACACATTTCCTTGTGTTCCTTTTCTTTTAGATGCCTCCTCGACGTGATCAAACTCAAGACGCCGCAATGGCAGCCTTGATCCCTCAGCAAATCGCTGCTGTACTCCCGAACCTAGTTACCCAGTTAAACCAAGCAAACAACAACAACAATGCACCTGTTCCGTGAAACTTTAAGACATTCAATTCGGCTAAACCGCTTCAGTTTTCTGGGTCAGATGGGGCAACTGGGCTCCTACAGTGGTTCGAGAGTCTCGAGAGTACGTTTTGTCACGTTCAATGCCCGAATGAGCGAAAGGTTGAGTTTGCGTCAAGTGTGTTTCAGAAAAGGGCTCTTACTTGGTGGAATGGTGTGATGAGGGACAGAGGTGCCAACGTGGCAATGGCTCAAACATGGGAAGAGCTTCGCGCACTTATGATGAAGGAGTTTTGTCCTCGTCATGAACTGAGGGCACTGGAAAACGAATTCCACGATCTCAAGCAAGATAGTGGAGAGCACCGTGTCTACACGGACCGATACGAAGAATTGAGCCTGTTGTGTCCCACCATGGTCACGCGTTTGGACAAGGCGATTGAGAAGTACATAGATGGTCTTCCTGATCCCGTCCAGGATATTGTCACCGGCAGCAACCCTACCACGGTTAGACAAGCTATTGAGCTAGCTGCAACTTTGACTGAGTCTCAAGTCAAGAAGGGCAAACACCACCTCAAGGGTGACAAGAAACCATCTGACAAGACAGAGAAGAAGAAGGGAAAGAAATCTGAAACCTCGAAGAAATCTAGGAAGCGTCAGGCTTCCAAGAACTTTTTCGTTGTTGCACAGACCAATCAAGCTGCTCCTACCCAGCCAACACAACCTCCTGCCAAGAAACAGTATGTTGGTACTGCACCTCTTTGTAACAAATGCAATTGTCATCATCAACCACATCTTCAGTGTCGTCTTTGCAACAACTGTGGAAGATATGGCCATTTGGCTAACACATGTCGCTCTCCTCCTGCTCCGAATCAAGTGGCACAAAACCCTGCCCAACAGCCAGCAAATCCTGCACGACCTCCTTTTCCACCTGGGTCTTGCTACAATTGTGAAGATTTGACTCACTACAGGAACAAGTGCCCGAAGTTGGCTAATGCGAACCCGGCTCGTGGACGAGTATACAACATCAATGCCAATGAAGCACGTGCCGACAATGAGGTGGTCAACGGTATGTTCTATGTTAATAACCAACTTGCTTCTATTCTTTTTGATTCGGGTGCCGACAAGAGTTTTGTATCCCTTGCTTTTGAACCTTTGCTTGCAAAGCCTAGAACAAAACTAGGAAAACCCTTGACATTAGAGTTAGCCAGTGGTGAATCCCTTGTACTTGATTCTGTCATTCGAAATTGCCAGTTGAACCTTAATGATCATCTCTTTCCCATTGACTTCACGCCAATGCAACTTGGGAGTTTCGACGTTATAGTAGGGATGGATTGGTTGACCAAATACCGTGCAGAAGTGGTTTGTTTTGACAAGATTATTCGTGCACCTCTTTCATCTGGTGAAGTCTTAGAGGTTCGTGGAGAGAAACCCGCTAGTAGCCTTAAACTAATGTCTAGCACCCAAGCTCCTAGATATCTACGAAAGAATTATGTGGCTTTCTTGGCACGTGTCGTAGAGGAGAAAGACAAGGGTAAAACTTTACAAGAGATCCCCGTCGTTCGGGATTATCCAGAGGTTTTTCCTGAAGACTTACCTGGTTTACCCCCAGCACGTCAAATCGAGTTCCGTATTGACCTTGCACCTGGTGCTAACCCGATTGCTAAATCACCATACCGTCTTTCACCGTCTGAGATGCAAGAGTTGTCAAAGCAGCTACAGGAGTTATCAGACAAAGGATTTATTCGTCCGAGCTTTTCCCCTTGGGACGCACATGTCCTATTTGTAAAGAAGAAGGATGGATCTTTCCGAATGTGTATCGATTACCGTGAGCTTAACAAACTCACTATAAAAAATCGATATCCCCTACCTCGCATTGATGATCTCTTTGATCAGCTTCAGGGTGCTACCTGCTTTTCGAAGATTGATCTACGTTCTGGGCATCATCAGCTTCGCGTATCCGAAGAAGATATTCCCAAGACTGCTTTCCGCACACGATACGGCCAGTATGAGTTTACTGTTATGCCTTTCAGTTTAACGAATGCTCCTACCGTCTTCATGGACTTAATGAATAGGGTTTGTAAGCCTTATTTAGATAAGTTCATCATCGTCTTCATTGATGACATCTTGATTTATTCCAAGACACAAGCTGACCACGAACAACATCTCCGTCTAACAATGGAACTCCTAAAGAAGGAACAACTTTTCGCTAAATTCTCCAAGTGTGAATTTTGGCTTAGGGAAGTTCAATTTTTGGGACATATTGTTAACGAACAAGGTATACATGTAGATCCTGCCAAAATCAGTGCGATTAAGGATTGGAATACACCAACTACTCCTACCGAGGTTCGTTCATTTCTGGGTCTCGCAGGTTATTACCGCCGTTTTATTGCAAACTTCTCCAAGATTGCGGTTCCTCTCACAGCCTTAACTCAAAAGAATAAACCTTTTGAGTGGGGACCCAAACAAGACGAAGCTTTTCAGACCTTGAAACAAAAACTCTGCGACGCCCCTGTGTTGTCTTTACCTGAGGGAAACGACAACTTTGTCGTATATTGTGACGCATCGAATCTAGGTCTTGGTTGTGTTCTCATGCAAAGGAACAAATTCATAGCCTACGCGTCAATACAATTGAAAATCCATGAGAAAAACTACACAACTCATGATCTTGAGTTGGGCGTTGTGGTTTTTGCTCTCAAGATTTGGAGACACTACCTTTACGGAACAAAATGTGTGGTTTTCACATACCACAAAAGTCTCCAACACATCTTCAACCAGAAAGAACTAAACATGAGGCAACGACGTTAGGTAGAACTTCTAAACGACTATGACTACGAGATTCGCTACCATCCTGGAAAGGCGAATGTCGTAGCCGATGCACTAAGTCGTAAGGAACGAGTCAAGCTTCATTGTGTTCAAGTTCGATCTAATATTCAAACCCGCATTTCTCAAGCTCAACGTGCTTGTGTTTCACAGAACTTGATGGGTAAGGAATTACCATATCATCTTACGCCTCATCTTGAACTAAGGAACGATGGATTATATTATTTCATGGACCTTTTGTGGGTTCCAATTCAAGACAATCTCCGCACCTTGTTGATGGATGAAGCTCATAAGTCTCGTTATTCAATTCATCCTGGTGCAGACAAAATGTATAAGGATCTTCGAACCCAGTATTGGTGACCGGGAATGAAGAAACACATTTCCTTATACGTATCAAAATGCCTTACTTGTCTGAAGGTTAAGGCAGAACATCAATATCCCTCTAGATTATTGGAACAACCAGAGATACCGGTTTGGAAATGGGAAAACATTGCCATAGATCTCATTACCAAACTACCGCGCACTAATAGAGGTCATGATGCCATTTGGGTAGTAGTTGATCGTTTGAAAAAATCTACTCACTTCTTGCCAATCCGTGAGGATCTGTCTGCTGACAAGCTTGCCAAGATCTATGTGGATGAAATTGTATCCCGACAAGGTGTTCCTTTGAACATCATATCAGACCGAGATGCTCGATTCTCATCTCACTTTTGGAGAACCATGCAATCTGCTATTAGAACCCAACTCAATTTGAGCACAGCTTATCATCCTCAAACGGATGGACAATTTGAAAGAACAATCCAGAAATTGGAGGATATGCTTAGAGCTTGTGTGATCGATTTTGGTGGTAGTTGGGATTCGCATCTTCCATTGATCGAATTCTCCTACAATAATAGTTATCACTCCAGGATCAACATGGCTCCTTTCGAAGCTTTATACGGTCGAAAATGTCGTTCACCTATCTACTGGAATGAGATTGGTGAAGCTCAGCTCACTGGACCTGAACTCATTCTACAGACTACAGACAAAGTCAAGAAAATTCGCGACAACCTCTTAACAGCTAGAAGTCATCAAAAGAGTTACGCGGATAGATGACGCAAGACTTTGGAATTCCAAGTTGGTGATATCGTCCTACTCAAGGTATCTCCTTGGAAAGGTGTAATTAGATTTGGGAAGAAAGGAAAACTTGCACCACGATATGTTGGACCATTCAAGATCGTTGAAAGAATCAGAAAAGTAGCCTACAGACTTGAGCTGCCTCCTGAACTTGGAAATGTTCATCCAACTTTCCACGTGTCCAATCTGAAAAAGTGTTTGGCTGACAAAAACATCCACATCCCCCTTGATGAAATTCGTGTCGACAACACGATGCACTTCGTCGAGAAACCTGTGGAAATATTGGATCATCAAGTCAAGAAACTCAAGCGCAAGCGCATACGTATAGTCAAAGTTCGCTGGGAATCCAAACATGGCCCAGAGTTTACTTGGGAATGAGAGGATCAAATGAAGGCGAAATATCCACACCTTTTCCCACAAGTTTCCTCTAATTAAATTTCGGGACGAAATTTCCAAAAGTAGGGGAGACTGTGACATCTGTGTAGTTTAATCCTTGTACTGTTCCGAACTACATTGTATTTAATAAAATATGGTGTTTTAATTTCAATATTTGTTTAATTATTTGTGACATTAGTACGTTTTCAATCATTGGTCAATTCCGAACTCTCAAACCTATTCTGGAAGTGAAATCATAAACCGTTACGTAAACATAATCAGTTTAGCGCGACGTACACACCGGAACAATGACATAAGCCAAACATACCCTAAATACCCTTTACATAACTTAGAAATAAGTTTCGAAGGATTCGGTATGGCAAAAACATGTTTATTCGAACTTTAGAACTATTTGCGACAAAACTGCGAAATGAACGTTGGTGACCGCCCGAATAACATTTAAATTCCAAAAATATTCTGTTATGATTAAAATTTTATTTTTAATCATGTTCGTGTTGAAAAATAAATTAAAACGCTTAAAAACATTATTTTTCAAGTTTAAGCGCGTACCGCGTGTTACTGCGCAACACTATGCTTATACTGCAAAACCAAGACAACGCAGCCAGTCTCGGCAACTGAAATTTATTTCAGTAATATTTTGGCGAGTTTATTTTTATAGAATAATAAAAATAATTTAAAACGCCATAAACCGGGATTAAAACGCTAGATAAAATACCCGGTATCCAGTTAAATACATGTTTTTAACCAATATGTGAGTGAGGGTGGAGGTGGCGGCCTCCTCTTACCACTTCTCACTCATCTTTGCCACTTGTTGATGCATGTAATCCATCATATCTCCCATATCTCCATATATCTTCTATAAATCTATCAAGATCTCAAACAAAATCAAGCAATCTCCTCTCTCTCTCCTTCCCCAAACCGTAACCCCCCACCACCATCACAATTATCATCTTTCAACTTTGTTCTTCAAAATCAAGCTCCATTCCAAGCAAATTTCAAGTTGGTGTGAAGATCCAAAGGAATTTCCAAGGTGTTTTCAAGTGATTTCAAGCTCCATATCATCAAAATCTCATCAAAAACTTACTTGAATCTTGAAGGTATAAAGTTTATGTTTAAATCATACACTTGGTTCTTCGTTGTTCTTGATGATTGGAAGTTTCTCTTGAATCTTGGAATTTTTCACAAACTTGAAATCTAAAAAGAAAAAGGGTCTTGATACAAAATAAAAATGGTGGTATATATGTGTGTACATATAACCATATATATATAGATGTATATATATGTATATGTATATATATATATATGTATGTGTAGGAGATTTGAGTTTGATTTTTTTATAAATACTTGTTTAGGATGTTTGCTTGCATAAACAAGATTATGTGCAAATATGTTAGAGATATAAAGGAGTGATTGAATCATGAGTTATAACTTGAAATAATGTTAGTATTTTGACATGTAAATAGCCAAAAATTTATTAAACATATTTGAGAATTTTTAAGTTGTTGCTTGTTCTTGAATGGGAGTTAAAATGCAAGTGTTTGATGATTTGTGTATGATATGATGAATGTTCAATTAAATCAGTAAGTAAACATGAATAAATTACATGTTTGATGCATTTAAATTCATATGAAATGATGATGATATGATAGTGTGCTTTAGACACTTGTACATAAGAATACATGTTGATTTAAAGCTCAAGAAATGATAAAAAATGATTGTATGATAAAAATATTTTAGAACAGATTATAAACACTAAAAATAACATTATTTGGTATATTATAATGGCATGAAACTTTGTCATAGGTTTGATAGCTTTGCATGTTGTACATGTAGCTTAGAAAGTGGTAAAATATGTGAAATTTGCTTGATTTATGTGCTTTATGTGAGACCTGCACTATCATGAGTATAACCACTATTTTATTCAGTAAATAACATGGGTTATGTTAAAATATCAAGTCATTACGATTTGGGATGGTTAGGGTAACATTTGATGCAAAACTAAGCGGTAAAACGGTTAAAAATCGGCTTTTCGGAGGATTTTTATAAAACTGTTTTAGATCAGTAAGTAAACTGATATTTTTGATATAAAAATAAGTATTTTAACTTATATTAAGTTTACTTGGTGTTTGGTTGGTCATACGTGACTTCCGACGCCCAAAAACGTTACCGAATCGCTAAAATACGTGTTTTTCAATGTACACTAGAATGGGTTGTACATGGGTAAATTTTATGTGTTACTAGATGTTATGTGATTTATAATATGTGTATGATGACATGTTAATACTTGACAAGATTATGTGTATTACGCTATTATTAGTATGTTACATTTGAGTATATATATTACGACGCGCAAATCGTAGATATATTGCTTATAACATGATGAGGGTCACCAATAAAATCGTTCAAGTCGCAAAGTTTTTAAAATATATATGAACTCATATATATATATATATATAAATACACCAACATAATAAAAAATAATAACTTTTCAAGAAAATCTCAAAGTTATGTGAAAAATTCTAAGTATCGGAGAAACTTATGTATTTTTGTGGGTTTTTGATTATTAAATCGTTCTTATTTAATTTAGGACGAATAAACAATTTCAGGGATTGTGTTAACATATAAAAACGCACCCAAAGGTGAGTACATAGTTCCCCTATTTTACGTTTTCAAATGTTTTGGGGTGAAGCATATGTGCATAACTTTACTTTTCGTTTTCATGACATTATACATGTTTTATTACATATTACATATAATACATTATTTCAAAGACATTTTTTTATGGTATATTGACTTAGTATACCTAACATTTGGTTTCAAAGACATTTTATTGGCATATTGACTTAGTATGCCTATTACATGGTTTTACAAAGACATTTTCATGACATGCTTACATTGAAAAAGACATTTGGTATGTTTAACAGAGTAGTACATTCATTAACATTGATCACGCCGCTCGGTAGTATGTAATAGCGCTATAGGACTTGACAAATCTCGTTCCCGCTTTCTAGGTATTTCGGAAGAGGAATGACAGAATCCGAATACATTTTTTTGATAAACCTTGATCCTGATAAGGGTTTATCCGACAGTCTCAAGGCTTGAGTGTATGCGATAGACAAACCACATAAATGTTCATATCGATAAAAGCAATGGTTTTCAAAACATAAATTTTGTTTTAAACTTTGGTTTATTCAAAGACTTTGTTTCGAACATGACATTTGATTACATAAGACATTTGTTCTACATGACATTATGCATTTGGCTTGAGTAAATACTATTTGTTCGCCATACAAGACATGGTTTATACTGGACATTTGACATTTGACATTGGTTATACATGACATTGATATATTTTATACAAATTATTTTCATTTGGTTATTTACTTAACCATACATCATTCTTTTATATCATTTGATTTTCATATGATTTTATAAAAGAAGACATTTTTATAAGGTTCATGACTACTTTTCGTTAAACATTTCTTTTAACCTTTAAAGTCATGAATCTTCAACACTAAACCTATGTTACTCACATGCATTTTTATGCTGACGTATTTACTTTCACATATGTTTCAGGAGCGAATATTTGATGTGAGCAAGCTACACTTAGGGCGACTTGGGCCTTAGCAATCTAAAATCAAGAAAGTTATCATCTTTTATGTTATGTGTTTTGTTTGAACTAAGACAATGTAATAACTTAAGCTTGTAAAACTTAACTTTAATCATCATGTGTTGAGAAACAATAATTCTGCCACACGACTCCCCGATGTTTCCGCCGCGGTTTGTTGTTTTATGCGGTCGGGGTGTGACAAAGGATCCTTAGTCTCTTCAAGCTGCTGGACTTCTAACTCAGCTTCCCTTTGTAGTTCACTACTGAAATCTTCCACAAAGTCAGCCAAGGCTTGGGATTTAATGGCAGTTCTTGGTTCATATCTTATATCATAAGCACTAAGCTTCACTGCCCATTCGGCCATCCTTCCTGACATTTCAGGTTTCCTGAGAACATTTTTAATCAGAAAGTTAGTCTTAACAATAATAGTATGGGTTTCAAAATAATGACGTAATTTAGTAGATGCCATAATCAAAGCAAGGATAAGTTTTTCTAAATGTGAATACCTGGATTCAGCATCAAGCAAACTTTTACTTACATAATATACAGGATGCTGTGTACCTTTGTGATCCTTAACAAGGACTGCACTTACTGCTTTAGAAGAGACTGCCAAATATAAGGATAATATATCCCCTTTTTCTGGTTTCATCAAGGCAGGAGCTGAGGATAGGTAATCCTTAAGGGCTTTGAGAGCATTCTCATGCTTTTCAGTCCACTCAAATTTCTTGTTCTTTCTCAGAATGTCATAGAATTCCTTGCACTTTTCTGATGACTTTGATATGAACCTGTTCAAAGCTGCGATCCTCCCTGTCAACCTTTGCTCATCCTTGGCATTGGCAGGAGATTTGATATTCACAATCGCCTTGATTTGCTCTGGACTTGCCTCGATGCCTTTTTTTGTTACCATGTAACCTAGGAACTTCCCTGCTTTAACACCAAAGTGACACTTTGAAGGATTCAATTTCATATTGAATTTATCAAGGATATCAAATGCTTCCTCCAAGTCTCTAAGGTGATTCTCAACTTTCTTGGACTTAACCACCATGTCATCTATATAGACTTCCATAGTGTGTCCAATTTATTCCTTAAACATCATATTGACTAGCCTTTGATAAGTAGCACCATCATTTCTTAGTCCAAATGGCATAGCAATATAACAATAGATACCCGTTGGGGTTATAAAGGCTGTATCCTCTTGATCAGATGGTTCCATCTTAATTTGTTGAAATCCAGATGAAGCATCCATAAAAGTCAACAACTCATGACCCGCGGTAGCATCCACCATGGAGTCAATGTGGGGCAATGGGAAAGGATCCTTGGGACATGCATTGTTTAAATCAGTAAAATCGACACATACCCTCCACTTTCCGTTTTTCTTTTGAACAACAACCACATTGGCTAGCCACCTTGGATACTTAACTTCTCTAATCATACCTGCTCGGAGCTGCTTATCTACCTCCTCCTGGATAATGGCATTCCTCTTAGGTGCAAAATTTCTCCTCTTTTGATGTATGGGTTTGAATGACCTGTCAATGCCAAGCTTATGAGTAATTATATCTTTAGAGATACATGTCATGTCTTTATGCTTCCAGGCAAAGGTAGTTTTTCTCTTCTTGAGGAAGGATACTAGATCCTGTTCGATGTCATTGAGGATCTCGAATCCTATGAAGACCTTGGATTCAGGATCCTGAGGATCCATCTGTATATCTTTCACATCTTGTTCTCTTGCCTCCAGGACATCTCTTGGAGGATGCTTTAATTGCTATTGCTCCCTTGGTCTTGAAGCTGGCTTCATCGATGAAGTGTAGCAATTCTTTGCTTCTTGTTGGTCACTCTCAATCTTCACCACCCCCCATGCACTAGGAAGCTTTACACACTGATGATATCTAGGTGCAACTGCTTTCATGTCATGAATCCATAGCCTGCCAAGGATAACATTGCAACAGGATAAGCAATCTATAACACAAAACTTTTGAAAAGAATTAAGTCCCTCTATGTAAATGGGAAGCTTAATATCCCCCAATGTGTTCTTGGTTTCTCCACTGAATCCCACAAGAACCGAAGATCTTGGGATAATTTCTAATTCAGGAATGTTCATCTTCTTGAGGACATCAAGCTGAATGATGTTTACTGAGCTTCCTCCCTCTATCAAGATCCTGCGAACAAAATGATTAGATATAAACAAAGTAATAACAAGACCGCCATGATGAGGATCCTGAACATCCACACGATCATCCTCATCAAAAGTTATAACTTTTTCCTGTGTAACAGTAGAAGTTCGGATGGGTCTATCCCCATTATCCATCTTGGTCTCCTTGGCATGCCTCTTGGCTGCTGAAAAGGAAGTGCCACATATGTCTGATCCATCGGATATGAAGTTTATAATTTGTGCATCAGCAGGAGAAGCAGGAGCTCTTTCTGGAACTTTTTCAGGATCTGGATCCTTGACTTTTTTCTTCCCAACAGCTCCTTCAAGTGCCTTTGCTTAACAAGTAACCAATATCTTTTCTGAGTGCAATACATTCTTCAGTGAGATGACCGAAATCTTCATGATATGCACACCATTTAGATTTCTCTTTTATTGCAGCTGGCCTATCACTTTTTCTGGGCCATCTTGCTTTTTCACCTTAGTTCTGCACTACAAGGATTAGTTCATTGTTATCAACAGAAAAACAATATTCGGAAATGGGAGGATAATCCTCATCATCCTCTTCTTGCTCCACTGTATGCATGTTCTGGTTATTAGACTTGTTGTAAGACTTAGACTTGTTTTTCCTGAAGTAGGATCCTTGCTTTTCCTGCTTCAAGGATCCTGCCACTCTTTCTTGGATCCTTTTATCATCCTCTAGTCGGATGAATCTAAGGGCCCTGGTTCTCACTTCATCAAGATTCCTGCAAGGGGTCATGACAAGATCATCATAGAACAATGAATCCCTAAGTAAGCCCATTTTAAAGGCTTCTACAGCTGTAGCAATATCCAAATTCGGAATATCTAAGGATTCTTTACTGAACTTAGTGATATAATCTCTAAGTGATTCATTTTGACCTTGTGTTACCCTATACAAGTCACTAGTTAAACGTTCAAATTTTCTGCTACATGAGAATTGGCTATTAAACAGATTAACTAGATTAGCAAATGAAGTAATAGAGTAAGGGGGAAGACTTAGCAGCCATTTAAGAGCTGATCCTGTCCGTGTGGATCTGAAACCCTTGCATAGACATGCTTCTTTTAACCTCTCAGGAATTGGATTGATCTCCATCCTTTCTCTGTATTGAGCTACATGCTCTTCTGGATCCGTTGAGCCATCATATAGCTTCATGGTTAGTATTTGAAGCCTCTTTGGAATTTCTGCATCACAAATAGGTGGTGCAAAATGAGATATCTTGTGGCTTCTATCTGGGATTTCAGGAATGGGCTTAACCACTCCTGGAACGCTGGATATCATATCCTTTAGCTTTTGTAATTCTCTGGCCATAGCTTGGTTAATACCTGTATCCTGCATAAAGCCATGGTTAGTAGTATAAGAATTATTCAAAGTGTTACCTCCTAGAGGATTCAGGTTTGGAATTCCAGATGTGAATCCATATTGACGGGATTCTGGTATAATTGAGGGATCAGAAGAAGCAATAGTCTGCATTGGTATGAAGTCTCCCAGATGAATCTCTGAACTTTTGGGTTCTGCACTTCTTAAGGATCCTTGACCCTGAAAGATGTTGGATCCTTGATACACCAAAGTTGGGGGTCTTGGAGGATAATCCATGGATCCATAAGCTTGAGATGAGGATCCTTGACCCTGAGATGAGGATCCCTGAACCTGAAATGAGGATCCTAGATGCTGATAGAAGGATCCTTGAACCGTCTGCGTCCCCTTGTATCCTCCTGAACTAGTGAAGGATCCCTGATGCTGGAAGGAGGATCCTAAAGGCTGAAAAGAGGATCCTGAAGGCTGAAAGTAGTATCCTTGAGCCTGAGTCATTGTCGTTGATCCATATTGCATTCCCAATGATCCACCCTGGTACTGGACATCTGGAGCTGTAGAGTGCTGGGCAGTTATGACTGGCGTGTCGAAATTCAGTGATCTAGGCACCAATGGAGAGTGATCCTCCGCTGATCTCTTCAATTTCTTGATGTCATCAATCTCTCCAAGGATCCTTTCATTGGTTTTGTCCTGCTGTTGCATGTAACCCTTCATCTGCACAATCAAAGAATAAAGATCATTGTTAGTAGGGCTAGAAGAAACAGCAGAAGTTGGTGGTTTTGAGAAAACGGGGCTTTGTTTCTTCGCAGCATTCTCAGCATTCTTCTGGGATCCAAAAGGTGTTGGAGGCAAAGGTGGAATGCCCTGTGAAGAAGTGACCGCCGGCATGGAGCTTGAAGTGTTCTATGCTGAAGAAGCCATGTGGTTGAAGGTGATGAACCGAAATGATCACAATGAACGAAATTTCTCAGAAATGAAGCACCAATTGCCCCACGGTGGGCGCCAAACTGTTTTGGTCAAAAATCAGACTAGGATAATGCAACCAAATCTTATTTTGTGAGGTGTGATGCTTAAATGAATGAACAAGTGTACGAACAGTTTGTAAAGGAAATGAACAAGAGACACAAGGATTTATACGAGGAAAAAGCCCTTGATCAAGATATGATCTCCGGCACAGAAAACCTCGGGTGATGGAAACTACCGATCACCAACTATATCAAACAAGTAAAGGTTACAAATCGGGATGATAACAAGCTTGTTACAAGGATCACTAGTGTGCAAAATGTATGTAATCCGCAAATTGTGCTAGCTTCCCACGACTTCCATAATGGTCATACAAGCTATGCACATGCAGAATAATGGAACATATTCCCCTAGAATCTTGGCAAGACCAAGTCCCATTCGAATACTCATGTAAAACGAATTCAAACATAGTGGAAACAACCGTTAGTGTTAGGATAATAATGAGGATCTTGGATCCTTAAACCTACAACGTCTCCTGAGGATCCCTAATTCAGACTGAACTGAGGATCCGTTATCCTAGCTGCACTTGAGGATCCGTGATCCATAGGTTTAGAAAATCCATCCCTAACACTAATGATGAAATTTTAACTTTGTTTGGCAATATACAGGAATAGATGAAGCAACAATAGGAAACTAACCAGATGATAATGAGAGAGATACAACTCTTGAAGTCCAACTCCAAGAAACCTATTGAGGATACTGTCACCCCTTTGCAGCCCAGGACGCTGAACTTTAGTTCAGCAGTATATATTGAGGATAATCAGGGCAATATCATACCGAGTCATTCTCAGAACAATATTCCGTAGATACCCTTAACGGCTAGGATGTCGACGGTGAGGGATCTAGGATATGCTCCAGGATACGCTCTAGGATATGGCCAGAATCGCCAAATTGGTAACTTGTCTGTTATAACAAGTATTCATGTTACTAATAATCTTGGATCATTGCAGGATGCAGGTGTGACATCATCGATAACCAGAGAGATTCAAAAGTTGAAGGATATGATATCAAGTATGCCTGAGATAGTGTAGCCTATACCGGAAGTATCCCGGGATAGTCACAACATATCCCGCTTTGCTCACCCCATTTGTGATGCAGAAATCCCAAAGAGATTCCAGACTCCTAACATGAAGCTGTATGATGGGACGACGGATCCTGAGGAGCATATTGCCCAATATAGAGAGAGGATGGAGATTAACCCTATCCCGCCGGATCTTAAAGAAGCATGCTTGTGCAAGGGCTTCGGCTCTACTTTAACAGGATCAGCCTTGAAATGGCTTCTAAATGTTCTACCACATTCAATTACATCATTTGCTCATTTAGTTAATTTGTTTAATAGTCAGTTTTCTTGCAATAGAAGCTTTGAAAAACTAACAGGTGATCTCTACAGGATAACATAGGGACCTCAAGAATCCCTAAGGGATTATGTGAACAAGTTTAGTAGGGAATCCTTGGACATCCCACATCTTGATGTTGCAACAACCATGCAGGCATTCAAAATGGGGTAGCAAAAGGATTCCCAATTTTATCAGGATCTTGTAATGAATCCTTGCAGGAACCTGGATGAAGCTCGGAACAGGGCTCTAAGATACATCAGGCTTGAAGACGAAAAGAAGATGTAGGAGAGGATGAATTCATCCTCGACATACGAATCGACAAACAGGAAGTCAGAATCCTCGTATAAGCCATACCGCTCTAAGTCGTATGACAGAAATGACATCAAGAAAGTGAATGCTGTTGAGGATGAGGATCCTGAAGAGTATCCTAAATTGTCAGAATATTGTTTTTCTGTTAATATGCCCGAACTAATGTATGCTATGCAGGGTTTGGGAGATAAAGCGAGGTGGCCAAGGAAGAACCAACAAAAGGCGGATTGGAAGGATAAATCCAAGTGGTGTGTCTTCCATGAGGATTTTGGACATGTGACAGAATATTTCATAGCTCTGAGGAAGGAAATAAGCTATCTGCTAAGCAAGGGATACTTGAAGGGTCTTCTGGGCAGAAAAAAGAATAAGGGTCAGGATACTGAGAAGGATCCTGAACGAGTAGCATCACCTCCTCCAGAAGCCAAGATAATTAACTTTATTTCAGGAGGATCCGACATATGTGGACCTCTTACTCTGCAGCAAAGAGACATGCCAAGGAGGCTATGGTAGAACGGGGGGACAAGCCGACCAGGATGACAACCCTTACAACTGATAAAGTGATAATGTTTGATAGTGATGACCGGGATAGCGTCCAGGATCCTCATCACGATGGTTTGGTAATCACTTTATATATTGCTAAACATTTTGTACGCATGATACAAGTGGACAACGGCAGCTCTGTCAACATTTCCAGCTGGAAACGCTGAAGAGAATGAACATCCCACACATGGAGATCACTTCAAAATCCACTGTGCTTGTAGGGTTTAGTGGAGAGGCAAAGAATACTGTGGGAGAAATAAAGCTACCTGTATATGTTGAAGGAGTAAGTTCCATGCAACGGTTTTTGTCATGGATTCATTATCCTGCCATAATATCATATTAGGCAGACCATGGATTCATGATATGAAAGTTGTGCCTTCCGCCTATCATCAGTGTGTCAAGATTCCTACTCCTTGGGGGATAGTTAAACTGGAAAGTGATCAACAGGAGGCGAAGGAATGCTACTCTTCTTCAATTAAAGCCTCAAAAAAATCCCGGGCAGGATAGCAATTAAAGATACAAGCCCAGGATATCATGGAAGCTTCGGAGCAGGATGTTAAGAAAGTTATCCTCGATGAGAATAATCCTGATATCTCGGTGCTTGTAGGGTCAATATCCCCCTGGATATTGAAGAACAGCTTACTAACTTTTTGAAATGCAGGATGTCCACATTTGCATGGAAACATGAAGACATGATAGGTATACCAAAAGACATCATAACTCACAAACTTGGAATTGACAAGTCTTTCAGGCCTATTCAACAAAAGAGAAGAAAATTTGCTCCTGAAAGGAATGTAATTATTCAAGAAGAGGTAGAAAGGTTGTTGAAGTCCAAGATGATTAGGGAAGTCAAGTTCCCTAAATGGCTAGCAAATGTGGTGGTGGTCCAGAAGAAGAATGGGAAGTGGAAAGTTTGTGTATACTACATAGACCTCAATAAAGCTTGTCCTAAAGACCCATTCCCATTACCTCATATCGATTCAATGGTAGATGCAACTGCTGAGCATGAAATGCTACCCTTTATGGATGCATCCTCAGGATTTCAACAAATCCAAATGGAACCATCTGACCAGGAAGACACAGCATTCATGACACCCACAGGTATATACTATTATACTGCCATGCCCTTTGGTTTAAAAAATGCAGGTGCGACATATCAGAGGCTGGTCAATATGATGTTCAAGGATAAGCTGGGGGACATGATGGAAGTATATATTGATGATATGGTGGTGAAATCCAAGAAAGTGGAGAATCACCTCCAGGATATAGAGTATGCCTTCAATATCCTGGACCAGTATAATATGAAGCTGAATCCCGCTAAGTGCCATTTCGGAGTGGGGGTAGGAAAGTTTTTAGGATATATGGTGACCAAGAGGGGGATAAAAGCAAGCCCATAACAGATTAAAGCTATCCTGGATCTCCAATCACCATCCAACATGAAGGATGTGCAAAGCCTAACTAGAAGAGTTGCAGCATTGAACAGGTTCATATCAAGATCCTCAGAGAAATGCAAGGAATTTTATGATATCCTGAAGAAGAACAAAAAGTTTGAATGAGGAGTGTTCTGGTCAAAAATTACCAAAGCAATTAAGTGATCAAATTAGTTAAAAGAGGTAGCGTGCTAAGAAAGTGTATCGAAAATATGCTAATTTAGTTGTTTATAAAAACAGTTATCAGGATACGGCCCAGGATATCGAGCTGTATCTACAATCAAACAATGAGCAAAAATGTACAGGGTGACACGGGATGTACGAGGAAAGCCCTTGATCAATCTAGATCGCCGGCACAAAACCTCGGGAGCTGACAATCGCAGCTGCCTTGTTCTTCTTATTACTTCAATATCAGGATACAGTGCATGATATGATGCGGATCAACTAAGTGTTACAATGCGATTTGAATACAAGTGTAAGTGTATTGTGAGTGTTTGCGGTTAGAGAGAAAGAGAGCTCGAGAGATTGTGTGTGTCCTTATCTGATCCGATCACTCCTATTTATAGTTAAACAAAACTAACTAACTAGCCTATAAATCCGGGATATAACGAATATTCCCTTAGTGAACGTTGTAGTCCACGTCTTCCGGCTTCAACATCCATAATTCAACATATTTACCAGAGTCTTTGGGAGAAGAAGTCAACTTGAACGTTATAGACTTGTTCCAATAATCTGCACGTGAATTAATTAGTTACTACCAGGATACTGTATCAGGATGTTACCAATATCCTGATCCGGTATCCTAATCACAACAAAAGAAACATAGTCAGAATATTATTCAGGATATATGAGTAAAAAACCACCCATAACAATTGTCCCCAAAATATATCTGTTGGCATACCAATTCCAACGGATATATTTTAAAGCTTATCTCGTAAATCGAGGTTATTAAGTTGAAACGATGGTTGATGTGACTTTGTGCAACTTCCAACGCGATTTTTACACATCACCCCCTATACTCAGCCTATATTTACTTGATCTTTCCTCATTATGATCACAGAGCTCCAAGAAAACTTCAGGTATTCTCTTTCCTTCTTTTCTCTGTTTTTCTTTGCTAAAATTTCGCGTTTCCTAGTTGAAATCTTCCATGGCCTCACAAACAAGATCACGTTCTAACGAGCCAGCCCCAACCCTCGAAAGTCAAAACCTTCTTCGAGAACCCGAAAAGGAGATTTGCTCTTTTAACAACGCCGACATTGCTGCCTTAAAAGACTCTAGTGCCTTTCCTCCCGGAGTGATCATTCGTCCTTTTGACCGGGAGGTCCGATCAGACGCGGTATCAAACGAGTGGGTGTGCTTTTTAGCCTATCCTTTCTCCTTGGGACTCCGGTATCCATTTCCAACCTTCATTTCCCGCTTTTTCGAACTCACTAGCCTCAGTTATGCTCAGACCATGCCAATGTGTGGCGAGTTTTAATGGTGTTAGACCCAATTAAATCTCGTCATGTCCCTGATCTTTGTGTCGAAGATCTCCCCATAGCATATCGACTGAGGTCCCATGGTAACAGTCGTTTTCTTCTATTCTCCACCTCTAAGAACCCCCTAATCCTCAAGGCCACTAAGAACGAAGATCAGTGGTAACGAAAGTTCTTTTTCATAAAAAGGGATTCTATCGTCAAGGGTTTTGACCTGCCAGTTGGATGGTTGACTTCGGGTAGGATTTAGGGTTTTAGGAATATCCCCAAATATATCTTAAAACTATATCCTTGACTGACATCTTCATTTCTTGTGCCGCAAATTTGAGAGATTTAGCCCCTCCAAGTGCAGTATCGGAGCTTAGGATCAAAGAAATCTATCGACTTCCTGACAGTGAAAGAACCTTCTCCCAGAGGTAGAGTACAACCCACATTCTCAAACTTCAATCCTTTTGCAATCTTTCCAACGAATATGTCCCCAGTCTGGGACACTTAGTGTACTAGGTCCAAGCTTGATCCTTTGAGCTTTGCACAATTGCCTCAGTAGGAATGTCCCCTGTGCATTATATCTTTAAATACTTAGAAATTTTCTGGACATCAATTGTAATCGTTTCTATAATTTTTGTATTACAGGGGATAAACCCTAAAATATACTGGAGATAAATCCTTAGTGTTCTGGGGATAAACCCATAAGTATTCTGGGGAAAATCCCAAGTTTTCATGCGCTACAGGCGAGAGTGTATAAACTCCAAGACTTAGAAAGGTGAAAACCTTTAAACCTTAGAGAGTATGAAAATACCCTTTCGTGAGAGAGGGTGATCTATCCTCATATACCTTTAGGATCCAGGATATAGCCAACAGTAACGAAATTGTCAGCCACTTTTACATGGACTGGTCCCGCTATCTTGAACTATCCCTGGATAACTTGCGCTCCAGGCGGGGTGTTTAAACCCAATTCGAGAGAAAGGTGAATACCTTTAAACCTATGAAGGGATCAGGATCCCTTAAACGTGAGAGAGGGGGCCAATCCTCTAATCTTTCGAAGTATCCTAACTGTGTATCCTGGAGCTATATCCCGAAGCATATACTGCAAAACAACTGTAAACTAAGGTGGGTGTTAGCCTGGCTAACACCCCTCTGATGCTTAAGTCAGTATTGGGTTCAAAAGAATAAATAATATCAAATATATTAAATGAGATAGAATTAATACCATCCTGAGTTAGAAATTAAATTCTAAACTTACTTGAAATAGAGCTTTAGGTGTATAGCATTCCAGGATCTTGGTAGCATATCTCCTTCCATATTCTTGAGTCGGTATGCTCCTTTCCCAGATTCTGATTCAACCTCATATGGTCCTTCCCACTTTGGAGCTAACTTTCCATCGGTACGATTAGTAGTATTCTGAAAGGCTTTTCTTAACACCCAGTCTCCAACTTGAAACCGTCTAGTCCTTATACTCTTGTTATATGCTCTGGATATCCTCTGTTGATATGCTGCCATCCTTAGCTTTGCCGCATCTCTTACTTCATCCACAGTGTCCAATTCTTGGCACAAAGCCTCGGGATTCTGCTCAGGATCCCGGAGGTTAGATCTTGCTGTAGGTATCACCATTTCTGTCGGGATCACTGCTTCTGCTCCAAATACTAAGGAGAATGGAGTTTGGCCAGTCGCACTTTTTATTATCGTTCTATCAGCCCATAAAACAAAGGGTAATTCTTCTGCCCATCTTCCTTTCTTGGCTCCAAGTCTTTTCTTCAAATTGTTGACAATTATCTTATTCGAGGATTTTGCTTGTCCATTTGCTTGAAGATGTACTGGTGTGGATGTGATCATTTTAATTCCCCAACTCTTACAAAAGTCAGTAGTCCTCTTACTTATAAACTGAGAACCATTGTCACAAATTATCTCGGCTGTTATTCCAAACCTGGTCAGGATATTCCTTTTTATGAAGGATACCACTTCTTGGTCTCTAACTTAAACAAACGCTTCAGCTTCAACCCATTTAGAGAAATAATCAGTCATTGCCAGCATGAAGACTTTTCCTCCTGGAGCTTTTGGCAATTTTCCTACTATATCCATTCCCCACTTCATGAATGGCCAAGGGGAAGCAATAGGATTCAGTGGTTCATCAGGGTGATGTAATATATTACTGTGCCTTTGACATGCATCACATCTTCGAGCATATTCTGTAGCATCTCTTCTCATCGTCGGCCAATAGTATCCTGCTCTTAATACCTTTGAGAATAACGACCCGCCCCCAGTATGGTTACCACAACCTCCTTCGTGTATATCCTGAAGCACTTCTTTAGTTTCGGGATCCTCCAAGCACCTCAGATATGGTCCTGCAAGAGATTTCTTATATAAAACATTATTTATAATAGTGAATCGTGATACCTTCATTCTAAAGGCCTTAGGATTCTCATCCTTAGGGATGTGTCCTTCCCTGATATATATCATGATTGGAGCCGTCCAGGACTTAGGATCCTCCTCGGGATACTCATCATCAGGATCCTGAATACTTATTACTTCCTTGTCCTGAGATTTGAGAAGATCTGTCGCAGGATACATGTTATGTAATATTGGTATTTGGGTTCCCTCCGGTATCCTGACTGATGATCCTAAATTTGACCAGGCATCTGCTTCAGCATTATCCTCTCTTGGTACCTGTTCAAGTGTAAAAATATCGAAATATCCTGCTAATTTTTTGAGAATTTCGAGATACTCGATCAACTTCTCACCTTTAACTGCATAGGTCCCATTAAAATGATTAGTAATTAACAAGGAATCAACAAATACTTGTAAGCTCTTAATATTCATGCTCTTAGCCAACCCTAATCCTGCAATCAAAGCTTCATATTCTGCTTCATTATTAGTGGCAGGAAACTCACACCTAATAGCCTGAGGTAATATGTCCCCTTGTGGCGATTTTAGTAGTATACCCAAACCTACACCTCTTATATTAGATGCACCATCAGTATATAATGTCCAGGATTCTAAATTTTCTCCTAGCGGTTGTACTTCTAGGTCTACTTCATTTTGAATATCGCTACTGAAATCAGCCACAAAGTCAGTTAGAGCCTGAGACTTTATGACATTTCTAGGTTCATATACTAGATCATAGGCACTTAATTTTACTGACCACTTAGCCATCCTTCCTGACATCTCAGGTTTCCTAAGCACGTTTTTAACAGGATAATTAGTTTTAACATGAATCCTATGTGTCTCAAAATAATGCCTAAGCTTTTTCGATGCCATAACTAAGGCCAATATCAATTTTTCTAAATGAGAATATCTAGTTTCAGCATCTAATAAACTTTTGCTAACATAATAGACTGGATATTGCTGACCTTCGTGATCCTTTACAAGGACAGCACTTACCGCATTCCCTGATACTGCAAGATACAGGGATAATGGTTCACCATTCTCTTGCTTCATCAATAGAGGAGCAGTTGAGAGATATTGCTTTAATTCTTGCAAGGCTGCTTCATGCTTCTCTCCCCATTCGAATTTCTTATTCTTCCTCAGGATATCGTAGAATTCCTTGCATTTTTCCGAGGATCTTGAGATAAATCTATTTAATGCTGCTACTCGTCCTGTTAGCCTTTGTATATCTTTCATGTTGGAAGGTGACTTGATATCCAAGATGGCTTTGATCTGTTCTGGACTTGCTTCTATCCCTTTCTTAGTCACCATATATCCTAGAAATTTTCCTGCCCCCACTCCAAAATGACATTTAGCAGGATTTAGCTTCATGTTATACTGGTCCAGGATATCGAATGCTTCTTCAATATCCCGAAGATGATCCTCAACCTTCTTAGATTTTCCCACCATATCATCGATGCATACCTCCATGGTGTCCCCCAGCTTGTCTTTGAACATCATGTTCACCAACCTTTGGTATGTCGCACCCGCATTTTTTAAACCAAAAGGCATACCAGTATAACAATAAATACCTGTCGGTGTCATGAAAGCAGTATCCTCCTGGTCCGAGGGTTCTATCTGGATCTGCTGGAATCCTGAGGAAGCATCCATGAAGGTTAACATCTCGTGGCCAGCAGTAGCATCCACCATTGAATCGATATGAGGTAGGGGAAATGGGTCTTTGGGATAAGCTTTGTTCAAGTCTGTGTAATCTACACAGACTCTCCATTTCCCATTTTTCTTTTACACCACCACTACATTTGCTAGCCATTTGGGAAATTTCACTTCCCTAATCATCTTGCTCTTTAATAATCTTTCAACTTCTTCCAGAATGATTGTGTTCCGCTCTAGAGAAAACTTCCTTCGTTTCTGTTGGACAGGCTTGAAAGACCTATCAATTCCGAGCTTGTGAGTTATAATATCCTTGGAAATACTTGTCATATCCTCGTGTTTCCACGCGAATGTTGACATCCTGCATTTCAAAAAGTTAGTCAATTGATTTTCAATATCCTGAGGGATATCGGTTCCTACGAGCACCGAGATATCTGGATTATCCTGATCCAGGATAATTTTCTTTACATCCTGCTCCGAAGCCTCCATGATATCCTGGGCTCGCATCTTTAATTGCTATGCTGCATTGGGCTTTGTTGAGGATTTCATCGAAGAAGAATAACACTCCTTTGCTTCCTGCTGATCACTTTACACCTTGACTACTCCCCTAGGGGTAGGGATCTTGATGCATTGATGATAGGTTGACGGCACAGCTTTCATATCATGGATCCAGTGCCTACCTAATATAATATTATAGCAGGATAAGGAGTCCATGACACAAAAGCGCTGCATTAAGTTGACCCCTTCAACATACACAGGCAACTTTATCTCTCCCACGGTATTCCTGGCTTCTCCACTGAACCCAACAAGCACAGTGGATTTCGAAGTAATATCCATCCGGGATACATTCATCCTCTTCAATGTCTCCAGCTGAATTATGTGGACGGAGCTGCCATTATCCACCAGTATCCTGCGCACAAAATGGTTAGCAACATATAAAGTTATTACCAAAGCATCATGGTGAGGATCCTGGACAGTATCCCTGTCATCACTATCAAACCTGATCACTTTTCAGTCGTGAGGGTTGACATCCTGGTCGGCTTATCTCCCCCTCTCTGCCTTGGCCTCCTTCGCATGCCTTTTCGTCGTAGAATATGATGTCCCGCAAATGTCGGATCCTCCTGAAATGAAGTTAATTATCTTGGCATCCGCAGGAGGTGATGCTGCTCGTTCAGGATCCTTCTTAGTATCCTGACCCTTATTCTTCTTTCTTCCCAGGAGGTCCTTCGGATATCCCTTGCTCAAGAGATAGCCTATTTCTTTCCTCAGAGCAATGCAATCCACTGTGACATGTCTGAAATCCTCATGGAAGGCACACCATTTGGACTTATCCTTCCAATCAGCTTTTTGTTGATTCTTCCGGGGCCACCTTGCTTTGTCCCCTAAACCATGCATAACATACATCAGTTCAGGTATATTAACGGAAAAACAATATTCTGACAACTCATGATACTCGTCAGGATCCTCATCTTCAACAGCATTCACTTTCTTGCTGTCATTCCTGCCATATGGCTTAGAGCGATATGGTTTATACGAGGATTCTGATTTTCTGTTGGTTGACTCATAGGTTGTGGATGAATTCATCCTCTCTTGCATCTTTTTGTCATCCTCCAGTCGAATATATCTTAAAGCCCTGTTTCGAGCTTCATCTAGGTTCCTGCAGGGATTCATTACAAGATCCTGGTAAAATTGAGAATCTTTTTGCAATCCCATCTTGATAGCCTGCACAGCTGTTGCAACATCAAGATGCGGGATATCTAAGGATTCCCGGGCTAAACTTGTTCACATAATCTCTCAAGGATTCCTGAGGTCCTTGAGTTATCCTGTAGAGATCACAGGTTAGTTTTTCAAAACTCCGACTGCAAGAAAATTGTCTATTAAATAAATTCACTAAATGAGCAAATGATGTAATCAAATGAGGAGGAACGTTTAGGAGCCATTTTAAGGCTGATCCTGTTAAGGTATAACCAAAACACTTGCAGAGGCATGCTTCCTTGAGATCTGGAGGGATATGGTTGATTTCCATCCTTTCTCTATACTGGGCAATATGCTCTTCAGGATCCGTAGTTCCGTCATAAAGCTTCATGTTGGGGGTCTGAAATCTTTTTGGGATTTCAGCATCACAAATAGGATATGCAAACCGAGATATTTTGTGGCTATCCTGGGATACTTCTGGGATTGGCTGGACTACTCCAGGTACACTGGATATCATGTCCTTTAACTTTTGAAGCTCCCTGGAAAGTGCTGATGTCATACCTGCATCTTGCAAAGATCCAATACCATTAGTAGCAAGAGTATTATTATTATTAGATACGTTACCAGTCTGAGGATTCTGGCCATATCCTGAAGCATATCTTGAGCTTCTCACAGCTGACACCCTGACCGAAGAGGGTATCTCAGGAGTATGATTCTGAGAATGGCTAGGCACAATATTCCCCCTATTATCCTCAGTATATACTGCTGAACTAAAGTTCAAAGCTCTGGGTTGCAAGGGAGTGACAGTATCCTCAGCGGGCCTGCTAAAGCTGGATTTCAAGAGTTGTATCTCTCTCATCAGCATTTGGTTGGTCTCCTGCTGTTTGTCACACCCCGACCACGTAGAACATCAAATCGTGGTGGAAACGTCGGGGAGTGTTGTAATAGAATTATTGTTTCACAACCATGGCATACAAAGTTATATTTTATTTATCAAACAAGAGTGTTACATTGTCTCAAAACAGGAAATAAAGAGTTCAGAACATAATTAAACTAGTTCTATCTTTATTTTATGTCTCTAAGGCACAGGTCCGCCCTAGTGTCACGATCATCCTCCTAAGCAAAAGCTCCTGAAAACACATGTGAAAATAGGTATGTCAGCATAAAAATGCCTGTGAGATACATAGGTTTTGTGAAAATAGGATTCATGACTTATAAGTTTAGAAAAAGTTGTTTAGCAAAAGTCAGTCATGAACCGTGTAAATTGTTTTTGTTTTGTAAATCATTTAAAAAGCGATAAGATCAAATGATATGTATAAATAAAAGAATAATGTATGGTTAAATGTATAACCAAGTAAAATGAGTTGTACAAAGTAAATTGTTTGTAAAACAATGTCTTGTGAAAGATATGTTATTTGTATAAAATGTTATATGTCTAAATTGAAATGATTCAAATAACGCTACGATATGTAATACCATACAAGCACTTATATATAGGACGTACCAGCGGCGTATCCACCATGCTTGTATCATATTACACACGTCTCGTTACTTAAATCACTTAAACAAACCACCAATGTATAAAGTCCATGTTTAAACCAATTGTCAAAAAGTCCTTGTCAAAATGTTAAAAAGTCAAATTGTAATCAAGTAATGTGTAACAAATGTTATGTATTGTAAGTAAAGTATTGTCACATAATCCAAATGTAGAAATGTACAAAACAAAGTATTTTGAATATATCAAAAAGTTATGTTTTGCAAAGTGAATGCATGTTTCATTGATACAAACATTTATGTGGTAAGTTAACGCATACATTCAAGCCTTGAGACAGTCGGATAACCCTAAGTCAAGGTTATCAAAAGAAATGTTTTCGGATTCAGCCATTCCTTACATCCAAACAAACCCGGGATGTCAGGAATGGGATTTGTCAAGTCCTATGGTACCAGTACTTACTACCGAGCGGCGTAGCTAATGTTAATGAACGTATATAAGTCCCATTTGTGCAAACCAAATGTCATAGCAAATGTGAACATGTTATTTGAAAACAATGTACTAAGTATGCTAAGTTAACATACAAAGCAGAAAAGTCATGTAAATCAATGTGCTAGCATGCTATCAGTCAACATACATAGCAGAAATGTAAAGTAAATCATGTACTATAAGTGTACTAATGAACATAGCAAACATATGATGTGGAAACAGGAAAGCATGAAAGTAACAAGTAGGCACATGTGTTTCACCCCAAAACAGTTTGAAAACAGTAAAAGAGGGGTCTATGTACTCACTTGAGATTGCTTAGTAGTCCTTGAGTAACAACCAAACAATGCTAGAGATCACGGATATCAAACGGCACCTAATATAGGTAACTATGTTAATATACCGGACCTAATTCGGAAGATCGGATAGAATGAGGGCTTGTAAACCAAATGAGTATGAGAACTCATGTAATATGGTTTAACAAAGCCTACATACTAAATGAAACCTACCCTAAGTGCTTACGACCCGTTTAGGTAGCTTATGCTACTTTAACGCGTCGTTCGCGTGAAATGCGTTCGGAATGCCTAACTAGTCCTATGATAAGTAAAATATGCCTTAACATGTCTAATATTGTTACCAAATCAGTTTAGATACCAAACGTTATGTTACATATGCTTTAAATGAATTTTGGCATAAAAAGGGCATTTTGGTAATTTACTTAAGGCATATAAACTACCTATCGTACAACTACTTAAACGAAGCGACCATAAGGTATAACCTCGGAAGGTTATTCCCTATATACTATGGTCACCTAATGTGTTTGGTCGGATCCTAATGATCGACCAAACGGGTCGGGTTCGAAAGTATAAGCGATTGTTTAGATCGCTTACCTTACGACCATATATAAGCACTAAACTAAAAGTGACTAGCTAAGCATGTTAAAACATGCTTAACTAAGTTTAGAAAAACAGGTTTGGTATAAAAAAAACGGTTTTGATACCCAAGAGTAGTTTGGTTACAAAATACGCACGAATGCGCATTTTGGCCGAAACTACGACTCGTCACTGAGCCAAGATAACGTGGTAATCAGTAGGTATAGTCACTAGGGACTATGACCATCGTGATTACGCTCACGTTATGAAGTTCAAACGAACTTCGCATTGACCATAAACTGGTCAATGCATAAAGTCAAACAAAGTTTGACTTTAACGTTAAAACAATAAAAGAACGAAGGAACACTTACAAAGGGTCCCCGAAAGCTTTGATTTCTCAAGTATTCTCAGGTATAAAGTGGGTATTACTCCAACTTAGAGAATTTTCAAGAACTCAAGTGGGTTTTGATCAAGGCATGGGGGGGGGTATTTATAGTTTTTGGAGAGCCGTTAAGATCGTTTCTTGGAAACCGTGCTTTGATCTTGGCCATATACCTCAAGACCCTGGTTTTAGAAAACCATTTGAGCCCATAGTATTGCCCCAAAACCATGTGCACAAGTGGAATGGACTAGATGCAATGTTTCTGCACATTCTGCTGTCTGGGGAATCCTTACGAACCGTAAGGGTGATGGCTTACGGTCCGTAAACCATCAACTTTGGCAGAATTACAGTTTTAGTCCTTGTCATGCATTAAAGCCATTTCCAACACGTTTAAGGCCCGTTAACCCCATTTCAAAGCTCTAAAATGAAGTTAAAGTATAGGGAACTTAAAATGTGCTCAAAAATATCTCGGATGTCGGTTCGTTTGGCCGTACAATCGCGATGTTCGCTTAATTACGACGGAATGCGCATAAGCGCGAAAAACGATCCAAATTGCGCGACGAATGGATTTTTCTTATGCCAAACACTAAAATAAAATATTTTAGCGCTTACATAAATTTTTGGATGTCCGGATGTATACAGAACGTAAGTTATGCGCGAAAGTGCAAACTTATGCACTTTTTGACGCTTTTAGTCCCTGAATGACCCAAAAGTTTATTTTAGCACACCGAACCCCTCAAAGCCTATTTCTAAGCTATGTAAAGGATATTTATGGTATGTTTAACTTATGGTCATGTTCCGGAATGTCTGTTACAGTTCAAATTGGCATACTTTCGCAGTTTGTCAAATTTAGTCCCTGTAGGCGAATTAACTTGTTTTTGCCATACCAAAGCCTTCAAAACTTATTTCTAAGTTATGTAAATGTTATTTAAGGTATGTTAAGTATATGTTGATGTTCCGTAGTATTTTTCGCATTAAACTGATTACGTTTACGCACCATTTTGCGTATAACTCTCCAGAAAGCGATATAGAGTTTGAAATTGAACACAAGTCAAAACATGAAAAATGTCAAACATAAACAAACATTGGGATCAAATAATATTGTTTTATTGATAATTGAACTGTTCACAATGATTACAAGCACAGATGTTACAGTCTCCCCTACTTGTGGAAATTTCGTCCCGAAATTTATTTAGTGGAAACTCGTGGGAATAGATGCGGATACTTCGCCTTCATTTGATCTTCGCGTTCCCAAGTAAACTCAGGTCCACATTTAGATTCCCAGCGAACTTTGACCAATGGAATGCGCTTGCGTTTGAGCTACTTGACTTCACGTTCCATGATTTCCACTGGCTTCTCAACAAATTTCAGTGTTTTATCAACACGAATTTCGTCAAGTGGTATGTGGAGGTTCTCATCAGCTAAACACTTCTTGAGATTGGACACGTGAAAGGTTGGATGAACATTTCCAAGTTCAGGAGGTAACTCAAGTCTGTAGGCTACCTTACCGATTCTTTCGACGATCTTGAATGGTCCAACGTATCTAGGTGTAAGTTTTCCGTTCTTTCCAAATCTGATCACACCTTTCCAAGGTGAGACCTTAAGTAATACACGATCACCGACTTGAAAATCCAAGGGCTTGCGTTTTGGGTCCGCGTAACTCTTTTGACGGCTTCTAGCTGTCTGAAGGTTATCACGAACTTTCTTAATCTTATCAGTTGTCTCTAAAATGAGGGCCGGTCCAGTAAGCTGAGCCTCGCCGATCTCATTCCAGCAGACCAGTGAACGACATTTTCGACCATAGAGAGCCTCTAAAGGAGCCATGTTGATGCTGGAGTGATAACTGTTGTTGTAGGAGAATTCAATTAACGGAAGATGTGAATCCCAACTACCACCAAAATCGATCACACAAGCTCTAAGCATATCCTCCAGAGTTTGGATTGCTCTTTCAGATTAACCATCCGTTTGTGGATGATAAGCCGTGCTCAGGTTAAGTTGGGTCCCCATAGTAGATTGCATGGTTCTCCAAAAATGAGAAGTGAAGCGAGCATCTCTGTCAGAAATGATGTTCAAAGGAACACCATGTCGAGCTACAATTTCATCCACATAGATTTTAGCAAGTTTGTCAGCAGAAAAATCCTCACGGATTGGCAAGAAATGCGCTGACTTAGTAAGACGATCAACAACTACCCCGATGGCATCATGACCTTTCTTTGTGCGCGGAAGTTTGGTAATAAGATCCATAGTAATGTTTTCCCATTTCCAAACTGGGATCTCTAGTTGCACCAATAAACCAGAAGGACGCTGATGTTCAGCCTTAACCTTAAGACAAGTAAGGCATTTTGATACGTATAAGGCAATGTCTTTCTTCATACCAGGCCACCAATACTGAATACGAAGATCCCTATACATCTTATCTGAGCCAGGATGAATAGAATAACGAGACTTATGGGCTTCATCCATAACCAAGGTGCGAAGGTTATCTAGGCTTGGGACCCACAAACGGTCCATGAAGTAATACGATCCATTGTCCTTCAGTTCCAGATCAGGGGTTATGTGATAGGGAAATTCCTTATCCATCAAACCTTGTGAAACACAAGTGTGTTGAGCCTGAGAAATGCGTGCTTGGATATCGGATCGAGCTTGAATAACAGATTGAACACAAACACAATGAAGCTTAGTACGTTCCTTACGACTCAATGCATCGGCTACGACATTCGCCTTACCAGGATGGTAGCGAATTTCGCAGTCATAGTCGTTTAGAAGCTCCACCCAACGTCGTTGCCTCATGTTGAGTTCTTTCTGATTGAAGATATGCTGAAGAATTTTGTGGTCCGTGAAAACCACACATTTTGTACCGCACAAATAGTGTCTCCAGATTTTAAGAGCGAAGGCAACTGCACCCAACTCAAGATCATGAGTGGTGTAGTTCTTCTCATGTATCTTCAACTACCTCGATGCATATGCTATGACTTTGTTCCTTTGCATCAGAACACAGCCAAGACCCAATTTAGATGCATCACAATAAACGACGAAATCATCATTGCCCTCAGGCAAAGTCAGAACAGGCGCGTCGCAAAGTTTTTGCTTCAAATTCTGAAAAGCTTCCTCTTGTTTGAATCCCCAATCAAAGGGCTTGTTCTTCTGAGTTAGAGCAGTTAGAGGAACTGCAATCTTTGAGAAGTTTTCAATGAAGTGGCGGTAATAACCCGCAAGACCAAGAAAAGAACGAACTTCAGTAGGAGCAGTAGGCATATCCCAATCCTTAATCGCACTGATCTTGGAGGGATCTACATGAATACCTCGTTCGTTGACAATATGTCCTAAGAATTGAACCTCTTCAAGCCAGAATTCACACTTGGAGAATTTGGCGAAAAGTTGCTCTTTCTTTAGGAGTTCCAGAGTAAGACGAAGATGTTGCTTGTGATCAGCTCGCGTCTTAGAGTATATCAAGATATCATCAATAAAAACAATGACGAACTGATCCAAATAAGGCTTGCAGACCCTATTCATTAAGTCCATGAAAACAGCAGGAGCATTAGTCAAACCGAATGGCATGACTGTGAACTCATAATGCCCATAACGAGTGCGGAACGCTGTCTTGGGAATGTCTTCTTCATGCACACGAAGTTGGTGATATCCAGATTGCAGATCAATCTTTGAAAAATAAGAAGCGCCCTGTAACTGATCAAAGAGATCATCGATGTGAGGTAGGGGATATCGATTCTTGATGGTAAGCTTGTTAAGCTCACTATAATCGATACACATCCTAAAAGATCCATCCTTCTTCTTGACAAAAAGAACGGGAGCACCCCACGGTGAAAAGCTAGGACGGATAAAACCTTTGTCAGAGAGCTCCTGAAGCTGCTTAGACAACTCTTGCATCTCAGACGGTGCAAGACGATATGGAGCTCTGGCAATGGGGTTTGCACCAGGGACGAGATCAATACGGAACTCGACTAGGCGTGCTGGAGGTAGACCAGGTAACTCTTCAGGGAATACTTCAGAATAATCCCGAACAACAGGAATATCTTGAATAGATTTACCTTTGCCCTTATCTGCTACAACATGTGCCAAAAAGGCCACATAGTTCTTTCGCAGATACTTCCGAGCTTTAAAACAAGACATGAGTCTGAGACCACCGGTAGGTTTCTCACCATGCACCTGTAGGATCTCTCCTGTTGAAAGCGGCACACGTACAATCTTCTCGAAACAAACTACCTCTGCGCGATGCTTGGCTAAGCAATCCATACCCATAATAACGTCGAAGCTTCCAAGTTGCATAGGCGTGAGGTCAATAGGAAAAAGATGGTCGTTAAGGTTCAACTGGCAGTTGCGAAGAACAGAATCAAGAACAATGGGTTCACCACTAGCAACTTCTAGTGTCAAGGGTTTTCCTAGTTTCGTTCTAGACACGCGAAGCAATGGCTCAAAAGATAATGACACAAAACTCTTATCGGCACCCGAATCAAAAAGAACAGATGCAGGCTGATTATTAACAAAGAACATACCGTTCACCACTTCATTGTCCGCCTGTGCCTCTTGTGCATTCATGTTGAAGACTCGACCTCGAGCCTGAGCCTGATTCTGATTTGGATTTGCGTTAGCTAGTCTTGGGCACCGGTTTCTGTAGTGGGTCAGATCCCCACAATTGTAGCACGAACCAGGAGGAAAATGAGGTCGTGCATCTTGACCTTGTTGCTGAGCAAGAGGTTGAGCAACTTGTTGGGCTTGGTTCTGAACTGCCTGATTCTGGTTAGCAGGAATGCGGCACGTAGCGGCAAGATGACCGTTTCTTCCACAGTTGGTGCAATGACGACATTGGAGATGTGGTAGGTGATGGTCGTTACACCTGTTGCACAAAGGTGCATTGCCAAGATAAGGCTTCTTGGCTAGTGGTTGCGCAGGCTGATTTGGTGCAGCTTGAGCCTGTGCAGTAACGGCATAGTTTTGGGAAGCCTTTCGCTTCCTAGACCCCCTTGAGGAACCAAAATCCTTTCCCTTCTTGTTTTGACCTTTCTTCCTATCTTCTTTGTCAGACGCCTGCTTCTTACCCTTGTCACCCTTTTTGTGTAGCTTTCCCTTTCGAACCTGCAACTCAGTCAACGTCGCTGCTAACTCGATCGCCTGACGGAGTGTGGTAGGGTTACTACCAGTAATGATGTCTTGTACTGAGTCAGGTAGACCATCGATGTACCTTTCGATAGCCTTGTCGAGTGGGGTAACCATTATTGGGCAAAGCAGACTCAACTCCTCGAACCTATCAGTATACGCCCGATGCTCACCACTAACTTGCTTCAAATCATCAAACTCTCTCTCCAAAGCTCGCAGTTCATGACGAGGACAAAACTCCCTCATCATAAGGGCCCTAAGTTCAGCACATGTCTGTGCTAGAGCAACTTCTGCACCACGATCTCTCATAACCCCGTTCCACCACGTAAGAGCCCTCTTCTGAAACACACTCGAAGAAAACTCGACCTTGCGATTGTTAGGACACTGCACATGACGGAAAGTATTCTCAATGCTCTCGAACCATTGAAGAAGCCCAGTCGCTCCCTCAGAACCACTAAACTTGAGTGGTTTAGCCGAGTTAAAATTCTTGAAATTGCATGGAGCATTGTTGTTGTTGTTGGCTTGGTTCCATTGAGCAAAGAGGTTTGGGAATGCAGCAGCCATTTGCTGCGCAATAATTTCTGCCAGTTCGGCAGTCGCTATCTGGCTTTCGCGTCGAGGAGGCATTCTAAAAGAGGAAAACATGAAAGGAAACGAGTGAGATGATTGGATGAAAAGAATGAGATGATACAAAAATCCACAAAAGCAAAGATGGTGGTCATTTGTCCGCATCACAAAGCAAGCAAATGACACACAGTGACTAATCAAAGTAAATGGGTCAAAAATAATGTATCGCGAAGACATGCTCGCCTATAAGTGAACACTCACCCCAAGAGTTCCCAGGTAAGAGTGACTGGTCCGATTATGTGGATTTGTACGAACACTCTAGCCTTAGACAGAAAACCCAGGGTACAGGCATTCACTCTTCCAGTTTGCACGTGTTCACACTATTTAGAACCCAAAACTTTGATGAGATTTTGAAAACTTGGAAGGCACAAGGCCAAAAACCAAACTGGAAGGGTTCAAAACATTACAACAAATCATTTAAAAACAGATGATTGATTTTCAAAAATCGTTTTAGAAAATTGGGTTCTCGTTTTGGTGATCACCTAAGGATAGGTGAAGTGCATGTTTTAAGATCTAAACACAAGATAACTTGTGCTAGGGTCCTAGAAAGGTTATAGTCTAGGTCAAAGTATTACTAATAACCTAATTCCCTATAACCATTGGCTCTGATACCAACTTTTCTGTCACACCCCGACCACGTAGAACATCAAATTGTGGCGGAAACGTCGGGGAGTGTTGTAACAGAATTATTGTTTCACAACCATGGCATACAAAGTTATATTTTATTTATCAAACAAGAGTGTTACATTGTCTCAAAACAGGAAATAAAGAGTTCAGAACATAATTAAACTAGTTCTATCTTTATTTTATGTCTCTAAGGCACAGGTCCGCCCTAGTGTCACGATCATCCTCCTAAGCAAAAGCTCCTGAAAACACATGTGAAAATAGGTACGTCAGCATAAAACTGCCTGTGAGATACATAGGTTTTGTGAAAATAGGATTCATGACTTATAAGTTTAGAAAAAGTTGTTTAGCAAAAGTCAGTCATGAACCGTGTAAATTGTTTTTGTTTTGTAAATCATTTAAAAAGCGATAAGATCAAATGATATGTATAAATAAAAGAATAATGTATGGTTAAATGTATAACCAAGTAAAATGAGTTGTATAAAGTAAATTGTTTGTAAAACAATGTCTTGTGAAAGATATGTTATTTGTATAAATTGTTATATGTCTAAATTGAAATGATTCAAATAACGCTACGATATGTAATACCATACAAGCACTTATATATAGGACGTACCAGCGGCGTATCCACCATGCTTGTATCATATTACACACGTCTCGTTACTTAAATCACTTAAACAAACCACCAATGTATAAAGTCCATGTTTAAACCAATTGTAAAAAAGTCCTTGTCAAATGTTAAAAAGTCCAATTGTAATCAAGTAATGTGTAACAAATGTTATGTATTGTAAGTAAAGTATTGTCACATAATCCAAATGTAGAAATGTACAAAACAAAGTATTTTGAATATATCAAAAAGTTATGTTTTGCAAAGTGAATGCATGTTTCATTGATACAAACATTTATGTGGTAAGTTAACGCATACATTCAAGCCTTGAGACAGTCGGATAACCCTAAGTCAAGGTTATCAAAAGAAATGTTTTCGGATTCAGTCATTCCCTACATCCAAACAAACCCGGGATGTCAGGAATGGGATTTGTCAAGTCCTATAGTACCAGTACTTACTACCGAGCGGCGTAGCTAATGTTAATGAACGTATATAAGTCCCGTTTGTGCAAACCAAATGTCATAGCAAATGTGAACATGTTATATGAAAACAATGTAATAAGTATGCTAAGTTAACATACGAAGCAGAAAAGTCATGTAAATCAATGTGCTAGCATGCTATCAATCAACATACATAGCAGAAATGTAAAGTAAATCATGTACTATAAGTGTACTAATGAACATAGCAAGCATATGATGTGGAAACAGGAAAGCATGAAAGTAACAAGTACGCACATGTGTTTCACCCCAAAACAGTTTGAAAACAGTAAAAGAAGGGTCTATGTACTCACTTGAGATTGCTTAGTAGTCCTTGAGTAACAACCAAACAATGCTAGAGATCACGGATATCAAACGGCACCTAATATAGGTAACTATGTTAATATACCGGACCTAATTCGGAAGATCGGATAGAATGAGGGCTTGTAAACCAAATGAGTATGAGAACTCATGTAATATGGTTTAACAAAGCCTACATACTAAATGAAACCTACCCTAAGTGCTTACGACCCATTACGACCCGTTTAGGTAGCTTATGCTACTTTAACGCGTCGTTCGCGTGAAACGCGTTTGGAATGCCTAACTAGTCCTATGATTAGTAAAATATGCCTTAACATGTCTAATATTGTTACCAAATCAGTTTAGATACCAAACGTTATGTTACATATGCTTTAAATGAATTTTGGCGTAAAAAGGGCATTTTGGTAATTTACCCAAGGCATATAAACTACCTATCATACAACTACTTAAACGAAGCGACCATAAGGTATAACCTCGGAAGGTTATTCCCTATATACTATGGTCACCTAATGTGTTTGGTCGGATCCTAATGATCAACCAAATGGGTCGGGTTCGAAAGTATAAGCGATTGTTTAGATCGCTTACCTTACGACCATATATAAGCACTAAACTAAAAGTGACGAGCTAAGCATGTTAAAACATGCTTAACTAAGTTTAGAAAAACAGGTTTGGTATAAAAAAAACGGTTTTGATACCCAAGAGTATTTTGGTTACAAAATACGCACGAATGCGCATTTTGGCCGAAACTACGACTCGTCACTGAGCCAAGATAACGTGGTAATCAGTAGGTATAGTCACTAGGGACTATGACCATCGTGATTACGCTCACGTTATGAAGTTCAAACGAAATTCGCATTGACCATAAACTGGTCAATGCAGAAAGTCAAACAAAGTTTGACTTTAACGCTAAAACAATAAAAGAACGAAGGAACACTTACAAAGGGTCCCCGAAAGCTTTGATTTCTCAAGTATTCTCAGGTATGAAGTGGGTATTACTCCAACTTAGAGAATTTTCAAGAACTCAAGTGGGTTTTGATCAAGGCATGGGGGGGTATTTATAGTTTACGGAGAGCCGTTAAGATCGTTTCTTGGAAACCGTCCTTTGATCTTGGCCATACACCTCAAGACCCTGGTTTTAGAAAACCATTTGAGCACATAGTATTGCCCCAAAACCATGTGCACAAGTGGAATGGAGTAGATGCAATGTTTCTGCACATTCTGCTGTCTGGGGAATCCTTACGGACCGTAAGGGTGATGGCTTACGGTCCGTAAGCCATCAACTTTGGCAGAATTATAGTTTTAGTCCCTGTCATGCATTAAAGCCATTTCCGACACGTTTAAGGCCCGTTAACCCCATTTCAAAGCTCTAAAATGAAGTTAAAGTATAGGGAACTTAAAATGTGCTCAAAAATATCTCGGATGTCGGTTCGTTTGGCCGTACAATCGCGATGTTCGCTTAATTACGACGGAATGCGCATAAGCGCGAAAAACGATCCAAATTGCGCGACGAATGGATTTTTCTTATGCCAAACACTAAAATAAATTATTTTAGTGCTTACATAAATTTTTGGATGTCCGAATGTTTTCAGAACGTAAGTTATGCGCGAAAGTGCAAACTTATGCACTTTTTGGCGCTTTTAGTCCCTGAATGACCCAAAAGTTTATTTTAGCACACCGAACCCCTCAAAGCCTATTTCTAAGCTATGTAAAGGATATTTATGGTATGTTTAACTTATGGTCATGTTCCGGAATGTCTATTACAGTTCAAATAGGCATACTTTCGGAGTTTGTCAAATTTAGTCCCTGTAGGCGAATTAACTTGTTTTTGCCATACCAAAGCATTCAAAACTTATTTCTAAGTTATCTAAAGGTTATTTAAGGTATGTTAAGTATATGTTGATGTTCCGGAGTATTTTTCGCATTAAACTGATTTCGTTTACGCACCAGTTTGCGTATAACTCTCCAGAAAGCGATATAGAGTTTGAAATTGAACAAAAGTCAAAACATGAAAAATGTCAAACATAAACAAACAAACATTGGGATCAAATAATATTATTTTATTGATAATTGAACTGTTCACAATGATTACAAGCACAGATGTTACACTGTTGCCTCATCTGTTCCTGTACACTACCAAACAAAGTTAGAATTTCTTCATTAGAGGCCAAAACAGGAGCAGATCCCTGAATGTTGCGAGTGGGGATAACATCCTGAGGCAGTGAAGAGGCTTGCGTTCTCGGAGGAGGTGATGGAAGCACCAAACCAATTGTTGCAGAGGTTGTAGCAGACATGGTGGAAGAGCTCATGTTTGATCTCGAGGCCATTGAAAATAGTGTAGCAAAAAGTTTTGAAAATAGAAAACCAAGTAATGATTTTGCAAAAGCTTTTAGTAGAAATAGCACCACTTTCCCCACGGTGAGTGCCAAATTGTTTTGGTAAAAAATTACAGAAGCAATTAAGTGATCAAATTAGTTAAGTGAGGTAGTGTGCTAAGAAAGTGTATCGAAAATATGCTAATTTAGTTGTTTACAAAAACAGTTATCAGGATACGGCCCAGGATATCGAGTTGTATCTACAATCAAACAATGAGCAAAAATGTACAGGGTGACACGGGATGTACGGGGAAAGCCCTTGATCAATCTAGATCGCCGGCACAAAACCTCGGGAGCTGACAATCGCAGCTGCCTTGTTCTTCTTATTACTTCAAATATCAGGATACAGTGCAGGATATGATGCGGATCAACTAAGTGTTACAATGCGATTTGAATACAAGTGTAAGTGTGTTGTGAGTGTTTGCAGCTAGAGAGAAAGAGAGCTCGAGAGATTGTGTGTGTCCTTATCTGATCCGATCACTCCTATATATAGTAAAACCAAACTAACTAACTAGCCTATAAATCCAGGATATTACGAATATTCCCTTAGTGAACATTGTAGTCCACGTCTTCCGGCTTCAACGTCCATAATTCAACAGATTTGCCCGAGTCTTTGGGAGAAGAAGTCCACTTGAACGTTATAGACTTGTTCCAATAATCTGCACGTGAATTAATTAGTTACTACCAGGATACTGTATCAGGATGTTACCAATATCCTGATTTGGTATCCGGATCACAACAAAAGAAACATAGTCAGAATATTATTCAGGATATATGAGTAAAAAAACCACCCATAACAGGGAGAAAGACATGAAGCTGCCCTACAGGAATTAAAGCAATATCTTTCAAGTGCACCTCTACTTATGAAGCCTGAGGATAATGAACCTCTGTCACTATATCTTGCAGTATTAGAGAATGCAGTAAGTGTTGTTCTGGTAAAGGATAATGAAGGTCAATAGTATCCTGTTTATTATGTCAGTAAAAGTTTATTAGATGCTGAAACTAGATACTCACACCTAGAAAAATTGATATTAGCCCTAGTTATGGCATCGACTAAGCTTAGGCATTATTTGAAACACATAGAGGGGAGGAGAGGAAGAGGCAGACCCAAACTGACATGGGAAGAGCAGATTAGGCATGACTTACTAGAGTTGCATCTTTCTGAGGACATGGTCCAAGATAGGACTTCGTGGAGGCGTAGGATTAGGGTTAAGGACTTCTAGAGGATATTGCAGTAACGTCCTAGGTGTATTTTAGGGACGTATGTTTTTCTTATTCTCTAAATGACTTTACCGGTGATTGACTTCTTGTGTATATGCCTGAATGATGTTGTATGCTATTATACATGATGTACATTATTCTGTGTCACTCGGATCTCTCTCTTGGTATAGGTGACTTCTTTTTTCTATATTCTATCTTTCTATATTCTTTGACTTGATGTGTTGGTTTGTTATTCGTTTTGGAGCCGAGGGTCTCTTCTGGAAGTAGCCTCTCTATCCCTAGGGATAGAGGCAAGGTCTGTCTACATCCCACCCTCCCCAGACCCTATGAGTAGCTTTGCTATTTGTGGGATTTACTGGGTATGGTTGTTGTTGTTGTTGTTGTTGTTGTTGTTGTTGTTGTTGTTGTTGTTGTAGGATTCATATAAAAACCAATTATCCTATTAAAAATGTGCTTAGGAAACCTGAAATGTCTGGTAGGATGGCTAAGTGGTCCGTGAAACTAAGTGCATATGATTTAGTATATGAACCTAGAAATGCTATCAAGTCTCAGGCTTTAGCAGACTTTGTGGCTGATTTTAGTAGTGATATTCAAGAGAAAGTCGACCCAGAAGTACAACAACTAGGTGAAAGTTCAAAATTTTGGATATTACATACTGATGGTGCATCCAACATAAGAGGTGTAGGATTAGGGATACTACTAAAATCGCCACAGGGGGACATATTACCCTAGGCTATTAAATGTGAATTTTTTGCTACCAATAATGAAGCTGAGTATGAAGCTCTGATAGCAGGATTAGAATTGGCTAAAAATATGAATATTAGATGTTTACAAGTATATGTTGATTCCCTGTTGATTACGAACCATTTCAATGGATCTTATGCAGTAAAAGGTGAAAAGTTAGCTGAATATCTTGAAATTGTTAAAAAATTAGCAAGATATTTTGAAATTTTTACACTTGAACAGGTACCAAGAGAAAAGAATGCTGAAGCTGATGCTCTAGCAAACTTAGGATCTACTGTCAGGATACCGGAGGGAACTCAGATACCAATAGTGCACATCTTATATCCTGCGATTGAACATTTCAAATCTCAGGATAAAGAAGTAGCAAGTATCCAGGATCCTGGTGATGGATGTCCTGAGAAGGATCCTGAATCTTGGATGACCCCAATTTTGAAGTATTTCAAGAAGGAGATATCCTAAAGGATGCAAATCCTATGGCTTTCAGGATGAAGGTATCTCGTTTTACTGTTATAAATAATATTTTGTATAAGAAATCTCTTGCAGGTTCATACCTAAGATGCTTGAAGAATCCTGAGACCAAGGAGGTACTTCAGGATATACATGAAGGAGACTGTGGCAACCATACTGGGGGCAGGTCATTGTTCTAGAAGGTGCTAAGAACAGGATACTATTGGCCGACTATGAGAAAGGATGCTGCAGAATATGCTCAAAGATGTGATGTATGTCAGAGGCACAACAATATACTGCATCAGCCTGCTGAGCCATTATATCCTATTGCATCCCCTTTCCCATTCATGAAATGGGGTATAGATATAGTGGGGAAACTCCCAAAAGCTCCGGGTGGAAAATTTTTTATGCTGGCAATGACAGATTATTTCTCCAAATGGGTCGAAGCTGAGGCCAGATCCATAGGCCACACACTTTTTTCGAGCTCTCATACTCGTATACTCTCATTTCCAGCTGCAAACACACTTTAACACTCACAAATCACAATCATGGTAACACTTAGAGAGATCTGAGCATTATCCTACACTGTATCCTGGTTATGCAAGCAATAAGAAGAACAAGGCAGCTGACGATTGTCAGCTTCCGAGGTTTTATGCCGGAGATCTAGATTGATCAAGGGCTTTCCTCGTACATCTCGTGTCATCCTTTACTTTTCTTCTCATTGTTTGATTATAGATATAGCTCGGTATCCTGAGCTATATCCTGAAACTGTTTTTTGCAAACAACCAAACCAGAATATTTTCAACACATATTGTTAGCACACTACCTCACAAAACTAATTTGATCACTTAATTGCTTTGGTAATTTTTGACCAAAACAATATCCAACGCGTTTTATCATTAATTTTTGGCGTTTTGTTTTTAATGACGTTTTATTTTTTGAATGGTGTTTTATCATTTGATGGCGCTTTGAATATGAGCGGTAAAAGACCCTTTTACCCTTAATGAAGCGCGTCCCACATAATAAAATTGATATTATTTACGAAAACGCCACTGCGCAATCTAGTCCATGGATTGTTTTTATCGGACGATCCATAAGCGTTCTCACTGTTCTCACACTTTTGAGCGTTTTCTCTAAATCATGACCCTATATATATATATATATATATACGCACACATATAACTTTTAAACTAGGCCAAAGTATGAACTATCTCAATAAGTGATAGTTTATTATTAATAACATTACCAAACCTTCTGACAAATAACTACCGGTAACTAATCTATATTCTAAATTTTGGTTTTTTGACATATTGATAGTTAATTAATTTTGCAGATTATTATATTTTATGTTGATATAATTATTTATAGCAGTTTTAAAAAAATGAAAGTAAAATAATTTATTGTTTAGGGTGAATTTGAATAAAATCGAATTTATTCGAATTCGGTTGGAATTCGAGTTTCAAATACTAATCGAATCGCATAAGAATTCATGTAAAAAAAATTAAAAATTCAGAAAAAATCGATTCGAATAATTTGAAAATTCGTTATTCGATTCGATAAACACCCCTATATTACGATATTGCATCACGTCGGTAATGTTTGACACACTTCTATAAATATTTGACGCACATTATAAGTGCGTCAAAACTTCAACACAATAATCTGTTAAAATTACAAAGTGTGACTTGGAGCATTCACAATGAATTATTTATTCATATCCATATAATTACATTAAAAATCACTATTTTTCTCTCATTTTCAGTTAAATAATATTTTTTATATCTTTATTGGATGCACAATCTCTAAATCTCTAAATGAAATTTAAGTTTAATATATTTGAGTAAACTGTCATTTTGATCCCTGAGTTTTGGTCACTTTTAACACTTTAGTTCAAAACTTAAACCTATTGCATCTGGATTCCTATGGTTTTAGTTTTATTGTCATTTTGGTCCAAAAGTGAAATCAGGTCATATTTATCTTATAAAATCATGTTATTTTGTCCTTTTCCTCAGATCTAAAATGGTCATTTTAATTTTTATTATAAAACATTATTAATTAAAATAATTAAATTAAATTAAATAATCGTCCCTTATACATAATAATCGTCCAGCAGACATATAATCAAATCTTGCTAAAAAATTGAAAGCTTTTACAGGGATCGGGATGATATAATGAGGAAAACTGGAAACTAGTGTTTTCTTTTCATTAGAAAAACTGAACGGAAATACTTTAAATGGTGATTCTAAGTTAGCCATTGCGTCAATTATCAAGATTCCTACAATAAACGAAATGGTTATTAATCTGAAGGAGATCTTTATAGATTCTCATTCAATCAAGACAAAACTATAACTAAAACGATAAGTAGATTATATAGTGTTTTACCCAAAAAGAGTAGATTGATTATATAGTGTCAAGCAAAGATTAAAGTTAAAAACGTACCTCGATATCTGGCAACTTCTTCACCATTGTAGAAAAATTTAAAAGAGGGATACGATCCATTCTTAACCTTTGAACAAAGAGGTTTATTAGTACCACAATCCACTTCACCGACCTCTATCTCATCTTGCCCTTTCATTGTCTTTCAAAGTTCCTCCCACAAGGAACCCAAATTCTTACTATTTTGTCAATACAAATCATAAAAACATAAACTAAACATTTCAAACTCATCGCCAACGAACGGCCAAACTGATTCATGTAATGGATAGATTGAAATAACTACTCACCAATGCTTGCACCAAGGGACGCAGAATTTCACAAATGAAGCAGTGTCTTTCTCTTTAACCTTAACGCACACAGAGAAAACAGGAAATGTAGAGATTAGGGTTTGGGTTTGAGTTTGGGGAAGATGAAGCTCTGCTGCTTTTATATGGGGATTATTTAATTTAATAATTTTAATTAATAATGTGTTATAATAAAAATTAAATTGATCATTTTGCCTCTAAGGAAAATGAAAAAATAACAGAATTTTATAAGAAAAATATGATCTGATTTCACTTTTAGATGGCAATAAAATTGAAACCACATATGCAAAAAGTTTGAGTTTTAGACTAAACTACCAAAAGTGACTAAACCTCAGGACCAAAATGAGAGTTTGCTATTTATATTTTGTACGTCAGCTTCGATCGAAATCGAATTGATGTGTACGTTCGGATATGATGCGTACGTTGATCTTGTGATTAGGCCTTGTTTTATTATCACACGTGATTCTTTTAACCTAATAAATCTTGGTGCTCACCCATGATATCCACGTATTAACCATTACCTACCGTATGTGAAAAGTAGGAACCGGTTTTGTCGTCACACTGTAATTGTGTGGTCGTGATCCATTTATTTCAAACACTTAGATTCTGGATGACACTTGTCAAGTTTTCAGGCATTAGCATCAAGTTGTTACACCAGCTGGATTAAGAAAATGTTTACACGTCATTATAATTATTCCTCTTTTGAAATTAATATAAGATTAAGCTCTTACGTTCTAAATAAGTAAAATATAATGGTGATGATTTAAGACACTAAGGTCACTCCATATGTAATGTATAAAACCTAGAAACATTAAACATATGCTTATATATTCTAGTTTATTTTACGTATTTAGTTCATTTATCTTTTAAAAACACTAATTTTCTGAGTAATCTATCGTCATTCATAAACATCGTTTCATTTCTAAAGTATAAATTACCATGTTAAAATATTTATTACATTTTAATTTAATATTAGATAACTATAAGCTAAAAATTAAATTACAGTTTTTAATATATTCCCTATTCTTATTTATTTTATCTTCTATTTAAAATTGTTTTCTTTCATTTTAAAATTTGATATTTTTTTTCTTTTTCCCTTTTGTCTTTAACCTTCAAGCCTGTCTTTTACTCCACAAGAAAAGCATACTAAAAAAAGGTAGCCAAACCCCACCGGGTAGCGTTTCTCATTCGTCACCATGCATTAGCAGGGGCACAACATAGTAGGGGCGGTTGACCCGCCAAACTTTTCGCTCAATAACGGAGAGTATATAGTTTTCGTATAGAAATTTTTTGGTATATACGTTTTCAACCCCCGGTCGAAAATTTCAAGCTTCACCACTATGCACTAGGCTAAGCAACGTCAACTTTCGTGGCAAAACGTTCTTAAACTCACAAACAGCTTGTTATGGATGCTCTAATGAATAATGAAGTCAAACGTGATTATATTTGTTATAGAGATATATAATTTAAATAAGAGAATGATTATATTTTGGTCGTTAATTCTTCGAATGCAACCGGTTTAAATAGTTTGTTAATGTTATGAATGAATTTTTCCGTCGCTAACACCTTTCTGTGTAGCTAGGCTTTGGTTCCATAATCATTACAATTTTTTCGACTTGAACAATGTAACACGCATTAGGTTTTTCTAGTAAAATTTTGCTTCAACATCAAATCTCAAATGATATCATGGCGCAATATGAATTGGCTTTCTTTTAATGTTTGGTATTTTATTACTAGAAAAAGAAAAGATATAAAAATGAAAAATGAAAAGGGAAGTTAACAGGAACGTGGTGAGTAATGAACGAAGCAGGTGTCGAATTCTAACACAATGTCTTGCATATATTATTCTTTGAAATGACAGGTTGAGGTTGGCCCTCACCATTTCATACAGACCCAATAGCCCAGCTGTCATCTCACTGTAGCTACGTACGTCTACCTCATTGCACCCATCCTTCGAACCAACCTGACCTTTGTCCTTCGGGGCTTCAAAAGTCAAGTTCCGATATGGAAAAGATGAAAACATTCCAAATTAATTTTTTTTTTTTTCTGATATGGGAAGGATATACATGTATTCATTTGTTTTAATGTGTAAGTTGGACAAAAACAAGGGATTATCAACTTAGCCATGTTGATCATGTTAATTAACAGAACAATATTGACTTTTTTAAATTTTGAAAATAGTCATTTAACTTTTTTTTATTACCAATTATTCGACCAGTCACAGCACGACATGTGTCCCCCGTAGGGCACCGCAAAGGATGTAATTTGCTACGTGATGAGGATACGTCCTCAGTCGGACCGAACACCCAACAAATATAGAACCGAACCAAAAGCCCAAAGGATCAGATCGTATCTAATGCCATAGACGGGACGATCCAACTCCCTGACCCGACGTAACTAACTAGGGGCCCACAGCTTTAACCGCCATGACAATGACTGGTCCGACCCTAACTAACTCGCCACGTCAGCATCCCCCAAAAGTAAAAATACCTCGTCAAGACTCCACACCAAGGGTAAAGCCTACTTTCTCTCTCTAAACTCTCCTCTCTCTCTTCCTGACCTATTCTCTCCTCACAAATACTTATTCTCACGTCCGAGCTTGGTCACAGAGAGGCCCCCCTCCCTGTGACGAGGCTAACGGTGTGTTTCTTCCTTGTGATCTTGCAGGTTCTTGCCAGGTCATCTGAAGTTCTGCTCATACCAGGTCGGACCAGCTGGTTCTGAGTCTTCAGTGGCGCCATCCCCTCGAATTCACACAATTCACTTTGTTAATTATGTTCACTCGAAGTTATGGAATCCACAACAGCTGCCTCCACAAACACTTTCCCGTCTTATAACGACATTTGGAAAGGAAATGTCGCACCCATAACAGCTGTTGCTACAGTAGTTGCCACTGCAGCGGTCTTAGCAGGATCCGCGACAATACCTCCACCTACAACTTCTGTAATCGCGAGCTCTATCACCACACTCTCAGTTACTGCTCAAGTCGCCACGCCGTTGCCTAGTTTCGACAACGCTTGCCTCCTATGGAATGCTAACTTACTACGGCAACTACAGCAGCAGCAGCGAGAAGAAATGTTGCAGAGTCTTCGCATGAACTTGTTCAACAACGCTTATCCAGGGGCTAATCACGTCTCCGTCGGAGCTTTCACCTCTGGATCTATGGTAAGTTCTATAATCTCCACTCCCATAACATGTGTTTCACAAGTTTCCTCACTTACGAGTGCTCCAATAAATAACGGTCTTTACGGCCTGTTTCGCCAGGGATCTATGGGTTTAAACCCTCAAGATCAAGAGTTAATCATGCCATACCATCCTACGTCTATGACTTCTCAGTCGAAGTTCACGTTAAGGATCGTTAATGTTCCACTCCCGGCAAAGTTGAAGATGCCCCCGACGCTAAAATTTTACGATGGTACGTCCGACCCGGACGATCACATGTTCGCTTTCGCCGGAGCGGCTAAGGTCAAACAATGGCCCATGCCGGCATGGTGTCACATGTTTGCTCAGACTCTCACCGGGTCGGCAAGGGTGTGGTTCGACGGATTACCAGAAGGATCGATCGATCACTTTGAAGATTTCCGGCGTATATTTTTGCAAAATTTTTGTCAGCAGCGACGCTGCAAGAAAGACATTACTGAGGTTCACCACATAAAACGCCGCGACGGAGAGTCTGTAGAAGATTTCATCGATCGTTTCAATCGAGAGAGCATGCAGATAAGCGGGGCAGTTGATTAGCTCCGTGTTTCCGGATTCTGTCATGAAGTTCGAAACAATCAGCTCGTAGAAAAGCTCCACGAAGATCTCCCAAAAACCATGGAGATACTCATGGAATGAGCCCGAGCCTTTGTCCGAGGAAAGAGCGCCTGCGGTCAACCGAATGAAACAGCAGCAAGGAATGCCAAGGCTCGAACCGCATCATGGAGACGGAACGCGTCACCACCAAAAGATAGAAGCAGTAATTAGAACAGAAGTCGTGGTCCGTATCAAAAGTCTGATCGAAACAGCTTCCGAACCGGTAACGTACGTTTCAACACTTTCTCCGAACTAACTAAGTCGCCGAGCGAGATCCTTAGTACTGAGACTACCCGTTTTCCCTCACCATCGAAGCAGCGGCCTACATCAGATAAGCACTCCAAAAAGTACTGTGAGTACCACCGAGACAAAGGGCATACGACCGACGAATGTTGGGCGCTAAAACAAGAAATCGAGAAGGCCGTACGATCCGGAAAACTCTCCCATCTCGTAAAAGAAGTAAAGGATGGGAAGAAATCCGCAGCAACGATTGACAATCCGAATACCGAGGCTGGGATCAATATGATTCGATCTACCGAACCAAGGGGGATAAAGCGGCCGAACCAGCACATGGCAGCTTGGATGCAACAACCAACATACTTTCCTCCGATTGATCCGGAAGATGCCCGAGACGGACCGATCACAATATCGGCCGTAATTGCAGGACAGTTGGTCCGACGAATTTACGTAGACGGAGGAAGCGCCTTTGAGATAATGTACTTACAATGCTTTCAGCAGCTAAACCCCCAAACAAGAAAGAGATTAATCGAGGTGTCTACCCCTCTAATAAGTTTTTTCGGGAGAGGTGGTTCGTCCGATAGGGCAAATTACCCTTCCGACCACGTTCAAAGATAATGACAGAAGCAGAACTGTTCAACTAACCTTTCTGGTTGTTGGTACTCATTCGTCACATAACGTAATACTCGGGCGACCCGGGTTACGAGCTCTCAGAGCAATCAGCTCAACAATACCCGGTGCCATAAAATTCCCCACCGAAGCAAGGATCGCCACTATCCTTTCGGAATCAAATTCATTTGTTGCGGAGGTAAGACACGCAGCAGAAACAAGCTCCAAAAAATCCGAAGTACCTACGGAGCTTTGGGCGATTAACCCAGAATTCCCGGAATAGTAAGTGGTTATCGGTGCTCAGCTCCCAAAACGAACAAAGAAGCTCCTATGGGAATTGTTGAGTAACTCAATTGATGTTTTTGCAAGGAAGCATTCCGACATGCAAGGGGTTCCTAGGTCCATGGCACAGCACCATCTGAACGTAAAAGAATCAATCAAGCCAATAGCGCAAAGAAAAAGGTACATGGCACCAGATCGAGCCAAGGCAATTGCCAATGACATAAAGAGTCTCCTAGATGCCGGGATCATTCGAGAAGTCCGGTATCAAACCTGGGTGTCGAACCCAGTTATGGTACGAAAGAAGGACAACTCGTGGAGAATGTGTATCGATTTCACCGATTTGAATGATGCGTGCCCGAAAGATTGTTTCCCATTACCGGAGATCGATGAAAAGATTGACTCCGTCGCCACGTTCAGGCTGAAATGTGTCTAAGACGCTTATAAGGGGTACCATCAGATACAAATGGCAGTCGAAGATGAGGACAAGACAGCCTTTGTTACTAATGAAGGAGTTTACTGCTTTACCAAGATGCCTTTCGGCTTGAAAAACGCCGGTGCTACATACCAGCGTTTAATGAACAAAGCTTTTAAAGACCAAATCGAGCGAAATTTTGAAGTATATGTCGATGATATTGTAATCAAGAGTCACGACGAAGCGGCCATGCTGAAAAACATACTTGAAACGTTCACCCGACTCCAAAGCATCAATATGAAGTTAAACCCTAAAAAATGTACGTTTGGGGTAGAAGAAGGGAAATTCTAGGGAGTCATGGTCAGATCAAAGGGTTTACGAGCCAACCCTGACAAGATTGATGCTGTTCTCGCCATGAAGCCTCCAACGTCGGTTAAAGAAATCCAGTCCTTAAATGGGCGATTGGCCGCTCTCCACCATTTCTTGTCGAAAGCAGCAGACAGATCTCTCCCATTCATGGACGTACTTAGAAAAAGTTTCAGATCGGAGTTTAAATGGACCGAAGAAGCTGCGCGAGCCTTTGAAGAACTTAAAGTCTATCTGGGCACACTACCAACCCTCACCGTACCGGAAGAAGACGAGGTACTAACGGATTACTTGGCTGCATCACGCGGTGCCATCAGCGCGGTGTTAGTCGCCCACCAAATCGGAGCACAGATCCCCATCTACTACGTAAGCCGAACGTTGAAAGATTACGAAACGAGATATCCAAATTTAGAAAAGCTAGCTCTGGCATTGGTCCATGCTTCAAGAAGGCTTCACCGTTATTTTCAAACCCATCCGATTGAGGTCCGAACTGATCAAAGAATCCAGCACGTTCTCCGACGACCCGAAGTATCAGGTCGCATGGCAAAATGGGCGATCGAGCTGGGTGCTTTCAACATCACCATCAAAACCAAAGGTCCCCTAAAAGGACAGGTGATAGCTGATTTCCTAGTCGAAATGCCGGAAGACAAAGAAACGGAAGGAACAGAGAAAACTTAAAACAAACCTTGGTCGTTATATACGGATGGGGCTTCGAGCGCCGAGGGTGCAGGAGCGTGTTTGATTCTCACTGATCCTGATGGCATAGATATGACATATGCACTTCGTTTGGAATTCAAGAGCTCCAATAACGAAGCCGAATATGAGGCATTATTGGCTGGCTTAGGCCTAGCAGCCAAAGTCGGAGCGAAAAATGTCATAACTCATGTTGATTCATTACTCGTAGCAAATCAAGTAAACGGAGAGTACGAGGCAAGAGAAACCAACATGATCGAGTACTTAGAGCAAGTGAAACAGGCAATGACATCGTTCGACTCGTGCAAGATCGAGCACATTCCCCGCAGTAAGAACAAAAAGGCCGACGCTTTGAGCAAGCTAGCATCTGTATCTTTCAGCCACCTTGCCAAGGAGGTACGGGTCGAAGTGTTAGCCGCTCCCTCAATCTCCGTTCCACAGGTTATGCAAGTAGAAGCTCCGCCGCAGACATGGATGGCACCAATAGTCAACTACTTGGTGCACGATGTCCTGCCTATCGATAAAGTGGAGGCCAGAAAAATCCAGATCAACTCACTTCAATATCAGATGCAGGAAGGGGGTCTGTATCGAAAGACTTTCCTCGGACCTCTGCTAAAATGCCTTGATCCAGAGCAGGCTAACTATATCATTAGAGAAATACATTACGGCATCTGTGGAATCCATGTCGGGCCAAAAATGATCGAAACGAAGGTTAAAAATGCCGGATATTATTGGCCCGGGATGCATGAGAGTGAAGTTAAAGAGCTCCAGCAATGTGATGAATGCCAGAAGCACGCACCAATAAGCCTCCGAGCGAAGAATGAAATAATTCCAGTAACGGCCGCATGGCCCTTTCAGAAATGGGGCGTGGATATAGTCGGACCTTTTCCGCGTTCGAGCGGAAGCGCTCAGTATCTGCTAGTGGCGGTGGATTATTTCACCAAGTGGGTGGAAGCTCGACCATTCACAGTTATCTCTGGTTATAATGTGACGAGATTCTTCTAGGAAAAGACCGTGTGTCGCTTCGGTCTTCCGCTCTACATAGTGAGCGATAATGCAAAACAATTTGCGGAGAATCCATTTAAGCGGTGGTGCGAAAGTTTGAAAATTAACCAAGTTTTCTCCTCGGTCGCTCATCCCCAGGGGAACGGACAAGTCGAGCAGATAAACCGACGTATCGTCGATGGGATAAAAAGAAGACTTGGTTACGAAGGCAAGGGATGGGCAGACGAGTTGCCGAACGTATTGTGGGCTCACCGAACCCAACACAAGACAAGCAACGGAGAAACACCGTTCAGTCTTACATACGGCACCGAGGCCGTAATCCCCGCAGAGATCGGACTCCCAAATCAAAGGTGTAAAAGCTGGGAAGAAAACGAACAGGAGCTCCGATCCAATCTTGATCTATTGGAAGAACGTCGGAACGTGGCCGCAAATAAAGAGGCACAGTACAAAAAGAAGATCGAGAAATACTACAATGCTCGTGCCAAACTTTACAAGTTTAAAGTTGGAGAGTCTGTGCTCCGAAGCAACGATGCAAGCCGCGTCGAAGCTCTTGGAAAGTTGACCCCAAAGTGGGAAGGGCCGTACCGCATAAAAGAAGCAAGCGATAAAGGTTCCTACGTGCTTGAGAAAATCGACGGAACCCCCGTCCCTAGAACATGGAACGGGATTCATCTAAAAAAGTGCTTCATGTAGACGCCGGTCCGCTACGGACTAGAAAGATCGCTATCTTTTATTTTTAAGTATTTCTTTTTCCATGTAAAAATCAGGAGGGTAATGCCCCGAGTATATTTCTATTTCCTTGTAAACCGGGAGGGTCTGCCCCGGAACTATGATTATCAAGATAATAAATAAAGCGATATGCATTTTACAAATATAAATCATAGCATATCCCATGTATAAGTTCGAACAATATAAAAATGTGCACAAACGGGCCTCGACCCACGCCTCGCGCCGATCGAGAAGGCTTAAATAGTTTAGAATAATAAAATCTATTGAGCAAAAGGTTCGGATCTGATCCGATCCGACCATAAAAACCAAAAAAGACTCAAGCAAGAGAAGTCAACTTATAGAAACTTCTCGCTACAATCCGGTCACCCAGATGACCGAACAATAACCTGGCCAAGCAGCAAAAGTTTGGACGCAAACTAAAAGCTGAGAAACCAGGCATAAATATTTTCGCCAAAAATATGATTTCATACAAACTAAAGGAACATGTTCAGTTCTGGCCCGATTTAGCTTAGTTTAGACATGCCTTAAAGTTCCTTTAGGACCAGGTTATAGGTTAGTATAACCCTCTGTGGTTACACAACTTGGTTCCTTGTTTATCCGATTCATTGCATGTTTCCGTTATATGCCTAAATGTTGACTATTATGCCCTTTTGACCTTAAAACAAGATTTTTGAAAATATGAGAGGACAAAAACCTTTGTTACTGATTTATAAACTTGTCCTAAAAATTTGACATCAGTTTGAGGTCTATATTAGGAGTTATGCTCAATATCGTAATTAAGAAGCTTTTTATAAATTAAACGGCATAATTAGCATAAAGCCTATCTAAACCCAAATTTTTACACCAAACTTTATACCCACTGATGTAATATAATATTTTGGGATTTTTGAAGATTTTTATTTATTTTTAAACTGATCATATCATAGGGTTCTAGCTTTGATTTGGTAATTGTCGGTTATACCCTTTTCTTGAATAAAATGAGTTTTACATAACATGTTAATACCAAATATTTTTCTACTGATTTTATATGATAAATAAAATATTTTAAGCCTTCTGGAATGATAAAAATATCAGCTTTTCTTATATAACCCGAAAATCGCTTAAAAGCGATTTTTTACGCGTTTAAAACGCATAGTATGAGTTAAAACTATTTTAAAGATATAAGACTTAATACCTACTGATGTTTTAAGTAAATTTTTATATTTTAATAGTAAGATAAAGTTTTAAACTCAGATTTCCAGTTTTGCCCTTTAAAGCTTATGTGAAATTACCAAAATGCCCCTCCGGCGCATAGTTTGGTTATAAATGATAAATTTCACATATATGCAATATCCTACTGATATAACTTATTAAATTAAGTATTTTTACTGATTATATTAGACCTGAACCTCAGATTAATATTTAATCTCTTTTATAACCTTTTAAATGACCAAAATACCCCTACGGGACTTAATTTGAGTTTAAATCCATTTTGGGCATAATTGAAGGTATCCTACTGATATCAAAACATATTTAAGGCATATTAACTTAGGAAACCTGTTCATGAATCATTTGGTTACCCGTTATGCATTTATTGCATTCGGTACGGTTTGTGTAACTAGTTTGCATAAATTAACCGAAACGGGTCAAACCTCATCATTTTAACTTCAAAATCCAGAATGTGTTTAGTTTACCAATATTATACAAGTCTTAAAACTTGTCGGGTCTAAACCACATTCTAATCCGGTCTTCGCTTAATCATGCGTTTTGAACCGTGTATCTTTCTTTAAAACTAACCGGTCTAAGTTTAGGCTTAATTAAAACCCGTTAGGAATCTAATAGGTTATTAAAACCTTCATTCCAGATTTAGGAGCCCAGTAAAAGATATCTGCATTTGCTTGATTGAATACGACTGGGATAAATTATATAATTTGCTCAAGTAAATACTTTTAACTTATTTTCCGTTATACGGGCTTGGGATACGGTATTATAATAATACCGCTTGGTCGGGTATGTAAATGTTTTAAATCGGATTGTGATTAATATATTTGCATAACCCGTTTTAATCTGTTTTGTTTGGTATATGGCTTTTGGGGGGTTAATGACCATGTCCTGGATATCCTCGGCTCATTCATTGAAATGGCCACAACTTAAGCACGGGGTGTAGGCATACACCTGACAGTTGCGTATGTATAAAATGTACCCCACAATAAGGAAAATTCCTTGTGGGTATTATACCTGTGGTGTGTCTGTTAATCTTGTCCGGCTCTTCTAACCGGCCCTGACAGACGGCAAACATTTAAATCTGTATACAGGATTATTTTTAAATAATTGTCCCAAGTTATAAAAGATTATTTTGTGCCTTGTGCATTCAAATCAATTTTCTTAAACATTTTCAAAATGAGTTGGTTAATTGTATTTACCAGTGTAAACTGACGTATTTTCCAAAAAGGTTAAGTGCAGGTACTAGACGGAATAGGCTGGTTACTCCTAGCATCAATAAAGAGTCTTGCAAGCTTAGATGCTTATAAATCTATTGAACAATGATCCTTTTGACTTTTGATCCGCCTGTGGATCCCTTTACATTCCGTTGTAATACTTTGATATTACTTTTAATTCGGTTTGTAATGATTTTATCTTTCGACTTCCGCTGTGTATTAAACTGTGATAAATTGTCTATGATGATATCAACTACGTCACGATACTCCCCACCGGGCCCACCAGTAAAAAGTGGAAATATCGGGTGTGACACATGCCAATCGGAGAAGGTATCCCCTTTCTTCAGCTTCTACACCGGCGTGTGAACTTCAGCAGATTGCTTCTTCGAATAACACCTGTAGTAGTAATCCCCCGGGGTTTCATCCGGGCGGATAGGAGATTTTTCATTAGATCGAATAAAATAACCTGGGTCCCCACCATAATCCTTTTCAACATTCTCAGAACCTGAGACCGCAGAATGAGAAGTTATTTTAGGAATCTCTTGAGCAGATTTTTCTTTCTCCAGGTCTCCAGCAACAACTTCAGGAGATTGTGGATGGCCAACACCAACATCCACAGCCTACGGGCTGGTATTTTTTCCACATCAACAGCAACATCAGTTGGCTTTCCAGCCTCAAGGTTCTCTGCCACAGCAGTCTTTTTCCGCATCAAGATCAGTAGCCTCAGTACTCTCTAAATGCTCGTTAACAGGGGTGTGAGGAGGAAAGGACAGAAGCTCCTCATTAAACACAGATGATGGTTCTGTGTGAACAGGAGAGCTTGGTTTTTTTTGCAAAAAACAAAAACATGTTACAAACATTCAATGCGCATAAGGGGTAAACAAAGAAAAACAACTACCAAGAATCGGGTTCGTAGTAAAAGCATGAAGTTTGCCTCTTCTGGTGATTTTCTTCTTCTGAACCTTCCTCACAGGCTGACCTTCATCCTCAGCTTCAGTTTGTTTCCTTTTTCCCGCCTTCTTCCTCAACAAATGCTCAGGGCTTGACTCTAAATCAATGGGGTCATCAGGATTTGACAAAGGAATATTGGCGGTATCCCTAGGTTCTGGTTTGGGTCTCCTCATAACTGCAGGCGCAAGACCCTCCAAAGAATCAGATACCACCACATAATCACACCAGGAGTCAGAGGAACGGCGCATACCTTTCTTCTCCTCCCTCACATTCTTGGCTTTGGAAGACTGAGCCTTATCCACATCATTCTTTTTCGGCGCGGTAGCAGCAGTCGGCGCACGTCTTTTCTTCTCAGGGCCTATGCCCAGGTTAGACAACTCACCTACTAAGAAATACAAAGATTGACTTATTCAAACGCGCAAAAAAAAAAAAAAAAACAGCAGAAAATAGCATTATGGTAAAAAAATTACCAGCGCCTGTAGTGGGTTGCGCAGCCAAGTCATTATCTCGCAGAAGAACAAAATTCCTCACAATACGGTGATACCAGAGCTCCTCATCAGGTTTTTTGGGAACAGTAGCCATCTTCCCACCTTCTCTCTCAAAAGCAACAACATACAAAGAAACGACTGCAAAGGAGAGAAGCAAAGGCAAATTCAAAAAAAAAAAAAAAAACAACCAAGAAAGGGAAGCAAACAGGGCAAAACCCCAAATCTTACTTTTGCGATCCTCCATATACACTGGCTTCTCTTCCGGTTCATCCGCCAGTTCAGACTCATGCAAGCACCAACCAGGGCTTTCTCCGGCAGAGCAATTGACGGAACATCCTTCAAATCCTGGTACCAATTTTCGGAAAAAGGAGTCTGAATGGTCTCGGTTGGAACATCCTCTTTCCCCCTAAAAGTCATTCTCATCGGAATAACCCCAACTTTAATAAAAAAAAGAACTTTTGTTTCCAGTCGTGAAACGACTTTGGGGGTTGAAGCAAAATCTTCTTCGCAGATGCCCTTTGCATAAAAGAATAGAATCCTTGCGAACAATGCATCTGGTGGAACACTCGAAATCGAGTAACTGACGGTTCAATATGCATTGTACGACAAACAAATTCGAAATGTCGAACCCTAACCATCCCAATAGGGTGCATCTGGGAAATTTGAAAATTATAATAATCCAGAATGTCAAGAAAAAACTTCGTTGCAGGCAATCGGAAATTGCCTGCAGAGAAGAAGTCCCAAAATAAAGTGATATATCCGGCCGGAGCGTCCGCCGCCGTTTGACCCTCGTCAGGGTACCGAGCACCCCAACTCTCCGGAAATTTAAAGTTTTGAATCAAACTATCGAAAGTTTCCCTAGACCACTTCAATGGTGGAAGTTCGACACCCATTTCTTCAGCAGAGTCTTCGTGATGATCTCCGGTTAACATAGAAGAGAGAAATTACAAATTCTTTCAAGAAACTGATAAAGGAGACAAAGAAGAAAAGGATTTTCAAGGAAGCAATGATTAACGAAAATAAGCAATTAAAAGGATTTATATACTCACTGCCATAAATAACCTAGATAACTATAACAACACCTTTTTCGGGGTTGGCACGGATATACAAACATCAGAAGCGAGTGAGAAACAGCAATAACGCAACTTCACGCGCGCGTAGGACACACGGTCAGTGACGTGCAACTGACAGTGACAGCCTGTCACACGTCAACAACCATTACTATACCTTTCCACCTGCCCAAAGTCAAGATTTTCAAAATCAGAATCATGAGCAAGAATATTTTCTCCAAAAAGATTCTCCACTCCCGCGCCAAAAACTTTACAGCAAAAAAACACCTATCTCTCATAGTCCAGTGCTCCACTTATTTGCATAACAGCAACACTAGACTGGGGGACTTGAAGGGGTAAGGTCCCAAAAACCTTGCTTCAAGTACTTGGGACCATACCACAACCTCATTCTCCTAACCCTCTTTAGACCTTGCGCGGCCGCGCACTGGTACTACAAAAAGAACTTAGAAGAAAGACAATGAGCAACACCTGCGCGCCAATAGGAAACTAACAAATCCTTGCGCCGATTTCCATAACAGAAAGGATAAAAATCCTAGCAAACACTTCCGCATAAATTAATATCCAGACTTGGATAAAAATAACTTCTCTGATACCACACAGTAAAGAACCACACAGGATTACAGCAATACTCTTCTAGAAGGCTCCATCGTGCACCACCAGTCAGTTATAACCGAATGGCCACGTGGCAACATCCCAGTCCCTCTTGAAGCCACGATGATGGCACGTAATTGAAGAGAGAACTTCACTTGCCCACTTTCCATGTGGCAATACCCCCACCGTTGATCAAAATCGCGATCCGTGTGCATACTAAAATCGTTAGCGAATAACGGAGGGAAAAATAACCGCTTACGGAAAGAGCACTTTCCATCAAGTTTTCACCAACAAGTTTCCCGCCCAAACTTCGGCTATAAATAGAAGGATAATTCAGGTATAATTCCCAAGTTACATTCACTTCTTCTTCTTCGTCAAAACCTGTACTTATTCTCACGCCGGGGGTGGTCACAAAGAGAACCCCCATTCTCCCCGTGGCGAGTCTAACGGTGGTTGTTTTGCAGTTATCGTGAGAGGAAGAAGACCATTGATGTGTTAAAAATGCAACATATAAATTTCATCAATTGTGGCATAAAACTAACATTTTTTTAGTACTAATGTTGGAAAAAGTGTGCTTTTGTCTTTCTTTTGTATTTTCAGGATTAAATGAGCTCAAATTAACAAAAGAAGCAAAAAGACATCAAAATCTAACATAAATACAAGAAAAGGAACAAGACGTGACATGCCCGAGCCCACGACAGCATCTTCCCAAGCAAAATAAGACAACAGAAGACTGAACACGCCCCGTGCTCAGCCAGCACGGGGGCGTGCCCAAGTGTCAGCAGAAAAGACAAAGTGGTAGAAGCTTCTATTGCCCACCACGGGGCCGTGCTCAGCGGACACGGGGCCGTGGTCAACTATAAGATTCGCACAATCTAGCAAATCTTCATAGTACAAAGATTCCTCTGCCCCACGGGGTCGTGCTCAGCGGACACGGGGGCGTGGTCAACTAAAGAGACAAAACTGCATTAAATGAAGAAAGAGAAGGATGTGGACACGGGGCCGTGCCCACTGGACACGGGGCCGTGCCCGAGCTTCTGTTCAGCCTATAAATAGAAGTACTTGGCTCAAGCTTAAACCATCCCTTGGCACACCACCTCTCTCACACTTCACCCACCACCCACCACCACCATAACACCATCATCCACCACCATCATCCATTGTCCATCGTAGAGTGTGTGAGTCGTCTCAGGATCCAAGATTGATCGTAAGAGTTCTTGACAATCAAGGCCATGTTTGCCTAAGTCTCTTACATCACTTGGTGAAGACAAAGTGTCTAGTGTAATACTTTTTATTTCTAATCTTTTCGCACTTTTTACTTGGTTTTGTATTAATGACTTTAATAACTAGTTGTTTATGTTGAAGGTGATCTTTCCTTATCGTTTGTCCGTGGTGTCTTGGCATTATTTTACTGTCTATATAAAATAAAAGATTTTCACCATTCATATCTCCACAGTCTATATGGAGGTATGTTGGCTACCTGGTCGGGGGTTAAGGGAACGGTTTGGTAAAGGTCTTGCCATTGTTCAGCGTTTAGAGGTCCTGCAATGGACCTGGGTCAAATTTAGTAGGACCTCCTTCAATACTTAACGGTATTGGATGGCGGGGGTCCAAACTCTTTGATCCCCTCATAAGTTATCTACTATTAATACTATAACCCGGCTATTTAGGACTGTATCCCTGCTGACTCAGACTACTTAGTCGAGGGTAACGTCACCTCCAAAAGAGGGGCCTACCATAATTTGCATTAATAACTTGATTAATTATCTTCCAATAATCCACCCTTTTAGGATTGTATCCTTGCTGACTCAAACTACTGGGGTGAGAGTAACGTCACAATCAAAAGAGGGACCTACTACAATAACTAAGATAATCTCTTAAAATAGTGCAAAAGTGCGGAAATAATCAAAGGTTACACTAGATACGAGTCGGAACTAAGTGATTCATCTTGTCTATCTGTTTTTCTTTTTATTTTTATTTTCAGCATTTTAATTAGTTTTTATTTTTCTTAGTTAAAACATTTTTCTAAACTTTTTATTTTTATTAGACGTTGAGGATAAACCGGTACTAAAAGCTCTTGTGTCCTTGGACGACCTCGGTATCTTGCCAACACTATACTACGCTCACGATGGGTGCACTTGCCTATATGTGTGTTTAGTGTTAGTAAAATATCGTGTTTTATAAATTTAAAACTTGGCTAAAAATAAGTGTTAAAGGGGCTTAAAATGTACACCTAATATATATAACACTTCACACGCATCAACCATTCACCCACGAATCGGACGAGAAGATTTAACCCATTTTTATGCAGATTCAAACCCCCTGGTTCAGTTGATTCCGATCAATTAAACCAGTGTTTCTTCAATATTTATTTTTGCAAATTTAGTTTTTTTTCAATAACTTGTGTTCGTTAGTTAAAAAAAAAACTAACTACTCAACTATATTTAAAACTTCTCTTTCTCAAAATTCAAGTATAAACTTCAGAATTTAAGATAAACATCAGAAAACATAATTACTTATAAGATAAATATGGCTAGAGTATAGTTTTATAAAATTCTATTTCCTCAAATTTTTATAATGCCGCTAAATGTACCTCTTTTTTAATGAACATACCACCTCCCTCAACTTTCACCTTAATATAATTCAAACCCTTTTATTTATTTATTTAGTTTTGCCATTTTTTTATCTCCGATTATTATTATTATTAGCATTACTAGTGTTTGTTTTCAAAACATTATTTTATTTTAAAAAAATGGTTATCTGAAAAAAATCGTTTTCTTACGTTTTAAACTGAAGCGAGTCATTTTAATTTTGAATTGAGATTTTTTTTTTCATAACAGCTTGAAGTGGGTATTCAAATTCAGTTTGTATAAACAATAATACACAAAAATTTAAATGAAGCTTTAAAGCCAACCAACTCAATATAATTTTTGGAGCTAACATAAGAGAAAAATATCCGAGAATCACCACGTCAATTTGTAGATAATGATTTTGATTAGTGAATAACATACCATCACGTTAATTAAATTTCAACTTATATCAATTAATTATTAATTGATATTATATGTTTTGATCAAATCATTTTACTACCTATGTGCTATATTACTTTTAATAAATAAAAGTTGTTAATTATATTATAAAAATATTTTAAAATAATAACACTAATACTAATAAAAATTGAAAAAAAATGAGAGAACTAAAATACGAAATAAATAAAAAATAAAAAATCAACTTCTTTTTTACAAAAAAGAACATTCTAATACTTTTTTATTGTTTAAAAAGTATTTTTTTTATTAATCTGTAATGACATTTTATAGAAATATAATAAAATACTAGTTAAAGAAAATGTTTTTATAAACAATATTTGAATTGTATAGAATGATAAAATTTGACAACTTTTAATCTGTATTTTAAATAAAAGATTATGAGTAAACTGCCATTTTGGTCCCTATGGTTTGCATTTTGTTGCCATTTTAGTCCAAATCTCAAAAACCCCCTATTTTGACTGTTAAAAGCTGCTTATTTTGTCCTTTAGTGCACTGGTATTTTGGTCATTTATGTTTTATTATAAACTGATCATCATCATCATCCCAAAAATAATCAGCTCTCTCTCTCTCCTCTCTCTAGCACCACCACCACCGCCATAACCTCCTTCCACAACCACCTGTTTCCACCATCACCACCCATTCACCCACCGCCGCATCATCCACCTCCAAACCCTCACCGTCAACCTGTTTAAGAATCACAGAAACTAAAAGGATACGTTTCTTCTCTCTCTAGAACAAACAAACAAACAACTGATAGATTCACTACATAAGTGCTTCAAAATCACAGAAACTAAAAGGATTCAACACCTAATGTAAATTGAATCCGATTCAATTTCTGAACAAAATCAACAAACGATTTCTGAACAAAAACAAATAGACAAAAAATACAAGATGAATTACCATTCTCCTTCTCATTAATCTCTCCAAAGCTCACATCCGATTTCTGAACAAAATCTGATTCGATTTCTGAACAAAGCTCACCACCGCCATCATAACCCAGATCAACTCCTTCCTCGTTTACCCCCTTCTCTCTATAGCACCACCACCACCGCCCCCATCTGCCACCCCCGCCCCCATCTCAAACCCGAGCCGCACCATAACCACCTCCACTGCCGTCGTCAACCACCCCCTTACATCATCATCATAATCACCGTCCATCATCATCATCAGTCATCATCATCATAATCAGTCATCGTCAACCACCCCTATTTACAGATCTGAAAAGAAAGAAGATACGGAGGAGAAATACAGGTCGCTGGTGAGTTGCAGGGTTTGGACTAAAATGGAGGCATTTTGGTTGCCGCCGGAGCCTCACGCGCCGCCGTGGTTGTCGCGAGTGGGATAGGCTCACACTTCACCCAGACCGTTGCTCGGTCCGTTGACAAATGGGTGTTCCGGGAACCGAATCTTTTTGATAAAAAAGGTCAAGATGCAAATGGGGTTTGGAAAAAGATGGGATCTTTGATAGATGTGAATTTTAGTAGAGAAACCATTGATGCAGTTGGATGCAAAGGGAAGCTTTATATGGTGAACGGTGGTAAAGAAGGGATGCTTTATTGTCTGGTAATATAATAAGGGGTTTTTTAATATTATGTGTTTTTTTTAATTATTGAAATACATTAATGAAAATTTAATGACCAAACTACCCCTTTAGAAAAGGACAAAAAAGGTCATTAAATCAGTCAAAATTCCGACATTTTGAGATTTGGACTAAAATGGCAACAAAATGCAAACCACAGGGACCTAGATGTAATAAGTTTGAGATTTGGACTAAAGTGGCAAAACTGGCCAAACTACAGGGACCAAAATGACAGTTTACTCAAAGATTATAGTAACTAATAAAAAAGAAGATGTATTTAGCCAATCCCTATCATAATTATAAAATGCTACAAATTCCAAAATCCACATACGTGGATATCATAACTTCTTCGAAACTAAACCAAATTCCATTTAATGCCGCGTAGATACAACACATTCTCGTACTTGAATTTTTCTTCGCCACGTGTATCCCAACCCCCGGATCAATTAACGACATGCGTGTCAGACTACAATTGACTATCAATCACTCGTGTTATTTTCCCATTCGCCCACGTTTTCCTCGACCAAAATATTCTCGATTCACAATCCCAGATCCAACGGCCGACATCACACCCTATTTTTCACAACCGCACCCAACTCTACGTTCCCTGCCCCGGGCAGACGGGCAGCCCCTTACGTGGCAGTAATCCAATGCTTCAGTTAAAGTACCCCTATTCGCACCCCTTTATTTATAGCTTTCGGTATCCAACTGCCTTCACTTTCATTTCATTTTTACACACTTCTTTTTTCTCGTTTCTTCACGGTACTGGAACTCGTTTAAATTGTTTTGACAAGTTTATTTTCGGGATAGAAATTGGAATTGGAATTTGATATGAAAATGGCGGAAATATATCACGGAGCTGTGAGAGAGGAGGTGTCATCGTGTGGAGAGTCGAGTTCACGCGCCGCACGACAAAAGAGGATGGAAATTAGAAAATTTAAATATGTACCTACGGTTGGTAACGGTAACGGGTGCAAAAAAGCGAAGCTGACGGTTTCACCAGCTTCGATGTCTCGGGGGTGCGATGCTACAGTTGAAGTTGATAACCGTTGTTTAACAGAATTGAAGTTGAATGATGATAGAGCTGGTGGTGGTTTTGTTGCCGAATCGGATCCAAAATTCGGTGTTGCGTCGGTTTGTGGACGGCGGCGAGATATGGAAGACGCGGTGGCGATTCATCCGTCGTTTATTGAGGATGATAAAACACTTGCGCATTATTTTGGGGTGTATGATGGCCATGGTTGTTCTCACGTATGTAAACATGTTTATGTTTATATACCATAAAAAGTATTTTTTTTAATTGTTAGAATGTTTACATGGATGTTTTTGGATTGTTTTAGGTTGCAAGGAGATGCAAACATCGGTTACACGAGTTGGTGAAAGAAGAATATAAGAAGAATGATGAGTGGAAGGATACGATGGAGCAAAGCTTCCGTCGAATGGACGAGGAAGTGACGGTTTGGAACCAGCAAGCTTCGATTGGCGATTGTCGGTGCGAGCTTCACGCACCGGAGTCGTATGGGGTTGGATCTACGGCCGTGGTTGCGGTTGTGACTCCTGATAAGATTGTTGTTGCAAATTGCGGTGATTCGAGAGCTGTACTTTGTCGAAAGGGCAAAGCGGTGCCGCTATCGAATGATCACAAGGTTGGTAGCATGATAGATCTTAGAATCTTAGTCGTTGATGCATACAGTGAAGGAACCAAAACGTTTTAGTCGTATTTCATTACAAGATGTTTTGTTTAAAATAAAAACTTGGTTATTATATATAAAAATCCAATAAATTAGGGTGATTGGATAACTGGACCCTCTTTACCCCTTGGTTCCGTCCTTGCTCAAGGTTAAACTTGTCTCTCTTTTAAGTTTTAACTAACTGATCTTCGGAATTTTTGTAGCCTGATAGTCCTGATGAGCTTAACCGGATCGAATCAGCTGGTGGGAAAGTTTTATATTGGGATGGTGCGAGAGTTTGCGGGGTTCTAGCCATGTCTAGAGCTATCGGTAAGTGGTCATTTTAGTAAAACTTAACTGAAACTACGAAATCCGTGGCAACCCCTAAACATAAAGGATAATTCGTATAATTGATTATGTTTAAGAGAGAAAGGAAACATAAACGATAATCAGTGGCGGATTCAGGAATTATTTTCAAGGACTGCGGATGAGGTATTTAACCATATTTCTAAGGGGTGCGGACTGGTGTTTTTTTGGCTAAAATATACACTAATTTTTTTTCAAGGGATGCGGCCGCCCACCAACTCACGACTGTGGATAGGTCAGCCCCTGAGCATAATTATTAGTGTAACTAATGAAGATTAGGAAAGAAAGGTGCAATCTTCTAGAATTCACTAGAAGAGATAGTTTTAGTCACATCTAGTTGCTTAAATTACTAAACATTAAATAATTTATTTGTTGATATTCTTTCAGGTGATGGTTATTTGAAACCTTATGTGATTTCCCAGCCAGATGTGACGGTCACTGAACGGACAGCGGAGGACGAGTGTTTGATACTTGCAAGCGATGGATTATGGGATGTAGTGTCAAATGACACTGCGTGTGGACTCGCGAGTTTGTGTTTGAAAGGAAATGGACCGTCGGCGGAGATGAAGAGCCCGCCCAATAATGAGGTGTCAGAGTATGACAATTGTGATCGGGCTTGTTCCAATGCATCGTTGCTATTAACCAAGCTGGCTTTGGCTCGAGGGAGTGCGGACAATGTTAGCGTTGTTGTTGTAGATCTAAGGAAAACGGATCCTTATAATCAGGGACAATTTTGAAAAAGGAGATGATTCAAATCATAGATTTAGGTACTGAGAATAGTATAAATATACTGCTTTCGCTAAACAGAAATGTAAATCTGAATATATGTTTTGTTTATGCCTGTGTAACACATAGATTTTGTTTCAATAGAACCTTGAACCTAAAAGTGTTCTTTTTTTATTTTCCTTTTCACACAAATACACTTAGATTCTTGCAATCAAAGATGAGAAGGAAAATTGAATGATCGAATTGGAATGGAGATAATTAAGAAATTGAATTGAAATTTACTAGCTGATTAAGGCCATACGTAATTGTTAGCATAATAAAGTTAGTGGGCTTGTATTATACTGGGTTTATTGTTTAGCCCATTTTCTTAGTAATCCTAGATTGTTTCTCTATTTATAGTGTTACTTTTCTTTGTTTATGTATGCACCTTTCATTATAATAAAACCCTAGTCACTTTTCTTTGATACATGTTTGTCTTTCAACATGGTATCAGAGCCTATTCAATCCATATTCGTTAACTTGATTTGATGATTGAAGAGTTTGTAGCAAGCATCAGTTTTGTGGATAGAACTTCACGAGTTTTTTTTTTTGCCTGGGTTACGATTGGGTGCTTTTGCATGAAGGGTCTGCCGCCACCAAGGTTTTTACATTAATTCGTATAGCATCATGCCATTTAATTAATGTTTATACCTTGTTTAAAAAAAAGTGTTCATATATCACGACAAAGATTGATATTATGAAAGTAGCATGTGTGCATCGATTTCTGTGAGGAAATATGTCTATTTTAGTGTACTGTGAGGAATTAATTTGGTGAAGAATCGTTGTGAGGAATTAATACAGTGAAGAAATGAACAATGAAGAGATATCTTTTGGTATTCTGCCATGTTGGTTCCATATTATAGTTAAACACATACAAGAATATAAGCAAGTGTTCGTTATTTTGGGTTTAGAGTTTGGTTCGTATTTTTGTTTATACTGGAATTTGTATTTGGTTCGTATTGGTTGCTTCCGCTATCGGTTCGTATTTGCTTCTGCTGTTGGGTTCGTATTTGCTGTCGTTTAGGGTTCGAATTGGTCGGCACTTTTTCGTATTTGGTGCTTCCACTATTGGGTTTGTATTTGATATTGGATTATTTTGCTTTTGCGTGGTATGGATGATATGGTGAGAAAGGTTGAATCTCTTTCATCTACACGTGTTTTTGGTTAAGTTCCAATGCCTGCTTCAGATTCTCGGGTTTTTGACCAATTCAGGTTGTTTCTAAATTTAGCCATGTCTTCGTCTAATACTTCAGGTATTCCTTCATCCATATGGATTTTGGATTCCGGTGCATCTCATCATATGTCACCCTACTTGTCATCCCTTGTATCTTTGATCTCTGGTTCGGCGACGTCTGTTATGTCTGCTAGTGCTACATCTATGCCAATAGAAGGTGTTGGATCAGGTGTTACTCCTCATATTTCTCTCACTAATGTCTATTTTATTCCAAATCTTGCTTTAAACCTTGTTTCGGTTAGTCAGTTGTGCAAATCTGGTCATTTGGTGCTCTTTTCTGATTCTGTTTGTTATGTATTGGATTCACGTTCTATGAGGGTGATTGGGACCGGCCGTAGGGTAGGTGGACTTTATGTCTTGGATGATCTCAAAGAAATTGATGTTGCTGCTTCTAGTGTTGACTTGTCGTCCTTTCGCTTGAGTCCTTCATCTCCTGACTTTTATCGGTGGCATTCTCGATTGGGACATGTGTCCACGTCTCGTTTAAGGTTTTTGGTTTCTACAGGTGCTTTGGGTAAGTTGAACACTTGTGATATTTCTGATTGTAGTGGTTGCAAACTTGCAAAGTTTTCCGCCCTGCCTTTTGCACAAAGTACCTCTCGTTCTTTGGCTCCTTTTGATATTGTGCATTCTGATGTGTGGGGTCCGTCGCCTGTATCCACTAAGGGTGGGTGAATTTATTATGTATCTTTTATAGATGACTATACTCGTTATACCTGGGTGTATCTTATGAAACGTAGATCTGAGTTCTTTAGTATTTACAAAGACTTTAGAGCCTATGTCAAGACCCAATTTTCGGCTGTGATAAAGTGCTTTCGTTGTGACCAAGGGGGTGAATATACCTCCAATGACTTTACCCAGTTACTTGCATCAGATGGTACAATACACCAGGTATCTTGTACCGACACACCTCAGCAGAATGGTGTAGCTGAAAGGAAACATTGTCATCTTATGGAAACTGCTCGCTCGTTTCTTTTATCCGCCGACGTCCCGAGTATTTTTTTTGGGGAGAAGCACTCGTAACTGCCCAACATGTAATTAATCAGATCCCTACTTCTCATAACTCTGGGATGTCTCCTTTTGAGAAACTGTATGGCGAACTCCCAGATTATGATGATTTAAGGGTTTTTGGATGTACATGCTTTGTTCTCCGTCCTCATGTTGAACGAGACAAATTGTCAAATAAGTCATCATTATGTGTGTTTTTGGGTTATGCCAGTGGTCCTAAAGGTTATGGCACTGCACAGAAAGGATATCGTTGTTTTGATCCTGTTAGTAAGAAGTTGTATGTGTCAAGGCATGTTATCTTCCTCGAGCATATTCCTTTCTATTCGATTCCATACGGATCACATAATGTAACAAAGTCAGATCTCCTAAACATTGACCCCTTCAATTATGACATTGATGCATCAACATCGTCCAATGTTCCCGCTACATCTGCTGATTCTGATGGGCCAGTAGAATCTGATGGGCCGGTAGCATCTGGTGGGTCAGTTCAAGATACCCATACATCGCCAGACACAACTTCAGGTTCGGCTATGCCCGAAACAACTCCTTCACCTGTTGAGACAGTTCCACCTCTGAGGGGGTCTTCTCGTGAATGCAAGTCCACCAAATTACCATATTTTGCCTACTCTACTTACTCGCCTTCGTTTGCCTCCTTCATCGCAAATATACATCATCTGTCTGAACCTGAATCATATAGAGAGGCCGTCTCTAATCCTCTTTGGCAGAATGCTATGGCTGAAGAGCTCACTGTTCTTCATCAGACAAGGACATGGGATTTGGTTCCATTACCATCTGGTAAACATACAATTGGTTTTCGTTCGGTATATAAGATTAAAACAAAGTCTGATGGGTCTGTTGAGCGATATAAGGCAAGACTTGTAGCCAAGGTTTATTCACAAAAGTATGGAATGGATTATGAGGAGACATTTACACCGGTAGCAAAAATGACTACAGTTCGTACTCTAATAGCTGTCGCATCTGTTCGTAAGTGGAAGATTTGTCAAATTGATGTCAAGAATGCATTTCTGAATGGTGATCTCCATGAGGAGGTTTACATGATTCCTCCCCCAGGAATTGCTCATCAGCCCGGTGAAGTCTGTTGAATTCGGAAAGCTCTATATGGTCTCAAACAGGCCCCTCGTGCTTGGTTTGAGAAGTTCTCTAGAGTGATTACTTCACTTGGTTTTGTTCCTAGTAATCATGATTCAGCATTGTTTGTTCGATGTACGAGTGCAGGACACATTCTTTTGTCTTTATATGTGGACGATATGATTATTACAGGCGATGATTATGATGGTATTGAGTCCTTGAAGCGTGATTTGGCTCACCGTTTTGCTATGAAGGATTTGGGTTTGCTCTGGCATTTTTTTGGGTATTGAGGTGGCTCAGTCTCACAAAGGATATCTTCTTTCTCAAACAAAATATATATCAGATCTATTTCAGCGGGCAAGACTTTCTAATAATAGAACTGTTGACACTCCTCTTGAAACCAATGCGCGATATTCTCCCAGTGATGGTGTTCCCTTGGCGGATCCAAGTTTGTATCGTACTATTGTAGGCAGCTTGGTTTATCTTACAGTTACTTGCCTGGATATTGCTCATGCAATTCATGTGGTAAGCCAGTTTATTACTGCCCCTACATCTGTTCATTGGGGAGCTGTTCTTCGTATATTGAGATATCTTCATGGCACTCAGTTTCAGAGTCTTCTGTTTCCCTCTACATCTTCTTTGGAGTTACGTGCCTACAGTGATGCTGATTGGGATAGTGATCGTAATGATCGTAAGTCCACCACTGGTTTTTGTGTTTTTCTTGGAGATTCGTTAATCTCATGGAAAACTAAGAAATAGGATATTGTTTCAAGATCTTCTACTGAGGCTGAGTATCGTGCTATGGCTGTGACTACATGTGTGATTGTTTGGTTACGATGGCTTCTTGCCGATATGGGGGTTACCATATCTCAGCTTTCTCCCTTACATTGTGATAACCAAAGTGCTATGCAGATTGCTAAGAACTCTTTTTTCATGAGCGAACAAAACATATTGAGATTGATTGCCACTTCACACGTCATCATCATCAGCTCGGGACCATCTCGCTTCCATATGTTCCATCAGCCTTGCAGATTGCTGACATTTTCACGAAGGCTCTGTCAGTGTCTCAGTTTCGGTTCTTGTGTGACAAACTCTCAATGCTTATTGCTATTGCAATGTGAGTTTGAGGGGGGATGTTAGCATAATAAAGTTAGTGGGCTTGTATTATATTGGGTTTATTGTTTAGCCCATTTTCCTAGTAATCCTAGATTGTTTCTCTATTTATAGTCTTACTTTTCTTTGTTTATGTATGCACCTTTCATTATAATAAAACCCTAGCCACTTTTCTTTGATACATGTTTGTCTTTCAATAGTAATGACGCTTTATAAGGGCGTGAAAGGTTTTGATAACGCCCCTACACCATCCATCATGGGCATTATAGGGGCATGAAGTGGGATGAAATTTCTAGAATAATGCCTAATAAGGAAAAAAAACAAAGAAAAATAAATGAAAATCTTTGTGTTACACTTGAACCTAAAAGTGTTCTTTTTTTCGTTTCTTTTTCACACAAATACACTTAGATTCTTGCAATCAAAGATGAGAAGAAAAATTGAATGATTGAATTGGAATGGAGATAATTAAGAAATTGAATCGAATTTTACTAGCTGATTAAGGCCATACGTAATGGCGCTTTATAAGGGCGTGAAAGGTTTTGATAACGCTCCTACACCATCCCTCATGGGCATTATAAGGGCATGAAGAGGGAGGACATTTCTAGAATAATGCCCAATGAGAGGATAAACAAGGAAACTAATAAATGAAAGGACATTAAGAGGGTGTTTGGGGTTGAGTTTTGAAAATAGATTATGCATTTTGAATAATCAGAATAACATAATTAAATGTAACAAAACGTGATGTTGAAAGATAGTATTTGGATTTGATTATGTTGCATGATATCACAATAATCAGATAATCAACTATTTGAGTGTTTGGCAAAATATATATTTAAAAAAATAAGCAAGTGAAAATCATTTTCTAAACGCAAATAATCAGTTTTTGGAAAACTGCGTTTTGTTGCAGCAGAGGGGGAGCTGCTTTTGGAAAACTACGTTTTGTAACTTTCTAAACGCAAATAATCAATTTATTAATTTTTTTACCCAAACACTCAAAACTGATTATTTACGATTTCAAAACTCAATAATCTAAAAATCTTCTTCAAAACTCAACCCCAAACACCCTCTAAGAAGCCTTAACCATTATATGGAACATTATGATGATAATATGGCAAAAAAAAAAAAATGCCCTTTATGGGGAATTAACCATTACCCATGGTCTAAGAATCGATTGTTTTGTAACGATTTTTTTTTACAACGGTTATGACTTGGTTATGTTTATATGAATATAAATAATTTAACTAACCAAAACAACACTAAAACCAACTTTATATATTTATATACTATTAATTTGCATTAGTCTCTAGCATTAATGTATTGTACTATGTTTTAATATGGTGTTTCATGCATTGCTTTGTTGCAAGTTTTGTTGTTTTATTTGTAAATTATTATTATTATTATTTATAATAACCTAACTAATTTAGCCAAAATCTTGTTAATAATATATTATAATAATATATATAGTTATTTTAATTATTTTATTATTTTAATATTATAAAAATAATTCCTTTTTTTTACTTTTTACTTTAATTTAATGATTTTTTTTAGTATTACGGGTTGTGATAAGATTGGTGTCAACCGGTACTGGTATCGAAAATATCGGTACGGTCCTGTTTGGTATCGGTACAAATAGTAATTCTAATTTATAATAATATATATAGTTTTTTAATATTTTTATTATTTTAATATTATACTAATAAGTTTTCTTTACATTTTAACTTTAATTTAATGATTTTTTAGTATCACGGGTTGGGATAAGCTTAGTGTTAACCGGTATCGAACCGATAATGGTATCGAAAATACCGGTACGATCCTGTTGGGTATCGGTACATGAAGGTAAAACCGACACCAGCGTGTACAGAAAACGTCAAAAGTCGGTACCGGGTTGATATTGAAAATCTTTTAGTTCGGGAAATCGCTACTGCTACCCGGTAGCATTTACTCATCCCTAATCAAGGGTATTGTACGGACAATGGTATCGTACAACGTTTTTTTTGTTGATTTTCTTCAACTTTTAATGATTTTTTTTAGTTTCTGGGGTACGGATGAGCTCGGTGCCCAACCGATACCGAAATGGTACTGGTACCAAAAATACCGGTTACAGTACTGGTATATGAAGGTAAAAACCGGTAGCGAACCAGTACCAATACGCCAAAAGTCGGTACCGAATTGGTACTTATGATCTTTCGGTTCGGGAAATTCGATATCGGCACCCAGTACCATTTGCTCATCTCTGACTAGGGGTGTTCAAAACCGGATATCCGAAATTTTCGGATACCATATTTCACTATTCGAATCTGTGGATATCCGATCGGATAGTGAATCGGATATCCGAATATCCGATTTTTATTTAATTATTATTATTTTTATATTCAGAACCGTATATTTCGGATAGTTTTGGATATCCGAATATAAGTTTTCGGATATTTCAGATATTTTCAGATACTTTTGGGATATTTTTCGGATACTTTTCGGATATTTTTGGATATTTCAGATATTTTTAGATATTCGGATATCCGAAAAAACAAAAATTAAATTTTCGGATATTTCGGATATCCGAAATATCCAAAATTTTTAAAATCACTATCCGAATCCGAATAAAAAAATTCGGATCGAATTTTCGGATACGAATAGTTTTGAACACCCCTATCTCTGACCACGGGTTTTATATGAACATTAACATTAGCATAAAATTTTTTGGTTGATTTTCTTTCAGTTATCTTTTAGTGTTTTTTTCTACAATTTCTTTTTTGTTCTTCTTAGCGGTCCTGCACACAACACGGACGGAAGTATAGACCTAGTTACATTTAATTTGTTAAACTAAGAAATTAGATCGACTTAATCCAAATTATAAAATTCTACACTCAAAATTAAACTATAACAGCTTTTACTAAATCTGGTTATACTTTCGAGTAAAAGTATCCTACAAAATTAAAAGTATTTTTATTTGTTTTGTCAAGAAGAATTAACATATAATATACTTCTTATGTATTGTATTGTCATTTATTCATTGTTAAATGTACTCAAGTGTAAATATCTTATCTATATATTATTTGCATCCTTTTCAGTTGAGGTATGCCAAACATTGCAAAACCTCCTCTGCACTTTAATATTATCATGCTATTACAGAGCCTTTGATCTTATTATCAAATTATTTTAGCGACACATTTTATTGGTAGAACTAGATATGGACGTTGTGATTGGGTGCCTCAACACAATGATTGGTTTAATATGTGGCGGTAGGGCGGCAATCCTTCCTATTGGCGTGGTAAGTTATATGTTTTTGGGATATATTTTGAAGTTTAATTTACAAGAAAATTTGTAATAATATTCAACATTTTTTTCGGTTGCTATAGAGAGTTGATGATGTGATGAGGAGGGATGAACCTCAAATCAAGACCTGGACCAAAATAGCATTGATCATTGCCCTAATAATATTCATTATTTTGGTGTTTGTTTAATCAGCTATTTGTATATAAGCCACCCACAATTTGGAAACGAAATAACCGCTTCTTAAAAGTATCGACACACAAAACCTGTCAGTGAATGCTTATAAAAATGACACAGTGCCACTTGAAGTCAAACTTGGGCTTCGAGTGAGTTTTAATGTGCCAGATAACCTTAACCTCAAGGCATACCCAAAACTAGGGACATTCGTTCTTAGTACTTTAGAAAATAAATACTATACCTGACATGCGTTCACCAATAGCCAATACAAGATTTCTAAAGACGATCAACTCATACTGCGCAACTTTCAACTGGGGGATCTTCAAACAAAGTTATACGATGAACTCATGTGGATAAAGTTAGTGGGGATTTTAAAATGCTTGTTATTATTTAATTTATAAATGGTGTGTTATATACACATATTTATAGAAAGATGTGGCAAAAGTTATGTTACATATTTCTCTAGACTAAATTGCATTTTAGGTTCTTTAAGTTTGAAACAAATTACAAACGATGTACTTTAATTATTAAAATTATACTAAATGTCCATTATGTCACTATTTTTTATCGGGTGGTGGCTTTATGACTTTACCCAGTTAAATTTTAACGTTAGGTTTGATCATGTGCCCCTCACATGATGGCATTTTAGTTTTTTTTTTTACCTTTTTCTTTGAAAAATATAATCTAACTATTACATTAAATAAAAACTCTCTACTTCTAATCTCTCTCTATCTCTCTTTCCACCACAATCTGCACCGTCTCCTCATTTTTCTTCAAAGCTGTAAATCGTGAAAAGTCGAGAAAGGTAAATAAAAACCCTAACTGTAACATAAATTGTTCTTCCCCACCACAGCAGCAGGTGAAGAATCGAGAAACCCACCTTGATTTGGGGTCTTATTTGAATCAAATCTGCAAGTTCCGGCTAAATCGTTCTTCTCTACACCATCATTTCATTTTGGGTTTTGATTTAAATCGAGTCAGTAAGTTCCGACTAAGTTGAATCTTACCACCATTTTGTTTCGGTAGGGTGTGGGGTTGGAGGTAGGTTATGGAAGATTAAAGAGAATATAGATACAGAAGTGGTGTGGAGAACGGTATGTGCATTGGTGTACGACGATATATGAAGGGGGTGTTCTTGCAGAGATTTGTAACCCACCCATACAAGTTGGTAGCAGTTAGGTGGTGGTGTGGTTTTGTGGTGTGGTATGGTGGTGGTGGTAGTGGTGGTGGTGGTGTAGCGTTTTGTTGTTGAATGAACTGGAGTTATGTGGGTGTTAAAAGGGAATGGCTATAATACCCTCGTATGCAAAACATATGTGTGAAGTTAAAAATAAATTTTAACCGGGTTAAGTCATAAGGACACCGCCCAATGCAAAATAGTAACATAAAGGGCTTCTGATGTGTCACTTATCCATGTATTTTGTATAGTTTTTATATAAGTTGTATATAGTTTTTGAGTCGTTTTTGGTCTTTATTAGCTTGTACTTAGATAATGTTGTATTTTGCAGGTGAACGTGTGCAATGGAGCTTAAACAAGCAAGAATGGAGAAGAAATGAGCATATGGGTGAAGCGGATGAGAAAAAGAAAAATCCTGAGGAATATGATCTTGGCACATCGCGAGAGGATCACCATCCTCCCATCGCGACGTGCTTAGATGGATCAAGGCTGCCAAAAGACCATAATATCCTCGAAGATCCAGTTATTTAGCCCCAGTTGCCACCGCGTCAATTTGGATGTTTATTGATCATTGGTGTGTCGCGAGTCGCTTCCAACAACTCATCGCGATGTGCCAACAACTTATCTTACGAATGCCATAGCTGTTTGAAGGAGAATTGAGGGGTTTTTTTTGTTTTTTTTGTTTTTACATAGAGGAAGTTAAGTATTGAAGCGCGATAGCTAATTCATATGCTTTCCAGTTAGAATTAAGTTTGATTGTTACGATTTTGTTAAAAACTTGCATATTATGACTTTGTTTACTGAATTGTGTGATTGGAACTTGATTATGCTTGTGTTTTGAACAAGAGTAGCTAAGTTTTTCTTAGCTAGCTGGGCTTATGAGGATTGTAACTTCTAAAATGTTTTAGGTTTTGGATATTTGTTGATTTTGTTAATGTTTTGGTGAAGAGTGTTACAATCAGGTTTTCTTTTTTACATGCATACTTTGTGCTAATTTATAATAGTTTATCATTGCATTTGTGTCTTAGTGAATGTTTTTTAATTATAGATGTGTATTAGGTTGCTTACTGTGTGTTTGTGACTAGTTCATGGTTTATTGTCGACATATGCCATAGGAACCTTGATTGAGATTTTAGAGGTACTTAGTATTCTACCATCTTTGAGTCCGAAAGGAGATTAGATGTCAGTGTGTCTAGGTTTATAGATCTCCGAGATCGTGGTCTGCACAAGAGTGAGTCACCCCTGGCATGTATGTCTATTTAGCATTCCGTGTTAGAATCCTGATAGAATCACTACCCCTTGCATCCCTTACACTTTCCGAATGTAGTGTTTCCAATGGGACCGAGAGGATATACAAATTTAGGCTACATTGCATTTGTTTAGAGAGACTGAGTGGTGATCTGAACCCCAGACCGATGAGTTTACACACTTCTCTAGATACTAGATTGCGTCACGTTTGGAGAGTGATTCGACATCCAGTTTATGTCTAGATAGTGTATTTTAATATCTCGGTATCCAAATCATAATTATCCGATACTGTGAGCTGTGAGTAAGTTAACATGATTCTTGCCTAAGTAGCTACTTTCTCATTATCTGATTTCACTAAAAGTTGTTTGATTGCTCGGTTGCGTTATTTGCATAGTTAGTTAGCTTTAGTAGTTGATAAAAACTGAACATTCACTAAAAATCATTACACTAGGACCCGAGAGAGGTTTAGTATCGATAGCCCCATCATTTTGTGCTTGGATTGTTCTTGGTCTTACCGGCTTGACTATGTCACACCCCGACCCACAGCGAAATGGTACGTGGCATGATGATTGCCCAAAGCTTATGGCACTATTAAAGTTTCATAAATAACTTATCATAATTAAAAATGTCACACATTTCATATAAGTTCAAATATTCAAATGTATACACATAATTTGTCTTTTTAATTACTAAGGCAAAGCTCCTACGTGATCCAGTCTAGTCTTCCATCCTCTACACCTGTATCATGTGTAAAATAATATTTTTGGGTCAACTTCAAGAGCTGGTGAGTAAATCTTGGTTAAGTAAAATAGGTTGACCATTTTAAAATTTAGGAATGAAAGTAATATGTTTTACCTTTTACTTTCAAATATTAATTTCAATACCAAACATGCGATTAATTATAGGGAAGCAATTCACAAGTAATATGAACATAGAATGGTAACTGAATAATGACTAAGACCAGGACCGACACGAAAACCTAAATTAAAACCAACTACTTGCGTCCCACACCCAAAAAGGGTGTGACTGTGGCGATACCAACATCCCATAGTTAGGAGGAAAGGTCAGCCCAAGACTAGTGGGGCGATACCAACATCTCTAGGTCATGAGGAAAGGTAAGCCGTGGATCCAATGAATGATTGACTATTGACTATCATGACCAACATGACAACAACAACAATAACCTCATCAAACAACATCAACAACATATAATGCATATACGACACACTAGATTTTTGTATACTCGACATTCGATGAAAAACAATTGGTCAAAACACATTGATAAAAAATGAGAGAGTTTACTTACCATTTACGTTCCGTTAAATCCTTGAGTAATATCGCATGATTTTTGGGATGTTATCCTAAGGGTATATTTGACATTAATATACTAAGTAGTCACATAACAAAATAACCTATAAAATAATCCTATGATTTAGGGCTTTTGTATAATCTTAAATTTACTTATAATAATTTCAGCTTAGACACTAAATTAATTTTATAAACTTGAATAATTAAAAGTAACAACTTGTGATTATATCATATAATTTATTATGACATTATTTCTACATTTTTGTATACGATAAGTCTAGTCAATTTATTAACAAGTAACTAGTAAGCCTACATTTGTAAAAATAAGTAAATTGGCGTGACTTATGATGATGATAATACAAGATTAATTATGTTATTATTATATTTCATCCACTAAATTTATACATCAAAAATTTTATATTTTTCTTGTAATTTTTATACAAAATAATTAAATTTGCAAAAGACTTAATTTATTTTAGATTTTATCCAATCCTTTTATTATAAATTATTTTGCCAAAAATAATGAAATTTATAGTTTCCCTGGTTTATGTATTTCGTAGAAAAACCAGCACTCATTATTTATATGACTTTATATTTATATGATTTTACTTTGGTAGTTATAGAATTTTATATAACATTCTATATAATACTAGTGCTAATACCCGTGAATTTCACGGGGCGGACAAAATAATATGTTTTCAAATAGATAAGAAGCAGTTAAAGAAAACACAATAAATCTGGAAACAATAAACTTCAAACAATTTGATTATCAATCCAAAGTTACATATGATAAGAAAACATTGATGGTATGAGAAAAAATCCAAGAAAAACTACAAATTTGAGATCCCACAAAATCATTGCATATGGTAACTGTAGAGTCGAAATTCAGAAAAAGTTTATGTGGATGATCCACACACTTGTATGCCGACGTATTGTCACCTAAACAGGGTTTCTTGATCAGTAGACAAACTTTCTCTTCTAGCAGCTTTTCAAACTTAATGAAGTACTTGTTCATTACAGTTACTTGGATTTTATTTCCCTGAAAACAGAAAAAAAAACTTTAAACCCGAAATAAAAACTTTTAAGCCATATAAATAACGTAATATAAAATAAGGTTTATTGTGAATATATGTAAAATACCTCCTCATCGATAAGGATCATCTCAATTGCATACGATTCCCCAGGACCTTAAACGAAGGTTGCCTCCACAATTTGATTATACGAACTTTAATGGTGTAGGTGTCCTTTGAAACATCAAGGTGGTTCAGAAATGTGATATTCATAGGACCCATGAATAACCTGTAATAAAGTAGAGAAATGGTAAGAAGAGGTGTAATGTTGAGGTGGTGTTTGATGGTTTATATAGCAACTTAAAAAAAAAACTGAATGGTTTCAAACACCAAAAATATCGGAATTAATTTTGTTAACTGCCACTAACCAAAACTGTTTCCATATCTATTATATTCTAATCTATACTAATCAATCAATATATGATCATCCTGATATCAAATCTCAGCCGTCTAAAATAGAAAAAAACATCAAGAACGTGGCCAATCCGCGTCTTTGAAAGAGAGGTTACCAAAAATATCGGACATAATTTTGGTTACCCTCGCTATTTACTAACTGTTTAACATATCAATTCGAATTCAAATCCCTAAAATATCGCACTATTATTTTAGGTATCCCGCCAACTGATCTGCCCAAATCAGCAACTTTTACAATGACAAAACTTTTAAACAACAATCTTGGTTTAAAAAAGAGGAACCATAATAAAATATTACCCAAAAATCAAAAAACTTTTAGCAAAACGAATCTTTAATATTAGCTTAAACCATAGTTATTAAAGGCGTTAAGCGCACTCAAGGCGCATAGGCATCGCCTGGGGCCTAGGCGCAAGGCGCAAAAAAAGCGCGGGCCCAAGAAAAAAAAGCGTACAACAAAAAAAACTTAAAATATTTTTATATAATAGAAAATTATACTATTCTTCAAATAAAATAAAATAAAGCTATTATATAACATTTAATATCGTCTATTTAGTACCAAAAGTTATAAAATGCTAGTTTATTAGTGTAGAAAAGTAGTTTCATTAGATAAAAGTAGAAATCTAGCTAGAATCTTGCAAGAATTTAGAGAATTTGGCCGAAAACTCTCAAGAATCTAGGAATCTCGCCGGAACCTGCGCATGAACCATCACTTCGAGAATTAAAGCGCAACTGCCTTGACTTAAGGCGCAATTGCCTCGCCTTGCTAGGAAATTGGGCCTAGGCGCAAGAGGCGATGGCTTTTAACAACTATGGCTTAAACAACAAACAAACAATAAACATTTCAAGAACATATCAAAAGAAAGAGACATACACATTTTTTGCAAACATATAGATATACTTGGCTTGTATTGGTAAAATTACTATCAGCCTCTCCTTTGACGTTTGACAGAAACATCGACCTCAGACTCGAACTCGAGTTCACCCTTGACCCCGCCCTCGCCCTCAAGGTCCTCGAAACGATCCTTGTCAGATTTTGCAGATGCAGCCATTGGTCCAAATCGCACATAAACATACTTTCAAAATGCTTCTAATATATCCAACAACATTTGTGCAAAAAGGCGAAAAATTTACCAGCATTGGAGACAACTTCTCAGCAACCTTTGCAGCTGTAAACAATGACAAATGTGTTAAAGTTGCCACTCTCCTTGTAGAGAATAAAAAAATAATGAAAAAAAAAAACGTACGTGATGTGAAGTTCTTGTTCAAGTTGCCGCTTTCCTTGAAGAGTTGCTCAAAGTGAGGCTTGCAGTAGAGCACTCCTTCCGTTGATGAGTAATTGCTCAGCTGAAAGTTAACTAAAATTACTATGCAATTATACCAAGCCGGTGACTTAAAAAAATGTTGTTTATTGTTTTAATACCCCTTTAGCTGATTGACTTGAGGGTTGATATAGCCATTTCACATCTTAAACACAAAATACAAAACATTTATATAGTTTTGTCTATTTCATGATCCCGACATCTCAAATATGAATATACATATTGCAAAAAAAAAAAAAAAAAAAAACTAAATTAGAATGAAGAAAACATAACCAAACATGTTAGATCCACCAAGAAAGTTAATGATTATCAACACTATATACATCAATTCAAAAACTATTTTATCTTACACAAATCATATATACGTCACAAAGGAGAACCATGGTCATACCTTAAGGGTACCTTTGCAAATGGCTACACATGAAGCAAGATTTGTGATGATCAATACCATCAACAGACAAAAGTTCCACAGGGTAAACTATCTTCCCACAAGCCTTGCATTTCTGTTGTGTTCCAATAAAAGACATAATTGCCCTTTTCCCCTTTAGATCTGACCTTGATCTTAAATCTTTTATACCTGTGATTCGAAATAAATTAACAATCAATTTTTTTAACATCCTCTATAAGAATCCTCAATAACAAAATGGTGCAGATCACAAAGATATTAAAAAAGAATACGCTAATGGTATCGGAAAATAATACACTCAAAGAGCCCCCTAGACTTCAAATATATGAGATGTACTAACATTAGATTTCAATACATATAATTCATTCATCAAGATTTCAATACAAATAACTTCAGAACCCCAAAATCTTTAATTTTCACCTTAATACATAGAGTAGGCAAATATGGAGATACTAAACAAAACCCTAATTAAGCAAAGACATCAAGCGAGGTTTTTATGATAGAAAACAAAGAAAGATTACTTGTTTAGAACTTCAGATCTTGAACTTGTCACTGTCACTTGTCACTGGCGATGGAGTGGTGGTGGCCGAAATGGTGGCGGCCGGAGACTGGTAGTAGTGGTGGTGAATCTGGTGATCTATGAAGAGATGAGGGAAGAAAATTTTAGGTTGCAAACAAAATCAAGAACAGAGATGAGGGATTGCGGCTGAAAAAAAATTAGGTTTAACTTAACAACGGGTCTAGAGAAACGGGTATGAAATTTCCATGTGTTCTCTTTCCGGGTTACAAAATTCGACCCATTTTATTAATTCGCTTATGTGGGTAATGGGTGGGAAAAAAAGGGTTGGGGTTGCTGTGAGAGTGACATGTGTCCAAGTTTTTATTCCTTTATTAGAGAGGATAGATAACATGCCTAAAATTCATAACAAATCCATAAGGTGTCTAATAATTCTCAAAAATTACATAAACCAATCTAGTATGATAATAAGCAATTTCCTGACTGATAACTGTCGTGGATGTTATACAAAAACCTAAATAACTATGTAGATAGTGTAAATATGGTATGAACCAGAGGAGTATGGTGGAAAGTGCTATGAATTAAGAACTAAGAACTAATTGCAAAAATGTAAATCTCGGTTGTTTGTTTGTTTGATTAAACTAAGGAATATTAAAACAAGTTGTAAACAATTGGAGAAAATAATGGTTCCTCCGGATTTTAGATTCAAAGTAAACTTCAATTATGTGTTTAGTTGTGACAATTACATAAACATGATTGTGTAATTCAATTAAAAAGTTGAGATTATTCAAAGATTACTTACTTTGATTGCAAAACAATGAAAGGTTATCATATGAACAATCAATTGAAATTACCAACCCTAATCCATATCAAATATATCCCAATTACTAGAACTCTCGGGAATTGAATGATTCATAATTAAGAATTAAAATAAAAACAATTAGTTACAACTAGTCAATCAAATCAAATGGTAAAAAGCATCGAATGCTTAGATTACCAAGTTCAAACACATAAAATTCGTTCACTTACAAGAATCCTCTACGCAGAGGAAACGACTAAAAGATTAGCCGCTTATCTTGGTTGGTTGATCTTCAAAAGCTTGAAATACGGATGATTGCATCTTCGATATGGTTATAGTGATGAGAATAATGATGAAAGATGAGTGAAGATTGGTGCTAATTGGTGTTCTTTTGTAACACCCTTGCTATTATTTTAAAGGTTTTCGTATAGATTACGAAAATAAACTTGTAATTATGATTACAAATGCGTTTAAAATTTCAGTTTAATTAAAACTTTTACAATTTAAAAATAATACAACATAATGTAATTTAGTCGTCGGTTGAAAGTTATGACGACAAACCGTGCGGAAGCTTCTTTTTTTCATGTGTTCGGTTCTTTCTCGTCGCTTGATCTTCATCCGGGTACTCTTGATATCCAGCTATGATCAAAACCAACATAAAAGTTAGTTTTGATAACTTAAATATAAGTTTAAACAAGTTCTACGCATACAAAAAATCAAACGAAATAATTTTTTCCAACTTTTATGTCTCTCGCGTGTTCGTAATTTAATTCTCCATCTCATGGAGTAAAAATCCAACATCTGAATTCACAAAAATTATAGATTTCAAGGTCGAAGCTTGAAATTCAGTTATAACTCTTTTGTCCCGTTCATGATTTTATTAAACAAACTTGTTTGTTACCCTTAAAATATCATGAACATCCCGTTATATCTGTTTACTATTATTCAAAGTTCAAATTACGGGTTTCTTATGTATTCTTAACCCGTTTTACATATTTACTCATTTTGACCCGTTAAGGGTATTTAGACACTTTTAAGCTTAAATCACACTTCAATTTGGTTTACATCCTACCTCCACTTTTGTTTATCGACTTGTCATCCACCACATTATAATTGTGGTGGATTTAGTGTGGCAAACCATTTATTCCGAGTTTTACCCCTCGGTTGACATTTTTGCGGAAAATACCCATTTCAGTTCTTTGGACTCTAACATTTCGTATCATTCATTTTGATACTTATCCTAAGGATTCAATAGATCATAATGCTTATTTCTAAACATCTTTTAAAGGTCGTTTACCCGGTTCACCCATCATGGGCTTTTTGGTCAACTTTTAATCCCTCATTTTTCTACAAAGGACTCACTAATTATTTGACCAAAATCTCATTCTTAACTATAACCTATTTATGCGTACCTGGCTCGGGTCAACATATAGGCCCGTTTTATACCTCACTTTAATTAGCCGCTACTTTATAGCGACGAAATTATCCAATTCCTGTTCACTCCTGTGGGCATATAACTTGACAACCAAATGTTAGTCGATATTGTCAAATGGGGTTATTACCATCATTTGACCCGTTTGGCCTATGTGACCAAACATTTACCTTTATAACAAACATGGTTTTTAATTACCAATTCACACATCCGACCCATTTAGGATTTTACCTCAAGATCATTTTTCTTACATATTTTACCCATTTCGGCTTACGCCGTAGGGTATCTTTTGACTTAAAACTTACATTTGTCAACACGTGACTAGTTTACTATTTTATCCCTTTTTCTCATTATAAGTTACCTCATAAGGTAACATTTCAAAAACTACTTGTTTGTTCGTCGTAGCATGACTTAATTACCATTTTACCCCTTTTTACCATTTATTATGGTTTTTCATCATTTTCATTTGTTCCGACCCGTATCAATCTACATCGGAACATCGTATTTATAGCTTTAGCTTAACACATTCATAACCTGTATTATAATTAGGCATTCTATAAAGGGGGTGTAAGATTTACTTACCTTGCATCCTTGCGAGCTTCATACTAGAACTTGTGTCCATTTGACCCGTTCATTTCCATGCTCCCACCTTGCTTGTCAGAGTCAAACTACCATATCATATCCACAAGATGATTCGATTAGTCAAACATTAACATGACCATCACACCTTATGGATTCACACACTTATTCATCAAAGTATGCTATTTATTCAACAACTATTTTTTTTTCATAATTCTTTTTCATTCACTAATCGTTTGACCCGTTAGTCAAGTTACTTATACAAACTAGTTAGTAAGTGATTTTGAACACTTTAAGCATGTCATATAAAGTGTTATTTGTCCCTAACAATAAATACTTCATGACTAAATCAAGTATACGCAATCATATGTCTTTTTCTGAATTAATAATAACATTATTAATGTGCAGCGATTTCCTATACAGCTGTTGTAATTGACCATTATGACCCATATAAAATCCGAACTAGATTAACATGTTCAAAGATGGATCTTAGAAAACTCCAATACCTTCGCAAGCATATAAGGTACACCTTCTAACGAATTTTCTATGATTTTATATGATTTTTATAAAAATCAGCACAGCAACTATATTTTCATTTTTCAATCAGCTTTCAAGGTTTCTGAACAGCAGTTTTAATTCACATTTTTGACCTATTTAACAACCACATTTATTTCTTATGATTAAAAACAGTAAAAATTTACTCCATAAGCTTTCCGAAAAGGTATAGAACACCCAAATCGGATAAACGGTTGATTTTATATGATTTTTTTAAGATTAGTCAAAATCCATACAAAAAGTTACGGAAATCATGTTTAAGGTCCTTTCAAATTCGACCCAAACCATCAAATACAACCTATTTTCTTGCCTAAAAACCTTATTAAACTCTTGGTAATGGTTAGAAACATATAACACAGTAATTGTAGGCTAAGAGATGTCAAAACATCATCTATTTCAAGAAGTCACCATATGAATCCTAATTTTACCATCTTCTCAACTTCATAGTCAAATTAAGAACTAGAACTAAAATTAACATATATTCAAGTTCTATTTGGTTATTCTCATACACCATCATGTTTAAAACCCGTACTATTTCATATCACACGAAATTAGTCAAATTAGCCAATTATGTGTTTCATTCATAATTTCAACATATAAACATTCGTTTAGACATTTTAACAAACACCTAGCGGGCACGATTTCTATACCTCTTCTATTTAGTTCATGGCTAATCTTTTTAACCAAGTTTCGATCATTAAATCAAACCCTTATGTCTAGCACTCATGAACAATATCAATCTTGCATCATAACATCAATTTTTCACAACCCAGGATATAAATTCTTGTGTTCATCACTTTGTTCTAAAAACCCACTTAACACATATATGGGTGATTATCAATTTCATAGTTTTCATCACTAATTTGTCAAATTATCAACTAGGGTTTGTTCCTAGACATTGTTTCAACTCAATATCATTCATATATTCAACATTCATTCCAGAATTTCGTTCATGCATGTTCATCAAAATTTCAAAATATCACCAAACTTCAAAATTCAACATACCTTGTGATCCCCTAAGCTAGGTGATCATGATTTTAGTTAAAGCCCCAATTTCCTAGCTTAATTTCCCTTGATTTGGCTGAATTTCTTGTGATTTAGGGTTTTGATCAAGAATCCCTTTTTGCTCCTGTGTAAATCACGACCAGAACACACTTTGTGTGTGTTTGGGTTTTTAAATTTTTTTTTGTTTTAATAATAATTACTTTCACACTTAACCCTTTTAGTCCCTCTAGTTTCTAAAGGTTATAAAAAGGTTACATAATCAAGTTCCTTCATTATTTTAAAACACTTAACTAACTAGGTTGATATTCCTAGTTACTTAGTGGGTCCCGGGAGTTATAACCCGTTTTATTTTAAGTCCCGTTAACTCGGGCTTCTTATAAACTTACTTTTCTCAAAGCATTTATTCTCCTTTTAATTAATATTAGGATTATTTGTTTAAATCCTAATATTCACCTGGTTAATTTTACCACTAATGGTATTTTATCCGTTCATTATTATTAACGTATTTTTAATCACCAATCCCGTTTTCGGGGTGTTACAAGTATACCCCACTTAAAGAGGTTTCGTCCCCGAAACCTTCTTTACGTAGTTCATTGGTTAGACCAACGAACTTAGTTTCATTTTCAAGGCATTCATTCTTCTCGATAAAGAGTTATCATTCGTATTGACATGGGTGTTTTTTTATGTATAAGTCCTCATGGACTGTAGCTTTCACCTTGTATTTCTTATCTTTGTCGCCTATCTGACCGAGTTTCCATTTAACCACTCGGTCGTATTAGTCCGTCCACATGTTTACTCCACGCTAATCTTATATTGACAAGCGCTTCGTATAAGTCATAACACTATTTCGATTTTGAATGGTTTTACCGGGTAGACTGAATAGTCATCGTCACTTCTTACCCCGTTTCTCGGGTATACCATATTGCTATCTCCGGCTTTATGTGTGTTTATGATTTTCTAAACCACCTCATACTACTTGTGTTTGCTAAAATGTTGCTTTTGACTAAAAACTGAATTTTAGTTTAACGTCTTCTCTTTGTCTTACGTCATTTACTCATATCAAGGAATTTTCGTCCAAAGTTTTATTCCTTTCCATTATTATTTTACGTGGGGAATCGTAACCGGTTTTCCACGCTTTACCCAAGTGACCCGTAGGTTCTTTCACTTAGCCTCGTAGGCAATTTCTTTAGATTTTCACCATTTTACCTTTTTAAGGTGAGTCCTCAACAGTTCGTTTCTTTCTATTTGCGACCCAAGGGTCTTTTTGGTTCCGTAGACGTTAACACCACTTATAATCCCGAAGGTTATGATGATCTCGTAGATCATCTTTTACTCGTGTCCTTATTAAATTGTATATGTGTATATATACTTACATAGCATCAAGGCACCCCTTTTTTTATGTTTAGAATTATTATTATTTTTTTGCTTTTGCATTTCATTTGACATTGACCGTAGTCTAAGGCTACATTTGTTTTCTTTCGAATTATCCTTCCGACTCTATGACTTCTTACGTCATTTACGCGTCGGTTTGTTCTTCGCTTACCGTTATCCGGTTCATACTGATATTACTTTACCGCCCGTTACCCGGGTTCTTTTATTTTAATGTTTTTAACGCTCCCGTTGCCTGGTTTGTGCTTACATTGTTATCAAATATTTTACTTATTCGATCCGTTTTGGGTACCTTTTTAATTCGTCCTATTCACCCCGCCCTTACTACATCGGACGTGAATGTGTACATCATAAGAAGTTCATGACATCATGTGTTCACTACTTACTTGGCCAGAGTAAGTGATCAACATATGACACACATGACCTTTTTATAATTTTCACATTACACCCTATGTAAGTAACGCCTCTATTTAGTTTTCTTGGAAATAATATCCTGGATAGGTATTGTATTAAGGTTTTCCAAGTTTTTAATTTACATATGCAACGGCCAGTCTCTACGTATTTGTTGCATATTACTATTCATGCAATAAATTTAAAATGTGCACCTGTAAATGCTTGCCCTAACGGGCTTTCCTTGCTATTAACCTTACTCGCGATTGTTACGCGATTTAGGTCCTTGGCGAGTATGCTCTGCTCGTCATACTTCGGACTGTTCCTTCGTCATATCCGAGATTTGTTCAACTCTTGTCACCTTCAGATGCGAGTGTCCTTCAATTAAAACATTCACAAAGGTTAGTAATGTCGACATCAATAATCGCCCGTATTATAATACGAGGCTTTCTGCTGTACGTGTCAACGCACGTAATTTCATTAACTATATCAATCATTTTAATTGGGGTAGCGTGTATTACCCGATAACCCAATGTGTTGTTTACAACACTTTAACATGCTAAACAATTAACATACATGTACTTACCGGATTTGCGATCAAGACTCGAACCGAACACACTTTATTCTTTAACCATGAGCTCTGATTACCAACTTGTAACACCCTTGCTATTATTTTAAAGGTTTTCGTATAGATTACGAAAATAAACTTGTAATTATGATTACAAATGCGTTTAAAATTTCAGTTTAATTAAAACTTTTACAATTTAAAAATAATACAACATAATGTAATTTAGTCGTCGGTTGAAAGTTATGACGACAAACCGTGCGGAAGCTTCTTTTTTTCATGTGTTCGGTTCTTTCTCGTCGCTTGATCTTCATCCGGGTACTCTTGATATCCAGCTATGATCAAAACCAACATAAAAGTTAGTTTTGATAACTTAAATATAAGTTTAAACAAGTTCTACGCAACAAAAAATCAAACGAAATAATTTTTTCCATCTTTTATGTCTCTCGCGTGTTCGTAATTTAATTCTCCATCTCATGGAGTAAAAATCCAACATCTGAATTCACAAAAATTATAGATTTCAAGCTCGAAGCTTGAAATTCAGTTATAACTCTTTTGACCCGTTCATGATTTTATTAAACAAACTTGTTTGTTACCCTTAAAATATCATGAACATCCCGTTATATCTGTTTACTATTATTCAAAGTTCAAATTACGGGTTTCTTATGTATTCTTAACCCGTTTTACATATTTACTCATTTTGACCCGTTAAGGGTATTTAGACACTTTTAAGCTTAAATCACACTTCATCTTGGTTTACATCCTACCTCCACTTTTGTTTATCGACTTGTCATCCACCACATTATAATTGTAGTTGATTTAGTGTGGCAAACCGTTTATTCCGAGTTTTACCCCTCGGTTGACATTTTTGCGGAAAATACCCATTTTAGTTCTTTGGACTCTAACATTTCGTATCATTCATTTTGATACTTATCCTAAGGATTCAATAGATCGTAATGCTTATTTCTAAACATCTTTTAAAGGTCGTTTACCCGGTTCACCCATCAAGGGCTTTTTGGTCAACTTTTAATCCCTCATTTTTCTACAAAGGACTCACTAATTATTTGACCAAAATCTCATTCTTAACTATAACCTATTTATGCGTACCTGGCTCGGGTCAACATATAGGCCCGTTTTATACCTCACTTTAATTAGCCGCTACTTTATAGCGACGAAATTATCCAATTCCTGTTCACTCCTGTGGGCATATAACTTGACAACCAAATGTTAGTCGATATTGTCAAATGGTGTTATTACCATCATTTGACCCGTTTGGCCTATGTGATCAAACATTTACCTTTATAACAAACATGGTTTTTAATTACCAATTCACACATCCGACCCATTTAGGATTTTACCTCAAGATCATTTTTCTTACATATTTTACCCATTTCGGCTTACGCCGTAGGGTATCTTTTGACTTAAAACTTACATTTGTCAACACGTGACTAGTTTACTATTTTATCCCTTTTTCTCATTATAAGTTACCTCATAAGGTAACATTTCAAAAACTACTTGTTTGTTCGTCGTAGCATGACTTAATTACCATTTTACCCCTTTTTACCATTTATTATGGTTTTTCATCATTTTCATTTGTTCCGACCCGTATCAATCTACATCGGAACATCGTATTTATAGCTTTAGCTTAACACATTCATAACCTGTATTATAATTAGGCATTCTATAAAGGGGGTGTAAGATTTACTTACCTTGCATCCTTGCGAGCTTCATACTAGAACTTGTATCCATTTGACCCGTTCATTTCCAAGCTCCCACCTAGCTTGTCAGAGTCAAACTACCATATCATATCCACAAGATGATTCGATTAGTCAAACATTAACATGACCATCACACCTTATGGATTCACACACTTATTCATCAAAGTATGTTATTTATTCAACAACTATTTTTTTTCATAATTCTTTTTCATTCACTAATCGTTTGACCCGTTAGTCAAGTTACTTATACAAACTAGTTAGTAAGTGATTTTGAACACTTTAAGCATGTCATATAAAGTGTTATTTGTCCCTAACAATAAATACTTCATGACTAAATCAAGTATACGCAATCATATGTCTTTTTCTGAATTAATAATAACATTATTAATGTGCAGCGATTTCCTATACAGCTGTTGTAATTGACCATTATGACCCATATAAAATCCGAACTAGATTAACATGTTCAAAGATGGATCTTAGAAAACTCCAATACCTTCACAAGCATATAAGGTACACCTTCTAACGAATTTTCTATGATTTTATATGATTTTTATAAAAATCAGCACAGCAACTATATTTTCATTTTTCAATCAGCTTTCAAGGTTTCTGAACAACAGTTTTAATTCACATTTTTGACCTATTTAACAACCACATTTGTTTCTTATGATTGAAAACAGTAAAAATTTACTCCATAAGCTCTCCGAAAAGGTATAGAACACCCAAATCGGATAAACGGTTGATTTTATATGATTTTTTTAAGATTAGTCAAAATCCATACAAAAAGTTACGGAAATCATGTTTAGGGTCTTTTCAAATTCGACCCAAACCATCAAATACAACCTATTTTCTTGCCTATAAACCTTATTAAACTCTTGGTAATGGTTAGAAACCTATAACACAGTGATTGTAGGCTAAGAGATGTCAAAACATCATCTATTTCAAGAAGTCACCATATGAATCCTAATTTTACCAGCTTCTCAACTTCATAGTCAAATTAAGAACTAGAACTAAAATTAACATATATTCAAGTTCTATTTGGTGATTCTCATACACCATCATGTTTAAATCCCGTACTATTTCATATCACACGAAATTAGTCAAATTAGCCAATTATGTGTTTCATTCATAATTTCAACATATAAACATTCGTTTAGACATTTTAACAAACACCTAGCGGGCACGATTTCTATACCTCTTCTATTTAGTTCATGGCTAATCTTTTTAACCAAGTTTCGATCATTAAATCAAACCCTTATGTCTAGCACTCATGAACAATATCAATCTTGCATCATAACATCAATTTTTCACAACCCAGGATATAAATTCTTGTGTTCATCACTTTGTTCTAAAACCCCACTTAACACATATATGGGTGATTATCAATTTCATAGTTTTCATCACTAATTTGTCAAATTATCAACTAGGGTTTGTTCCTAGACATTGTTTCAACTCAATATCATTCATATATTCAACATTCATTCCAGAATTTCGTTCATGCATGTTCATCAAAATTTCAAAATATCACCAAACTTCAAAATTCAACATACCTTGTGATCCCCTAAGCTAGGTGATCATGATTTTAGTTAAAGCCCCAATTTCCTAGCTTAATTTCCCTTGATTTGGCTGAATTTCTTGTGATTTAGGGTTTTGATCAAGAATCCCTTTTTGCTCCTGTGTAAATCACGACCAGAACACACTTTGTGTGTGTTTGGGTTTTTAAATTTTTTTTTTGTTTTAATAATAATTACTTTCACACTTAACCCTTTTAGTCCCTCTAGTTTCTAAAGGTTATAAAAAGGTTACATACTCAAGTTCCTTCATTATTTTAAAACACTTAACTAACTAGGTTGATATTCCTAGTTACTTAGTGGGTCCCGGGAGTTATAACCCGTTTTATTTTAAGTCCCGTTAACTCGGGCTTCTTATAAACTTACTTTTCTCAAAGCATTTATTCTCCTTTTAATTAATATTAGGATTCTTTGTTTAAATCCTAATATTCACCTGGTTAATTTTACCACTAATGGTATTTTATCCGTTCATTATTATTAACGTATTTTTAATCACCAATCCCGTTTTCGGGGTGTTACATCTTTGCCTCCAAAAGTCGTATGATTAATTGAATAATGAGTCTAGGGTTTAAAACCCTTTTTAATCCCTTGAAGAAAGTCAACGCGCGCCCAATTACCATTCTCGTCGTAGCTTACGGTCTCTAGACCGTAGGTTATGGTCTGTAACCTCTTTGTAAAATCCATGACAAACGTAGGTTATGCTCAATGACCATAAGTTACGGTTTGCGGCTGCTGGAAACCTCTTATTCAACAAATATCAACCGTAGGCTACGGTTTTCCGTTTGTAGATCGTAGCCTACATCGCAGGTCTTCACCTATTTGTGACTGCAATTTCAACTTTCAATTAATTACCCAAATGCTCCTAAACTTCAATCTTTTCTGTTTCTTGTCCTCCCAAGCTATATTTTGGCCCGAAACAACTTCCGAATAGTGTAATATGTCTTGATTTTCATCCACGGTTGTTCCATTCCATCTCTAAACACTTCAAGCACACCGATTTAAGGATTAACCTACAAAATCACATTCTCTCGTAGTTAACACATTCAAAGCATATAATCACTTATGTGACAACTCGAAATTTAGAACCTTTCGTGTATCTTAGTGTAACCTACTTGAAACGTTATGTGACTAGTTAACTTGTTGGTTTAATGATATAAGTAAACATCCTATGTGATTATGTGTTATGCGTATATGTATGCTTGTATGTATAGTATGTGTATATGTTTAAGTGAGCCGAGAACCATGAACACGACTCGAGACCATGCGGTCTCGAGTGAACAATGAAACAGTGGGCCGGATGGGCCACGCACCCCATTTAACCCAACCGAAAGCCCACTAGGGTGCACTACTTGGAACGGATATATAAGCTTGGTGAATAGCCATGTTTGCCATTTCTTTGGACAACACACTCATTCTCACACACACCTTCTCCTACACACTCTCTCTAGAGAAACCTTAAACCCTAGAGAATCAAGCATCACCTCCCCTCTTCTTTATTCTCGAATCAAACCAGAGACCACAAGGACACTCAGATCAACTCGCACACACCTCTTTCGGAAGCTCCATTCTTCACCACTACCTCTCTAACCGGTTAGTGATTCATGTTAGATGTTGTGTTTCGGTTTGATGTATGATGAAGATTATGTGATAATATGTTTACTTGTTAAGCTTTATGCATGATGAATACACCCTTCTTGAGTAATCGGTTCATAAGTGCTTCATGTTATGTGTTTATATTCGGTCAATGTGGACTATATGATAATGTATTGATTTTGTTAGGATGAATAATGTATGCTTGACTATGAATGAGTGTAATCGGTTTTATATAGGCTCAATTTCGAATGGTTTGGTTATGTTAGGAGGGTTGTGTTCAATGAAATCGGATTAACACATGTTGATGATAGATCCCATATAAGTATGCTATTGTATTGATCGAACATGATAGATGTATGAGCCGATGATGTTACTAACTTGAGTTCATGCCATAATAGATTTTCTTGATGAAGCATGTTGATTTTAAATATGATGAACTACTTGAATATTTGAAGAACATGATGAATATGACATGAATGTGGCTTGAATATTTGAAAACTTGTTGTTTGATCCGTTTTTGGTTAGTAGTAGACAAGGGAACATGTTTGTGAAATATCATTGGTTAGTACATTATCTCATGAACATGAAATTCTATTGGTTTAGTACATATGTCAGGAAATCAGCAGATGTCCAGTCGAGACCTTTGGTCTCGACTCGAGACCACCATATGTCAACTCGAGATCCCCGGTTTCAACACAAGTTGCGAGTCGAGAACCTATAGTCTCGACTCGAGACCACACTTGATCAGCACACAACCATCATGACCCGAGACCATGCTTGCGAGTCCGGTTGCGACTCGAGACCAATACATGCATGACCCGAGACCACCCCAGCTGCGACTCGAGAATTTGTAAGCTGCAACTAGAGACCGCACAGTCTCGACTCAAGGCCATATGCATGTACACGCTGTATGGACCTTCACACTGTTTCGGGCCTAAGTGATTGGGCCGAGCTTATGGGCCGTATGTGCTACTATGAATTGAGTATGTTGTGCACTGTTGTTGAACTGCCATGATTAAACGTGTATGCCATGAATAATACCTGTATGCAACTTGCTAGTATACGTGTAGAACATACGTGCACTACTTGGATACGAACCTGACTTGAATGGTATCTATGTTAGGACGTAGTTGACCACTTACAACTTGATTGACTTTTCTGTGTATCTGCCGAGCAAACCAAGGTGAGTTCACACCCTCTACAAAGCATGGGATTCCTTGGGTTGGGAATGGGGTTAAGGAACGTAGATTCCTCGTCCTCCTTGGGTGGGACAGCAATGGTTCAGGAATGTAATTCCTCGTCCTCACGGACAGATAACTCGTACTAGACCAAAACTCTATCACGAAGTCCCTCCTTTTTATATCGACTTAATCGCCGGGCCAATGGCGAGCGGGTCATTAGTTAGATAGCGCTATTTAGGTTTGACAAACCTCACACCGTGCCGCAGAGGACGGGCGTGAACTAATGGATCTGGGGCACGTCAATGATGATAGACTTTGATAGTTTCAGGGCACATAAACATGACTACAGTCAGCAGTCGATATGGTAACGAGTCTAGTGTATACATGGGGTAGCCCCCACGGCCGAAATGTCAGATAACTAACACGGGGTAGCCCCCACGGCTGGATTGCCAGAGTAACCGGGAATAAACAAGTCACGTTTTTAACTATGGGGTAACCCCCACGGCAGGATGCCAGATAAAGGAAACTGTTTTCGAAACAACTAAAAACAAACACCCAACCGTGAACTCACTCAACTTGTTGTTGACTCGTTACTACATGCTTTGCAGTACAATAGGTACTTAACTGTAGCTTGCATGGAGGAGAGTCGTTGTGGGGCATGGACAGCTGCGTGCCATGTTAAACTTTGAAACAATTAAACTTATGTTTTGGTTTTAAGACTTATGCTTCCGCTTGCAACTTAAACTATGTTTTGTTTGAACACCAATTGTATTGGTTGGATTTTTATAACTACTTATATGCTTGTTCAATATGATTGGTGGTTGGATCCTGGTCAGTCACTCCTCCGAGCGGTAGTACTCCGCAGGTGGATTTTGGGGGTGTGACAGATTGGTATCAGAGCCATTGGTTATAGTGAACTTGGTTTTAATAAAGGAGAAACATTTTTGTTAAAACCAGACTATAACCTGTACAGTGCTCAACGGTCCACAACGACGCTTCACTCCACATGTAAGGCTCGACATTCTAGGTGATATGATCTGTGTATATATTGCCTACTTGTTAGTTACATAGTACATTGCTCATGGCATGCTTGGTTAGTATAACTACTGTTGCTTGAAAACGTGTGTGCTTACTCTCTTCTGTCATCGCGTTTTCGCGAACCCCTCTCACTTACGTTCCTCTTGATATGAAGATCATGTCTGGATGCGTTAACCTGACACAAGCCCAGTTGACGGCTCTGATTAACGAACGAGTTGCTACAGCACTTGCAGCTGCACACGCAAGAGGTATATCCTGTAGTTCTAACTCATTCTAGGATCTGTAGATCCTACTCTCGTGAACCAACCTTTGTGTTAAACTCTGTCTTTTCTTTCACCCACAATAGGTCAACATGCTCAGCCACCTGTGTGCACCTTTAAAACTTTCATGGACTGCCGACCAACTACTTTCAGCGGCACTGAAGGAGCAGTAGGTCTCCTCCACTGGTTTGAGAAACTAGAATCTGTGTTCGAAATGTGTGAATGCCCTAAGGCGCGCAGGGTGAAGTATGCTACCGGTACTCTCGAGGGTTTGGCCCTCACATGGTGGAACGCTCAGGTCCAAATGCTGGGGTTGGTTGCTGCCAACGCCACCCCATGGGAAACTTTTAAGGAGATGATCAAAGAAGAATACTGCAGTCGGGATGACATTCATAAGCTGGAAGTCGAGTTCTTCAACCTCAAGATGACGGGGTCAGAAATTGAGGCGTACACTAAGAGGTCAAATGAGCTTGCCTTACTGTGTCCTACTATGGTGGACCCTCCATTTAAGCGTATTGAACTCTTTCTCAAGGGCTTGGTGCCAGAGATCCAAAGCCATGTGACTTCAGCAAACCTCGCGACTATCCAGCAGGTTGTTCAGTTGGCTCACCGTCTTACTGACCAAGCGGTGGAGCAGAACAAGTTACCAAAGCGCATAGGCGCTGCAACTACTTCTGGTACCTCTAGTGACAACAAACGAAAATGGGATGGAACTTCAAGTAAGGGGTCGACTTCTGTTCAGTCCCAGTATCAGCAGAGAAAGACTGATGACTACAAGAGTCCTAGTCAGCAATCGTCTGGTGGTCAAAGTCATGGTGGGTACAAAGGGAATCACCCCAAGTGCAATCGCTGCAGCCTGCACCACAGCGGGCCATGCACCACGGGCAACTGTCATCGGTGCAACAAGCCAGGTCACGCTGCAAAGGATTGCAGGAGCTTATACCCCGCCAATCAGAATCGTCAGCAAGCTCAACAGAACCAGCGCCAGCAGCCGCAGCAGGGTGATAACAAGGGGTGCTTTCAGTGTGGAGCTGAGGGTCACTTCAAGAGAGATTGTCCCCAACTGAACAGGAACCAGAACAACAACAACAACAACAACAACAACAACAATCAGGGGAATGGTAACAATGGGAACAACAACAACAATGGCGCCAGGGGGCGGGCGTTCGTGATTGGCCAAGGTGAAGCAAGGAATGACCCCAATGTTGTGGCGGGTAAGTTCCTTCTCGACGACTTTTATGTTTCAGTATTATCTGATTCGGGTGCCGATACTAGCTACATGTCACTAAAAGTTATTCAAATGCTTAAGCGTACCCCAACACCTTTGAACAACAAGCACACTATAGAGCTAGCAAACGGTAAGAGTTTAAAAGCCACACACGTAGTCAAGGGTTGTGAACTTATTCTCGCTGACCAGACCTTCTCTATCGACCTCATTCCAATCGTTTTGGGTAGTTTCGACGTTGTTGTTGGGATGGATTGGCTATCCCAACACCGAGCAGAGATTCTTTGCAACGAGAAGATTGTCCGTATTCCTGGTCCTAGTGGTGAACCTCTCATGCTTCGTGGCGACAAAAGGAGTGCCGTTGAGAACGTCATCTCTCTCCTTAAGGCCCAGAAGTGCTTGCGAAAGGGCCACACTGCCATTTTGGCTCTCGTTACTGACACCTCGGAGAAAGAGAAGAAGATAGAAGATTTCCCCGTTGTACGCGACTATCCCGAGGTATTTCCTGAGGAATTACCTGGTCTTCCGCCTCATCGCCAAGTTAAGTTTCAGATCGAACTAGCTCCTGGAGCTGCGCCTATAGCTCGTGCACCTTATCGTTTAGCTCCATCAGAGTTGGAAGAACTCTCTACGCAACTACAAGAACTCTTGGACAAGGGTTTTATCCGTCCTAGCTCATCGCCCTGGGGAGCTCCAGTACTATTTGTGAAGAAGAAGGACGGTACCTTCAGAATGTGCATCGACTACCGGGAACTCAACAAGGTGACGGTGAAGAACCGTTATCCTCTACCGCGTATTGACGACTTGTTCGACCAGCTACAAGGGTCGAGCTACTATTCGAAGATCGATTTGAGATCGGGTTATCACCAGCTGAGAGTCCGAGAAGAGGACGTCTCTAAAACAGCCTTTAGAACTCGCTATGGGCACTATGAGTTTTTGGTCATGCCTTTTGGACTGACAAACGCACCTGCGGTTTTCATGGACTTGATGAACCGAGTGTGCAAGCCTTACCTGGACAAGTTCGTTATAGCATTCATCGATGACATCCTGATCTATTCTAAGAGTCAGGAGGAACACGAGCAACATCTACGACTCATTCTGGAACTCCTTCGAACCGAACAACTTTACGCAAAGTTCTCGAAATGCGACTTCTGGCTTCGTGAGGTCCACTTCTTAGGCCACGTGGTAAACAAGGATGGGATTCACGTTGATCCATCCAAGGTAGACTCGATTAAGAACTGGCCTGCACCTCGTACACCAAAGGAAATTCGCCAATTCTTGGGTTTGGCAGGTTACTACAGGAGGTTCATAAAGGATTTTTCTAAGATTGCACAGCCTCTCACCTCATTAACGCAGAAAGGCGTTGTTTATCGCTGGGGAAATGCACAGGAATCAGCATTTCAGCACTTAAAGGATAGACTATGCAGCGCACCTATCCTTTCCTTGCCAGAGGGCACAGACGATTTTGTGGTTTACTGTGACGCATCAATTCAAGGTCTTGGTTGTGTATTGATGCAACGAGATAAAGTTATAGCCTACGCCTCACGCCAACTTAAAGTTCATGAAAAGAACTACACTACACACGACTTAGAGCTGGGAGCTGTTGTTTTTGCACTAAAGTTATGGCGACATTACCTGTACGGTACCAAGTGTGCCATCTACACCGACCACAGGAGCCTCGAGCATATCTTCAAGCAGAAGGAACTAAACATGCGGCAACGACGATGGGTCGAACTACTGAATGACTACGAGTGCTCGATCAGGTATCACCCGGGCAAGGCCAATGTTGTGGCTGACGCCCTCAGTCGAAAGGACACTGCGCCTAAGCGCGTGCAGGCTTTACAACTCACGATCCATTCTAGTCTTCCTTCCCAAATACGAGCTGCTCAGATAGAAGCACTGAAACCAGAAAACGTCAGGGCTGAAGCCCTACGCGGATCAAGGCAACGCATGGAACAGAAGGAAGACGGTGCGTACTACGTAACGGGGCGCATTTGGGTCCCACTCTACGGCAACCTACGAGAGCTTGTGATGGATGAAGCACACAAGTCTCGCTACTCGGTACACCCTGGTTCGGATAAAATGTACCACGACATCAAAACTACATATTGGTGGCCTAGCATGAAGGCCCACATAGCAACCTACATCAGTAAGTGTTTGACTTGTGCGAGAGTCAAGTCTGAATATCAGAAACCCTCAGGCCTACTCCAACAACCAGAGATACCACAATGGAAATAGGAGCAAATTTCCATGGATTTTGTTACTGGCCTACCTAGATCTCAGCGCGGAAATGATACTATTTGGGTGATCGTGGACCGACTCACAAAGTCTGCTCACTTCTTGGCTATCAAGGAAACGGATAAGTTCTCCACTCTAGCAGACATATACCTCAAGGAAGTTGTTTCGAGGCACGGGGTGCCCACCTCCATTATCTCGGATCGAGATGCACGTTTCACTTCAGAACTGTGGCAGGCGATGCATAAATCCTTTGGCTCACGGTTAGACATGAGCACAGCGTATCACCCTCAGATGGACGGGCAGTCCGAGCGCACTATTCAAACCTTAGAAGACATGCTTCGGGCATGTGTAATCGACTTTGGAAACAGCTGGGAAAAGCATCTGCCACTTGTGGAATTCTCGTACAATAACAGCTACCACACCAGCATTAGAGCTGCTCCGTTTGAGGCATTGTACGAACGTAAATGCCGGTCACCTCTTTGTTGGGCTGAGGTGGGGGACAGTCAAATCACTGGTCCAGAACATGTGGTAGACACAACCGAAAAAATCGCTCAAATACGAAAACGCATGGCGGCAGCTCGTGACCGCCAGAAAGTCTACGCCGATAAGGGCAGGAAACCGCTTGAGCTCCAGGTTGGGGAGTGGGTACTACTCAAAGTTTCACCCTGGAAGGGTGTGGTTCGTTTTGGTAAACGAGGCAAACTTAACCCACGATACGTTGGACCCTTCGAAGTCATTGAGAAAATAGGCAGGGTGGCCTACAGACTGAACTTACCAGCAGAACTCGGTGCAGTTCACCACGTTTTCCACGTGTCGAATCTGAAGAAATGTCTGTCAGATGAGACCCACGTAGTTCCTCTGAAGGAACTCACTATCGACGAGCAGTTACGATTCGTCGAGGAACCAGTTGAAATCACGGACCGGGATGTTAAGGTCCTTAAGAGCACTAGAATACCTCTCGTTCGAGTTCGTTGGAACTCACGTCGCGGCCCAGAGTTCACCTGGGAACGCGAAGATCGGATGAAACAAAAGTATCCCCAACTGTTCGCAAACAGCACACCCACTACTGAGGCTGAAGCTACGGAATTTCGGGACGAAATTCCAGATCAACGGGGGGTGGATGTGACACCCCAGGAAAACCGGGAAAACCATACAACTTAACTAGCTTCCTCAGTGAGTGCTTACCAAATTTCGGGACGAAATTTCTTTCAACTTGGGCATGATGTGACAACTCGAAATTTAGAACCTTTCGTGTATCTTAGTGTAACCTACTTGAAATGTTATGTGACTAGTTAACTTGTTGGTTTAATGATATAAGTAAACATCCTATGTGATTATGTGTTATGCGTATATGTATGCTTGTATGTATAGTATGTGTATATGTTTAAGTGAGCCGAGAACCATGAACACGACTCGAGACCATGCGGTCTCGAGTGAACAATGAAACAGTGGGCCGGATGGGCCACGCACCCCATTTAACCCAACCGAAAGCCCACTAGGGTGCATTACTTGGAACGGATATATAACCTTGGTGAATAGCCATGTTTGCCATTTCTTTGGACAACACACTCACTCTCACACACACCTTCTCCTACACACTCTCTCTAGAGAAACCTTAAACCCTAGATAATCAAGCATCACCTCCCCTCTTCTTTATTCTCGAATCAAACCGGAGACCACAAGGACACTCGGATCAACTCGCACACACCTCTTTCGGAAGCTCCATTCTTCACCACTACCTCTCTAACCGGTTAGTGATTCATGTTAGATGTTGTGTTTTGGTTTGATGTATGATGAAGATTATGTGATAATATGTTTACTTGTTAAGCTTTATGCATGATGAATACACCCTTCTTGAGTAATCGGTTCATAAGTGCTTCATGTTATGTGTTTATATTCGGTCAATGTGGACTATATGATAATGTATTGATTTTGTTAGGATGAATAATGTATGCTTGACTATGAATGAGTGTAATCGGTTTTATATAGGCTCAATTTCGAATGGTTTGGTTATGTTAGGAGGGTTGTGTTCAATGAAATCGGATTAACACATGTTGATGATAGATCCCATATAAGTATGCTATTGTATTGATCGAACATGATAGATGTATGAGCCGATGATGTTACTAACTTGAGTTCATGCCATAATAGATTTTCTTGATGAAGCATGTTGATTTTAAATATGATGAACTACTTGAATATTTGAAGAACATGATGAATATGACATGAATGTGGCTTGAATATTTGAAAACTTGTTGTTTGATCCGTTTTTGGTTAGTAGTAGACAAGGGAACATGTTTGTGAAATATCATTGGTTAGTACATTATCTCATGAACATGAAATTCTATTGGTTTAGTACATATGTCAGGAAATCAGCAGATGTCCAGTCAAGACCTTCGGTCTCGACTCGAGACCACCATATGTCAACTCGAGATCCCCGGTTTCAACACAAGTTGCGAGTCGAGAACCTATAGTCTCGACTCGAGACCACAATTGATCAGCACACAACCATCATGACCCGAGACCATGCTTGCGAGTCCGGTTGCGACTCGAGACCAATACATGCATGACCCGAGACCACCCCAGCTGCGACTCGAGAATTTGTAAGCTGCAACTAGAGACCGCACAGTCTCGACTAGAGACCGCACAGTCTCGACTCAAGGCCATATGCATGTACATGCTGTATTGACCTTCACACTGTTTCGGGCCTAAGTGATTGGGCCGAGCTTATGGGCCGTATGTGCTACTATGAATTGAGTATGTTGTGCACTGTTGTTGAACTCCCATGATTAAACGTGTATGCCATGAATAATACCTGTATGCAACTTGCTAGTATACGTGTAGAACATACGTGCACTACTTGGATACGAACCTGACTTGAATGGTATCTATGTTAGGACGTAGTTGACCACTTACAACTTGATTGACTTTTCTGTGTATCTGCCGAGCAAACCAAGGTGAGTTCACACCCTCTACAAAGCATGGGATTCCCTGGGTTGGGAATGGGGTTAAGGAACGTAGATTCCTCGTCCTCCTTGGGTGGGACAACAATGGTTCAGGAATGTAATTCCTCGTCCTCACGGACAGATAACTCGTACTAGACCAAAACTCTATCACGAAGTCCCTCCGTTTTATATCGACTTAATCGCCGGGCCAATGGCGAGCGGGTCATTAGTTAGATAGCGCTATTTAGGTCTGACAAACCTCACACCGTGCCGCAGAGGACGAGCGTGAACTAATGGATCTGGGGCACGTCAATGATGATAGACATTGACAGTTTCAGGGCACATAAACATGACTACAGTCAGCAGTCGATATGGTAACGAGTCTAGTGTATACATGGGGTAGCCCCCACGGCCGAAATGCCAGATAACTAACACGGGGTAGCCCCCACGGCTGGATTGCCAGAGTAACCGGGAATAAACAAGTCACGTTTTTAACTATGGGGTAACCCCCACGGCAGGATGCCAGATAAAGGAAACTGTTTTCGAAACAACTTAAAACAAACACCCAACCGTGAACTCACTCAACTTGTTGTTGACTCGTTACTACATGCTTTGCAGGACAATAGGTACTTAACTGGAGCTTGCATGGAGGAGAGTCGCTGTGGGGCATGGACAACTGCGTGCCATGTTAAACTTTGAAACAATTAAACTTATGTTTTGGTTTTAAGACTTATGCTTCCGCTTGCAACTTAAACTATGTTTTGTTTGAACACCAATTGTATTGGTTGGATTTTTATAACTACTTATATGCTTGTTCAATATGATTGGTGGCTGGATCCTGGTCAGTCACTCCTCCGAGCGGTAGTACTCCGCAGGTGGATTTTGGGGGTGTGACAACTTAAATGACAATAAAGCATGTAAGATAAGAATATTAACGCTCGGGTTTCACCCTCTCCATCACTAACTTCACTTTAGCAAAACTCAATCCTATATCAGAAAGCCCAAAATCCTAATAACTATGAACACTAGTTTATCAAAAAATCCAATTCAAATTGAGGATGCCCTTTATCCAAACAACTAAAATTTCTATATTTTATTTATTATATATATATATATATATATATAATAAATAGAATATAGAAATGGAATATATATATATATATATATATATATATTTTTTAAAACAAGGTCCGGTTTTGAAATCCGGGTTGGATTTCAGAGACCCATTTTTGGACAGATGTTACATACTACATAACAACACTTACACTTTCCGATTTTGTGTAATTGAGTTAGCAAGAACTTTTAATTTGATGATTTAAACATATAAACAATGTTTTACACGTCAGCATCCAGTAGTTAAAGGACAACACCTGCAATTTGGTTCAAACTTAAATGACGTAAAATGCAATTTAGTCTATTTTTTTTGAATTAATCGCTTATTATTTCCTTATAAATTAAAATAATTGTTAATAAGTTATTTTTGAAATCTAATTGAACTTGCTAATCATTATTAGTTTGAATTCATCCACGTCTAAACTCGTTGGTTAACAATTCACTACTAGAAAACTTCTATTATTCCCAAGTCAATTTCCGTGGGAAATCCATGGGTAACTGCAGTTACCCACAAATTTCCACGAAAACGGGTTGTAGGAATTTTGCTCGTGGGTAATCCTTGTCTGACGCATTTCCTACGGATTTTCCTACTCTTTTCCCACACAAATGTTTCGTTAGAATTCTCCTACTCATTTCTCACGTGAATTAATCTTCTAAACTTTCTGACGCATTTCCTACAGAATATTTATTTTTTAAAATTTTGAGTATAAATCAATTATATTTCTATTTATATATTTATATACTTTAATTTTCTTACACAATTCCTACAATTTTTTCCTTCCTACACAATTCCAACAGAATGTATTTGTTTTCCATACATAGTTCCTACGAAAATATCTTCTTCCCACACAATTCCAACTGAATGTATTCTTCTGTCCTACACATTTCTTACGAAATTAGTTTTTTCCTACGCATTTCCTATGAAATTAGCTTTTTCCTACACAATTCTATCGGAAAGTATTCTTTTTTCCTACGCATTTCCTACAAAATTATCTTTTTTTCTATACAATTCCAACGGAATATGACGAAACATGTTTAATCTTTTTCCTACGCATTTCATACGGATACATTTTAAAAAAATAATAGAAAAAACAAAATATACCTGGATTTTTCCTGCTGAAAAAATGCATAATGATAAATATTATAAATTTAACAAAAACAAATAACATAAATTCGGAGTACGTTTAAATAACAAAATAACCATTGTTAAACATAAAGATCCGGAATAAACAACAAATATTCGGAGCCCATTTAAATCACAAAACCACCATTGTTCAACATAAAAATCTGGAATAATTAAAAAACTATCGCTAATGACTAACGAGGGGCTGAAATTTTTTCATAAACTCTTCAAACTGTTTTTGTCTCCTTACTTCATTTTCTTTCATTTATTCTTTTCCATCGGTTGCACTCTTTGCTTTAACTCTTGTCTACCATCCATTTCATTTGCAAGTTCATCTTTCATTTCAACTCGGACTTTTTCAACCTAAATTGTTAAAATGGGTCAATAATCCAAGTTATTGTTTTCTACTAATTAATTGTTAAAAACTCTATAATTTATAAAATTGCAATACTTTGATGAGAAGTAAACAATACCTCCTCTTGCGACCTTAGGGCATCAACATATAATTTAGATTATGTAGATGTAGACAATTTTCCAGTTACCACGAAACTAGGATCCAAAGATCCTACCCCGAACATCTGGCTCTTGTTACCTCCTGCCACTCTCGCCTTCATAGTGTCTGTATACCGATTCTTAACAACATTACGAAATGCGTCATATATGTTTTTTCACTCTCCGGGTCCCAACAGTAAACGACCTGTACAAAAATAAAGTAAACTGCTCAAATAGTATATTCTTGGTGACAAGCTCCATTTACTAAATGGATCGTGTCCACGGGTTGCGGGTCCGTGTCTTTTGTACTTCCCTTCTCTGTGTTCATTTAATGCTGGTGTCAGCTCTTCTACACACACGACCCCATGTGTCAACGACACGACCCCGTGTCTTCTGTACTTGTTGTATGAACCCATATTTACAAATCTGAGAATTGACCATAGCCCGTACTTAAAGGGATACGGCCCCGTATTCCTTGACATTTTCTGTTTGTCTTTATTCTCTGGAATCTTTAATAGGGCACAACCCATGCCCGGCTGACATGACCCCGTGCTTTGGTTCTGGTCTTGTTATTTTTGTCTTTAGGGTGAAGCTTGGAAGGTCGGTAAAGTGTGCCAACTTCTTTTCTTCGTATTTATGTTGGTTTTCGCCGTTAATTTGTTCATTTTGTTCGTTTAAGCTCTTTTAATCATAAAAATCAAAAGTAAACAAAGAAACTAAAAAGGTTGTTTTTATACCTCATTTGAGATGATTTATATGTTTTATTTTGTGCATATCATAGCCCTTGATATATCTTAATGGCTCATTAGAACCTTTATATAACATTCGGTATTGAAGTGTTATACACATTTTCTACCGAAGTATTAAATTCATTAGTTTCATACGAATTTTTAACAAATTGTTAAAATAAACCGAAATGTATTTCGTAGGAATTGCGTCGGTATTTTCTTACAAATTTCCTACACGTACTAATTAAAAACAATTCCATAGGAAATTTGTCGGTAGTTTCCTACACATTTCCTACGGATATTAATTAAAAACCATTCCTTCGGAAATATGTCGGCATTTCTAACTCATTTCCTAAGGATTTTAATAAATTTATTTTAAAATAACATATAAAATGTATTACAAATATTTTTTTTTATCCATTCCGTAAGTAATTTGTCAGAATTTCTGGCACTCTTCCTACGGATAGTAATAAATAAATTAAAAAATAGCATATGTTTTATAACTTTTAAAACTTTATATTTTAATATCATTAATTTCATTTTATTATGAATGTTTTTTATGATAAATTGTATTCCTACGCATTTTCTACCGATGATTAAAATGAAAACGGATTCCATAGGAAATTGCCCACACTCTTCATACGCATAACGATTCCTATGAATTTCCGACTAATGGTTAAAATGAAAATGGTTTTCGTCGGAGATCTGTCGAAATTTTCCGACACTTCTCCTACGCAAACCAATTTTTCATTTTTTTGTCGCTTTTTTTGTCACAAAACTAAGACCATTTCTTATACGTCGGAATTTCGTAGGAAATGTGTCGGCATTTTTGTTCGGAGGAAATGTGTAGGAATCTTGGTAGAAATAATAGTAGTTTTCTAGTAATGATTAACAAAACCTTTTCTAGTTGAAATCATCGTTTATTAAGATCTAAAACTTTAGACAATTTATAGGGGCCTGAAGGTCCCTTGACCTTACGATGGGTCAAAAATATATTTGGATCCTCTGTTGGATAGTAAAACAACATCTTTTATGTTTTAAAATTCGGATGATTATGCTCATCTTTAAAATAACTATGTCCGTATATGTAATATTATGGCGTTTACTAAATTGCTATTAGGTGCCAACCTACGCCACCACCATGCTTGTATTCCTCTGTGATTTTTGGGGCGTGATATATATGGGTTGATTTGGTTTAGTTTTTAAGTTTTTGTATTTCAAGCTTAACTCATTTCCGTGCTTAGCTTGCGGGGGAGTATTAGACCAAATATTATAGTATATGGACTAGTTTGTAATACGGTGTTCTATAAAAGTATCACAATATTTGTAACCTAATTACAGTGTCACAATCTAATACTATTTTGCAAGTAAAACACCATTACATGTGTCCAATTGTAATTGTTCGTATTGATTAACTGTGGATGGTAGGAGTCCATTAAACATCAACGGAGATTAACATGCAAGTATAGTGGATTTGTGACCGTTGTATTCCTCACGCAATGCAAATATGAGATACAAGACCATGTCCTTGTGTTTGACGGGTTCAAAAATATTAGCAAGTGCAAACACACATTTTTGTGCACGACTTAGATAAGTGAGTGGTGTCTCATCCCCTTTCATATTAATCTTGAGAAGTTGTGTCATAGGTGTGTATTCCCTGGATGTAGTGTGTGGAGCATAAGCTGGAGCAAGCGAATCCCACAATTCGCGCATAGTGGTTCCTTGGACATGAGTAAATGACGATTCATAGATAGTGGAAATGATGATCATGTGAGCATGTGCATCATTTGAAATACAAGATTGATAGTTGGGATTAACTATGACAATAGTAGTTGAATCAAATGTAGTGGAACAGTAGGACTTGGACAAGGGATAGAACCACCAACATAGCCGAACAAATTGTTGGCAATCAGGAATGGCTCAATCACAATCTTCCAATAGCCATAATTTGTTAGGGAGAGAGTGTGTGTGTTAAGGCAAACTTGTTAGATTTGTGAGATGCCTTTTCGGTTGATGTAAATGCTGTAGTTGTCATAGTTCAAGGGAAAGGTTGTTATTTTGTTGCTGGAAGTATGGCTTGAGATGTCGCCGGAGTGTCTCTAAATTTGTGAAGACGAAGAGCAACGAGAATCAGATAGAAGACGCATTTGGAGACATAGAGAGACTTCATCAAGAAGAACCACATCATATCAATCAATATTCTTCTTTTTTACTCTGAAAGTTCATTTAATCAACAAATAATCCGTCAAGTTCCAAATTACCAGCCTCAACCCCTCTCCTTTCACACTTCATCATATTATTACAATGGAATCAACTTAATAATGTGACTCTTACTTGGTCAACTCTATGGTTTCAACAGTTTTTGATTAAAGATTTAAGAAAGTTAAAATATTTTTATTAAAAAAAAGTTGTTGAGTTGGAAGAAAATCATAGAACTTTGGTATTGTTCATGTATTAGAACTTTAGAAGGATCCAATTGGTTAAGTTTTTGAGTTACATTATTGTGTTTCGGTAATCTCTTGAGTCTTCAAAACCCGTTTTAGTGAGCTTGAAGCCTGTTTTATTGAGTCTTATTAACTTGCAATAACTAGTTTGAGACATGAGCAAGAAAACCTTGAAAACTTAAAAATCGCTAATGGTGGCTCAAAAGATTGAAAAGATCAAGAGAAGTTTATATAGCACAAGATTTATTCGAATGGATAGAAATGCTAAACAATCTGGACGGGTCGAAAGAAAAGAGGAAAACCATTAAATCAATTGCTTTCCCAACAATTTGGGTGCTATGGCTTAGGAGAAATGAGAAGATCTTCAAAGCTAAGGATATCCAAATTCAGAGATAGGTTGAAGACATCAAAACTTTGTTGTTCCTATGGGTCTCAAACAGATCTAAACTTAGAGGGTTAACATGGGAGCAGTGGAACACATTTAACATTCCGAAGTTTTCAATAGTTTAAGTAGGCTGTATTTTCGTTTCTCATCTCTTAATCTCTTGTTAAAGGGTCCGTTTGTACGATTGTTGTTTTCATTATTGAGTAATAAAATCCCATTTTGCTGGAAAAAAAATTAAAAAAAGAAAGTGGGTTGATAAAAAGTAAAGAAAGACTTATTGGGCGGTTAAGACATGATATTATTATTGTGTACTGGCTCTCGGGTTTGAGTCATTGCCCATCTTAATCCCATCATTTTCTTTGTTCCTTTCGGTTGATTATAGTTGCTATCATGTGAGGTATGATTAGGCATTTTAATTCATTTTGAGTAAAGTATCATAATCCATAGTCTAAATGGCATGAGCACAATGTATGATTAAGGATGGAACAACATATTATTAACAAATAGTGGTTTGTGGTGCCGACCATGGCTAGAAATAATGGAAGTCTTAACACTAATTGCTGAATTAATATAATAAAAATACTCTAACCCATTTATTTGAGATACAAATGTATAATCATGTTTATTATATGGTTATTTAAAGGGGTTTTAGTTTATTATGTTATCCATTTTTTTAAAAGCTTATATTTTTTATTCTTTTTAGTATTTTTAAGCTTATATATTTTTTATTCTTTTTAGCTAGTATTTTTTAAATGACCAACTCACACACCATTTAAACCTATTTCATCATCTACACATTTTGTCCGCCACGAGACTTAAACCCTCACCACTCAGGAGCCCCAACAAAGATCGCATGTATAGTATTCTATCAGACATTAGAAATTCGGGAACTTTGTGGCAGATATTTTGGGCTTTCGCTTTTCTCTGGAAAGATGCAAGACATCAAGTAGGCCCTGATTGGCGTTATCCAGGACACTACGCCTGTTTGGATGACTCTAACTCTTCTCAATGGGATGGAAGTAGTGATTCAAACTTGCAGAGGCCATCTTGCTAAGAGCCTTCGCGGGCTTTTTTTCACTTCGCTTAATGTGAATGACTTTGCAGGAGGTTAAACGCCGTATGAGTTCCTTGGCTTAATCAAGGTAAAGGATCAAGGTTGTGTCCTACGCATCATAGGTCCCGTTGATTTGGCTCATGACCAGCATTGAATCAACATGAACCTCAAGGTGGCTGGCACCTAGCTTGTCAGCAACGCGGAGTAACGCTAGTAGAGGCTCGTACTCTACTTTCATTGTTTATGCTTTTGAAGTCTAGGCGAATTGCGTATATGAACTCCTTTTTCTCAGGACTGATTAACCGTAGGCTCTCTCTCGACCCTTCATCATTTGATGCCCCATCGGTGAATAGGGTACAAACTTCTTGTTCTTCTTGGAGGGTTACGGGCTCTTGTTCTACCTCGCACTCTATGACTTATTACTTGGGCACCTCTGTTATAAAAATCCGTGAGACCTTGTCCTTTGATGCTGGCCTAGGCTTGTAATACAGCGCGAGTTTACTAAATTCTATCGCCCATTTTGCAAACCGTCCAAAAAGCTCGGGCATCCCGAGGACAATGTGTATTTTATAGTCTAACGTTGATGGGGGTACCCTTGGAAGTATCTGTGAACTCATCTAGACACATGGACCAACAAAAGGATGAGCTTTTCCATGACAGAATATCTTGTTTCCGGGTCTCTAAGGATCCGACTGATGTAATAGATCGGAGTCTGGGCCGCATTTCTATCAACCAGGAGCATTGGACCGACCGCTCTAATCTATTTACAGACAAGTATAACATTAGAGTCTCTCCTTGAAATGGTGCAGTGAGGGTCGACAAGTCCATTAAACACTTTTTCATATCCTGGAATGCTTCCTCCGCTTCAGGCGTCCAAGGAAACTGGTTGTTCTTCAGGGTTGTGATAAAAGGGTACACTTTGGAGGCGTGATTGGAGAGGAAGTGGTGTGTGCAAAGCGTGTTATGATTTTTATTGATATTTTAAGCCTATATTACACATTAGTCAAGTTTTAAATTTATAAAACACGATATTCTACTAACAATAAACACACACTTGGGCAAGTGCACCCATCGTGAGCGTAGTATAGCGTTGGTAAGATACCGAGGTCGTCCAAGGATACAAGAGCTTTTAGTACCGGTTTATCCTCAACGTCTAATCAATCAAAATTTTTTTGAGAAAAGAGTTTAAATATGAAAAATTAAAACTAAAAACGCAGAAATAAAAATAAAAAAACAGATAGACAAGATGAATCACTTGGATACGACTCGCCTTTAATGTATCATTTGATGATTTTCGCACTTTTTAAGAGATTATCTTAGTTATAGTAGTAGGCCCTCTTTTGAAGGTGATGTTACCCTCAACCTAGTGGTTTGAGTCAGCAAGGATACAATCCCAAATGGCCGGAATATTCAAATATAATTAATTAAGTTATTAATGTGAAAAGTGGTAGGCCCCTCTTTTGAAGGTGACGTTACCCTCGGCTAAGTGGTTTGAGTCAGCAGGGATACAATCCCAACTAGCCGGTTTAATGTATTAATAGTAGTTTACATATGAGGGGATCAAGCCATTCGGGCGCCCGCCATCCAATTCCAGTGGGTATTGAAGGAGATCCTAGTAAGCTTGACCTAGGTCCTTTCAGGATCTATACACCGAACAAGGCAAGAACCTTATGACCGGTGGTCCATAGGACAACCCTTAATGATGTTAAAAGACGAATTTATCCTTCACTTAATCGCGTAATTATCTTGAATTAGATGACTACGGTTGCTTATGTTTCAGGTACAGTTCGGGAGCTAAAAAGGGATAAAACGCAGCTTTGGACGGTTTGGAGATGAACGGGTCGTGCGTGGAAGGAACGAAGAAACAAAACACATGAATCAGGGATCCACCGTAAATTACGGTGGCCACCGTAATTTACGGTAGCCCTTTGAAACATGCCATTTTCCCACCGTACTTCAGGAGAGATCTACCGTAACAAGTTGATGTCCACCGTAACTTACGGTGGAGGCTGCGAGGAAAACGTAACTGCCTTATTTTAAACCGTTTTTGGGTGCCTTTTCACATTATCTCATGATTGGACATTTTCTCTGAGCATAGGGGGCGATTTTGGCTGGTTCTACCTTGTTCCAAACAATTCTAAACATTTAGTTCTTGTTTTTGATTCGTATGAACTTGAATTTGGATGTTATGATGATCAACCGAACAATGTCCGGCTAAACTTGTGGTGATCATCTTAGGTGAAGGTTTCCTTAAACTCTTGTGTGTTTGTTCCTTTATTTCTAGAATGATAACATTGTGTTGATTTGTTTGTCATGGTGTTTGAGTAATTGATTGTAGCTTGTTAATTGGTATTGCAATTCTAGTCTAATCGTACGTTCTTGGTGTCGTTGACAATCGAGATATCACGGGAAGGGTTAGGGTTGGATATTGATTGATTGATCATCGAGAAACAACCTCGCATTCATATAATCCGAGTACTTTGTTCCCTTTTATCACAACAATTGTTTAAACACGAGTTATGTCTATGTAACTCTTTCTAGTTGGAATTTCACACAAGTGTTAAAAGAAACTGAATCCTAAGATGGTCATTGTTCTCATAATCTGAAGTAAAAATCCAATCTTGATTAGTAGTAATTGATAATTTAGTTTTCTAAAACAAACAATCCAAATTATTGATATTTAATTTCTGCAAATTAGGTTAATTGTAGTTAAATCGCAAAGCTATAAAATCAACGCATTTTCCACATACTCCCTTAGTTCGATACCCATTTACCACTATCTATAGTTGTTATTTGGATTAAATTTGCGTGTACTACGACACCACGTCAAATTTTGGCGCCGTTGCCGGGGAGTTGTGCGCAACGTGTGTCAGTTTGTTAGTTTTGCTTTGTTATTTTCGGGTTTACACTGGTGTGTTTAGTGTGCAGGTTCTACAGGTGCATGCATACTAGAGGCTCTCACAGGTAGTCACCATTGTCATTTGATCCGGAGATCGAAAGAACGTTAAGTCAAAACCGTGTTTTAGTAAGAGAAAACAGAATTATTGGTTCACCTACATCACCTATCACACCACGAAACATCATGCAAGAATCTCAAATACCACCCACAACGGGTCAAACGACCTCATCATTCATACCTACTTCCACACAACCATCACCAAACACAACTATACCTAATACCACTACAAATTTCACTCCACCTCATGACAGTACACCAACCAACATCACACAACCGATTACTACTCAAGTTGAACCCAATCTTACCTTCAGCCCTTCAGCCACGATCCCACCATTATCACACTTCTTTCCCCCCAACTACGGGTCAATCATCTTCCCACTATTCAATACCACCAAATTCAACCATTATCCATGCTTGCTAGGATCTGAGGCTCTCATGATTGTGTTTGTTTGTATGATTTGAACATTAAATGAATATGAAACAATGTAAAGTGCAGCGGAAATGAATACAAACTTTATGAACACAATCAAGGAAGAAAATAGTTTAGATAAACAAATGCTTTTCATCAGTCAAAAGATTACAAAGTAATTCAAAAGATTACAAGCATGTTTACAATCTAAGCTCCCCCTCAGCTTGATACCCCATGGTTGGTTTGCACAAGATGAAAGGATTGAATTGAGGAGAAGAACTCACTCAAAACAAATCAAATGTAACAGTACAGGGTACTGTTCCATTTATAGACAAACCAAACCGCTGAGGCATCTCAGCTGACGTCACCATGAAAGCGACGTCTAACAGCCTAACAACCTGTATCTACTGTTCTCATACAAACACTGCTAAGCCTAACAACTGACTATACATGAAACAAATGATATACTAAACTACTGCTCTCTCTAATCATCAGTGCTTTCCTCAAGGTTGATCAGTCCTTGATTGGGCAGTGCTTTGTCATCAGCCGTTTGTATCATCAGTGCTTAGTTTCCAGCCGTCTTCTAGGCTTCGTTAGTAGTTACGCAGAACAGCAGCAGTTGTATGCGGGCAGTGGATATAAGGCCTTCAGCAGTTGTAATCACTTTCAAGGGAGAAGACTTAGTGTAAACAACTGCTTATTTCGAATCCACCGTTATGACCTGGTTTTGGCTTTCATTATCTGTTCCTCTGGTAGGGTTCAATCCCAACAATCTCCCCCTGGAACAGATAATGCCAAAACCTTTCATTATTCTGGATCTTTATTCCTCATCAGAAGTTCCCTTGCTTTTCTTTTAAATTCTTCTTCAAATACTTTGGAACTTGTGTCATCTTCATCCCGGCACAGTGTAAGTTCAAGGAGATCCTGTAAATCTTCAACACTAAGGCCTAGTGCTTCTTTTCTTGATATGTACTTCACTTCGCCATTGGATCTGACTAGAGTCAATACGTGGGTCTTTTGATCAGACATCCACTTTAGTACTTTTAAACCCAATGGGTTTCTTGGGAGAGATTTATTTACTGATGAGCTGGGAGATTTTGGCCTTGTGAAAACTTGCAGACTTTCAGACATTTGTTTGAAGGCCATTTCAATAACATTGTTTGCTGCAGCTATGTCTTCTGCAGTCTCCTTTTCTATCTGCTCCTGTCTCTTTTATTGATCTGGCTCGATGTCTGAAACTTCTGAAGTATTTGGTGATGCAGGCTTAGTTAACACCTTCTTAAAAAGGTTTTGAAGTTTTTCCGAGTTCTCTTCTTTTAGACCCATTTTCATGATGGTTTCTGTGAAGTACTCAACTTCCTTTTCCTTTACCTCTTCACTAGTCAGCTGTTCTTTTTCTTCTCGGTTCATTGACCTGAACAGTGTTTTGAGGTTTTCAATCTGCTGTTCAAGCTTCATCATTTGTTCATGCTTCTTTGAAGTGCCTGAAACAATTATCTTTCTTTTCTTTAGCCTTTCATAGGCTTCATCAGTTTGCTGCTTTGACCATTTTGATATGGCATTGGCAGTGTCCACTTTTGCATCCACCAACTCTTGTTTCTTTCTTTTGTACTCAGCTGTTTGGTCAATGATGAACTTTTTGTATTTGCTCCAATTTGGATAATTTTTATTCTTTTTAGGATCGGTCTTGATTCTATCAATCCTATCAGCTTCATGCTTTAAAAGCATTATTGGCCATTCTTCAAATTGGTTTTCTTTAGCAGGATAAAATTTTTCTTGCATTATGTATGCAAGAAGTTTTCTACTCATCTCTTTTCGTTGTTCTGTCTTTTCTTTGCTCAGCTCTTGTGCAAAATCTTTTATTTGTTTGACTTTTGTGAGCAGAAATTCCAATCTTTCAGCAATGGCTTCATCACCTTGACCTTTACATTCAACCTTTGCTCTTATCTTAGCCTATCTTGTTTTGAGCTGAAGATACTCATCCATGTCTTCTGGAACCATGAAGCCAACGAGTGAAGAAAATCTTCTGTTTGAAGGATCATCATCAGTGTAGAATTGCCTCATCTCATTTTTTATAGCTTCTAGTTCCAACGGATATCTTGCAGCAGTGGGATCATATTGGTCCTCATCTGGCCGAGTAAGTTTTCTCTTTCTGGTGTAGAGCTTTGCTGGTTGTGATGTGAGACTGGTGGAAACAGTGGTGGATGTCTGACTAACAGTGGTTGAAACAACTGGTGTTTCAACCGCTGTTGTCATTACAACTGCTGATATGTCAGCAGATGTCTTCTGCTTTTGAGCAGGGGATGGAGGAGGTGAGGTAGTTTTTGATGGTGGTGAATCATCAGATATGAGAATCCTTCTCCTTTTTATTGTAGGAGAGGCTGATGATGTATTGGGTGGATCAGTGGTAGTGATATGAGTGACAGTGGTTTGTGATTGTGATTGACTGACTGTGGTTGAAACAACTGGTGTCTCAATCGCTGTTGTCATTACATCAGATGTTGTAACATCTGCTGTCTTCTGCTTTATGGAAGGAAGTAATGATGATGATGATGTGAGGGCAGTGGTTTTGGTGGTGTGTGATGGAGTTGTGTGTGTTGATGAGATGACAGCTGTTTGGCTAGTAGTTTTTGTAACTACTGCTGTATCAGCTGTTTGGATGGAAGTTTGGGATTTTGTGGTTTGAGGTGGTTTGGATGGCTGTTTTGCTTGTTCTGGTTCAACATACAGACCATCTTCAATTCCCTTTTTCTTCATCTTCTTGACATTCTCCCCCTTTTTTGCATTATCTGCAAGGGGGTTATCCATAAAATGGATAGTAGAGGGAACTTTTCCACCATGAGTCGTGCATTGTATATGAGCCTTGATAGCTTTAATATCTTCTTGAGTATCTTTAAATCTCGACTCTACCATGTTTGTCAGCATTTTTACATGTGTTTCATGCTGCTGATCAGCCATCTGCTTTTGTTGTTCAAGTAAGGGCTGGAAAATATTCCAGAGCTCATGTACAGCAAGTGCTTGTGGTGGAGCAGGTGCTTGAGGTGGAACAGCAGTGGATTGTGCTTTTTGAGCTTTCAGAATCTCTTGCACCATATCCTTTATTTCAGCAACCGAGGTTTCAAGTTTTTCAACTCTGCCCGTCAATTCATGATATTTTGAATCACCACCTACATTAGTAGGATCATCTGAATCCCCACCAGCAGTGGTTGTATCAATGTGTGACTTAGGAACTGAGTCCCAAAAATCATTCATTGATGCCCCTTGTTCTTGGTTCTGGGGACTTCTTTCTTCAGCACTTGGTAAACCTTTGATGGTACCAGTGGTTAAAATAAACTCACTGGTGGTTACCGAAGGTGCTATAGAAGAAATTGCCTTCAAGGGAGTCTGACTGATGAAACAACTGTCCAACTGAAGATCTGTAGATCCATCAGTTGTAGTTGCTGCTCCACTTGAACTACCTCCGAGAGTTACTTGTAACTCAGGGGGTGTAACCTCCTCATTTGTTGCTGGGATAACAGAGGTATCAGCATCAGACCCAGTCACTTGTTGGAGTGTACTCTCTTTGGTGAGTGATTGAGAGGAACTGGTTTGTGTCTGAGCTATAACAACTGCATTCAACAAAGGTAGCATGGATTGTGGTAATATTATTGGTGAGGGCATGGGAGTTGAAAGAGACATGTCCTTGGGATCAGGACTGTGGAAGATGGAGCCAAGTGGATCCAGAGCTTCATATTTTGTAGTCCCTGTGATTACAACCTGATCCTTTTGTGAGGATGCAGGAGGAGTTTTAGCCAATGGTGGAGATCTTTCTACCAACTGCTGTGAGGAAGTAGCAGCAGTGGTTTGTAGTGACATTTGTGTTGTCACAGGCAGTTGCTCTGGGATCTCATCTTCCAGAGTTGCCTTTTTCTTGGGTTTGGTGGGCTTTTTGTACGATTTTCTTTTGGTTTTTTTGGTGGTGGCAGGTGTGGGTTTCAAAGTAGTGGTAGTGCTGCTATGATCACCTGGAGCAGTGGGCTCGGCAGCAGATGTCTGAGGAGTAGTAGTAACTGCTAAATTCTGCTCAGACACCTCTGCTTTTGTTTTTATTGGTGCCAACATTCTAGTGAATGTTTCAGTTGTTAAACTTTTAATTTGAAAATAAACACCTTGTTTTGGCACATTTTCATTTTCTTTTTCAAATTTTTGTTTGAAATAATAGCTTAGAAACCTTGGAAAGAGTAAAAATGCTTTGCTATCAACATTCTTTACCAAGTTATTGAAGATTTTCTGGGAATAATTGTAATCTTTATTATTTAAAATGGCATAGCCCAGGCATTGAATCTTCAATGGTATTTCGTTAAAAGCTGTTGTTTTATTTGAAACACACGACAAAAGTGTGTGGAATAAAAATCTAGGTGGAGACGGGAAATAACCTTTTTGTAAGGTATCTACCTTTGATTGTTCTGCATATCCCCTTTTCAGAAAATCAGCTTTTAACTCGTTTTTATCAAAAGAGGTTTTACCTTTCTGATCATCGAGTTTGAAGACTTCTGAGATTGATTTTGGAGTGATTTGAATCTCTTTACCCTGTATCGAGGAGTTAATGGCTATGACTTTATCGTCTTGTTTTTCAAGCGTCGCCGTTTTCCATAACTCTCTCTGGGTTTGTAGATAAATGGGAGCATCTGCTGTCAACAAAGTTTTGTACTTTGATGCAGAAATTGTGTCAATGATGGAATCGAATGTGTGGTTGCTGGTGGGTTTTGTGAGTAAACCCAAATAATTATGCGGAGATTTGTGTGGTATTTCGATGGATTCGGAGCCTGTTTGAGCAACCTCTTTAGAAGATGATGACGACTTTGATTTTGATTTCGTCATTTTGAGAAAGGAGAATGAAGAACAGAGAATGATTTGAGAAGAAGGGTTTGGAAACTGCTTGAGAAGAGAATTTTAGAATTCAATTCGATAGTGTAAAACCCTGTTTGGGGGTTTTGATCAGGGTTTTATTTAGGGAAAAAGTGATCGCTGATGTGGCAGCAGTTATTATGATCTGAAGGCTAAAAACTGACCACGTGTCAACCTCTGATGATATGGATGAAGAATGGAGGATAGTTGTTTTGAGAGCCACTGATGTACCAAGCATCAGTAGTTACAACGGTAATAAAATGATAACAGTGGCAGATTGTTACTATCAGTGGATAGTATATCAGTGGATAAGACACTGATTTTGAGCATCAGTGCTTGCCAAACAAAATGAAGATCAGTGGTTGACATCCAGCAGTGGATAGTAATTAGGAACCAGACGTTTGAATAAAACAGTGGTTAGGGTTAAAATAATGGCAATGGTTTGAAAGTTCATTTTCAGCAACTTTTTAAAGAAATTTCCATTCATGGTTTTGCCACATGTCAATTTCCTTTTGAGATTCTTACGAATTACTGACAGTGGTTTGGTACCCCGGATGATGAGAACTTTTTGCTAAGGCAACTCATTTTCGTTTAATATCCAAATTAAAACATGAGTGCCCCAGTAATTTAAGCACTGTTTAGCCATCAACCTTTGATTAGTGTTTAAAATAACCCTGAGTATGACATGACCTTGACATATGCACCATTTCCTTTTTGACCCATTTATGAGGATAATAATACCAATCAAAAATAAGGTACCATATCCTGACAGGAAATTGAAACTATTGCCAACAAAAACAAGCAAGAGTTCAAAATATATTATTCTAAAAAAAACGAATAATATACCCTGGTTATTAGAGGAAATCCTTTGTATAAAAATGGATAAAGGATTTTCTAAGAAGAGCATAAAAAAGGATCTGATATATTTACAATAAAATACGTAATCACATCATCTTCAAGTTTCTGAAAATAATCAGTGGTTTGACAACAGTCGTATGAAATTTTAAATACATTTTGACCACTGTTTTAGTACCATTTTCTTGTTGATTGATTGACAACAAAATTGAGGATACGTGTACACATGAGTTTTTGAGAATCATGTGATGATTTTGAAGATTTGTCTATTCCTCTTTGAAGTTCATTCACCGGAATTTCCATTTTTACCTAAACCTTTTTGTGAACAGATGAATGCACACAGTTGCTTAATGACCATTATTACCCTAAACTCTGACTCTTCAGTGTTTTATGTTTATACTCTTTTCTTCTGACTTCAGAATTTTGAGATGAACATACTTCAGAGTTTTTGTGAATTTTCTTCTTCCCTTTTTACCCTTCCCACTCAGAAGTAATGAAATACTCACTGGGAGGTCTTTATTTAAGGAATACTTAATCCAGAATCATTTTGCAGTAATGCTTTAAGAGGTTTAGCCATATTTGTACAATTTTTTTACCAATCTCACATTACATATGATACGGACTATCTTGACCCCTGTTTTCTTAATGTATTTAAACAAAGTTGATTTGTTCCTTATAAGGATCTCAACCTGTTTTCAACACATAAGATCTTAATGACTAAAGTTTTAATGTCCCTCTTTTTATGTTAGCAAAAACACTAATGTTTTACGAACATAGGCTTTTGTTAATCTGAGGTTCATACTTCAGCATTTAATGAAAACATCACAAATATCAAAACAACAGTTGAAATCAATTTTAAAAAAATAATTCTCAAAGTTTAACAGATATGTCTGCAGATCTGAAAACTATAAGTGACTTGTGCATAATATCACTTGTTGTGTGAGATTTGTGTGTCATATGACATCTTGGTTGATTTACAGAGTTTTTGAATAACCATTTTGATCATGATTTACTCGTTACTCTGTTTTTCAACTGAATACAACCAACCTTAGTATCAATGAATTTTGAGCCGAACTGTTATGTCAAATTGATTGTTAGATCGAATTTGACTGTCCAGGCTCTGATACCAATTGTTAGGATCTGAGGCTCTCATGATTGTGTTTGTTTGTATGATTTGAACATTAAATGAATTTGAAACAATGTAAAGTGCAACGGAAATGAATACAAACTTTATGAACACAATCAAGGAAGAAAATAGTTTAGATAAACAAATGCTTTTCATCAGTCAAAAGATTATAAAGTAATTCAAAAGATTACAAGCGTGTTTACAATCTAAGCTCCCCCTCAGCTTGATACCCCATGGTTGGTTTGCACAAGATGAAAGGATTGAATTGAGGAGAAGAACTCACTCAAAACAAATCAAATGTAACAGTACAGGGTACTGTTCCATTTATAGACAAACCAAACCGCTGAGGCATCTCAGCTGACGTCACCATGAAAGCGACGTCTAACAGCCTAACAACCTGTATCTACTGTTCTCATACAAACACTGCTAAGCCTAACAACTGACTATACATGAAACAGATGATATACTAAACTACTGCTCTCTCTAATCATCAGTGCTTTCCTCAAGGTTGATCAGTCCTTGATTGGGCAGTGCTTTGTCATCAGCCGTTTATATCAGCAGTGCTTAGTTTCCAGCAGTCTTCTAGGCTTCATCAGTAGTTACGCAGAACAACAACAGTTGTATGCGGGCAGTGGATATAAGGCCTTCAGCAGTTGTAATCACTTTCAAGGGAGAAGACTTAGTGTAAACAACTGCTTATTTCGAATCCACTGTTGTGACCTGGTTTTGGCTTTCATTATCTGTTCCTCTGGTAGGGTTCAATCCCAACAATGCTACTTCAACATTTAGACCATTGAGCCAATCGGGTTTTCAATACTCAACTTTTCCCTTCGGGCAATCTTCGGGTATTCAAGGGGATGGATATGATGACGGTTATGAAGAAGATTTTAGGGGGTATGAAGAGGAAGGTTTCTATTATGGGGGCGATGGAGGATACTTGGGACCTCAAGGAGGCGCGGGTCAACAAAGTCAACCGATTCAACAATTTCAAGATACGAGTACACTACCGATTGGGGTGCAACACATTAGACCGCAAGGGCCACAACTGCAACGCCCTACACTGCTACAACAAGTGCGTCCACAAAATACACAACCGCAATATCAAAGACCGATTCAACAACCGCCAATGCCACAATACCAATTTCAACCACCCTTTGCACCTCAAGGGCCTATGCAAATGGGTCAACCAAGAGCACCATTGGGTGCGCTCAAAGACATCATCGGGAAGTAGTACAGGGCATTGAAGCTCACTTCCGGCCTATTATCACTAACAATCCTTCGCCGGTAGTGATTCCTCATCATGCGGATGGAAGAACTTTTGAAGTTAGAACAACCGCCCTCCAAAGTCTACCAAAGTTCAAGGGATTAGCAACGGACGAACCCTATTTTCATTTGGAGACATACGACTCCATTTTCAACACTATTGGAGGTCAAGGGTTTTCTTCGGATGATGTCAAGTTGGTTCTCTTCCAATTTTCTTTGGAAGACAAGGCAAAGAGATGGTTTCACACTCTACCCTCCGCATCGATCTTTACATGGGCCGATATGCAACAAATATTCCTGGATGAATATTACACCTCTCAAAAGACTAATGATGCAAGGAGAGGTTTGAGAAGCTTCCAACAATAATCGGGGGGGATGTTTCATGAAGCCTTTGAAAGATTTAATATGATGCTACGGAATTGCCCTCATCATGGGATCCAATTATGGGAGTTGTTGAACGCATTTCACGAAGGGTTGAGTTCGGAGGATGCACGGGATTTAATGTCGATCACTAATGGTACATTCGGTACGAATTATGAACATGTTGATTGGGCATTTTTAGAACAAATGGCGGTGAATTCCAAGAGGAAGGCTCAATCTTCACGACGGGCAAGGCATGTGATACAAAGGCCACAAGTGCATGGAGTAGAGAGTGGTTATGTGCAAACTACGAACCAAGTGTACAACGTGTGCACTAATTGCAACGAAATAGGCCACACGGCGGAAGTTTGTGTAGTGGGATTGGTTGATGAGCAAGTAGAGGAAGTGAATGAAATTCAAGGAGGGGGTGGTCGAAATTTCAATATGAACTCCAACACCTATCACCCCGGGTTACGAAACCATCCTAATTTCCGCTATGGGAATGCGACGAACCAAGCTAACCCAAAATTTCAAGGAGCTCAAGGTAACTTTTCATCTGGTCAACAATACAACCAAGGCAATTATCGGGGTGGAAACAACTATGGGTACCAAGGGCAATTTCAACAAACGGGTCAAAGTGGTTCGGGTCAAGGTTCATCAAGTGGGAATGAAGTCATGGATATGCTTCGGGCTATGCAACAAGATATGCAAAAACGGAATCAACTAGATGAAGTACGGATGCAAAAGGATGAGGTTCGTGACAAGAGTATCCAATCACTAACAACCCAAATGGGTCAATTGGCAACCGATGTGGCGGAATTGAAGAAAAGCAAGGGTCAACTTCCTAGCGACACCAAGGTAAATCCTTCACATGGTTCGTCACGAGGTAATGTTAATATTAGTCATGTTAGTGTTTTGAGAAGTGGCAAAGAATTTAAAGCAAATTTGTCACCGGGTTTGGTAGAGGGGGTAGTTGAGGATGTTACGGGTAATGGGAGTGATGATGATGATGTTTCACCTGTTAAACCTAAAGAATCAAATGTTAAAAAAACCGGGTTTGGGTGAAAATGAAAAGAATGAAAAAGATGAGGGTGAACCGAGTCAAGTCCCGTTTTCATCGGCTTTACTTGACCCGGGAAAGAAAAAATTTATTGCATCAAGAGGTCCCCAAAAAGAAGAATTGTGGGACATGTTTAAACAAGTAAAAATTAATCTTCCACTCCTTGATGCAATAAAACAAGTACCCGCTTATGCTAAATTTCTAAAGGAATTATGTACACAAAAAAGGCAACAAAAGAAGAAAATGCCTAAGCGGGTGGATTTAACCGGGCAAGTGAGTGCGGTTTTGAATGGGGAGCTTCCTCCTAAGCTCCAAGATTCAGGCACGCCATTAATTAACATTCAAGTTGGTAATTTTCAAATGGCAAAGGCGTTACTAAATCTTGGAACCGGAGTTAGTATTTTACCGGGGGGCTTATATGACCAATACGATTTTGGTCCGTTAGCTAGGGTGGAGACAATGGTTGTTTTGGCCGATTTGTCTCATAAGCTACCTCGGGGGATGGTTCAAAATGTGATTGTTAAAATTGATGAGTTCTATTACCTGGTTGACTTTTTAGTCTTGGACTACTCATCCGCGGACCCAAAACAACAACAAAATGTAATTTTGGGTCGGCCATTTTTTAGCACCGCGCATGTAGTGATTGATTGTAGATTTGGTACAGTCGATATGACTTTTGGGAATCGAAAAATGTGCTTGAATGTTTTTACTAACAATTCTAATGCTGTTGGTGTTGATGAGTGTTTCATGGCAGATTTAGTTGACGGATGCAACCCGCATGAGTATGAGGAGGATGGTATGGATGTTTGCTTGTGTGATTTTTCTGAACAGGTACATGCTTATGCACTACGGGTTGAAGAGGAAAAACAGGATGCCATGGCCTTGAAAGAAGGTCAACCGCCATGGACTCACCAATTCGAAGGCTTACTGGTGGAAATTAGCGCGGGTACAAAACCATCATTAGAAGAACCACCGAAGTTGGAACTCAAAGACTTGCCGAGCCATTTGAAGTATGCTTTCCTAGGGGATAATGACACTCTACCGGTCATTATTGCCTCTAATTTAGAGATGGCGCAAGAACAAGCCTTGTTGGAAGTTTTGAAAGAAAACAAAGGAGCTATTTGATGGACGATTTCCGATCTCAAAGGAATTAGTCCATCAATCGTCATGCACAAGATTATTACCACTGAAGATGCAAAACCAACACGAGAAGCTCAAAGGCGATTGAATCCAAACCTAAGGGATGTAGTAAAAAAAGAGGTAATCAAATGGTTGGACGCGGGAATCATCTATCCGATTTCGAATAGTGCTTGGGTGAGTCCCACCCAAGTTGTGCCTAAGAAGGCCGGTATTCAAGTAGTCAAGGACGAAAATGGTGAACAAATTGCCACTCGACCGGTCACCGGGTGGCGTGTATGTATTGACTACCGCAAATTGAATGCCGCCACTTCTAAGGACCATTTTCCGTTACCTCTTATTGATCAAATCATTGAAAAACTGTCGGGTTAAAAGTATTATTGTTTTTTGGAAGGGTATTCGGGTTACAATCAAATAGCAATACACCCGGATGACCAACACAAGACCACCTTCACTTGTCCATATGGCACCTTTGCCTTTCGGCGAATGCCATTTGGCTTGTGCAATGCACCGGCAACTTTCCAATGATGTATGATGAGTATCTTCTCGGACATGGTTGGAGAGTCGCTTAAAGTGTTTATGGATGACTTTTCCATTTTCGGCACTAGTTTTGAATCTTGTCTCAACGAATTACAAAAAGTTTTAAAAAGATGTGTTGAGAAAAACTTAGTGCTTAGTTGGGAGAAAAGTCATTTTATGGTGCAGGAGGGAATTGTGCTAAGTCATGTGATTTCGGAAAGGGGGATGGAGGTGGACAAGGCAAAAATACGGGTAATAGCATCTTTGCCACCTCCGAAAAATGTTAAGGGTGTAAGGTCATTTTTGGGACACGCGGGGTTCTATAGACGTTTCATAAAAGGTTTTAGTGTTATCACCAAACCTCTATGTAACTTGTTATTAAAGGATGTCCCATTTGATTTTACTAATGAGTGTATGCAAGCATTTACTGTTTTGAAGGAACATTTGGTCAAAGCTCCTATTTTGTAACCACCGGATTGGTCAAAGCCGTTCGAGATCGTGTGTGATGCAAGCAACACTACTATTGGTGCAGTTTTGGGTCAACGGGTTGACAAGAAGCCGGTAGTGATTTATTATGCAAGCAAGACTTTATCCGAAGCGCAACTGAATTACACCACAACCGAAAAAGAGTTATTAGCGGTGGTGTATGCTTTGGATAAGTTTCGTTCGTATATTTGGGGGAGCAAGGTGGTGGTTTATTCGGATCATAGTGCGGTCCGATATTTGATGGAGAAAAAGGACGCGAAGCCTCGTTTGATTCGGTGGGTATTGTTATTACAAGAGTTCGATTTAGAAATCCGAGACAAAAAGGGAAGTGAGAACCTAGTGGCGGATCACTTATCTCGGATTCCGGTAGAAGGGATTGATGATGTTAGTGAAATAAATGAAAGGTTTCCCGACGAGCAACTCCTAGCCGTATCTACTTTAGTTGCACCGTGGTATGCTCATTATGTAAATTACTTAGCCACGGGTGCCATTCCAAGTCATTGGACCAAGAAGCGAAGACAACAATTTATGGTTCAAGTGAAGCTATACATTTGAGATGAACCGGATCTCTTTAAGATCGGGCCGTCTCAAGTCATTAGGAGGTGTGTGCCCGAAACGGAGGTGTTGGAAATTTTGACTCATGCCCACTCATCCGCATGTGGAGGTCACTTTAGCGGGCATAAAACGGGCTACCGGGTTCTTTCATGTGGGTTTTATTGGCCCACAATTTTCAAAGATGCGTGTGAGTTTGCAAGAAATTGCATTAATTGTCAAAAGATGGGAAGCATATCTAAGAGGGACGAGATGCCATTACAACCAATCTTGGTTGTAGAAATATTTGATGTATGGGGAATTGACTTCATGGGTCCCTTCCCGAATTCGAATGGCTTCCTATATATTTTGGTAGCGGTGGATTACGTCCCAAAGTGGATTGAAGCTATTGCAACACGAACAAACGACCATTCGGTTGTTTGTAAATTTGTTCAATCCAACATCTTCTCTCGTTTTGGTATCCCGCGTGTTATTATAAGTGATGGTTAATTTCGCATTTCAAGAACTTTAATTTCGGGAAATTATTGAAGAGGTATAGGGATTTGATGTTTAATCATATAAAAATCTGCCCTTGAAGTGTTTGTTGAAATGCCTCTTAGAAGGCTTAAAACTGAAATTCCAAGTTTAAACACATAATTATGGTATTTCGGTGTATTATGCAAATTATGATTTAAAAAGAGAGTTCTAAACATATCATAAATGAACTCTATAGGAAAGGATACCGGAACGTCGAGTGGACAAGCCGGTGGTGATTTGCGGTTGAAGGGCGTGCACTAAGGTATGTAACTTGACTCGTTACATTTGATGAATTATTGTTAAACTATGCGTTGTTGATTAAAAGTTGTGTTGATTGTAGCGACTTTGTTCGTTACTTAATTCGTAGGTTAAGAATTGGTTTGTAGTCGTTTGGTAGTCATCAAAATGGAGGATTTCCGTAGATGAACCAAACGGGTCAAATAATGATACATTGTAGTAATAATATTGTAAGTAGATAGAGATGGCGAAAATGATCACAAGAGCACGAAGCCATAGGGTTGGTAATGAAGTGCCGGTGATCATAAGCCCCGGAAGTTGGGTAACAAGCGCCTTAGGTTTACTAGTCAAATGGTAGTAAAATAAGTAGAGTTATAATGGGTCGAATAAATGCATAGCGACATTTAGTTGTTCGGTCCGTAAGTTAAATTTTCGGTATCAAAATTTTATTAGTCATGTCGGTAATGAATTTACAGACGTATAGGAAAAAGAATCACCTAAAACGGACTTACGAGTCAAAAGTTATGGCCAAATGAAGTTAAAACCTTGAAATTCCGGAGCTGGCAGAAAAATGCAGCTCAAAAACATCACCTGCTGGAAAACCGTTCCTGCCGCGCCACGCGACAGGATCACTAAGATCCTCCGCGACACGCGGGAGTCGCCGCGCCACGCGACGTATGAAACAAAACCTGCCGTGACACGCGGCAGGGTAACTTCTGAAAATTGTTTGTTTTCTCATGTTTTGATACTAGGACTTGTTAGTATTAAACAAATTGTTGTCAAAACTAACGTTTTGGATGGTTTTGACCTTAGGTAAAACTGGGGACTATCCGGATGGCGATCAAGCTAATGTCGAAGAACCGAACACTCGTTTTGAATGCTTCCGCAATATCTCAACTTTTAATAGACAATGTTTATGGGTTGTAAACAATTCATTTTGAAACTTTTAAATGTTCAAATTAGTCTCTAGTTGACTAATGGTTTGATACTTTTGAATCTTACTTATGGAAACTATATCATATCTTAGACATCTTTTATATAAAATGGTATGTAATATTATTAAATTCAAGTGAAAATTTAAGGGTGTTACACATGAATCAGGGCTCCACCGTAAATTACGGTGGCCCTGAAACATGCCATTTTCCCACCGTACTTCAGGAGAGATCTACCGTAACAAGTTGATGTCCATCGTAACTTACGGTGGAGACACTAAGTTACGGTGGAGCCTGCGAGGAAAACGTAACTGCCTTGTTTTAAACCGTTTTTGGGTGCCTTTTCACATTATCTCATGATTGGACGTTTTCTCTTAGCATAGGGGGCGATTTTGGTTGGTTCTACCTTGTTCCAAACAATTCTAAACATTTAGTTCTTGTTTTTGATTCGTATGAACTTGAATTTGGATGTTATGATGATCAACCGAACAATGTCCGGCTAAACTTGTGGTGATCATCTTAGGTGAAGGTTTCCTTAAACTCTTGTGTGTTTGTTCCTTTATTTCTAGAATGATAACATTGTGTTGCTTTGTTTGTCATGGTGTTTGAGTAATTGATTGTAGCTTGTTAATTGGTTTTGCAATTCTAGTCTAATCGTACGTTCTTGGTGTCGTTGACAATCGAGATATCACGGGAAGGGTTTGGGTTGGATATTGATTGATTGATCATCGGGAAACAACCTCGCATTCATATAATCCGAGTACTTTGTTCCCTTTTATCACAACAATTGTTTAAACATAAGTCTATGTAACTCTTTCTAGTTGGAATTTCACACAAGTGTTAAAAGAAACTGAATCCTAAGATGGTCATTGTTCTCATAATCTGAAGTAAAAATCCAATCTTGATTAGTAGTAATTGATAATTTAGTTTTCTAAAACAAACAATCCAAATTATTGATATTTAATTTCTGCAAATTAGGTTAATTGTAGTTAAATCGCAAAGCTATAAAATCAACGCATTTTGCACATACTCCCTGAGTTCGATACCCATTTACCACTATCTATAGTTGTTATTTGGATTAAATTTGCGTGTACTACAACACCACGTCACCTTACTAAACCATTCCCTTAACCCCCGACCCGGTAGCCAACATATCTCTATATAGACAGTAGAGATATGAATGGTGTTAATCTTTTACTTTATATAGACAGAAAAGTAATGCTAAGACACCACGGACAAATGATAAAGAAGTTTCACCTTCAACATAAGAAACTAGTTATTAAAGTCATTAATACAATACCAAATAAAAAGTGCGAAAAGATTAAAAATCAAAAGTAATACATTAAAGAGTTGTCTTCACCAAGTGATGTAAGAGACTTAGCCAAACCTGGCCTTTGATTGACAAGAACTCTTACTATCAATCTTGGATCTCGAGATTACTACACACACTCTAAGGTGGATGATGTATAATGGTGGTGGATGTGGGTGTTGTAGTGGTGTTGGAGTGGTGGCAAACTGGGAGAGAGGTGGTTTGCCAAGGGATGCCTTTGAAGTGAGCCAAGCACCCCTATTTATAGCCTGAACAGAAGTCCAGCCACTGCCCCGTGTCCAACCGATACGCCCTCATGGCCATTCTTTTCTCTTACTTCATTAATTGCATTTGTCAGCATAAGGCTCAACAAGGCCCGTGTCCATCGGGCACGGCCCCGTGTGCAGAAACGTATCTATGCTACCAAGATTTTGCAAGATTCTGCGAATCTTAGCGTTCACCACGCCCCGTGCTAAGCTGGGCACGCTCCCGTGGTGGGCGTAGAAGCTTCTACAACTTTGTCCTTTCTGCAGATATCTGACCACGCCCCCGTGTCCAGTGGGCACGAGCCGTGGTCATCCTTCTGTTTCTTGTTTTTGCTCTTGGGGATGCTGCCGAGGGGTCGGGCATGTCACGTTTATTCCTTTTCTTTGTATTGATGTTGATTTTTGCTATTTATTTGTTCCTTTTGCTCGTTTAAGCTCATTTGGTCCTGTAAATTCAAAATTAGTACTAAAAATGTTAGTTTTATGCCTCATTTGATGTAATTTATATGTTGCATTTTACACACATCAAATACACCCACACTTGAATCTTTGCTTGTCCTCAAGCAAAACTCTTTATTATGTGGCTTACACACCCAAATGGAATGGGTAGAAGAGAAGTTTTGGGCTTGTCTTGAGTGTCCGGAATCCAAGATCTTTATTGGGTTTTATTTTATACTATTTACATTCCTATTCATTATGATTTATTTAGAACGTTTCATAAGAGAAATTACTTATTTGGGCATAACATGCCTCTTTAAAATTCCATTTATATACAAGTTCACATACCTCACGGGAGATCACTCAACACTCGGCCGAAGATGTATTTTTGTGAAACACTCGAGACCGGCATGGAACTTACTTCTACCGTATGTTTGCCAAGCAATCAATCCTCCTTCTTTTTAACTATAAACCTTCGTAAATATCAAGAGGACTTGGGAAAGGGTTAGGCTTGGGCTAAGGGTAGGTGGTTTTGCTTAGTGGTTAGTAAAAAACAGGGCTAAAAGTGTAAAAAGCGTCGGTTGTCGTAAAACTGTTTGTTTTTGTGACTTTTATTCAAACTAAGCATCTTCAAACAAAGTTTCTTTGAGGAACTTGTTTGTTTATTGCTAAATTTTTTTTATAAAGAAACGTCACAAGAAAACCGAGCTTTTTACCAAAATAAAGGGGTTGAAAAGAAAAGGTTTTGGTGGGTAAAGGTGTTTGTTTTGTGGGTTAAGAAATGAAAATGTTTAGGCTCAAAAGGGGTTAACTAGGGGGATTTTGGGTAGGTGATAAAGAAAATGAAAAATAATGGTGTTGAAAGGAAAATGGGTTAGTCCTAATCCCTCCATCATTTACTTACATGGGTTTAAGTTGGTAAGGACCGGGAATGTATCGTCGTGGCAAGTTTTAGAGTCGTAAGAACCAAGCGGCTATTCACACAAGAAACGAAAAATGAGCATGTAGTTTAAAGATATATGCATGTATGCTCAATAAAGGCTCAAAACTCACTTGTTGTGGGAATGGGTTTATAATGTGATCAAGTAGATATAATCAAATTTTAATTAGATTTGTCATGTCGTTTCATAATTTTCTTATGTTGGTTCTTTTTATCAGACGCTATCGGTTGTAAATTTGTAAAAAAATATAAGATTTTTTAGAGCTTGTTATTCCCAAATCAAACCAAGATAAATAAAAAAAAATGAAATTTTTTGAAAAAAATTGAGGTGATTAGCGGTTCCAATAGAGTTTTGTGTAAGGCTTGTTATTAGGACTTTTAAGATTCAAGGTTTTAACATCCCCCCATACTTAAATTACACATTGTCCTCAATGTGTCCCAAAAATAAGTTTTCAGGTTGATTGAATGTGTAAAAAAGTGTTGAAAAACAAGGTTTTATGTTACTGGGTAGCTGAACACGGGGTGTGGTGGGCTGAGCACGGTCCCGTGGTCAGACTACCAGTAACAAAAAGTTACAGAAGGTTGACCACGGGGTGTGCCCAGTGGACACGGGGCCGTGGTCAGCTACCTGTTAGAAAATTTTTCTGCAGAACCCTTGGTACGGGGGCGTTTTGGGTGGCCACGGCCCCGTGCTGCACATGCTGAAATGATGGAAAAGTAGACGGAAGGCTTTGTTTTCATGCATGGGGTGCGGTTTTAACGTCCCTTTGCAATATCCACCTTTTCGAGTGTGATTTATTCCTGAAAAGTAAGACTAAACTTGAAAACATAAAAGTTAAACTAATCTAAAACTAAGGATAGTTCCGCGGAATGCCTCCGTGGTGCGCCACGTTTATAAGGGTCATTGGCTAGACCCACCTTATTGGGTGGTTTTGGCTCATCTTCAATTAGGGGGTCGTTATTGTCAATTGGATATTTCATTGATTGCTCAAGATCGACACATTTTTTGAAGGCCCCTAATTGAATGGTTAAGTTGTTTTGCTTCCTATTAATCAAAGCTTTGTGGGTTTTCACAACAGGTTGTCCCAACACAAGTGGAGCGTCATCAAGGATGACAAAGTCGGTTGGGACTACCGTTTGATTTGTTTGGAGTAACACATCTTCAACTACTCCCATAGATTTTATTATTTTCCGATTAGGAAGAAAAATGGGTATTTGAAGTGGAGAAAAATCACCAATACTTAATTTTTCGAAAATGTAGTTTGGCATTATATTAACACAAAGATCTTTATCAATTGTAATATTACTAATAAAGGAATTTTGAAAAAAACCATGGAACCGGTATAATGTTAATTTAAAATGGATCATCTTTTATTAGCGTAGTTTGATCATTTGTTAACTTAATGCTAACTGTTTCGTCAATTTTAGTGTTAGTGTTTAACTCTTTTAAAAACTTAGCATGAGTAGGTACCAAACAATGGTTTTCGAAAGAAGGTGTTAAGAGATTAATTTCTTGAAAATTAGACTCTTTTTGAAAATTAGCGTTGTCGGACTTACCTTTTTCTTGGTTTGGTTCATGCGTCGGTTTTTCACTTACTTGTTCTTCCATTTTTACCTCTTCTACTATCATCTCTTTAGTACAAATTACCTCTTCCCTTGCGCGGGATTCCTCTTCCCTTGCGCGGGATTCTTTAATGTAGTGTTCGATAGTTTTGAGGTGTTCTATTATCTTTCAGGCTACGGGGAGGATAGTTGGTGGTTCGTCAAAGTGAGCGGAATAAGGATCCTCAAAGCTTGAGTTCGGAAGTTCGATCCTTGGCTCCTCATAATACTTATGTAGATGGTTCACCCCATTATTCCTCATTGTAAGTATATGATGGATAAGGGTCATAACTTTGTTCTTCATAATACCCATATGAGGTGGATGGTTCACACCATTGTTCCTCATAGTAAGTATATGAAGGAGTTGATTCATATCTTGGTTCTTCAAAATATCAGTATGAAGGCTCATACCTTGGTTTTTCAAAATATGAATATGAGGGAGAAGGTTCAAGGACCCCCATGCTACTCGCTCCAAATTTTATCTAGGACCACATTTCCTCACTAATAAGAAGGATCTCGTTCATGCCTCTAATGTAAAGGGTGGACTAAAAAGGAAAATGGAGGAAGATCACTCCCAGAGCTCTAAAAAGAAGAACAAACAAAAGTCTAACCAGAAACCTGTATGCAAGACCTGCAAGAAGCGCCATTATGGGAAATGCAGGTTTGAATCAAAATCCCAATCGCAGCCCAGGGCTTGTGGGATCTGCAAATCTAGTGAGCATAAAACATTGGAATGCCAGAAGATAGGAGATGCGACTTGTTACAACTGTAACGAGAAAGGACATATCAAATCCAATTGCCCAAAGTATGCTAAGAAGCTTGAAGGAGATAAGAAGACCAACGCTAAGGTCCCTCAGATGGATGCAAAAGAGGCCATACAAGATGACAATGTTATAACCGGTACGTCCTTATCCATCATGTATATGCAAGGGTATTGTTTGATTCAGGTACGGATAAGTCGTTGTGGAATAAAATTTGTGAGTTATTGAATCTGCCTATTAGAACCATAAGCACAAAATACAAAGTAGAATAAATGCCAAGAGTTCTATTTTGAATAGGTTGCCAATGTATCCTTCATAGATGGTAAGCATAACAAACTTTTAAAGCCTCCCATTAGAACCCCAGAGATTAAGTGTAAGGTAAAACTTACAAATGAAACTCATAGATTCCATTCCTTTTACCCCTGTCAGAAAATCTTCAATCGAAAAATCCTAATGTACCCTCTCTCCAGATAAGGTACATCAGCATATGAAATTGATACCTCTTTGATCTCTATTGATTACGAATACCAAATGGTATGACAAAAGCGCCACGTGAGGATTGGTGTATCTTAATATGTTCCATAGATTGCTTCCATGCCTGATCAGTATGGAGGTTTAATGCATGGAACCACAAGGATATTCCAATGGTCACACGGTATTAAAGTCAGCTAATGGTATTCAAAGGAGATATCTAGAATGGAATTATCCAAGTAAATATCCCTGGTAAGGGAATCTGTGGACTCATAACGTAAATGTGTCACTTATTTGGCACAAGAAATGATGGATGAACTGGAGCCTGAGATATGGAAATTCTCTGTAACCTCCTTGTACCTTGATTATCTTCTCCTAAGATTTCCCTGTTTGCCCCCGAGAGGCAGGTAGAGTTAAGGTTTATATCCCATTTAAGGATGTTTTATTATGAAATCTCCAAGAGCGGCTAGTACCATCATTGGAAGAATCGAAACCCTGATTAACTAAGTTTTAAAATAGAGGGTTTATATAGCCTAACTCAATATCCTGAGAATTCAGTATTGTTAATTAAGAAAGACGGTTCATTTTGCTTATGCATTAATTACCGCAACCCTATTTAGGCAACAATTTAGAATTGTCATCAGCTGCCCAGGATCGTCGATTTATTCGACTAACGACAAGGAATAGCTATTCCTTAAGATTAGTTTCAAGCAGTGGTTGGATTAACCATCTCACCTAAAAATAAGCTTTTCAATAATAGTTGTCATATAAGTATCAAGGCTGCTCCCTGGGAGACCTTGCATGGATAGAATGTTAACCATCTATTATTAGACAGAGGATTAATAAGTCCAATTATAAGGATCTGAAAGTTGCCTTGGAAACAACAAATAAGATCATTCAAATTCATAATCATCTGTAAGATGCCAGTACTCGGCAGAAAATCAAGGATTAATGAAAATAGCAAACCTCCTAAGTTCTTGTTGAAGAATAAGGTTCAACAAAAGATATCACCCAGGAAGGGTGTGCCAAATTTGATAAATTATCAGGCTAGTTAAGCTCTGAATATATAGAATCATTCGAAGGAAATCGAATGTATCAAGATCAAGTAGCTTATAAGGTAAAACCTGTTTAAGGAGCTTGGCGGAGCTCGCAATACATTGCACACTAGTGGCTGAAGGATGTGTTTCGCCAATAAGTCAAGAAGCACTATCACATAATGATATGCAGATTTATGATATAATGAGCAACCTATGTTGATTAAGGATCGACAGGTGAAGAAGCTCCAAAAGGATACATGTACCCATTATAAAGGTCAACTCGGGAGCTTGGAAAAGCTCCAGATATGCTATAGAGGTTAAGTCCATTATGCGACAAAAAGTACTTCCAACATCTTAGTAAATATCGAGGTCGAGATTTCTTTTAAGGGGGTGAGGATGTAACACCTCGTAAAATCACGTCATATGAAGTATTGGCACGTGTAATAAACCCTAATGAAGTCAAACGTTGAATTTAAGGGACTAATTTTTCGAAAAATAAAAAACTTTGATTATGAAAGGACTGGAAGTGTTATCATACCAAAAATAAGTTTCTAAATAACCTCCTATGGTTTTATATTCACAAATGAGCCACTTGTTGATCAAGTGTAGCCGTGTGCGTAATTAATTGAAAGTTTACGCAATAAAGGGGTTAAAAGCGTCAACATGTTAATTCTTACCTCTGAGTGACCTTTTAACAAACCGAGAATCTCATGATATTTAATTATACTCTCGGGAATGCCAATCATTGGCCATCCAAGGCTTTTATGCCAAAAAGTGAAGCTACGCGCAACCTTGCAAGTATAAGGGACTAAAAGTGTCAATATGTTTAATTATACCTCTGAATGACCTTTTATTGGGCCCGAAGCATTATGATGTTTAATAATACTTTCAAGAATGCCTAATATGGATTAGATGAGGCTTCAATGCTATTAAATGATGATTTACGCAAGTTTGCGCATTAGAGGGACCTAAAGCGTCAAACTGCTAAAGTATACCGATTCGTATGTTATCGGACCTTTCGAAATATGACCATGAGATAAACATACCATAATTATCCCTAATTTATCTTAGATATAGGCTTAGAGGTGTTTGGTGCGCAAAAATAAGCTTTTAAGTCATGCAGGGACTAAAAGTGTCAAAAAGCGCACAAGTTTGCGTTTACGCGCATATCTTTCATTCTGTATATCCCTGGACACCCAAAAATTTATGTAAGCACTAAAATATGTTATTTTAGTGTTTGGCTTTATAAAATTCCATCCGTCGCGTCAATTGGTTTGTTTTTCACGTCCGTCCGTGTTTCGTCGTAATTAACCGAACAACGTGACCGTACGACCAAACGAACCGACATCCGACATTTTTTGAGCATGTTTCATGTTCCCCATACTTAGGCATCATTTTAGAGCCTTAAAATGGTTTAACAGGCCTTGGATGTGTCGGAAATGGCATTTGGAAGTGCAGGGGCTAAATCTGTCAACAATTGAAACTTTACTATGCTGACCAGGTCCTTACGGACCGTAAGACCTGGACCTTACGGTCCGTAAGCATGTGCCAGATGCAGAAAATCGATTCTGTTGCCTATTCAGCCCATGTAAACGACATATATGCCCTTTATCACCACCAAGAGCTGCCTAAACTAATTCTTAGGCCTTAAGGACACTTGTTAATCATCAGGGGTCATGTATAGCCTTGTTTGTCATGATCTTGATGGATCAAGAACACTATATAAAGCCCCAATGTTTGCAAACTTTGATCATTCTTTCCCAACTCCTCTTCTGATCATCTCTGGAGCTCAAGAGCCATCTCTAAGCATCTCTGGTCGTGCATTAGACCTTAGTAAGTGTCCTTAACCTTCCTTAATTAAGTTTTGCTTAGTTTTTAGCTTAAAAGTCAAACCGTCGTAATTAACGTTTGACTTAGCGATTAATCACTAATGGTCCAGTGTTTAGTCAAATTAAAGGTAGTTATAAGTTGGTAATTATGTGGGCATTAAACCCTTATAAGGGCACCCTCTGATTCCCACTTTAACTAGATCAATTGTCGGGTCAAAGTTTATTATAAAAAGTCAACAGGATCCTAATTTTTGAATTTAACGCATAATTAGCAATGTAGAAGGCGTGTAACCTATTTTATCACTCATATAACTTGGTAATAAGTATAAGAACTGGTCTAAGCTTGTTTGATCCGACAATTTTCTGTTTAGGCTCGGTTCGGAACCGAAAGTCACAAAACTTTGACTTTTGCTTTGACTTCAGTTCTGACCTGGTTTAGATGGGTTTGGAAATGCCTTAGAGCTTCCTTAGGACCAGGTTACATGATAGTATAACCCTCTGTGGTTGGGTCATTGATTATCCGATTCGTTTACACGTTTCCGTTAATTGCTTAATGTTGACCATAATTCCCTTTTGACCATAAAACGAGAATTTTGGAAATATGAAAGGATAATAATCTTTATTACTGATTTATAAACATGTCCCTAAAATTTCATATCAGTTGGAGTTCTAGATTAGGAGTTATGCCCAATAGTGTAATTAGAAAGCTTTTTGTTAATTAAAAAGCATAATTAGCGTAAAGCCTATCTAAACCTAATTTTTGACACCAAACCTTTTACCCACTGATGTAATATAATATTTTGAGATTTTTGAAGATTTTTAATTATTTTGAAACTGATCATAACCTAAGGTTATTGCCTTGATTCGGTAAATACCGATTATACCATTTTTGTTTATAAAATGAGTTCTACTTAGTATTTTGACACCAATCCAATTGCTACTGATTTTATATAATAAATGAGGTATTTTGAACTTTATAACCTGATCAGAAAACTCAGATTTCCTGTATAACCCGGAAATCGCTTAAAATGACTTTTTACGCGTATTAAACACCTAGTATGGGTTTAAAACCATTTTGGCATATAAGACTTATCACCAACTGATATAACCTATTAAATTAAGTTTTTTTACTGATTATTTCAGACCCGAGTTTTAGAATTAACATTAATCTCTTTTATAATCCTTTAAACGACCAAAATACCCCTACGGGGCTTATATTGAGATTAAACTCGTTTTGGGCATAATGGAAGATATCCTACTGATATCACAACATATTTAAGGCATATTAACTTAGGAAACCTGTTTAGGACCCTTATGGTTACCCGTTACGCTTCTTGCGCGTTCGGTTCGGTTTATGTAACTAGTTTGCATAAATTAGCCGAAACGGGTCAAACGTTATCATTTTTATCTCAAAATCCAGAATGTGTTTAGTGTACCCATATTATACAAGTCTCCAAACTTGTCAGGTCTAAATCACATTCTATTCCGGTCTTCGCTTAATCATGCGTTTTGAACCGTAAACCTTTCCTTAAAACTAACCGGTCTAAGTTACGACTTAAATAAGACCCGTTAGGAATCTAATAGGTTAATAAAACCTTCGTTCCAGATTGAGAGCCCTGGTAGAAGTACTTGTGCTTGCTGATTAGAATACACGGCTGAGTATAACTTATTTTCCCTATACGGGCTTGGGATACGGTATTATAATAATACCGCTTGGTCGGGTATTGAATGTTTAATCATATTGTGGTTAAATTATTGAGGTAACCCGCTTTAATCTGTATTGTTTGAAATAAAAGCCTTTAGGGGTTAATGACCATGTCCCGGATATCCTTGACATCATTGTATTATAAAATGGCCACGTCTTATGCACGAGGTGTAGGCATACACCTGACAGTGCATAAGGGAAACGGTATCTCACTCTCTTGTGGGCCTATACTTGTGTGACGGGTGGTCCGTAGGACAACCCTTTATGATGTTAAAAGACAAGTTTATCCCTCATTTAAGTGTGTAATTATCTTGAATTAGATAACTACTGCTGCTTATGTCTCAGGTGCGGTTTGGCGGCTTAAAGTGGAGAAAAATGCAGCTTTGGAAGGTTTGAAGTTGAATGGGTCGTGTGCGGAACAAAAGAAGAAACAAGGCATACATTTCAGGGAACCACCGTAAATTACGGTGCCACCGTAATTTACGGTGGCCCTGAAACATCAACATTGGCCACCGTAACTCAGTCTATCCAGACCGTAACACTTTGAACATCACCGTAAATTACGGTGATACCGTAATTTATGGTGGAAGCTGCGGAAAAAATGTAACTGCCTCATTTAATCAGTTTTGATAGTGTCTTTTGGGATATTCTCATCATTGGACGGTTTGGGAAGACACTAGGGGCGATTTTGGCTATTCTTGCTTGGTGTTAAACAATTTCTAACATTCGGTTTGTGATTTGGATTCGTATGAACATTGAATTTATTGTTATGATGATTCACTAAGCTATGTCCGGCTAAAACTTTCGGTGATCAACTTAGGTGAAGGTTTCTCTTGAACTTTTGTGTGTTTATTTCTGAATTTCTAGAATGATAACTTGTGTTTGCTTGATTGTCATGGTGTATGCATAATTGTTTGTAGCTTGTTAATCGATAGTGTAATTTCTAGTCTCAATCGTACGTTCTTGGTGCCGTTGGCAATCGAGATATCACGGGAAGGGTTAGGGTTGGTTATTGATTAATTGATCATCGGGAAACAACCTCGCGTTTATATAATCCGAGTACTTTGTTCTCTTTTATCACTTCAATTATTTATGCACGAGTTATGTCTATGTAACTCTTTCTAGTTGAAATTTCACACAATTGTTAAAGGAAACTGAATCCTAAGATGGTCATTGTTCTCCTAATCTGTTAAACAACCAACTTTGATTTGCAATTAGTATTAATTTAGTTTTCTAAAACAACAATCCAATTCATTGATCTTTATTTTCTGGAAAGTAGGTTAATTGTAGTTTAATCGCAAAGCTATATAATCGACATATTTTCCACATACTCCCTGAGTTCGATACCCTTTTACCACTATCTATAGTTGTTATTGGGATTAAATTTGCGTGACCACGACAATCACGTCAAATTTTGGCACCGTAATTTACGGTGGATCCCTGAAATGTGTGCCTTGTTTCTTCTTTTGTTCCGCACACGACCCATTCAACTTCAAACCTTCCAAAGCTGCATTTTTCTCCACTTTAAGCCGCCAAACCGCACCTGAGACATAAGCAACAGTAGTTATCTAATTCAAGATAATTACACACTTAAATGAGGGATAAACTTGTCTTTTAACATCATAAAGGGTTGTCCTACGGACCACCCGTCATTGTAGCGTGTCTGTTAATCTTGACTCGGTTTCTACATCGGGCCCTGAACGTATAACGAACATGTAAATATGTATACAAGATTATTTATATAATTGTCCCAAGTTATAAAAGATGTGTTGTGCCTTGTGCATTCAAATCAATTTTATTAAACCTTTTCAAATGAGTCGGTTAATTGTATTTACCAGTATAAACTGACGTATTTTTCCAAAAAGGTTAAGTGACAGGTACTGAACGTAATTGGCTGGAAGCTCAGGGCGTTAATAAGGAATCTTGCAAGTTCTAGGCGTCTAAAGTCTGTTGAACAATGTTTATGTTTTAAGATCCGCCTGTGGATCCTTTACTTTGCGTTGTAATACTTTGATATTACCTTATATTCGGATTGTAATATATTTATCTTTTGCTTCCGCTGTGCATTTATATATTGTGTTGTTTGACTATGATGATATCAACTACGTCACAATACTCCCCACCGAGCCCATCGGTAATACGTGGAAATATCGGGGTGTGACATGTTCTATTATCTTTTAGGCTACGGGGAGGATAGTTGGTGGTTCGTCAAAGTGAGCGAAATAAGGATCCTCAAAGCTTGAGTTCGGAAGTTCGATCCTTGGCTCCTCATAATACTTATGTAGATGGTTCACCCCATTGTTCCTCATTGTAAGTATATGATGGATAAGGGTCATAACTTTGTTCTTCATAATACCCATATGAGGTGGATGGTTCACACCATTGTTCCTCATAGTAAGTATATGAAGGAGTTGATTCATATCTTGGTTCTTCAAAATATCAGTATGAAGGCTCATACCTTGGTTTTTCAAAATATGAATATGAGGGAGAAGGTTCATACCTTGGCTCTTCATAGTGTGTGTATGAAGTGGTTGGCTCGTATCTGGGCTATGTGTACGAAGTGGATGGTTCAAAGAGGTCATAATATTGTACCGAATGAGGCTTACCACAAATGGTACAATACTCTTCTTCATAATCATCCTCTTCATAGTGGTAGTTGAAATCTCCTGAGTATTGATCCATAAGAATCACTTAGCAGACCACAAAAGAGTCTCGGGACCAGAAAACATAAATAAAAACGGAAACAGAGACTCACCACTGCCACGTGTTCAATGAGCACGGCCCGTGGTCAGATCCTATATCTGGGTGTTTTGAAAAATGCAACTGGTTTGGTTCAGCACGGGGGCGTGTTCAGCGAACACGGCCCCGTGTTGAGACTCTGTATCTGGGAGTTTGTTAATTTTATGCAGCACGGGGGCATGTTCAGTGAGCACGGCCCCGTGTTCAGACTACTGTAATGTAAAAAAACAAAATCCTAAAAATGTAAAAATGTGCGCGCAGTTTTAAAAAGGTTTTGAAAAAATGATTAGGCCGTCGATTTTAAGCTTTCTTAAAATCCTTGTGTCACCGGCAACGGCGCCAAAAACTTGGTGTGTGCAAAGTGTGTTATGATTTTTATTGATATTTTAAGCCCATTTTACACATTAGTCAAGTTTTAGTACCGGTTTATCCTCAACGTCTAATCAAATCAAAAGTTAGGAAAAGGTTTCAAACTAGAAAAATAAAAACTAACTAAAATGCTGAAAATAAAATAAAAGTAAAAACAAATATACAAGATGAATCACTTGGCTCCGAATCGTGTTTAGTGTAACCTTTGATTATTTCCGCACTTTTTCATTTTTAAGAGATTATCTTTGTTATTGTAGTAGGCCCCTCTTTTGAAGGTGACGTTACCCTCAACCCAGTGGTTTGAGTCAGCAAGGATACAATCCCAAAGGGTCGGAATATTGAAAGATAATTAATTAAGTTATTAATGTGAAAAGTGGTAGACCCCTCTTTTGAAGGTGACGTTACCCTCGGCTAAGTGGTTTGACTCAGCAGGGATACAATCCCAAGTAGTCGGTTTAAAGTATTAATAGTAGTTTACATATGAGGGGATCAAGCCATTCGCACCCCTTCCATCCAATACCAGTGGGTATTGAAGGAGGTCCTAGTAAGCTTGACCCAGGTCCTTGCAGGATCTATACACTGAACAAGGCAAGAACCTTACTAAACCATTCGCTTAACCCCAGACCAGGTAGCCAGCATATTTCTATATAGACCGTAGAGATATGAATGGTGTAAATCTTTTACTTTATATAGACAGTAAAGTAATGCCAAGACAACATAGACAAATGATAAAGAAGTTTCACCTTCAACATAAGAAACTAGTCATTAAAGTCATTAATACAAAATCAAATAAAAAGTGCGAGAAGATTAAAAATCAAAAGTAATACATTAAAGACTTGTCTTCACCAAGTGATGTAAGAGACTTAGCTAAACATGTCCTTTGATTGACAAGAACTTTCACTATCAATCTTGGTTCCCGAGACTACTGCACACACTCTAAGGTGGAAGACGGATGATGGTGGTGGATGTGGGTGTTGTAGTGGTGGTGGAGTGGTGGCAAAGTGGGAGAGGGGTGGTTTGCCAAGGGATGCCTTTGAAGTGAGCCAAGCACCCCTATTTATAGCCTAAACAGAAGCCCGGCCATGGCCCCGTGTCCAGCGGACACGCCCCCATGCCATCCTTTTCTCTTCCTTCATTAATTGCATTTGTCAGCATAGGGCTCAGCATGGCCCGTGTCCAGCAGCCACGGCCACGTGTGCAGAAGCGTATCTGTACTACCAAGATTTTGCAAGATTCTCCGAATCTTAGCGTTGACTACGCCCCGTGCTGAGCTGGGCATGCCCCCGTGGTGGGCGTAGAAGCTTCTACAGCTTTGTCGTTTCTCCAGACATCTGACCACGCCCCCGTGTCCAGTGGGCACGGGCCGTGGTCCGCCTTCTGTTTCTTGTTTTTGCTCTTGGGGATGCTGCCGAGGGGTCGGGCATGTCACGTTTATTCCTTTTCTTTGTATTTATGTTGGTTTTTGCTGTTTATTTGTTCCTTTTGCTCGTTTAAGCTCATTTGGTCCTGTAAATTCAAAAGGAAGACAAAAACACACTTTTTCCAACATTAGTACTAAAAAGGGTTAGTTTTATGACTCATTTGACGTAATTTATATGTTGCATTTTACACACATCAGGAAGCGACTGACGGAGACCAAGTAGTCGTTCAGGGTCTAGACTTCCTTTAGTGAGGAAAGAGAAGGCATCCGCTCGATTGCTTGAACCTTCTCTAGATTGGTCCTAAAACACTATTTTGTCACGATTACTCATATAAACCGTAATAATCCAATATTCTCCTCGAACGCTTTATCCATGAGGCATTGATAGGGTATACCTGCATTTCTTAGGTTGAACGACCTTTTGTGTAGCAAAAGAATTCCATGTCGGTGCAAAAAAGCGGTTTTATCTTCGTCCTCGAGAGTCATTTGAACTTAATGATATCACTTGTACACGTCCAAGAAACACTTGAAGCGGAAAGGAGCAAGGGGGGTCTACCTTCATGTCGATCTCTAGTAGAGGATAGCAAGCCTTAGGACATGCCTTGTTGAGGAACTTGTTATCAATGCATATCTGCCATAATCCATTGATTTTGGTGACCATGAATAGGTTAGCTACCCTGGTCTGGTACCAGATCCCCACAGATAATGCCCTCGTTTAAGAGCTCGTTGACTTGTTCGTTCATCGGTTGGTTTTCTCCGCCCCTATGCTTTTCCTTTTTTGGGTTATTGGCTCGACATATTTGAAAGTGTTTAGCATGTGCTCTGCCATGTTTCGCGGTACTTCGGCCATGTTGGAATGTTGCCACGTAAACACATCAATGTTCTTGATCAGGATTTATTTGAGATAGGCCCTAGAATTATAGTCTGCTCTGGGAATTTTGGGATAAGCGCCCATTTCTCCAGCTCTTTTGCTACGGTTAGTTTTGAGAATTTTGTTGGTCACGACCCTTCTATCCGTGCCCCCGATGGCTGTACCTGTTGGTGTGGGGAAGCCTAGTTCTCTGTGTAGCTTAGAAGCCATTGCATTAAAGTTGGCGAGGGCCTCCCTTCCCAGGATGACATCATGTTTGGAGGTGATCGGTAGGACCAGGCGGTCTTCCATCTTCGTTCTTGAGTGTTTCACCAGGCCTCAGATGGTACGTTTATCCTTTTGTTAAAACGAAGGCTTCCTTTCCTTCCACCCTCGATCATACGGGCGTTAAGATTGCAGACTTGCTTCTTTGGTGGTCCTTCCTCATGATTGGCATCCAAATTTCAGATGCCCTTTTGCACGATTTTGACCATGTGGCTCAACTTCCCTAACTTTGGACTCAATCTCCATTTTTATACTAAAGAAATTTCAGATCGAGGCCCTTCCTATTGCCCATCGGTCTTAGCTCTTTGAATTCTACACTCTTGGTCGTCAGGACCTAGGATGATGTCTGATGAGGGGATCCCAAGACCTTTGGTCTCTTCTCCCCCCTATTTAGTTATCTCGGGAGTGTTTATCATTGGTGAGTTGTAGAGCGTTCGACGTGGAAGAAGGCTTGTCAACCGTGGGTGTTGAGGATTGTATTCTGGACTAGGCCAGACAGAATGGTTTCCCTTTTTGTTGTGGAGCGTCCAGTGTGGAAGAAGGCTTATCTTCCGTCGGTTTATGACTCCTCTATCTACGTGAAGACCTTGGCTGTTGTGATGATCACATACCAAGTCTTTGGCATCCCATCGTGGCCGGTCAGGTAGCGGATGAGTTTATTGCTCCTGACTTAATGTTTAAAACCGACTCTCACTAGATCTTCATTGACCTCTCTTATCTGCAGGGTCTCCTTGTTGAACCTTGTAATAAAATCTTTATGTGACTCATTCTCGCGTCAAAGGACCTGTAAGATGTCTGTCAGGTCTTTTGTATCTCATTTATGTTGACTAAAGTGTTGCGAAATTTGAAACAAGGTCTTCACAATTATCAATCTGCCCGTAGGGAAACTGTCGAACCATGCGTGGTGGCCCTTGTGATTGTCTGGGCAAACATGTGTCACAAGACTAGCAAGGTCCATCCGACGACCCTGCCCGCGGCTATAAACCATGTAGATGGTCGTCTGGGTCGGACAAATCATCTTATTTTCTGACAGAGTTGGAAATTTTGGATCTTGATAGTAGCAGAGCCTAAGCAATTCACGGAGTGAACTTAGTTTTCTTAGTAAAGTCCTGGTGGCCAATAAGGCTTCGTGAGATCGTCCTCCATGTTGCGGTGATACTCAGACCTTGGCGGTTAGTGGTGTGAACGACTACTACCATCTCTGTTGTAATAGCTCTAGTTTTCTTATTGCTGTAAGTGGGATCATATTCGTCATTGTAGTTGTTAGCATAGTCGTCGTGGCCTCTACTTTGGTGAATGATGTGGCCCGGGACGTAAGTGTTGTCACGGACTCCGCCATGACTTACACTACGGCCTCTGTCACGACCTACCTGATTTCCTTCCAAGCCTCCTCCTGCTAGGGCATGGTCTTGTTCTGCGGCCTCCGTCACGAGCAGGCCCACCACCCTGTCCTTGACTATTGGTTTAGTTTCATCCCCGTGGCTTTCCGTTAGCAATGGTAAGCCATGGGTAGCATGCGGGGAGTCGTAGGACAAGGTTCTAGCAGCTGTGAGTTTTTGTTCACGGACCCGTTTCACATACTTGACTAGCTGTCATTCTTGTTCCTAGATAAGCCACATCTTCGGATTAACCATCGATACAGACGTATCAGTAACTTGGTTGTTCTACGGGGTCATCGGGTGGAAACTCGGGAAGGGAAAGGCTTGGGACAAAGGTTTGAAAGAGGTTGAAAAATGATTGAAAACGATGAAAAGCGAAAAAATTGAAAATTTTGAAAATTTTAAAGAATTTCCATCGCCTTAGCCACTTTAAAATATCATATTTCCTACCCTTAGCCTAGCCCTGTTACAACCCTTACAAGACCTTATGACTTGTGCTTAGTATTCGTGATCAATGGTGGAGAATGATTGAGTTGCAAGCTTATGCGGGTATGTGTTCTAATCGGTTTTGAGTGAATATTCTTTGAAGTGCTAATACATTATAAACATTAGCCAATTTACAAGCCGAATAGAGAGAACATTGTGAGGGATGTGCATGAGTTGTGGTTTCACGGGCGGGTTAATCTTGGATAACCATTTTTGTATGAGAAATCACTTTACCGTTAAATATGTTGAAAATTGTAAAGAGTTTGAACTTTAGCATGACAATGGACCTTAACCTTCGTCTCGGGAATGGGGAGTGTATTCATTGTTCGACCCACGTGAAAGTGAAATACAGATTTGCTTGAGGGCAAGCAAAAGACAAGTATGGGGATGTGACACGTGGTCGAAAACCGGTGTTCGTTTATGTCTAAGTTCATGTTTTTACCTAACTTTAAATCTCGAATAGCCTACTTGTAAAAGGATTTGTGTTATACAGGTCTTGCGAAGTTTAAGGAGCAAATTGGGAGCTAAACGGACCACCGGGATGAAAAAATGAGCCACCGGGACGCGAAACGGGTCAACCGGGAGCAAGGAACGCGAAAAACAGAAAAGAAGCTTTTGAGACACCGTCGCAGACGGCCAAAGAGCCCGTCGGCGACGCCTCGTGTAATCTTCCGTCGCCACAAAAGCCCGTAGGCAACAAGATTAGCCGTCGGCTGATTTTGAGGAAGCACATACTGTCGCCGACGGGGCTTCAGGCCGTCGGCAACGGTCTCTCCATGTTGCAGACGTGAATTTTTTATCCTTGGGGTGTAGGAAAGAACTTAACACATCTTGGTCATCAATTTTCGGGGAGTTACACACTTTTGAGTTTTTGAATATCACTTTGGAGCCTATTCTCATCATCTATCACCTACCATTGACCAACCATCATCACCACAACACGAATCATCATCCGAATCACTCGAATCCAAACCCTAATTCATCACCATTACAATCATCCTTCAATCCTCCATCCATTCAATTCCTCCATCACAAACCCTAACCACCATTCCATCATTATCCAAACTTCAAGATGATCAAGATCAAGCTTCCAACATCCGGTGAACAAGCTCTTTCGATCATGCGCGGCTAATTTCTAGGAAGTTTCACCCCGATGTAGACTTTTGTAAGATTTAGGGTTTTTTATGTTTTGATGATTGTTTTGTGACAACTTGAATACGTTGGTATTGAATTTGCAAATTGTCGAGTGAATGATTAAATTTGACTTTGTGAAATGAATACACGTATTTATGCCTTGTCTTTTGATAGGATTTGCTAGTCTAAAGTAACGAAGTGCATCATGGTCCGTTGTTTATGACGTTGATAGCGATTGGCACCTAAGCTTTGTGATTGCGACCCGTTAATGAATTATTTCAAGTAAAGCTAATTAAAATACATAGTAACCATAAGTCTTGCATTAGTTGAAACCGGGTGTGAGCCTTGTTTTCTTATTATTGTTCAATCAATCAATTTCATTTCTTGCAACTTGTTAATCATTAGTAGTTAATCCATTCAATCATTTTAGTAATTTTAATTCACATCTTTCAATCAAACAAAAATACAAAAATATATCATAGCTAGCTTCATAAGTGTGACACCTTTTCATAATTCAATCGAATCCATTCGCAAACCACATACTCTTCGTGGTTCGACCCCTTACTATCACTAACTATTTGTTAAGGGTAATTTGGGACTATAAATATTATCTTTGACCGGAGCGCGACAATCCGATCAAATTTTCAAAAAATTTAAAATTTTCAAAATTTTCAATTTTTTCGCTTTTCATCGTTTTCAATCATTTTTCAACCTCTTTCAAACCTTTGTCCCAAGCCTTTCCCTTCCCGAGTTTCCATATCCCCACACTTGGGTGACATTGTCCCCAATGTATTAGTGCTTTAAAAACAGAACCCGGGAATACCAACTAACAAACCTCATGAGTGACCGTTTCTAACACAAATAACTAAAACACATTCTCTAACACATAGAGTTTAACACCACCAAAAACACGAATAGAAATGCAATAATAAAAAGTGAAATAGACTCCCCTGGTTTAAAGCATAAAAGCCTCATGCGTCATGTTCCACCACGACCGTATAGCATTTCATTCGCGGTCGTGTCAAACAAGTACTTGGGTTAATCTCAACAATTAGTGTGCAAATCATCCCCGTCCAAATGGAGATTGAGTATGGACAGTTCTGACTGAACTCTAATCCATGCATTGTCCGCAATTGCAACTAGAACGTACGGGGACTTCACCAAACATCCCCACACTTGGACCATTACATCCGTAGAGATTAATAACCTGGTAACCTGCAAAAATACTCACGCAAAACAAAACAAATATACACTACTCTACATCCTCGGGCTGCCTCCCGAGAGCGCTAAGTTTATAGGTCTTCAGCCAGACCATACCTGATATGCTCAAGGTGGTTTAAATGGCATCTCTCGTGCAAAGAACACTTGTACTGGTGAATGGTTAATATCCCACTGCCATCCTTCATTCCATATGGCATCCAAATGATCCGGGTTATCGAAATCTATCGACTGTGCCAATTCACCCTTAGTTTTCCTCGCGGGCTTCCTCTTTTCCTTCAACTATGAGAACTCACCCATATTCACCTCATGTGGTCTCTTCTTGGATTTGGTTGCATCCTTTGGTGACTCCTTTTCTAACTTAACTGAACGCTTTTTGTTTCTCATCTTGAGCCACCACGGTGATTTGACCACTTTAGCCTTCACGAACCTTTTCATCCTTCGACCTGTCAATCATAGCAACACTCTCTTTCGGGACATCGTCACACATTGGAGAATTGCTCTTGTTAGTAACAAAAGACCATGGACAAGTATTTGTAAGAGAATAATCAAAAGAATGTGAAAGAAAATCAACAGAAAGCTTACAGCTCTTGTAGGTCATATTAACTGTACCATTCCTGCAATTGATTTAGCATCTGCAGTGGCCAAGAATGGTCTACCAAGTATCACTCTCTGTTGTTCCTTCTCTATATACGGCTCAACATCCAACACAACAAAATCTTCTGGGTAATAAAAATCACCCACCTTGACAGTCAATCCCTTCAAAATCCCTCGGGGCCTCTTTCGTGAGTATTCAGCTAACACCATAGAAGCATTAACCTGTTGCAATGGACCCAATTCATATCTGTCATAAACATACCCTGGAAGAACACTCACTCTAGCTCCATAATCCAATAAAGCGTTATCCGTCTTGAAATCCCAAGTTGGATTAGGATAAGCGGTTCTCCTAACTCTCTATCTTTCTCCAATCTAACATCCTCATCCATACTAACTGTAGCAATGGAAATATTCTCTTTGAACCCTGAAGCAACATCGTCAACCATTGCTATTACCGGAGTTACTTCCTCAACTGGCATTTCTTCTAATGTCTCCAACCTCTCAGATTTTCTTTCTAAAAATTCATTAAACTGGTCAGTTAGCTGTCCAATTTGTTGGGCAAGTGATTCATTGATCTTCTGTTGCTCATCGAAAGACTGGTAGATTTCCTTTAAACGCTTGACGATGGTGTTGATTACTTCTAACATCTTATCTACCTCATTTGGGGAGTTTTTAGCGAAACCTACTTGATCACGTTCTTGAAAATAATCACTGCCCTCGTAACCATACTCTTTCAAGAAATCTGAATTTGGGTTACGATTATGCCTGTCCTTGCCTTTATCGGATTGATTGAAGTTTTGATATCCTCTGGAGCCATAATCCGGTTGGTAGTACCCTTGTTCAGAATGTGGACAATCTTGAGCCCAGTGATAATAGCTCCCGCAACATGAGCATGGGTCATAATCATATTTCGATGCCATTATTTCTGCACAAATAACAAACTAACAGTAGTACGAACAAACAAAAAATAAAATAAAAACTAACTAGAAAGAAATATATTTGGATTTTTTTAATTTATTTTTTATGCAAAACGAAAACAATAAACAAAAGTAAACTAGCACTAAGCGCACTAGCTCCCCGGCAACGGCGCCATTTTTTGATCGGAGTGCGTGCTCCGATCAAAGATAATATTTATAGTCCCAAATTACCCTTAACAAATAGTTAGTGATAGTAAGGGGTCGAACCACGAAGAGTATGTGGTTTGCGAATGGATTCGATTGAATTGTGAAAAGGAGTCACACTTATGAAGCTTGCTATGATATATTTTTGTTTGATTGAAAGATGTGAATTCAAATTACTAAAATGATTGAATGGATTAACTACTAATGATTAACAAGTTGCAAGAAATGAAATTGATTGATTGAACAATAATAAGAAAACAAGGCTCACACCCGGTTTCAACTAATGCAAGACTTAGGGTTACTATGTATTTTAATTAGCTTTACTTGAAATAATTCATTAACGGGTCACAATCACAAAGCTTAGGTGCCAATCGCTATCAACGTCATAAACAACGGACCATGATGCACTTCGTTACTTTAGACTAGCAAATCCTATCAAAAGACAAGGCATAAATACGTGTATTCATTTCACAAAGTCAAATTTAATCATTCACTCGACAATTTGCAAATTCAATACCAACGTAGGACAATTGTCTAAGATTCAAATGTACTTCAAATTGTCACAAAACAATCATCAAAACATAATAAACCCTAAATCTTACAAAAGTCTACACCGGGGTGAAACCTCCTAGAAATTAGCCGCGCTTGATCGAAAGAGCTTGTTCACCGGATGTTGGAAGCTTAATCTTGATCATCTTGAAGTTTGGATAATGATGGAATGGTGGTTAGGGTTTGTGATGGAGGAATTGAATGGATGGAGGATTGAAGGATGATTATAATGGTGATGAATTAGGGTTTGGATTCGAGTGATTCGGATGATGATTCGTGTTGTGGTGATGATGGTTGGTCAATGGTAGGTGATAGATGATGAGAATAGGCTCCAAAGTGATATTCAAAAACTCAAAAGTGTGTAACTCCCCGAAAATTGATGACCAAGATGTGTTAAGTTCTTTCCTACACCCCAAGGATAAAAAATTCACGTCTGCAACATGGAGAGACCGTCACCGACAGCCTGAAGCCCCGTCGGCGACGGTATGTGCTTCCTCAAAATCAGCCAACGGCTAATCTTGCTGCCTACGGGCTTTTGTGGCGACGGAAGATTACACAGGGCATCGCCGACGGGCTCTTTGGCCGTCGGCGACGGTGTCTCAAAAGCTTCTTTTCTGTTTTTCGCGTTCCTTGCTCCCGGTTGACCCGTTTCGCGTCCCGGTGGCTTATTTTTTCGTCCCGGTGGTCCGTTTAGCTCCCAATTTGCTCCTTAAACTTCGCAAGACCTGTAAAACACAAATCCTTTTACAAGTAGGCTATTCGAGATTAAAAGTTAGGTAAAAACATGAACTTAGACATAAACGGACACCGGTTTTCGACCACGTATCATCGGGTCCTCATGAAAGCTGAAAGCTAGGTTGAAATTTTGTGCGAGGGTGGACAGTGAAATAAATTTGGCACCAGTGTCTGTTTGGTTTTGTTCAATCCTTTCATACTCCATGTCAAAGAGAGGAGACCCGTCGGTGGCAGTTCCAGCACCCGTCGACGGTGGCGCTGATGTAAAAGGATTTGCAGGAGGAGTAGAACTCATGATGATCAGAAAAAAGAAGTAACTGGGATTGTTCTAGCTGAATACGGATGGCGACAATAAAGAAACACAAGAGTAATCCGAGGGGATTAGGCTAGTGCTCAACTGGGTGAAGACTAATCCGATCTTTACAAGCTCTAATCCTTTAACAGATCTGAAAACTAACAACGTCGTGGGACTCATTACGAGAAGGAGAGGTGGTGGGTTCTTCTCCTAACCACCCCCTGGTGTGAGAATAAGTATAGCTCTTTGGAGAGAATAAGTGTAAGTATGAGTGAGAGCTGAGAGAATAGAATGATTTTACCTTGGAAAAGTGTGGTATTTATAGCCGTAAGGTTGTAGAAGGAATGGACGAGACGTCGCTATCAGGGAATATCCTTGGTTCCCTTTGTGACAGTTAGTGTTCGTAGAGGTGGGAGTACATCCGCAGACTCTGACTGGCCACACGTTGCTTTATAGATATCCTTATTGTCCCTTCTACGTTAAAAATTAATGGAGGTTTGGAGGATATGAATCCTCAGCATGTGATTGGCCAAACATCTTTGTCGCTTGTACCTCCTTTCTCCTCTGCGATCACCGCTAGTGGAGATCACCTTGTACCGTGATTCATGGACGATAATTGGTTGTATGTCGCTTTCAGCTTTAACTGTTCTCCTCTGTGCTGGCGTATCACCACGTGGCGCGTAGCGTCCATGGGTGGCTTATCAAAGCGAGTTGGTAGTTTTTAGGTTTATATATAGGTTTCTTCTATGAGTGCGGTGTTTAAGACCATATCTCTACATTACCCTATTGAGCCAACAAACAGGCCTAGACCAGAAAAATGCATGTATTGTTTGAGTAGAGATGTTCAAAACCAGTATATTTTAATAAATTAATGGTTATACCCAATATTTATGGGTACTTACCTGGCCTATTACTATCCCTAGTAAATATGGTAATCAAATGAGATCTAAACAACTTTCAACAAATTTTTATAACAAACACAAACTATAATGATTAGAAAACCTAATAGTTCATCAAAACACGATGATCCTGTATATACTCTTTCTAATGATCTAACAGATTTACACTCGAACAAACCCTAGATTTAAAGAGAGCATCTTCTAGAGTGTTTGAGAGAAAAAAAATATCTCAACACAACTGAGCTAATATGGAGGATGAAAGCTTTATTATTATTGCTGGTCCTCGCCGTCATCAAGAGCAGCAGCAGCAACATTATTATTATTATTATTATTATTATTATTATTATTATTATTATTATTATTATTATTATTATTATTATTATTATATTTATTATTATTATTATTATTATTATTATTTGTTATATTAAATGTTTAATGCACATCATAATAATATAAAAGTTTTGATACGTTTTTACTTAATAAAACTATAACTATATACCAACTCTTTTACATTAAAAATAATTAATTAGCAAATATTAAATTGTACAAAATACTTAAAATAATTAATTAGCATATTTTCTAACTACAACAAAAGTAAGTGTTAGCGGGAATAAAGATTCCCATTAATTGGAGGAAATGGACGGTAAGAGGAATAGTGTCAGGCATCTGCCTTGCACTCCTCTATTGGCCAAATAAATTTACGATTTTATCCCGCTTTAAAATTACGATTTAGCCATCAGTTCAAAATTACGTATTTTCCCTCAGTTAAAAATAAATTTACGCTTTTGCTCCTAGCTAAATATTTCAATTTTGCCTCCGATTCAAAATTACGATTTTGCCCCCTTTCAATTTACAGTTTTGCCATTAGTTTTTTCCCTTAAAAATACGATTTTGCCATCAGTTCAAAATTATGTTTTTACCCCCACTTAAAAATAAATTTCCGCTTTTGCTCCCAGCTAAAAATTCTAATTTTGCCCTCAGTTCAAAATTACGATTTTGCCCCGTATAAATTTATAGTTTTGCCATTAGTTTTTTTCTCACAGCCAAGTTACGATTTTGGCATCAATTTAAATTTACATTTTGTCAATCGTTTTTGTTTGTTATCCTGGTGAAATTACAATTTTGCCCCCACTGTAAAATTACAGTCATGCCGACAGCTTCCTGGCACTCTCCCATTGGTGCATTTCATTTACGATTTTATCCCTGAGTTTAAATTATGATTTCGCACTCAGTTAAAAATTACGTCTTTCCCATCGTTTTAGTTTTTTTTAGCAAAACCATAAAGGTTTTTTGTTTTAATTTGTTTACTCCATTTAATTTTTTTTCCGTCTCAAGAGGCTGCCTAACACTGGATCATTAGTCCTGAAAAATTACAGTTTTGCCCTGAGCCCAAAATTACGGTCTTATCATCATTTTTGTTTTTTTTCCCTAGCACAATTATAGTAGTATTTTTTTAATTGATTAAAAATTATTCGGCTATCGACCCGCAACGTGAGCGGGGCATCAACTAGTATGGTACAAAATACACGTCGATCATATTTTCTCCATCACGTTTTGCACACCCACGACTAGATATGAACAATATGTAGTCAAGATTATAGAACTTTGACCAATAAACTCCGGCCACAAGTGACAGGCCCACAAAAATGAGACCATTACAAAATATGCATGTATTCAAAATATATGTAAATGGTTACACTATTAGTATGATGACTTTACAATGACACCACTACAAAATATGCATAGTATTCAAAATATATGTAAATGGTTACACTATTAGTATGATGACTTCACAAACTAAATATCTATTTACATATTTCTGTTGACAATATAAAGTACTTTTTGACGATATTTCTGTTGGCATGTTTTAATCATTATGTTCAACTTAATTTTAGCTAAATAACTAGTAGAAGTGTTTGTGAATAATGTAAGAATTCTCCTTCCTTGTTTTAAAATCATTAACAATTTATATAGTCGTGGATCTAGAAGAAAAATTCAGGAGTATCCTAAATTTTTTTACCTACGGCCGCCATTAAGAATTGGAGTGCTCTTAGAGGCCATGTGCGGCTAGTAAAAATGGGGCCTAGATTTATTTTTTTTATTATTTTTTTTTATCTAAGGTCATTCCTAAGAATTCGAGAACCATTAGAGGCAATGTACGCCTAGTATATATATGATTACTAGGTTGCAGACCTATGTGTTACACAGGTTAAATTAAAAAAAAAATAAATCAGTTAGACAGTTTTTTCTTTGAACGGCTTCATTTTGTCATCAATGGGATTTGAATGCTTACCACACGGGAAAGTGAAGTTTTATCCAACACCTTAATAACACCAGGCCAAAAACCCTTTGGTAGAAATAGTTAAATATTTAGTAATAAGATTGAAAAATTATAATATAATAACTTGAGATAAGATTTAATTGAAATTACGTATTAATTGTATAGATACGTGTGTTGTGAAACCTTTTTGTTTTTTGAATGGCTAAATTCATTACATCTGTCATTTGTAGGATTTGAACCCACAACCACTTGATTGAGGATACTTCACTTTACCACAAGACTATCCTTTAATGACTTGAAATGAGTTAATCAATATTTCTTAATTCATACTTTTTAATAGAGTGTTACACTTTTATTAAAAGAGAGAATGGAAACAATTTAACTATAGGAACCAAATATAATTTTATTTATTACATTCTAAAGTACACGTTATTTATATTTTTTGGGTGTACCACACGAGAACGTTATCATATAGTTTTCTGTAAAACTTTAAATGTTACTTAGAAGTTTCATAAATAGTATTTGGTTTATAATAGAAAAATCATCAACAATAAAAGGAACTGAAAACTTATTAATAAACTAAATTTAATACTACATAAAATGATAAATAAACAAAGTAAAATTAAAATAAAACAAACAATAAATGCTTACAATAAATTAAATAAAATCCCTCAATGATTAAATATTAAATAAAATTTGACTATTGAGATGTTACTTTTAGTTTTGCAGACGTGTGTTTACTTTTATGAATTCCGATGTGGTTATATTAATTAATATTTAAGGTCATCTTCTCCAATTTCGATGTGGTTATATTAATTAATATTTGTTTAAGGGTGTCCCTAATAAATAAAACGAAGATAAAAAAAAAAATGGTTAAACTTCACCAAAAAAGTGGAGGGGTATCTCATGCACCCTCTGGCATCAATATAAATCTGCCCCTGAATTTACATATGGAACTAAACTTTAATACATCTATATTTAAAAAAACGGTTACGACACGAGTCACAATTCCGAGAATCCAAAATTCTTTTCGCACTTATTTTACTTCACCATTTCCTACCTAATCTTCTATTTTTTAATTCAGTTCGTGTAATAGACAGATTTCTAACCTAATTATTTATAAATGTGTTTATGTAGTATTAGTTTTTTTATTAAAATATTAAAGAATACAACATTTATTGGTAATCAAATTTTTTCGTTGAATGATTGTAGTCACTCACATATAATTTTAACTATTAAAGCTACTCAAGTAATCAAGTTTTTCACTGTTAATTTATTGTTATGAATTTTTTTCATAAACGATTCAGACTAAAGATATTTAAGCAAAACGTTTATAAAATTTGATTTTTAATTAGTGATTTTTTTTTCAGATTATGAAAAAAAACCAAGTCTCTAAAAATAATCAAGTTTCATAATTACTTCATTACAATCATTTAAAAAAAATACCAAACAAGTTTAAAATTGTCAAAATTAAATACCTTTAACCTTTATTAAGAAAACTCTTAAGAGTAATTTTAATGAAACAATATAGAAAACTATATATGATTTTATAATTACAAGAACTCATTAAAGCAATGTGACAATATCATGTAATGGTAATCACTATTGAATTGAAGTATTCAGAAATAAAAGTACATAACTTGGTAAAAAAGCTTGTTTACGTGTGTTTGACAATATCATGCAAAGACCACCCTAAACTCTGCAGGCCGTTATCTTACTATATAAAACCTACCACCCCACCATTTGACCACCTTCTAAATCTCATTCTTCTCCGTCAATGGAACCCGACAAACCGCCGGTGGAAACCTCCGACGACCTAAAACAACAACAAAGTACAACCCACACACAAAGATCATACGAGTGCAATTTTTGCAAAAGAGGATTTACTAATGCACAAGCACTAGGGGGCCATATGAACATCCACCGTAAGGACAAAAACAAGCTCAAACACTCCTCCTCCACCACCACCACCACACAAGCGGAATCGCGCTCTCCCACCCGCTCACAACCAAGCCCCATCACCGCCACTACCGCGGCCACTAATCCTTTTTCACTCTCTCATCAAGGGAATTGGTTTTCTTCCACTCCCCAAGATGAAATGAAGCCGCTACCACTTTTCGACTACCACGACACCACCGCGGTTCCACCACACATTCATCAACCGGAAAACCCTCCATTGCAAGATGGGGATGTAGACCTTGAGCTGAGATTGGGACATGTTGAACCACCCCAGGAAACTATGTCGGAGAACAATATTATTACCACCAGAAAGTTCTTCTGACTGCTTCAAATAATTAATCATTAAGGTTTCATAAGCAAGAATTTGTTTATGATGTTGACTTGGTATTAAATTTCTAATCATATTCTTTGATTTTGTTTCGGTTTGTTATGAAAAAAAACCAGGAAACCAAGGTTTCATATTTGTTTTTATTTTTTCATGTATTCATTCTTTTGTTTATATTGGTCAATCTATGTGCTGTTTTTATATATTTAGCAATTTATTTATGTGTTGTTATTCTTTTTTGTCCGTCTTTGTGCCTTTTGATCGATGATTCCACTGTCTTTGACTCCTTTTGGATGGTTATTGGTTAAGATTTTGTCGTAGTCATGAACAATATTATATTTAAGTATTGTTTGGTTAGTTAATAATAAGAATGATGTCTGGTAATAGTCGATGAAATTGTCACATACTTCGACAGTTTCTAGATCATTTCAACACATATTTACAACTTACAAGTCAAGTTTAAATGGACCGAGCATTCACAATAATAATCCTAAAAAAATATATATGTGAGTATGTTTCACTACAAGAAAACGGAGTAATATTTGTCGCCGCTAAAAACCCTGATCTGCGCAGTGTTTTTGAGTAGTCAGTGAAAAAAAAGAGAGAAAAATATATGAGAAAGTTACTCTTCATACGTAAATACATGGGGAAAAATTGGAGAGAGAAAACCTTATAATTTTTTTAATATTTTTAGAAATAGTTGTGAGTATAGAAATATTATTTAATTGAAAAAAATAGAAAAAAAAACAGTTAGTTTTAATGTAAATATATGAATATGGATAAGGAATTCATTGTGAATGGTCTTAGACAAAAGACTTCAATACATGGATGGTTAAAATTGGTACGTAGGTACGTATCTCAAAACTTATGTGGTTTTTATCTTTGGATTATTATTTTATTAGTTATCAAAATTTATAAATAAAATTAAGAGTTAATTAATAGTTAGTACCAGTGGTTTGTACAAAGTAAAATACTTAGGTACTAATAGTTTAAAATTACCTTCTATGGTATTAACTTTTCATAATATAACGTTTGAAGTTATTAACGTTAATTGTTTTTTAAACTATTAGTTCCTAAGTATGTTATTTTATGCAACCCACAGTGACTAACTGTGTTAATATCATAGAAGTTAATAACTTCAAACGTTACAAAAATGAAAAGTTAATACCCTAAAAAGTGATTTTAAACTATTAGTATCTAAGTATATGTTATTTTGTGCAAACCACAAAGGCTAACTATGTAATTAACTTTAAAATTAATGTTTTATTTTAGTATATATGAATACAAACTCATGTTGATAGTATCACAATAAATAATTAATTAATAGTGGTGTCTTAACTTTTTATTTTAAGTTTAATTAAGTGTTCTAATCATAAAAATATATTAAACCAAATATTTTATTTTAGTTTAATTATAATCAATTTAAATATGTTTGGTTCAATTGTAAATAAGTTTACTTTTTCAAAAATATAACGAACAATATAGGTATTCATTTTTGTGCATTTCTCAATGTTCCTACGGTTTCGTGATAAACCAATTCGATTCCGACCAGAATAACATTGGTATCGGTAAAAGCGTTGTCAGTTACTACTATTCACAACCTGAAGTCGAAGACAGGGTTGTATTCTCCCATGTAGTCATTTTTGTTTCTTTCGATTGATATATAGAGTGTCTGTTTTGTACCAGTTTCATAATGATCCGAACCGATACCAACAAAAATCCCACCAAGAAGCACAAGGAAACCTATTGTTAAAATTAATTTATCTATTCTATTTTGATACTTTTATCATTAGTTCACTCTAAACCGATACCCTAATTAGATCGGTCTATATGATGTCTCTAATAACCGGTTCAACCGGTAATACATATTGTTTCTGAACCGAATTTTAAAATATTGAGACTACGTAAGAATGAAGTGGTCTCGAATGATGGAGGTAAAAATGATTTATGGCTCTAGGTGTTTAGGCTCAAGATGCTTTAGCCAATTATATGGTTGTTCGTGGAGTTTGTTAGTAATTATAAATACTAGGTGTTTTGGTCAAAAATCAAGCAATGACAATGTAACCAAACTTTCTGTTGTGAGGTATGATGCTTGAATTGATGAACAACAATAAGGATCACTATGAAGTGTAATGAACAAATGACACGAAGATTTATACGGGGAAAAAGCCCTTGATCAAGAGTTGATCTCCGGCACAAAAAACCCCGGGTGATGGAAACTACCGATCACCAACTTAAATTAAACAAACAATCTGTTACAACTTCGGATGATAGCGAGCTAAGTAGAAGGATCACTATAGTGTATCATGTAGAAATGTATGAAAAATGCTAAGTGTTTTGTCGAGAGCTAGTGAGAGCGGTTGTATGAGTGTGTGTGTAGCCAAAATAGCCAAGTGTCTCTAAAATAGCTCGCTACCCCTTAAAAAATAGAAAATATCAAGCCTAACTAACATTCCGCAAATCATGCAAGTGCTCCATGACTCCACAACGTCCATTTCTGACCAAGCACGTGCGGAATAGAATGAGAATATTCTCCAGGAATGTCGCCAAGACTAAGTCCAAGTTGATATTCCTGCAAAACATTTACGAATTCAAAGTAGACAATCGTTCGTATAGGGATCCTTATAGTGATCCATGATCCTGATCCTGCAACACTTCTGAGGATCACTTCTTCAGACAGAATTGAGGATCACTAAATCCAACAGTAAATAAGGATCACTGGTCATTTAGAAATCCACCCCCAACAATTGCCCCCAAAATATAAGGAGTAAATATGTAAATAAATGAGTTATATTTTGTCGATCTTATCCGCATTTAACCAACGGATAACTAGCCGTTATAAGCGGACTAGCCGTTACGATCATGACGTCAGTGAGGTGATTATCCTCCAGAATCATCATTATTGATGTGCGATAAAGTGTTATATATATTAGGTGTATATTTTAAGCCCTTTTTAACACTTATTTTAGCCAAGTTTTAAATTTATAAAACACGATATTTCACTAACACTAAACACACATATGGGCAAGTGCACCCATCGTTGAGTGTAGTATAGCGTTGGTAAGATACCGAGGTCGTCCAAGGACACAAGAGCTTTTAATACCGGTTTATCCTCAACGTCTAACCAAAATAAAAGTTTAGAAAAATGTTTAAAACTAGGAAAAATAAAAACTAACTAAAATGCTGAAAATAAAAATAAAAGAAAAACAGATAGACAAGATGAATCACTTGGTTCCGACTCGTATCTAGTATAACCTTTGATTATTTCCGCACTTTTGCACATAATTAAGAGATTATCTTAGTTATTGTAGTAGGTCCCTCTTTTGAAGGTGACGTTACCCTCACCCTAGTAGTTTGAGTCAGCAAGGATACAATCCTGAAAGGGTGGATTATTGGAAGATAATGAATTAAGTTATTAATGCAGTATTGTGGTAGGCCCCGCTTTTGGCGGTGACGTTACCCTCGGCTAAGTAGTCTGAGTCAGCAGGGATACAGTCCTAAATAGCCGGGTTATAGTATTAATAGTAGTTAACTTATGAGGGGATCAAAGAGTTTGGACCCCCGCCATCCAATACCGTGAAGCATTGAAGGATGTCCTACTAAATTTGACCCAGGTCCATTGCAGGACCTCTAAACGCTGAACAATGGCAAGACCTTTACCAAACCGTTCCCTTAACCCCCGACCAGGTAGCCAACATACCTCCATATAGACCGTGGAGATATGAATGGTGAAAATCCTTTATTTTATATAGACAGTAAAATAATGCCAAGACACCACGGACAAACGATAAGGAAAGATCACCTTCAACATAAGTAACTAGTTATTAAAGTCATTAATACAAAACCAAATAAAAAGTGCAAAAGATTAGAAATAAAAAGTATTATACTAGACACTTTGTCTTCACCAAGTGATGTAAGAGACTTAGGCAAACATGGCCTTGATTGTCAAGAACTCTTACGATCAATCTTGGATCCCGAGACGACTCACACACTCTACGATGGACAATGGATAATGGTGGTGGATGATGGTGTTGTGATGGTGGTGGGTGGTGGATGAAGTGTGAGAGAGGTGGTGTGCCAAGGGATGAGATGAAATGATTCCAAGCACTCCTATTTATAGGCTGAACAGAGAGCTGGGCACGGCCCCGTGCCTGTCTGACATTCTCTCTCCTCATTAATTGTAATTCGCAATTACAATAAATGCGCCTGCTGTACTTTCGACACGCCCCCGTGTCCGCTGAGCACGGCCCGTGGTGGGCAATAGAAGCTTCTATAGATTTGTCTTTTCTGCTGCTTCATGGGCACGGCCCCGTGCTGGCTGAGCACGGGGCGTGTTCAGTCTTCTGACTTCTCTAATTTGCTTTGGAAGGTGCCGTTGAGGGGTCGGGCAGTCCACTAATGTTCCTTTCCTTGTATTTATGTTGGATTTAGCTGTCTTTTTGCTTCTTTTGTGTTTTTGAGCTCATTTAATCCTGAAAATACAAAAGGAAGACAAAAACACTCTTTTTCCAATATTAGTACTTAAAAAGGGTTAGTTTTATGCCTTGTTTGATGTAATTTATATGTTGCATTTTGCACACATCAAATACCCCCACACTTGAACTTTTGCTTATCCTCAAGCAAAACTCTTTAATATGTGGCTTACACTCCCAAATGGAATAGGTAGATGAGAAGGTTTTTGGGCTTGTCGTAGAGTGTCGGGATGTCCAAGATCTTTTTGGGTTTATTTTTATTTATTTACAATCCTATTCGTAATGATTTATTTAGAACGTTTCATAGGAGAAACTATTTAATTGGGCATAACATGCCTTTTTAAAATTCCATTTATATACAAGCTCACATACCTCACGGGAGAAATCACTCACACTCGGCCGAAGGTGTATTTTTAGTGAATCACTCGAGAGCGGCATGGAACTTATTCCTACCATAGGCTTGCCAAGCAATCAATCCTCCTCCTTTTTAACTTTTATACCGTTGTAAATATCAAGAGGACTTTGTGGGTTAAGGGTTAGGCTTGGGTTAAAGGTAGGTGGTTGGGAAAGTGGTTAGTGGTTAGTAGAAAAAGGGCGAAAAGGCGTAACAAGTGTCGGTTTTCGTAAGATTTTCTATTTTTGCAACTTTTTATTTTGATGAAGCTTTTATTTAAACAAGGTTATTTTTGATAAACTTGTTTGTTTATTTTCTTTTTGCTTCATCATCAACACAAAAATTTTATTTTATTATTATTATTATTTTTTTTTTTTATCATACGAAAAACCGAACTTGTTACTAAAACAAAGGGTTAAAAATGAAAAAGGTTTTGGTGGGTAAAGGGGTTTTTGGTTTGGGTGATGAAATGAAAAGGTTTAGGCTCAAAGGGGCTAACTAGGGGGATTTTTTGGTAGGTGGTAAAAGAAAAAGAAAAATAATGGTGTAGAAATAAAAAGGGTTAGTCCTAATGCCTCCATCATTTACTTACTCGGGTTTAAGTTGATAAGGACCGGGAATGTATCGTCATGGCAAGTTCTAGAGTCGTAAGAACCAAGCGGCTATTCACACAAGAAATGAAAAACGAGCATTTAGTCTAAAGATGTAAATTTGTATGCTCAATAAAGGCTCAAAACTCACTTTTGTGGGAATGGGTTTTTATGTGATCAAGTATATATAATCAATTTTTAACTAAGTTTGTCATGCCTTTTCATAATTTTCTTATGTTGGTTCTTTTTATCACTACGCTATCGGTTGTAAATTTGTAAAAATATAACCTTTTTGAGAACTTGAATTTCCCGAGTTAAACCTAGACAAGTAAAAAAAATGAAATTTTTGAAAAAAATTTGGGGTGATTAGCGGTTCCAATAGAGTTTTGTGTAAGGCTTGTATTTAGGACTTGCAAAATTCAAGGTTTTAGCATTCCCCCCACACTTAAATTACACATTGTCCTCAATGTGTCCCAAAAATAAATTTTTAGGTTGATTAGATGTGTAAAATAGTGTTTAAAAAGCAAAAATTTGTGTTACTGGGCACTGAACACGGCCCCGTGTTATCCGGGCACGACCCCGTGTTCAAGTGCCAGTAACAAAATTAAAATAAGAGAGACAGAAGTCTGGACACGGGGGCGTGTTGGGTGAACACGGCCCATGTCCAGGTACCTGAACTGGGCGTTTTTCTGCAGGTGGTTCAGCACGGGGCCGTGTTGGTTGGGCACGGCCCGTGTTGAACCTTCTGAAATGGAGAGAATTGTCGGGTTGCCTTGTTCTTGTGCATGGGTTCATTTTTCTCGTTCCCCTTTTCATCCTTTACCACCATGATTGTGTTTTATTCATTACAAACCATCCAAACCTTAAAACCATCATTTCATTTCATCATAGAGAGAACTTACATAATCCTAAATTAAAATTAAAACTAAAACTTAACTAAATAGGTCAGCAGGTACACGAGGTTATCATAAGGAGTTCTACTATTTTAAGAAAATTTCGAGAATAGTTTCCCGATATAGTAGGACTTTTAGCCGAATGAATTCTTCCCTAAACATTGTTTAAAGCCATTCTTCGATCTCCCTAGGAAGGAAGAATGCGGCTTCATTTTCCTCCGCTGCTGGTGGTTGAGGGGGGACATTCACCGGGACTCCTTGCACCACTCTTCGCGGAAGCTCTTGGTGCATGGCGTACCATTCGGCTGGAATGACAACTTCGGGCACCATGTTCCACGCCCTTTGGGTTATTATAGGTACCAAAGGCGGGGAAGCGAGAAGGTTCAACCTCTGGTGCAAGAGGTTTACTTCATGGAGACAGCCCTCCAGCCCTACTGTAAGATGGTTGATACGGTCGACCAATGCTTCTTCCACTCCCGTCATTTCATCAATAGCCTCCCTTAGAGCGTAAACATAGTTTACAAGAGAGTCTTCTGCCGTTGAAGATCTCCTCCCTTGTCGGTTATTTCTTGAAGATGATCCGCTTGTTCTGCTTGCCATTTTCTGTGAAGGAAACCGAAGAAAGCTAAATTTTTACAAAACAGAGCCCCTGGACACGGCCCCGTGTCCATTTGTCTGCAGGATTTTTGGCTAAAGAATCTTGGAGTTTTAAATTATTTTTATGATTTTTATCTGGGTTTTAAGCTCAGATAATTTAAAACAAAGTTATACAACTAACTTTAAGCAAGAATCTTTAGCAAATAATCTTACAAACTTCACATAGAGGGTTGGAATCAAGGGATTTCCAAGCTTCCATGGAGGAAATTTTGAAAAAAATTTGAAAGAGGAGGAAATGAATGAAAGTGGAAGGGACAAGAGGGTCCTTTGGAACCTTCTTTTAACACTTACCTAGGATGGTATGAGTGAAAATCCCAGGGATCTCTGTCAATTGAAGTGGTCAAAATGAGCAGGAATCAGGCTGCATTTAAAGATAACGATAGTGCACTGGGCACGGCCCCGTGTTGACTGGACACGGCCCCGTGTTCAGAGGAAATCCTGACACATTTTGTCCGTATTCTGACCAAATCAGCAGAGAATCTTTTTAGAGAGCACGGGGGCGTGTTAACCTGGACACGGCCCCGTGTCTGGAGGCTGCTTTATGGAGTTTTGCTACTTCAAGGATTTCGTCGAAATCGGGTGGTTCCTTACTGGTTGGAATAACCCCAAAGTGCCTAAGATACCTTAATTGTCCCAGACTAAGGCGAGAACGCAAGAGGTTGTCGGTGAGGGTAATTCCTATTTTCATTCTAGGTGGACAAGTCCAACCCTTTCCCGGGCTCTTGTTAAAGAAGGTGTATGCCGAATTGCTCAGGTCTATGTATGCACCGAACGAAGTCGATGGAGAGTCCTTCACGGCACAATCGACACAGGGACGACTATCGTCCAAGTCTTTGCTAGGTACTAAGGCATTTTCGGGAGCAACGAGGTTGTTGGAATGCGGTTCCAGCATTTCGTCATGGTTATCGTCTTGGGGTGGATCAATAAAATCCTTCCTAAGCTCTTCTAACCAATTCTGAATTAGCTTTTCTAGTTGAAATAACTCATCAAGGAGCATTTCCCCTAGAATATCTGGCTGGGCGCATTCGAGGGAGAAATAGTGCTTATTTTTACTTTCGCCCCTCTTAAGGTTGTAAGTAGTCGGTGGGTCTATGTAGTGGGACCTATAATTTAGAAAGTAGCATTCTACTTCTTTATGTTTGCCACCACATAATTGACACCACGTACCATAAGAGTGCCGAAAGTAAAAACAATTACTATCACTCATGTTTATGTCAAAAATTACCAACCGCCGGGATCTAACGGTTCTGTTTTCAGTAACTGAAACTTGGGCACGGGGGCGTGTTGAGTGGGCACGGCCCCGTGTTCAGCGTACTGTCTGACGTAAAACAAGATTGTCAGTTCCAATGATTGAGCACGGGGGTGTGTTCAGCGGGCACGGCCCGTGCTGAGCTCTGCAGAAGCTGAAAAACTAAGAAAATCCTAAAAAAAAAAAATAAAAAGAAAAAAAAATGATTAGGCCGTTGATTCCTAACTTTCTTAAAATCCTTGTGTCCCCGGCAACGGCGCCAAAAACTTGATGTGCGATAAAGTGTTATATATATTAGGTGTATATTTTAAGCCCTTTTTAACACTTATTTTAGCCAAGTTTTAAATTTATAAAACACGATATTTCACTAACACTAAACACACATATGGGCAAGTGCACCCATCGTTGAGTGTAGTATAGCGTTGGTAAGATACCGAGGTCGTCCAAGGACACAAGAGCTTTTAATACCGGTTTATCCTCAACGTCTAACCAAAATAAAAGTTTAGAAAAATGTTTAAAACTAGGAAAAATAAAAACTAACTAAAATGCTGAAAATAAAAATAAAAGAAAAACATATAGACAAGATGAATCACTTGGTTCCGACTCGTATCTAGTATAACCTTTGATTATTTCCGCACTTTTGCACATAATTAAGAGATTATCTTAGTTATTGTAGTAGGCCCCTCTTTTGAAGGTGACGTTACCCTCACCCCAGTAGTTTGAGTCAGCAAGGATACAATCCTAAAAGGGTGGATTATTGGAAGATAATGAATTAAGTTATTAATGCAGTATTGTGGTAGGCCCCGCTTTTGGCGGTGACGTTACCCTCGGCTAAGTAGTCTGAGTCAGCAGGGATACAGTCCTAAATAGCCGGGTTATAGTATTAATAGTAGTTAACTTATGAGGGGATCAAAGAGTTTGGACCCCCGCCATCCAATACCGTGAAGCATTGAAGGAGGTCCTACTAAATTTGACCCAGGTCCATTGCAGGACCTCTAAACGCTGAACAATGGCAAGACCTTTACCAAACCGTTCCCTTAACCCCCGACCAGGTAGCCAACATACCTCCATATAGACCGTGGAGATATGAATGCTGAAAATCCTTTATTTTATATAGACAGTAAAATAATGCCAAGACACCACGGACAAACGATAAGGAAAGATCACCTTCAACATAAGTAACTAGTTATTAAAGTCATTAATACAAAACCAAATAAAAAGTGCAAAAGATTAGAAATAAAAAGTATTATACTAGACACTTTGTCTTCACCAAGTGATGTAAGAGACTTAGGCAAACATGGCCTTGATTGTCAAGAACTCTTACGATCAATCTTGGATCCCAAGACGACTCACACACTCTACGATTGACAATGGATGATGGTGGTGGATGATGGTGTTGTGATGGTGGTGGGTGGTGGATGAAGTGTGAGAGAAGTGGTGTGCCAAGGGATGAGATGAAATGATTCCAAGCACTCCTATTTATAGGCTGAACAGAGAGCTGGGCACGGCCCCGTGTCCGCTGGACACGGCCCCGTGCCTGTCTGACATTCTCTCTCCTCATTAATTGTAATTCGCAATTACAATAAATGCGCCTGCTGTACTTTCGGCACGCCCCCGTGTCCGCTGAGCACGGCCCGTGGTGGGCAATAGAAGCTTCTATAGATTTGTCTTTTCTGCTGCTTCATGGGCACGGCCCCGTGCTGGCTGAGCACGGGGCGTGTTCAGTCTTCTGACTTCTCTAATTTGCTTTGGAAGGTGCCGTTGAGGGGTCGGGCAGTCCACTAATGTTCCTTTCCTTGTATTTATGTTGGCTTTAGCTGTCTTTTTGCTTCTTTTGTGTTTTTGAGCTCATTTAATCCTGAAAATACAAAAGGAAGACAAAAACACTCTTTTTCCAATATTAGTACTTAAAAAGGGTTAGTTTATTGCCTTGTTTGATGTAATTTATATGTTGCATTTTGCACACATCAATTATAAATAGGAGTTAGAGATAGGAATCGATTAGCATTCAAATTCAGGAGAACTCCCTTTAAATTCTGCTTTGACGATCAAACAGGTAACTCTTTTCCTCTTCTTCCTTTACGTTTTCTTCCTCCGTTCATCTTTCTTTACCTTCTTCAAATCAAGATGATGCTGAAATCCTCACCAGCCAAGGATCATAAGAAGGAAAGTCCTCTCAAAAGCCAGGGGATCCTCGAAGATTCGGTGAAAGAAATATGCTGTTTCTCTGATCCACAAATAGACAAAATCCGCCACTGTTTTCTGGCAAATACTGTTTTCAAACCATTTGTTCCCACCGTGCTAAGCGATTACGTCTCTGAAACCTGGGTAGCTTTCCCAGTCACACCTTTCACAATAGGATATTCATATCCCTTCCCTGAATTTACCCAATCCTTTTTCTCCCTCACCGGCATCTCCTATATTCAAGCTATGCCAATGATCTGGAGGGTCTTGTATACCCTTGAAAGGATCATTGAGCAAGAAGGAATTGACTTGGGAATGTCAGAATTAGCCGAGATGTATGACCTTACCACATTTGGATTCCACCGATATCTATTCAAGCGTAAACCCGGAAAAGAACATCCCATCTTTAGAGCTACTAAAAATGATATCAACTGGAAACGGCGGTTCTTCTTCGTCAGAAGGGATTCTATCCCGGATGGAAAGGATTTGCCGAAGAAATGGAGCACTCATGGTAGGATAGGAGGATCCTTAGAAGGATCACTAAGTAAGCTCATTCTGATAATGATTACTAATATGCTTTTGTTTCTTTTTTGTACAGCTATCACATTCTCGCATATCATTCCTTCAGCTGCCACCAAGGGGAGACTTGCTGCCTTTAGAAAGCTTGATCCTGAAACAAGATCATTCAAGACAATCACCCAAGATTCACAAGAGGTATCCTCAGGCTCTGTCACCATGTCAAGTAAGTGTCCTGTTCTTTTTATATCAAATGTTTTAATAAGTAGTTATATATGAATAGAATAAGGACACTTATCTGTTTTGAGTGTGTAGGCGCTGGAAAATCATCAAGATCCGCTTCCAAATTTAGTGTCACTGAGCTTGACACCGTCCGATCCAAGAAAAAATCTGCTGCTAGCCCCTCCGTTGTAATCCCCAAAGCTACCACTTCAAAGGGAAGAGGTGGAAAGAAGAGAAAGACTTCCGAAGCTAAGGATCTGCAAGGTCTTCCCCTGATCCGCCACCAGTTCCTTGAATACTTCAATGAGGTAAGGATCCTTGTCCCTGCTTTAGGTATCCAACTTATTTGAGGATCACCTGTTCTTGAACTGTTCTCTATCTTCTTTGCAGAAATTTGCTGAGATTGAAGATTATGTTGGGCATGTCGAGGAGTAGGACAAGAAGATTGTTGACCTCCAACAAGTCGCATTGCTCAAGGATCTTAAGATTGCTGACCCCCAAAAGGATCTCAAAGATGCCAAAGCTCAGACAGCTACAATCCTGATCAACTTCGATTATGAAAAGCACGAAATCACAGAGGATGCCAAGGTCTCCGCTGCCATAGCCATGTACAAGGCCAAGCTACAAATGGCTCAAGAAGCTCAGGATCCTGCCTTTGATAGGAGCAGCTGGGATGTGGAAGGCTGGAAGGCCAGGCTGGCTGAATTGGAGGATGAGGATGAGGCTGATCAGGTTCTGGCAATTGAGGCTAGTGGTAGTGGCAAGGATCATGGTGGTGAAGCTAGTGGAGCTGGAGATGGTGATGCAGCGAAGGTGTAGGCTGCAACAATGGGCGATGAAGGACATTTCTAGACGTATCCGGAGCCCATTTTTTAGTTTGGTTATGGTTTTTTTTGTTTTGATGATGTTTTGACAAACAATGGTTGGTCTGTATTTGAACAATAGTAATTAGGGTTGAGGATCATGGATGATCCTTTGAACAATAGGTAGGATTACAAATGGTGGATGGATTCTCTGTTTGGGGGATGAAACCATTGTGATCCTGCCGTCTTTAATTTCCTGCACTTGTTAGACCTACGAAACAATGGACACCCTTTGCCAACCCATGTGGACGGGCCACGTTTTGCTGGTAGAAACGTGGGTTGGCAATTTTGACAACCTTAAAAGGGTTTAAGCTTTTGTGAATAAAATGACTTTAACTTTCTGGCTATATCCTGCGTTGATATCCTTATTGTTATTTTATTTTTCAATCTATTGTGATGTTCATGTCGTTTAAACTCATCAAGTAAGGAAAAATTTTAGAAATATCCCTTAAGAGTTAAGGATATGATCAAGGATCACATAAAAAATTATTTAAGGATCATAATTTCAGTTGTCAAAGGATAAGTGTCACTCAAACACATAATGAATAAAATCAAAACAGTTAAGGATCATACCTGAGAATCCAAGTTAGGATCCTATCCTTTAACACTTAAAATTAGGATAACCCAAGATACAAACCTTAGTTGAAAGTAAGAATCCTTGTTCATTTATCTTCACAAACCTTAAATAAGATATTACTTGGGACTGAGCCAATAAAAGATGAATGTTAGTAACTGGGGACAAGCCCAACAATTCTGGGGACAAGCCCAATATACTGGGGACAAGCCCAAAAGATAACTGGGGACAAGCCCAAAGGATAACTGGGGACAAGCCCAAAGGATTACTGGGGACAAGCCCAAAGGATCGTATGTAAACTGGAGTATGGCCCTTACTGGCGACTATCCAAACGTAGTGACATGAAAATGCCAAAACCTTAGGAACGGATGTATGGTACGTCTACCATTATACGTAGGATCCTGAATATAGCCAGTACAATGAAATTGTCAGCCCCTAAAGCGGGTACTGGTCCCATTGCCATGAACTATACCAGGATTATCGTGCGCTACTGGCGAAACTGGGGACAGGCCCAAGCTGGGGACTAGCCCAAACAACTGGATACTTCTATGGATACTCAACGCTTAGTTAAGGATGCCTGAACCTTCAAAACTCAAAATCAAGTAAAAGGGGGATAAAGGACGAAGGATCCTTATCCTTATAAGAGAATAAAAAGATTGAAATAGTTTAAGATTGGAATGTTACCAGAAAGAGGATCATCTGTCAGCGGGGATCCTTCAAGGATACTTGTCGGGTAACGATCATGGATCATGGTCACATGAAATATTTCTTCAAATGGACAGCATTCCAAGCTCTAGGTAGCAAATCACCCTCCATTGTTAGCAATCGATATGCCCCCTTTCCTGCTTCAGCTTCAATCAAATAGGGGCCTTCCCACTTTGGTGCTAGCTTTCCATCAGCAGGATTGGTGGTGTTCTGAAATGCTTTCCTTAATACCATATCCCCAACTTGGAATTTCCTGAGCCTGACATTTTTGTTGTAAGCTCCAGCCATCCTTTGTTGATAACTGGCCATCCTTATCCTTGCTAAATCCCTTATTTCTTCTATAGTATCTGTTTTGGTAAAAAATCAGACAAGGATAATGCAACCAAACTCTCTGTTACGGGGTATGATGCTTGGTTAATTGTATGAACAATAAGTATATGAAATCAATGATGAACACCGAAATTTATACGAGGAAAAAGCCCTTGATCTTTAGAAGATCTCCGGCATAAAAAACCTCGGGTGACGGAACTACCGATCACCAAATATATTGTTGAAACAATAGTGATCCTTGTATAACTTCGGAAGAAAACAAGCTCGATACAATGAATTTCTAGTGTAAGTGTGCGTTTTTTGCTAAGTGTTTGCAGAGAATTCGTGTATTGTGTGCATTTTTTTGTGGTGTGCACGACTTGTGCCTATAATGAGCTTGTTTCCCCTTAAAAAGATAAAAAAAAAAAAAAAAAAAAAAACTAACTAACTTCCCGAAAAAGGTGGAAGTCACCCATGACCACCACCAACGGTTATTTCTTCAATATGCACGTGCCTAAAAGCATATTCCACGAGATTCCAGCAAAGAAGTGGTCCACTACGTCCATTACCTGCATTTACACATTAAAAACGTGCAAAACATAAAGGATCCTGATCCTCAGACTCGTGATCCTCAGACGCGTGATCCTCAGACTCTGGATCCTCAGACTCTGGATCCTCAGACTCTCTGCATCAGCCATTAAGCATCCGTGATCAATGCCTAGTCTCAGGATAGATGATCCTTAGCATAAAATTCATGCCCTAACAATTGCCCCCAATATGGCAGTTGTGATAAGGATTCACAGCTGTCATATTTCCGTCAGAAGCGGACTAGCCGTTGCTGCTGGTAACTAGTGGTTACACTGCCTGTCGTCACTGATAAGACCTGCTATAATCATCATTGCAAAATATAGAGTTAGAGATAACTCCTCAAGTGCCTTTACAGATCAGAAGATCCTTCCGTTCGTGGAGAATGAATCCTTCTACACAGTTTGCGATTAACCTTCCTGCACTTTAATTTCTGCATAGACACTTTAACTGTTAGATAGCCTTATCCGGCCTGGGTGGATGGTCCACGGTTTTGCTGGTAGAATCCAGGCCAGATGATTTGATACATAATGAATGGGTAATGACATTAAACATTTTTAGCTACAACTGTTGTTTTTTTTTTCATGTATGCTTTCTATTTTCAAAGATATCATCGCCAAACAACTGGAAAGTTATTGGAAATCTGATGATAATGTTAAACTTTTAACAGAAAACTTGAAGTGTTCGAACAAATGTGGATCAATGATCCTTAACCAAAAAGGATAAGAGACAACTTACAGCTTAGAAAAAGTTAGAATATAACATACCAGAGAATCCAAGTTAGGATTCTATATCCTCGTAAATTATTACTGAATAAGCAAACTTTGAAAAGTAAAGCTTCTAGGATCAAGGATCCTTATCCTCAGAACTTGTATAACTTTAGACAGTAGTTTCTAGGGTGAAGGATCATGAATCCTTGAACAATAGGCAGGATAATGGGTGGTGGATGGATCCTCTGTTTGGGGGGATGAAGCCACTCGTTATCCTTCCGTCTTTTATTTTTTGCACTACAAAGACCCGTAAACAATGGACACCCTTTGCCAACCCATGTGGACGGGCCACGTTTTGCTGGTAGAAACGTGGGTTGGCAATTTTGACAACCTTAAGGGGTTGAACATTTTGTGAATAAAATAACTTTAACTTTTTGGCTATCTCCCGTGTTGCTATCCTTATGTATCCTTTAGTTTTCAATTGTTGTGATATACATTTGTTTGAATAAAAAAAAAAGTTTAACAAATTAAGTTTAAGAATTTTAGGATATGATCCAGGATCAAATATCCTATAGTCGAAAAGTTCCGAAAAGTAATATATTTTAAGGATCATAAGTTCAGTTGTCAAAGTATAAGGGTTATTCAAATGAATAATGAATAAAATCAAAATAGTTAAGGATCATACCTGAGAATCCAAGTTAGGATCCTAACCTTTATCATTATAAACAGGATAACCATAAGACAAACCTTAATGGAAGGTAAGGATCAAGGATTCTTGGTCGTTTGTCTCCAAAAACCTGAAATAGGATACAACTTGGGACTAAGCCAATATAAGATAAGAGTTAGTAACTGGGGACAAGCCCAACAAACTGGGGACAAGCCCAAATAAACGGATGTAAACTGGGGTCAAGCCCATATAAACGGATGTAAACTGGGGTCAAGCCCATATAAACGGATGTAAACTGGAGTATGGCCCTCACTGGCGACTATCCAAACTTGAGCGACATGAAAATGCCGAAACCTTAGCTAACGTGAAAACGTTAGAAACCTTCGGAACGGATGTATGGTACGTCTACCATTATACGTAGGATCCTAGATATAGCCAGTACAATGGAATTGTCAGCCCCTAAAGCGAGTACTGGTCCCACTGCCTTGAACTATACCAGGATCATCGTGCGCTACTGGCGAAACTGGGGACAGGCCCAAACTGGGGACAAGCCCAAAACTTTGGAAGGTTGGCCAACCACTTTGATCTTCTGTAAAATGATAACAACTCTGCAAAAGCTTAAACTTTGTGAAAATAGATGTTAACTGATTAACATCTTTAACTTATGATAAGTAATAAGTATAAAATGAATGAAAATGAAAATGAAAGTAATGTGTTACCAAATGTAGAGTCATATATCCTTGGAGGATCCTGGATCCTTAATCAGAATACCGGTATCGCTGAGGATCCCTGATCCTTCTTACTTAAAGTATTTTTTGAGATGAACAGCATTCCAAGCTCTTGGTAGGAGATCACCATCCATTGTTAACAAATGATATGCCCCCTTTCCTGATTCAGCTTCAATTAGATAGGGGTCTTCCCACTTTGGTGCTAGCTTGCCATCAGAAGGATTTGTAGTGTTCTGGAATGCTTTTCTTAGCACAAAATCACCAACTTGAAATCTTCTAATCCTGACATTCTTGTTGTATGCTCCAGCCATTCTTTGTTGATAACTGGCCATTTCCTTTTTTCTGACTTTGAGCAAAAGCTTCTTCTTAGGATGCAAATGTTATGTTGGTTGGTGTAGAATATTACTGTGTCTTTGACAAGCATCACATTTCTTTGTGTATTCCACAGCATACATCTTCATGGTAGGCCAATAATATCATGTTCTAAGGATCCTTGAGAATAGTGCTCTGCCCCCAGTGTGGTTTCCACAGTCTCCTTGACTTTGAAAGCTTTAGGATTTTGTCCTGTAGGGATCTCTCCATGTTGTATATATCTTAGGATTGGAAGGATCCAGGATCCTGAATTCGACTGTGCAGGATCACCAGGTATGATTGCAGAATCCTCCACTATCTCCATGGCTACGTGATCCTCAATTGCAGGAGTTAAAACATGGGTGATGAGTATTTTTCACATCTTCTGGCACCTGCTATCAAGGCCTCATACTCTGCCTCATGATTAGTGGTTTGGAATTCACATGCAATGGATTGGGGTATAATGTCCCCCTGTGGCGATTTTAGTAGTGTGCTTTGTCCAGTTCCTTTAACATTTGAAGCTCCATCCGTGAAGAGTGTCCAAGGATCCTTGGTCTTCTCAAGTTGTTGAACTTCTAATTCAGCTTCCCTTTGTAGATCACTACTGAAATCAGCCACAAAGTCAGCTAGAGCTTCGGACTTGATGACAGTCCTAGGTTCATACTTAATGTCATATGCATTAAGCTTGACTATCCACTTTGCCATTCTACCTGCCATTTCAGTTTTCCTGAGAACATTCTTGATAGAAAGGTTAGTTTTCACAATAATGGTGTGAGTTTCTAAATAATGTCTATGTTTAGCAGAAGCCATAATTAAATCAAGAATTAATTTCTCTAAATGAGAATACCTGGCCTCAGCATCAAGTAGAATTTTACTTACATAGTATACCGGATGTTGAGAGCCTTCATGATCCTTAACTAGGATCACACTTACTGCTTTAGCTGAAATAGCTAAGTATAAGGATAACGATTCTCCATTTTCTGGTTTCATCAGGGCTGGTGCTGAGGATAGATAATCCTTAAGAACCTTAAGTGCAGCTTCATGCTTATCAGTCCACTCAAACTTGTCTTGAGCAATTTGTCTACCTCTTCTTGGATAATGGCATTCCTTTCAAGTGCAAACTTTCTCCTGTCATATCTTCATGTTTCCAAGCGAAGGTAGATTTTCTTCTTTCCAAGAAGGATACTAAATCCTGCTCAATACTGTCTAGGATCCCAGATCCTATAAAAATTTTGGATTCAGGATCCTCTGGGTTCAACATAATATCCTTGACGTCTTGCTCTCTTGCCTCCATGATGTCTTGCTCCTTGGAGGCTGGCTTCATTGAAGAAGTGTAACAGTTCTTTGCCTCCTGCTGATCACTTTCTATCTTCACCATATCTCATAGAGTTGGGACTTTGACACATTGATGATATGTTGAGAGGGATTGCCTTCATATCGTGTATCCATGGCCTGCCAAAGATAACATTACAACAAGATAAGCAATCAATAACATAGAATTTTTTTAACATAATTCACTCCCTCTATGTAGATAGGAAGTTTGGTGTCCCCCAATGTAATCTTTGTCTCTCCACTGAATCCCACAAGGACAGATGATCTTTGGACAATATCGGATTCAAGGATGTCCATTCTATTGAGGACATCCAACTGGATTATGTTCACTGAGCTTTTCCCATCAATGAGAATCCTGCGAATAAAATGGTTAGATATAAATAATGTAATAACTACACCGTCGTGATGAGGATCCTGAATGTCCGCACAGTTATCCTCATCATATGATATCACTTTCTGCTGGGTAAGGACGGAGGTCCGAACAGGTCTGCCCCTATTCTCCATCTTTGTTTCCTTTGCACGTCTTTTAGCTGCTGAGAACCTCCGGAGATGAAATGGATGATTCAAGCATCGGATGGTGGAGGAGGAGCTTTTTCAGGAACTTTCTCAGGATACTTGATCCTTGACTTTTTCCTTCCGAGCAATTCCTTCAAGTATCCTTTGCTCAAAAGATAACCTATCTCCTTCCTTAATGCTATGCACTCATCTGTGAGATGACCAGAATCTCCATGGTAAGCACACCATTTCAATTCGTCTTTGGTGGCAGGCGGTTTGTCATTCTTCCTTGGCCACCTAACCTTGTCACCTAAACTCTGCATAGAAAGGATTAGTTCATTATTATCAGCAGGAAAACAATATTCAGAAATAGGAGGATAATCCTCATCATCTTCCTCTTGTTCCACAGCATGCACATTCTGGTTGTCATGCTTGGAGTATTGCTTGGATCAGTTATCCTTGAGATAGGATCCTTATTTGTCTTGCTTTGAGGATCCTGACAATCTCTCGTGGATCCTTTTGTCATCCTCTAAACGGATGAACCTAAGGGCCCTGTTTCTTTCCTCATCTAAGTTCCTGCAAGGGGTCATGACAAGATCATCATAGAACATTGAATCCCTAAGCAAACCCATTTTAAAGGCTTCTAAAGCTGTAGCAATATCTAAGTTATGGATTTCTAAGGATCCTTTACTGAATTTAATTATGTAATCTCTAAGTGATTCATTATGACCTTGAGTTACCCTATATAAATCACTAGTTAATCGTTCAAATCTCCTACTGCATGAGAATTGGCTATTAAACAAATTAACTAGATTAGCAAATGAAGTAATAGAGTAAGGAGGAAGACTTAGCAGCCATTTTAACGTTGATCCGGTAAGTGTGGATCCAAAGCCCTTGCACAAGCAACCAGATTTGGTCTCTGAAACCTCTTCGGTATCTCTCCTGAATGATTCAAGTTTGGAATTCCAGATGTGAATCCATGTTGGCGGGATTCTAGCATAACCGAGGGACCAGAGGAAGCAATGGTCTGCATTGGTATGAAGTCTCCTAGATAAACATCTGAACTTCCGGGTTGCACACTCCTTAAGTATCCTTGATCCTGGAAGATGTTGGATCCTTGAAGTGTTGTGAATGTAGGTCTTGGAGGATAATCCATAGATCCGGAAACCTGAGATGAAGATCCTTGAACCTGGAAGGAGGAACCTTGAACCTGAGAGGATCCTTGAACCTGAGAGGATTCTTGAACCTGGGAGGAGGATCCCTGAACTTGAGAGGATCCTTGAACCTGAGAGGATCCTTGAACCTGGGAGGAGGATCCCTGAACTTGAGAGGATCCTTGAACCTGAGAGGATCCTTGAACCTGAGAGGATCTTTGAACCTGAGAGGATCCTTGAACCTGGGAGGAGGATCCCTGAACTTGAGAGGATCCTTGAACCTGAGAGGATCCTTGAACCTGAGAGGATCCTTGAACCTGGGAGGAGGATCCCTGAACTTGAGAGGATCCTTGAACCTGAGAGGATCCTTGAACCTGAGAGGATCCTTGAACCTGAGAGGATCCTTGAACCTGGGAGGAGGATCCCTGAACTTGAGAGGATCCTTGAACCTGAGAGGATCCTTGAACCTAAGAGGATCCTTGAACCTGGGAGGAGGATCCCTGAACTTGAGAGGATCCTTGAACCTGAGAGGATCCTTGAACCTGAGAGGATCCTTGAACCTGAGAGGATCCTTGAACCTGAGAGGAGGATCCCTGAATTGGCTGCGTCCCCATGCATCCTCCTAAACTGGTGAAGAATCCCTGATGCTAAAATGAGGATCCTGAAGGCTGGAAAGAGGATCCTCGAGCCTGAGACATTACCGATGATCCAGAACGCATTCCTATTTATGCACCCTGGTATTGGACATATGGAGCTGCAAAGTGCTGAGAAGTTATGACCGGAGTGTCGAAATTCAGCGACCTCGACATCAAAGGGGAGTGATCCTCTGCTGATTTTATCAATTTCGCGAAGGATCCTGCCATTAGTTTTGACCTGCTGCATGTGATCCTTCATCTGCACAATCAAAGCATAAAAATCACTGTTAGTAAGTGTAGAGGAAGAAACAACAGTTGGTTTTGTGAAAACGGGGGTTGTCTTTTTCGGAGAATTCTCAGTATTCTTCTGGAATGCAAAGGGGGAGATGATGCAAAGGCGGAATGCCCTGTGAAAAAGTGACCGCCGACATAGAACTTGGAGAAGTTTTCCCTGAGAAGCCATGTGGTTGAAGGTAATGAACCGAAATGAATGAAATGAACAAAATTTCTCAGAATTGAAGCACCAATGGCCCCACGGTGGGCGCCAAACTGTTTTGGTCAAAAATCAGACAAGGATAATGCAACCAAACTCTCTGTTACGGGGTATGATGCTTGGTTAATTGTATGAACAATAAGTATATGAAATCAATGATGAACACCGAAATTTATACGAGGAAAAAGCCCTTGATCTTTAGAAGATCTCCGGCATAAAAAACCTCGGGTGACGGAAACTACCGATCACCAAATATATTGCTGAAACAATAGTGATCCTTGTATAACTTCGGAAGAAAACAAGCTCGATACAATGAATTTCTAGTGTAAGTGTGCGTTTTTTGCTAAGTGTTTGCAGAGAATTCGTGTATTGTGTGCATTTTTTTTTGGTGTGCACGACTTGTGCCTATAATGAGCTTGTTTCCCCTTAAAAAGATAAAAAAAAAACTAACTAACTTCCCGAAAAAGGTGGAAGTCACCCATGACCACCACCAACGGTTATTTCTTCAATATGCACGTGCCTAAAAGCATATTCCACGAGATTCCAGCAAAGAAGTGGTCCACTACGTCCATTACCTGCATTTACACATTAAAAACGTGCAAAACATAAAGGATCCTGATCCTCAGACTCGTGATCCTCAGACGCGTGATCCTCAGACTCTGGATCCTCAGACTCTGGATCCTCAGACTCTCTGCATCAGCCATTAAGCATCCGTGATCCATGCCTAGTCTCAAGATAGATGATCCTTAGCATAAAATTCATGCCCTAACAGTATCCAAGTCTTGAATCAAGTTTTCAGCATTTTCTTCAGGATCACGAATGCTTGTTCTTGCAGTTGGAACCACCATCTCTGTAGGGATCACTGACTCTGCCCCAAATACCAAAGAAAATGGAGTTTGGCCTGTAGCATTCTTGGGAGTTGTTCTATCAGCCCACAGCACATAAGGTAGTTCTTCTGCCCATTTTCCTTTCTTGGATCCAAGCTTCTTCTTCAAATTGTTGATGATGATCTTGTTGGATGACTCTGCCTGACCATTAGCTTGTTGATGGACTGGTGTTGATGTTATCATCTTAATTCCCCAACTGTCACAAAAGTTAGTGGTTCTACTCCCAATAAATTGGGATCCATTATCACAAATAATCTCAGAAGGGATGCCAAATCTAGTAATAATATTTCTTTTAATAAAGGATATTGTTTTGGTCAAAAAATCTGATGAGGATAATGCAACCAAACTCTTTGTTTCGGGGAATGATGCTTTGAATGTAGAACAATGATAAGGATCACTTCAATGTAAATTGCACAAATGACACAAGGATTTATACGGGGAAAAAGCCCTTGATCAAGAGTTGATCTCCGGCACAAAAAACCCCGGGTGATGGAAACTACCGATCACCAAGCTCAAATAAATCAATAAATGTTTACAACTTCGGATAGTAACGAGCTAGGTACAAGGATCACTATGGTGAAATGTGTAAAAGTGAGTGAAAACTAATAAGTGTTCGTCGAGAGCTTCAAGAGTGCGATTGTATGAGAGTGTGTGTAGCTGAAAATGGCTAAGTGTTCTAATTCTAGCTCGTCACCCCTTTAAAAATAGAAGTTAACTATAATAACAAACTATCCGACTTTTGTGCCAAGCTCCCACGTTCTCCACAACGTCCATTTCCAGTCAAACGTGTGCGAAATACCCGTGGAATATTCCATAGTAACGTTGCCAAGACCAAGTCAAGCTTGTTACTCCTGCGAAATAATACGAAACACAAACAAACAATCGTTAGTATGAGGATCCTTAAGGTGATCCATGATCCTGATCCTGAAGCTCTTCTGAGGATCACTATCTGTCACAGAAGTAAGGATCATTAATTAGGATAACAAGTAAGGATCACTAATTGTTAGAAAATCCTCCCCTAACAATTGCCCCCAAAATATAAGGAGTGATATGTAAAATGAGCGAATTATATTTTCTTGATCTTATCCGCAACTAACTATCGTAAATATAACCGTTATTGTAGAACTATCCATTGCAACCATGACGTCAAAGAAGTGACAACCCTGCACAATCATGATTATAAATAGGAGATATAGATAGGATCGATTGCATTTAAAATTTCAGAGATACTCCCTTTATAACTGCGTTCCGAAGATAAACAGGTATTCTCTCTTCATCTTCTTCTTTCTTTTGCTCTGTTTTCCGTTTCTTTCCACCATTCTATCAAAGATGTTGCTCCGAAACTCCCCAGCTAAGGATCACCCGAAAAACAGCCCACTGAAAAGCCAAGGGATCATCGAAGATTCCATAAAAGAACGCTGCTATTTCAATGATGCACAGATTGATAGGATCCGCCACTGCTTCCCGGCGAACACCGTGATTAAGTCTTTTGATCCCAATGCCCTGAGTGATCATATTTCCGACAAGTGGGTTGCTTTTCCTGTCACTCCGTTCACCATAGGCTATACATATCCTTTCCCAACCTTTACCCAATCTTTCTTTTCCCTAACCGGCATCTCTTATATCCAAGCCATGCCGATGATATGGAGGGTTTTGTACACCCTTGAAAGGATCATCGAGCAGGAAGGGATAGACCTAGGAATGTCAGAGCTGGGAGAGCTGTATGATCTTACTACCTTTGGTTCTCATCGTTATTTGTTTAAACGTAAACCTGGTGAGGAACACCCGATCTTCAAAGCTACCAAGAATGATGCTAACTGGAAGCGGCGTTTCTTTTTCGTCAAGAGAGATTCTATTGATGATGGAAAGGATCTACCCAAGAAATGGGCTACCCATGGTAGGGTGGAGGATCCTGAGAAGGATCACCAGAGAACTTTCTTTTGATGTAAGGATCACTTATATATTTTTGCTTTCTTGTTATGCAGCTATCACCGTCTCACACCTCAGACTGTCTCCTGCTGCCAAAGAGAGACCATCGCTTTCAAGAAACTTGATCCTGAAATAAGAACTTTCAAGACAACCACCCAGGATTCTCAGGAGGTATCCTCAGGCTCTGTCACGATGTCAAGTAAGTATCTTTGTTTAAAATTTTAAATAAATAGTGAAATATAAGTGAAGTAAAGATACTTATCTTGTTTTGGTTGTGTAGGTGCTGGAAAATCCACCAAGTCTGCTTCAAAGTTCAATGTCACCGATCTCACCACCGTCAAATCCTCCAAAAGAAAGGCTCCTACTAGCCCGACAGCTTCAGTCCCCAAGGCACCCCTCAAAGGAAAGGGAATCAAGAAGAGAAAGGCCTCTGAAGCTGAGGATCTGCAGGGTCTGCCTTTAATCCGCCACCAATTCTTCGAGTACTTCAACGATGTAAGGATCATTGTCTCTGCTCGTATATCCTGTTGACATATCCTGCTGATATATCCTGCTGATTTGAGGATCACTTGGTCCTGACCTTATCTTTTATCCCCTTTGCAGAAATTCTCTGAGATTGAGGATTATGTTGGCCACGTTGAGGATCAGGATAGGAAGATTGCCGACCTCCAGCAGGTTGCATTGCTAAAGGACCTCAAAATTGCTGATCTTCAGAAGGAAGTCCGGGATGCCAAACAGGAGACGGCCAAGGTGCTGGTTAATGTTGACTATGAGAAGCATGAGATCACCGAAGACGCCAAAGTCTCTGCCGCCATAGCAATGTACAAGACCAAGCTGCAAATGGCCTTGGAAGCTCAGGATCCTGCTTTTGACAAGAGCACCTGGGATGTGGAAGGCTGGAAGGCAAGGCTGGCTGAACTGGACGATGAAGAGGCTGAGGAGGTTGAAGAGATCCTGACGATCGAGGCTGGAGGCAAGGGTGAAGGTGGTGAAAAAAGTGGAGCTGGAGGTGGTAATGCAGCGAAGGTTTAGGCTGCATGATTGGGCGATGATGGAAACTTCTAGACATAGCCGGAGCCCAATTTTTTTAGTTTGATGGTTGTTTTGTTGAACAATTTGATGGTTTGTACTGAACAATAGTTTTTAGGATTAAGGATCATGTATGATCCTTTGGACAATAGGTAGGATTGCAAATGGTGGAGGGATCCTCTGTTTGGGGGATGAAGCCATTGTGATCCTGCCGCCTTTATATTCCTGCACTACTTTTGAACCTATTATCATGGACACCCTTTACCTACCCCAGCGGACAGGCCACGTATTGCTGGTAGATGCTCGGGGTAGGTAATTTTGACAACCTTTTAAGGGTTAATCTTTTGTTAATAAATAAAACCTTAATCTTTTGTCGCTTATCTTGTATTGTTATCCTTTTTGTCTCTTTAATTCTCAATTGTTTTGATGTACATTTATTGAATAAACAATTTTGAATAAGTCACATTGAAAATACTTAGGATATGATCCATTATCAAATATCCTATAGTTGAAGAACCCCAAAAAGTCATACATTTTAAGGATCACAAGTTTAGTTGTCAAATTTTAAGGGTTATTCAAATAAACAATGAATAGGATAAAAAATATTTAAGGATCATACCTGAGGATCCAAGTTAGGATCCTAACCATAATAAGGATAACTATAACATAAACCTTAGAGAGAAGTAAGGATCAAGGATCCCTAGTTGTTTATCTTCAAGGACCTGAAATAGAGCATATCTTGGGACTAAGCCAATATAAGATAAGAGTTAGCAACTGGGGACAAGCCCCAGGATAACTGGGGACAAGCCCAAGGATAACTGGGGACAAGCCCAAGGATCGTATGTAAACAGGAGTATGGCCCTAACTGGCGACTATCCAAACTTAGTGACATGAAAATGTCAAAACCTTAGCTAACGTGAAAACGTTAGAAACCTTAGGAACGGATGTATGGTACGTCTACCATTATACGTAGGATCCTAGGTATAGCCAGTACAATGGAATTATCAGCCCCTAAGGCGAGTACTGGTCCCACTGCCTTGACTATACCAGGATCATCATGCGCTACAGGCGGAACTGGGGTCAAGCCCAAATAACTGGGGTTAAACCCAAAGGACGGATTGCTTCTGCAGATAACCAATACTTTGCTAAGGATTCCTGAACTTTCAAAACTTAAAATCACGTGAGAGATGGATAAAGGACACATGATCCTTATCCTTATATGAGAAAATAAGGAAATGAAATAGTTCAAGGTTAGGACATTACCAAAGTAAGGATCACCGATACTTTAAGGATCCTTCAAGGATACCCCTAACGTAAGGATCATCTGTGCCATGAGGATCCTACTCACATGAAGTATTTCTTCAAGTGGACAGCATTCGAAGCTCTTGGAAGCAAATCACCTTCCATGGTTAGCAATCTATATGCCCCCTTTCCTGCTTCAGCTTCAATCAAATAAGGGCCTTCCCATTTTGGAGCCAATTTTCCATCAGCAGGATTGGTGGTATTCTGAAATGCTTTCCTTAATACCATATCTCCAACTTGAAACTTCCTGATCCTGACATTTTTGTTGTAAGCACCAGCCATTTATTGTTGATAACTGGCCATCCTTATCCTAGCCAAATCTCTGATTTCTTCAATAGTATCCAGGTCTTGAGCCAAGTTCTCATCATTTTCCTCAGGATCACGAGTACTTGTTCTAGCAGTTGGAACCACCATTTCTGTTGGAATCACTTATTCTGCCCCAAATACCAAAGAGAATGGTGTTTGACCAGTAGCATTCTTAGGGGTTGTCCTATCAGCCCAAAGCACATAAGGTAGTTCTTCTGCCCATTTCCCTTTCTTGGATCCAAGCTTCTTCTTCAAATTGTTGATGATGATCTTGTTGGATGATTCTGCTTGACCATTAGCTTGTGGGTGGACTGGTGTTGATGTTATCATCTTAATCCCCCAGCTGTCACAAAAGTTAGTGGTTCTGCCCCCAATAAATTGGGAACCATTATCACATATAATTTCAGAAGGAATTCCAAATCTAGTTATAATATTTCTTTTAATGAAGGATATAACTTCCTTTTCTCTGACTTGGGCAAAAGCTTCAGCCTCTATCCACTTGGAGAAGTAATTAGTCATAGCAAGCATGAATACTTTTCCACCAGGTGCCTTAGGGAGCTTACCAACTATATCCATACCCCATCTCATAAATGGCCAAGAGGAGGATATAGGATGCAAAAATTCAGCTGGTTGATGAAGGATATTGCTGTGTCTCTGACAAGGATCACATCTCTTAGCATACTCCACAGCATCTCTCTTCATGGTTGGCCAATAGTATCCTGTCCTCAGGATCCTTGAGAATAATGCTCTGCCCCCAGTGTGGTTTCCACAATCTCCTTCATGGAAGTCTTTTAAAACTTCTTGGATTTCAGGATCCTCAATGCATCTCAAGTATGGTCCTGCAAGAGATTGTCTATACAACATATTATTTAAAATTGTGAATTGAGATACCTTCATTTTGAAAGCCCTAGGGTTTTCTCCTGTAGGAATCTCTCCATGTTGTAAGTATCTCATGATTGGTGAGATCCATGATCCTGAATGAGTTTGAGTATCCTCACTGGGGATAATTGCATAATCTTGCCCTATCTCCATTGCCGCATGATCCTCGATAGCCGGGGTCAGGATATGGATAATAGGGATCTTGATATCCTCCGGGATCTTCAAAGATGATCCTAAGTTAGCCAATGCATCAGCTTCTGTATTTTCTTCCCTTGGTACCTGTGTCAAACTAAAGGAAACAAAAGAGAGTGCCAATTCTTTTACTATCTCTAAATATTTGGTTAGCTTTTCACCTTTAACAGCATAGGATCCATTAAAGTGGTTTGTAATTAGCAATGAATCTACATGTACCTCAAGATACCTGATCCCCATATGCTTAGCAATTTGCAAACCAGCAATTAAGGCTTCATATTCAGCCTCATTGTTAGTGGTTTGGAACTCACAAGCTATAGAGTGGGGTATTATGTCCCCCTGTGGCGATTTTAGTAGTATTCCAAGCCCTGTGCCTTTGACATTTGAGGATCCATCAGTATAGAGTATCCAAGGATCCTTGGTCTCCTCTAGCTCCTGGACTTCTAACTCAGCTTCTTTTTGTAAATCACTACTGAAATCAGCCACAAAGTCAGCTAATGCTTGGGATTTGATGGCTGTCCTAGGCTCATATCTTATGTCATAGGCACTAAGCTTCACTGCCCACTTGGCCATCCTTCCTGACATCTCTGGTTTCCTGAGGACATTCTTAATTGGAAAATTAGTTTTAACAACAATAACATGAGTTTCAAAATAATGTCTCAACTTAGTAGATGCCATAATTAATGCAAGAATAAGCTTTTCAAGGTGTGAATACCTGGATTCAGCATCAAGTAAACTTTTACTTACATAATAGACAGGATGTTGTGTACCTTCATGATCCTTAACAAGGACCGCACTTACTGCTTTTGAGGATACTGCAAGATACAAGGATAACACATCGCCTTTTTCTGGTTTCATCAAGGCCGGGGCTGAGGATAGGTAATCTTTGAGAGCTCTTAAGGCATTTTCATGCTTCTCAGTCCACTCAAATTTCTTGTTCTTCCTTAGGATATCATAGAATTCTTTGCACTTCTCTGAGGATTTGGATATGAATCTGTTCAAAGCCGCTATCCTGCCTGTTCGCCTTTGGACATCCTTAGCATTGGCCGGAGATTTGATGTTCACTATTGCTTTGATTTGTTCCGGGCTAGCCTCAATGCCTCTCTTGGTCACCATGTATCCTAAGAATTTACCTGCTTTAACACCAAAGTGACATTTTGAAGGATTAAGCTTCATATTATATTTATCAAGGATATTGAATGCTTCCTCCAAGTCTCTTAGGTGATCCTCAGCCTTTATTGATTTTACCACCATATCGTCTATGTAAACCTCCATAGTTTGTCCAATCTGATCCTTGAACATCATATTCACCAACCTTTGATAAGTTGCACCTGCATTTCTTAGTCCGAACGGCATAGCAATATAGCAATATATACCAGTTGGAGTCATGAAGGCTGTATCCTCTTGATCGGATGGTTCCATTTGGATTTGTTGAAATCCGAATGAAGCATCCATAAAAGTTAACAGTTCATGACCCGCAGTTGCATCCACCATGGAGTCAATGTGGGGTAATGGGAAAGGATCCTTGGGACATGCCTTATTTAAATCGGTAAAATCGACACATACCCTCCACTTTCCGTTTTTCTTTTGAACAACAACCACAATGGCCAACCATCTTGGATACTTGACCTCTCTAATCATACCTGCCCGGAGCAATTTCTCTACCTCTTCCTGGATAATGGCGTTTCTTTCCGGTGCAAACTTCCTTCTCCTTTGATGGATTGGTTTGAAGGACCTACCAATGCCAAGTTTGTGAGTGATTACATCTTTAGATATGCCTGTCATGTCTTCGTGTTTCCATGCAAAGGTAGTCTTTCTCCTTTTGAGGAAGGATATGAGGTCTTCCTTCATATCGCCAAGGATCCCTGATCCGATATAGATTTTGGATTCAGGATCATGAGGATCCATGAGGATTTCTACCACATCCTGCTCTCTTGCCTCCAAGACATCCCTTGGAGGATACTTTGATTGCTATTGCTCCCTTGACTTCGAGGCTGGTTTCATCGATGAAGTATAGCAATTCTTAGCCTCCTGCTGATCACTATCAATCTTCACTATTCCCCAAGGACTAGGGAGCTTCACACATTGATGGTAAGTAGATGGGACTGCCTTCATATCGTGTATCCAGGGCCTGCCAAGGATAACATTACAATAAGATAAACAGTCAATAACACAAAATTTTTGATAAGAGTGTCGGCCTTCAATGTATATTGGGAGCTTAATGTCCCCCAGGGTATTCTTAGTTTCGCCACTAAATCCCACGAGCACGGAGGATCTTGGTATGATATCTGATTCAGGGATACCCATCTTCTTTAGAACATCAAGCTGGATAATGTTCACTGAGCTTCCTCCGTCTATAAGGATCCTGCGGAGAAAATGGTTAGAAATGAAAAGAGTAATAACTAAACCATCGTGATGAGGATCCTGGATATCAACAGGATCATCCTCATCAAAGGTTATGACTTTTCCTTCGGAGACACTTGATGTTCGAACGGGTCTTTCTCCATTATCCATTTTAGTTTCCTTTGCATGCCTTTTAGCTGCTGAGAAGGATGTGCCACAAATGTCTGATCCTCCAGAAATAAAGTTTATTACTTGTGCATCTGCTGGAGGGGCCAGAGCTTTCTCTGGGATCCTTTCAGGATCCTGAGTCCTTGACTTTTTCCTACCCAACAACTCTTTTAGATGCCCCTTGCTCAACAAGTATCCAATTTCCCTTCTTAGTGCAATGCATTCTTCTGTAAGATGCCCAAAATCTTCATGGTATGCACACCACTTTGATTTATCTTTGGTTGCAGCTGGTCTGTCATTTTTTCTGGGCCATCTGGCTTTATCACCTAGATTCTGCATCGCAAGAATTAGTTCATTGTTATCAACAGAAAAACAATATTCAGAGATTGGAGGATAATCCTCATCATCCTCTTCCTGATCAACAGCATGCACGTTCTGGTTATCAGATCTGTTATAGGATCTGAACTTGTTGTTCCTGAATGAGGATCCTTGCTTATCCTGCTTTGAGGATCCTGCTAACCTCTCCTGGATCCTTTTGTCATCCTCTAGCCGGATGAACCTAAGTGCCCGGGTTCTTACCTCATCTAGGTTCCTGCATGGTGTCATAACAAGATCATCATAGAACAATGAATCCCTAAGTAATCCCATTTTAAAGGCCTCAACAGCCGTGGCTATATCCAAGTTGGGAATGTCTAAGGATTCTTTACTGAATTTGGTAATGTAATCCCTTAATGATTCATTATGACCCTGGGTTATCCTATATAGATCACTAGTTAATCGTTCAAATTTTCTACTACAAGAAAACTGATTATTAAATAGGTTAACTAGATTAGCAAATGAGGTAATAGAGTAGGGGGGAAGACTTAGTAGCCATTTGAGAGCTGATCCAGTAAGAGTGGATCCGAATCCCATGCATAGGCATGCTTCCTTTAACCTTTCTGGGATTGGATTGATCTCCATACTCTCCCTGTATTGTGCTATGTGTTCTTCAGGATCCGTCGAACCATCATACAGCTTCATGGTTGGCACATGGAACCACTTAGGTATCTCAGCATCACAGATTGGTGGTGCAAACCGAGATATCTTGTGGCTCCCATCTGCAATCTCTGGGATAGGTTTGACCACTCCTGGAACACTTGATATCATATCCTTTAATTTTTGCAATTCTCTGGCCATGGCATGATTGATACCTGGATCCTGTATAAGACCATGGTTAGTAGTATAAGAATTATTAAAAGTGTTACCTCCCATTGGATTCAAATTAGGAAGAATGGATGTTAATCCATATTGTTGGGGCTCTGGAATGATCGAAGGACCAGTAGAAGCATTGGTCTGCATTGGAATAAAATCTCCCTGATGGACATCTGAACTTCCTGTTTGCAAACTCCTCAAGGATCCTGGCATCTGGAAGGATCCCTGAAACTGGGACGATCCTGGAACAAAGGAGGATCCTTGAACCTGGGATGATCCTGGAACAAAGGAGGATCCTTGAACCTGGGATGATCCTGGAACAATGGAGGATCCTTGAACCGGGGATGATCCTGGAACAAGGGAGGATCCTTGAACCTGGGATGATCCTGGAACAAGGGAGGATCCTTGAACCTGGAATGATCCTGGAACAAAGGAAGATCCTTGAATCTGCTGCGCTCCTGAGTATCCTCCTGAATTCATGAAGGATCCCATATGCTGAGGATAGGATCCTGCTGGCTGGAAATATGAACCTGATGCCTGGGTCACTGTTGTTGTTCCGTAGTGCACTCCTTTCGGTCCACCCACATATTGAACATCTGGAACCACTGATGGCTGAGAAGTAATCACCGGAGTATCAAAATTCAAAGATTTGGGCACCAGTGGAGAATGATCCTCTGCCGTTTTCTTTTGTTTCTTGAGATCTCCGATTTCTTTGAGAATCCTTTCATTGGTCTTGTCCTGTTGCTGTATATGATCCTTCATCTGCAAAATCAAAGTAAACATGTCACTAGTAGTGGGAGTGTAAGAAGCATAAGAAGTTGGAGGTTTGGAGAAAATGGGAGTTGGTTTCTTCTCGGCATTTTTCTGAGGTCCAGAAGGTGGTGGAGGCAAAGGTGGAATGCCCTGAGATGAATTGACCGCAGACATTGCAGTAGAAGTATTCTTCAATGATGAAGCCATTTATTTGTATGCAATGAACCGGAATGATCACCAACAGAAAAACTTCTTAGGAATGAAGCACCAATTGCCCCACGGTGGGCGCCAAACTGTTTTGGTCAAAAAATCTGATGAGGATAATGCAACCAAACTCTTTGTTTCGGGGAATGATGCTTTGAATGTAGAACAATGATAAGGATCACTTCAATGTAAATTGCACAAATGACACAAGGATTTATACGGGGAAAAAGCCCTTGATCAAGAGTTGATCTCCGGCACAAAAAACCCCGGGTGATGGAAACTACCGATCACCAAGCTCAAATAAATCAATAAATGTTTACAACTTCGGATAGTAACGAGCTAGGTACAAGGATCACTATGGTGAAATGTGTAAAAGTGAGTGAAAACTAATAAGTGTTCGTCGAGAGCTTCAAGAGTGCGATTGTATGAGAGTGTGTGTAGCTGAAAATGGCTAAGTGTTCTAATTCTAGCTCGTCACCCCTTTAAAAATAGAAGTTAACTATAATAACAAACTATCCGACTTTTGTGCCAAGCTACCACGTTCTCCACAACGTCCATTTCCAGTCAAACGTGTGCGAAATACCCGTGGAATATTCCATAGTAACGTTGCCAAGACCAAGTCAAGCTTGTTACTCCTGCGAAATAATACGAAACACAAACAAACAATCGTTAGTATGAGGATCCTTAAGGTGATCCATGATCCTGATCCTGAAGCTCTTCTGAGGATCACTATCTGTCACAGAAGTAAGGATCATTAATTAGGATAACAAGTAAGGATCACTAATTGTTAGAAAATCCTCCCCTAACAGATATAACTTCCTTTTCTCTGACTTGAACAAAGGCTTCAGCCTCTATCCACTTAGAGAAGTAATCAGTCATAGCAAGCATGAATACTTTTCCACCTGGTGCCTTAGGAAGCTTTCCAACTATATCCATTCCCCATCTCATGAATGGCCAAGAAGAGGATATAGGATGCAAGAGCTCTGCTGGTTGGTGAAGGATATTACTATGCCTCTGACAAGGATCACACTTCTTGGCATACTCCACAGCATCCTTCTTCATAGTGGGCCAATAGTATCCTGTCCTCAGGATCCTTGAGAATAATGCCCTGCCCCTAGTGTGGTTTCCACAATCTCCTTCATGGAAATCCTTTAGGACTTCTTGAATTTCAGGATCCTCAATGCATCTCAAATATGGTCATGCAAGAGATCGTTTATACAACATATTATTTAATATTGTAAATTGAGATACCTTAATTTTGAAAGCCCTTGGGTTTTCTCCTGTAGGAATTTCTCCATGTTGTATGTATCTCATGATTGGGGGTATCCATGATCCTGAATGAGATTGGGTATCATCACTAGGGATGATTGCAGAATCTTCTCCTATCTCCATAGCTACATGATCCTTGATAGCAGGGGTCAGGATATGGATAATAGGGATCTCAATATCCTCAGGAATCTTCAAAGATGATCCTAGATTGGCTAATGCATCAGCTTCTGCATTCTCTTCCCTTGGTACCTGTGTCAAACTAAAGGATACAAAAGAGAGTGCCAATTCTTTGACTATCTCCAAATATTTGATTAGCTTTTCACCTTTAACAGCATAGGATCCATTAAAGTGATTAGTGATCAATAAAGAATCTACATGTACCTCAAGATACCTGATGTTCATATGCTTTGCAATTTGCAAACCAGCTATCAAGGCTTCATATTCAGCCTCATTGTTGATTGTTTGAAATTCACAAGCTATGGAGTGGGGTATTATGTCCCCCTGTGGCGATTTTAGTAGTATTCCAAGCCCTGTTCCATTCACATTGGAGGATCCATCAGTAAACAGTATCCAAGGATCCTTGGTTTCTTCAAGCTGTTGGACTTCTAGTTCAGCTTCCTTTTGCAAATCACTACTGAAATCTGCCACAAAGTCAGCTAATGCTTGGGATTTAATGGCTATCCTAGGCTCATATCTTATATCATATGCACTCAACTTCACTGCCCACTTAGCCATCCTTCCTGACATTTCAGGTATCCTGAGAACATTCTTAATTGGGAAATTAGTTTTAACAATAATGGCATGAGTCTCAAAATAATGTCTTAATTTAGTAGATGCCATAATTAGTGCAAGGATAAGTTTTTCTAAATGTGAATACCTGGATTCAGCATCAAGTAAGCTCTTACTTACATAATAAACAGGATGTTGTGTACCTTGGTGATCCTTAACAAGGACCACACTTACTGCTTTTGAGGATACCGCCAAATATAAGGATAACACATCTCCTTTTTCTGGTTTCATTAAGGCTGGGGCTGAGGATAGGTAATCTTTAAGAGCTTTAAGAGCACTTTCATGCTTCGCAGTCCATTCAAATTTCTTGTTTTTCCTCAGGATGTCATAGAACTCCTTGCACTTTTCTGAGGATTTGGATATGAATCTGTTCAAGGCTGCGATCCTGCCAGTCAACCTTTGCACATCCTTAGCATTGGCTTGAGATTTGATATTCACAATAGCCTTAATTTGCTCTGGACTTGCTTCAATGCCCCTCTTTGTTACCATATATCCTAAGAATTTACCTGCCTTTACACCAAAATGACACTTAGAAGGATTTAGTTTCATATTAAATTTATCAAGGATATTGAATGCTTCCTCCAAGTCTTTAAGGTGATCCTCAGCTCTTTTGGACTTAACCACCATGTCATCAATATAGACTTCCATAGTGTGTCCAGTTTGGTCCTTGAACATCATATTGACTAGCCTTTGATAAGTAGCACCTGCATTCCTTAATCCAAATGGCATAACAATATAACAATATATACTAGTTGGGGTCATAAAGGCTGTATCCTCTTGATCGGATGGTTCCATCTGAATTTGTTGAAATCCAGATGAAGCATCCATAAAAGTTAACAACTCATGACCCGCGGTAGCATCCACCATGGAGTCAATGTGGGGTAATGGGAAAGGATCATTGGGACATGCCTTGTTTAAATCTGTAAAATCGACACATACCCTCCACTTTCCATTTTTCTTTTGAACAAAAACCACATTGGCTAACCATCTTGGATACTTAACCTCTCTAATCATACCTGCTCGAAGTAGCTTATCTACCTCTTCCTGGATAATATCATTTCTTTCAGGTGCAAACTTCCTCCTCTTTTGATGAATTGGCTTGAATGACCTGTCAATGCCAAGTTTGTGAGTAATTATATCCTTAGATATACATGTCATGTCTTCATGTTTCCAGGAAAAGGTGGTCTTCCTTCTTTTGAGAAAGGATACTAGCTCTTGTTCAATATCGCTAAGGATCCCTGACCCTATGAAGATCTTGGAGTCAGGATCATCAGGATCCATGAGGATTTCTTTCAAATCCTGTTCTCTTGCCTCCAAGACATCTCTTGAAGGATACTTTAATTGCTATTGCTCCCTTGGTCTTGAGGCTGGCTTCATTGATGAGGTATAGCAATTCTTAGCCTCCTGTTGATCACTCTCATTTTCACCACTCCCCATGGACTTGGAAGCTTTACACACTGATGATAAGTGGATGGAACTGTCTTCATATCATGTATCCATGGCCTGCCAAGGATAACATTACAACACGACAAGCAATCAATAACACAAAACTTTTGATAAGAATGCAATCCTTCAATATAGATTGGGAGTTTGATGTCCCCCAATGTATTCTTTGTTTCCCCACTGAATCCCACAAGTACTGAGGATCTTGGGATAATATCGGACTCTGGGATATTCATTTTCTTTAGAACATCCAGCTGAATGATGTTCACAGAGCTTCCTCCATCTATAAGGATCCTGCGAACAAAGTGGTTAGAAATAAACAATGTAATTACGAGACCGTCATGATGAGGATCCTGGATGTCAACACGATCATCCTCATCAAAAGTAATGACTTTATCCTGGGTGACAACGGAGGTCCTGACGGGTCTGCCTCCATTATCCATCTTGGTTTCCTTAGCGTGTCTTTTTGCTGCTGAGAAGGATGTACCACATATGTCTGATCCACCGGATATGAAATTTATGACTTGTGCATCTGTCGGAGGAGCAGGAGCCCTTTCCGGGATCCTTTCAGGATCCTGGGTTCTTGACTTCTTTCGTCCCAAGAGTTCCTTTAAATGCCCCTTGCTCAACAAATAACCAATTTCCTTTCTAAGTGCAATACACTCTTCAGTGAGATGCTCAAAATCCTCATGATATGCACACCACTTGGATTTATCCTTTGTAGCAGCTGGTTTATCATTTTTCCTTGGCCACCTAGCTTTCTCACCTAGATTCTGCATTGCAAGGATTAGTTCATTGTTATCAACAGAGAAATAATATTCAGAAATAGGAGGATAATTCTCAGCATCCTCTTCTTGTTCCACTGCGTGCACATTCTGGTTATCAGATCTGTTATAGGACTTGGATTTGTTGTTCCTGAAGTAGGATCCTTGTTTATCCTGCTTGGAGGATCCTGTCAATCTGTCCTGGATCCTTTTGTCATCCTCTAGGCGGATGAACCTAAGGGCCCTAGTCCTTACTTCATCAAGATTCCTGCAAGGTGCCATAACAAGATCATCATAGAATAATGAATCCCTAAGCAATCCCATTTTAAAGGCTTCAACAGCCGTAGCTATATCCAGGTTGGGAATGTCTAAGGATTCTTTACTGAACTTAGTGATATAATCTCTAAGTGATTCATTTTGACCTTGTGTTACCCTATATAGATCACTAGTTAATCGTTCAAACTTTCTACTACAAGAGAATTGACTATTGAACAAGTTAACTAAATTAGCAAATGAAGTAATAGAGTAAGGAGAAAGACTTAGCAGCCATTTAAGAGCAGATCCTGTAAGTGTGGATCCAAATCCCTTGCATAGACATGCTTTTTTCAACCTTTCAGGAATTGGATTGATCTCCATCCTCTCCCTGTACTGGGCTACATGCTCTTCTGGATCCGTTGAACCATCATACAACTTCATTGATGGTATCTGGAATCTTTTGGGTATCTCAGCATCACATAAAGGTGGTGCAAAACGAGATATCCTATGGCTATCATCCGCAATCTCAGGAATGGGTTTAACCACTCCTGGTACACTGGATATCATATCCTTAAGCTTCTGCAGCTCCCTAGCCATGGCCTGATTGATACCTGTATCCTGCATAAAGCCATGGTTAGTGTTATATAAATTATTAAAAGTGTTACCTCCCACAGGATATGAGTTTGGAATTGCGGATGCGAATCCATCTTGTCGATACTCTGGCATGATTGAAGGACCAGAGGAGGCAATGGTTTGCATTGGTATGAAGTCTCCTTGATGGACGTCTGGGTTCTGAGGTTGCATATTTCTCGAGGATCCTTGATTTTGAAGGGGGTTGGATCCTTGGAATTGCGATGATCCTTGAACCTGAAAGGATCCTGGGACCAGGGAGGATCCTTGGACCTGGGAGGATCCTTGGACCTGGGAGGATCCTTGGACCTGGGATGATCCTTGGACCTGGGAGGATCCTTGGACCTGGGAGGATCCTAGGACCTGGGAGGATCCTTGGACCTGGGAGGATCCTTGGACCTGGGAGGATCCTTGTACTGCATGCATTCCCACATATCCTCCTGACGTGAAGTATCCCTGATGCTGAGAGGAAGATCCTAATGGTTGAGAAGAGGATCCCTAAGGCTGGAAGTAAGAGCCAAATGCCTGACTCATTGTTGTTGTCCCGTAACGCCTTCCTGATAGTTCACCCAAGTATTGCACGTCCGGAACTGCTGAGTATTGTGAAGTCATGACCGGAGTGTCGAAGTTCAGCGATCTTGGCATCAGAGGGGAGTGATCCTCCACTGATTTCTTCTGTTTCTTGATTTCATCGATCTCCCGGAGGATCCTTTCGTTGGTCTTATCCTGCTCTTGTGCATGATTCCTCATCTGCAAAATCAGGGTATAAAGATCATTAGTAGTAGGATTAGTTGAAACAGAAGAAGTAGGTGGTTTTTGGAAAATAGGAGTTGGTTTCTTCGCAGCATTCTCAGCATTCTTCTGGGATCCAGAAGGTGGTGGAGGCAAAGGAGGAACGCCTTCTGAGGAACTGAATGAGGGCATCAAACTTGAAGTATTCTTCACTGAGGAAGCCATCTGTTTGGTTGTAGCGAACCGAAATAACCACGAAAACACGAATCTTTCTAAGAATGAAGCACCAATTGCCCCACGGTGGGCGCCAAACTGTTTTGGTCAAAAATCAAGCAATGACAATGTAACCAAACTTTCTGTTGTGAGGTATGATGCTTGAATTGATGAACAACAATAAGGATCACTATGAAGTGTAATGAACAAATGACACGAAGATTTATACGGGGAAAAAGCCCTTGATCAAGAGTTGATCTCCGGCACAAAAAACCCCGGGTACCGATCACCAACTTAAATTAAACAAACAATCTGTTACAACTTCGGATGATAGCGAGCTAAGTACAAGGATCACTATAGTGTATCGTGTAGAAATGTATGAAAAATGCTAAGTGTTTTGTCGAGAGCTGGTGAGGGCGGTTGTATGAGTGTGTGTGTAGCCAAAATAGCCAAGTGTCTCTAAAATAGCTCGCTACCCCTTTAAAAATAGAAAATATCAAGCCTAACTAACATTCCGTAAATCATGCAAGTGCTCCACGACTCCACAACGTCCATTTCTGACCAAGTACGTGCGGAATAGAATGAGAATATTCTCCAGGAATGTCGCCAAGACTAAGTCCAAGTTGATATTCCTGCAAAACATTTACGAATTCAAAGTAGACAATCGTTCGTATAGGGATCCTTATAGTGATCCATGATCCTGATCCTGCAACACTTCTGAGGATCACTTCTTCAGACAGAATTGAGGATCACTAAATCCAACAGTAAATAAGGATCACTGGTCATTTAGAAATCCACCCCAACACTAGGTTTGTTGACATCACACGTTGCGGTGATACGGAACAAATGATAATGTTAAACAAACATTATTTGAAAATGAAGCATGTTGTTTAGAAAAATAAACCATCAGAATCAGTTCAGTTTATCATCATACCCAGTGGCGGAGCTTGACCAAAAGTTTCGAGTGGGCGTAAAGTGATGGGACTCAATTTTTTTTTCCTATAGTTATGTTTCAGGTCGGGTCAGGTCGGCTATTCGATTCAAGTCGGGTCAAATAATAATAGTTCGTAATAACAATAAAAAAAATAAAGAATTGTTAGGAAATTAATTGTGAACTGGGAATGAATTGGAAAACAAAAAAATAAAAAGGATAAGGATTGCAAGTTGCAACACTCACCAAAAATTAGCCCCAAAACTCAAAAGTCTTTGGCAGTGGCAGAGCCGCAGAGCAGAATCGCAGACGGCAGAACACATATGTCGACTGAATAAGATTAATTATATTTGATATTTAATAATTTGGGTATTAAGTTTATTGTATGATGTGTAATCTAGGGTTAAACAAATAAAAATAAGAGTTAAAATATATTTACCAAATTACCCATCATTTAGGAAAAATAATCGGGGTGGCGATCCTATATAATTTTAAATATTTCGGACGAAAAATCAGACCATATACACTTCTAACCGAAACATTGGGGTGGGCGGGTGCATCCCCGAGCACCCATGATCCTTCGCCCCTGATCATACCTTAAAACGATACCATATAAAAACTTTATTTCGAATACAACTTCATTTTTAACAAAACTTATATCGGAATGTCAAAGGGAAAAAATAAGCACAGATGCGTACTTCAGTTTTTTTTTTTTTTTTTAATTAACAAACGCACGTCATTAAAGAAATTAAAGTAATTGATAAAGGAAATATAATTAAAAAAATTTATGAAAAACAAAACTAAATGACAAAGAGAATATGGTTTAAAAAAAAGGGAAAAAGAGAAATATGTTAGAATAAATATAATAATAAAGTATTATAATATTAAAATAATAAAGAATTTAAAAACTATATATTATTATAATTTGAAATTGTTAGCGCATTGCGGTTGTATGTTATCACAGGTATTTGATTAGTATCGGTTCGTTTGTTACGGTAACGCTGCGATACATGCACTCGTTATAGAAATCAACACGTGTTTACATTGATTGAAGACGATGAAAATGAACACCGGTATTCGCACCGACGTTGTTTGAATGGTATTAACCGGTTCAGATCTTCATGGTACTGGTAATGGTACCGATATCCATTTATAGTCGCATACAAAGTTGTATAAATGAAAAATTATCGAAATCAGAAATCATAAAAATGAATATAGGTACCACTACCGATGGTAGCATTACATTGTCAGATTATTTTCAGTTCACGACGGTAGCATAACGATATCAGTTATCAAACATGATCACTGTTCATCGTCTAGAACTTTAAAAAAAGCCCAATATAATAACAAAAATATCATTAAAGGCAACAATATTCAAAGCTTCTCACTAGGTCACGATTAAAAATGATCAAAAAAATTTAATAAAATAACACTATAAATTTAACTTACTACCCATGACAGTTGTAAAATCATATATCAATATATAATAAAAATGCAAATAGCTGTTTATATAATAAAAATACAAATAGCTGTTTATACGAAAGCAGAAAACTAAATGTTTAAAAGCTCCGTTCAAACAAAAATATGTCTAAAAGCTGCCACGTGACGGGCATGCAAGATGGTCGAAGAGTTATCGTTAATGGGCTGGTCATAGGCCCACAGTTACAAGTTACAGCTTGCTACACTCGTACAAGTGAGCAACATAAGTGGAAATCTGGATTATCTAATCGATTTATATTTAATAAGTAAATTAATTTTAGAGTAAACTGCAATTTTACCCTTTGGGGTTTAAGACAATTGGCACTCTGACCTTCTCCCAGAGAAATTTCGCACTCTGACCCCCCAACTTATGAAAAGGCCTGCAATATGACCCCCTGCTGTCAACTTCTGTTTAAAGTCAACATAATTTATTAATGGTCAAAGGGTATAAATGTCATTTCCACTCTACTTTTGTATCTTACTCAAGACACCACCCTATACATATGACACTCCTGGCACTCTTACCCCCCCCCCCCCCCCCACCTTCCCCCACATTATAAGCTCTCATCCTGTTCATCCTGTTTCTTCTCCGGCGATCTTCTCCTCACCGATCAACTGCCCTCATCTCCGATCAACTGTGACCCTTCACAGCTCCGAACAAATGCCGCTAGTATGTTGGCTGATCCGATACCTTATCCGCCACACGTCAGGTACAATCGTCCATTGTTAGTTAATCAGGATTCGACATTAGATACTACAGATTTGGTATAACCCATTAGGGTCGGATTTGTGTCAGTGTTAGTTAATCTCATGTATGAACCGCATTAGGGTCGGATTTGTGTTAGTGTTACTTAATCTCATGTTATAAACAGGGTATTAAAAATTAGTCTGATTTCTATGTTAATTTTGTGTTGCTTGGTATTTTTTTTTACAGTTGACCTGACGATGAGCCTATCAAACTCATCACTGGTGGTCCACTTGGTGGTCTCCATGTTTGGTAGGCCTGTCCTAACTTCCATTATCCACCGGAGAGTTCTGATGTTAACTTAGTAGTTATGTAGGATTAGTAATGTGTAATATGTAGGTTAACTTAACTTAAAGTAGATTTTGTGTGGATGATGATGACTGTGTAGATTTTGAGTGTTAATGATGATGACTGATGATCAGCAACAGGTTTATGGTCAAAATTTACATGCATTACAGTCTACTTGTTTATATGGTCATTTTTGTCATTTGCAGGAGGTTTTGTGTGGATGATGATGAGTGTTAACATTATGAGTGTTAATGATGATGATTGATGATCAACAACAGGTTTTATGGTCAAAATTTACATGAAGTACAGTCAATTACACTGTAGTTAGGCTTAGTTATAATGTCATTATGAGTGTTAATGATGATAATTGATGATGATGAGTGTTAAGATTAAATGACCTTTTTGACCATGTTAGATAACACTGCAGTTAGGTTTGGTTTGTTTGTTTATGTTCATTTGCAGCAGTTAGATGATCATGTTAGATAACCACCAGTGATGATGAGTGTTAAGATTAAATGACCATTTTGACCATGTTAGATAACACTGCAGTTAGGTTTGGTTTGTTTGTTTATGTGCATTTGCAGCAGTTAGATGATCATGTTAGATAACCACCAGTGATGATGAGTGTTAAGATTAAATGACCATGTGAATTTGCAACCATTTTGTCATATGCAGTTAGGTTTGGTTTGTTTATGTGCATTTGTAGCAGTTAGATGATTCATTCACATCAATTAAGCAGTTTCATGTCCATTTACAGTAGATTAGATGATCCATTAGGACTTGTTTATCAGATTCAGTTGAGCATTTAGTTTGTGGTCAGATTCAGTGCTGCATGTTTAGTATCAATAAATAAGTGAATGTTATGAATACTTAGTTTATGATCATTTCTCAGTGTTCTAGTATCAATAAAAAAGTGGATCACATCAATTACAAAGTTTTACACTTAGTTTCTACAGCCTTTGACTTTGGCTGGTCAAACATTTTTGGCGAGAATGGTTTTGTTTACTGCAGGGGGTAAGGAAGCAATAAATACTTAAAACGGGGGGGGGGGGGGGGGTAATATTGTTTCTTACCACAAAGTATAGGGGTAATAAGAAAGGACAATATAGTCATTTAACACTGGGGGGTAATACGTTTGCTTACAACAAACCATAGGGGGTAATATGAAATGGTAACATAGTCATTTTACATACCATTTAACAGATCTGTTAAGTTATTTGACAGCAAGGGGTCATATAGGGTCATATAGCAGGCCTTTTCATAAGTTGGGGGGTAAGAGTGCGAAATTTCCGTGGGAGGGGGTCAGAGTGTCAATTGGCTTAAACCACATAGGGTAAAATTGCAGTTTACTCTTAATTTTAATATTAATAATATTATATATAGTAAATAGTACTTGTAAGGTTTAATAGATTCTTAAAATTTTATAGATATTAAAATGTTATAAATTATTAAAGTTTTATAAAAAAATTATAGAAGTCAAAACTACAACTTGTAACATTGATATAAACGTTAAAAGTACATCAAACAACTTTTGTTTGGCATCATGAACATCACCTTATGATTTCGCTTTGATGTCAATTCGCCTAGTAATAGACCCTTTCTGGAATGTTAAAAAAAATTGGGTCTTTGGTGAGGAAAAAAGCAGACCTAGTTAAAAATAAATTGATTGGTATATAATATTCAATTTAGGTTTGACTGCTTGAGATTTAGGTATTTTAAAATTAGGTGAGTTATTTTATAACTAATTATTTAGTTTGGATTTAAGTTTTAGGCCTTTTAAAATGATTGTAACTTGAAGTATTAAAATAAATTGACCTAGTTAAAAATAAATTTAGAGGGTTTTTCAAATATATATATATATATATATATATATATATATATATATATATATATAGGGAATGCTAAAATGAGAACTACCTCGAGTTGTAAGAACCGTGAGAACTACACCGTAGCGGGCGCGGTGGACCAAATTTTTTTTTTCATAAACGTAGATGCATGTATAAAAACAACATTTGTAAAAAAAATTCAAAAAAAAAAATGTCGTGTGTGTAGTTTTGAGCGCCACAAGTTTGTGTTTACGGGACCCGTAAATCTGGCCGGAAAATTTACGGGTCCCGTAAACACAAACTTGTGGTGCTCAAAACTACACCCACGACATTTTTTTTAATTTTTTTTTACAAATGTTGTTTTTATACATGCATCTACGTTTCTCAAAAAAATTTGGTCCACCTCGCCCCGGATCAAAAAGTTCTCGCGGTTCTTACAACTCGAGGTGGTTCTCATTTTAGCGGATACTTATACACACACACACACATACACACACACACACATATATATATATAGGATTAGGTTCAAGAGTGAACACTAGTGTAGCTTGCGAACTGAACGAACTAATCCTGGCCATACACGTGTGTTGATCAACGACCAAGTTTTGATGTTGAAATACACTAGTGTATTTTACGATTTGATGATGAGATCCTGACCATACACGTGTGTAGATTAATGGCCAGGATTTGTTCATTCAGTTCGCAAATACATTAGTGTTCACTCTAGAACCCCACCCTATATATATATATATAGGACAAAGATCCGTTAGGAACCACCTCTTATTGCGAGAACCGCGAGAACCAATGTGAACGCAACCCAAAATGCCTAAAAATAGCTAAAAATCACACAAAATATTTTTTTTTAATATTTTTTATAACAAAATCGCTACTTTTTGTAGCAAAAAAAAAAAAATTTATTTTTTGGCTTCTAAAAGTAGCGATTTTAACATAAAAAATATTAAAAAAATCAAAAAAAAATTTTTAGATTTTCTTTTTGATTTTTTAAGATTTTTTTTAGATTTTTTTAGGTTTTTTGGGGGTTTTAGTTTTTAGCCTTTTAGCTGGGGGGGGGGGGGGTTTAGGTTTTTGGGGGGTAGGGGAGGGGGGTTTAGGTTTTTTTTTGGGGGGGGGGGGGGGTTAGGTTTTTTGGGGGGTTTAGTTTTTAGCATTTAGCTTCGGGGGGGGGGGGGGTTAGGTTTTTTTTTTTGGGGGTGGGGGGGTTTAGGGTTTTTTTTTTTTTTTGGGGGGGGGGGGGGTGGGGGTTAGGTTTTTTTTAGGTTTTTTTAGCTATTTTAGGTTGTGTTCACATTGGTTCTCGCAATAAAGGTGGTTCTCGCATGAACCTTACCCTATATATATATATATATATATGAAGAAACACGGAACTAATTTTAGGGTTAATTAGTTTGGTTTATGTTCCTATCATGAGGGTTAATCTTCTTATAACTTTCTGAGCTCCGATAGATCTAATAATCCTGCAAAACAGAACACCGTTAGCTCGTTAAAAGGGGAATATGGGGGTTTCCCTCTTAACCAGACTTCAGCGTGAGAATAAGTATTTTCTTTGAGGAGATAATTGTGTGTTAAGAGTGAGAGTAGAGGGAATAGAATGTTTAACCTGTGCATGGAGGTCTCTATTTATAGCCGGAGAGGTGTAAGAGGAGGTGGGCTGATGGGCATTGGGCCGGAAGGCGACAACTAGAGGATATGTTCTTTGTCTCACTGGTTTCGACCGTTAGTGTCTTCTAGAAGATCTCCGATGCTGGCGCACCGTGATTGGAGCCATGTGTCCCGGTTGTCGGCCTTGTTGTCCCTCTGCCATCAGCAGGTAAGTGGAGATCATGGGGCAGGTGTCGCCACCCCCTGATTGGTGCCACGTAGGCGTCCTTGTGTACTTTCTGTCTCCTGCTCGTCAGATGATCGTGTAGCACGATTGAGCACAGCCTAGAGGACGCTGATTGGCTTATTCTTCTCCCACTTGTACCTTTGGTACTTTCTGAATTGGCCTTGCGCTTTGACTCCTGCGCGGATCTTGCTAAGCACGTTCCTAGCCCGCACAGGGTTGCAGGAGGTGAATTCAGGACACTAAGTGTAGAGGTTGATGTCGCGCGAGATCAGGATCTATTGGGTCATCCCGCGTGGGGTCTAAAGATTGATCACCAAAGTGATTTAAGAAGTATGGTCCAACGCGCGACCTGAAAGGTCCGCGCGGCATTTTTGGGACCATACCCCTTCGAGTCCCCCTAGTCCAGTGCTGCATCACGCGTGAAGTGAGTGGTTGGAGCTCTGGACTTAGAAAAAAGTGCTGGGGTTAGGAAAATGCTTGCTAGATCTTGTTGAGTCGCGCACGTGTAACTGTTTGTCAGTTACTACGGCGCGACTACCAGATTTGTCTGTTGGGAATTCTCTGTTTTTGAATGTAAGCGCGCAGGTGCATTGGATATTGGTGAACGTTGCGCGGCTTGGGTAACTTCTGCATGAAGTTTGTAGTGGATTTGAGCGGGAAAACCCTCGTTTTTTGAATTCTGACAGGTTGGTGAGAAACGTCGTTGATGGCGACGTTTGAGTTGACCGCTGGCAAGGCCGTCATCAATTTGTCCCTGACGGTTCGGCTTTCTGTCAGTCGAGTGAGGCCCACGCACGCGTGGTAACCTTCACTCCGGGAATTACGTCGTACGTGGCAGTTGCCGATTGGATACGCGCGCGGTGAATCCGGCACATCTACTGATCGCGTTAAATGCGATGAGTATATATAGTCGATGAGAGGGGAGAGAAGATCACAATTTCTTCTACAGTTTCTCTTTTCTCCCTGATTCTTCCTTGAATCCTCTTTGCATCTTCAAATCTTCAAGGAAGCAATAGTAGATCTTCGAGTGCAAATCTTCAAATCTTCAAACATTCAAATTTTTCCAGAAGATTATCAAAGTTTCTCTTAATCTCCATGGCTGAAGAAGAGTCTCATCATGAGGAAGGCCCCCCCCCCAGTCCTCAAATGGGATCTGGGCCTATATGAGCAGATTACACGTTGTTTTCGTTTCCCACCGGAGTGGGATGCACGATATCCCGGCCAGAACCAGACAACTGCCGATGAACCACCGGGATACATCGCACTCTTTGAAGACTTCTCTTTGCAAGGCAATTTCCGGTTGCCGGCGACGGAGTTCCTAGCCCATATTCTTCATTATTATGGGTTTCATGTGTCACAGATGAGTCCACCGGGTATGGTGAGGGTGCGACATTTCGAGTTTTTGTGCCGATCCCACGACATAGAGCCTACAGTTGAGAGATTTAGGGTATTATATCAACTAATCAGAAACATGGGGTTCTACTCCTTTGGTAATCGAGGGTCTACCAAGAAGATCCTTCTGAACCCTCCGAAGAGTTTCCATGACTGGAAACAAAAATTTTTCTTCATTTGAGAGGAAGTTATCCCAATTGCTATGATCTTCCATGCGCCGGATGTAATCGAGAAGGAGGAGCTGGCGATTCCTAAGAAGGAAGATTGGTACATGAAGCTCACTGCCACACCTAATCGAGTATTCGGTGAAAACGTTCTGGTTGCGGCGCATATGAGTGATCAATGGCCGGAGGATAGCACTGAAGTGCCTGTGTTGAAGTTCCAAGATAAAGGTTAGTTACTTCTTTGATCATTTCTTCTTTTTGTAATTCCGCTACGCTCAATTGTTGAATTTGAATGTAGAAGCGCGCCTTTACCAAGCTGCTTTCCCCACCTTTGGTGGGTCCATGGGCGTGCGCCCGCTGGAACCAGGGGAGCAATATTGGTATGAGAAGATTAAAGCTCGCTTTCTGTATCATGTTGCTAGAGCTTTTGGCAATCCTCAAACCGCAATCGAAGGTGCGCATATACCTAACCCCCCACCCTTGCGAGCTATGACTTCCGCTGGGAAAGAGATTCTTTATCTTTCCAGCAAGGAGTCTGTAGGGTCTTCAAATGGGGAGCTAAGTTCCTGGTCTAACATCTTTGCAGGTGTGTTGCGCGACCTTAGGATTGACCCAGAAGAGAAAAAGAAAAAACCAAGCAAGAAGAAGAAAGTTATTACCATTGATGCTGAGGTAACCAGCAAGAAAGGTGGGAGTAGCCGCGCGACTGCCGGTGCTTTTGATAAAGGTACTCTACTATTTCATTAGAGTAACTTGGAGGATTATGTTATCATCAGTGACTCACTTGAGGGTTTGTCACGTATAGGCGAGAAGAAGACCGGCACCGCTGTTTTGAAAAGCTCGGGGAGCGCGGGTTCTCGGAACCCAGATGCTGGTGCTACCCCTTCATCCGTCGCGCTGGATGAAGAAGAAGAAGAAGAAGAAGAAGAGGAAGAACCTGCTGTTAAGCTGATAAGCAGAAAGAGGAGCAGGGAAGAGACTACCGCCGGCGCGTCGGTGGTGCAAAAGACTGGGGAAGCCCCAGTAATAGGCAAACAGAGTAGTTTGCGCTCCCTCTATAAATTCTCTCCAGGTTAGTTTCGTGACTTCTTTCCTGTTTTCTTTGATGCTCCCTTTTTAACACTTGGTTTCTGCAGAAGCCAAGAAGAAGACCCCTGAAAAGAGGGGTGTTGAGTTTAAAGACCCCTAAGAGCCGGCGCAGAAGAAAACCAGGGTAGTGATTAAACCCTTTAAATCTGCTGGGTTGGAGGTTGAGAAGGAGAAAAAGAAGGCTGCTGAGAAGCCTGTTGATAAGGTTGTTGAGAAGGAGAAAGAGAGAGAGAGAAAAAGAAGGCTGCTGAAAAGCCTGTGGGTGATAAACCTGAGGAGACCGGGACCGCTGTGTCACACCCCGAAATTTATCAGAGCATTGGCGTGACTGGACTGGTATCTTCATTGCACAGCGGAGGCAAACAAGCTAGGACTTCTAGAAAATGAACGCCCACTAAGTACTCGACTCTTCATGGTTCTCCAATTCCAACCGTGCCATAACTTTGAAAAGTAACCTGAGAAAGAAACATGCAAAAAAATCAACATAAAGTTAAGCAAGCTCATAGTTTGTTTGTAAAAGATTTAAAATAAATCTTTTTGAATAACCGGTTTTTGAAGTATTATTGAGAAAACGAATTTAAAATCATTTTCTTGTCAAGTAAACTTTGTACTTGAAACGCCTTTTGTTTGTAAAACCATGTATTTGTAAACTCTTGTATTTGTAATGTTCGTATAACCGTCAATGCCCATCCTGTCTTTGACTCCATGCTCGTATAATCCTATGCCTTGAATTTGTATAAAACATGCTATTTAATTTGTATAAATCAAGTATTTCTGTAAATATGTATGTCCCTGGTATGTAGCAATAAGGAAAAAGAGATCACCAATGGGTTGCAAAGCCACTGGTATGTGTGAAGTGATGCAGGAAAACTCAAACCTAGCGGAGTTGCACCGGGCTTCCGGCTGTAAGACACAGTCACCACTATGGGCCGCCCCGGCCTCATGGGTGTGGGCTCGCTACACCCAAATAGATCTATCATTCATGTCCCTCGGTCCTACAACGAGGATTAATGGCCTTAAGTATCCGCCTACACGCTCACATGATCTAAGTAGTATGCCCTCCTTAAGCTAACCATACCATGTATAAAAAGTCTGAAGTAATTGTAACATGTATTTTATCCCAGCCTCTAAGGCTGAACCTCCCCAGCCTCTAAGGCCGAACCTCCCCAGCCTCTAAGGTTGAACCTCCCCAACCTCTAAGGCCAATTCCCCAGTCTCTCTATATTATCACCAGACGATCCATCCCTAGTCATGAAAATCATTCACATTTCGATAATACGCATTTGTTTTGTAAAAACCGGTATATTTAGTTTAACCTATTCGTAACCCATTTGAGTTCCTCGAAATCCATTCGTAATATGATTTAGAAATATGAGTTTTCGTTCGTTCAAAAGCTTTGTATGTTCTTGCACAACGTGCTTTGTCTAAAAATATGCAGTCTTTGTTCATCGAGAACTTTGTGTGTTTTCTGCAAAACGTGCATGTCTTTCCACCCCGAAAACATTTATAAAAATGTAAAACCGTAAAAATGTGGGGTTATGAACTCACTTGAATTTCCATGTGCAAAGCTTTCTAAATACAACTTCGTGATGTCGTTTCCAAGATGAGACTCGCTAGCGTGCATTCTAGAATATTCCTAACATGGAATATCTAATAAGTTTCTGAATAAAAGCGGTAACTAACTACGTGTCACCGAGCTCTACCGCATCGTTAACCGAACGATTCGACGATAAGTTGTTAACTTGAAATAAACGAAGAAGTTATACTCGTTTAGTTTCGCTTAATGTCGTTAATAGTTTACTAAGTCGAGAAAGTACTTAGTTTCGAGAAATTAGAATATATAGATATTTATACAAAAATATAAAATATAAAATATATTCTTAGGATAGTGTTCGTCTCGTGAAGTCGTACGTGTATGTAACGAATGTTTTATGAAAAGATTATATAATAACCTCGCATTACATATCGTATGCCGTTGAGGCGTTTGAAATAAATATAAAAGTTATATTTATTTTATAAACAATCATCGAGTCGTTGTGTTTGAATTTAAATATATATTATATTTATTTTTATAAAGCGAATCCGTGTTGTTTGATATTTGGAATAAATGTAAAAACTTTATCGAAATCATGTCGTTTGATATTTGAAATAAATATAAACTATATTTATTTTTATAAAACGATTTCGTATTGTTCGGTACTTGAAATAATTGCCGAAAATAATAAAAGGATTGGAAATATTATACCACATTTTATTTTATAAAAGTATCGTTGGATATAATATCCAAATTGTCGTTTTTGTAAGTTATGCAAAGTCGCCAAAAGAAAGACACTTTTATACTTATTTCTATAAGAAAACTTATATTTTGATTAGTGTCATTTTTAAGCTTTAAATACGTTTGTAGTTCGGGTTTTTAATGAAAAACGGACAGAGTTTCCTCTGTTTTTGGACGATCCCGACATCTAAGTGTCGCTATATTTTTCAAAATTCAACCAATAACCAACGCAATGTAATCAAATATATTTCGTCAAGCATTTCAAAATATAAACTAAATTATAAACGAAATGGTTCGAGCTCGTTCACGAAAAATAAATAGATATATATAAAATAACGAAATAATTCACGCCGTTAAAACTTTACCAATCTCGCGTCGAAATGTTGACCGCGTTAACTGAGTTGAAGCTGAAACCGAAACCCGAACCACAATTGACGTCGACTACGGTTGACCTAGTCGTTGACCTCTTGACTTGCTTGACCCACTGTTGACCTGAGTTGACTCGGGTGTTGACCAATTCTGACCCCGGGTTGACCAAACCGAGAAATTGAGACTCGAACCTGAACCGCCTTATCATGAATCTGGAACGTTATAACCCGGCTCGAACCAAGACGAAACTCAACCGAACTGCTGCTAACTTCTTGACCCGAACTGACCCGAAACCTCACGTTGACTCGGTCTGACCCACACTGAACCAACTCGTGAACCAGACCCAAAATCCACCAAAAAGTCACCACTGTTGCCACTGCTGTGAACTCCGGCGGCTGAAACGCCGTCGCCGCCGTCTGCGGCGGTGCCGCTGCCGCTGAACAACCACGCCACCACTGCTCTCTCTCTCTCTTCGTTCTCTCTCTCTTTGACATCTCTCTCTCTCTCTCACATCAGCCTCTCTCTCTCTCTCTCCTGTTTTGTAACCGCCGCACCACCACCGGACGGTGGTGGTGGTGCTCTGATTGTCAGTCGAAGATGAAAAGGGGAGGGGGGGGCTGTTACGAGGGTGTTTGGCTGGGCTTTTTGTCACAAGTAGTGGGACAAAGCCTCTGTTTTTGTTTAAGGTAATCTCGAGAGAGAGATGAAAGGGATCGAGAGGTGTTTGGTAATTTATATGTGTATGTGCAGAAGGTTTCGAGAGGGAGAGGAGGGTGAGGAGGTGTGTATTTTGTCTGCACAACATATGAAAATCCAAAAGGGGGTATGGACCCTTTTATAAGGTTGATGAAATCTTTAAAGATCTTGTGGATTTTGTTGAGATTTCATAAGGATTTTATAAATCTAGTGTAGATTTTGTAGGGATTTTGGAAGGATTCTATAAGATTTTGATGAGATCTTGTGCAGATTTTATAGGAAATCCTCTAATATTTTATGTGCAGGTTTAGGCTTGTGGATTTTGGGCTTGGGCCCAGGGCCCACAAGCTCAATCCCAGTGTTTAAGCGGCCCGTAATTCCTACGAGATCCGTTAACACACTCGTGCTCTGTAAAATTTAATGACGTATGTTTATATAGCCGAAATCCCGTAAAATGTATGCCAGTAGCCGGTTGTCGTGTCCGTTCGTCAATTACGGTGAAAATCGCGTAAAACCGTGTTGTCGTCGCTTTAATGCGTTTTCTAATCCGGTTTCGACTGTAGTTGCTAAAATTTCATTACGGAGCTAAATATAGCGTAAAATGTAAGTTCTGAAAGTGACAGGCGTCTCCGTCGCTTCCGTTTTGTTGCCGATGCGTTTCCTACCATCGCGTTTTCAGTTCACTTTTGCATTTGTGTCACACGGAAGCCCAATTTATTCACAAAATTAATTTCATAAACATAAAATATTCGTGTAACATCCATACTTGTCGGTGTTGTCAGTATTTTGTACGGCATCAGTTCGTTGTCGTTTGATGTTCCGCAGATTCCTCGCGAATCTTCATACGCGTACTTGTAAAGTCGGATAAATGTTCCTAGGCACTCCAAAGGCCTAACTAAGTTAATTTGCGTCGTAAACATTATTTATTGTCGCGTTAATCGCTTGTTAATCACGTAATTAAGAGCCGTAAATCACCGGTTGTCACACGCTGCTACCATTGCTCAAGAGAAGGCGCAGGGTCCGGAGGTTGTTCATATCACGGGGCTTGACCAACCCCTTCATGAGAAAAAGAAGGAAAATGCTCGGGGTAAGGGACCCGAGGTTGTGAAGCCAACCAAACCTACGCAGGTTGATGCCCCCACCCAGACTGTTCAAGTGACTTCTACTACTGGGGTGTCAGCTGCTGTGGCGCATAAAGAGACATCCGCTGCTGCAGGTTGTGCGAGCTCTGGTGGCGCAGGAGGGTCCATGCCGCAGACTCCTATCTGTCCTAAGGATAACTTAGGCGATATTTATTATAAAACTTACACCGAGGAGGCTCGCGGTGATGCTCCTCACCAAGCTCCATGGGGCCTGAAACAAAAGGACATATTTTTGGAGTTTGGGCCATGTCGCGATTGGTTTTTAAATTCATTTCCTCCTAGTGAGGTCAATCGTCAAAGGGCGCGAACCCATGATGGGTTATATCATGTGTACGTGGTTGGAGAAGCCAACACACCCGCCGCGAACCACAAAATTGTGCGCGAATGGCATACAATGGTTAAAGAGCGGGGTGATTGGGAAAAGTACCATGATCGCTTGGTGAGGCAGGTTAAGGAATTTGAGAAAGAAAAGGCTGCCTTTAGCGAGGAGAAAACCAAGTTTGAGGCTGACAGAAAATCAGAGGAGTGGGGCCGCGAGGGCTAACGGAGCAAATTGCAAGCTGCTGACGATCACTTGTCCAAAGAGCGCGCGGAGTGGAAGAAGATATGTGAAAAAGATAATCAGCGCATGTATGCAGCGCGTACCAAGATTACCGACCTTGAGGCCTAAAATTCCACATTAACGAAGAAGGTTGAAGATCTTGAAGCTGATAGAGAACGCGTTGAGGTTCTAACTTCAGCCCTTTCTTCTTTGTTGTTTTTTACTTACTAAAATATCATTTAAGTCGTTATCTCATTCTTCACAGGCCGAGTTGAAGGCACAGGTATCCGGTAAGGATAAAGACCTAGTGGCTAAGGACGTTGAGATTGCAGAGTTGAAACGTCGTTTGCAAGAGCAAACCGACAAAAGCGAGTCCTTAGAGATTGATCTTGAGGCTGAGAGAGTAAAAGCTACTACTGCTGAGGAGGCTAAACAGAAGGCTGAAGAGGCGCGGGATATCAGTACTTCTGCCCTCGATGTAGCCCAGAACAATTACTCTGAAGCCCAAGGCATCGCCAATACGCTGGTCTCTGAGGCTGAATGGTTGCGTGGTAGAGGGATAGTCCTGGTAAGGTTTCCCTTCTTATACTTGGATTTTATTTCTTGTTATCTTGTTTTGTTATCCGTTGCCTTTCTTGTAGACGTCTAACTCTATCCTGAATGCTTCTGAGCTGGATGCAGCTGTTGCCGCTCTTATAGATGCCTCCCGTGCGGTTGGTCATCGTGGAGGTTATCTAGAGTGTGCGCAGCATGTAGAAGAGGCACTAGGACAGGAGTTTGATGTTAGTCATTGCTCAGTGACCGATCAGGGTGATGCTGCATTAGCTCGCGCTGAAAAGGTCTATGACCATTTATCACTGCCTGTGATGGATTTGGTCGTAGAGGCGTTGAAGCATGATGAGTGGTGCCAACGGCTAAAGGCTATTCTGGACCCTCCAGAGACTGTGGAGTTATCTAATGAAGAAGAACCAGCCGGTGGTGATGGTGATGGCGATGATGACGATGATGGTGGTGATGGTTACGAGTAGTTAGTGTTGATAGGCTTTGTGCCTTGTAATTTGCTTTTCAGATGTTGAATGTAACTTGACGCGCGATCGCGCTATTTGAAATGAATCAATGATGTTTTGTTATTTCTTATGTGCTTATTGTGCGGTGCGCTTTTTAGAATATAGTATTATGTTTTCCATTAATTTGTTGAGTTACAATTATTGCATTGTTGTTAGAAACTTTGGTTAAGTTAGCGCGAATAAATGTAAGTGTGGCTCGTGTATGAGTAATTGCCCGGTCTCGCGCTATGTTCTTGGAGGACCTTGTAGGCCTAACTCGAGAGCTCGTAATTTACTGGAGTGTTTTTGTGCTAATCAGAAGTTTAACATGCATTTGTAACGTAGAAGTCATGATGCTAAAAACAAAAGGCATAGTCAATGCTTTCATTAAGTAGCTTTCAAACAGGCGCTAGGCCAATCGTACATCATTGAAAAAAAGGGGCGAATAGCCAACATAAGTAATAACAAAGGCGCGTAGCCAACATAAGCTGATAAAGGCGCATGGCCGAGAGTAGTCACATGTAACATTTGCGCAATTGTTGCGCGTTCCATGTGCGCGGGATGATGTATCCATCCAGAGTGCGCAACTTATATGCCCCTTTCCCTAGCACCTCATGTATTAAGTATGGGCCTTCCCATTTGGGTGCTAGCTTCCTGGGGCATTCAGCGTTGGAGGCTTCATTGTCTTTGAAGACATACTCTCTTGGGGTGAAGGTACAAATGCGTACTCTTGCATTGTAGTACCTTTCCAACTGCGTCTTGTACTTGGCCTCTTTGATTCGTGCTATTTCACGTCTTTCTTCGAGTAGGTCCAAGTCTAGACGGCGCTCCACCTCGTTATCGATTTTGTTGACCGTTGTCAAGCACGGCGAGGGGAGGCAACTTCAGCCGGGATAACCACCTCTGAGCCGTAGACTAGGCTAAAGTGGGTTTCGCCAGTGCTCGTTTTCAGCATGGTTCGGTGAGCCCACAGGATGCTCGGGAGCTCATCTACCCAGCCTCTTCTCTTGGTGCCCAGTCGGGCCTTTATCCCTTCAAAAATACTTTTTTGACACTTTCTACTTGGCCGTTACCCTGAGGGTGCGCAACGGAAAAGAAAGTGTGCTCAATCTTCATTTCTTTCATCCACTTTTGGAGGTCTTCAGAGGCGAAATTGATGCCATTGTCGGTTAAAATCTTGAGCGGGTGGCCAAATCTACAAATGATGTGTTCCCATATAAACTTGCGCACCATCATTGCAGTAGTTGAGGCGAGAGCTTTGGCCTCCACCCACTTGGTGAAATAATCAACGGCAACGATTATAAACTTCACAGCACCAGGAGCTTCAGGGAAAGGTCCCACCATATCAATCCCCCACTGCTGGAAAGGCCAGGCAGTGGACACAAGGATAAGATCGTTTTTTGGGCGCAGGGTTTTCGGGGCGTGCCTTTAACAGGAGTCTCATTTGCGCAATTCCTTTAGAGCGTCAACGTGCATCCCTGGCCAATAGTAACCAGCGTTCATTATCTTCGTGACAACCATGCGTGGGCCCGCATGGATGCCGCAGATGCCTTCATGGATCTCCCTGATCAGGTTTTTTGCATCTTGAGGGTCCACACAGCGTAGAAGTGTTTTCAAGAAGGATCTTCGATACAAGATTCCACCATTCATCTCATAGAACAAAGCTTTGTTCTGTATCTTCCTTGCCTCTACTTTGTTTTCAGGGAGTGTTCCTTCTTGCAAATACTTGATGATAGGGGTCATCCAAGATGGTTGCCCTATCTCGATCACATTCACTTGACGCAGCAAAACTGACGGGTTTTTTAGGACTTCAATTCTTACATCTTTGGCGAGATATTGAAAAGATGTTGAAGCGAGCTTGCTCAAAGCGTCTGCTGGTTTGTTCTCTGACCGATTGATGTGAACTACTTTGTATGAATTGAATTGTTGAAGAAACTCTTTTGCTTGGTCTAAATACAAAGCCATAACTTCACCTTTTGCATCGTATAATCCGTTAATTTGACTGGCGATCAGGAGTGAGTCGACATGTGCTTGTAGATTTTGAGCTCCCATTTTTATGGCTAGGCGCAAGCCTGCCAAAAACACTTCATATTCTGCCTCGTTGTTGGTATTTTTGAAATCCAACTTGATGGCATAGATGAACTCATGTTTCTCTAGGCTAACAAGGCGCAAGCCGGCTCCTGCGCCGTCTTCATTTGAGGCCCCGTCAGCGTATAACAACCATAACCCAACTGATGTGTCTTTGATGGGAGTATCGGCGACTTCACAATCTTTGATCTAGTCTTCTGGAACTTCAGTGATGAAGTCTGCTAACACTTGGCCTTTAATTGCTGGGCGCGACCTTTACAGAATGTTGTGGCCCCCAGCTCGATCGCCCATTTTGCTAATGCCTGACGTCTCTGGTTTTTGCAATATTGTGCCGATATGGAAGTTAGTGAGTACGGTAATTACATGCCCTGTGAAGTATCTGCGCAGCCTCCTGGAGGCGTGTAGCAGCGCTAGTACTAACTTTTCCATTGTTGAATATCGAGTTTCTGGATCTGTGAGCACCCTACTAACGTTGTAGATTGGAGTCTGAACTCCGTCTCTTTCTACCAACAATACCGACCCAACTGCCTTGTCTGAAGAAGACAAGTATAGAATGAGTGGTTCCTTCTCAAATGGCGCAGTTAGTGTAGGGAGCTTGATCAAACACCGTTTCATCTGCTGGAAGGCAGCTTCTGCTTCGGGCGTCCATTTAAACTCTTGTTTTTTCACGCAGTTGCGCAAAGTACTGATGAAAGGGTACTATTTTGGATCGTGGTTTGATAGAAATCGATTGAGCGCGGCTAGGCGGCCGGCTAATCTCTGCATTTCTTTGATCATGCGCGGTGATGGCATCCACTCTATGGCCTGAACCTTCTCGGGGTTAACCTTGAAACCGCCGTTTGTAACCACGAAGCCTAAAAACTTACCTTCTTCCATGCCAAAAGAACACTTCGCTAGATTCAGCTTCATGTTCACACTTCTCAAAGAGTTAAACGTCTTCTCAATGTCTTTTAACATCTGGTCCTCCTCGGGACTTTTAATCACAAGATCATCAATGTACACCTCGATATGCTTTCCGATGTCATCAGCAAATATCGTATCCATTAGACGCTGGTAGGTTGCGCCAGCGTTTTTAAGGCCGAATGGCATCTTTGTGTAATAGAAGATGCCGATGTCGGTCCGAAAAGCTGTCTTGTCTTCATCTTCGAGCTTCATCTGAACTTGGTGGTACCCCTTGTAACAGTCCAGAAAACATTTCCACCTGTATGGCGCGAGAGAGTCTATTTTTTGTCGATCTCAGGCAAAGAATAGCAATCTTTGGGGCATGCCTTGTTGAGATCGGTATAATCGACACACATTCTCCATCCTCCATTAGACTTCTCCACCATAACAGGGTTTGCAACCCAACTTTGGTATTGCACCTCTCTCAGTATACCTACTTTTAGCAACTCACAGACTTGCTCATTCATGGCTTTGGTCTTATCCGCCCCTAGGCTGTGCCTTCTTTGAACTTTTGGCTCGACGGAGGGATAAGTGTTTCAGACAGTGTTCAGTGACGTCGCGTGGGACACCGGTCATGTCTGCCGGAGTCCAGGCGAAAATGTCCATGTTCCTGAACAAAAGTTGCTTGAGGTGCGTTCTGATGTTTGGTGAGATTGCGTGGCCTATCGTCACTGTTTGCTCTGGGTACTTGCGGTTTAAAACCCATTTCTCTGGTTTAGTCGTTGAAATTTTTACCGCTTTGGTTGGGTGCGCATCCTCTGCTGACATCACTTCTTTCTTTGCATAGACAATCGCCACTCCCGTCTTGGTTGGGAACCCGATGGCCGAGTGGGGTGTGGAAGTTACCATGTTTAGCTCTCCTTGGGTTTCTCTCCCAATTAAAACATCATGCCTTGATTTGACTAGCATCACCATGAAATTGACATTTGTGGTTCTTGAATTCTTCCCGTCAGATAGCGTGACGGGGAAGCTGATTTGGCCTAGTGGGAAGACCATTTCATTGCAGAATCCCGATAGAGGGTAATCGACCGGCTTGAGTCTTGCTTTATTGTTGGGATTGAACCCTACCAGAGGAACAAATAATTAAAGCCAAAACTGGATCAGAGCAGTGGATCCAGAATAAGCAGATGTTACATACAAGTCTCTCCCCTTGAAAGTGATTTCAACATCTGCTGACCTCCTATCTACTGATCATGCAAACTGCTGACCTACAACTGCTGATCAATTAAAGGCCAGATGAAAGACTAAAGCTCTGCTGTCCAATCTATTGCCTTGAGTCAAGCACTGCTGATCCAGACAAGTACTGCTGGGTTCACAGCAGTGGAAGGATGCAGCAGTTATTTGGATGTCTTTTATCTAATAAAATGTAATAGCAGTAGTTAGCATAGCAGTGTTTATATTGATCAGAGGTTAGAGTTTGTTAGGAGGTTAGATGTCACTTTCATGGTGACGTCAGCTTAGATGCTCAGTGGTTTGCTAGTGCCTATAAATAGAACAGTGCTCTGTACTGTTCTATTAGCTCTTTGCAAAACCGTCTTCTCTGCACGAACAAACACTGAGCTCTGGCTGAGGGGGAGTTTGTATTAAGTATTACATTGTAATCGTTGTTGAAATTAAATTCAATCTTTCGGTTCTTTGTGAAAAGTTTTTTACCAAAGCAATACTCTCGTTTGATTGTATGCAAAGTTTGTTTTCATCTTATTTCCGCTGCACAACTCATTCATCTTCATTTTAATTCAAACGAAACATACAATCAAAACCAAACTCAGATCCAACAATTGGTATCAGAGCTTGGACAGTCAAATTTGATTTAACAATCATTTTGACATGAATAGTTCAGCTCATAATCGTTGATATCGATAGTTTGTTCGGTTTGTTGAAAAACAGAGTAAGGTTTAATCACCGTTAAAGTTGATTAATCAGTGCCTGTAAAACAACCAGGATGACGTCACAATCACAAGATGATAAGAATAACATTGGCTCGCTTTTTAAACCACCCATGCTTAAACGAAATGAATACAACATCTGGGAGAGAAGGATGGGTCACATCCTTGCTCAACAGAACACTGGATGTTGGAGGTCTGTTGTTTTTGGTCCCCATGTTCCTATGGTGCCAAGTGCTGAGGATCCAAAGAAGTTCGTACCAAAACCATATGAAAACTATACTGAAACTGATTTTCAAAAGTTCGAACTCGATGCCAAAGCATTTAGCATTATAGCATCTGCATTACCAAATGAGATCTATGCTGGACTGTTACATTGTAACAGTGCTAAAGAGCTATGGGATGCGTTGAAGGAACAGTTTGGGGGGACTGAAGAAGTCATTGAAAACAATAGGGAAATTCTGAATCAGCAGTTTGAAACATTTTGTCACATCAAGGGTGAATCATTGACTCAACAGTTTGAGCGATTCAGTTGTCTCATAAATGAACTAAGGCTTGTTAAGGTAACTTTTCCAAATTCAACTCAAAATAGCATGTTCCTTAGGTCACTACCAGAAAAATGGGACACCATAGCTTTTGTCACTAGAAACTCTGCTGAGTTCAAAGATCTAACCCTGACCCAACTTCATGGTTGACTCCTGACCTATGAGAGGGAGTTGAACCAGAAAAAGAAGTTGCAAGAGTCTGGCAAAGTTACTGATGATTATTCATTCGGTAGCACAGCTCTTTTTGGTCAGGAAGAATCTGGTAGCAGTGGTAAGGATCAGGGTTATGATCACTTTATTGATATAACTGCTGGTGGAAATTTTAGCAACCCCGATCCTCACTCTGCAAATTATGCTTTTACTGCAAATTGTGAGAACCAGATGTCAGATAATTTGTGCTTTGAACTCAATGATTTGCAACATTTTGATCCCACTAACTTAGAAGAGATGGACATTTTGCATCAGTTGGCATTGCTTAGTGTAAGAACAAGCAAATTCTACAAAAGAACAGGGAGAAAATTCCCAGGGTTACATGGGAATTTAAGGGTAGGGTTGGATAAATCAAAAATCAAGTGTTACAAGTGCAATAGGCTAGGTCATTTTGCTAGGGAATGCAGGAGTCAAACTACTGGTCCTATAATCACTCATCCCAGCTCAAACCCTAGACCACAAAATCAAAGCACTGTGCACTATACCCAATAAACCCCTGCAGCTCATGTTAACACTGCTCACTATGCTGATGCCCCTGTGCCTGTGCATTATGTCCAAACCACTGTTCCGCAAATTCAGTATGTTCAAACCCCTGTCCCCCAGGCACAAGTGCAACCTGTTGCACCTCAAACAGCTGCTCCAGCAGTGGTACAACCAAATCAGCAAAGCTTTGTTGACTGGAGCAGCATGCCTGATGAGCTTGGTGATGAAAATTTTGCACTATATGCTTTTGATGACCCTTCTAATGATGAATTTTGTTTGATGGCAATAGAGTCAATACCAGAGGGGATTGAAACTGAAGGTGAACAGCTAAGTACTGAAACAGTGGATGAGGTGACTGAAGCAGTGGTTACTGCTGTGGCTGGTGAACTACTGCTGGGAGAAAGTTCAGGAACCCTGATTGAACCATTGATAGATCCATGGTCTGAAGAGGATAAAGAAGAAGAGGAAGAGAAGAAAGCAGGTGAGAAAGAAGTTAGAACTGATGATGAAGAAAATCATCAATGTGATTGTGCAATGATGGCTGCTGCCAAGGTATCTCCTCAAGTTCTTGAAAAACTGTGTTCTGACAATTGCATTATTGCTTTTGCTAACATCAAAGAGGTAAATGAAAACCTTCGGGATAAAATCTTAACTGATGAAGTCAGATTCGAAAGATCTTTAAAAGAACTTAAAAACAAATTGACTGAAAAGGAAAAAGGGACCAGCAGTTTGAAAGAAGAGCAGAGCATAACCAGAACTCAACTCCAAACTATGGTAGAAAAATACCAAGTTTGCAAAAAGGAGTTAGAGTCCACCCAAAATCACATGTGAGAAATGGGTGGAATCCTACAAAGGATATGAGTTATTGCTTGAAAAACAGATTAAAAGCAATGTGAAATTTGGTAATGGTTATAGAAAACCTGATGATGAAAACACTGCTGTTGAAAAATCTGTTCAAACCACTGATGTAACCGCTGAGTTCATCCCCACAAACAAGAATGGCCAAGAAGTGAAAATCACTGATAAACTTGGTAACAAAATAACACTTGACAGACCAATGGGATCCTCTACTTTTGAGGAGCTTGAAAAATATCAGTTTAAACCAACATGGTCTGATGAGTGTGATATTCTTGAAAATTTCAAACCCATGGACTTTACATCTACTGATGGTGTTAAAGCTCCAAAAGCTAAAGTCATTCCTCTCAAGGACATCCCAACAGAGGTTAAAACCTCTGTTGCAAAGGAGTCCGAAAAGAGAAAGAAGAAAGAAAAGATCAATAACCTGTTTTGTGAATTCTGTGAGAAAAGGAATCATCTAACAAAAGACTATTTCCATTTAAAAGCTTATGATTTGAACAAAACAAGTGTCATTGTTCCTGTTGAAAGTTGCATTGTATGTGGTAAAACAAACCACAAAACTCAAGCATGTGTGTATCTCAAAAACTTTGATGTGAAAAAGAATGAGTACATTGCTAAAACATCCTTGAGTCCATCAACATCATCTGTCAAATTCACTAAAAACCAACCACTGTTTGTGCCAGTTCAAACAGCTGTCACAAAACAGCTGAACCAAACATCTATTAAAAGAGATGTTCAGGTTACTGATGCATCCCTGCCAATCAATACAGAAGAGGTAAGGGACAACCACCATACCCTAGGGTTCCACACGTTTATGAGACCTACAAAAGGCTCTCTAAACCTAAAGTGAACAGGCATCCTTTTGGGTACCAACAGGTGATTGGTTAAGACCCCCAATAGTGGTTAGCAAGAAACAGTCCTAAAACTATCCAAACCCCTGACTTAACCACTGTCCATCAATGTACATCCATCCCAGACACTGTTGAGACCCCATCCAAAGCCTTATTGGCTTTGGAAACCCTAATGAACTAATCCTTTTACTTGATGTGCAGGGAGCTTCTGCCTGCTTAGATAGCCTCTGGTATGTTGATTGTGGAGGCTCCAGGCACATGACTGGATGTAAAGCCCTACTCAAAGATTTCAAAATTCATGGAGGGGGTGATATATCCTTTGGGAATAACAGTAAAGGGAAAGTTCTGGGGTCTGGTACGGTACAGTCTGGCAATGTAAAATTTGAAAATGTCAATCTGATAGACAGTCTGAAATTCAACCTCCTGAGTGTTTCACAAATGAGTGACAAGGGGTATGGGTCATTCTTCACAAAGGAGTGTTGTAGGATTGTTGGACCAGAAATGGTCAAAAAGATTGAATCAATAATAAAAACTGGTCAAACAAAACTTGTTGCTCAAAGAAGTGGCAATGTTTTTGTTGTTGATATGTCAAAAGAGTGTCCCAGAGCTGATGCATGTCTGTTCTCAGCTGCTTCTAACAAAGAGACAGAACTTTGGCACAGAAGACTGGGATACACAAATCTTAAGACAATCATTGAAATTTCAAAAAATGGTTCGGTAAGTCCATTGAAGAGTCCAAAACAACCCAGTGTTTGCAAATGCTGCACATGGATTTGTTTGGCCCAGTTCAAGTCATGAGTCTCAAGAAGAAAAGATATTGTTTGGTTATTGTTGATGACTTCTCTAGGTTTACATGGACTTTCTTCTTACACTCAAAAGATGAGACCGCAGGCATTTTGCAAGACTTTGTGACACAGGTTGAAAAGCAATTTGACCTTCCAGTAAAAGTCTTTAGGAGTGATAATGGCACAGAATTCAAAAATAAGGAGTTGGGTGCCTTCTGTGTGAAGAAAGGGATTGTAAGGCAGTACAACATCCCTAGAACACCAGAGCAAAATGGGGTAGTTGAAAGAAAGAACAGAACTTTGATTGAGGCTGCCAGAACCATGCTTGCTGATTCAGGTTTGCCACTAACTTTTTGGGCAGAGGCAGTAAACACTGCTTGCTATGTCCAAAACAGAGTTTTAATAAACCCCAGGCACAAAAAGACTGCTTATGAAATTCTGTATAAAATCAAACCACTGATCTCATATTTCAAGGTATTTGGCTGCCCATGCTTTATTTTGAACTTAAAAGATTCCATTTCAAAATTTGCAGCCAAAATTGATTGTGGTTATCATCTGGGATACTCAACCACTGCCAAGGCCTACAAAGTGTTTAATACACGGACCAAGGTAGTGGAGGAGACCTTGAATGTAAAGTTCAATGAACTTTCATCAATGAAAATCCTAGCAAATCCTGCAGATCTGTTTGATCTTGATAAATTCACTTTTGAAAATACTGCTATCAAGACTAACAGTGCAGGTCCATCAGAGGAATCAACATCAGACTATGGGTATGAAATCATTATCCCTCAAAAGTCTGCCACAATGGGAAAAGCATCAGTTGTTCAAAACAACTGTCAAAGCTCAACCACTGCTACCTCAACAGTTGTTGACCAAAGTAGCCCATCAACCACTGCTTCCACATCATCAAACACTGCTGACAAAAGTCCCCAAACAGTGGATAAAAGTCAGCATGTGTCCTCATCTTTACCTCCTATTCCTCCACCTTTTGAAGCCACTGCTGGATCATCAAAGTCACCAGCAGTGGTTAGCTCAGATGATACACATTTGCAGCCTTCACCAACAAATGCCATCATTCCATACCAAGGAGATTTAATCTACATGAGATCTCATCCACCTGATCAAATCATTGGCAACATCAATGAAGGGGTTCTCACAAGAAGCCAAACCCAAAACATTTGTCTTTTTGCTGGTTTTTTTATCACTCCATCAGACAGTCAAGTACCAAGAGGCACTGAAAGACAACAGCTGGGTAGAAGCCATGCAAGAGGAGCTCCAACAGTTTAAAAGACAACAAGTATGGGAGCTTGTACCACTGCCAGAAGAGGTTAGCCCCATCGGCACAAAGTGGGTCTTCAAAAACAAAACTGATGAAAGGGGTATTGTTGTCAAGAATAAAGCCAGGCTTGTGGTTCAAGGTTACAGACAGGAAGAGGGGATTGACTATGATGAAACTTTTGCCCCTGTAGCAAGATTGGAAGCTATAAGACTGTTCCTGGCCTTTGTTGTCAACCACAACATGAAGGTGTTTCAAATGGATATCAAAAGTGCTTTCCTCTATGGTACAATTCAAGAAGAGGTGTATGTGTGTCAACCTCCAGGTTTTGAGGATCCATTTTATTCAGATCATGTCTACAGGCTTAACAAAGCCTTGTATGGCCTAAAACAAGCACCTAGGGCCTGGTATGAAACTCTTTCCACCTTTCTACTCTCAAATGGTTTCAAAAGAGGTACCATTGATAAAACACTGTTTCTAAAATGGAGAGGAAAGGATTTAATGATTGTCCAAATTTATGTGGATGACATTATTTTTGGAAGAACATGTAATAAAATGTGTGAGGAGTTTAGGGAACTCATGACAGCTGAGTTCGAAATGAGTGCAATGGGTGAGCTGCAATGCTTTCTTGGTCTCCAAGTTCAGCAAATGCAAAATGGTACTTTCATTCATCAAAGCAAATATGCAAAAGAACTTTTAAACAAATTTGATATGAATGATTGTAAACCATGCAGCACACCCATGGCAACAAATAAGCTTGTCATGTCTGATGAAAAGGATAAGCTGATTGACCAAACTCTATATAGAAGCATGATTGGGTCTTTGTTGTACCTAACTGCATCTAGGCCAGACATCATGTTTGCAACATGTGTTTGTGCAAGAAGTCAATCAGCCCCTAGAAAATCCAATCTTATTGCTGTAAAAAGGATATTCAGATACATAAAAAGTGCTCCCACACTTGGTATCTGGTATCCAGCTAATGGGAATATCAAGCTTTCAGGATTTTCAGACAGTGACTTTGCTGGATGTAACACCACAAGGAAGCCCACATCATGAGGGTGCCAGTTTCTAAGTAATTGCTTAGTTACATGGCAAAGCAAAAAGCAAGCAGCTGTTTCAACATCCACTGCTGAAGCTGAATACATTGCTGCTACAAGCTGTACAGCCCAACTCATGTGGCTTCAAAATCAGTTGCTGGATTTTGGTATCACTGCCTAAAAGACACCACTCGTGTTGGATAGACAGGTAGCAGAAAATATCATCAAAAATCCAGTTTCCCATTCAACCACCAAGCACATCGACATCAGACATCATTTTGTGAGGGATTGCTATGAAAAAGGTTTGATTTCTTTGCATCATGTTCCAACTAAAGACCAGCTGGCTTATGTGCTCACAAAAGCATTAGATACTGCCACCTTTGAAAGCTTGGTCTCTAGGATTGGCATGCTAAACATGGAATAACAAGCAACATCTTGTTTTTCTATGAATAAAAGCATTAAAATGTTTTCAGAAAATCAAAAATCCATCCTTAAAAATAGCTAAAAATGAAGTTTTCATTAAAATCCTTAAAAGTCTGCCATAACCACTGCTTGTTCAAAAGTCTGCTCTACTTCAAAGTCTGTCCACTGTTGAAAGCCATCCTCTGTCCTCTCATTTCCTTGATAAACTTTGTTGTTCAAAAGCAGTGTCTTATCCACTGATATGCTATCCACTGATAGTAAAAATCATCCACTGCTTCCATTTTACCGTTGTAAACACTACCTTCATCAGTAACTTTTATAAAAGTATTGTCCTTCATTTCCTCAGAGGTTGGCATGTGGGCAGTACATAGTGGTCAATACTTGTGTAACCGCTGCCACGTCAGCATTCACTTTTTCTCATTAAAACCCCCACTTCACACCAAAACAGGGTTTTACTGTCGAATTGAATTCTCAAAAATTCTCTTCTCAAAGCAGTTTCTTCATCAAATTCCTTCAACATCTTCTTCGATCATCATCTCCAAAATGACAAAATCGAAGCCATCTACAAAACCCACTTCCAAATCCTCTTCAACACAAGCCTCTAAAAAGGCAACACCCACTGAAATTCCACACAAACCATCTCACAATCTTCTGGTTTTACTCACAAAACCCGGCACCACAGAGATCTTCGATTCCATCCTTGCTACCATCTCCGCATCAAAGTACAAAACTTTGTTAACAGCGGATGCACCAATTTACTTGACAACCCAAAGAGAGTTTTGGAAGAATGCAACCCTTGAAACACAAGGAGACGCTGTCATAGCCATTAACTCTACTCTAAAGGGTAAACCTGTCAAAATTACATCACAATCAATTTCAGAGGTCTTTCAACTCGATGATCAGGAAGGTACAATTGCTTTCCCCAAAAACGAGTTAAAAAATGATTTTCTGGAAAGAGGGTATAATGCAGAAGTCAAAAAGGATACCTTACAAAAAGGTTACTTCCCTTCTGCAACAAGATTTTTATTCCAAACCCTCCTAATGTGTGTTTCAAACAAAACCACTGCTTTTAATGAAATACCATTAAAGATTCAAAATCTGGGATATGCTATTCTTCAAGAAGAAAATTTTAATTATTCTCGGGAAATCTTTAATGATCTGGTTAAAAATGTTGAAACAAAATCATTCCTACTGTTTCCCAGGTTTTTAAGTTATTATTTTGAAAAGAAATTCAGTATGGATGATATTGCTGCAATAAACCAAGGCGACTCTTTACAAATGCATAGCTTAACTGCTGAAACTTTTACAAGAATGTCAACACCTTGCAAAACACAAGCAGAGGTGCCTGAGTAGAATTTAGCAGCTACCACTGCTCCTCTGGTATCTGCTGCTGAGCCCACTGCTCAAGGTGATCAAAGTAGCAAAACAACTTCTTTGAAACCCACACCTACAATCACCAAAAAGACAATAAAAAGAAAATCTCAAAAACCCCCCAAACCCATCAAAAAGGCAACTCTGGAGGATGAGATACCAGAGCTACTGCCAGTGACAACACAAAAGTCACAAGAAACCACTGCTGCTACTTCATCACAGCAGTTGGTACAAATATCTCAACCCTTAACCGAAACTCCTCCTGCTTCTTCTAAAAAAGAACATGCCTCAACACCTATCAATGAGAACATGCCTCAACAAATAACTGGGTCTGATGTATTAATCTTTGCTAACCCACCAACACAACCTGAGGAGGTTACACCCCTTGAGTTACAAGTAACTCTTGGTGGTAATCCAAGTGAAGCAGCCACTACAAATGTTGAACCCATTGGTTTACATTTGGACAGTGGTTACATTAATAAGAATTCCATGGAGGCAATTCCTTCCATAGCACCTCTGACATCTACCAGTGGATTCTTTTTTACCACTAGCAACATCAAAAGATTGTTAAGTGTTGAAGGGAGAAGACCCCAGTACCAAGAAAAAGGGGCATCAGTGGTTAATGTTTGGAGTACACTCCCTACTTCAACCACTGATAAAACCACTGCTACTGGGAAATCAGATGATCCCATTAAATTGGGTGATGGTTTAAAATATTTGGAATTGACGGAAGGTGTTGATAAACTGGATACTTCAGTTGCAGATATCAAAGAAATGCTGCAACAGTTGTTGACAGTACAAAAGATGCAATCCACTGTTGTTCCACGTCAGGCACCTGCTCCATCACAAGCACCTGCTCCATCACAAGCACCTGCTTCAAATGAGCTCTGGAATCTCTTTCAACCTTTTCTCCAACAACAAAAACAAATGGCTGATCAGCAACATGAAATACATGTCCAAAAGCTGAGAACCATCGTGGAGTCTAGGTTCAAGAACACTCAAGCAGACATTAAGGCAATCAAGGCCCATTTATTGGAAACCACTGGCACTGCTCCTCCTGCTGTTCTGTTTATTGATCAACTTCCCCCAGATAATGCCAAAAAGGGGGAGAAAATTCAGGAGTGGAAAAAGAAAGGAATAGATGATGGTCTTTACATTGAACCAGAAAGGGATGCTATGACCAGAAAAATTCCTTTGCCAGATGGTAGCAAAAAGGTTGATGCTACCCAAGAAGCACTTGATGAAGGAGTAGCAAGTGTAAAAAGGGATAGAGCGGCGAAGGATATTTCAAGGTGGAATGAGGAGAAAAGAGCTTACATGGAGCTGAATGCGCATGGTTGTTCTGAGTCAAAGGTTGCTAAAAATCCTAAGCCAAAAAGGAAACCTAAGTCCACACCATCCAGTATTCCAAAGCATATTCCTAAACCACCATCCAAAAGCCACCAGCATCAAACCTCCACCCAAACAGCTGTTGTAACTCCTGCTGTATCAACTACAGCTGGTACTTCAGAGGTTTCAACATATGTTATCACTTCAACACACACCACAACCACTGCTTTACCACCACCATCATCACCACCAAAAACAACCTCACCACCATCACCTCCTGCCAAAAAAGCAGAAGACAACAGATGTTACAACATCTGTTGTAATGACAACAGTGCTTGAAGCACCAGTTGTTTCAACAGCTGTTAGTCAACCATAAACCACTACCACTCATACTACCACCACTGTTCCACCCAAAGCATCATCAGTCCCTCCTCAAACAAAAAGGAGAAGGCTAATCCAAAAAGTTGATGACACATCTCCACCACCAACATCTTCAAAATCTCTGTCACTTGTCACAATTCCAAAACCCATGCCTTTCTCTTCAGCTCAAATTCTAAAGCCACTACCTCCTGCTGGTGTCTCATTTCCTCTGGAACTCATTGCAGTTAGGGAAGAAATCAAATCCTTCTACTATGAGGATGACCCGGCTAAAAGGAGCTTGCCATCAGTTGAAGGATATCCCAGGCCTAATAATATTGAAGAATATTTGAAACTCAAGGCCAAGCAAGCAGAGGATATCTCAATCAAAAATAAACAAGGGAAATCTGATAGAGAATTTCAGCAAAACTATCAGTTTCTACTCACACAGGTCAGAGCTATGGAGCAATTTGCCAAAAATGTATGTCAGCAAATCTCAGAAAGGGCAGATGAGTCCTTGAGAAAAGACTACATTGAGAACATCATGACCTACAAGAAATACAAGGGGGAGAAACACATGTACAAAAACTGGACCATTCCTGAGCTTGAACAAGAGGCAGCCAGGATTCAAGAAATGATCAAAAATAAGGTCAAGCAAACTCCTCCTGAAAAATTCAAACAATTTGAAGCTGATAAGGTATTAGAGTTGAAGAGAATGAAAGAAGAGCTGATAGCAGCTGATTATGGGTCAAAGAATTCTGTGACAAAGTGGGGAGAAGACAGATTCAGGGCTACCTACAAAAAGTTGGAGGAACTTAGAAAGAAAGATCCAACAGTTCCTAAAAGGCCTGACTACTTCAAAGCAGAGGTCTCAAAAAGACCACCAAAGCTGCAAGTCAAAAGAACCACTGCTCCAGGTGGTGCTGCCATCTATAAAAGAAGGAGTCAAAACCAGTCAGGTGCTGAAACAGTTCAAGATCTAAATGCTGGAAATGTTGTTGTAAAAGAGGGCATTAGATTAATGATGAAAGAAGATCCTGTATTAGAACAATCTGCAAGTATTGCTCAGCCAGTCATGAATAGGCCAGCATCTCCTAACACCTCATCAAATAAAAATCTCCCAAGAAACCCACCAGGCTCAAACGTACTAAAGTGGGAAACTGACAAACAGACCCATGTACTGACTATGTTCAGGTCTGATGGAGAAGTGAAGAAAATATCAAGGGAACAAGCACTTGGCCTAAGTCTTAAAGATTTGCAGGATCTCCTTGATCTTCCACTTAGCAGGGATGATGATGACACAGATGCCTTAACCTTTGAACTACAACTTAAAGGGAAAATAAGGGAACTGTTGATGAGGCAATAAAAATTCCACAATAATGAAGAGTTTTGGCATTATCTGTTCCAGGGGGAGATTGTTGGGATTGAACCCTACCAGAGGAACAGATAATTAAAGCCAAAACTGGATCAGAGCAGTGGATCCAGAATAAGCAGATGTTACATACAAGTCTCTCCCCTTGAAAGTGATTTCAACATCTGCGGATCTCCTATCTACTGATCGTGCAAACTGCTGACCTACAACTGCTGATCAATTAAAGGCCTGATGAAAGACTAAAGCTCTATTGTCCAATCTACTGCCTTGAGTCAAGCACTGCTGATCCAGACAAGTACTGCTGGGTTCACAGCAGTGGAAGGATGCAGCAGTTATTTAGATGTCTTTTATGTAATAAAATGTAATAGCAGTAGTTAGCATAATAGTGTTTGTATTGATCAGAGGTTAGAGTTTGTTAGGAGGTTAGATGTCACTTTCATGGTGACGTCAACTTAGATGCTCAGTGGTTTGCTAGTGCCTATAAATAGAACAGTACTCTGTACTGTTCTATTAGCACTTTGCAAAACCGTCTTCTCTGCACGAACAAACACTTAGCTCTGGCTGAGGGGGAGTTTGTATTAAGCATTACATTGTAATCGTTGTTGAAATTAAATTCAATCTTTCGGTTCTTTGTGAAAAGTGTTTGATCAAAGCAATACTCTCGTTTGATTCTATGCAAAGTTTGTTTTCATCTTATTTCCGCTGCACAACTTATTCATCTTCATTTTAATTCAAACAAAAAATACAATCAAAACTAAACTCAGATCCAACATTTATCTTCATCATCAAACTGATTGAAGCATTGCTCATAGATGATATCAACTGTACTTCCCGGATCAATAAATAAGTATTCTGTTTCGTAATGACCGATGATGCTGGTAATGACGACGGGGCGCGTGGCGCGTGGTCCCCCACGTACTACCGTAAATATGACCTGTTTCTCTTGCCATGCAGGTTCAGATGGGCTCTTGCCTTTATCTCTTGCGCTATATCTTGGTCCATTGACCATGTGAGTTTCCAAGCGCCTGACTTTCTTCTGGTTTCCATCATCGTTGCGCTGAATATGGCGAGTCTCCTTGCGCACATTCTTTACCAGATGGCTTAATTTCCCACTTTTCAACGCTCGCTCAATTTCTTCCCTTAAACTGATACAGCCATCCGTTATATGACCTGTATCCTTGTCAAAATCGCAGTACAGGTTCGTGTCTAGCTCCTTCTTGTTTGTCATAGGCATTGGAGCCTTGAAATCATGATTCTCTGTCATGAGCACCTCTTTTGGTGTCTTTATGAGTGGAGTCCAGTGCTTTTCTTGATTATCGTTCCTGACTACCTTTCGGTACCTAATTCTCTCAATCGTTTCTCACGTGTCCTCTTTGTAGCGTGATCTTTCCTCGTAACCACTGGATTTTCCGGCCTTCCATTCATGATTTTTGCTCTTTTTGCGTTTGCCATAGTCGCGTGAGCTTCTTTTGGAAAAGCGGTCTTCGGTGTATGAGTTCTTGGTTCCAGCTAGCGACTCTTCAGTTTGCGCTACTATTTTTGCGGCTTCCATCAGCTTGTCCCACTCCTTGGGCATACCATCTTTTCTGGTGATAGTTCTGATGAGACTATCACATCGAATAGCCTTCTTGAAGTGAGCGCGCATGAGCTGTTCGCTTACACCGCTGATTTCTAGACACTCCTTGGTGAAGCGAGTGATGAAGTCTTCTAAACCTTCGTTTTCTCTGCGCAAGATATCTGTTACTTCAGACGTATCTCATGGATAGCGTCATTGCTGGATGAAGTGGTTTACAAATTATGTTCTGAAATCGACCCATGAACAGATTTTCCAGGCGTAAGGCTGTCGAACCAGGCGCGAGCAGCCCCAGTAAACGTCTGGATAAATAAATGACATCATATCGGCATATTCCATCCTCCCATAACGCCGACACTTGTAAATACTCTAACATGATCGTCAGGGTTGTGAGACTGTTGAACTTTCCCACTGTTGGAGGTAGCTTCTCTCTTGACAGTGGGGCTAGAGTAATCTTTGGGATGAACTTTGAGTGTTCGGCCGCTTCCGCTGGCCTACAGGCTAGGCTGAAATCTCTCTCTGCTTCTTCGCTGTATGCGATGCGCTGTCTCTGTCTGTAAGACTCATGGTTTTTCGGCAACCTGTTGAAGACTGATGAACCTTCGTCATCTTGCCAAGTAGGGTCATTCAGATCAGTGTCATCCCATTCGTTGTTCACGTTGCGCGGCCCAAGCCGGCTATGAACTAGACCCCTTTGCATGTATGATGGGTGGTCGTAGTAACCCTCTGTCTCCCCTCGTGTGTCGCGCGTGTCATGCACACTTGGTCTTCTTAGGGGAGGAGGTCTGTTGATCCTTCCTTAGATATTCTGCTGTGGGGGCGTCTGGCGCGCCCCCTGGCTTGGACCCGGAGGTGTAACCAAGGATGGTTCTGCTTACAATACTGCTTGTTGTGCGCTCAAAGACTGATACGCAACATTAATGGTAGCAATTTGTTTCGCGTACCAGGAAGCAACAGTTTCGCATTCTGGTAGTCCTAGCAGCGCCGAAATGTTTGAGTTTGGAGCTGGGTTTGAAGGACCAGCAACATTGCTTCCTGGGGTTCCCGTTGGAGTGATGCGAGTGATGCTCACGCGGGGTCCCTCGGTGCTAGTTATCTCGATTTTGCATATCTCCTCGACAGGTTGGGCTTGGACGTTCTGATTGTCCTCCCCCAATGCTGCGTTAGAGCTTGTGCCAAAACCGAAATCAGGAATGATTCCTTGACCAGCCATGATCGAAGGAACAACAACATAGGAAAACTCAGAAAAAGAAGATGCAATTGATTGTGAAATTCGGTGGGCGCCAATGAAGAAACACGGAACTAATTTTCAGGTTAATTAGTTTGGTTTATGTTCCTATCATGAGGGTTAATCTTCTTATAACTTTCTGAGCTCCGATAGATCTGATAATCCTGCAAAACAGAACACCGGTAACTCATTAAGAGGGGAATATGGGGGTTTCCCTCTTAACCAGACTCCGGCGTGAGAATAAGTATCTGCTTTGAGGAGATAATTGTGTGTTAAGAGTGAGAGTAGAGGGAATAGAATATTTAACCTGTGCATGGAGGTCTCTATTTATAGCCGGAGAGGTGTAATAGGAAGTGGGCTGATGGGCCTTGGGCCGGAAGGCGACAACTAGAGGATATGCTCTTTGCCTCACTGGTGTCGACCGTTAGTGTCTCCTAGAAGATCTCGGGTGCTGGCACACCGTGATTGGAATCACGTGTCCCGGTTGTTGGCCTTGTTGTCCCTCTGCCATCAGCAGGTAAGTGGAGATCATGAGGCAGGTGTCGTCGCCCCCTGATTGGTGCCATGTAGGCGTCCTTGCATACTTTCTGTCTCCTGCTCGTCAGAGGACCGTGTAGCACGATTGAGCACAGGCTAGAGGACGCTGATTGGCTTGTTCTTCTGCCACTTGTACCTTTGGTATTTTCTGAACTGGCCTTGCGCTTTGACTCCTACGCGGATCTTGCTAAGCACGTTCCTAGCCCGCGCAGGGTTGCAGGAGGTGAATTCAGGGCGCTAAGTGTAGAAGTTGATGCCACTTCTTGTTTGGACCTCGCGCGAGATCAGGATCTGTTGAGTCATCCCGCGCGGGGTCTAAAGATTGATCACCAAAGTGATTTAAGGAGTATGGTCCAACGCGCGACTTGAAAGGTCTGCGCGGCATTTTTGGGACCATACCCCTTCAGTATATATATATATATATATAGAAAGTATAATGTACTTCACGCCTTAACGTACATTAACGTACTTCACGAAATATATAACATGCGTAATTATTTTTTTGACCAAAATAACGTGCGTGATTTTGGATCCCATGTGTGATTATGTGGTCCCATGCGTGATTATGTGGTCCCATGCGTGATTATATATTCCATGCGTGATTATACCCCTGATCCAACAGTTACCATTGTCTCCTACGTGAAGTATGATAAGCCGTGAAGTATGTAAACCTTTCTCTCTCTCTCTCTCTCTCTATCTCTCTCTCTCTATCTCTCTATATATATGTATATATATATATATATATACGGATGGGTTAAAATGAGAACCATCTTAAGTTGTGAGAACTACGCCATCCAAAAGTTTTTTCCGAATTTTTTTCCCAAAAGTCATAAAAAATCACTTGTTTCAGCAAATTTTTTTTTTAAATTCCGTATACCCACATTGTCACACCATCGATTTCCACATGCGGGGTAATACCGCTAGACATGTGACTGACTAGGATCATGCCACCAATCATATTGAACAAATAAATATAAAGTGTGTGAACTCACCTTTGTTTTGCTCGGCAGGTTATTTACTTGTTCTAAGTTGGTTAACCACGTCCTGTTATGGTTATCGATATCAGTTAAGTTGGCATGTAAGGAATCCACGTATTCTATCACGTATCTAACAAGTAGCACATAAACATCACGTATCACATAGTGAACATGCAGCCACATAGGAGAACTCATAATATAAACCCAGATCTGTGAACAGTAACATAAACAATCCAAGACGATTGTTCTAAGTGTGCCGCCCAATTATCACCTAGCAAATGCTTGACTTGTGATAGGGTTAAGATCGAATACCTAAAGCCGTCAGGGCTTTTACAACAACCGGATATACCAACATTGTATCGTTTCCGCTTTGGGACCTTGGTAAACCGGTAACGAAGTTCATGGAAATTTATTCCCATTTCCATGTTGGTATTTGCAGTTGTTGTAAAAGCCCTGACGACTTTTGGTATTCGATCTTGACCTTAGCACAACTATGTGAATTAGAGGAAATTCGAGACGAAGCTTATGAATGTGCATCCACATATAAAGACAAACTGAAAAAAGTTCACGATGCTAAGTTGAGGAAGCAGACATTTGAAGAAGGGCAAAAGGTTTGGTTGTATAACTAAATACTCAAGCTCTTCCCCGGGAAACTTAAAAGAAAGTGGATGGGGCCATTTGTGATTACGAGAGTGGGGCGGTTTGGCGATGTAGAGATCGAAGATGTTCAAGACCAAACAAGACAAGGTGTGAACGGGTATCGACTTAGACCGTACTTGGAAGGAAAGGATATCAATATGCTTGAAGTTGATAAAGTGAGCTACCTTTTACGGCCACCAGATAACGTGATTAGTTGAGAGGCCCATGTTTGTTTAGTGTTAGTTGTAGTTGTTAGCTTCGTTTTGTTTTGTTAAATTTTACTGTTCTCTTCATGGAGTGTGCCTAAACCAAGTGTGGGGAAGTTCTTATGAATTTTTTCCGACACGGTGTTGGGGACAACACATGATTTTCATAGGGGTATGGTATTATTTGGTTTCAAATCTGACAAATAAATAAAATTTAAAAAAATGTAAAATTTTTCAAAGACCAGAAATGCCCAGTGGCCACCATAGCTTACGATGCCCACCGTAGGTTACGGTGGCTTATGGAAAAATCAGGCCTTTACGGTAGCCACTTTCTGTACTACGGTAAACTTTTTATCTTCAGACCACCTAGCTTACAGCGCTCACCGTAACTTACGGTGGGGTCTGAAGTAATGGGTTCGGTGATAAAAAAAACGTAAAAAGCTCGAAAATTTCTTAACGACACAAGCCTTTTCACCTTTTCACCACATATTCCTGATACTTCAATCCTTTATTATTACCATTCTTCCCCAAAGTAAACTCTAGCCTCCATAGCCTCAAAATTCTTGCAAGATCCTCAAAACTTAACTAAATCTTGTGATTCTTGAGTCAATCTTGACCGGATTTTTGCAAGGATTAAGGATTTATGCTTACATTGTGAGTTCTTCTCATTAATTGCGGTGCATTGCAGAATTATGAGTAGTTCATGTTACTGTTCTTGCACACTTGCTTGTAGTTGTTAGAATGGTATGAACTAGATGAGTTTTGTCTAGGGTTGTGGTTATGTATGATAAGTAATGGGGTAAAAGAAGATATTGGGAAGAATTTTGCTAAAAAATAGTCAAAATAATGCACAAATTTTGTAAAAAATGGACATCATGATTTTTCTTATATCCACAACCATAGTAACAAGCAAGTGTGAGGATATTAGGAGTAATGAGTTGAATCTAACTTGATTTGTGGTGGTGTTTGTTTGTAGATGGGTCGAGAAAGAAGAGATAAAGGAAAGGGTGTGGTCGGGCAATCAAACAACCTGGAGGATCAACCCAAGAGAAGAAGGTTGGTGCTGCAAGAGGAAGAGCAAGAGCAGGAGCAGTAGCAAGAGGAGGAGGTATACTATGTCAAGTCGGATCGATTATCTGGTCCATTATCGGTTCAACAAGAGAGATGGCAACCCGAGTTGTTTCATGATAAGATGAATTTGTTAACCAATAGAGAGGAATGATTCATTTGTGATAAGGTGGTTGAACAAGATTTTGGGCCATTTGATGTCATTAATAAGTTCAAGGCCTTGGGATGGGAGGCGACTTTAAACTGCTACGAAAAGGATGACCACCATTTGTTTGTAGATGAAATAGAAGAGTGGATGGCTACTTTGAAATGCCCATCATATAGTAGGCCTTCGATGATGAAACTAATCAGGATAGTGAACGGGATTGATGTGACAATGTTATTCGAAACATTGAGATGGGTGGCAAAATTTGATAGTAATCCTTCGAATAACTACCAGTTTCCGAGTTTAGATTATCTTTATTTTCAACCCGAAAAGCACCCAATGTGGGATACTATGGTGCAAGCTCTGTTCTTATCAGGAAAGGGTCATGAGAAGCTATACAGAAAGAATTTGAGGATTGAGGAAAAGTTGATGTTGGTAATTTGTCAGCATAATGTGATTACTCGAAGGGGCGATAAGGTGGAAGTTCGCTACCCTGAGGTTCCTATCTTATACACCTTGATGCATGGAAAACTTGTCATTCCGTTTCGATATTTGGTACTCAACAATGTGTGGATAAGCAGAAATAGTGTGGGAAGAAAGATAAAACCCCATTGTCGACTGATTACGACATTGTTGAAGTTATTTGGGGTCATCGGTAGTGAAGATGTGGGAGCACCCAAAAAGCATAAGCCGTTTGAATTAAAGAAGTTAGGTTGGGGTTGAGAATACAAGGAATTTGAACGGTACCGTAAGTTGAAGAGTGAGGGTCAAAGATGGAGGGCTTTGAAGGTCGACGCGAGACCATTGATGTTGGCAAAGTGGATAAACCAGATAGTGATGATGAAGCGCCCCAAAGTGGGGATAATGACTATCAAGATATGCTAAGTGGGCATGTGGCAATGGAAACGGAAGGAGCTGGGCCTAGTTAGTTTTAGCAATTAGAGGGCATCGTTCGACTATGCCACACAGTAATTCGATCCAATTGGGCTCATCAAGGTTCAATGAATGATGTAATTCGGAATGCTCTTCCGGATGAGTACTATGGTTGGCCAGAGAATACGAGGGTATTATTCGACCATCAGTCGAGGATGGGGGCGAGTAACGAACGGTCATGGAAGCAAGGATTTGATTGACCGGAGATGTGGAACCGTAAACATGCTTATGCATTTGAGCAAGAAATGAACAATGGTTACGAGGATAATAGAAACAGACGAATGCACGATGCATGGCATGAAGGGCAACCGGTTGTGGCGGACCCGCCGATCATGGATTACACTACTTTACCACCATATAGTGGTAGTGTCACATATCCTACACCACCTTTGCATCATTCAATGTGGATAGACCCTCGTGATGATTAAGAGATGCAGAGCCTGCTCAACAACCCGAGGGAGGATATCAAGGAAGTGGTAGCGTTCAAGGTGCTTTCGGATTCGGGGAGTTCACGGACGTCATGACGTCCATTTTCGGACCACCTCAACCGCTTTAATACTGAGTTGCGCCAACGGCTATCCATGTTGTATTTTGTACAGTTTGTTTATTTCGTTTGTTTTAGTAATGTGGTATGGGTGGTTGGGTGGAGTCAAATAAGTTTGAAATTGATGTTTTGATGCTTTAAGGGTTAAGGAAAGTTGGAGGTGTTTAGGTGATGTTGTAAATATTATGTCTAAAAAAATCATGTTTGGTAGCATTCACTTCCTCCAAAACCATACATTGGGGACAATGTATCCCAAGTGTGGGGATGGGGGAAAATTTTCAGAAAATTATAAGAAAAATTGTTACCCTTTCGAGAAGATCCGACCTAGTAGCTCTCTTATGTTTAGTGTGGATTTATTTTTAGTGTCTATGATTAAAAAAATGATGAGAAAAGAAAAAAATAATGAGAATAAATGTTTGAGAAATAAAATTGGAAGTAAGATGTCGTGGTTAGTTGTTTGTGTTTTGTTTAGAAGCAATAATAAGGCTGGGTTGGATCATAGCACTACGTTACATATGTTTTCCCATTCCATACCTTGACACTTAGCCTCATTACAACCTTTTAAGTCCTCTTGATTTGCATGCATGTTTGTGCGATTCTTTAGGCGGAGGTTCGATTGTTGTACAAGCTCATAAGCGTAGGATCACACATGGTTTGAGTGTATAATAAAACACTTTGCTAATTATCATTTATCGCCGAGTGGAGTGTTATTGTGAGGGGTTGTTGTGTGGGTGATATTGGGAAATATGTTAACTTGGGCGGATTTCAGTTTTGTTGGAACATAATGCTACGACAAACATGTGGTTTAAACAATTTGATGGTGTTAATTGAAAGAGTTGCTTGAGGGCAAACAACGGGTAAGTGTGTAGATGTGACGGGTGAACAGTAGGACGATCCTTAAATGTTATAAATATAATGAAAACCGTATGTTTAATTGTTAATTTTCAGGAATTGGATGACTACGGTAAGCAATGTTATGTCAGGTACAAGAGGCGTAAAAGACGAAAAAAGAGAAAGGTAGTATGGCGAATGTCGCAACCCATGCCCCCTATCTGTTCCGGGAACAGGCGATCGCGAGACCAGTGTCGGTGGTATCCAGGTGCTTATCATTTTGGCAGCGGAAATTACATCAGGTTCGTAGTTAGGAAATATTTTATTAGAGTAAATACCACACTTTTATAATATTAAACATATTGGGATAAAACCCAAGTTTTCATTACAAACATTTTCATAGGGAAAATCCCTATTTTATTGAATAAAACATCCTCTTTTATTTAGGTAACTTTTATAGCCACTTTTCTAAGCCTTCAGTGCTGTCCAGCTGGCTTTTAGTTGGCTTTCACATTTTGTTACCTGAAACGCGTTTAAAAACATTTTGTCAGTGGGAAATACTGGTGAGTGAATCCCAATTTAATCGAGAAGAGTTTTATCAATTTTCACAGTATTGAGAGCGATTACAATGTTTACATCTACACAATTACTCATTCAGTATTGCCAATCCTGACTGGTGGGTCATATTACACATTGGCTAACTCTTTGTCCAATGGTAACGTGTTCCACATTTTGTATACAAAACCCCAACATACCGGCAGTAATTGAAGAATTTCAAAGACTCAATCACTACTAATTATAATTTAAATAAATAAGGTTTTGAAAAAAAAAAGTTTGCAAAAATGTTTACAAAAAGGAGATTACTCACATTGCTGTCTTAGGGTTTCCTTTAAAGGTTTCCTGGTGATTATCTATTAATTACACAAATGCACACGTGTTAGTATAATAACCCTTAATATTTACATTAGTAATACCCTCCCCGAGACGGCATTCCAACGACTACGTCGGGCAGAACCTCGACAGTCGTTACGGAACCCTGGACCAATCGGGCAGCGTATCTAATACGTAACCGGGGTTATAATACTTACAAAGGGGCAGAACTTCGTTAATTAGGGGTATAGTACCCGAGAATTATATTTGCTATGCAGAATATTAAGAGAGAGATCGAGAAATGAGCGATTGTAAACTGAAGGCCGAAGGTCTCTATTTATAGGTGACCTTTCGACTTCCCTCGCGGCCCGCGTAAGACGTAGCCGAGGGCTACGCGGCCCGCGTAGTAGGCTGGGTAGGCCCTAGCCTGGCCTAGTCATCGACTAGCTTCGCCACACGTCCGACACGTGTCAGCACCGGGCTGCGCCTCATGTCCCTTCTCTCGCGCCCCGCGTAGACTGAAGAGGGCTCTTACGCGGCCCGCGACAGCCCATTAAAATTTGTTTTTAATTAAATTTAATAAAAAATAAAGGTATTCGGGGGCCGTTTTCGTATACGGGATGCATTTTAGGACCTGTAGGGACACTTTAAAATATATTAGGGGTGTCAGAATATTTTGGAGGGTTGTTATATCCTCCCCACCTTGTTTTAGAGCTCGTCCTCGAGATCTACTGGAACAAGTGTGGATATATCTTTTGCATTTCTGATTCAAGCTCCCATGTGTATTATGGTCCTCTTTTGGAGTCCCATTTCACTTTGACCAGAACTAATCTCTTATGCTTGAGGTTCTTGACTTTTCTATCTTCGATTTGTAGATGTTTTTCCACAAATTTTAATTGTTCATTTACCTCTATGTCCTTAAGAGGTACTATCAGTGATTCATCACCTAAAGACTTCTTGAGATTGCATACACGAAATACATCATGTATTCCTGCCATTTCCTCTGGCAGTTGTAGCTGATAAGCTACAGGTCTTATTCTTCTAATAATTTCAAAAGGTCCAATATACCTGGGGCTTAGCTTTCCCCTTTTGATGGATCTTACCACTCCTTTCCAATGAGAGACATTCAATAACACTTTGTCTCCTACCTGAAATTCTAATGGCTTTCGTCTGTTATCTGCATAACTCTTTTGTCGATCACGTGCTGATTTCAGTCGTTCCTTGACTTTTTTTTACTTGAATGATCTTGTCTGTCGTTTCTTGTTCTATCTCAGGTCCAGATAGTTGTTTTTCTCCAATTTCTGCCCAACAGACTGGCGTTCGGCACTTTCGTCCATAAAGTGCTTCGAATGGTGCAACATTGATACTTGTGTGATAACTATTATTATAAGAAAATTCTATTAACGGTAAATGATCGTCCCAATTACCTCCGAAATCAATTACACAAGCTCTAAGCATGTCCTCCATTGTCTGAATTGTTCTTTCACTTTGTCCGTCCGTTTGAGGATGATAAGCGGTGCTTAGATTCAGCTTGGTTCCCATTGCTTTTTGGAAAGTTGCCCAAAAATGAGAGGTAAAACAACTATCTCTGTCAGAAACAATTGATAGAGGAATTCCATGTAATGAAACTATTTCATTTACATACAACTTAGCTAATTGTTCCATACTGAAAGTTTCTTTCATTGGTAGGAAATGAGCTGACTTAGTTAGCCTGTCTACAATCACCCAGATTGTATCATTACCTTTTCTTGTTTCGGGTAATTTAGTAACAAAATCCATTGTTATCAATTCCCATTTCCAAACAGGCATTTCTAACTGTTGCAACAACCTGAGGGTTTCTGATGTTCAACTTTAACTTGTGAACAGGTTAAACATTTTGCAACATATGCTGCTATATCCTTTTTCATTCCTATCCACCAAAAATTCTTTCTTAAGTTATGATACATCTTATCACTTCCAGGATGCATCGTATACTTAGACTTATGGACTTCTTCTAATATATGGTGACGTAGGTTTCCTAATTTAGGTATCCACATTCTTTTCTTATGGAATCTCCAAATTCCATCTGTTCCTTGTTCTAATTACTTGATCGTTCCTTTCAACTTTTCAGTATCATCCTTGATTACTGATTCTTGTGCCTTTCTAATATGTTCATTTAAATCTATTTGCAGATTTAACTTAAGAGAATGTACTCTTTTTGGTTCTTCGTGATACTTTCGACTTCAGGCATCAGCAACTACATTTGCCTTTCCTGCATGGTACTGGATATTATAATCATAATCACTAAGTATCTCCATCCGGCGTCTTTGTCTCATATTTAACTCATTTTGCCCGAAAACATACCTTAAACTCTTATGGTTGGTGAAAATGGTAAACTTACTATCGTAAAGGTATTGTCTCCAAATTTTAAGGGCAAAAATTATAGCTCCTAATTCTAGATCATGGATTGAATAATTCTCTTCATGATTCTTAAGTTGTCTAGAGGCGTAAACTATAATCTTTTGACGTTGCGTTAATACACATCCATAACCTAACTTAGAAGCGTCACAATAGACTACAAAGTCTTCAGTTCCTTCTGGTAACGCTAGTATGGGTGCATGAGTTAATCTTTGCTTAAGAATTCTAAAGGTTTCTTCTTGTTTTGGTCCCCATTCAAACTTAACAGATTTACATATTAGCTTAGTTAAGGGAATGACTATTCTAGAAAAATCTCGAATAAATCTTCTATAATAACCTGCCAATCCTAAGAAACTTCTAACCTCAGTTTGTGACTCAGGGGTTTTCCACTTGGTAATCGCCTCGATCTTGGTGGGATCCACATGAATTCCTTTATGATTGACTAAATGTCCAAGAAACTGTACCTGCTCTAACCAAAACTCGCACTTTGAAAATTTGGCATAACGCTTTTCTTTTCTCAATAAACTTAGTAGTGCGTGTAGATGCTTTGCATGTTCCTCTTTACTCTTAGAGTAAATGAGAATATCATCTATAAAGACAATTATGAATTTATCCAAATATGGCTTACATATTCGATTCATCATGTCCATAAATGCAGTTGGGGCATTGGTCAAACCAAATGGCATGACAGTAAATTCATAATGGCCATACCTTGTTCTAAAAGCGGTCTTAGGAATGTCATCTTCTTGTACCTTTAATTGATGATATCCTAATCGTAAATCGATTTTTGAGAAAAATCAAGCTCCTTGCAACTGGTCGAACAAATCATCGATTCTTGGTAATGGATACCGATTCTTAATCGTGACTTTGTTCAATTCACGGTAGTCAATTCACATACGCATTGATCCGTCCTTCTTTTTGACGAATAAGATCGGTGCTCCCCAAAGCGATGAGCTTGGTTGTATGAATCCCTTTTCCAATAATTCATCTAACTGTTTCTTTAGTTCCTACATTTCTGCGGGTGCCAAACGGTAAGGTGCTTTGGCAATTGGTGATGTCCTTGGTATCAAGTGGATTCTGAATTTGACTTCTCGGTCTGGCGGTTGCCCTGGTAATTCTTCTGGAAATACATCTGAAAACTAGGATACTACTGGAATATCTTTTAATTCTTTTCCTTTAGTGTTAGTGATTATGGATATCAAATATACTAATGACCCTTTTCTTATATAACCTGTTGTTTTCATTACAGAGGTGAACTTTGTGGATCTAAAGGGTTTATTTCCTTTAATTGTGATCTTTTCACCTTTTGGTGAATTTACTTGGATTGACATTTGATGACATAAAATATTGGCTTTATTGGCTCTTAACCAATCCATTCCTAACACAACATCAAATCCTGCCAGATTCATTGGGTAAAGGTTTGCAATAAATTTTTGATTTAGAATTTCTATTCTTGCTCCCTACAAGATTTCAGAAATCTTAATGGTTTCTCCATTTGCTGTCTCTATTAGACATTCTTGTGGGAGATTAGTTAATGGTTGATTGAGAAGTTTGCACAATGAAGTATTAATAAAACTTTGGTTCGCACCAGAGTCAAATAATACTTTAGCAAAAACATCATTAACTAAAAACGTATCGGCGATCACATCTGGGATCATCTTTGCTTATTCTGCAGTCAAAACAAATGCTCTAGCATTTTTAGTATTCTTGGTGTTTGTGGCTGGAGCTAGTTTTGGACAGTTCGGCTTGATATGACCTTGTTCTCCACAGTTGTAGCATATCCTGTTGTTAGGCTTCTTCCTGCAGTCTTCTTCCTTGTGTCCAGATATTTTGCAGAAGTTACAGTATATGGAGCATCTTCCAGAATGCTTCATTTTGCAATACTTGCAATAGGGTGCAGAGGTGGAACCTACATTTTTCCCACAGTTAGAACTTCTAGAACGGAATTATTGGGTAAACTTCTGGGTTAGGTTCCTCCTCTGATCCTCTTCTCGTGTACGGACTAATTCATCAGTCAAGGTATTTGCTAGTTCTACAGCTTCTTCTATGGTTTGGGGTCTAGCTGCCTTGACTACATGCCTAATTTCCCTGATTAATCCCCAAATGTAACGGGAGATAATACTGGTTCTGGTGATGAAAGGGTTGGCACTATTCTAGCATATTCAAAGAATAACGTAGTGTATCCCTTACTATCAACTCCAGTCATCCTAAGGTTTAGGAACTTATTTGCTATCTGTTCATTTTCATTGGGAGGGCAGAATTTCCTTTCTACCATGTTTTTAAATTCCTCCCATTCTATATTGTAAACCCTGTCACTTCCCCTAGACTGGAGGATAGTGTTCCACCATTCTAGTGCTGAATTATTAAATAGATTGGAAGCAAACATTATTTTATCCTCTTCCGCGCATTTGCTTATTCTTAAGACTGCCTCAGTCTTTTCTATCCAGCGTAGAGATGCAAAGGCCCCTTCATTGCCCGAGAATTCCATTGGTTTACAAGACCAGAATTCTTTATATGAACAACCAATAGACATGGTTCTTCTTCTTTTGGGAATGGGCACTTGAAGTATGGGTCCATTATTTACGCTGTGTTCAGGTTCAGTGGGTCGTTTACTATCACGTTTACTTTTATTTTCTGCTTCTGATGCGTGTGAAGTGTGTATATAAGTTTAAGTATATTTTAATCCCTTTTACACTTTCTTTAGCCAAGTTTTAAATTTATAAAACACGATATTTACTAACACTAGACACACATATGGGCAAGTGCACCCATCGTGAGCGTAGTACAGTGTTGGCAAGATATCGAGGTCGTCCAAGGACACAAGAGCTTTTAGTACCGGTTTATCCTCAACGTCTAATCAAATCAAAAAGTTTATAAAAAAGGTTTTAAACTAAGAAAAATAAAAACTAATCTAAAATGCTGAAAATAAAATAAAAATAAAAACAGATAGACAAGATGAATCACTTGGCTCCGACTCGTGTTTAGTGTAACCTTTGATTATTTCCGCACTTTTGCACTATTTAAGAGATTATCTTAGTTATTGTAGTAGGCCCCTCTTTTGAAGGTGACGTTACCCTCAACCCAGTAGTTTGAGTCAGCAAGGATACAATCCTAAAGGGTCGGATTATTAAAAGATAATTAATTAAGTTATTAATGCATAATGTGGTAGGCCCCTCTTTTGAAGGTGACGTTACCCTCGGCTAAGTAGTCTGAGTTAGCAGGGATACAGTCCTAAGTGGCCGGGTTAAAGTATTAATAGTAGTTTAACTTATGAGGGGATCAAAGAGTTTGGACCCCCGCCATCCAATACCGTTAAGTATTGAAGGAGGTCCTACTAAATTTGAACCAGGTCCTTTGCAGGATCTATACACAGAACAATGGCAAGACTCTTACCAAACCGTTTCCTTAACCCCCGACCAGGTAGCCAACATACCTCCATATAGACCGTGGAGATATGAATGGTGAAAATCTTTTATTTTATATAGACAGTAAAATAATGCCAAGACACCACAGACAAACGATAAGGAAGAATCACCTTCAACATAAGAAACTAGTTATTAAAGTCATTAATACATAACCAATTAAAAAGAGCGAAAAGATTAAAAATAAAAAGTATTACACTAGACACTTTGTCTTCACCAAGTGATATAAGAGACTTAGGCAAACATGGCCTTGATTGTCAAGAACTCTTACGATAAATCTTGGATCCCGAGACGACTCACACGCTCTATGATGGACAATGGATGATGGTGGTGGATGATGGTGTTATGGTGGTGGTGGGTGGTGGGTGAAGTGTGAGAGAGGTGGTGTGCCAAGGGATGGTTTGAGCTTGAGCCAAGCACTCCTATTTATAGGCTAAACAGAAGCTCGGGCACAGCCCCGTGTCCAGTGGGCACGGCCCCATGTCCACATCCTTCTCTGTCTTCATTAATTGCTCTTGTCTTTATTAGTTGACCACGGCCCCGTGTCCGCTGGGCACGACCCCGTGTGCAAAAGCATATCTGTACTATCAAGATTTGCCTGGATTATGTGAATCTTATAGTTGACCACGACCCCGTGTCCGCTGAGCACGGCCCCATGGTGGGCGATGGAAGCTTCTACAACTTTGTCTTTTATGCTGACACTTGGGCACGCCCCCGTGCTCATTGAGCACGGGGCGTGTTCAGCCTCCTGTTTTCTTGTTTTGCTTGGGAAGATGCTTTCGGGGAGGTCGGGCATGCCACGTTTATTCCTTTTCTTGTATTTATGTTAGATTTAGCTGCCTTTTTGCTTCTTTTGTTAATTTGAGCTCATTTAATCCTGAAAATACAAAAGGAAGACAAAAACACACTTTTTCCAACATTAGTACTAAAAAGGGTTAATTTTATGCCACAATTGATGTAATCTATATGTTGCATTTTGCACACATCACCTTCCTTAACCATTTCAATAATATATGGCATCGCATCTATTATCCCTTGTGCCACTATGTGTTGCATGGCACTGTTATCCACTTGGTTTCCATTATTGTTGTTGTTCGGGTTTTCGTTATCCGGGTTATTGTTACTCTGGTTATCGTTATTCTGGTTTTCCTGGTTCACTTCGTTGTCCATCTGAATTTTAAACATTTGCCAATTATTAATATCACAAAATAATATTTTAAGGCAAACAATCACACAACACACATATTGGTCAAAAGCGTCGAGCATTGCGACTCACTCTTTCTTATCTATTATACATCTAATACAAACTAAAACTAAAACTGAAATTAAAAATTACAATACCATTATGCATCACTAACCACAAAGTGGTCTATACTACGATAGATTTATTATTATTATTATTATTATTATTATTATTTCATACACACATATTATATATATTATTATATTATTATTACTATCTCCACCATCACCTTCATTGATAAGGGTTCATCCAGAACTTTATATTACGCTCGTCGTACTTCCAGACGAGTCGTTCTCTGATCTGCCTCATCCTGTCACTATTTTCTAAAATCTCTTCTCTGAAAGTTCAGAGCTCTTGCACATTTTCTGCACTCATTGGGGGTGCAGGTGCTGGTACTGGATCTGGGTACTGTGGCATGGGTATGGTGCTAGGTTCGTCATGGGTTCATCTGTTAGGTGGTAGCGTTGCACATAATCCCTATGATCATCGAACCACGGATCGTAGTCTGGGTCTAAGGAATTAGGAGCTGGTACCCTAGGTATCTCCTCTGGGTTGAAATCATGCATTTGGATTTGGTTTTCTGGGTTGTTTTCAATCTCCATTGGTTGTGTGGGAAACAAGGGTAATGGTTGAGGGGCTACTAGTTGTTCCAGGTTTGGGTCGGCTACTGTGGATGCTAAAATATGGAAGTTTGCTAAACTCCTATTAAGCATATCCTGTGTGTGGGCATCTGTTTCTCTCTTAGCGGCTGCTAAGACACGCTGCTGTTGTAACTTTTTCATTCTTTTCCTACACTCGTGTGCTCCCCTACTGAACCATCCTCTCTTTTTCTGAGAGAATGGCTCTTCAGACTAAGCCTTAAATACGAATATCCCATCTTCATTGTCAGCTGAATACCCTGAGACGGCAGGCTGTGAAGAGCTGCCTTCGCTTCTATGTGAGCCAGACAACTGACGATAAGCGTCGGAGGGTCCTTGATCGCTCATACTGTAAACTAACAAATAGTCAAATAACACACAATAATAAAATACAGATATGCACGTATTTCCGTAATAAATTTCCTAATATATCATATCTTGGTGTCAGCAGAACATTTCTGTGGCTGAATCAGTGGCATAGCTCTGATACCACCTTCTGTCGCAACCCCCGCCCCCTATCTGTTCCGAAAACGGGCGGTCGCGAGACCAGTGTCGGTGGTATCCAGGTGCTTATCATTTTGGCAGCGGAAATTACATTAGGATCGTAGTTAGGAAATATTTTATCAGAGTAAATACCACACTTTTATAATATTAAACATATTTGGATAAAACCCAAGTTTTCATTACAAACATTTTCATAGGGAATATCCCTATTTTATTGAATAAAACATCCTCTTTTTATTTAGGTAACTTTTATAGCCACTTTTCCAAGTCTTCACTGCTGTCCATCTGGCTTTTAGTTGGCTTTCACATTTTGTTACCTGAAACGCGTTTAAAAACATTTTGTCAGTGGGAAATACGGGTGAGTGGATCCCAATTTAATCAAGAAGAATTTTATCAATTTTCACAGTATTGAGAGCGATTACAATGTTTACATCTACACAATTACTCATTCAGTATTGCCAATCCTGACTGGTGGGTCATATTACACATTGGCTAACTCTTTGTCCAATGGTAACGTGTTCCACATTTTGTATACAAAACCCCAATATACCGGCAGTAATTGAAGAATTTCAAAGACTCAATCACTGCTAATTATAATTAAATAAATAAAGGTTTTGTAAAAACAGTTTACAAAAAGGTTTACAAAAAGGAGATTACTCACATTGATGTCTTAGGGTTTCCTTTAAAGGTTTCCTGGTGATTATCTATTAATTACACAAATGCACACGTGTTAGTATAATAACCCTTAATATTTACATTAGTAATACCCTCCCCGAGACGGCATTCCAACGACTACGTCGGGCAGAACCTCGACAGCCGTTACGGAACCCTGGATCAATCGGGCAGCGTATCTAATACGTAACCAGGGTTATAATACTTACAACGGGGCAGAACTTCGTTAATTAGGGGTATAGTACCCGAGAATTATATTTGCTATGCAGAATATTGAGAGAGAGATCGAGAAATGAGCGATTGTAAACTGAAGGCCGAAGGTCTCTATTTATAGGTGACCTTTTGACTTCCCTCGCGGCTCGCGTAAGACGTAGCCGAGGGCTACGCGGCCCGCGTAGTAGGCTGGGTAGGCCCTAGCCTGGCCCAGTCATCAACTAGCTTCGCCACACGTCCGACACGTGTCAGCACCGGGCTGCGCCTCAGGTCCCTTCTCTCGCGCGCCGCGTAGACTGAAGAGGGGTCTTACGCGGCCCGCGACAGCCCATTAAAATTTGTTTTTAATTAAATTCAATAAAAATAAAGGTATTCGGGGCCCGTTTTCGTATACGGGATGCATTTTAGGACATGTAGGGACACTTTAAAATATATTAGGGGTGTCGGAATATTTTGGAGGGTTGTTATAGCGAAGAGCAGAAGCGGAATTGAAGAAGAATGGTTGAAATATCAAGAAAGAAGAAAATCCTGGCCGCCACCGTAAGTTACGGTAGCCACCGTAAGTTACGGTAGCCACCATAAGTTACGGTAGCCTTGACAAAACAAAATGGCCACCGTAATATAGAAAGTCTCCACCGTACGTTTTTAGTGGCCACCGTAGCTTACAGTGGGAGCCAGACGCAGAATTGTTGTTTTCCTTATAAAAGTTGGTTTGGTGGTGACTTTTCATTATCTTTTCCATTGTTTTTTATCCAGAAATTGTGGGAGGCGAATTTAGGGTTCCAAGACGACATTTCGGGTGTTTTTATTGTTGCTTTATCATCCTTGATTCACATGAACAATGTATTTGAAGTTATGATGATCAACCGAACTATGTGTGGCTAAGTTCTTTATGTTTTTCCCCGGATTGTAAGGTTTTCTTATGAATACTTTGTCATTGTTTATGACATTTGTGGGATAGTAATTTAATCTTTTTAATTGTATTGCTATGGTGATTGTGTGTTTGTTTAGTAACGATTTATATTGTTAGACTTGATATTCTAAAGCATACGTTCTTGGTGCCATAGGCAATCAGGATTTAGTGGAAGGGATTTTGGGTTGGCTATATTAAACTGATTATCGTGTGACAACCTTGTGTTCGTGTGATCCAAGTACTTGGTCCCCTTTTATCACAATTAAACGCGCACTTATGAATTATGTCTATGTAGTTCATCCCATGTAAACTTTGACATTGTTATTCATAGAAAACCTGAAACTAGGGGAAGACATTCTCTCTTAATTCTGAATACAAAACTTGTTGGGATTGAACCCTACCAGAGGAACAGATAATTAAAGCCAAAACTGGGTCAGAGCAGTGGATCCAGAAAAAGCAGATGTTACATACAAGTCTCTCCCCTTGAAAGTGATTTCAACATCTGCTGAACTCCTATCTACTGATCGTGCAAACTGCTGACTCACAACTATTGTTCAAGTAAAGACCTGATGAAAGACTAAAGCCCTGCTGTTCAATCTACTACCTTGGTTCAAGCACTGCTGATCCGGACAAGTACTGCCTGGTTCACAGCAGTGGAGGGATGCTGCAGTTGTTTATTCTGTCTTTATGAAATGTAATGTATAAGCAGTAGTTAGTATAGCAGTGTTTGTATAGATCAGGGGTTAGAGTTTGTTAGGAGGTTAGATGTCACTTTCATGGTGACGTCAGCTTAGATGCTCAGTGGTTTGCTAGTGCCTATAAATAGAACAGTGCTCTGTACTGTTCTATTAGCTCTTTGCAACAATCGTCTTCTCTGCACGAACAAACACTGAGCTCTGGCTGAGGGGGAGTTTGTATTCAATCATTGCAATTGTAATCGTAATTGAAATAAATTCAATCTTTCGGTTCATTGTGAAAAATGTTTGATCAAAGCATTACTCTCGTTTGATTGTATGCAAAGTTTGTTTCCATCTTAATTCCGCTGCACAACTCATTCAATTTCATCTTAATTTCAAACGTAAAATACAATCAAAACCAAACTCAGATCCAACAATTGGTATCAGAGCCTGGACAGTCAAATTTGATTTAACAATCATTTTGACATAAATAGTTCAGCTCAAAATCATTGATATCGATAGTTTGTTCGTTTGTGTTGAAAAACAGAGCAAGGTTTAATCACCATTAAAGTTGACTAATCAGTGTCTGTAAAACAACCAGGATGACGTCACAATCTCAAGATGATAAGAATAACATTGGCTCACTTTTTAAACTACCTATGCTTAAAAGAAATGAATACAACATATGGGAGCGAAGGATGGGTCACATCCTTGCTCAACAGAACACTGGATGTTGGAGGTTTGTTGTTTTTGGTCCCCATGTTCCTATGGTGCCAAGTGCTGAGGATCCAAAGTTCATACCAAAACCTTATGAAAACTATACTGAAACTGATTTTCAAAAGTTCGAACTCGATGCCAAAGCATTTAGCATCATAGCATCTGCATTACCAAATGAGATCTATGCTGGACTGTTACATTGTAACAGTGCCAAAGAGCTATGGGATGCATTGAAGGAACAGTTTGGGGGAACCGAAGAAGTTATTGAAAACAATAGAGAAATTCTGAATCAGCAGTATGAAACCTTCTGTCACATTAAGGGTGAATCATTGACCCAACAATTTGAACGTTTCAGTTGTCTCATCAGTGAGCTAAGACTTGTTAAGGTTGAATTTCCAAAATCAACACAAAATAGCAGGTTTCTTAGATTGCTACCTGATAAATGGGACACAATTGCATTTGTGACTAGAAACTCTGTTGAGTTCAAAGATCTGACCCTGACCCAACTTCATGGTAGACTCCTGACTTATGAAAGGGAGTTGAACCAGAAAAAGAAGTTGCAAGAGTCTGGAAAAGCCACTGATGATTACTCATTCGGTAGCACAGCTCTTCTTGGTCAGGAAGAATCTGGTAGCAGTAGTAAGGAACAGGGTTATGATCATTTCATTGATATAACAGCTGGTGGTAACTTTACCAACCCTGATACTCACTCTGCAAATTATGCTTTTACTGCAAACACTGAAAACCATATGTCAGATAATTTGTGTTTTGAACTTAATGATTTACAACATTTCGATCCCACTGACTTAGAAGAGATGGACATCCTGCACCAATTGGCTTTTCTCAGTATTAGAACTAGCAAATTCTACAAAAGAACAGGGCGAAAATTCCCAGGTTTACATGGGAATCTAAGGGTTGGGTTGGATAAATCGAAAATCAAATGTTACAAGTGCAATAGGCTAAGTCATTTCGCTAGGGAATGCAGGAGTCAAACTACTGGTCCTATAATCACTCATCCTAGCTCAAACCCTAGACCTCAAAATCAAACCACAGTGCATTATACCCAATATACCCCTGCAGCTCATGTTAACACTGCTCATTATGCTGCTGCCCCTGTGCCTGTGCATTATGTCCAAACTACTGTTCCACAGATTCAGTATGTTCAAACCCTTGTCCCCCAGGCACAAGTGCAACCTGTTGCACCTCAAACAGCTGCTCCAGCAGTGGCACAACCAGATCAGCAAAGCTTTTTCACTCAAGGCTTTGTTGACTGGAGCAGCATGCCTGATGAGCTTGGTGATGAAAATTTTGCACTCTATGCTTTTGATAAATCTTCTAATGATGATTTTTTTTTTGATGGCATTAGAGTCAATACCAGAGGGGATTGAAACTGAAGGTGAACAGCTAAGTGATGAAACAGTGGATGAGGTGACAGAAGCAGTTGTTAAAGCAGTTGCTGGTGAATTGCTGCTGGGAGAAAGTTCAGGAACCCTGATTGAACCAATGAAAGACCCATGGTCCGAAGAGGACAAAGAAGAAGAGAAAAATGAGAAAGCAGGTGAGAAAGAAGAAAGAGCTGATGATGAAGAAAATCATCAATGTGATTGTGCAATGATGGCTGCTGCAAAGGTATCTCCTCAAGTTCTTGAAAAATTGTGTTCTGACAATTGCATTATTGCTTTTGCTAACATCAAAGAGGTAAATGAAAACCTTCGGGATAAAATCTTAACTGATGAAGTCAAATTTGAAAGGTCTTTAAAAGAACTTAAAAACAAATTGACTGAAAAGGAAAAAGAGATCAGCAGTCTGAAAGAAGAACTGAGTATAACCAAAACCCAACTCCAAACTATGGTAGAAAAATACCAAGTTTGCAAAAAGGAGTTGGAGTCCACCCAGATCACCTGTGAAAGATGGGTGGAATCATGCAAAGGGTATGAGGTTATGCTTGAAAAACAGATAAAAAGCAATGTGAAATTTGGTGTTGGTTATAGAAAACATGATGATGAAAACACTGCTTTTGAAAAATCTGTTCAAACCACTGATGTAACCACAGAGTTCATCCCCACAAACAAGAATGGCCAAGAAGTGAAAATCACTGATAAACTTGGTAACAAAATCACACTTGATAGACCAATGGGATCCTCTACTTTTGAGGAGCTTGAAAATTATCAGTTTAAACCAAAATGGTCTGATGAGTGTGATATTCTTGAAAATTTCAAGCCCATGGACTTTACATCAACTGATGGTGTCAAAGCTCCAAAAGCTAAAGTCATTCCTCTCAAGGACATCCCAACAGAGGTTAAAACCTCTGCTGCAAAGGAGTCCGAAAAGAGAAAGAAGAAAGAAAAGATCAATAACCTGTTTTGTGAATTCTGTGAGAAAAGGAATCATCTAACAAAAGACTGTTTCCATTTAAAAGCTTATGATTTGAACAAAACAAGTGTCATTGTTCCAGCTAAAAGCTGCATTGTTTGTGGTAAAACAAACCACAAAACTCAAGCATGTGTGTATCTGAAAAACTTTGATGTGAAAAAGAATGAGTACATTGCTAAAACATCCTTGAGTCCATCAACATCATCTGTCAAATTCACCAAGAACCAACCACTGTTTGTGCCAGTTCAAACAGCTGTTACAAAACAGCTGAACCAAACATCTGTCAAAAGAGATGTTCAGGTTACTGATGCACCCCCTGCCAATCAGTTCAGAAAAGGCAAGGAAAAACAGTCTTACCAAAGGATTCCACACGTTTATGAGGCCTACAAAAGGCCCTCTAAACCAAAAGTGAACATTCATCCTTTTGGGTACCAACAGGTGATTGGTCAAGACCCCCAACAGTGGTTAGCAAGAAACAGTACTAAAACTGTCCTAACCCCTGACTTAACCACTGTCCAACAATGTGCATCCATTCCAGATACTGTTGAGACCCCATCCAAAGCCTTATTGGCTTTGGAAACCCTAATGAACTAATCCTTTTACTTCATGTGCAGGGAGCTTCTGCCTGTTTAGATAGCCTTTGGTATGTTGATAGTGGAGGCTCCAGGCACATGACTGGATGTAAAGCCCTACTCAAAGATTTCAAAATTCATGGAGGGGGTGATATATCCTTTGGGAATAACAGTAAAGGGAAAGTTCTGGGGTCTGGTACAGTACAATCTGGAAATGTAAAATTTGAAAATGTCAATCTGATAGACCGTCTGAAATTCAACCTCCAGAGTGTTTCACAAATGAGTGACAAGGGGTATGGGTCATTCTTCACAAAGGAGTGTTGTAGGATTGTTGGATCAGAAATGGTCAAAAAGATTGAAGCAATAATAAAAACTGGTCAAACAAAACTTGTTGCTCAAAGAAGAGGCAATGTTTATGTTGTTGATATGTCAAAAGAGTGTCCCAGAGCTGATGCCTGTCTGTTCTCAGCTGCCTCTAACAAAGAGACAGAACTTTGGCACAGAAGGCTGGGGCACACAAATCTTAAGACAATCACTGAAATTTCAAAAAATGGTTTGGTAAGAGGCCTACCACAAAAATTGTTTTCATGTCCTGAACATTGCATTTCCTGTTTAAAAGGAAAACAACATAAAAGTTCTTATAAGTCCATTGAAGAGTCCAGAACAACCCAGTGTTTGCAAATGCTACACATGGATTTGTTTGGCCCAGTTCAAGTCACGAGTCTCAAAAAGAAGAGATATTGTTTGGTTATTGTTGATGACTTTTCTCGGTTTACATGGACTTTCTTTTTACACTCCAAAGATGAGACTGCAGGCATTTTGCAAGAATTTGTTACACAGGTTGAAAAGCAATTTGACCTTCCAGTGAAAAGCTTCAGGAGTGACAATGGCACAGAATTTAAAAATAAGGAGTTGGATGCCTTCTGTGTGAAGAAAGGGATTGTAAGGCAGCACATCATCCCTAGAACACCAGAGCAAAATGGGGTAGTTGAAAGAAAGAACAGAACCTTGATTGAGGCTGCCAGAACCATGCTTGCTGATTCAGGTTTGCCATTAACTTTCTGGGCAGAGGCAGTAAACACTGCTTGCTATGTCCAGAACAGAGTTTATTCTACCTAACTGCATCTAGGCCAGACATCATGTTTGCAACATGTGTTTGTGCAAGAAGTCAATCAGCCCCTAGAAAATCCAATCTTATTGCTGTAAAAAGAATATTCAGATACATAAAAAGTGCTCCCACACTTGGTATCTGGTATCCAGCTAATGGGAATATCAAGCTTTCAGGATTTTCAGACAGTGACTTTGCTGGATGTAACACCACAAGGAAGTCCACATCAGGAGGGTGCCAGTTTCTAGGTGATTGCTTAGTTTCATGGCAAAGCAAAAAGCAAGCAGCTGTTTCAACATCCACTGCTGAAGCTGAATACATTGTTGCTGCAAGCTGTACAACCCAACTCCTGTGGCTTCAAAATCAGTTGTTGGATTTTGGTATCACTGCCTTAAAGACACCACTCATGTTGGATAGCCAGGCAGCAGAAAATATCATCAAAAATCCAGTTTCCCGTTCAACCACCAAACACATCGACATCAGACATCACTTTGTGAGGGATTGCTATGAAAAAGGTTTGATTTCTCTGCATCATGTTCCAACTAAAGACCAGCTGGAAGATGTGCTCACAAAAGCATTCGATACTGCCACCTTTGAAAGCTTGGTCTCTAGGATTGGCATGCTAAACATGGAATAACAAGCAAAATATTGTTTTTCTGTGAATAAAAGCATTAAAATGTTTTCAGAAAATCAAAAATTCATCCTTAAAAATAGCTAAAAATGAAATTTTCATTAAAATCTTTAAAAGTCTGCCATAACCACTGTTTGCTCAAAAGTCTGCTCTACTTCAAAGTCTGTCCACTGCTGAAAGCCATCCTATGTCCACTTATTTTCTTGAAAAACTCTGTTGTTCAAAAACAGTGTCTTATCCACTGATACGCTATCCACTGATAGTGAAAATCATCCACTGCTTTCATTATACCGTTGTAACCACTGCTTTCATCAGTAACTTTCTTAAAAGTACCGTCCTTCATTTCTTCAGAATTTGGCATGTGGGCAGTACATAGTGGTCAGTACTTTTGTAACCGCTGCCACGTCAGCCTTCACTTTTTCATCTATAAAACCCCCACTTCACATCAAAAACAGGGTTTTACTGTCGAATTGAATTCTCAAAAATTCTCTTCTCAAAGCAGTTTTTCCATTTCATTTCTTCACAAATTTCTTCGATCATCATCTTAAAATGACAAAATCGAAGCCATCTGCAAAACCCACCTCCAAATCATCGTCGAAAGCGGCCTCTCAAAAGGACATTATCACTGAAATTCCATACAAACCATCTCACAATCTTCTGGGTCTTCTCATAAAACCCGGCACCACAGATGCTTTTGACTCCATCATCGCCAAAATGGCTAAATCAAAGTACAAAACTTTGTTAATAGCCGATGCACCAATTTACTTAGCAACCCAACGAGAGTTTTGGAAAAACGCAACCCTTGACAAACAAGGTGAAACTGTGGTAGCCATTAACTCATCTTTAAGAGGTAAAGCTATTCAAATCATGCCACAATCTATATCAGAAGTCTTTAAACTCGAGGATCAGCAAGGTAAAACTTCTTTCCCTAAAGACGAGTTAAAAATTGATTTCATTGAGAGAGGGTATGCAGACACAATGATGAAAAAAGCTACCTTACAAAAAGGTTTCTTTCCTTCTGCAACAAGGTTTTTATTCCATACCCTCCTAATGTGTGTTTCAAACAAAACCACTTATTTTAATGAAATACCATTAAAGATTCAAAATCTGGGATATGCTATTCTTCAAGAAGAAAATTTTAATTTTTCTCGGGAAATCTTTAATGATTTGGTTAACAATGTTGAAACAAAATCATTCTTACTGTTTCCAAGGTTTTTAAGCTATTATTTTGAAAAGAAATTCCATAAGGATGATATTGCAGCAATAAACCAAGGTGAATGTTTTCAAATGAACAGTTTAACTGCTGAAACTTTTACTAGAATGTTAACACCTTGTAAAACACAAGCAGAGGTGCCTGAGCAGAATTTAGCAGCTACCACTGCTCCTCAGGTATCTGCTGCTGAGCCCACTGCTCAAGGTGATCAAAGTGGCACAACAAGTGCTTTGAAACCCACACCTAAAATCACCAAAAAGCCAACAAAAAGAAAAACACAAAAACTCCCCAAACCCATCAAACAGGCATCTCTGGAGGATGAGATACCAGAGCTACTGCCAGTGACAACACAAAAGTCACACGAAACCACTGCTGCTACTTCCTCACAGCAGTTGGTGCAAATATCTCAACCCATAGCCGAAACCCTTCCTGCTTCTTCACAAAAAGAACAGGTTGTACAAATTGGGACACCACATCATGATGCTCTGGAAGCATTTGTTTCCATCATCCACAGTCCAATTCCCGGGGCAAATCCTCTTTCTACACCAAACATCACATCCACAATTCCCACACCCACTAAACTTATGTTGGATGCAATTGATTTGAACCAGGCACTAACCAGTCCTTCTCAATCACCTATTAATGAGAATATACCTCAACAAATGACTGGGTCTGATGTATCAATCCTTGCTAACCCACCAACACAACCTGAGGAGGTTACACCCCTTGAGTTACAAGTAACTCTTGGTGGTAATCCAAGTGAAGCAGCCACTACAACTGTTGAACCCACTGGTTTACAGTTGGACAGTGGTTACATTAATAAGACTTCCTTGGAGGCAATTCCTTACATAGCACCTCTGCCAACCACCAGTGTATTTATTTTTCCCACTGGCAACATCAAAAGGTTGTCAAGTGTTGAAGGAAGAAGACCCCAGTACCAAGAAAAAGGGGCATCAGTGGTTAGTGTTTGGAGTACACTCCCTACCTCAACCACTGATAAAACCACTGTTAGTGGGAAATCAGATGATCCCATTAAATTAGGTGATGATTTAAAATATCAGGATTTGACGGAACGAGTTGACAAATTGGATACATCTGTTGCAGATATTAAAGACATGCTACAACAGGTGTTGAAAATACAAAAGATGCAATCCACTGTTATTCCACCTCAAGCACCTGCTCCACCACAAGCATCTGCTACAAATGAGCTCTGGAACCTCTTCAAACCTTTTCTCCAACAACAAAAAGAAATGGTTGATCAGCAACATGAACTACAGGTCCAAAAGCTGAGAAACATAATGGAGTCTAGGTACAAGAACACTCAAGCAGATATTAAGGCAATCAAGGCCCATTTATTGAAAACCACTGGCACTGCTCCCCCAATAGTACTCTTCATTGATCAAGTTCCAGAAGATAATGCCAAAAAGGGGGAGAAAATTTAGGAGTGGAAGAAGAAGGGAATAGATGATGGTCTGTACATTGAACCTGAAAGGGATGCTATGACCAGAAAAATTCATGTGCCAGATGGTAGTAAAATGGTTGATGCAACCCAAGAAGCACTTGATGAAGGAGTAGCAAGTGTAAAAAGGGATAGAGTGGCAAAGGATATTTCAAGGTGGAATGAGGAGATAAGAGCTTTCATGGAACTGTATGCGCAGGGTTGTTCTGGGTCAAAGGATACTAAAAATCCTAAGACAAAAAGGAAACCTAAGTCCATCCCATCCAGAATTTCAAAGCATATTCCAAAACCACCATCCAAAAGCCATCAGCATCAAACCTCCACCCAAACAGGTGTTGTAACTCCTGCTGTACCAACTACTGCTGGTACTTCAGAGGTTTCAACATCTGTTATCACTTCAACACACACCACAACCATTGTTTTACCACCACCACCAAAAACAACCTCACCACCACTTTCTCCTGCCAAAAAGCAGAAGACAACGGATGTTACAACATCTGTTGTAATAACAACAGTGGTTGAAACACCAGTTGTTTCAACAACTGTTAGTCAATCACAAACCACTGCCGCTCAATCTACCACCACTGTTCCACCCAAAACATCATCAGTCCCTTCTCAACCAAAAAGGAGAAGGATAATTCTAAAAGATGATGATACATCTTCACCACCAACATCTTCAAAATCACTGTCACTTGTCACCATTCGAAAGCCCATGCCTCTCTCTTCAGCTCAAATTTTAAAGCCATTACCTCCTGCTGGTGTCTCATTTCCTCTGGAACTCATTGCAGTTAGGGAAGAAATCAAATCCTTTTACTATGAGGATGGCCCAGCTAAAAGGAGTTTGCCATCAGTTGAAGGATATCCCAGGTCTAACAATATTGAAGAATATTTGAAACTCAAGGCCAAGCAAGCAGAAGATATCGGAATAAAAAATAAACAAGGGAAATCTGATAGGGAATTTCAGCAAAACTATCAGTTTCTACTCACTCAGGTCAGAGCTATGGAACAATTTGCCAAAAATGTATGTCAGCAAATCTCAGAAAGGGCAGATGAGTCTTTGAGAAAAGACTACATTGAGAACATCATGACCTACAAGAAATACAAGGGGGAGAAACACATGTACAAAAACTGGACCATTCCTGAGCTTGAAAAAGAGGCAGCCAGGATTCAAGAAATGATCAAGAATAAGGTCAAGCAGACTCCTCCTAAAAAATTCAAAAAAATTGAAGCTGATAAGATTTTAGAGTTGAAGAGAATGAAAGAGGAGCTGATAGCAGCTGATTATGGGTCAAAGAATTCAGTGACAAAGTGGGGAGAAGATAGGGTCAGGGCTACCTACAAAAGGTTAGAGGAACTTAGAAAGAAAGATCCAACAGTTCCACAAAAGCCTGACTACTCCAAAGCAGAGGTCTCAAAAAGACCACCAAAGCTGCAAGTCAAAAGAACCACAGCTCCAGCTGGTACTGCCATCTACAAAAGAAGGAGTCAAAACCAGTCAGGTGCTGAAACAATTCAAGATCTAAAAGCTGGAAATATTGTTGTAAAAGAGGGCATTAAATTAATGATAAAAGAAGATCTTGAATTGGAACAGTCTGCAAGTACTGCTCAGCTAGTCATGAATAGGCCAGTCTCACCAAATACCTAAGCAAATAAAAATCTCCCAAGAAACCCACCAGGCTCAAAAATACAAAAGTGGGAAACTGACAAACAGACCTACGTATTGACTTTGCTCAGGTCTGGTGGAGAAGTGAAGAAAATATCAAGGGAACAAGCTCTTGGCCTGAGTCTTGAAGATTTGCAGGATCTCCTTGATCTTCCACTTAGCAGGGATGATGACGACACAGATGCCCTAGACTTTGAACTACAATTTAAAGGTCAGATAAGGGAACTGCTGATGAGGCAATAAAGAATTCCACAATAATGAAGAGTTTTGGCATTATCTGTTCCAGGGGGAGATTGTTGGGATTGAACCCTACCAGAGGAACAGATAATTAAAGCCAAAACTGGGTTAGAGCAGTGGATCCAGAATAAGCAGATGTTACATACAAGTCTCTCCCCTTGAAAGTGATTTCAACATCTGCTGACCTCCTATATACTGATCGTGCAAATTGCTGACTCACAACTACTGTTCAAGTAAAGAACTGATGAAAGACTAAAGCCCTGCTGTTCAATCTACTGCCTTGGTTCAAGCACTGCTGATCCGGACAAGTACTGCCAGGTTCATAGCAGTGGAGGGATGCAGCAGTTGTTTATTCTGTCTTTATGAAATGTAATGTATAAGCAATAATTAGTATAGAAGTGTTTGTATAGATTAGGGGTTAGAGTTTGTTAGGAGGTTAGATGTCACTTTCACGGTGACGTCAGCTTAGATGCTCAGTGGTTTGCTAGTGCCTATAAATAGAACAGTGCTCTGTACTGTTCTATTAGCTCTTTGCAACAATCGTCTTCTCTGCACGAACAAACATTGAGCTCTGGCCGAGGGGGAGTTTGTATTCAATCATTGCAATTGTAATCGTAATTGAAATAAATTTAATCTTTCGGTTCATTGTGAAAAATGTTTGATCAAAGCATTACTCTCGTTTGATTGTATGCAAAGTTTGTTTCCATCTTAATTCCACTGCACAACTCATTCAATTTCATCTTAATTTCAAACGTAAAATACAATCAAAACCAAACTCAGATCCAACAAAACTTGTTAAGTGATAATTAGTTAATCTAAATTTTATAAACTAAACTTCGAGATTACTTTTCTGCATTTTAGTTTTATTATTAGAAATTTGCAAACTACTTGGTAAACGTATTTTCCACAAACTCCCTGTGTTCGATACCCATTTACCACTATCTATTTAGTGTAATTGGTTTATTTTTTAGTGGGACTTCGACCTCAGGTCACTCGCCCTGTTATCTAAATACTACACTGTTTTTCGTCTGAACCACTCTAGTAGTTCTTTGGAATAACTTTCTTTTCATTTCAATTGACATTTTCCTGAAGACTTTGCACCATGAACAACGACGGGTATATTTCTTTTGCCGCAGCTAAATTCACTCATTTAACTTTCTTTCGATCTAGACACCTCGAAACAAAGTGGCCAACTTATCACACCAGAAGCATTGAACTTTTAAATAATTATTTTTACCCTTTTTTTATCCCCTTCATTTAACCTTTCTTGTGAACCACAGTTTTGACCCAAATGATCACATGTCCACTATCACGTGGTCACGCCTTTTTCCCCCCTACTTGATTCACGTGAGTTCTGTCTAGAACTTATGAATCAGAATTATTAAACAAAAGTTTTGTTTATATACCTTAATTACCCGATTGAGATTCTTCATCTTTAATTCGTTATTCATATACCAATCATCGTTCCAACCGCATCATCAAACAGATAAGATTTATGATCTACAAGTTGCTCAATCGAGGCCACCTTTAGAAACTTTTTCACATTTCTTTCTTTTTCAATTATAGTTCCAAGAGAAATTGGGTTTGAAGAAATCCCTGTTAACTTGTTAGAAAAATCATCCACAATACTCAGATCCTTCATCATCATTGCTAGAAACTCAGCCATAAGTGTTTTAAGCCATGCTTCACGTATCCGATGGGTACCAAGGTGATGGGATTTTAGTGCATCCCACTTCTCCTTGCCGTTTATAGATTACCAGCTTGCAAACTCTGTTCTTAAGCCATCAACTGAAACAACAATGCAATCGTCTTGTTGTTTTACTTCACGTCCAACGTTCCCAGTTCAATGGCATCCCGCATGCCATGAACATTAAAGATACCCTGAATTTGCAACACCCATATCGTATAATTTACCGAAGTTAACATTAGGCATTGAAGAGATGTGGTATTCAGGTTGCAGATTGTTCTAACCCTTCGCCTTTAAACATCTTTTTCTTTCTACTTGTTACGGTTGTAGGTGAGAGTTGTTGATCCCGGTGTAACTTGTTTTGTTCCCTGTGTAACTTGTTTTGTTCCTTCCAGTCTACACAATCAAAATAGTTTGGATTTGTCCTCGCAAAATTGATCTGATTTAAAAAAAGTTGGCCGGCGCACACCACGCTTTTGATCGATGAACAACAAGACAATCAACAGTTATGGGAGCTGCTTGTAACCTATCGTTAATGAACAACAAGACAATCAGCAGCTACGAAGGCCGATTCCAACCTGTCGTCTTTGATTCTAGCCACTGACAAATAGTTCAATCACAAGTGTGAAAGATCCCATGTTTCACTCTGATACCCATTCAAGTAGAATCAGTATCAAAACAAACAAATAAAAAATGGAAATCACACAAACTGGCTAAACACCCAACTTTTATTAATTCAGGAAACTAACACAAAACTTGAACTTATAAACCAATACCCAAAACATAGTATTTATAAGCTACCCTATCACATTAGACTTATACTAGGATTGCCAATTAATTAAATAACTAGGACATAATAATTATAATCATATTTAACAATATAGTTATATATTCCTTAAAAGCCTCCTTGAGACTTACGCACCAAGTCGGTCCCCTCCTAAATTCGGAATTCCCAACATCTTTCAAATGTATTCATTAAGTTCCTAATAAACCCTAATCATTTGTTTCTAAATTGTTTGTTTAATTGTGTTTGGTGTCGTGAAATCTGAATTACTTTACAACAGATATCTTCATCATCGTACCTCTATTTTAGACACTTGGTAGCTCATCACAAAGCGCTCATCAAGGACATCACAAACAGGGGCGGATTTAAGCCACTTTTGTGGGTTCCCAGGATCCCATTCGGTTTAGAAAAAATGGGAAAAATTAGTGAGAACCTCGTATGATTTAAAAAAAAAATAGTGATAATTAGTGAGAATCTACCAAAAGGAACCCAATAAAAAAGGTTCTTAGATCCGCCACTGATCACAAACTCACTGCTTAATGAATATGTAAGTAATAATTACAAATAATATTTGTGTTCAAAGTAAAAAAAAAATCAAAAAAACCACATCTCCAATAAAATCTGTAACAGTTCACATTAAGCAAGTAGCTATTAAATAATGGCATCACCCTTGAATATGTACTGAGTTAACTAATTGAAATAGGATAAAGCGGAATTTTATTGCTGATTGTGGGACAACAAGGGTTTGCATGAACATGACACAGTATTCAGCATTTGACCATTTCTAAATCCTAGCAGCATTAGTAAAGATCTGAAGATGATCCTCAGGATCGGGCATTTTGATATTTGTTTGAAAATCATAATCAGCAATTTGCTGGGAGAAGCATGACAAATTGCTTGGTTTATACGGCTTGGCCAAATCTTCTTCCACCCTTACACCTGTGGGGTTGTTGTTATTTTTGTTCCCTTGGGTGGCCAACACTTGAGTAATAAAGTGTTGCCACGGGAAGCTTGCCATCATTTAGGCCATCATCTAAGGCATAAGGTTGAAGCCTTGAAGGCTTACAGGTGCAACTGGGCAGTTTACCCCCAAGGGAGTGCTCATAACGGCACTCTGTGCCAAGGGAAGCACAAACAAAGCTTGTTCCCACGTAGTTGTTGCTGAAGGTGGAAGACTTGCTACTAAAGATTGTAGGAGCTGGTCCAAAGTCAGCTCGTGCCCCAAGGGAGCACCGGTTGCAATTGGTTGGGAAGAAAAGAGAGGAAAAGACGTTGGATCTGACCTCGTGTACAAATATGGGTTAGGATTTGGAGGAGGATTGCTGGGACCAGCCTCATTCCTGGACACAACTGGTTGTGAGCTTGCAAAAATAAGAGAGGGAGGTCCAGGAGATAAATTACTTATTAGGGCATAACATGCCTCTTTAAAATTCTATTTATATACAAGTTCACATACCTCACGGGGGATCACTCAACACTCGGCCGAAGATGTATTTTAGTGAATCACTCGAGAGCGGCATGGAACTTACTCCTACCATAGGCTTGCCAGGCAATCAATCCTCCTCCTTTTTAACTATATTCCTTTGTAAATATCAAGAGGACTTTTGGGTGAAGGGTTAGGCTTGGGTTAAAGGTAGGTGGTTGGGTTAGTGGTTAGTAGAAAAGAGCGAAAAGCGTAAAAAGCATCGGTTTTAGTAAGACTTTTTATTTTTGCAGTTTTTATTTTGATAAAGCCATAATTCAAACAAAGTTATTTTTTATGAACTTGCTTGTTTTTATTTCTTTTGCTTCATCATCAACATTTTTTTTTGAAAGTCATACGAAAAACCGAGCTTGTTACTAAAACAAAGGGTTAAAAATAAAAAGGTTTTGGTGGGTGAAAGGGTGTTTGGTTTGGGTTAAAAAATGAAAAGGTTTAGGCTCAAAGGGGTTAACTAGGGGGATTTTGGGTAGGTGATAAAAAAAAAAAGAAAAATAATGGTGTAGAAATAAAAAAGGTTAGTCCTAATGCCTCCATTATTTACTTACTCGGGTTTAAGTTGGTAAGGACCGGGAATGTATCGTCGTGGCAAGTTCTAGAATCGTAAGAACCAAGCGGCTATTCACACAAGAAACGAAAAATGAGCATTTAATTTAAAGATATGTATTTGTATGCTCAATAAAGGCTCAAAACTCACTTTTGTGGGAATGGGTTTTTATGTGATCAAGTATATATAATTAAATTTTAACTAAGCTTGTCATGCCTTTTCATAATTTTCTTATGTTGGTTCTTTTTATCACGACGCTATCGGTTGTAAATTTGTAAAAAAAATATAACCTTTTTAGAATTTTGAAATTCCCAAGTTAAACCTAGACAAGTAAAAAAAATGATAATTTTTGGAAAAAAATTGGGGTGATTAGCGGTTCCAATAGAGTTTTGTGTAAGGCTTGTTATTAGGACTTGCAAGATTCAAGGTTTTAGCATTCCCCCCACACTTAAATTAAACATTGTCCTCAATGTGTCCCAAAAATAAGTTTTTAGGTTGATTGAATGTGTAAAAAGGTGTGAAAAATCAAAAATTTGTGTTACTGGACGTCTGGACACAACCCCGTGTTCGTTGGACACGACCCCGTGTTCAGGTGCCAGTAACGAAAACTTACAGAAGGTGTACACGGGGGCGTGTCGGCTGAACACGACCCCGTGTCTGGCAAAAGTCTGCAGATTTAGACAAACAGCAGGTCTGGGGAAGTGGGCATGGGGGCGTGTCGGCTGGACACGACCCCGTGTAGACAATCTGCAGGGTTGAAAAACAGGTTTCTGGCTCTAGTTTTCCTGTCCCGTCTTTAGCAGCACTAAGGTTTAGTGCTCTAAGCGTCGTATATACCTGTTTTAGCAATAAACACTACACCAAACCATAGCAAACATCTTAAATTACCAACGTTCAACATCCCATCCATCACAAAGTTAAATAAAAGAAAAAAAAATGCAGAAAATAAAAGAGTTAAAGGAAAGTAAATTGTTCGACACACGGCACGCAGGCCGGAAATTGTTCAAGATAAAAAAGGGGGTTAACCTGTGGGATCACCAATGCTAACAAATCCATGCATGCTTGTCTTGGGTACTCCTCCGGTCTTGTTTGAAGTACTTCGTATTTAGCCCTAGCATCGAGCTCATTTGCGTTAAACCTCGTGAACTTCCTAGACATCTGAAAGAATACACCAAAAGTTAGCACGAAACAGTAGAATTTTCGGACAAAACTACAAACAGCGTGCTGGACACGACCCCGTGTTCAGCGGACACGGCCCCGTGTCCCGGCGTCTGTTACTCAAAAACATCATTTTTCGACCCGGTTTCAAAAACTTGAAAATTTTTGGTCCAATAGGTGCGGTTTCCCCCGAAAATGAAACCCCAAGTGCTGTTTTTTCCAAAACAACCCGTTTACCCATTCAATTTTATCTTTTTCTGTTCAAAAACAAGGGTTTGGGGTTTTTGTGAGAAATCGGGCGAATCTATGAACAATACAAGTGGATTTACTTCCTTTAACAGTAATCTAACTAAATGCTAATAGATTAAAGCAAAAATTTGAGGTTCGATCCGGGTGTAGTTCAAGAACCCTAGATTTTTTCCCAAATTTTTGAAGTTTTAACTACATGCAAATGCATAATCTAACTAATAATTGTGATAGAATCATACCTTGATGTTGTTAGAATGATAGGAGACGTTGAAAATCTACGGAAAATCGCCTGGAACCAGAGCGTTTTCGGGGAAACGGGGCGTGTGGAATGAAGTAACTGTTATGAAAAAGGGAAAATATCCCGACAGTAGCGCGGACACGGCCTCGTGCCGAGCAAAGTTTTTTTTATAGTGCTCGTGTGAGTGCCCTTTGTTTCCCAAAAAGTTTGGCTAGAAGACTTACCGATTTAGATGTCGTCCCAATCGTTCGTAACATACCAGGTATGATGTTGATGTTTTCATTCTTCGACCGTTTGAAGCGAGATCTCATCCTCTTCATCCTCAATGAACCCTTGATAGAGTTTCAGCCGTTGGCCATTGACTTTGAATGGAGGTCCATTCCGAGATTTAATTTCTACTGCACCGTGTGGGTAAATATGGGTGATGGAAAAAGGTCCTGACCACCTAGACTTTAATTTACCAGGAAACAATCGAAGTCGTGAATTAAACAAAAGAACTAGATCTCCCACTTGAAATTCATTAGGTTTAATATGTTTGTCATGCAAGTTTTTCATTCTTTCCTTGTAAATTTCTGAGTTTGAGTATGCATAATTCCTAAGCTCGTCTAATTCATTTAATTGACAAAATTGATTTTTACCAGCAAATTCTAAATCTAAGTTTACATTTTTAATTGCCCAGTAGGCTTTGTGTGCAATTTCTACCGGCAAGTGACAACTTTTTCCATAGACAAGCTTATATGGGGTTGTACCTATTGTTGTTTTATAAGCAGTTCGAAGAGCCCCTAAAGCATCATCTAATTTATCTGCCCATTCTTTTATATTTAACCCTACGGTTTTTTCGAGTATTCGTTTTAAACCTCTATTAGTCACTTCAGCTTGTCCGTTTGTTTGAGGGTGATATGCTGTTGAGACCCGGTGATAGATCCCATATCTTGTTAAAAAAATTTCAAGTTGATGCTTGCAAAAATGGGTACCTCTATCACTTATTAATGCTTTAGGTGTGCCAAAACGAGAGAATAATTTCTTCAGAAATCTTACCACGACTCTTCCATCATTTGTTGGAAGTGCCTCAGCCTCAGCCCATTTAGACAAGTAGTCTACTGCCACAAGTATATATTTGTTTCCTTTCGACGGTGGGAAAGGTCCCATAAAGTCGAGTCCCCACACATCAAAAATTTCACAAACAAGAATGCCATTTTGTGGCATTTCATTTTTGGAAGAAATATTACCTGTTCTTTGGAACGCATCACAAGTCTTGACAAGACTTTGGGCGTCTTTGTAAATGGTTGGCCAATAAAATCCTGAATCAAATACCTTTCGTGCGGTACTAGCGGCACCATGATGTCCTCCATATGGACCTTCGTGACAATGGCGGAGAATTCTTCGTGCTTCACTACCATGTACGCATCGTCGGATGAGTTGGTCGGCACACATTTTGAAAAGATATGGATCTTCCCAAAAATAGTGTTTCACATTGGCAAAGAATTTTTTTCTTTGATGATGTGGCCATCCCTTAGCGACTATACCGCTAGCTAGGTAGTTAGCATAGTCGGCGTACCATGGTTCTTCCTTGTATTCCACCATTTCTAGGGACTCCGTTGGAAATTTTTCGTTGATTTGCTTGTCCCTGGTTGCCTCCAAAGTTGGGTCTTCTAAGCATGAAAGATGATCTGCTGCGGTGTTTTCTGCTCCTCTTTTATCTTTGATTTCACTATCAAATTCTTGGAGGAGTAGAATCCACTGAATCAAATGTGGTTTTGCGTCCTGCTTTTTGAAGAGATATCGAAAGGAAATTTCCAATCAGGCGCTATCATGATAGGTGCATTGACTAGCATTTCCTTTAAGGTTAGAAATTCTTGATTGCAATCCTTATCAAAGATGAAAGGGGCATCTTTTTCAAGTAATTTTGTTAGAGGCCTTGAAATTTTAGAAAAGTTAAACCGCCTGTAAAATCCGGCATGCCCTAGGAAACTTCTGACAGCTCTAACGGAGGATGGGGGCGGTAGTTGAGAAATGGTATCTATTTTGGCTCGATCCACCTCCATTCCTTCGCTTGAGATTTTGTGGCCGAGTACTATTCCCTCCGTTACCATGAAATGACATTTTTCCCAGTTAAGGGCGAGGTTAGTTTCCTCACATCGGGATAGCATTCGTTCAAGGTTATCGAGGCATTGGTCGTATGAATCCCCAAAGATAGAAAAGTCATCCATGAAGACTTCCATTGTCCTTTCTATCATGTCGTGGAAGATGGCTACCATGCAACGTTGGAATGTTGCGGGGGCATTACATAGACCAAACGGCATGCGTCGATAAGCAAAAGTTCCATAGGGGCATGTGAAGGTTGTCTTTTCTTGGTCTACGGGTGCTATCGGGATTTGAAAGTAACCTGAAAAACCATCCAAGAAACAATAAAATTTATGACCGGATAATCTTTCTAACATTTGATCAATGAAGGGTAAAGGAAAGTGATCTTTTCTTGTCGCTTCATTTAATCGTCTATAATCTATACATACTCTCCATCCAGTGACGGTTCTCGTTGGTATTAGTTCATTCTTTTCATTAGTTATTACCGTTATACCTCCTTTCTTTGGAACTACTTGGACGGGACTTACCCAAGGACTATCGGAGATAGGATAAATAATTCCGGCGTCAAGTAATTTGATGACTTCATTTTTAACCACTTCTTGAACATTTGGATTTACTCGACGTTGTGGTTGTATTACCGATTTGTAATCATCATTCATTAAAATTTTGTGCATGCACATGGAAGGACTTATTCCTTTTATGTCTACAAGTTTCCAAGCGATCGCATTTTTATGTTTTTTCAAAAGACTAATTAATTTTTCTTTTTCTAAACTATCTAATTTAGATGAAATAATTACAGGTAATTTACCATCTTTGTCTAGAAAAGCATATTCCAAACCTTTTGGAAGTTCTTTGAGCTCAAGAGGTGGGTCTTTAGGAGACTCCTTATTTGGTTGCTCATTTTGATCAAGAACCTTAAAAGTTTGTTCTATGGCGACCTTTTCTTCAATAAAGTGGTCAAAGTTTTCACTTGTATCGGGTGGTTCATCTTCATCTTCAATTAGGGGGTCATTATTGCCGAATGGATATTTCATTGACCGCTCAAGATCGACACTCTTTTTGAATGCCCCTAATTGAAGAGGTAGATTGTTGTACTTCCGGTTTTTCAAAGCTTCGTGAGTTTTTACAAATGGTCATCCCAACACTAGAGGAGCGTCATCGAGGATGATAAAGTCGGTGGGGACTACCATTCGATTTGTTTGTACCAAGACATCCTTAACTACACCGATTGATTTTATCACCTTCCGATTGGATAGGAAAATGAGTATTTGAAGTGGAGAAAAATCACTAATACTTAATTTTTCGAAAATGTAGTTAGGCATTATGTTAACACAAAGATCTTTATCGATTGTGACATTACTAATAAATGAATTTTGAAAGAAACATGGAACCGGTGTAATGTTAATTTCAAATGGGTCTTCTTTTATTAGTGAGGTTTGATCAATAGTTAACTTAACACATACCGTTTCGTCAATTTTAGTGTTAGTGTTTAACTCTTTTAAAAACTTAGCATGAGTTGGAACTAAACAATGATTTTCAAAAGAAGGTGACAAGAGATTAATTTCTTCAAAATTAGACTCTTCTTGTATTTTAGCGTTGTCGGACTCACCTTTTTCGTTATTTAACTCATGTGTCGGTTTTTCACTTATTTGTTCTTCCATTTTTACACTTTCAGTTATCTTTTCTTTATTTAATTCTTCTCTTGCGCGGGACTCCTATTCCCTTGCGCGAGATTCTTTTATATAGCGATCGATAACCCTAAGGTGTTCTAATATCCTATCGGTCACTTCGGTTATAGAAAAAGGATCGGGATTTTCAGAGCTTGAATCCGGTTGTTCGATCCTTTGTTCCTCATAATACCCATATGAAGTAGATGGTTCACACCATTGTTCTTCATTGTAAGTATATGATGGATAAGGGTCGTAATTTTGTTCTTCATAATACTCGTATGAGGTGGGTTGTTCACGCCATGGTTCCTCATAATAAGCATACGAAGGTGGTGGCTCATATCTTTTCATTATATTTTCCATTGTTTTTTATCCAGAAATTGTGGGAGGCGAATTTAGGGTTCCAAGACGACATTTCAGGTGTTTTTATTGTTGCTTTATCATCCTTTATTCGCATGAACAATGTATTTGAAGTTATGATGATCAACCGAACTATGTGTGGCTAAGTTCTTTATGTTTTTCCCCGGATTGTAAGGTTTTCTTATGAATACTTTGTCATTGTTTATGATATTTATGGGATAGTAATTTAATCTTTTTGATTGTATTGCTATGGTGATTGTGTGTTTGTTTAGTAACGATTTATATTGTTAGACTTGATATTCTAAAGCATACGTTCTTGGTGCCATAGGCAATCAGGATTTAGTGGAAGGGATTTTGGGTTAGCTATATTAAACTGATTATCGTATGACAACCTTGTGTTCGTGTAATCCAAGTACTTGGTCCCCTTTTATCACAATTAAACACGCACTTATGAATTATGTCTATGTAGTTCATCCCATGTAAACTTTGACATTGTTATTCATAGAAAACCTGAAACTGGGGGAAGACATTCTCTCTCAATTCTGAATACAAAACTTGTTAAGTGATAATTAGTTAATCTAAATTTTATAAACTAAACTTCGAGATTACTTTTCTGCATTTTAGTTTTATTATTAGTAATTTGCAAACCACTTGGTAAACGCATTTTCCACAAACTCCCTGTGTTCGATACCCATTTACCACTATCTATTTAGTGTAATTGGTTTATTTTTTAGTGGGACTTCGACCTCACGTCACTCGCCCCGTTATCTAAATACTACACTGTTTTTCGTCCGAACCACTCTTGTAGTTCTTTGGAATAACCTTCTTTTCATTTCAATTGACATTTTCCTGAAGACTTTGCACCATGAACAACGACGGGTATATTTCTTTTGCAGCAACTAAATTCACTCATTTAACTTTCTTTCGATCTAGACACCTCGAAACAAAGTGGCCAACTTATCACACCAGAAGCATTGAACTTTTAAATAATTATTTTTACCCTTTTGTTTATCCCCTTCATTTAACCTTTCTTGTGAACCACGGTTTTGACCCAAATGATCACATATCCACCATCACGTGGTCACGCCGTTTTTTGCCCCCTACTTGATTCGCGTGAGTTCTGTCTAGAACTTATGAATCGGAATTATTAAACAAAAGTTTTGTTTATATACCTTGATGACCCGATTGAGATTCTTCATCTTTAATTTGTTATTCATACACCAATCATCGATCCAACCACATCATCAAACAGATAAGATTTATGATCCACAAGTTGCTCAATCGAGGCCACCTTTAGAAACTTTTTCACATTTCTTTCTTTTTCAATTATAGTTCCAAGAGAAATTGGGTTTGAAGAAATCCCTGTTAACTTGTTAGAAAAATCATCCACAATACTCAGATCCTTCATCATCATTGCTAGAAACTCAGCCATAAGTGTTTTAAGCCATGCTTCACGTATCCGATGGGTACCAAGGTGATGGGATTTTAGTGCATCCCACTTCTCCTCGCTGTTTTTAGATTACCAGCTTGCAAACTCTGTTCTTAAGCCATCAACTGAAACAACAATGCAATCGTCTTGTTGTTTTACTTCACGTCCACCGTTCCTAGTTCAATGGCATCCCGCATGCCATGAACATTAAAGATACCCCGAATTTGCAACATCCATATCGTATAATTTACCGAAGTTAACATTAGGCATTGAAGAGATGTGGTATTCAGGTTGCAGATCGTTCTGACCCTTCGCCTTTAAACATCTTTTTCTTTGTACTTGTTACGGTTGTAGGTGAGAGTTGTTGATCCCGGTGTAACTTGTTTTGTTCCCTGTGTAACTTGTTTTGTTCCTTCCAGTCTACACAATCAAAATAGTTTGGATTTGTCCCCGCAAAATTGATCTGATTTAAAAAAAATTTGGCCGGCTCATACCACGGTTTTGATCGATGAACAACAAGACAATCAACAGTTATGGGAGCTGCTTGTAACCTACCGTTAATGAACAACAAGACAATCAGCAGCTACGGAGGCCAATTCCAACCTGTCGTCTTTGATTCTAGCCACCGACAAATAGTTCAATCACAAGTGTGAGAGAACCCATGTTTAGCTCTGATACCCATTCAAGTAGAATCAGTATCAAAACAAAGAAATAAAAAATGGAAATCACACAAATTGGCTAAACACCCAACTTTTATTAATTCAGGAAACTAACACAAAACTTGAACTTATAAACCAATACCCAAAACATAGTATTTATAAGCTACCCTATCTCATTAGACTTATACTAGGATTGCCAATTAATTAATTAACTAGGACATAATAATTATAATCAAATTTAACAATATAGTTATATATTCCTTAAAAGCCTCCTTGAGACTTACACACCAAGTCGGTTCCCTCCTAAATTCGGAATTCCCAACATCTTTCAAATGTATTCATTAAGTTCCTAATAAACCCTAATCATTTGTTTCTAAATTGTTTGTTTAATTGTGTTTGGTGTCGTGAAATCTGAATTACTTTACAACATATATCTTCATCATCGTACCTCTATTTTAGACACTTGGTAGCTCATCACAAAGCGCTCATCAAGGACATCACAAACAGGAGCGGATTTAAGCCACTTTTGTGTGTTCCCAGGATCCCATTCGGTTTAGAAAAAAAGGAAAAAATTAGTGAGAACCTCGTATGATTTGAAAAAAAAAAATAGTGATAATTAGTGAGAATCTACCAAAAGGAACCCATTAAAAAAGGTTCTTAGATCCGCAACTGATCACAAACTCATTGCTTAATGAATATGTAAGTAATAATTAAAAATAATATTTGTGTTCAAAGTAAAAAAAAAATCAAAAAAACCACATCTCCAATAAAATCTGTAACAGTTCACATTAAGCAAGTAGCTATTAAATAATGGCATCACCATTGAATATGTACTGAGTTAACTAATTGAAATAGGATAAAGGGGAATTTTATTGCTGATTGTGGGACAACAAGGGTTTGCATGAACATGAGACAATATTCAGCATTTGACCATTTCTCAATCCTAGCAGCACTAGTAAAGATCTGAAGATGATCCTCAGGATCGGGCATTTTGATATTTGTTTGAAAATCATAATCAGCAATTTGCTGGGAGAAGCATGGCCAATTGCTTGGTTTATACGGCTTGGCCAAATCTTCTTCCACCCTTACACCTGTGGGGTTGTTGTTATTGTTGTTCCCTTGGGTGGCCAACACTTGAGTAATAAATTGTTGCCACGAGAAGCTTGCCATCATTTGGGCCATCATCTAAGGCATAAGGTTGAAGCCTTGAAGGCTTACAGGTGCAACTGGGCAGTTTACCCCCAAGGGAGTGCTCATAACGGCACTCCGTGCCAAGGGAAGCACAGACAAAGCTTGTTCCCACGTAGTTGTTGCTGAAGGTGGAAAATTTGCTACTGGAGATTGTAGGAGCTGGTCCAAAGTCAGCTCGTGCCCCAAGGGAGCACTGGATGCAATTGGTTGGGAAGAAAAGCGAGGAAAAGACGTTGGATCTGACCTCGTGTACAAATATGGGTTAGGATTTGGAGGAGGATTGCTGGGACCAGCCTCATTCCTGGACACAGCTGGTTGTGAGCTTGCAAAAAGAAGAGAGGGAGGTCCAGGAGATAGTGATGGTTCTGACTCGTCATAATCCAGACGGATCCTCACTCCCTTGGGCGTTTTCAGCCAACCCCCGCCCCAACCTCCGCCCCATACCCCATAGTCTTACATTATATGGGCTTCGCAATTCTCAAACATATTTAAGACTATGTGTAGTGGTAAGTGAAACAAATGCCCCACCCTTGGGCATGAAGCGACATGTGGCCGCCTAGTCAGCAAAGGGGAGTAGTGGTATAATTCCCTATAATACCCCAACAATGATTACCCAATTATTATTTTCTTAAGAAAAATAAAACAAATAAATGAGATGGAAATTTGTTATTGGTCAAAATAACAACAATCTGGTGTTTTTGTGGCCACACCCGTTTGATTGTTTTGAAAAAAAACGCCCAAAACCCCCTCCAATACGGGTGGTCTAACCCTCTCCTAATTCATGTATACTTTGACATATCTAAAAAAGTTTAAAATTGTGTCAACCATGAAAAGAAAATAACTAAAAAAGTTACTCAGTAATTATAAAATTTTTAATAAGGTAGGTACAATCAATACACATAAATACTCTTACCACATATAATACATAATTTCAGTATTAATACACATGATACATATAATATCAATATTAGGGGAGGAGGGGTGGTTCACTAGTGATAATTTCTATCACTCCCACTATCCAATCAAATCATGTCATGTCAGCACCCAATATTTTATCACTAGTGACAGAAATGTAGGGGGGTGGTATCACTAGTGATGGGATTCCAATGTACAAGTATTAATGCACAATGTACAAGATACACATTCATCACCCTCCAACTTCAACGCGTTATATATATAACTCGTTATACTCTATCACTAGTGATAGAATTGGGCGGGGCGGTGTTCCACGAGTGATACAATAGTATCATGGTATATAACTTAACCACCCCGTGTGGCCTTAATGTCACCCAATTCTAGTATCTTTTACATTTAGCGCACTACCCCACGGAGGAAACCAATGTATATATAAACAGGGTAAGATCAAATAAAAAGTTTATTTTGCCTAAGTAGGATAAAAAGGAATCTTAACCATTCATTTTTCAAATCAATGGTTAAGATGAAAGTGTAGGAGAAAGCAGGAGTGCAAGGGTATCTTGGGAAAATCATATTTATGGACTTTCTCTCTCCACATGTAAGGCACATGCATATTCCACCCCCATTTTTTAAACGTTCATAACTTTTTTATACGACATTATTTTTTCATAAAAATTTCACCATAAAATCGAGCGTTTTTTAATATTTAATTTGAGTACCATATTGCTATATAAATTATGAAGACTAAAAAAAACCCACTAAAATGTGTTGTATTTCTATGTTGTATAACATTTTTTGTGCTTGATTTTTGTATTATATTTTTGTGCTAAATTGTTTATGCTGAATTTTTTTGTCTTAATTTTTTTTCTTAATTTTTGTGCTGGATTTTTTTTTGTACTACATTTTTTGTTGAAATTTTCCGTGCTATATTTTTTACTAGATTTTTTGTGCTATATTTTTTTGTACTACATTTTTTGTGCTATATTTTTTTATACTAGATTTTTTGTGCTAGATTTCTTTGTGCTAGATTTTTTTGTTATATTTAAAAAAAAAACAAAAGAAGTGTCACATGTCATTTTCACTTCTATTTATAAGGACCAAAATGCCCTTCATTCCTACTTATTAGGAGTGCCACATGTCATCATAACAATCCTTCCTATGCTACTTAGGCAAAATCCACTTTTTAGTCAATCCTTCCCCATACATAAACTGCCTAAACTCCCCCGAACGGTAACCGTAAGTCCGCAATCATAGATCATGTGTTTGATAAAGGGATGATGGTTTTCGTATATACACATCTTTTATTCTTTCCTTCGATTTTGACCTTTACATAGACTTTGTTTTTCTCGACTTTTGTTTCTTAGATTTTTCAAAGTATGTCACAATTTTGATTCAAACAAAAATTGATTTTGATGTATCCTGATGATATCGAAAAATCTGAATTTATACTTCTGTGTTTAGAGGAAGTTTGTTGCCTATGTTCTTTGTTTTTTATCAGAAAATTTTGATTGTGACGTCTTTTCCTTAAATCAAAGATCAATGACACGTTTTGCCATTGGGTTTGATTTGTATAAAACTGAAAATAATTAATATTGCTTAATTATGATTGCAAATTGAAGGCACGATTCGAAAACACGGGTGTGCAATGGATTGATTTTCAAAAACAGGGACTAAGATTTTCGATGGTGGGGTTTGATTTATACGGGCATGGATTGTTGAAGGGGTGTGTCCCCTCTTGGTGTCGGTTCGGTATGTGGGTGGTTGTGGTTTTACAACGATGGGTTGTTGAAAGGGTGTGTCTTTTGATTTTTTACACGGATGGATTGTTGAAGGGTGTGTCCCTTTGGTGTCTTAAGTTACTTTTTGTATAAGAGATATAATTGGGAATGAGAAAAGGGTAACCAAGTTTTGTTAAGTCATAACTGATGTGGCACTCTTAATGTGCTGAAGACAAGCTACCTTGTGAAAAGACTAAAATATACACAGGATGGAAATATGGAATTGCAGGTAGAATAATGTGAAGAATATGTATACATATTCATTTGCATGTAAAAAGAAATACACAATTTGTTATAACTCAAGATGAGCAAGAGGAACTTAAAAATAATATTTAAGAATCTGAAGAATTTGTATTTAGGGTTCAAGTCCCACAGACAGCAAGGAAAAAAAGAAACATGCCGTTCAGAAAAAAAAATTGTTAAATTACGATAACACACTTTTTCGGTGTGGGACGAGCTGTCTTCCGTGCTCCTTTTTTCAGTTAGCTTGAATTATCCTTCCACACCTGTAATCAAAATCTTGTTAAACAATGTAATATTCGGTGTCCATCAACAAATACACTGTTGAATTGGGCAGTATCACCGTTAAACAAATGATTATTATCTACAGAATATTATCTAAGGAAATTCGACCGTAATTACCATAAAATAAAATAAAAAATAAAAAGAAACCTAAAAAGTATTTTTTTTAAATGCTTTATCGGATAAATAAAATAAAAAAATGTAAAAAAACCTAAAAACGTATTTTTTAAATGTTTTATCGGATAAAGTATTGATCTGCATCCCACAAAATCCAAAAAACAAAAAACTTTTTTTTCCTTCGCCCGCCCATTCCTTTCAAGCGCCCTTAGACTCGTTAAGTTGTTCCACTTTTTAATTTTCATCAACCCTTGTCCATATTTCCACTAACTATCATCCAAGGAATCTCATCAGTAACCAATTTACCGACGGATTTCATGAGTCCATTTTGTCTGTGATACTCATTTGTTTAGCACCTATTAAAAAACAAATAAGACTTTACCTCCATAACTGTGGCTGGAAGCTGGAACCTGATCGTGTTAGCATTATCATACCTTTAGTCGATCCTGATAACCGGTAGATAGAGAGGCTCGGACTGCATTACCACTAGTCCGGGCCGAGGGACGCACCTGGAATGAGTTGGTTTCAGTAAGGCTAGGAACCTGAGTCTGTTTAGCACGAGAAACAGGAACCCGTCTTACACTAGTGGCGGTGTGGCTAGGAACCCGAGTCTTCCTAACCGACATAGGAGACCGAGTCTCATTACCACTGGAGGCATGACTTGAAGGCGATGAGGCATTCGAGCTTAAGAAATGGTCTTGATAGCAAAAGTAGACTTAAAGGTCTGGTTTAGGTTCATAGAAGCATTTGAGGCATTTGAGCCTACACTATAGCTTTGTTTAATAGGAGTAATATTTGAACCAATGTTGTTGGTGTTGGTAGAAGGTGTAGGTAGTGATTTAGACTTTAAGTTGTGGTTCACATTGTTATCAGCATTTGATGAGTTCACCTCACAAGATTCTTCATTTTTCAAAAATGAGTTCATAGCCTCTCTCATTTTATCTCGTCTGGGACTTATTGTTTGTGTGATTACTTTTGAAAGCGCACGCTCATCTTCTCCAGGCTCAAACTTGTGCATCAAATATTCTTTCATCGATACGCCTTTATCAATAGTTTTAGACTCGCCCTTCGTGTTCTCTTCCTCTTTAAGGCTTCTGTCACATTTGTTCTCACTAGTCTCTGAAGTGGAAACACTGAGGCCTGAGAATCTTGAATTTCTTTGTGGAAATTCATGTGCTTTAGGAACATCTATTGTTGTTGATGTCTGGTTTTTGGTATCAGTGTCAGCAGCATCAACAGATGGATCTGATGGTGCATCTTCATCTTTGCTTTGCTTGGTGTTGAGTTTCTCTAAATGCTTCCCGGAAGTTGATACAAGGGACTGTTTGTTGTTGCCTGTTAGTTGAGATACATTGGATGGAACAAAAAAGAATCAGTGTTGTTTTTTTAAGAATGATATTATGTACACATCATAGACTTTCGTTTTCAAAAATGGGTGGTGGACAAAATTCCTGACAAATGAGTCTTTCTTTCTTTGTTCTTTATTTTTTTTTTCCCATAAGCTTCAATTTGGTGCTATTCAAGACAATGTGAAAAATTCGAAGTCCTTATTTGAGAGGTTACTTCATTTCCCGTGAAAAATTAAAAGTTTGACATTTTTATTTTATATTTAATTTTATTCATTCTCACTATTCTCACATCCTTATATCTTATTTTCACACTCTATCTCTCTCTATATACATACACCAAAAATAGGTATATTAAAATTGTCATACGGTTAGGACTTAGGTCTGTATCTCAAATGACAAGGATCCCAGAAATCAAGTTCAATATAAAAAAGACTGATGTGTCATCACAGTTTTAAAACCAACCATTTTTGTATAAAAATAAATCTAATGACTACATTACTTTGTGCGCAATTATGTTCGGCATCTTCTTCTTTTTCTTCGCCATTGTCCTTTGGACCAACACCGGATGAAGGAGTGGCCAGATCACACGGTGACTCGTTTTTCTCACTATGTTTCTTCCTTCTTAACGAAATTTTCAACTTCTTGGCAGTCTCTTTTACTTTTGCTAGCACTGACTTCTTGTTATGGCGGTTCCCATCGTCTTCTTGGTCATGGTTCTTTTTCTTTATTTGTGAGGCAATGTGTGACCACTTTGAGCCATCGCCTGAGATTACCAATTTCTTCTAGTTATTATTATTCTAAACAAATAACAAATGACGTTTATCATGATAGAAATATAGTGTCATATATATACACACATATAGTGAAAGTGTAAAATACAATATCCCGTAACGTACAATACGTACGAGATGAAATTATAATATGCGTAATTAGTTTTATAACATGCATGATTAGGGTTTCACCCCATGCGTGATTTCTGATTTTGTACACGCGTGATTATGGATTTCAATATGCGTGATTATCGTTTTTCTATATGCATAATTATTTTTTTTGAGTTTTATAATGTGCGTAATTTCATCTCGTACGCATTGTACGTTAAGGAATAATGTACATGTAAAAGCCGGTAGAAAAAAAACATGAGAAAACGCTAACCCGACACATATACATTGCGCGAATTTATCCTTAAATCTGAAAGGAACACAACGTTAACTTACTTTGCAAAAGTTGTTGAAATGTCGGGGATGTTTGAGCTTTTGGACCTTTAAAATGCGACGAGTTTTGAACATTTCGACCGTTTGGGGTGTCTGAGGTTATCTGAATATCCTCTCCTTGAACCATCGTCACGAACTCACAAATATATCTGCATATAAATCTATCTTGTACCTATTGACATAAAAAGGAAAGAGAAGTAAGCGATCATATTCATTGCTTTTTCATTGTTCAATATTAATTTAGCTAGCCCTTGATTTTAGGTTGACCGTGTCCTGCAACAACCATTCTTCTTTTATGTAGCCATAACTATCTCAAGGATACAAAAACAACATTGTTAGCGCAGATTTTGTTTCAGGCATCCTTAACCGTCGATTCTGAATTCTCAAAAGTAAATTTAATTAATTATAATTGTATTATCATATTCCAATTAGATTAAACAAGTATTTTTAGAGCTCTTGTTATTTTATTTATTGGTAAAAAAAAAAAGTGTGTTATGTTACGAACACCTTAGGATGGGTTTTGCTTAATGGAGAAGTCATTTTCAATGATTAAAACTTCAAGGAATTACGTGTTATTATTATTTTATATGATGGGATAATGCTTAATTAATTGTCAATGGGAAAGTAAAGTTTTTTAGTCCAATTTGATCTAACTAATTTAGTAATTTGTTAACCAGGAACCTGACGCGTCATATATTCTAAACACTTTTTGTGACATGCATCTTATGTAAAAAATAACTTATTCAACAACACTCAACATATTAAGAACACTTATGATAGGTCTATCCTAATGAATACCAAAAAAAAAGGTATCAAAACTCACCTAGAATTAAACTAGGTTAAAGAAATCACTTATTTGAGGATTTTTACACACTTCAAATACATTGTAAGTGCAATGTATGTACGGAACAAAGATAAATATTCAACTTCCTACAATTTCTACTTGATCATCACACATACTCTTGAGTGACAATGGAAGGGAAGGTTAAGTTGACTAAGCAACACTTAATTTTCAGGAGATAACTTTATATTTATGCCATTAATTAGTCTCTTTAACTTTTTTTCTTTGTGAAACTTGGATTTAGTTAACTTTAATCACACAGATTTATGTTTGCACACTTTTTAATCTAAGTCTACAATGATCTCTAATAAAGTATTATTAATCAAAATCGAAATGTTAATCTTAGGAGCTTAATGTAACGTGTTAACAAGTGAAATCAACAAACAAAAGCAACATCCACGAACATGAGATTTCAATCAAACACATGAGTGGCTCTTTTCTATTATTAAACTTCAGCCCACGAATATAAAGAAAACACTTATATAAAATGAATCTCGATGAAGGTTTATATAGCATCCTTTACAAGCAAACTAACTCAATTCTATTGTAAATTGGATTCAGTATCGTGACTCGCAGGCTACTGCATCCAATAACTTGGGCCTAGGCCCAATCACATTCATTAGCTTTGAAAAAAATTACACCGTTGTTCCTTGTGGTTTCTGTCAAATTTCAATATTGGATACTAATAGTTTTTTGTTGCAAAATCAGGTATTAACTTTCAAATTTGTCACAATGTTAAGTACTAAGGCCAAACCTTTTTAACTTTTTTTGTTAAGTCTTAATAAAATAACTAAAATGCCTTTTAATAAATAAAGTGTCTATTTTTAATTAATAAGATTTAATTAAAATAATTTAAAGTTTATTTATATTTATATTTATATATTTTTCTGTTTTATTTATATATTTTTTATAAAATTATATGGATTTGAAGTTTATTTTTTATAAACTTTGAGTTATATATAATATTATTTAGATTAAGTTAAAAAGTTTAATTTACTAGCATATTATTATATATAAACTCAAAGTTTATAAATAATAAACTTCAAATCATTTAATTTTATAAAAAAATATAAATAAAACAGAGTAATATAAAAATATAAATATAAATAAAACTTTAAATTATTTTAGTCAAATATAATTAATTAAAAAATAGACTCTCTAGATATTAAAGGGCTTTTTAGTCATTTTAGTAAAACTTAACAAAAAAAAGTTAACAAGAACATTGTGAAAAGATTTGGCCTTGATACTCAACATTGTGACAAATTAGAATATTAATACCTGATTTTGCAACACAAAACTATTAATATCCAATATTGAAATTTGGTAGAAACCATAAGGACCAACGGTGTAATTTTTTCTTAGCTTTGACTAATACCCAGTCGCATCCATTAGCTTCGGCTTAAGCTCAATCGTGGCCCAAGCTGCTTCCATCCATGACATCACTCCAACTGTGGCTATAGGAACTTCGAGCCACAGGCCCTTGATCACACGCACCAATTGGCGGCTTGCAAGGTTCTTCTCCCCAACTTTAGTTTTGGCTTCAAATGTTGACTCGCAATAGGGTTTGTGTCTCCAACTGGAACCCAAGCACAACTAATCTCCTCTCTAACCATGATTCCTCTTGTTTCTTCCGATGTTACTTCAAATACTCCTTATCAACATCAACATTCTTAACGCCAAAACTCTTGCACAACATTCGCATCTTCACATTTGACAAAGCCTTGATGAACATATATGTTGCTTGATCATTTGTGCCAACATACTCAAACTATAAATCACCCTTTATTCTCAGACTTGCTATGGTCATAATATCTGCAAGGAGCTCCACCCAGTTTACGTACCTGTTGTGTCTTTTTATTTCTTGAGTTCATGATTAAACAATCATGCCATCCACAACAATTCGCTCGTCCAAGTTTGATGTAGTTAGGAACTCCACCAAATGCATCTCACCCATTCTTGGTTCACTATCATTTGTTGGAACCAAAGAATTATTAACATACAACCAACTTATTTCATCCATTGTTAATGTAGTTGCCTTAAACATCATCCCAACAGACAGGCCATCAATCTTTGTCTCATCAGCATCTCCTAATACCTCCGACTCACTTTGCATATGCCTCTTTAATGAATTCCTCTTTCGATTTTTCGAGTTCTTAGGACCATTTTTTTAGTTTAATGGATAGATAAATTGGCCTTCCAAAATCAGAGTTTCATTTTCAAAAGAGATAACATCGTTAATAGTCACCATTTCGCTACCGTCGTCATCATGTTTACGTGTTTCTAGACATTCTAAGTCAATGATTGTTGTAAAAACAACAACATCGATAACTAGGGTAACTAACGCTACTGTATCCCATGACTCTTTGACGTGGGCGCGACAATACACATATATTTACAGTATTTACAATCGCACCCAGCGTAACTTGCGTTTTATATTTATAAAAATGGTTTATACGTTAACATTAAAACACACACAACAAAGGAAAAGTGTATCCTGTCATATATGTAGCAAAGTATTCGTAAGAGCCAGATATCCATCCATGGAACACGGGCGTTATTAGGTACTAAATCTTTGTCATTATTTTACCAGATAAAAGGATAAGTGAATGGTTGTTTAACTAAGTTATCTAAATTATATCTAAAGCATAAATATACTATTATCTTTTTTCACAAACAACCTAAACATGTTATCTATCAGATATGTCACGAAAGCACTTAATCAATTTTCCAATTTCGAGACAGTTAGTCATCCGCTAGGAGTTTTCTAACATGACGATTCTTCGGAAAGTTAACGCGATAAACACACGTTAACCACCTAAACTCATTCTTTAGCGAGCTATTGATATTCATTCATGTAAACCTTTAAAGATAGATTAGTCATCCGCTAGGAGTTTTCTAACCTCACTTATCAAAGAAAGCAATACCGATGGTCACAATACAGCCATGAGGATAAGCATTTAAGTAGATCTTATAACAACATATTTCACCTTTACAAGTCTTGAATACAAATCTACCATGTCAGCAATTTCAGACCAAAACTACTAAACAAGGATCATAAACTGCATACAAGAACATGTAATCAACACCATATAATTCATTAGAACCCTTACGTGCAAGAAAGCATTCCTAATCAAAATAAGATATATCTTAGATAAAACCAATACCCTCTCGAGTCTCATGGTGTAAACAAGTTTACAAACAAGTGATTAATCAAGAAATAGTTACCATCCCACTAACCACAGATTCATTATCCAAAATAATCAAACATAATCGGGAACTCAACATCAATGAAACGTTCATTATATAATCATGAAGATTCAAACATGAAAAAGTACTAAAGTTTCATATAAATAAGATTACAACATAAAGACTATTCAAGAAACAAGTTTATAACTACTATTACATAATACTACATTAAACATAAACTAACATCAACTCATAATTTGCAAAATGATCAGAATACATGTTCAAGAACAAGGAATCGAACCATAAACTAGCAATGAATTGATGGGTTGGATCGGTTATGCTTCCACTCGATCTTGAAGCTTCAAATGGGTCTGATCAGGACTACTTCGGAACCCAGAAATCACCCAGAAACATGGAGAAAAACCCAACCGTTGAACCAGTAGCGAATGGCTCTATTTATAGGAGATTTCTTGATCGGCACGGTCGTGCCAATGGTCGCACGGTCGTGCGACAGGTGTTGTCGGGTGACGTCATTTTGCCCGATTCGAGGTCAGCCAACTGGACTAGTGGACAAGTTGCCTGGGTCATCTGATCGGCACGGTCATGCCGTTGGTTGCACGGTAGTGTGAGGTCATCAGAATATTGTTCAGAAAACTTGGTTTGGCTGTGGCACGGTCATGCGGCGGATCACACGGTAGTGCGGCCCGGGAAAAGGTTGGCACTGGCAGTTGCATTGGCAGTGCTTCCGAGATCGCACAATCGGCACGGTAGTGCCGTCAGTCGCACGGTCGTGCGAGACCTGGTAGTCATCAGAATTTTGTTCTTTTCATCAGAAATGCATCAGAATTTGTCCGTTTTCATCATATTATTCTTTTGTTCTTCGTTTAAGACCTGAAAATATAAAAGTACCTAATTTGGTACCCAAACGTCGCGGTTTCGGTCAAAAACGCTTAAAACGAAAGTGTTTTGGGGTATAAAAACATGTATAATTTAACGTATATCAAACATCCCCACACTTGAACTTTGCTTGTCCTCAAGCACACTTAAAATAAAACAAGGAATCAAATTTGAATATTTACAAAGTTACTAATTTGTTTGGTGGTCAAACTTGGTTTTCAAAAAGTCATCATCAAAGATTTTAAAACAAACAAGCTTTGTTGGATGTATGAAAGGATAACTATAAAGCAATGATTCTACGTTTGATTGACTTAGCATGCAAATCTTTATATTTCTCACAATGTTCACACACTCGGTTAAATTTCTGAATCATACATATAATGTGTATGTAAAAAACTCGATGCCTAGTCAATGAATTATGCAATATTATAAGCTTGTCAAAAGATCTAATCTCCACCATTTAATATGTGAAAAACACAAATCAAGAGGTCTTTGATGGGTTGTAACGTTAGGCTAAGGTTAAGGGTACGGAATGGATATTTGAAAGTGGCTAAAAGGGTTAAAACTCGGCGATTTTCTAGGATTCTGAACACATGTGGTTAAGCTATTGTGTATGTGTTCTGAGTTTATTCTTTTTACACTTCTACTCTCTATTTTCGTTCTTGATAGTTTTTCCATAATTCCTTTAGAGATTCTTTACAGAGGGTTTTTTTTCTTTTTTTTTACCAACAAAACGTAAAATTTATATCAAACTAGATAGCTATGGCCGAATTTTAACGAGAAAGGGTAAATATGAAAAAGATTTATATCTGGCTTAAGTAGGCTTTATTATTTGGGTGAAATTAAGAAAAACACGGATAATAGGCTCAACATGGCGAACTAATGGATAATGTTGGGTGCGGGATATAAACAAAGAAAAAGGCTGACAAAAGGGTATCCTAAGTGCCTCTATCATTTCTATGTAATTTCACATATTCATGATTTTGAAAAGTATACAAATGACAAGTTCTAAATTACATAAAACATCCGGCTCACTCATTTTTCCGCAAAAACAAAGAAGCATTTGACAAGAAAGCTGTAAAGGCTCAAAAATATGCTCACGTAAACGGAAGGAATGGGTATAAATATAAAGATAAACATGCAAGTCTTTCTTTTTGTTTTATCACGCTTTTAGTTATCTTTTTCAAAAATCAATTTGGCTTGTCAGTTTTTATCAAATTTGATGCTTTCTAAAGAACATAATTGACCATTTTTGTTTTATTTTTCGAAAATATGTACAGAAATGAGAACAATTAAGGACAAACAAAGTTAAAAACCTTTTAAACCCCTCCCCACACTTGAACTTCACATTGTCCCAATGTGAAATACATATTAGTTAATAAATTAAGAAAAGCTAAACTAATAATGTGAAAAGGGAAAGAGGTACTCCCTCAGAGTTGGAGTTGACTTGTTTGAGTAGACTTTGATTGAAGTCGTCTCAACTCTGTGTGCATTTCTTTAAAAATCTGCCAAGTATGTCACTTGCTTAAACAGTCAACACTACCATTGATCAAAATATTAGATAACCAAACCAAATCCATTATTCAAACAAAGCAAACACACTACTTAAACACTTAAAAACAGACATAAAGTTTTAAAAATCCCAAATAAAATAAAGTACTAAAATAGAAATACCATAAAACATCAGTTTCAGAATGGTCCGCTCCACCTCCTCCTACTCGTCATCATCATCATCATGGTGGCGTGTTCCAGATGAACCCGCCCCATAGTTACCGGGGTTTCCAAATGGAAACTGTGGAGGGTCCCCGAAGTGGCTTGGATAAACGCCCAGTTTAAAACTTGACGTGGGCGCGTCTATACACATTTATTTACAGTATTTACAATCACACCTGGCGTAACTTGTGTTTTATATTTATAAAAATGGTTTATATCTTAACATTAAAACACACACAAAAAGGGACAAGTGTATCCCGTCATATATGTAGCAAAGTATTGGTAAGAGCCAGATATCCATCCATGGAACACGGGCGTTATTAGGTACTAAATCTTTGTCATTATTTTACTAGATAAAAGGATAAGTGAATGGTTGTTTAACTAAGTTATCTAAATTATATCTAAAGCATAAATATAGTATTATCTTTTTTCACAAACAACCTAAACATGTTATCTATTATATATGTCACGAAAGCACTTAATCAATTTTCCAATTTCGAGACAGTTAGTCATCCGCTAGGAGTTTTCTAACATGACGATTCTTCGGAAAGTTAACGCGATAAACACACGTTAACCACCTAAACTCATTCTTTAGCGAGCTATTGATATTCATTCATGTAAACCTTTAAAGATAGATTAGTCATCTGCTAGGATTTTTCTAACCTCACTTATCAAAGAAAGCAATACCGATGGTCACAATACAGCCACGAGGATAAGCATTTAAGTAGATCATATAACAACATATTTCACCTTTACAAGTCTTGAATACAAAGCTACCATGTCAGCAATTTAAGACAAAAACTACTAAACAAGGATCATAAACTGCATACAAGAACATGTAATCAACTCCATATAATTCGTTAGAACCCTTACGTGCAAGAAAGCATTCCTAATCAAAATAAGATATATCTTAGATAAAACCAATACCCCTCTTGAGTCTCATGGTGTAAACAAGTTTACAAACAAGTGATTAATCAAGAAATAGTTACCATCCCACTAACCATGTCACACCCTGTCTTTTGCGGAAGCGTATGATGTGTGACTGGTTTAATATCATTGCATTCAATCGTAATAAACAACTACATGATCAAAACGATGTTCATCCATTCATGAAAATTTGAGTATTACAAATACTTGTTAATTAAGTTTAAAAAAAAACACAACCTTCGTCTAGGTTACAATTCAACAAAAGTGGATGACATCTAAACTTGAAGTCTACTTCTAGTTACGACACCTGCGCCCAAGATCCATCATGTCACCTGAAATACATGTAATTTTGGAAAACATCAACAAAAGTTGAGCGAGTTCATGCGTTTTGCATACCTTGTGTGAAACATGGTATGTATCTTGTATAAAATAAAGTATTCTTGTGATATAACGTATTCTTGTAAAATAAAGTATTCTTGTGATACAAATCTTGTACCAATAACGTATTATTGTGGTACAAATCTTGTACCAATAAAGTATTATTGTAAATCTTTGAGAGACTTTAAGGCATGTGAGGACATGGGGAGTACTTGTTATGACTCCTTGGAGCATTCGTAATGGCTCATAGGGAGCACTCGTGATGGCTCATATCCTTGTCGATTTTCCTCGACTGTGTCGATTAACCTCGACTGTGTCGATTAACCTCGACTGTGTTGATTTCCCTTGACTGTGTTGATTAACCTCGACTGTGTCGATTAACCTCGACTGGGACTCCGAAGCACTACTAGGTACTAGTTGTGACCATGAGTGGGGCTCGGCCGTACCCGTTAGATCTAACCCTCGTCCCTAATTAATGAATGTTTTTAATGGCTTGGTACTAGTTTTCACCAAGACTTTATGGCATTTTTAGTATTATGTATGTGCTCACATGATCTAGTATTTCCTAGGCATTTCTTGAAACGCATCATACTTGGTACTCGTTCTCACCAAGAGTGCTTCTTGTATTTTTTGTATTTTCAAATCGCATCTTACTTGGTACTCGTTCTCACCAAGAGTGCTTCTGGTTATCATACCATTTGTAAATATTGTAATATTTGTAACATGTATTTCACCCCCGAGAGTTATAAAACCAAAAATAGTTAAAGAAAAGGGGGAGCATGAACTCACAACTTTGCGTTCCTGCGTCGTAAACTTCACCGGATTTGCTTAACTAGTGTCGTGACCTAAACGTGTTTATTAACGTTAGTCACTAGACTTGTATCGCACAAGTACAAGTCACTATCTTTTGTATATGTGTTCTTGTGTTAAAAATAATTTATATTTTTAACTACGTGTCTTACTTATATTATTTTCTCAAAAATAAATATAAGTATCTTGTATTTGTCTAAGTAAGTTGTATGTGTATTTTTGTCTTTTCATTCCTTAGGAGTATTTAGTGTATTTTTAAGTCCTAATACACTATCAAGTATAATACATACTACATACACTTAGCACAAAATTTGGTGATCAAATATATATATTTTTCTCACAAATATACATACTTAATATTCATTTTTTATTCTTGAAGAAATCCTCATTTCTTAACACAAAAGTTTGGGAAACCTTGGTAAATGTTTTTAGATACATTTTTAGGGAATAAGTTTCTCAGAACTTATATTTTTCTAAGTGTCAAATTTATAAAAATTTTGGCAGAGTTTCCCCTAAAAATGGAGGTTTCCCATGTTTTCAAAACATGTGTTTATTTTCTTTTAAAACATCATCAACAATCAACAATCAGACTCTAAACAATATTTCACTTATCAATGTATAAACTATACACTTTACCTAATAACATGAACTTGATATTTCACGAAAACGCGTAGTAACTTGGTAAGGTGTTTAGTGGATTTAGTTACTCTTTAAAGTGTGTTTATTTCATCAAAAATTCCATTCTTGAAAAGATTTGGTGTTTACAACTTGTAAACATAATTTACAAAAATGTTGATTTCATTAACTCTCTTGTTTCACAAGTGTTCATACACTTGTTTTTCCACCAAAAATAATATTGGTTTATGTAAGAATCATGATCTTCTAAAAATCATATTTTTACACTTGTTTTTCTTGGAAAAATCATTCATAAATCTTGGATTTATAAGTTTACTAGCTTCTTTTGTTTATTACTTTACAAGAATCATTTTATTTTTCAAGTTCATGTCTTCACTAGAAGATGATTATCTTATGTTGTTACATAATCATCTTCCTACTTGCTAGATTATGTGTTTAATCACCATCTAGCAAGCTTCATGTGATGATTATCACCATCATCTCAAGAAATCAACAAGCAATCATCATTCACATACTAAACAATATCATTTCATCCATATTTCATCATATGTAAGTCTTATGTTTATGATTCAAGTTTATGTCTTTTGATGTTCTTATGATTTTCAACATAATACTTCTTTTAACCAAGCAAAATAGAAGTAAACAAGGGTTTAGATGATCTTACTATTAGCTTGAAGCTAGGGAAGAAACTAGATGAAGATCAAGTGGATAATAGCACACAAGAGAGGTCCTTCAAGTTCCGTGAGCACCGAGCTTCCTTAATCACCTTCTAACATCAAGTAGTGGTATTGGAATGGCTAGATGGTGGATGAATGATGGTGGTGGTGGTGCCACTATGCTCGGCCGAGAGCAAGGGAGAGAGCAAGGGAGGGTGGTGTGTTGTGAAGGTGAAGATCTTGATGTGTACTTATAATCTCTAAACCCTTCTAACCAATAGTCCTTGTGTCTTCCATAGTACTAACAAGATTGTTGGGATTGAACCCTACCAGAGGAACAAATAATGAAAGCCAAAACTGGTTCACAACAGTGGATTCACAATAAGCAGCTGTTTACACTAAGTCTTCTCCCTTGAAAGTGATTACAACATCTGATGGTCCTTTATCCACTGTCCAAATACAACAGCTGCTGTTCTTCTAACTACTGATGAAGTCTTGAAGACTGCTAAGAAGTCAACACTGCTGATTCTATCTACTGATGACAAAGCACTGCCCACTCAAGGACTGATCAACTTTGAGGAAAACACTGATGGAAGAAGATAGCAGTAGTTTAGTGTATCATCTGTTTTATACATTGTCAGTGGTTAAGATTAGCAGTGTTTGTATAGGAACAGTTGTTACAGGTTGTTAGGCTGTTAGACGTCGCTTTCATGGTGACGTCAGCTGAGATGCCTTATTGGTTTTGGTTTTCCTATAAATGGAACAGTACCCTGTACTGTTACATTTGATCATTTTGAGTGAGTTCTTCTCCTCAATTCAATCCTTTCATCTTGTGCAACCAACCATGGAGTATCAGGCTGAGGGGGAGCTTAGTTTGTAAGCATGTTTGCAATCTTCTGATTTGTATTGTAAATCTTTCGACTTAATGTCAAGCATACGTTTATCAAAACTGTTTCTCTCTTTGATTGTGTTTACAAAGTTTGTTGTTCATTTCCGCTGCACTTAAACTCTGTTCATTTCTCTTTGATTTATTCAAATTCTACAAACAAGCATAATCATGAGAGCCTCCGATCCTAACAATTGGTATCAGAGCCCAAACAGTCAAATTCGATCTAACAATCAATTTGACATAACAGTTCAGCTCAAAAATTCATTGATACTAAGGTTGGTTGTATTCAGTTGAAAAACAGAGTAACAAGTAATCAGTTCAAAACTGTTATTCAAAAACTCTGTAAAACAACCAAGATGTCATAAGACACATAAATTTCACACAACAAGTGATGTCATACACAAGTCACTCATAGTGTTTAGATCTGAAAACATATCTGCTAATCTATGGTATTATTTCTTCTTTTCAAAATTGAATTCAACTGTTGTTATAAAATTTGTGATGTTTTCATTATATTAGATGCTAAAGTATGAACCTCGAATTAACAAAAACCTATGTTCATAAAAACATTTGTGTTTTTGCTAACGAAAAAGAGGGAAATTAAAACTTTAGTCACTTGATCTTATGTGTTGAAAAACATGTTGAGATCCTCAAAAGGAACAAACCAACCTAGTTAAAATTACATTAAGAAAATCAGGGGTCAAAAAATGTCCAAGATCATAGGTGACGTGAAATTTGGCATAAGCATGTGTATAAATGACCAAATCTCTCAAAACATTACTGCAAAAAGATTTTGGAATGAGTATTCCTTCAATAATGCCTCCCAGTGAGTATTTCAGTACTTATGAATGGGAAGGGTAAACAGGGAAGAAGATAATCATAAAAACTCAAAAAGTGTGTTTATCTCAAAACTTTTGAAGTCAAAAGAAAAGAGTATAAATATAAAACGCTTAAGAGTCAAAAATTGGGGTAACAATGGTCATTAAGTAAGTGTGTGCATTCATTGGTTCAGGAAAAGGTTCAGGTAACAATAGTATTCGCAGAGAATAAACTTTCAAAAGGACTAGACAAATTTTCAGAATCATCACATGGTAACAAAATCTACACCAGGGTTTTCGTAAAACTCATGTGATCTTGTGTCCTCATTTTTCTATTGTCAATCAATCAACAAGAGAATGGTACCAACCAGTGGTCAAAATGTATTTAAAATTCCATTCTTGAAAAGATTTGGTGTTTACAACTTGTAAACATAATTTACAAAAATGTTGATTTCATTAACTCTCTTGTTTCACAAGTGTTCATACACTTGTTTTTCCACCAAAAATAATATTGGTTTATGTAAGAATCATGATCTTCTAAAAATCATATTTTTACACTTGTTTTTCTTGGAAAAATCATTCATAAATCTTGGATTTATAAGTTTACTAGCTTCTTTTGTTTATTACTTTACAAGAATCATTTTATTTTTCAAGTTCATGTCTTCACTAGAAGATGATTATCTTATGTTGTTACATAATCATCTTCCTACTTGCTAGATTATGTGTTTAATCACCATCTAGCAAGCTTCATGTGATGATTATCACCATCATCTCAAGAAATCAACAAGCAATCATCATTCACATACTAAACAATATCATTTCATCCATATTTCATCATATGTAAGTCTTATGTTTATGATTCAAGTTTATGTCTTTTGATGTTCTTATGATTTTCAACATAATACTTCTTTTACCCAAGCAAAATAGAAGTAAACAAGGGTTTAGATGATCTTACTATTAGCTTGAAGCTAGGGAAGAAACTAGATGAAGATCAAGTGGATAATAGCACACAAGAGAGGTCCTTCAAGTTCCGTGAGCACCGAGCTTCCTTAATCACCTTCTAACATCAAGTAGTGGTATTGGAATGGCTAGATGGTGGATGAATGATGGTGGTGGTGGTGCCACTATGCTCGGCCGAGAGCAAGGGAGAGAGCAAGGGAGGGTGGTGTGTTGTGAAGGTGAAGATCTTGATGTGTACTTATAATCTCTAAACCCTTCTAACCAATGGTCCTTGTGTCTTCCATAGTACTAACAAGATTGTTGGGATTGAACCCTACCAGAGGAACAAATATGAAAGCCAAAACTGGTTCACAACAGTGGATTCACAATAAGCAGCTGTTTACACTAAGTCTTCTCCCTTGAAAGTGATTACAACATCTGATGGTCCTTTATCCACTGTCCGAATACAACAGCTGCTGTTCTTCTAACTACTGATGAAGTCTTGAAGACTGCTAAGAAGTCAACACTGCTGATTCTATCTACTGATGACAAAGCACTGCCCACTCAAGGACTGATCAACTTTGAGGAAAGAACTGATGGAAGAAGATAGCAGTAGTTTAGTGTATCATCTGTTTTATACATTGTCAGTGGTTAAGATTAGCAGTGTTTGTATAGGAACAGTTGTTACAGGTTGTTAGGCTGTTAGACGTCGCTTTCATGGTGACATCAGCTGAGATGCCTTAGTGGTTTTGGTTTGCCTATAAATGGAACAGTACCCTGTACTGTTACATTTGATCGTTTTGAGTGAGTTCTTCTCCTCAATTCAATCCTTTCATCTTGTGCAACCAACCATGGAGTATCAGGCTGAGGGGGAGCTTAGTTTGTAAGCATGTTTGCAATCTTTTGATTTGTATTGTAAATCTTTCGAATTAATGTCAAGCATGCGTTTATCAAAACTGTTTCTCTCTTTGATTGTGTTTACAAAGTTTGTTGTTCATTTCCGCTGCACTTAAACTCTGTTCATTTCTCTTTGATTTGTTCAAATTCTACAAACAAGCACAATCATGAGAGCCTCCGATCCTAACAATTGGTATCAGAGCCCAAACAGTCAAATTCGATCTAACAATTAATTTGACATAACAGTTCAGCTCAAAAATTCATTGATACTAAGGTTGGTTGTATTCAGTTGAAAAACAGAGTAACAAGTAATCAGTTCAAAACTGTTATTCAAAAACTCTGTAAAACAACCAAGATGTCATAAGACACATAAATTTCACACAACAAGTGATGTCATACACAAGTCACTCATAGTGTTTAGATCTGAAAACATATCTGCTAATCTATGGTATTATTTCTTCTTTTCAAAATTGATTTCAACTGTTGTTATAAAATCTGTGATGTTTTCATTATATTAGATGCTAAAGTATGAACCTCGAATTAACAAAAACCTATGTTCATAAAAACATTAGTGTTTTTGCTAACGAAAAAGAGGGAAATTAAAACTTTAGTCACTTGATCTTATGTGTTGAAAAACAGGTTGAGATCCTCAAAAGGAACAAACCAACCTAGTTAAAATTACATTAAGAAAATCAGGGGTCAAAAAATGTCCAAGATCATAGGTGACGTGAAATTTGGCATGAGCATGTGTATAAATGACCAAATCTCTCAAAACATTACTGCAAAAAGATTTTGGAATGAGTATTCCTTCAATAATGCCTCCCAGTGAGTATTTCAGTACTTATGAATGGGAAGGGTAAAAAGGGAAGAAGATAATCATAAAAACTCAAAAAGTGTGTTTATCTCAAAACTTTTGAAGTCAAAAGAAAAGAGTATAAATATAAAACGCTTAAGAGTCAAAAAATGGGGTAACAATGGTCATTAAGTAAGTGTGTGCATTCATTGGTTCAGGAAAAGGTTCAGGTAACAATAGTATTCGCAGAGAATAAACTTTCAAAAGGACTAGACAAATTTTCAGAATCATCACATGGTAACAAAATCTACACCAGGGTTTTCGTAAAACTCATGTGATCTTGTGTCCTCATTTTTCTATTGTCAATCAATCAACAAGAGAATGGTACCAAACAGTGGTCAAAATGTATTTAAAATTTCATACTACTGTTGTCAAACCACTGACCATTTTCATAAGCTTGAGATTGATATGATTAGGAGTTTCAATGGAAAATTATACCAGATTCTTTTTTATGTTGTTTTCAGAAAATCCTTTACTTATTTTTCTGAAAAAGGATTCTCTCGAATAAGGCAGGATATATCATTCTACATTTTTAAGAATAATATATTTTGAACTTTTACTAGTTTTTGATAGTAAAAGTTTCTATCTCCTGTTAGGATGTATAACCTTTATTTTTGTTGGTTATAGTATCCTCAAAACAGATCAAAAGGAAATTGGTACAAGTATCAAGGTCATATCTAACACAAGTTTGTCTTAAAACTGATCAAAGATTGATTGCCAAAAAGACCTTGAAATACTGGGGTACTCTTGTTTTAATTTAAATATTATAGCAAGAATGAGTAGCCTTGGTAAAAAGTTTACATCATCTGGGGTACTTAACCATTGTCAGGGAGTTGTAAAAGCTTCAAAATATGTAAATGACATGTGGAAAAACCTTGAATGAAAATTCTCAAAATAGTTGCTGACATACTAGTCTTTCAAATCATTACCATTACCTTACCCCTAACCACTGTTTTGCTCAAACATCTGTTTCCTAAATACTGTCCACTGCTGAAAGTCAGCCACTGATCCTTCATTTTCTTGGTAAGCGCTGATGTTCCAAATCAGTGTCTTATCCACTGATAGTAAAAATCATCCACTGTTATCACATTATTAACGTTGTAACTACTGATGCTTGGTTCATCAGTGTCTCTCAAAACAATTGTCCTCCACTTCTCATCCATTTCATCAGAGGTTGGCACGTGGTCAGTTTTTAGCCCTCAGATCTTTGTAACCGCTGCCACATCAGCACTCACTTTTTCCCCTAATAAAACCCTGATCAAAACCCCCAAACAGGGTTTTACACTGTCAAATTGAATTCTAAAATTCTCTTCTCAAAGCAGTTTTCAACCCTTCATCCCAAATCATCCTCTGTTCTTCCTTATCAAAATGACGAAATCAAAATCAAAGTCAAAATCATCATCATCATCTTCCAAAGAGGTCGCTCAAACGGCCGCTGAATCCGTTGAAATACCATACAAATCCCCTCACAACTATTTGGGTCTACTCACAAAACCCACAAACAACCACACCTTTGATTCCATCATCGACACATTATCTGAATCAAAGTACAAAACTTTGTTGATAGCAGATGCTTCCATTTACCTGCAAACCCAGAGGGAGTTTTGGAAAAATGTTACGCTTGAAAAACAAGACGATAAAGTAGTAGCCATCAACTCCTCGATACAGGGTAAAGCGATTCAAATTACTCCGCAATCAATCTCAGAAGTCTTTAAACTCGATGAACAGAAAGGTAAAACTTCCTTTGATAAAACGGAGTTGAAAACTGATTTCTTAAAAAAGGGATATGCAGAACAACCAAAAAGGGATACCTTACAAAAGGGTTTCTTTCCTTCTGCAACTAGGTTCTTATTTCACACTCTCTTGATGTGTGTCTCGAATAAAACAACTGCTTTTAACAAAATACCTTCAAATATTCAGTGCCTGGGCTATGCTATTTTAAACAATGAAAATTTTAACTATTCCCAGGAAATCTTTGATGATTTGGTGAAAAACGTTGATAGCAAAGCATTTTTACTTTTTCCAAGATTTTTAAGCTACTATTTTAAACAAAAATTTGGAAAAGAAAATGAAAATTTGCTCAAACAGGGTGTCTATTTTCAAATAAAAGGGTTAACAACTGAAACATTTTCTAGAATGATGGCACCAATAAAAACAAAAGCAGAGGTGCCTGAGCAGAATTTAGCAGTTACCACTGCTCCTCAGACATCTGCTGCTAAGCCCACTGCTCCAGGTGATCATAGCAGTACAACCACTACTTTGAAACCCACACCTGCCATTACCAAAAAGACCAAAAAGAAAACATCCAGAAAACCCACCAAACCTAAAACAAAGGCAACTCTGGAAGATGAGATCCCAGAGCAACTGCCAGTGACAAAACAAATGTCACCACAAACCACTGCTGCTACTTCCTCACAGCAGTTGGTAGAAAGATCTCCACCCTTACCTCAAACTCCTCCTGCATCCTCACAAAAGGATCAGGTTGTAAGCACAGGGACCCCACATTATGAAGCTCTGGACCCAATCGGATCCATCTTCCTCAGTCCTAATCCCAAGGACATGTCTCTTTCAACACCCATACCCTCACCAATCATAATGCCACAATCAATAATACCCTTGTTGCATGCAGTTGCTATAGCTCAGACACAAACCAGTTCCTCTCTATCACCTGTCACTGAGAGTATACTCCCACAAGTGACTGGGTCTGATGCTACTACACCTGCTATCCCAACAACAGTTGAGGAGGTTACACTGCAGGACTTACAAGTAACTCCTGTCAGTAGTTCAAGTGGAGCAGCAACTACAAATGTTGGATCAACAGATCTACATTTGGACAGTTGTTTCATCAGTCAGACTCCCTTGAAGGCAATTTCTTCCATAGCACCACTGATAACCACTAGTAAGGTTGTTTTGTCCACTGGTACCATCAAAGGATTATCAAGTGCTGAAGAAAGAAGTCCCCAGTACCGAGAACAAGGGGCATCAATGGATGATTTTTGGGATTCAGTTCCTAAGTCACACATTGATACAACCACTGATGGTGGGGAATCAGATGATCCCATTAACACGGGTGCTGATTCAAAATATCAGGAATTGACGGGCAGAGTTGAAAAACTTGAAACATCAGTTGCTAAAATAACGGATATGGTGCAACAGCTGTTAAACGCTCAAAAAGCACAATCCACTGCTGCTCCAGCTCAAACACCAGCTCAACCTGCACCTGCACCTGCACAACCTGCATCTGCGGCAAATGAGCTATGGAATGTATTTCAACCCTTGCTTGAAAAACAAAAACAAATGGCTGATCAGCAGCATGAAATACATGTAAAAATGCTGACAAACATGGTGGAGTCAAGATTTAAAGATACTCAAGCAGATATCAAAGCTATCAAGGCTCATATCCAAAGCACCACTGGAAAAGTTCCTTCAACTATCCTTTTCATGGATAACCCTCTTCCAGATAATGCCAAAAAGGGGGAGAAAATCAAGTTGAAAAAGAAGGGAATAGAAGATGGTCTATATATTGAACCAGAACAAGAAAAACAGACATCTAAACCACCTCCAAAAGGCTCCAAACCTCAAACCACAAAATCTAAAACTTCCATCCAAACAGCTGATACAACAGTGGTTTCAAAAAATGCTAGCCAAACAGTTGTCATTGCTTCAACACACACCACTACAACACACACTACAACCACTACCCTACCACTATCATCATCAATAATAACATCCCCACCATCGCCTCCTGACAAAAAGCAGAAGACAACAGATGTTATAACATCCGTTGTAATGACAACAGTGGTTGAAACACCAGTTGTTTCAACAGCAGTTAGTCAATCACAAATCACTGTCACTCAAACCACTGATCCACCCAAGACATCATCAGCCTCTCCTACAGTAAAAAGGAGAAGGGTTTTCTTTCCTGATGATGATTCTCCATCAGCATCACCAAAAACAACTTCACCACCTTCAACCCCTGCTCAAAAGCAGAAGACATCTACTGACAAATCAGTAGTTGTAATGACAACAGAGGTTGATTCACCAGTTGTTTCAACAGCTGTTAGTCAACCATCCACCACTGCTCTCATCATTCCTACATCACAACCAAAATTATCTTCACCCATAAAGCTTCACAAAAGAAAAAGAGAAACAACTCAGGCAACTGATGAAAAATATGATCATGTTGCTGCTAAATATCCACTGGAACTAGAAGCTGTGAAAAATGAGATGAAACAATTTTACACCGAGTATGATCCTTCAAAAAGAAGATTTCCTTCTCTCATAGGCTTCATAGTCCCAGAAGACATGGATGAATATCTCGAGATGAAAGCAAGGCAAGCAAAGATTAGAGCTAAACTCGAATGCAAAGATCAAGGTGATTAAGCCATTTTTGAAAAATTGGAATTTTTGCTCACAAAAGTCGAGCTGATGGAAAACTATGCACAAGATCTGAGCAAAGAAAAGGCATATCAACGAAAAGAAATGATAAAAAGTTATCTTGCATACATCATGAAAGAAAAATTCTATCAAGCTGAAGAAAACCAATTTGAAGAATGGCCAATGGTTGCCTTAAAGCATGAAGCAAACAGATTTGAAAGGATTAAAAATGATCCAAGAAAGAAGAAGACAACTCCAAATTGGAACAAATATAAAAAGCTCATTGCTGATCTTACATCCGAATACAAAAAGAAAAAGCAGGAACTGATGGATGCTAAGGTGGATACTGCTGAAGCCATAGCAAAATGGACAAAGCAGTATACCGACGAAGCTTATGAAAGGCTTAAGAAAAGAAGAATAACAGTCTCAGACACTTCTAAGAAGCCTGACTACAAAAAGCTAGAACAGCAGATTGATGCTTTTAAAACATTGCTCACATCAGCAGATAACCCTATCCTTGTGGAAAACCAAGAAAAAGGAAAACTGCTGACCAGTGAAGAAGAAAAAGAAAAGGAAGCTGAGTATTTCACAGAAGCCATCAAGAAAATGGATCTAAAAGAAGAAAGCTCAGTGAGCCTTCAAAACATTGTCAAAAAGGTATTAACCAAACCTGCAGCAGATATCTCAGACACTGAACTTGAACAAAGAAAAAGGCAAGAGCTGATTGAACAAGAAGCTGCAGAAGACATAGCTGCAGCAAATGAAGTCATAGAAGAGGCTTTTAAACGAATGTCTGAAGTTCAGGATACTGCTTTACAATTTTTCTCAAGGCCAAAATCTCCAAGCTCATCAGAAAATAAATCTCTCTCAAGAAACCCATTGGGTTCAAAAGTACTAAAGTGGCTCTCTGATCAAAAGACCCATGTATTGACCCTGGTCAGATCCAATGGTGAAATGAAGTACATATCAAGGAAAGAAGCACTGAGCCTTGGTGTTGAAGATCTACAAGATCTCCTTGAACTTTCATTGTGCAGGGATGAGAATGACATAAGTTCCAAAGATTTTGAAGAAGAATTTAAAAGACAAGCTAGTGAACTTCTGATGAGGAATAAAGATCCAAAATAATGAAGTGTTTTGGCATTATCTGTTCCAGGGGGAGATTGTTGCGATTGAACCCTACCAGAGGAACAGATAATGAAAGCCAAAATTGGTTCACAACAGTGGATTCACAATAAGCAGCTGTTTAAACTAAGTCTTCTCCCTTGAAAGTGATTACAACATCTGATGGTCCTTTATCCACTGTCCGAATACAACAGCTGCTGTTCTTCTAACTACTGATGAAGTCTTGAAGACTGCTAAGAAGTCAACACTGCTGATTCTATCTACTGATGACAAAGCACTGCCCACTCAAGGACTGATCAACTTTGAGGAAAGCACTGATGGAAGAAGATAGCAGTAGTTTAGTGTATCATCTGCTTTATACATTGTCAGTGGTTAAGATTAGCAGTGTTTGTATAGGAACAGTTGTTACAGGTTGTTAGGCTATTAGACGTCGCTTTCCTGGTGACGTCAGCTGAGATGCCTCAGTGGTTTTGGTTTGCCTATAAATGTAACAGTACCCTGTACTGTTACATTTGATCGTTTTGAGTGAGTTATTCTCTTCAATTCAATCCTTTCATCTTGTGCAACCAACCATGGAGTATCAGGCTGAGGGGGAGTTTAGTTTGTAAGCATGTTTGCAATCTTTTGATTTGTATTGTAAATCTTTCGACTTAATGTCAAGCATGTGTTTATCAGAACTGTTTCTCTCTTTGATTGTGTTTACAAAGTTTGTTGTTCATTTCCGCTGTACTTAAACTCTGTTCATTTCTATTTGATTTGTTTAAATTCTACAAACAAGTACAATCATGAGAGCCTCTGATCCTAACAAAGATCATGTAATTTCCAATGCAAGATTGTGGAGATTTAAGCAAAATCTTGCAAGATTATGGTGGGGTCCTTAAGTGGGCCGATTACAATAAGGGGGGGGGGGGTTAAATGTAAATTGTTGGGTAAGTAGGTGATTTAGTGGAAGGTGGTAAATGTAAGACTTGTGTTTAACGTGTTTCATGTATTATGCAATATGTTAGTGTGCTCAGGAACCAATACTAGCTCAGAAAAATAAAGACAATGTTTTTAGCAATATTTTGGTGTTCCGGGTAATGTCCGGTTAGATACCGTCCCGTTAAAGTGCTAAATTGTACCGTTTAGTGTCCTTTAAGTATTATTTTGTAATACTTTCAATTCCCGACACTTGGGGAAGTATTTGGGATGATAAATCATAATTTCTGGTTAATATTTCAGTGTCATAATGCTGATTATAGCTGAATTTACTGAAATTCTGCACTTAAAGTGCGTTTCGGGTGCTTTCTAGTGCTTATTTTAGCTTCCGGAAAGTATATTTATAAACCCTTGTATGTACTCTTGGGTTTTAATGTATTCTCGTCGTTGGACCTACACCTAGGCTTCAATTCTAATGTCTGACTGCTTTCTGCAGTTCTGTTGACACAATGTGTCTTACCGGTGAGTTTACTAGTATTTCTGATGCAACGCTCTTGCTAATGCATAAAGCAATATTTTGTAGTATAAAACGTGCATGAATTCACTTGTATGGAATTCAGAAATTTATTTGTCTGGTAAACTAGATCATGCACAGTCATTAAAGCACAGATTACTATTTATTTAGTGTACGGAATGTACAGAAAAGTGACGGTTGTCACAAACCACATATTCATTATCCAAAATAATCAAACATAATCAGGAACTCAACATCAATGAAACGTTTATTATATAATCATGAAAATTCAAACATGAAAAGTACTAAAGTTTCATATAAATAAGATTACAACATAAAAACTATTCAAGAAACAAGTTTATAACTACTATTACATAATACTACATTAAACATAAACTAACATCAGCTCATAACTTGCAAAATGATTAGAATACATGTTCAAGAACAAGGAATTGATGGGTTGCATCGGTTATGCCTCCACTCGATCTTGAAGCTTCAAATGGATCTGATGAGGACTGCTTCGGAACCCAGAAATCACCCAAAAACATGGAGAAAAACCCAACCGTTGAACCGGTAGTGAATGGCTCTATTTATAGGAGATTTCTTGATCGGCACGGTCATGCCGATGGTCGCACGGTCGTGCAACAGGTGTTTCCGGGTGATGTCATTTTGCCCCATTCGTGGTCAAGGCTTACGCTTCTCGACAACTCAAGATCCACAAGAAGAACTACACCACACACGACCTTGAGCTTGGTGCAGTTGTTTTTGCGTTAAAGATTTGGCAGCACTACCTTTACGGTACTAAGTGTACGATCTTCACCGATCCTAGGAGTCTACAACATATCTTTCACCAGAAAGAACTGAACATGCGTCAACGCCGGTGGGTAGAACTGCTCAACGATTATGATTGTGAGTCCGTTACCATCCAGGCAAAGCAAACGTCGTGGCCGGTGCTCTCAGTCGACGAAGCTACTTGCTTAGCGTTCGTAATTCCCAAGCCCAGTTTAATCTCGAAGCTCTTATCCGCGATGCACAACATGCTTGTTTTACCGAGAAAACTTAGAAGAAGGAAAGGATTCTAAACGATGGCGCCCAACTTGAGAATAAGTCAAATGTTATCTTTCATTATTTGGACCAAATCTGGATTCCCAAGCGTACGAATTTGCGACAACTTCTGATGGACGAAGCACACAAGTCCCGATATTCCATTCATCCTGGTGCCGACAAGATGTACCAGGACATGTGCTACAAGTACTGGTGGCCGAGCATGAAGAAGGATATCGCAATCTATGTTTCGAAATGCCTGACCTGTTCCAAGGTCAAGGTTGAGCATCAAAGACCCTCTGGCTTACTCGTTCAACCCGAGATCCCGATGTGGAAATGGGAGAGTATAGCCATGGACTTCATAACGAAACTTCAGCGTACTAAATCAGGTCATGATAGCATTTGGGTTGTGGTTAACCGTTTGACTAAGTCAGCTCACTTCCTACCGATACGAGAAGACTATAAGGTAGAAAGATTAGCCCGAATCTACACCAACGAGATCATTAGTCACCATGGGACGCCTCGCGACATCATCTCTGACCGCGATGGTTGGTTTACCTCCCGTTTTTGGGAAACGTTTCAATCTGCTCTCGGTACTACTCTTAATCTAAGTACCGCTTTCCATCCCCAAACCGACGGTCAGACTGAAAGAACGATTCGTACCGTTGAATACATGCTTCGTTCGTGTGCCATAGATTTTGGTGGTAATTGGGTCGCGTACTTACCTTTGGTCGAGTTCTCATACAATAACAGTTATCATTCTAGCATACAAATGGCACCATTTGAGGCTTTATACGGAAGAAAATGTCGATCGCCTATTGTGTGGCACGAGATCGGAGACGTGCAAATTACCGCTCCCGAGCTTTTGGAAGAAACGACTTACAAAATCCTCCAAATTCGAGACAATCTACTAAAAGCTCGGAGCCGACAGAAAAGTTACGTTGATAGACGCCGCAAGCCCCTTGAATTTGACATTGGCGATCACGTACTCCTAAAGGTTGCACCTTGGTAGGGGTGATCAGATTCGGCAAGAAAGAAAAGCTTGCACCTCGATATGTTGGACCCTTTAAGATTCTGGAAATGATTGGAAAAGTGGCCTACAGACTCTAACTTCCAGAGGAACTGAGTAACGTCCACCCGACTTTCCAGGTTTCGAACCTCAGAAAGTGCTTGGCCGACCAGGAATTACATGTCCCTCTCGAGGATTTACAAGTGGACGAAACACTACACTTCATGGAAAAGTCTGTCGAGATCGTGGGACGAGAAACCAAGGTACTCAGACGCTCGCGCATTCGCATTGTGAAGGTTCGCTGGAAAGGCAAACGAGGCGCCGAGTTCACCTGGGTACTCGAAAGCGACATGAAGGCAAAGTACCCGCAGTTGTTTGTTATGGCTGAAGCCTAATTTCGGGATGAAATTCCCTTAAGTAGGGGAGGCTGTAACACCCCGTGTTTCCAAAGTCAAAGTAAAAGTCAAGATTTAAGTCAAAGGAAGAAAAGATTGCTAATTGCGATCTGTCACTCCTTACTCAACTACTGTATTGACTTCCTTGACTTGTAATCGAATTTATTATTTATTTGCTTTAGTTGTATTATGTGGAGTATCTATTAACAATCGAGGTTTGATCGCTATTTAATCGCATATTTATTGTTAATCAATTTATCGCTAATCGCTATCGCATTCGCAATTCGAATTATGTGTTCTGGATATTGTTTTAGGTGTGTGTGCTACTTATGTGTTACTTGTGCATGTTATGTTTATGTTGACGTGTTAATCGAAATCGCAATCGCAATCTATCGCATTGGAATCAAATCGCAAACGCTAAACGCAAGTTAATTATAGTGATTGTATGTTAGATATAGTAGTTATGTTATTTGTGTAACTAACGGGAAATACTATCGCATCGCTCACTCGAATCGCATCGCAACGCTCAACACGCGAATCGAAACAACAAAACTCATCGCGCCAGACTCATGGATCGAGTGGCCATCCGATCGGATTGTCATCTGATCGAGTTGCCACCCGATCGGGCTGCCACCCGATCTACCTGGCACTTCCCCACTTTCCTTTTTGGGAAACCCTATAAATACCCACCTGTCACATAATTTGTGATGTGACAGTTCCTTGTTCGACCAGCCGACCTCAAGCTCTCACTTCTCTCGATTCTTGTAAGTTTCCAACCTAAATCTTATACTTCTATGATCTACACACACTTCTTCATCATTTTCACCTTTGAATCTTAACTTTTAACCATGAAATCACCGGATTTGAGGTGTTCTAGGGTGATGACATCATGGAGTTCTTATGAACTTCAATGTTTGGCTTCATTCCACCAAGAACAACTTAGATCTGAAGGATTTCCACAAGATTAATCAATGTTTTTGCACAGATCTACACATATTCATGGTTAAAAAGATTGAAAGAAGGTTTTCCAACTTTCTTTCAACTCTTTTACACTCAATGCATTCAAAACCGATAGAATCGAAGCTCGTTCTGATCTTCTACTCTTTCTTAGTGATGGGTTAGTTCAAGATATGAATTCTATCCGAGAGATAACTGATTTCAGGTTTGAACATGAACAACCGTCTCGAACCGTGAACTGACCAGACTAGGTGGTTCCTGTTTGATCGGGTCACATGGGTCGAGATGGGGTTTCTGTTGTTTAAACAAGTTATTATAACGTCTCGTTCAAAACTGCAAAACTTCAACAAAAATCAAGTGCCAAGACGATCAGGTCAATGGGACGGATTGCCGTCCGATCGGATTGCCGTCCGATCGGATTGCCGTCCGATCGGATTGCCGTCCGATCGACCGGCCATCCGATCGGATTGCCATCCGATCGACCGGCCATCCGATCGGGTTGCACTTGGTTCCACACTTAAACTTTTTATTCAAATTTTCAAGGTTCTGGCGTCAATCGGATTGCCGTCCGATCGGATTGCCATCCGATCGAACGAACATCCGATCGTGTGACGTTTGGGACTTAATCAATTTTCAACATGTTCAATGCATACGGATTGCCACCCGATCGGATAACCATCCGATCGAGTGACCGTCCTGCTGTGAACTTGTTCTCAACTAAGAAGCCTCGCCAATCGGATCGTCGTCTGATCGTCGTCCGATCGAACGACCGTTCAATCGATCGACCTGAAGGGTAGAGATACTTCTCTATTTTCAAAATGCTACAATGAAAACTTCAAAGGACAAACCATCATACACAAACCCATCCCTACCAAACGAGGTGTCAATCCAATCGAATAGCCATCCGATTGGATAACCATCCGAACGGAATGACATCCGATCGACTGGCCATCCGATCGGATTGCCAGCCGATTGGATTACCATCCGATACTTGGTTACCTTTCACCGTTTATCGTGCCGCTCATCGTTTATGCTATCGTTAATTGTTCAGGCTAACCTCTCAAGCGCTCCCTTCAATCCAAGGCAGTGTTTATTAAGTTAAACACTATCTGTGAGTATACTCGATCCCTTTTTGCTTTATGCACTTTTGGGTGTTACATATGTTACTTATTCTAAATCACATCGAACACTCAACGCAAACACTATTTGTACGCTGACCGTTAATGCATGTTATACGTGACTCAACGAATGCTTGTTTGTTATGTTAAGACATTGATTGTTGTCTACCTGCCTTAGCAACGATAGTACTATAGTTTGGACTCAGCACCTATTCACTCAGGGGTTGTTAAGGACAATACTTCACGTGTTCGCAGTGGTGAACATGTGATGCGTACTCGCTACTCGCAGTCATTGGTATTGATAGGACCTTTGTCGATAACTTACATGCTTCACATTATACGTTATACATGCTGGTTATGCGTAAACGATTTCAAACTCTATTATGCTATATCAAACTTGTATGCTCCTTTACACTATGTGTATTGACCTCTATTTTAACATATGTGACAGGTGTTTGAATGCATAAGATGTTGCTTACCTGCTTTTGTGGAAATCAAGTAGGACCGAGAGTCTAGAAACAAAGACAATTTATTTTATTATGAATCTGAGTTGTCAGAACAGTTTTATTTGTTTTGGAGATATCTATGTCTGCAATAATTTACTTGCTCAATAGGTTATGGTATGGGACATAATGTTAACTATTCGGTAAAGTAGTTGTTATGGAATTTCTCTCGAACAATCTGTTTCGCTCAGTGCCATACCCCGATGTTTCCGTCATCGGTTGGGGTGTGACAGATTGGTATCAGAGCCATAACTATAGGGAATTAGGCAAGACTCGACTTAGTCCGGGTCGATATCTTAGAAATGATCTAGTCTATAGTCTAAGTACCAACCGACCGACTTGTGCATGCCCAGTAGGGGTTTTTGTACGAGCTTACTCGTTATTTCTCGCTATTCTCGCTTACACAACACACTTGTGCGAACATCGCATACTACAGTTCCGCGCAAGATCAGTCTTTCCTAAGGCTGATTATACACACAAACGAATGATCTGGTTAAGATTAGGTGTGAAATCCGTAAACTCTCGACCAGATTACTCGTTCGAATTGCTATTTTTATTATAAAATAAGAGAATTTGCATTGGATCAGGAGTGAAATCCCTACTTTGACGCATATCTCCTTATCTATCTCGTGATTTCCTCACACAAACAGGAATGTAGTCGCCAAGTTAGGGGTGAAACCCGAACCTTGATGACTCGTTCTACTCCCTAATGTGGTTTTACAAAACTCTCACCAAGGTCTCGACGGACTCCAACGACTTGGGTCACATTGTAACTGGAAGGATGCATGCCGATCGCTCGAATCGAAGCGAGAGCACAGTCCCGAAGGCCAAAGTGTGCACTTAAAGTCCTTGAAAATAGTCGAATCACTTTGGGTAGTCAATGTCTCGCACCCAGACAATCTATCCTCGAATTTTATGTGTTTCGATTCTGGATTTGCAGTCGTTAACTCTGTGACTTATCGATTTTATGTGGGTTTTACATGTTTTATGTGACTTCATGTTTCAATTTTGGTGAATTATTCGTTTTCGCTGTTCATTTCGATCAACACGCACTGCATATCTACCTCAAAACCCAAACAAATCGCTGGTCATTATTCGCAATCGCTGCTCAATACTCGCAATCGCTGTAATTAATCGCTATACGTGCTGTGAAGGAAAGGGAATACATGCAACATATAGTAAGGTTTCTGTGTTCTGATTGCCTTATGTGCTTCTGTGCCTTACGTGCCTACGTGTTTTCTGTGCCTTATTTGATTATGTGCTTATGTGTTTATATGCTTTTATGAATGGACGTGTTCCTGATCTTTATGGCGAATCACTAGACTATACTAGGAATAATCGAGTAGTGTTTTGAATCCTATGGCGCTATCTGTTGCAGACAATGTCGTCATCTGGATCCCTACACTCACGAGTTGCTAGGCGTAAGCACGCCGACAAGCGACTTGCTTCCCTCATCGCCAACCAAATCGCTAAAGTCATCCCCCAGATCGTGAGTGAATTAAATGAAAATGCAAGCAAGTCTTCTGAAGAGTCCAGGACCGATGCTCTCAAAGCTGCTTTCAGCTTCAAACAGTTCAAAGCCTGCGGACCGAAAGAGTTTACTGGTGAAGATGGTCCCACAGCCATGTTCCAATGGTTTGATTCTATCGAAGTCACCCTGCGCCAGAGTGGTTGTCCTGATGATCTCCGCACTCTTAACGCAACTGGCGTCTTCTAGTCCCACGCTTTAGACTGGTGGACGGCCGAGAGAAATAAACGCGAAAATGATGCAGCTTATGGGCTATCATGGGATGAGTTGAAGGACGTGATGATGCAAGAGTTCTGCCCTCCCCATGAGCACTAAAAGTTGGAGGATGAATTCTGGCACATTAAGCAGAAGGATGGTGACAACGCTGGTTTCACTGCGCGCTTTAAGCAGTTGAGTATAATTTGTCCAGACCAAGTCAAGACGCCCGAAATCATCATCAAAAAGCATATTCATGCTCTTCCGGATTGCATGGCTGATTTCGTTCAAGCAGCAAAGACGAAAACGATTGAAGAAACCTACTTGCTCGCTGCTGAGATCAACGACAAGCGAGTCAAGTCTGGTGTCTGGGACAAAGCTCCCAAGAATCTGCATCAAGCTACTACTGCTTCAACCGCTGAAACCACCACCGCTCCTCAGTTATCCAAGCTCTCGAGACGCAAAAGAGAGAACAACAGCAGTTACAGCAACAAGAACTGCGTTGTAACCAATGCTGCCCCACTTCAGGCTGTTCCAGCTCCTCAGCAACATCAACACCGCCAAGTAGCGGCCCCGGTTACCAACGCACCGCCGGCAAAGCGTGCGTATACTGGTCCTCACACGGCTTGCCCTACTTGTACCTATCACCACCCAGTGGGAATCGCTTGCAGATACTGTGCGCATTGCAACATATACGGTCATTTCACCGCCAACTATCGTACAGGTCCACGGCAAAACCCTACTCCAACCCAAGGTCAAGCTCCTGCTCAACAAGCTCTACTTACTGCTCCTCAAGGCCATCAAGCGGCTCATGCACCCGCGGTCAATGCTAGAGCTTGCTATGCGTGTGTTGATCCCAACCACTTCGCCAACATGTTCCCGAATCGAGTGGTCAAGCAAGAGCCACAACAGTAGCAGCCCCAGCAGCAGCCTCAGCAACAGCAACAACAACAACAACCAACAGCCCGCGGATGTGCATTCAACATTAACACCCACCAAGCTCAAGTCGACAACAATGTGGTCAATGGTACATTCCTTGTGAATGGTATATATGCTACGTGTTTATTTGATACTAGAGCAGATAACTGTTTTGTATCGTTTGAATTCGAGAAGCTCCTCAATCGTAAGCGCGCTCATCTCCCCTCGACATTCGATGTTGAAGTTGCCACCGGAAGAACCGTCGCTGTCAATTCTATTCTCCGTGGTTGTACTCTCGAACTCAACAATCACGTCTTTCCTATCGATCTTATTCCGATGCAGCTCGGTAGTTTTGACGTCATAGTAGGCATGGACTTTCTTCGTGAAAACCATGCTGAAGTTATTTGCTTCGATAAGATGATTTGATTCTTGCTCGCTAATGGTGATCAATTGTGTGTTTATGGTGAAGTCGCGTCGAAGAAACTCCAACTCATGTCATGTGTCCTGGCTAGCAAGTATCTCCGCAAGGAATACCAAGATTTCTTGGCTAACATTGTAGTAGCGGAGAAGGAAAATAAAGGGAAAACATTGGTGGAAGATGTTCCCGTTGTTTGTGATTTTCCTCGTGTATTCTCTGATGATCTACCCGGTTTACCACCCGCTCGTGATATCAATTTCTGAATCGACCTCATTCCTGGAGCCAACCCTATTGCTAAAGCGTCGTATCGTCTCGCTCCTTCTGAAATGCGCAAAATCTCGAGTCAGCTCCAGGAACTTCTTGATAAAGGCTTTATTCACCCTAGCACCTCTCCATGGGGCGCGCCTGTCATTTTCTTCAAAAAGAAGGATGGTTCGTTCAGGATGTGCATCGACTATAGGGAGTTGAATAAGTTGACAATCAAGAACCGCTATCCCTTGCCTCGAATCGATGATCTATTTGATCAGTTACAAGGTGCTACGTGTTTTTCCAAGATCGATCTATGCTCAGGCTGTCACCAATTACACATTCAAGAGGAGGATATACCCAAAACCGCTTTTCGAACCCGCTATGGTCATTTCGAGTTTGTTTTCATGCCTTTTGGTTTGACCAACGCCCCCTCAGTCTTAATGGATCTTATGAATCGAGTGTGCAAACCCTTCCTTGATCGCTTCGTAATCGTATTCATCGACGATATCCTGATCCATTCCAAATCAAAAGCCAAACACTCGCAGCATCTACGTTTGGTTCTTGAGTTACTCCAGGGAAACCGTCTCTACGCCAAATTCTCCAAGTGTGAATTTTGGCTAGAGGTGGTCCAATTCTTGGGTCACAATGTAAATAGTCAAGGTATCCACGTTGACCCTGCGAAGATCGAAGCAGTTAAGAGTTGGGTTACACCCAAGAGTCCATCCGAAGTCCGTTCTTTTCTAGGACTGGCATGCTATTATCGCCATTTTATCAAAGGTTTTTCTAAGATCGCTGTCCCGCTTACCTCTCTTACGCATAAGGATAAACTTTTTGTTTGGGGAACTAAATAGGAGGAAGCCTTTCAAGCCCCCAAAGCTATGCTTTGCAATGCTCCCGTGCTCTCACTGCCTGACAGAAACGACAACTTCGTAGTTTACTGTGATGCCTCGAACCTTGGTCTTGGTTGTATTCTTATGCAACGAGACAAGGTTATCGCGTACGCTTCTCGAGAGCTCAAGATCCACGAGAAGAACTACACCACACACGACCTCGAGCTTGGCGTAGTTCTTTTTGCATTAAAGATTTGGTGGCGCTACCTTTACGGTACTAAGTGTACGATCTTCACCGATCATAGGAGCCTACAACATATCTTTGACCAGAAAGAACTGAACATGCGCAAATGCCGGTGGGTAGAACTGATCAACAATTACGATTGTGAGATCCGTTACCATCCAGGCAAAGCAAACGTCGTGGTCGATGCTCTCAGTCGACAAAGCTACTTGCTTAGCGTTCGTAATTCCCAAGCCCAGTTTAATCTCGAAGCTCTTATCCACGACGCGCAACATACTTGTTTTACCGAGCGAACTTTGAAGAAGGAAAGGATTCTAAATGATGGCGCCCAACTCGAGAATAAGTCGAATGGTATCTTTCATTATTTGGACCAAATCTGGATTCCCAAGCGTACGAATTTGCGACAACTTCTGATGGACGAAGCACACAAGTCCCGATATTCCATTCATCTCTGCGCCGACAAGATGTACAAGGACATGCGCTACAAGTACTGGTGGCCGGGCATGAAGAAGGATATCACAATCTATGTTTCGAAATGCCTAACCTGTTCCAAGGTCAAGTCTGAGCATTAAAGACCCTCTGGCTTACTCGTTCAACCCGAGATCCCGATGTGGAAAAGGGAGAGTATAGCCATGGACTTCATAACGAAACTTCCGCGTACTCAATCAGGTCATGATAGCATTTGGGTTGTGGTTGACCATTTGACTAAGTCAGCTCACTTCCTACCGATACGAGAAGACTAAAAGGTAGAAAGATTAGCCCGAATCTACCCCAACGAGATCATTAGTCGCCATGGGAAGCCTCGCGACATCATGTCTGACCGTGATGGTCGGTTTACCTCGCGTTTTTGGGAAACGTTTCAATCTGCTCTCGGTACTACTCTTAATCTAAGTACTGCTTTCCATCCCCAAACCGACGGTCAGACTGAAAGAACGATTCGTACCCTTGAAGACATGCTCCGTTCGTGTGCCATAGATTTCGGTGGTAATTGGGATGCATACTTACCTTTGGTCGAATTCTCATACAATAACAGTTAGTATTCTAGCATACAAATGGCCCATTTGAGGCTTTATACGGAAGAAAATGTCGATTGCCTATTGTGTGGCACGAGATCGGAGACGCGCAAATTACCGGTCCCGAGCTGTTGCAAGAAACGATAGACAAAATCCTCCAAATTCGAGACAATCTACTGAAAGCTCAGAGCCGACAGAAAAGTTATGCTGATAGACGCCGCAAGCCCCTTGAATTTGACGTTGGCGATCACGTATTCCTAAAGGTTGCACCTTGGAAGGGGGTGATCAGATTCGGCAAGAAAGGAAAGCTCGCGCCTCGATATGATGGACCCTTTAAGATTCTGGAAAGGATTGGAAAAGTGGCCTACAAACTCGAACTACCAGAAGAACTGAGTAACGTCCACCCGACTTTCCACGTTTCGAACCTTAGAAAGTGCTTGGCCGACCAGGAATTACATGACCCTATCGAGGATCTACAAGTGGACGAAACACTACACTTCGTGGAAAAGCCTGTCGAGAATGTGGGACGAGAAACCAAGGTACTCAAACGCTCGCACATTCCCGTTGTGAAGGTTCGCTGGGAAGGCAAACGAGGCGCCGAATTCACCTGGGAACTCAAAAGTGACATGAAGGCAAAGTACCTGCAGTTGTTTGTTACGGCTGAAGCCTAATTTCGGGACGAAATTCCCTTAAGTAGGGGAGGCTGTAACACCCCGTGTTTTGAAAGTCAAAGTCAAACTCAAGATTGAAGTCAAAGGAAGAAAAGATTGCTAATTGCGATCTGTCACTTCTTGCTTAACTACTGTATTGACTTCTTTGACTTGTAATCGAATCTATTATTTATTTGCTTTAGTTGTATTATGTGGTGTATCTATTAATAATCGAGGTTTGATCGCTATTTAATCGCATATTTATCGTTAATCAATTTATCGCTAATCGCTATCGCATTTGCAATTCGAATTATGTGTTCTGGATATTGTTTTAAAAGTGTGTGCTACTTATGTGTTACTTGTGCATGTTATGTTTATGTTCAAGTGTTAATCGAAATTGTAATCGCAATCTATCGCATCGTAATCAAATCTCAAACACTAAACGCAAGTTAATTATAGTGATTGTATGTTAGATATAGTAGTTATGTTATTTGTGTAACTAATGGGAAATACTATCGCATCGCTCGCTCGAATCGCATCGCGACGCTCAACACGCGAATTGAAACAACAAAACTCATCGCGCCGGACTCATGGATCGAGTGGCCAACCGATCGAGTGGCCATCCGATCGGACTGCCATCTGATCGGATTGTCATCCGATCGAGTTGCCACCCGATCGGGCTGCCACTCGATCGAGTTGCCACCCGATCGACCCGGCACTTCCCCTCTTTCCTTTTTGGGAAACCCTATAAATACCCACCTGTCACATCATTTGTGATGTGACAGCTCCTTGTTCGACTAGCCGACCTCAAGCTTTCATTTCTCTGGATTTCTCTTGATTCTTGTAAGTTTCCAACCTAAATCTTGTACTCCTATGATCTACACACACTTCTTCATCATTTTCACCTTTGAATCTTAACTTTTAACCGTGAAATCACCGGATTTGAGGTGTTCTAAGGTGATGAAATCATGGAGTTTTTATGAACTTCAATGTTTGGCTTCATTCCACCAAGAACAACTTAGATCTAAAGGATTTCCACAAGATTAATCAATGTTTTTGCACAGATCTACACATATTCATGGTTAAAAGGATAGAAAGAAGGTTTTCCAACTTTCTTTCAACTCTTTTACACACAATGCATTCAAAACCGATAGAATCGGAGCTCGTTCCGATCTTCTACTCTTTCTTACTGATGGGTTAGTTCAAGATCTGAGTTCTATCCGAGAGATAAATGATTTTAGGTTTGAACATGAACAACCGTCTCGAACCGTGAACTGACCGAACTAGGGTGGTTCCTGTTCGATCGGGTCACATGGGTCGGGATGGGGTTTCTGTTGTTTAAACAAGTTATCATAACGTCTCGTTCAAAAATGCAAAACTTCAACAAAAATCAAGTGCCAAGACGATCAGGTCATTGGGACGGATTGTCGTCCGATCGGATTGCCATCCGATCGACCGGCCATCCGATCGGGTTGCACTTGGTTCCACACTTAAACTTTTTATTCAAACTTTTCAAGGTTCTCGGCTCGAACGGATTGTCGTCCGATCGGATTGCCATCCGATCGAACGACCATCCGATCGTGTGATGCTTGGGACTTTGGTACTTAATCAATTTTCAAGATGTTCAATGCATACGTATTGCCACCCGATCGGATAGCCATCCGATCGAGTGACCGTCCTGCTGTGAACTTGTTCTCAACAAAGAAGCCTCGCCAATCGGATCGTCCTCTGATCGTCGTCCGATCAAACGACCGTTCGATCGATCGACCTGAAGGGTAGAGATACTTCTCTATTTTCAAAATACTACAACGAAAACTTCAAAGGACAAACCATCATACACAAACACATCCCTACCAAACGAGGTGTCAATCCAATCGAATGGCCATCCGATCGGATGACCATCCGAACGGATCGACATCCGAACGGATCGACATCCGAACGACTGGCCATCCAATCGGATTGTGATGTGTGCAAAATGAAACATATAAATTACATCAATTGTGGCATAAAACTAACCCTTTTTTTAGTACTAATGTTGGAAAAAGTGTACGTTTGTCTTCCTTTTGTATTTTCAGGATTAAATGAGCTCAAATTAACAAAAGAAGCAAAAAGGCAGCTAAATCTAACATAAATACAAGAAAAGGAACAAACGTGACATGCCCGACCCCACAACAGCATCTTCCCAAGCAAAACAAGATAACAGAAGGCTGAACACGCCCCGTGCTCAATGAGCATGGGGGCGTGCCCAAGTGTCAGCATAAAAGACAAAGTTGTAGAAGCTTCCATCGCCCACCACGGGGCCGTGCTCAGCGGACACGGGGCCATGGTCAACTATAAGATTCGCATAATCCAGGAAAATCTTGATAGTACAGATATGCTTCTGCACACGGGGTCGTGCCCAGCGGACACGGGGCCGTGGTCAACTAATACAGACAAGAGCAATTAATGAAGACAGAGAAGGATGTGGACATGGGGTCGTGCTCACTGGACACGGGGCCGTGCCCGAGCTTCTGTTCAGCCTATAAATAGGAGTGCTTGGCTCAAGCTTAAACCATCCCTTGGCACACCACCTCTCTCACACTTCACCCACCACCACCATAACACCATCACCACCATCATCCATTGTCCATCATAGAGTGTGTGAGTCGTCTCGGGATCCAAGATTGATCGCAAGAGTTCTTGACAATCAAGGCCATGTTTGCGTAAGTCTCTTACATCACTTGGTGAAGACAAAGTGTCTAGTGCAATACTTTTTATTTTTAATTTTTCGCACTTTTTACTTGGTTATGTATTAATGACTTTAATAACTAGTTTCTTAGGTTGAAGGTGATTTTTCCTTATCGTTTGTCCGTGGTGTCTTGGTAATATTTTACTGTCTATATAAAATAAAAGATTTTCACCATTCATATCTCCACGGTCTATATGGAGGTATGTTGGCTACCTGGTGGGGGTTAAGGGAACAGTTTGGTAAGAGTCTTGCCATTGTTCAGTGTATAGATCCTGCAAAGGACCTGGGTCAAATTTAGTAGGACCTCCTTCAATACTTAACGGTATTGGATGGCGGGGGTCCAAACTCTTTGATCCCCTCATAAGTTAAACTACTATTAATACTTTAACCCGGCTACTTAGGACTGTATCCCTGCTGACTCAGACTACTTTGCCGAGGGTAATGTCACCTTCAAAAGAGGGGCCTACCATAATATGCATTAATAACTTAATTAATTATCTTTCAATAATCCGACCCTTTAGGATTGTATCCTTGCTGACTCAAACTACTGGGTTGAGGGTAACGTCGCCTTCAAAAGAGGGGCCTACTACAATAACTAAGATAATCTCTTAAAAAGTGCAAAAGTGCAGAAATAATCAAAGGTTACACTATACACGAGTCAGAGCCAAGTGATTCATCTTGTCTATCTGTTTTTCTTTTATTTTTATTTTTCAGCAATTTAGTTAGTTTTTATTTTCTTTTCTAGTTTAAAATCTTTTTCTAAACTTTTGATTTGATTAGACGTTGAGGATAAACCGGTACTAAAAGCTCTTCTGTCCTTGGACGACCTCGGTATCTTGCCAACACTATACTACGCTCACGATGGGTGCACTTGCCGCAAAAAGAGTGGGGTACTTACTTGATGATTCTAAAGAATATGGGTGTTTATGATGGGTTGACGATTTCACAGTTTATTGAGAAAATCGAAAGTCAAGATCTGGAACAGCAGAAGCTCGCAAGGATGAACAGTCCAAGTGGTCAACAAGATGTAAAAATGTACTACAAAGGCAGTCTTACAGAAGTTGAAAGAAGCCCGAAAATCCAAACTGTGTTTAGTGTTGGTGATTCATCGGAAAAAGTCGATCAGACTTCAAACAAAAGCAGTGGTTTCTCTTCATACCCGAGTGTAAATCCCAAAGATACAATTTCAAGTTTCAGTTCTCAAAGCACAAAGACAGGAAATGGTTATGTGATACAATGCAACATTGCTTTGAATCTTCCAGACGACCAAAGTTTTTCTGAAGAGGTTGCTAAAGATCACATGGCATTGCTTGGTTCTGTGTTGCTATCTTATGAAGGTTTAGTGGCTGGACGGATCGGAAATCCTATGTTTACAAAGGAAGATTACGATCAGATAGACGCCGAAGAAATGGAGTTAATGGACATCAAATGGTGTCTAGCTAGCGTTCTTAGACGTGCTGAAAAGTTCAAGCTGATTATAGGGAGAAATGACTTTCTTGATGCACACGTTTCTACTTTAGGTTTTGATAAATCTAAAGTTACTTGTTTTCGATGCAGGGAGAAAGGCCATTTCAAACGGGAATGCAAGAACAGGGAAGCGAGTGGAGCTCAGAATCCGTTTGGAAAAGACGATTACTACCGGAAAGCCATTTACCAGCAAGTTGGTCAACAACAAGAACCACAGGTGGCTCATAGTAGAAGAATCGAGGATTCAAAAAGAGCGTGTGTGGTGGATTTTAACTGGAACAATTATATATCTCCTGATAGCAAAGCATGCATAGTCGATCAAGATGATGAGAGGCTACCTGAAGGCTTCAGCTGGGATATGTTTGTAGACGAAAAAGGAGATTTTAAAGCTTTCATTGCAAAAATAGTGAAAGAACCTGATATGTTTACTGCATGGATGAAATCTATTGGTGAAACTGTAAAGTCTGTTGCATCAGATGAAAGCTCACAGAGTGCAGATGAAGGCTCACAAAGCTCAGATGACAGTTCAGAAAAAGAGATTGTTTTTGAACAAACACCATCTGATTCTGGTTTATCGGATGATAATTCTGAAAAATCTGTACAGTTTGATCAGTCACCAACTGATGACAGCTGCAGTGATGATGAGGAAGAAAAACATATTAACATTGCTAAATCTCATCTATCTCCTGAAAGTTTTCATTTCTATTTTGCAGATCGCATGGAGAAGCTGAAAGAAAAACAAGCTGCAAAAGAACAAAAGGAAATGAAGACTGAAAGTGTTGCTGAGAAAATTGCTGAACCAGAAAAGGTGACTAAAGATAAGAAAGTGGTTGAAGTTGAGAAAATTATTGAAGTTGAAAAGATTGTTGAAGTTATCAAGCTGTGCTTGAAGTGTTTGGAGACTTGCAAAGAATGTGCAGCAAAAGATGAGAAAATGGCAGACTTTGAGAAGTTGAAGGAACAATTACTATTCAATCTTATCTACGTGAAAGAATCATACGATGTATTGAACAGAACAGTAACTGGTCTTCAAAAGACAAACTCTGAAAGAGAAAATGCTTTGACGATGATGAATGCAACATTGATGACGAAACAGAAAGCTATTAACTTTTACATCGAAGAAAGTGCAAAGTGGAAGCAAGAGTTAGAGAAGGAGACGATTGAGAATGAGAGAATCAGAAGATTATTGCAGAGTTATTCTAGTTCTGATTATCTTATTGATCGAATTTATCCGACTGTTGCAGGTTTTGAAGCATTCAAAGTTGAGAAGTCAAAGAAGAAGGATACTGGTAAGAAACCGACTGCTAGCTATAACAAGTGTCCGCCTCCGATCTGAGAAGGTTATTCTCCCAGAAAACCAAATGAGGAGCAAGTTGAAAAAGCAGTCAATATAAAGTTAAAAACCGATACAACTGATGAATTACCAGAAAACATTGACGTGGTTTTTACATCGTCTGACACTGATCATGAGTCCGAGTTAATAAAAAAGGTGGTCGATCAGGTGTTGGATACAGATGAGGAGTCTGAGTCAAAGTCTGGGTCTGGAGGTTCAAGTTCGTCGGTCAACAGTCCAAAGTCGTCGGTCAAATGGGCATACAGTAAAGAGTTTTTGTTATCAAAATCTAATTTGGATGATGAAACATTTGAAGTAGCATACACTTTAAATGATTCTGACAAATTATATTCTGACAAAGAGTTTCCAATAAGAAGTGTTAGATTTGAAATGATCAAAAAGGTTTTCAAAATGATAGAAATTAAGATTTCTGAAATAAAAGATTTAAATCTTACTGGAAAACCTAAAAAATACACTTCAAGAGTTCAACAACGATTAAACAAGAAAAAGGGTTACAATTCTGGTTCTGGATTTCAAAAGAAACCAAACCATAATAGTAGCTACAAAAAGAAAGGTTTAGGTTTTATTCCACCTAAAAATTATAAAAATGAGAAAAATTCTAAAACAAAAACAGAATTTGTTTCAGGTGGAAGTGCAGAAGAAGAACAGAAGAAACCTTTCTGGAGACAATCAAACCAGGAGTTTCTTGCTGAGAAGAAAAGGAATGGAACTGGAGTGTTTCATCCAAAAGAGACTCGAACCTGTTTCAATTGCAATGAAGCTGGTCACATTGCATGGAACTGTCCGAAAAATGCTAAGACTAAACAGGGAGTTTCTGAAAAACTGAAAGAAATAGTTGTCGATGTTGAACCACCAACTGAAAACTTCAAAATTTTTGAAAATTCGATTTATGAAGTTGGTGAGTGTTCGAAGAAAAATTTTTACAAAAGGAAAGCCAAGGATAACCAAATGTTGGTTGTTAAGAAATGTGATGTAAAAATTGGCGATGAATCTAGTTCCACAAAGCCAGAAGAGCCACAAGGTGAGGTAAAAGAGGTAAATTCTGTATCTTCAGTGAATGATGATGAATTTCCATCACTGACGTTTGAGAAGATTAAACAGAAAATTGGTAAGGTTGAGATCTCGGATCAATTTTACTCCGAGAAGAATGAATTTGATGTCGAGAAAGTTTTTAATGGAAATGTTAAGAAAATTTTTGGAAAAATGTTGGATGGGAAAGTAAAAGGGGTTAAAGATTTTTATGCAACTAAGAAAGCAACTTTCAACCCTACTGAACAAGAGCTAAAAGAGCTAAAAACACCCAAGGTTGGTCAGACTTGGGTGGAAATTCTTTTCCCTTGATCATCTGACTTTGCCGGAGATTCCAAGTTTGTAATCGCGGATGAGGAATCGGCATCTTTCTTAGTAATTGATTGTGTGATTGAATCTTAAAATAGTTGAATATTTACAGGATAAGTGTGAATTGCCGGAGCTTCCAGGTTGGTAAGTGTGAAGCAGGGATCGGCATCTTTGTTGGTAAAATGAATTTGTGTAGATGTGATATTCCTACAAGTTGGTTGATGAAGGTTTACATTTACAAATGATTAATCAAGGTCATTAGGTTGAACTTGATTGGACCATACTTACAAGTGGTAATTGTAAGAAAATATGATGAACCAAACCCCGAATTTACAAGTTATAAAATAAACAAAACTTATTTTCTGGAAAAATCATTTTGGTTAAAACAAACTTAAGTGTTTTGAAATCATAATGAGAAAATAGTTTTGTGAAAGGGGGAGTTCTGATTGTTTATGCCTAGTGGATGGCGAATTGATGCGATTCGATATCGGTTGTCAAGTTTGTCGTATAGTTTGTTTTCAAATTTCCTTTAATGTGTTTGCATTTTAGGGGGAGTAGAAATTTTCAGAAAATCCAAAAACATTAGAAAATTTGAAAAAGACAAAAAATGATAAAATCAAAAATGAGTTTTGTTGTGAAATAGAGGAAATGATAGTACATCAGTAGACTGTCACAACATGCTAAAGAAATGTAAAGTTAAATTGTGATAAACAATCTCACTGCAGATATGCCAGTAGGTTTTTGCACATTTAGTAGATTGTGACGAGATATAAACCTAAATTCAAACTTGCTTATATCGTGGGGAACAACTTCTTGGATATATGGGTAACTCCCAAAATCTTGTTTGAAAGGTCCCTCTTTCTGAGATACTAGGTCTTTATGCTCAGTGATATCTGGGGTATTATCCCGGGACTTCTGATTTTGCGGAAGCAATGGCCTAGTCCCTGGAGAATACTTTCTGCTTGCTTGAAACATAGCGCCGCCCTCAGCAAATTGATGAAACATTAAAATTGATAGTCATTGCTGTTGTAATCAAAAGATCCTCTAAAGGGGACACACCACAAGTCGAACCGTCATCTCTCTGCTGAACGGAAGTTCTGACCTGAGCTCTCACGGTTTCGTACTATAATTTATTCCCTTACATATATCATCTATGGTATACTCACCTGTAAGACTGAATATTGGGATCTGGATACAGGAGTATATTCAAGTAGTGGGACACACGAATAAGTTTAAGTTCCTAAGACATTAATATCGTATCTCGGAACAGTTGAACTTTGTGTGAGAATTTAAGTAGACCAATATACTGACAATCTAGGTGAATTGTTTAGAACTTAAAATGAAATGAAGCTTAACGGTGTTGTTAATATGTCTCAGAAACTGATATGATCCTCTTACACAAACTCTCAAATATATTGTCTGTAAATATTTCTTTACTGCATTTCTTTACATTCAAAATTCCAAAAAGATTTTCAGTGTGTTTTAGCATAAATTTTTGAAAAAGTTAAAAAGATTTTCGACAACTGGTGTTGGAGAGCTGATTTTCAAAATTCCAAGTGCTAGACATGATGACCATGTTGTGAGGGGGAGTCTATGTGTTTGAAAATCAAATATGTTTTAATCTATTTTTTTCAAGTGGTTCATCAGGATTATCATTGATAAATTTTTTTGTTTGATATGAGGGAGAATTTGAGTTGATTTATACATGTTAATGTTTAAAAATTGTAAAATTTACTTTGAGGTAGAGATGGTGCAGGTTTGAGGAAAAGCTAGATGTGAGCCAGGTTGATTGATTCTGAGAAGTTTATGTTTGAAAAGCCAGGTTCCGATATCTGAGGATTCTGAAGACATAGCATGAGCCAGACAACGATCTTGAACCTGTGAAAGTCAGATTACAATCATGAAGCAAATGATGCTGAAGAACTGAAGGAATGCCAGCACATTGTTCGTGAGGAGTCTGTTGATGCTGATTGAAAGAGTGAACCACAAAGACTGATAAAGACTGAAGATTGTAAAGACTCGACACTTAAGACTCGTCAACATCTGAGGGGGAGTCTGTTGGTGCATACATCTGTCGTCTTCGTCTTATATCGAGTCTTAGGTTCATTGCGGTTTGGAACAAGAAAGATGTCATCATTCTTGATGATGACATCATACTAGTGACTTCATCTATTGCATCATGGCTACAACATTCACAAATCAGATATAAAGATTCGCTTGAAGACAAATTATGTTGATTTCACAAGAAGACAAAATAGATGCACGTTTTAAATAGAATTTGTAATTTAGTGATTTCGCTCCAATTTGCATGTAGTTGATTCCGCCCGAAATCACAAAGATGTGATTTCGCTCTTGATGTTCCTGTGATCTTATGAGCGGAATCAACAGGCCCTATATATAGGTCACCTATGAGCGAAATCAGTAGTTCATTCCTTGTATTCCATACCGAAGTGCTGCCGGTGTGAAGATCGATTGTAAACAACGTCTAATCAATACAATCAGTGAAATTAGTGAAGATCAAGCTGTTACTAAATCTATTTCTTATTTTCCGCACTTGAAATAGATCAAAACTTCTCTAAACGACTCATTCGGATCAGTCATACGATCCTACAGTGTTTAGTGTTAGTAAATATCGTGTTTTATAAATTTAAAACTTGGCTAAAAAGTGTTAAAAAGGGCTTAACATATACATAAAAAACTAATAACACTCACGCACATCAAGTTTTTAGCGCCGTTGCCGGGGACACAACGATTTTAAGAAAGCTTAAAATCGACGGCCTAATCAGTTTTTCAAAACCTTTTAAAACGCGCGCACATTTTTCTGCATTTTAGTTTAGTTTTGCATTTACAGTAACCTGAACACGGGTCGTGCTGCACATTTTTCATAAAACACCCAGTAACAGTAGCTTGAACACGGGCCGTGCTCACTGAACACGCCCCGTGCTCAACGAAATCAGTAACTTTAATTAAAACGCCCAGATACAGATTCTGTACACGGGGCCGTGTCCACTGAACACGGGGCCGTGTCCAGCCTCTGTTTCCATTTTTATTTTCGTTTTCTGATCTCGAGACTTTTTTGTGGTCTGCTGAGTGATTCTTATGGATCAATACTCAGGAGGTTACAACTACACCTATGAGGAGGATGATTATAGGAATAACAATTGCACTAATTGTGGTGACCCGCACTCGGTTCAATATTGTGATTTATATCAACCATCCACTTCATACACCTACTATGAGGAGCCCAGGTACGAGCCATCAACTTCATACACATCCTATGAAGACCAAAGGTATGAACCTCCTCCCTCATACTCATATTTTGATGAACCAAGGTATGAGCCTTCTTACTCATACTTTGAGGAACCAAGATATGAACCACCACCTCCATATGCTTACTATGAGGAACCATGGCGTGAACAACCCACCTCATATGAGTATTATGAAGAACAAAATTACGACCCTTATCCATCATATGCTTACAATGAAGAACAATGGTGTGAACCATCTACTTCATATGGGTATTATGAGGAACAAAGGATCGAACAACCGGATTCAAGCTTTGAAGATCCCAATCCTTTTTCTATAACCGAAGGGACCGATAGGATATTAGAACACCTTAGAGTTATCGATCGCTATATAAAAGAATCTCGCGCAAGGGAAGAGGAGTCACGCGCAAGAGAAGAATTGAATAAAGAAGAGATAACTAAAAGTGTGAAATTGGAAGAACAAATAAGTGAAAAACCGACACATGAGTTAAACAATGAAAAAGGTGAGTCCGACAACGTTAAATTTCAAGAAGAGTCTAATTTTGAAGAAATTAATCTCTTGTCACCTTCTTTTGAAAATCATTGTTTAGTTCCACCTCATGCTAAGTTTTTAAAAGAGTTAAACACTAACACTAAAATTGACGAAACGGTAAGTGTTAAGTTAACTATTGATCAAACCTCACTAATAAAAGAAGTCCCATTTGAAATTAACATTACACCGGTTCCGTGTTTCTTTCAAAATTCATTTATTAGTAGAGTAAACTGCCATTTTGGTCCCTGTGGTTTGGCCAGTTTTGCCACTTTAGTCCAAATCTCAAACTTATTACATCTGGATCCCTGTGGTTTGCATTTTGTTGCCATTTTAGTCCAAAATCCAAAAACCCTTCATTTTAACTGTTGAAAACTGGTTATTTTGTCCTTTAGTGCAGGGGCATTTTGGTCCATGTTAATTTATTATAACATTTCAATAATTAATAACATCATCTTCAAGAACATCATCATCAAAACCCAGAAAATCCAGAAAATCCAGAAAATCAAGAATATCTTCAAGAAAATCAAGAAGCCAGAAAATCAAGAACATCATCTTCAAGAACATCATCAAAACCCAGAAAATAGACAAAAATCAACAAACGATTTCTGAAGAAAAACAAATAGACAAAAAACACAAGATGAATTACCATTCTCCTTCTCATTAATCTCTCCAGATGTCACACCCCGATTTTCCACGTGTCACCGGTGGGCCCGGTGGGGGAGTATCGTGACGTGGTTGGCAACGTAATAGTCAAACAACACAATATGATTATGCACAGCGGAAGCAAATATAAAATATGATACAACCGAATTTAATATTGTTTATCAATGTAACAATATCCGGAAGTTTATCCACAGTAGGATCGAAACAAAATAATATTATTGGTTCAACAGACTTCAGGCATCCTAAGCTTGCGAGACTTTTTATTGATGCTTAGGAGACAATCCAGCCAATTTCGTTTAGTACCTGCATTCAGTCTTTTTGGGAAAATACGTCAGTTTACACTGGTAAATACAATCAACTGACTCATTTTGAAAAATGATTAAAAATTGGTTTGGATGCACATGGCATAAACATTTTTATAACTTGGGAGAATTATTTAATATTATAATCTTGTGAACGAATTACATGTTACTTATGCGTTCTGTAGCCCGGATCTAGTACGGGTTAAAGATCAATAGACACACCACATTATTGAGTTATACACTGACAGGTGTACGCCTACACCCCGTGCTCAGGTCGTGGCCATCTCGTAAGATGATGCCAAGGATATCCGGGACATGGTTATTAACCCCCCCCCCCAAAGGCTGTAAAGTAAACAAGACTGTTTAAACGAGCCGATCAAATTATTCAACTACCCACTTATTGTGGAGATTTGATGCCCGATCAAGCGGTATGCTATATGCCGTAACCCAAGCCCGTATAGGGAAAATAAGTTAAAAGTATTTACCTGAGTAAGTATTAATCACAACAAGCAAAATGAACGTAGCTTTTACTGGTCCTCCTAATCTGGAACGAAGGTTTATAATAACCTATTAGAATTCTAACGGGCCTTTTATTAAGCTTAAGCTTAGACCGGCTAGTTTCAAGATACGGTTCGTACGCACGATTAAGCGAAGACCGGATAGAATGTGATTTAGGCCCGACAAGTTTGAAGACTTGTTTAATATGGGTTTATTATTCACACTCTGGATTTTGAGATAAAACCGTTAAGGTTTGACCCGTTTCGGCTAATTTATGTAAACTTGTTACATAAACCGAACCGTACGTGTAATAAGCGTGACGGGTATTCATGAGAGCTATATACATGCTTCCTAAGTTAATTATGCCTCAAATATGTTGCGACATCAGTAAGATGTCTTTCATTATGCCCGAAACGTTTTTAAACACAAACTAGGCCCCGTAGGGGTAGTTTGGTCATTTAAAAGTTTATAAAAGCGTTTAAGTGTTTAACTGAGTTACAGGTCTGATGTAATCAGTAAATATACTCAACTTGCTAAGTTATATCAGTAAGTTAAAGCATATATGTGAAACTTATCATTTTTAACCAAACTATGCCCCGTAGGGGTATTTTGGTAATTTCACATAAGCCGAAAAGCTCAAAACTGAAGTCTGGGTTTATCAACCTTTGCTTACTGTTAAAATATTATAATTTGCCTCATATATCAGTAGGTATCAACCCGGGTATGTTCAATATGATTTTAAAACATACTATGGGTTAAAGACGCTAAATAAGGCGATTAAAGGCCATTTCCGGGTTCGATACTTAAATCTGATATTTTTATATTTCCAGAAGGCTTAAAATAATTTATTTATCATATGTGATCAGTAGCAAAAGGTTTGGAGTCGTTTAGATGTGTAAAACTCATTTTATGGCCCGTAAGGGCAAAACCGACAATTACCGGATTAAGCCTACGCCTATGAGTTATGCTCAGCCTAAAATTAATTAAAAATCTTTAAAATTCCCAAAATCATATATTACATCAGTGGTTATTAGGTTTGATACCAAAAGTAGGCTTAACTAGGCTATACGCTAATTACGCCGTTTTATTAACATAAAGCATTAGTTTTGCGATAATGAGCATAACTCTTAATCTACAAGTCAAACTGATGTCAAACTTTGCATACAAATTTAGATATCAGTATTTAAGGTTTCTACACTTTTACATTTTCATAAATCACGTTTTAAGGTAATAAGGGCATAACGGTCAACATATGAGCAATTAACGAAAACATGCATATTAATTGGATAACTAATGAACCAAGGTGTATAATCACAGAGGGTTGTTCTAACATGTAACCTAGTACAATTAAAGCTCTGAGGCATTTCTAAAACATGCCTAAACGGGTTAGAACTGAAAGTCAAAGTGAAAGTCAAACTATGCGACTTTCGGTTCCGATCCGGGTCTAAACAGGAAATTGTCGGGTTGAACATGTTTAGACATGTTCTTACACTTATTACTAAGTTATAACAATGATCAAACAGGTTGTATATGATTTGCATTGCTAATTATGCATAAATGGTATTTTAAGCTTCCTGTTGACTTTTCTAAGTACATGTTTGACCCGACATTTGAACTAGTTAGAGTGGTGATCAGGGGAAACCCTTTTGAGATTTTATTACCCACATAAATACCAACATATAACTACTTTTAATTCGAGATATGACTGAGCCATTATTGACCAATCTCGAAGTCAAACCGTAATTACTACGGTTTGACTTTTAGCTAATTAACTAAGCTAAAACTAATTAAAGAAGGACTAGCAGACTTACAAGGGTCCAATGCACAAAATATGATCACTTGAGGCTGCTTGATAGCTCCAAAAATGATCCAACAATGCAGGAGAAGGTGTGGGAATGTTTGTAACTAAAGAGGCTTTATATAGTGATCCAAGACACCATAAAAGCTTGACATCTTAGTCTAGCACCTATCCACAACTGATTAACACTTGTCCTAGTGCTTAGGGGGTGTCTAGGGGTCGTCCACATGTGAGAAAAACCGGCTAGAATGGTCACAATCGCGCATAACAGGCTGCTGCCTGTTTTCTGGTGCAGGGCTGGTGCTTGCGCACCGTAACAATTATTTGTTACGGTGCGCAACAAATCATCAGGGACCAAAAATGTTGTTCTTTCATGCTTTCGAAAAGGCAACCTCAATATCCGACTTTGGGGCCTCAATTATCATCTAGGGACCTCCAAGAAGTGCCTTATACAGTAACATACCCTACCATTTTGAATTGTTTCAGTTGAATTCATTTTGAAAGTGCCTTAAACGACGGTTTACCGTAGGAATTCTATCGGAACCCATCTAGCACTATGAATTTAATTATTGACAACTACATTCCTGGATTTTTAAATATACTAGATGTTTAATGTACGTATACTTGGGTCTTGGGATTTATAAATGAGGTCGTTCAGAGGTAAAAATTAACATGACGCCGCTTTTAAATCCTACCAAAACATCTTTATTAAATCCGAGTTTACAACGCGTTTTGTCTTATATAACACGTGTCGTTAAATCGTTGAACACGAATTTTCGAGGTGTTACATCCTCACCCCCTTAAAATAAATCTCGACCCGAGATTTACTGAAACAAATGAGGGTATTTTTCTTTCATAATGGATTCAACCTCCCATGTATATTCGGGACCTCTACGGGCATCCCATTTGACCTTCACAATAGGTATATGCTTTCTTCGAAGCTTCTTTACCTGTCGATCTTCAATCGACACTGGTTTTTCAACAAATCTTAAGCTCTCATCTATATGCACATCTGTATGTGGTATGACCAGTGATTCATCAGCGAAACACTTCTTCAGATTGCAGATGTGGAACACATTGTGAATTCCACTGAGCTCTACTGGTAAGTTTAACTTATAGGCAACTGACCCGACACGTTCGATAACCTCGAAAGGTCCTATGTATCTCGGCCTTAGCTTGCCTTTCTTACCAAATCGCATCACCCCCTTCCAGGGTGACACTTTAAGTAGGACTTTGTCACCTACTTCAAAGTGAAAATCCTTACGCTGTGGATCAGCGTAACTCTTCTGCCTATCCCGGGCAGCTTTGAGACGGTCACGAATCTGGACAATCTTGTCCGTCGTTTCGAACACGATCTCTGGTCCTGATAACTGGACATCTCCAACTTCCGCCCAACAAACTGGCGATCTACACTTTCTAACGTATAATGCCTCAAAAGGCGCAGCCTTTATGCTGGTGTGGTAGCTATTGTTGTAGGAGAATTCGATTAATGGTAAGTTCTTATCCCAACCACCACCCAAATCGATCGCACATGCACGTAGCATGTCTTCCAATGTTTGAATAGTACGCTCACTCTGACCGTCAGTCTGAGGATGGTAAGCCGTACTAAAATTCAAACGTGTGCCCAAAGATTGTTGGAAACTCTTCCAAAAATGTGACGTGTATCTAGTATCTCTGTCAGAGATAATAGACACAGGTATGCCATGTAAGGCTACAATCTTATCAACGTACAGCTGGGCTAACATATCGAAGCTATAAGTCTCCTTGATGGGTAAGAAATGTGCTGACTTAGTCAATCTATCAACTATAACCCATATTATATCATTTCCTTTCCTCGTCTTGGGTAACTTGGTAATAAAATCCATAGTTACCATTTCCCACTTCCATGTAGGAAGTTCAGGCTGTTGTAGCAAACCTGACGGTTTCTAATGCTCGGCTTTGACTTGCGCACATGTCAAGCATTTAGCTACGTGAGTGGCTACATACTTCTTCAAGCCTATCCACCAATAATTTGCCTTTAAATCCTGGTACATCTTATCAGCTCCAGGATGAACGGAGTATTTGGAACTATGGGCTTCCTGGAGGATAACATCACGAAGTCCTCCAAAAATTGGAACCCATATTCGTCCATTTAATTTCAGAAGTCCGTCCTTGTTAAGAGTTAACTGCTCCTCAGTTACTCCTAACTTTTCATTAGGATAGTTAGCTTCCAACACAGCTTCCTTCTGTGCAGCTAACAACCTCTCAATTAAATTATTCTTTATCTCCATGCGCTTGGCATTGATTCGGATGGGTTTGACCCTTTCCTTTCTGCTCAAGGCGTCAGCGACTACATTCGCTTTGCCGGGATGATACTTGATTTCACAATCATAATCATTCAAGGTCTCCATCCAATGGCGTTGCCTCATGTTTAATTCTTTCTGATTAAACAGATGCTGAAGGCTCTTGTGATCAGAATAGATCACACACTTGACACCATAAAGATAGTGCCTCCAAAGCTTCAGTGCGAATACAACGGCACCCAGCTCCAAGTCATGGGTGGTGTAATTCTTTTCATGCACTTTCAATTGTCGTGAAGCGTAGGCAATCACCTTGCCTTTCTGCATAAGCACGCACCCCATGCCAGTGTGCGAAGCATCACAATAAACCACAAATTCTTCTATTCCATCTGGCAATGTCAGTACTGGGGCGTTGCTCAACTTTTGCTTCAGAATATCAAAGGATTCTTGCTGTTTAGGGCCCCAAACGAACTTAACCTTCTTCTTAGTTAAGGAGGTTAGGGGTGCAGCAATCCTTGAAAAATTTTCTATGAAACGCCGGTAATATCCCGCCAATCCCAGGAAGCTACGAATCTCTGTAGGCGTTTTTGGCTCTTGCCAGTTCATTACGGCTTCAACCTTAGCGGGATCCACCTGGATACCACGCTCTCTAACCACGTGTCCAAGAAATTGGACTTCTCGTAGCCAAAATTCACACTTAGAGAATTTGGCATAGAGCTTCTCCTGATGTAGAAGTTTGAGAATACAACGAAGGTGTTTCTCATGGTCAGCTTGATTCTTAGAATAAATGAGAATGTCGTCGATGAAAACGATGACGAATTTATCTAAGTAAGGTTTGCAGACGCGATTCATGAGATCCATGAACGCGGCTGGTGCATTGGTGAGCCCAAAAGGCATCACTAGGAACTCGTAGTGACCGTAACGAGTCCTAAATGCAGTCTTGTGAACGTCTTCATCTTTGACCTTCAATTGATGGTATCCTGACCTCAAATCAATCTTTGAGAAGTAAGTTGCCCCTTGAAGCTGATCGAACAAATCGTCGATTCTGGGCAAAGGATACCTATTCTTGATCGTGACTTTATTAAGCTCGCGATAGTCGATGCACAGACGCATCGACCCATCCTTCTTCTTGACAAACAAGATTGGCGCTCCCCAAGGAGACGAACTAGGTCTAATGAACCCTTTAGCCAGCAATTCATCTAGCTGCATCCTCAACTCCTTCATTTCTGTGGGTGCTAATCTGTATGGTGCTCTAGCAACTGGTGCGGCTCCGGGGATGATATCAATCCTGAATTCCACTTGTCTATCTGGTGGTAAACCAGGTAGATCTTCAGGAAACACTTCTGGGTATTCCGAAATGACAGGGATGTCTTCTATCTTTGGTTTAGGCTCATCAATAATCACTTGCGCCATGTAGATGACACACCCCTTCTTCAAACACTTGGAAGCCTTGAGCATAGTCACTTGCTCAGGTAGTCCATACTGGGTATCTCCCCGAATGGTGAGTGATTCACCAGACGGAGTCTTTATCACTACTTGTTTCATGTTACAGACGATTTGGGCCTGGTTATGAGATAACCAGTCCATACCCAGAACTATGTCAAAACCAGCCAACTTAAACGGAAGTAGGGACAGAGGAAAAGAATGGTTCTTAATGGATATAACACATCCATCTAACATAGTTGAGACGGTTTCTATGGTTCCATCTGCTAACTCTACCTCATAATTCACTTTTAAGGCTTTGACAGGTAACTTCAGCAATTCACAAAATTTATGATCTACGAAAGCCTTATCTGCGCCTGAATCAAAAAGTACTCTTGCAAAGACATCATTTACAAGGAAGGTACCTGTTATGACATTATCGTCTTGCACAGCCTCTTTCGCGTCCATTCTGAAGACTCTAGCATTAGTCTTCTTAGCCTCTTCAGGCTTCTTGTTGTACTTTGGGCAGTTGGTCTTGATGTGCCCCTTTTCATTGCAACGGTAGCACGTTGCGTCTTTTATCTTCTTGCAATCCAGGGTTTTGTGATCCGTGGACTTGCAAATTCCACAAGCAAAGGGTTTTGACTGAGTCTGAGAGTTCGACTCCAGTCTGCACTTTCCATAGTGCTGTTTCTTGCAAATTTTACACTTGGACTTTTCACCAGAATTATGCCCATCCTTCCTCGACTCCGACCCTTTCTTGTTGTCACCGCTCCCACGGTGCTTCTTGTTCGACTTTCGTGAACCATCATCTTCACGCTTCCTCTTCTCGGCCTCCTTATTCCTCAGCGATCTCTGCCTAACCGCATCCAGAGTGAGGGATAAGGAAATGTCAGTTACAGACCTGTAGGTAGCTGGCCGAGAAGCTTTTACGCTTGCCTTGATTTCCGGGGCTAAACCACCGATAAAGCGAGCGATTCTTTTTGGCTCCGGGGTTACCAGGTAAGGAACCAACCGGGACAGCGTATTGAAGCTTGTCAGGTAAGCTTGACAGTCGAGGTTCGTCATCACCAACGATAGAAAGTCAGATTCTATCTTCTCCACCTCATGTTGAGGGCAGAAATTTTCCTTGATTAGGGCAATGAATTGATCCCACGACATATTATACAATGGGATTTTTCCGGTGGCCTCGATCAGAGATCTCCACCATGATAACGCTTCACCCTTAAAGGACTGTGACACAAACTTAACTACATCCCTTTTAGCGCACCCGCTGATATCTACCACCGTGTCCATCTCGTCCAGCCAAGTCATACAGTCGACGGCTCCTTTTTCCCCAGTAAAATCCCTTGGCTTACAAGACACGAAGTACTTATAGGAGCAACCCTTGTTACGGGGTTCTTGATGCAGTACTAAATACTGAGATGGGACACTTTGATGGTTGGTGGACTGACGGTCATCACCATCTTTCTTGGGTCCATTCTTTTTGGGAGGAGGCTTGCTATGAGCCTCAGAATGTGTCTTGGGCTTTGAATGTGGTGCAGAGTGGGTCCTACTTCGAGTACCACTGTATTCTTCATACTGCCTTTCAAAGCCTATGTAACAGCGCCGTATATGATCGCTTTTAATTCAGCACCCGTTAACGTAATCTGGGCGTTCTCATTTTGCTCCACTGGATGGCTATTTATTTCATTTGAGTCAGCCATTTGAATTGAACTGTTGCAGAAAAACAAGGACAATATTTTATTTGGGAGTTTATTATGGAATTACCCCTTAGGGTAACTCGTTAACCATGGTAAACAGAGACCACATTTGGTTAACTTATTAATCGTATAAATTTAGGATTTCAATTAAAATTTATCCTAATTATAAACAATAACAGTATATATATTAGCACATAAGGCTTAGTCACATGGACAATTTAAATTATAAGCTATGATTTCAGAGAATCAAGACTTTTAAGGTTTGAACCTAGTTCATTACCCTTATCAGACAGGGAGTCATAGCTACCACTGTCTTTTGGCTCATATGGAAGTGAGCTGGGCCCATAGGCATCATATTACCACGTATGGTAAAATATGATCATCTTAATTGATGATCTTAACCCATGATTCAGAGATCATATAAATGGGTTTGGAATCTTCTAAAGAATCCTTATACATATAAGAATGACATATGATTTTAACGAATCACTTCTGCCAGGAGTGTTAACATGTTTTCAAGATGTTAACAGGGATTTGAATCTTTTAAACAGGTTTTACCATCTTGGCCCGGTCTTATACTTGACACGAGGCTAGGTTTCACACTTTAAGATTCTTGATTACATAATTACATAGGCAGATTAATTTAAAAGGAATGATTTTAATTTATTTATTTCATTTATAAATTATTTATGCGCAAAATGGCAAACATGAAATTTATAAAACAAACATTCCATTGATTTATTCAAAATGTTATACACTGCCCTAAACGGGTCTTTTCAAATAACAAACTCACCCTCGCAGGGGTCAAACAAGTACTTACCCACGCAGGGGTTTAATAACACACATGCCCTCGCAGGGGCTTAATAACATAATTGTCCACGCAGGGACCTTAACAAATAAACATCATACCCACGCAGGGGTTAACGGAAAACAGACCCACGCAGGGGTCAAATCATCACATATATATACCCACATTGGGGCTTAACAACCAAATACACCCACGCAGGGGCTTATATAGATAATGGAAGGATTCAATGATCCTTCTTGTTCTTCTCTTTGATCAATCCTACTAATCCTTGGAAGAAAGTCTGTCTCTCCCTACGGTCCCTGTGCACTTCCCGTTCCACCTGATCCAGCCTCTGAAGGAGTTCCTCATGCTTAGGTGGGGAGAACCTAGGCGGCTGCGATTGAGTCCGTATGATAGGCCTAGGTGGTATCTGGTACCCTTGTGTTGGGTACCCAACTCCCCATGGAGCTCCGTATTGTCCTTCCGGGTGCAGGGCATTGTAGTTAGCTGCCACCAAGTAGGGGTCCGCCTCTGCATACCCGTAGTTGTTGTGAACTGGCGGCTCGAACGGGTTGTCTGCCATGGAACCTGTATACGCTGGGATTGGGTTGTCAAAACCCATTGGCGGCGGCTGCGGCATCGCGGGGTTGGAAGGTCCACCCATTTGTGGGTCCTCCTGATGTGGCGGGTAGTGGCTGGCACTGGACTGACGTGGGGAACTGAAATGGAAGTCCCCAGCTCGTGCCGAAATGCGGGCACCGGTTCTCCTACGCCTTGGCGGTTGAGGAGGTGCCAGCTGTACTGGTGGCGGTGGAGGTGGTGGCGTAACTGCCACAAATCGGTGATCCTCAGAGGAATCTTGATGATGCTGCTGTTGCTGTTGCTGCTGCTGCTCATGAGGCGACGAATTGCGAGAAGGTGTGTAGTACCACTCGTGCCGAGTGAACATGGCTTGGAAACTGTCTGGACCACCATAGGGTGAACCGTGAAAAGACGATCCGTCGGAGATCTCGATCGGATGGTTTGGAGTGCCACTAGCAGGTTCGACGGGGTCTGTATCCTCGTCCATGTCGTCAGCGTGATCGCCAGAGAAGTGATCGTCTGGCCCTAGTGGGTTGAAACCCACGGGTTCTGGTAAGTAATTGGCCGGATTAAATTGGCCTCGAAAGATGGGTGTGGGGTCACCATACGAATGATGAGACAGGGATCGCTGAAGTGGTATGTAGGACGGTTGAGGGTTAATGGGTTCATAAGGGTTAAGAACAGGAGGTGTTGAACTATGCGAAACCGACCATCTGGCCGGCTCGAACAGGTTTCTCCGGTTCTCCCGAGGGTCGTCATTCTCGGTGGTGGATGGAGCTCGCCGTTGCGAAGGTCCAGCTTCATGATCGTTGGGGGCGGTGACTGGCCCCTTGCCTCGTCCTCGTCTCCTAAAGAATCTTGGCGGCATTTTTGATTCCTGTCAATATTTCATGAGATAACCAAAACAAGATATAAAAATAAAGCATATGACAAAAATGAACAAAAATAGAATTTGTCCTATGTTATATGTCTAGACTCGAAAGTTTAGAATGTGCTATTGTGTACTGAGATTAAACACAAAAGGCTAGTGTTTAATTCACTCAGAGTTGGCTCTGATACAAACCTGTCACACCCCGATTTTCCACGTGTCACCGGTGGGGGAGTATCGTGACGTGGTTGGCAACGTAATAGTCAAACAACACAATATGATTATGCACAGCGGAAGCAAATATAAAATATGATACAACCGAATTTAATATTGTTTATCAATGTAACAATATCCAGAAGTTTATCCACAGTAGGATCGAAACAAAATAATATTAATGGTTCAACAGACTTCAGGCATCCTAAGCTTGCGAGACTTTTTATTGATGCTTAGGAGACAATCCAGCCAATTTCGTTTAGTACCTGCATTCAGTCTTTTTGGGAAAATACGTCAGTTTACACTGGTAAATACAATCAACTGACTCATTTTGAAAAATGATTAAAAATTGGTTTGGATGCACATGGCATAAACATTTTTATAACTTGGGAGAATTATTTAATATTATAATCTTGTGAACGAATTACATGTTACTTATGCGTTCAGTAGCCCGGATCTAGTCCGGGTTAAAGATCAATAGACACACCACATTATTGAGTTATACACTGACAGGTGTACGCCTACACCTCGTGCTCAGGTCGTGGCCATCTCGTAAGATGATGCCAAGGATATTCGGGACATGGTTATTAACCCCCCCAAAGGCTGTAAAGTAAACAAGACTGTTTAAATGAGCCAATCAAATTATTCAACTACCCACTTATTGTGGAGATTTGATGCCCGATCAAGCGGTATGCTATATACCGTAACCCAAGCCCGTATAGGGAAAATAAGTTAAAAGTATATACCTGAGTAAGTATTAATCACAACAAGCAAAATGCACGTAGCTTTTACTGGTCCTCCTAATCTGGAACGAAGGTTTATAATAACCTATTAGAATTCTAACGAGCCTTTTATTAAGCTTAAGCTTAGACCGACTAGTTTCAAGATACGGTTCGTACGCACGATTAAGCGAAGACCGGATAGAATGTGATTTAGGCCCGAAAAGTTTGAAGACTTGTTTAATATGGGTTTATTATTCACACTCTGGATTTTGAGATAAAACCGTTAAGGTTTGACCCGTTTCGGCTAATTTATGTAAACTTGTTACATAAACCGAACCGTACGTGTAATAAGCGTGATGGGTATTCATGAGAGCTATATACATGCTTCCTAAGTTAATTATGCCTCAAATATGTTGCGACATCCGTAAGATGTCTTTCATTATGCCCGAAACGTTTTTAAACACAAACTAGGCCCCGTAGGGGTAGTTTGGTCATTTAAAAGTTTATAAAAGCGTTTAAGTGTTTAACTGAGTTACAGGTCTGATGTAATGAGTAAATATACTCAACTTGCTAAGTTATATCAGAAAGTTAAAGCATATATGTGAAACTTATCATTTTTAACCAAACTATGCCCCGTAGGGGTATTTTGGTAATTTCACATAAGCCGAAAAGCTCAAAACTGAAGTCTGAGTTTATCAACCTTTGCTTACTGTTAAAATATTATAATTTGCCTCATATATCAGTAGGTATCAACCCGGGTATGTTCAATATGATTTTAAAACATACTATGCGTTAAAGACGCTAAATAAGGCGATTAAAGGCCATTTCCGGGTTCGATACTTAAATCTGATATTTTTATATTTCCAGAATGCTTAAAATAATTTATTTATCATATGTGATCAGTAGCAAAAGGTTTGGAGTCGTTTAGATGTGTAAAACTCATTTTATGGCCCGTAAGGGCAAAACCGACAATTACCGGATTAAGCCTACGCCTATGAGTTATGCTCAGCCTAAAATTAATTAAAAATCTTTAAAATTCCCAAAATCATATATTACATCAGTGGTTATTAGGTTTGATACCAAAAGTAGGCTTAACTAGGCTATACGCTAATTACGCCGTTTTATTAACATAAAGCATTAGTTTTGCGATAATGAGCATAACTCTTAATCTACAAGTCAAACTGCTGTCAAACTTTGCATACAAGTTTATATATCAGTATTTAAGGTTTCTACACTTTTACATTTTCATAAATCACGTTCTAAGGTAATAAGGGCATAACGGTCAACATATGAGCAATTAACGGAAACATGCATATTAATTGGATAACTAATGAACCAAGGTGTATAATCACAGAGGGTTGTTCTAACATGTAACCTAGTACAATTAAAGCTCTGAGGCATTTCTAAAACATGCCTAAACGGGTCAGAACTGAAAGTCAAAGTGAAAGTCAAACTATGCGACTTTCGGTTCCGATCCGGGTCTAAACAGGAAATTGTCGGGTTGAACATGTTTAGACATGTTCTTACACTTATTACTAAGTTATAACAATGATCAAATAGGTTGTATATGATTTGCATTGCTAATTATGCATAAATGGTATTTTAAGCTTCCTGTTGACTTTTCTAAGTACATGTTTGACCCGACATTTGAACTAGTTAGAGTGGTGATCAGGGGAAACCCTTTTGATATTTTATTACCCACATAATTACCAACATATAACTACTTTTAATTCGAGATATGACTGAGCCATTATTGACCAATCTCGAAGTCAAACCGTAATTACGACGGTTTGACTTTTAGCTAATTAACTAAGCTAAAACTAATTAAAGAAGGACTAGCAGACTTACAAGGGTCCAATGCACGAAATATGATCACTTGAGGCTGCTTGATAGCTCCAGAAATGATCCAACAATGCAGGAGAAGGTGTGGGAATGTTTGTAACTAAAGAGGCTTTATATAGTGATCCAAGACACCATAAAAGCTTGACATCTTAGTCTAGCACCCATCCACAACTGATTAACACTTGTCCTAGTGATTAGGGGGTGTCTAGGGGTCGTCCACATGTGAGAAAAACCGGCTAGAATGGTCACAATCGCGCATAACAGGCTGCTGCCTGTTTTCTGGTGCTGGGCAGGTGCTTGCGCACTGTAACAATTATTTGTTACGGTGCGCAACAAATCATCAGGGACCAAAAATGTTGTTCTTTCATGATTTCGAAAAGGCAACCTCAATATCCGACTTTGGGGCCTCAATTATCATCTAGGGACCTCCAAGAAGTGCCTTATACAGTAACATACCCTACCATTTTGAATTGTTTCAGTTGAATTCATTTTGAAAGTGCCTTAAACGACGGTTTACCGTAGGAATTCTATCGGAACCATCTAGCACTATGAATTTAATTATTGACAACTACATTCCTGGATTTTTAAATATACTAGATGTTTAATGTACGTATACTTGGGTCTTGGGATTTATAAATGAGGTCGTTCAGAGGTAAAAATTAACACGACGCCGCTTTTAAATCCTGCCAAAACATCTTTATTAAATCCGAGTTTACAACGGGTTTTGTCTTATATGACACGTGTCGTTAAATCGTTGAACACGAATTTTCGAGGTGTTACACCAGAGCTCACATCCGATTTCTGAACAAAATCCTATTTGATTTCTGAACAAAATCCGATTCGATTTCTGAACAAAATCAACAAACCAACTAGTTCAGTACAAATCTCACTTCGTTTAACTTGAATGAAAGCAGCTGAGAGTAAATTGATCATTAGAACTACTTACATCCATTTTATTTGTGAAGAATTCGAAGATGAACATCATCAAAACCCAGAGATCGTTCATCTTCAAGAACATCTAAAACCCAGAAATCAAGAACACCGCAACCACCACACGCTTCCACCGCAACCACCACCACCTGAGATCAAGACCCAGAAATCTAAAACCCAGGAGAGAGAGAGAGCCGAACTAAAACCCTGAAATCAAGACCTCGTTCTCTCACGGCGCACCACCACCACCACCCCAACATATATGAAACAAGCACCATCCCCCCACCACCATTCTGCACTAGAAAGAGAGAGAGAGAGAGAGAGAGAGAGAAACAGGAGAGAGAGAGAGCCGAACGAGAGAGAAACATGAGAGTGAGAGAGGAACGCCGGCGGCTTCTTTTGGCCGGTGGCGTTGCCGTTCTCAGCTCTATCAATCACCACCACCCCGTCATCTTGGCGTCTTCAACATCATCATTATCTTCAAACTTCATCAACAGAAAAGAAACGGTCGGAGCGGATTCCGACCAGATCACCGTGCACGGCGGCGCTGACGCCGGAGCTGTCGCCGTCTCTCCCTTTCGTCTCCATGTGTGGCTGTGAGAAAATATAGAGTAAATGAGGGTTGTGAGGCGTGCGTGTGTGTGTGTAAATTGGTACCTAAGTGTGATGAAGAGGTGGGGTTTGGGGGATCTTTTACTGGGGAAGATGAAGATGGACCAGAGTTAATTTGAAAGGTGGGAGGGGGTGAGAGCAGAGAAATGAAGTTATGAGAGTAAATGAAGATGAAGATTATCTGTTGTTGTGTATATTTATTAGAGTTAAATGAATTAAGTATAATTAATCTAATTATTAATATGTTATAATAAATTAAGATGGACCAAAATGCCCCTGCACTAAAGGACAAAATAACTTGCTTTTAACAGTCAAATAAGAGGGATTTTGGACTAAAATGGCAACAAAATGCAAACCACAGGGACCCAGATGTAATAAGTTTGAGATTTGGACTAAAATGGCAAAACTGGCCAAACCACAGGGACCAAAATGGCAGTTTACTCTTATTAGTAATATCACAATTGATAAGGATCTTTGTGTTAACATAATGCCAAACTACATTTTTGAAAAATTAAGTATTAGTGATTTTTCTCCACTTCAAATACCCATTTTTCTATCCAATCGGAAAGTAATAAAATCAATCGGTGTAGTTGAGGATGTCTTGGTTCAAACAAATCAAATGGTAATCCCAACCGACTTTGTCATCCTTGATGACGCTCCTCTAGTGTTGGGACGACCCTTTGTAAAAACCCACGAAGCTTTGAAAAACCGGAAGTACAACAATCTACCTCTTCAATTAGGGGCATTCAAAAGGAGTGTCGATCTTGAGCGGTCAATGAAATACCCATTCGGAAATAATGACCCCCTAATTGAAGATGAGGATGAACCTCCCGATACAAGTGAAAAGTTTGACCACTTTGTTGAAGAAGAGGTCGCCATAGAACAAACTTTTAAAGTTCTTGATCAAAATGAGCAACCAAATAAGGAGTCTCCTAAAGACCCACCTCTTGAGCTCAAAGAACTTCCAAAAGGTTTGGAATATGCTTTTCTAGACAAAGATGGTAAATTACCTATAACTATTTCATCTAAATTAGATAGTTTAGAAAAAGAAAAATTAATTAGCCTTTTGAAAAAAAACACGAAAATGCGATCGCTTGGAAACTTGTAGACATTAAAGGAATAAGTCCTTCCATGTGCACACATAAAATTTTAATGAATGATGATTACAAATCGGTAATACAACCACAACGTCGCGTAAATCCAAATGTTCAAGAAGTGGTTAAAAACGAAGTCATCAAATTACTTGACGCCGGACTTATTTATCCTATCTCCGATAGTCCTTTGGTAAGTCCCGTCCAAGTTGTTCCAAAGAAAGGAGGTATGACGGTAATAACTAACGAAAAGAATGAATTAATACCAACGAGAACCGTCACAGGATGGAGAGTATGTATAGATTATAGATAATTAAATGAAGTAACAAGGAAAGATCACTTTCCTTTGCCCTTCATTGATCAAATGTTAGAAAGATTATCCGGTCATAAATTTTATTGTTTCTTGGATGGTTTTTCAGGTTACTTTCAAATCCCGATAGCACCCGAAGACGAAGAAAAGACAACCTTCACATGCCCCTATGGAACTTTTGCTTATCGACGCATGCCGTTTGGTCTATGTAATGCCCCCGCAACATTCCAACGTTGCATGGTAGCCATCTTCCACGACATGATAGAAAAGACAATGGAAGTCTTCATGGATGACTTTTCTATCTTTGGGGATTCATACGACCAATGCCTCGATAACCTTGAACGAATGTTATCCCGATGTGAGGAAACTAACCTTGCCCTTAACTGGGAAAAATGTCATTTCATGGTAACAGAGGGAATAGTACTCGGTCACAAAATCTCAAGCGAAGGAATGGAGGTGGATCGAGCCAAAATAGACACCATTTCTCGACTACCACCCCCGTCCTCCGTTAGAGCTTTCAGGAGTTTCCTAAAGGAAATGCTAGTCAATGCACCTATCATGATAGCACCTGATTGGAAATTTCCTTTCGAAATCATGTGTGATGTGTGACAACCCTCACCAAACCAGGTATCCGTACGAATTAATTAATATCTGATTAATGCTTAATTACTGTGCTTGCTTACAACTGTGATTAAACTGCTTCTTGATTTCTGATACATACATACTCATGCATCACATTTATACTGTCACTCTATCATTTACACACAAACATCAGTGACAACCTTGATGCACAAAAGCACAGTGAGCACACTAAACGGATAACCCAGTAAACATGCTGACATAGCCAGCACTAGACATACATTGTCTCCGAGGCCAGTATGAGCCGGGAATAGATTACTACCCTAGTAGGGAGTGTAGGGAGGTGAGAAGTATAAAATTGCGTCACTAGGTGATATTTATAGTGACCGGATGTGCCTAAAACATAATTTAATTACAAAATTCTGCACTTTATACAAAAATTCAGCATTTAACATAACTAGTAAAGTGTAAAAACTTGGTAAAATAATACTAGACACTTTCCAAAGTGTCGGGGATTTATGTGTCAAAAAAAACTATATAAAGGACACTTTAAATACTTATTTAACACTTTAACGGATCAACATTTAACCGAACAACCGGACTTTACCCGGAACATGAAAATATTGCCAAAAACATTGTTACACTTTTTCTGAGCTAGTTATGGTCCCTGAGTACTATAACACCTTACATAATACCCGGTACCCGCTAATTACTAGATATAACATTAAACCCCCACTAATTAAATTATTTACCCACAATTTACAACTAAACCCCCCACCCATGAAAATGGCGGCACAACATGGCCCCCCTCTTCTCACTTTTCGATTTCCCCATGTGCCACCAAAAAGATCCTACAAATCCCATGTGATTTACCTAGGGAATCATGCATATTCTTACATAACCTTAACAATTACACTTCACACCCTCTAATTACTCATCCATTTAACAAATAACTTTCACATAACCCCCCCCCCCCCCCATTGCATGTAATCGGCTCCTATGTCGCCCCCCACCATACGATTTCTTATCCTCCACCATAAGATTCGAATAAGTCTTCTTTCCCCATGCAAATTTTGTTAAGATATGAATGGATCTGTGCTTGTACTATTGTTGACATTATAACCAATGGACAAGAGCATTAGATTATAAAATAACCTATCACTCCCACTAACCACAAACACAAAACAATTCTTTTCCCCTCTAAACAAAGCTTCGGTCGAACAACCTCCCACACGCCACCACCTTTTTATTTTCCATTCATTCCATCCAACTATATTACAAGGTGCAAGGAGCCATTTTAGAAGGTGTGGAGCACTCGGATTGCCAAGGACCTCCCTCGTCTGTCTTTAACCACTCGTTTTTCGTCTAGTTTCTTCCCTAGCTTCAAAGCTAGTAGTAAGCCTCTTGGATCATCTTTTATTTTATATTTTTAGTGATTAATAGTTATGTTGTGATGTAACCACATGAACACTAAAAGAATCATAAACAAAGTCTTACACATAAAACTAATATGAAGATGAAATAAGAAGAACTCTTGATAAAATAAAGTTGTTTTGATGATGTTGTTGTTTATTTGTTGATTGTTAGTAAGATTTTAAACTTGTTAAAATAAGATTAAAAACTTATGTTAACAAGTTAGGAGGTGATAAATGTTTTACATAAAAGAATCACCTCCATGTTTCACATAAACTTGGTAACAAAATGAGTTCTTGAAAAATAAATAAACTATGTGAGTAGATGGTCTTATGGACCCGACATTTACAAATGATTTTTCTAGACAAACCAAGTTAAAAGACGGTTTTTGTTAGAAAAGTCATGATTTCTACACTACTGTTGGAAGAAGTAAGTATATGTATACTTGTAAGACATGAAAGAGTTGTAAACGGATATTTTTATAAAATAAGTTCACAAGTTGTGAATCTCTAAAAATCCCGAGAGCAAAAGTTTTACAAAAATAAACACACTTTGGAAGGTAACTAAACCCACTAAACACACCACTAAATTACTACGCGTTTTTATGAAACGCCAAGTTTATGTTGTCATGAAAAATGCATTGTTTTTGGCGCTTGACTAGTGTAACATTGTTTAGTAAATTGTTGGTTGATTTGAATGATTTTATAAAAGAAAATGATACGCTAGTAAGCGTGGACGCCTCCATTTACAAAGGAAACTCTGGCGAAATTTTTATAGAATTCCAACACTTAGAAATATTTTTCTAACAAATGTTTACAAATATATTTTTAACTTTATTTTCAAAATAAACTTCGCCATCATTTTTATTACAAAAATACAAAGTCTCGGAGGATGATTTTGTAAATAAAGTTTGATAAATATATATTTAGAATATACATTTTATACAAAAACTCTTGTGTGTTTATTTGCTTACTTTGTGAACTAGTTATATTATTTTTAGGTTAAAATAATATAACTTGACAAATACTATGAAAAATACATATATTTTGGGAACAGGATATTTTTGGACACAAAATTTAAATATATTTTCTAAGTGGGACTTAAAATATATTTTCGGAATTATAAGGCATACATGTATCACAAACCCCCATCCTTGGGAAGGAATATATTTATTAAATAATTAAGAAGTGTAAACACGAAATAGTTGTCTAACTATTTCCCAAAAACGTTAAACCTTAAGCCAAGGCACGGCCGTCCGTCTAATAGAAGTTAGTACGTGTAGGTCGTCACGCAGCAGGTTATTTTGGGACGGACTATTTCGAGACGCACTTCAATGAGTTCATGTCCCCCTTTTCTCTTAACTGTTTTCAGTTTTCATACTTCGGGGGTGAAATACATGTTACTATGATTACAAATACTTTTACATGGTATAGTTAGCGTAAGGAGGGTTACTACTTAGATCATGTGAGTGGGTAGGCGGGAACTGGAGGCCATTAATCCTCATTGTAGGACCGAGGGTCATTAGCAGTAGATCTATCTGGGTGTAGCGAGCCCAACTCCAGACCCAACAATACGGACCTCAGGGTGACTTTGAGCCCGACGCAAAAATCTGCTAGGTTTGAGTCTTCCTACTGCACTTCACACATATCAATGGCCTTGCAAACCATTGGTGATCTCTTTATTTCCTTATTTGCTACATACCAAGGATTTTATACTTACAAAGGTTTTACATACTCACTTTCACATGAACTCGCTCAACTTTATGTTGATTTTTCAACTTACATGTATTTCAGGAAATTAACGGATCTGGCTCAGTATGCAAGGGTATTAAGCCGCGTAGGAGAAGTGATGTCATCCGAGTTTAAGGGTTGTGACTTTTTCCTGGACGAGTCGCAAGTCCTAAACTGTGTCTATTTCATGTTTTGTGGTTGTGTCTTATGAACAAGATTTTTATTGTGTTGTGTTGTAAACTCGTTGCATGTGTCAACTCTAAAACAATGTTGTCGTATTTTACTTTTAAAACTTGAAGTAATGGATGATCATCTTGGTTTTACTTTCATATAGCTTTGTTGTGATTAAGCTATGGTATTAAGAAGTCACACCATAATAAACCCACGCTTCCGCAAAGCCAGGGTGTGACAGCTTGGTATCAGAGCTTTGATCATAGCGAACTAGGATTCCTTCTCGAGTCTAGACTATGATCACTACGGCTCTCACGAAAACACTTTTACATTGCATACATTATGTCCAGATCCCAGGTACAGAACATTTTTACAAACGAAAGTTGAGCATATTTTTTTTAGTTTTGGTTGGTCGGGAGACCAGGGATTCAGCCGGGTGGCTGGGGAGATTCAGTCGGGTGGCTGGGGAGGTTCTGGTCGGGGGACCAGGGAGTCAGTCTGAGAGGCTGGGAGGATAGACTAGTGGGACTAGGAGATTCAGTCTGAGAGGCTGGGAGGATAGACTAGTGGGACTAGGAGATTCAGTCTGAGAGGCTGGGAGGATAGTCTAGTGGGACTAGGAGATTCAGTCTGAGAGGCTGGGAGGATAGTCTAGTGGGACTAGGAAGTTCAGTCTGAGAGGCTGAGAGGTTAGACTAGTGGGACTAGGAGAATTACTTTATTGCTTATTGGTGACTAACATGTTTATATGATTTTTATGATTGATTGTTTGTGCGTATGTGTGTTTGTGTTACAGAAATCATGCGTTCTTCATCAGACACTGGAGTTTCCGACACTCTGGACCCTATGGCGATAGTATCAGACGACATAGTTTCATCGGAGCATGAGGTGTACACTTCCGATACTACCAGCACAGACGATGACGACTTTCAGCCCTTTGCGCTGCCTGACGTCGTAGCCGAGCCTGATGATGGCCATCTCGCTAGGGATTTACCACTCGTGGTGATCCCTGCTCCTGTGCCCCTTGCCGCTTATCCGGTTGTTGATATGCCCCTCGACGTTGTCTCTGATGACGATGTCGATCTATTTGAGGAGGACCCACTTGAGGGCGAGGCCCATATTGCTGCCGGTGATATCCTACTTCTTGCTGATGCTCCTGTAGAGGAGGCTCCCGTTCATTCACCTGTTCCAGACTCCTTTGAGTCTGTGGCATCCGTACCTTCGCACACACAGGGAGTGCAGCACCACTCACACGACGCCGACCCGGACATGGCGTCATCCGCTGCACCTGATCCTGCGCACAACTTTGAGTTCGATCATGATGTTGATGATGATTCAGATCCTATTTTTCCACATGGCTTTGATCCAGACCAGGACATTGAGTTCGTACACTTAGACCAGCACTTGGAGGATCCTGTAGCCCCTGTCGACCCTATGTTTGCTGATCCAGCTGATTTTGAGATGGAGTTTGTTGATCCGGAGCCGGCTGTGGCCCCTGAGCCAGGCGTTGCTCTGGACCCCGCATTGGAGCATAACCCTGTTCATGCCGATGCACCTGCTGTTGCTCCTTTGGTTGATGATATACCTGTTGATGATCATCCTGTTGTTGTTCCACAGTTGGTGGATGATCATGCTGTTGATGTTCATATTGATGCTCCATTGTTGTTAGAGGATCATGTTGTCGCCCCACTTCCAGATCCTATGCCGGTGCTGATCAACCGTGCACCTTTCGCGACCCAGATTGATCCACGATACGCTCACACCCACAATGGGTGGATAGACGATGAGGATGATTTCCCACCTTTCGTGGTACCTGTTACACCACCTGTAGCACCCGTTTCAGCCCCTGTTTCAGCTCCCATCGACGTACCTTTGCTTCCCACACATATCACAGATACTCACCGCACAGATCTCCCGATCACTTATCTCCAGGACATTCCTCCACCCCGTCCTGGGGAGGGTTCGTCACGTCATCCGTTTGGTCATGCACCTTTCGTATCAGGAGGAGATCAGTTTGTGCCTCAGATTGTTCATCCCACTGTTGTTCCCACTGTTGCACCATTTACTGTACCATCCTTCGCTCCATCTAGTGAGCCGTTCCTCTGGACTACGCCCCCCATTATGCCACCGACGGATCCGTATCACCCATACCACGTGGGGTATTCTACGGAGGATGTTCTCACATCTTTCATGATACAGCAGGAGGCGCTGACCCGTCGCGTACAGGAGCTAGAGAGAGCTCAGCGACTCCCGTGCCAGTACCAGACCCCACCTGCAGTATCACACCCTCCTCGACCACTTTCACCTGATTCTGCCGCTCGTTTTTGGACTCCCGAGCAGCAAATAGCATACTTATTGCGCGCTCATCGCGCTATGGAGGCGGACTGGCTTCATATGCGACGTTTACTCTTTTCTCGTTTTCCCCCTCCTCCACCGCCATCAGCTTAGGACCATTTTGTACGACTCGGGTAGACTTTTAATGAGAGGACGGCGATTGTGCAGATTACACAACTTTTGGAGACCGCATTTTTTATGATTGTGACTTTTGATGATTTGTATATTTGATGTTATTATCACTGACTAGATAGTTGGACTAGGGCAATGTGGCCCTTAGTCACTGATGATGTATGATACAGTTATGAACTTGTAAATCTTACATTGTGGTCTTGATTTATGACAACGCAATCGCAGTATTCTAATTATATGTTGGGTTGATTATTGATTGTTTATGTTCTATAACATGAGATGTTATGTGGTTGATTTATTTATAACATGAGATGTTATGTGTTGATATTATTGAATACATATGTACACTTTACTTACTATGACCTGACCAACGTGAACCATCTTTTAGAAGATGCCACCAAGACCCCAAATACGTATGCCTGCCAACGAGGCAGGACTTCAAGGAATCATTGCTGCCGCCATTGCACAGTATGCAGCCTCACAAGGAGGAACCAGCGGAAGCAATTCGAACAATAACGGCAATAACCATCCACCACATGGTAATGTTAAGTCGTTGAGACATACTACGATACATCTGGATATCTTTAGCACGTTTGCTAATACCATTTGTATATTCTAACGTATGTGCAGGGTGCACTTACAAGCAGTTCCTAGACTGCAAGCCTGTTAACTTTGACGGCACCGGAGGTGCTGTTGCTTTTGTAAGATGGGCCGAAAAGACGGAGTCTGTTCTCCGAATGAGCAAGTGCGCTCCAGATCAATAAATGACTTACATTTCTGGGCTATTTTTGGATGGAGCCCTACCATGGTGGAACTTACAAGTGCAGACTTTGGGAGAAGCTGCTGCTTACGCGTTGACATGGGCTGAGTTAAAAGAGTTGATGCGAAGTATTGTTCTCGTGCTGAGATACAAAGGTTGGAGACTGAGTTCTGGCATTTAAGGATAGACGGTCCCAAGATCGCAGAGTACGTCCAAAGATTTCATTATTTATCCCACGTTGTGCCATACATGGTCACACCGGAATTCAAGCGAATCAAGCGCTTTATCTGGGGTTTAGCTCCACAGATCATGAGTATGGTCACTACATCCAAGCCTACAACAATCACAGAGGACATCGATCTGAGCATGTCTCTTACAGAGGAAGCCATCCGCCTGAACAAGTTTTCGAATGTTGAGCCAAAGAAGAAAGAGACTCACGTAGAGTCGTTTGGTGAGAATAAGAGGAAATTCTCGAACTTCAAGCAGGGAACTAGCGGTGTTGGCAAGAAAGGAGAATCAAGCACACCGGCCCAAGCTGCAACCGGTGCTGGGAAGAAAGGAAAAGGCTATATGGGTTCACTGCCCAAGTGTAACTCCTGCCAACGTCATCATTCTGGCCGATGTGGGCCAAAAGTATGTGAAGCTTGTGGAAAAGTTGGTCACTTGAAGGATAACTGCTGGGCTAGTGCAGGCCGGGGAGGCCAAGGAGGTTTTGGTAATCGGAACAATAATCGAGGTGGCAATGGAAATCGTGTACAAGGGAATAATGGAGGTAATGGAAATCGAGGGAACAATGCAAATCAAGCTGGGGATGTGAATCGAAATCAAAACAACAATCAAGCGGGGAACGGAGGAGGAAATGGTCAAAAATTGGGTTGTTTTAACTGTGGTGACATTGGGCACTTTAAGAGGGACTGCCCAGGATTGAATCAAGCCCGCGGAAGAGTGTTTAACATGGAGGCGAGGGAAGCGCGCCAGGATCCCAATGTTGTTACTGGTACGTTCCCTATAAACCAACGCTTTGCATCCGTTTTGTTTGATACTGGTGCGGATTATAGTTTCGTGTCATTAGAATTTAAGAATATACTTGGGTTGACGCCTAGTAAGTTAGACGTTCCGTACTCCATCGAATTAGCAAATGCGAAACTAGTTGAGACCAGTGAAGTTGTCCGAGGATGTGTGATTGAACTAGGAGGGCACGAGTTTACGCTACACTTACTACCTGTCGAGTTGGGAAGCTTTGATGTGGTAGTAGGAATGGATTGGTTGTCCAGTAACAAAGCCGAGATCATTTGCCACGAGAAGACCATCCGCATCCCACTGATGGATGAAGAAACGATCATAGTGCACGGAGAGAAGCATAATACATCGTTGAAGATTATTAGCTGCCTGAAAGCTAGAAAGTGCGTGAAGAAGGGACGTGTTGCATTCTTGGCACACATCGTGGATAAGAAAGCTACTGAGCCGAAGATTGAAGACATTCCGGTCGTAAGAGAATATCTGGAAGTCTTTCCAGAAGACTTGCCAGGATTACCACCTCAAAGGCAAGTTGAGTTTCACATTGACTTGGTTCCAGGTGCCGCGCCTGTTGCCAAGGCACCCTATAGACTTGCGCCGTCAGAGATGCAGGAGTTGTCGACACAACTCCAGGAGCTATTAGATAAAGGATTCATCAGACCAAGCTTCTCACCATGGGGAGCTCTAGTACTGTTCGTTAAGAAGAAAGACGGTAGTTTCCGTATGTGCATTGACTACTGGGAGTTGAATAAGTTGACTATTAAGAACATATATCCCTTGCCGAGGATCGACGATCTTTTCGACCAACTGCAAGGCTCAAGCTTTTATTCGAAGATCGATTTGCGATCAGGATACCATCAACTTAGGATACGGGAGGAAAGTATCCCGAAGACGGCCTTTAGGACTCGTTATGGACATTACGAGTTCCCAGTTATGCCGTTTGGGTTGACAAACGCACCTGCAGTTTTCATGGACCTAATGAACCGAGTGTGTAAACCGTACCTAGACAAGTTTGTGATTGTGTTCATAGACGATATCTTGATTTATTCAAAGACGAAGAATGAACACGAACAGCATCTAAGAGCTATTTTGGAGATGCTGAAAAAGGAAAAGTTGTATGCCAAATTCTTAAAGTGCGAGTTTTGGCTACGCGAAGTCCAATTTCTTGGACACGTGGTTAATGGAAATGGAATCCATGTTGATCGCACAAAGATCGAGGCAATAAAGAGCTGGGAGACTCCAAAGACGCCGACCGAGATTCGCCAGTTCTTAGGTTTGGTTGGCTACTATCGAAGATTTATTAAGGATTTTTCAAAGATCGCTTAACCATTGACCTTCCTCACACAGAAGGATAAGAAGTTTGATTGGGGAATCAAACAGGAAGAAGCATTCCAGTTACTGAAAGACAAGCTTTGCAATGCGCCGATCTTAGCGCTACCAGAAGGAACTGATGATTTCGTGGTATACTGTGACGCCTCGCGTCAAGGATTGGATTGCGTGTTGATGCAACGCCAGAAAGTTATAGCTTACGCTTCGCGCCAATTGAAAGTTCATGAAAAGAACTATACCACGCATGATTTGGAGCTAGGCGCAGTGGTATTTGCGCTGAAAATCTGGAGACATTATTTGTATGGTACAAAGTGTACAATCTTTACGGATCATAAGAGTCTGCAACATATATTCGACCAGAAAGAGTTGAATATGAGACAAAGACGTTGGGTCGAATTATTGAACGATTATGATTGCGAGATCAAATACCACCCAGGGAAAGCGAATGTGGTAGCTGATGCCCTGAGTCGAAAAGAAAGGATCAAGCCCATAAGGGTTAGGGCTTTGGAGATGATCGTACAGACAGACCTCTCTCTGCGCATTCGTGCCGCCCAGAGAGAAGCTTTGAAAGAAAGGAATATTGAAGAGGAATATCTCCGTGGGATGGAGAAGCATTTAGTGCCAAACGAGGAAGGAACGCTATGCTTCATGAAAAGGATTTTGGTTCCTCTGTTTGGTGGTTTGAGAAAAGTTATCTTTGATGAAGCCCACAAGTCTCAGTACTGAATTCATCTCGGTGCGGCTAAGATGTACCAAGATCTTAAGGACTATTATTGGTGGCCTAGGATGAAAGGCGATGTTGTTGTTTATGTTAGAAAGTGTTTAACGTGCGCCAAGGTGAAAGCTGAATACCATAAGCCTTCAGGACTTCTGCAACAACCCGAGATTCCTAAGTGGGAATGGGAACAGATTTCAATGGATTTCGTAACGAAGTTACCAAGGACGCCCAGAGGCCATGATATGATTTGGGTGATAGTTGACCGCCTAACAAAGTCCGCACATTTCCTACCAATCAAAGAAAAGGACAACACGAGTAAACTTGCGGAAATATACATGCGAGAGATTGTTGCACGTCATGGAGTGCCTCTCTCGATCATCTCTGATAGAGATGGGAGATTTGTATCAAGGATTTGGCAATCCTTCCAAGAAGCTTTTGGCTCACAGTTAAATCTGAGCACTGCATTTCATCCGCAAACTGATGGCAAAAGTGAACGAACAATTCAGACTTTGGAGGATATGCTGAGAGCATGTGTAATGGACCTAGGTGGTAGCTGGGATAATCATATACCATTGGTCGATTTTTCATACAACAACAGCTACCACACAAGCATTGGAGTCGCGCCATTTGAAGCTCTATACGCACGCAAGTGTCGATCACCACTATGCTGGGCTGATGCAGGTGATAGGCAGCTTGTTGGTCCCGAAATAGTCCAAGAGACGACATACAAGATTGCGCAGATTCGAAAACGCATCGAGGCGGCTCGCGACAGACAGAAAGCCTATGCAGATCCAAAGCGGAAACCTTTGGAATTTCAAGTTGGGATATGGTTTTATTGAAAGTTTCACCCTGGAAGGGTGTGGCACGCTTTGGAAAGCGCGGGAAGTTGAATCCACGTTACATTGGCCCTTTCAGAATCCTGCAAAGGATTGGGCTTGTAGCCTACAAGTTGGACCTACCTGCTGAACTCAATGGTGTTCACGATACATTCCATGTATCAAATTTGAGAAAGTGTCCAACACAAGAGACAGTGATCATTCCTGCTGACGAAGTTCATATCGACGACACGCTCCACTTCACTGAAGAACCTGTTGAGGTCACTGATTGGAAAATTAACAAAACACGCAGGAGTAATGTCAAGCTCGTCAAAATTCATTGGAATGCAAGACATGGGCCTGAATTCACGTGGGAACGTGAGGATCGTATGAAGGAGAAATACCCCCATTTATTTCCTAAGACCCCTGCAACTAGAAGCAGAGCCGGAAATTTTGGGACGAAATTTCTTTAACGGGGGGAGAATGTGACAACCCTCACCAAACCAGGTATCCGTAAGAATTAATTAATATCTGATTAATGCTTAATTACTGTGCTTGCTTACAACTATGATTAAACTGCTTCTTGATTTCTGATACATACATACTCATGCATCACATTTATACTGTCACTCTATCATTTACACACAAACATCAGTGACAACCTTGATGCACAAAAGCACAGTGAGCACACTAAACGGATAACCCAGTAAACATGCTGACATAGCCAGCACTAGACAGACATTGTCTCTGAGGCCAGTATGAGCCGGGAATAGATTACTACCCTAGTAGGGAGTGTAGGGAGGTGAGAAGTATAAAACTTCGTCACTAGGTGATATTTATAGTGACCGGATGTGCCTAAAACATACTTTAATTACAAAATTCTGCACTTTATACAAAAATTCAGCATTTAACATAACTAGTAAAGTGCAAAAACTGGGTAAAATAATACTAGACACTTTCCAAAGTGTCGGGGATTTATGTGTCAAAAAAAAACTATATAAAGGACACTTTAAATACTTATTTAACACTTTAATGGATCAACATTTAACCGAACAACCGGACTTTACCCGGAACATGAAAATATTGCCAAAAACCTTATTACACTTTTTCTGAGCTTGTTATGGTCCCTGAGTACTATAACACCTTACATAATACCCGGTACCCGCTAAACACTAGATATAACATTAAACCCCCACAAATTAAATTATTTACCCACAATTTACAACTAAACTCCCCACCCATGAAAATGGCGGCACAACATGGCCCCCCTCTTCTCACTTTTCGATTTCCCCATGTGCCACCAAAAAGATCCTACAAATCCCATGTGATTTACCTAGGGAATCATGCATATTCTTACACAACCTTAACAATTACACTTCACACCCTCTAATTACTCATCCATTTACCAAATAAATTTCACATAACCCCCCCCCATTGCATGTAATCGGCTCCTATGTGGCCCCCCACCATACGATTTCTTATCCTCCACCATAAGATTCGAATAAGTCTTCTTTCCCCATGCAAATTTTGTTAAGATATGAATGGATTTGTGCTTGTACTATTGTTGACATTATAACCAATGGACAAGAGCATTAGATTATAAAATAACCTATCCCTCCCACTAACCACAAACACAAAACAATTCTTTTCCCCTCTAAATAAAGCTTCGGCCGAACAACCTCCCACACGCCATCACCTTTTTATTTTCCATTCATTCCATCCAACTATATTACAAGGTGCAAGGAGCCATTTTAGGAGGTGTGGAGCACTCGGATTGCCAAGGACCTCCCTCGTCTGTCTTTAACCACTCGTTTTTCGTCTAGTTTCTTCCCTAGCTTCAAAGCTAGTAGTAAGCCTCTTGGATCATCTTTTATTTTATTTTTTTAGTGGTTAATAGTTATGTTGTGATGTAACCACATGAACACTAAAAGGATCATAAACAAAGTCTTACACAAAAAACTAATATGAAGATGAAATAAGAAGAACTCTTGATAAAATAAAGTTGTTTTGATGATGTTGTTTATTTGTTGATTGTTAGTAAGATGAAGTTGAACATCATAGTTAAACTTGTTAAAATAAGATTAAAAACTTATGTTAACAAGTTAGGAGGTGATAAATGTTTTACATAAAAGAATCACCTCCATGTTTCACCTAAACATGGTAACAAAATGAGTTCTTGGAAAATAAATAAACTATGTGAGTAGATGGTCTTATGGACCCGACATTTACAAATGATTTTTCTAAACAAACCAAGTTAAAAGACGGTTTTTTTTAGAAAAGTCATGATTTCTACACTACTTTTGGAAGAAGTAAGTATATGTATACTTGTAAGACATGAAAGAGTTGTAAACGGATATTTTTATAAAATAAGTTCACAAGTTGTGAACCTCTAAAAATCCCGAGAGCAAAATTTTTACAAAAATAAACACACTTTGGAGGGTTACTAATCCCACTAAACACACCACTAAATTACTACGCGTTTTTATGAAACGCCAGGTTTATGTTGTCATGAAAAATGCATTGTTTTTGGCGCTTGACTAGTGTAACATTGTTTAGTAAATTGTTGGTTGATTTGAATGATTTTATAAAAGAAAATGATACGCTAGTAAGCGTGGACGCCTCCACTTACAAAGGAAACTCTGGCGAATTTTTTATAGATTTTCAACACTTAGAAATATTTTTCTAACAAATGTTTACAAATATATTTTTAACTTTATTTTCAAAATAAACTTCGCCATCATTTTTATTACAAAAATACAAAGTCTCGGAGGATGATTTTGTAAATAAAGTTTGATAAATATATATTTAGAATATACATTTTATACAAAAACTCTTGTGTGTTTATTTGCTTACTTTGTGAACTAGTTATATTATTTTTAGGGTAAAAGAATATAACTTGACAAATACTATGAAAAATACATATATTTTGGGAACATGATATTTTTGGACACAAAATTTAAATATATTTTCTAAGTGGGACTTAAAATATATTTTCGGAATTATAAGGCATACATGTATCACAAACCCCCATCCTTGGGAAGGAATATATTTATTAAATAATTAAGAAGTGTAAACACGAAATAGTTGTCTAACTATTTCCCAAAAACGTTAAACCTTAAGCCAAGGAACGGCCATCCGTCTAATAGAAGTTAGTACGTGTAGGTCGTCACGCAGCAGGTTATTTTGGGACGGACTATTTCGAGACGCACTTCAGTGAGTTCATGTCCCCCTTTTCTCTTAACTGTTTTCAGTTTTCATACTTCGGGGGTGAAATACATGTTACTATGATTACAAATACTTTTACATGGTATAGTTAGCGTAAGGAGGGTTACTACTTAGATCATGTGAGTGGGTAGGCGGGAACTGGAGGCCATTAATCCTCATTGTAGGACCGAGGGTCATTAGCGGTAGATCTATCTGGGTGTAGCGAGCCCAACTCCGGGCCCAACAGTACGGACCTCGGGGTGACTTTGAGCCCGACGCAAAAATCTGCTAGGTTTGAGTCTTCCTACTGCACTTCACACATATCAATGGCCTTGCAAACCATTGGTGATCTCTTTATTTCCTTATTTGCTACATACCAGGGATTTTATACTTACAAAGGTTTTACATACTCACTTTTACATGAACTCGCTCAACTTTATGTTGATTTTTCAACTTACATGTATTTCAGGAAATTAACGGATCTGGCTAAGTATGCAAGGGTATTAAGCTGCGTAGGAGAAGTGATGCCATCCGAGTTTAAGGGTTGTGACTTTTGCCTGGACGAGTCGCAAGTCCTAAACTGTGTCTATTTCATGTTTTGTGGTTGTGTCTTATGAACAAGATTTTTATTATGTTGTGTTGTAAACTCGTTGCATGTGTTAACTCTAAAACAATGTTGTCGTATTTTACTTTTAAAACTTGAAGTAATGGATGATCATCATGGTTTTACTTTCATATAGCTTTGTTGTGATTAAGCTATGGTATTAAGAAGTCACACCATAATAAACCCACGCTTCCGCAAAGCCAGGGTGTGACATGATGCAAGTGACTTTGCAGTTGGAGCTGTCTTGGGACAAAGAAAAGAAAAGCATTTTCACCCAATTTATTACGCTAGTAAAACACTTAACGTTGCACAAGAAAATTACACAACAACTGAAAAAGAATTACTAGCTGTGGTATTTGATTTTGATAAATTTCGTTATTATCTTGTTCTTTCTAAAACTATAGTCTACACAGATCATGCAGCCATTCGATATCTCTTCAAAAATCAGGACGCAAAACAACGTTTGATTCGGTTGATTCTACTCCTCCAAGAATTTGATATTGAAATCAAAGATAAAAGAGGAGCAGAAAACACCGCAGCAGATCATCTTTCACGCTTAGAAGACCCAGCTTTGGAGGCAACCAGGGACGAGCAAATCAACGAAAAATTTCCAACGGAGTCCCTAGAAATGGTGGAATACAAGGAAGAACCATGGTACGCCGACTATGCTAACTACCTAGCTAGCGGTATAGTCGCAAAAGGTTGGCCACATCATCAAAGAAAAAAATTATTTGCCAATGTGAAACATTATTTTTTGGAAGATCCATATCTTTTCAAAATGTGTACCGACCAACTCATCCGATGATGCGTACATGGTAGCGAAGCACGAAGAATTCTCCGCCATTGTCATGAAGGTCCATACGAAGGACATCATGGTGCCGCTAGTACCGCACGAAAGGTATTTGATTCAGGATTTTATTGGCCGATCATTTACAAAGACGCCCAAAGTCTTGTCAAGACTTGCGATGCTTGCCAAAGAACATGTAATATTTCTTCCAAAAACGAAATGCCACAAAATGGCATTCTTGTTTGTGAAAATTTTTGAGGTGTGGGGACTCGACTTTATGGGACCCTTCCCACCGTCGAAAGGAAACAAATATATACTTGTGGCAGTAGACTACTTGTCTAAATGGGCCGAGGCCGAGGCACTTCCAACAAATGATGGAAGAGTAGTGGTAAGATTTCTGAAAAAAACTATTCTCTCATTTTGGCACACCTAAAGCATTAATAAGTGATAGAGGTACCCATTTTTGCAACCATCAACTTGAAATTTTTTTAACAAGGTATGGGGTCTATCACCGGGTCTCAACAGCATATCACCCTCAAACAAATGGACAAGCCAAAGTGACTAATAGAGGTTTAAAACGAATACTCGAAAAAACCGTAGGGTTAAATAAAAAGGAATGGGCAGATAAATTAGATGATGCTTTATGGGCTTTTCGAACTGCTTATAAAACAACAATAGGTACAACCCCATATAAGCTAGTCTATGGAAAAAGCTGTCACTTTCCAGTAGAAATTGCACACAAAGCCAACTGGGCAATTAAAAATGTAAACTTAGATTTAGAATTTGCTGGTAAAAATCGATTTTGTCAATTAAATGAATTAGACGAGCTTAGGAATTATGCATACTCAAACTCTGAAATTTATAAGGAAATAATGAAAAACTTGCATGACAAATGTATTAAACCTAATGAATTTCGAGTGGGAGATCAAGTTCTTTTGTTTAATTCACGACTTCGATTGTTTCCTATTAAGTTAAAGTCTAGGTGGTCAGGACCTTTTTCCATCACCCATATTTTCCCACACGGTACAATAGAAATTAAATCTCGGAATGGAATTCCATTCAAAGTCAATGGCCAATGGCTGAAACTCTATCAAGGATTCATTGAGGATGAAGAGGAGGAGATCTCGCTTCAAACGGTCGACGAATGAAAGCATCAATATCATACCTGGTAAGTTACGAACAATTGGGACGACATCTAAATCAGTAAGTCTTCTAATCAAAATTTTTTAGGAAACAGGGCATTCACACGGGCACTAAAAAAAATTAAAAATTTTGCTCGGCACGAGGCCGTGTCCACTGGACACGGGGCCGTGTCCGCGCTACTGTCGGGATATATCCCCTTTTTCATAACAGTTACACCATTCCACACGCCCCGTTTCCCCAAAAACGCTCTGGTTCAAGGCGATTTTCCGCAGATTTTCAACGTCTCCTCTAGTTCTAACAACATCAAGGTATGATTCTATCCTCATTAGTAGTTAGATTTAGCACTTGCATGTAGTTAAAACATCAAAAAAATTGGGGAAAATTTTTTGCCTAAATCTGTTAGCATTTAGTTAGATTAATGTTTTAGGAAGTAAATCCACTTGTATTGTTCATAGATTCACCCGATTTCTCACAAAAACCCCAAACCCTTGTTTTTAAACCGAAAAAAGATAAAATTGAATGGGTAAACGGGTTGTTTTGGGAAAAACGACACTTGGGGTTTCATTTTCGGGGGGAAACCGCACCTATTGGACCAAAAGTTTTCAAGTTTTCGAAACCGGGATGAAAAATGGAATTTTGGTGTAACAGACGCCTGGACACGTGTCCGCTGAACACGGGGTCGTGTCCAGCACGCTGTTTGCAGTTTTGTCCGAAAACTATAATGTTTCGTGCTAACTTTTGGTGTATTCTTTCAGATGTCAAGGAAGTTCACGAGGTTTAACGCAAATGAGCTCGATGCTAGGGCTAGATACGAAGTACTTCAAACGAGACCGGAAGAATACCCAAGATAAGCCTGCATGGATTTGTTAGCATTGGTGAACCAACTTGACCGCTTCAACAACCTTGTCACCGGCCCACTAAGAGTCGCCTTAACAACTCGACTTCGTTCCGTCCATGAGTGCACATTGGAATTCTATAGCACCTTCACGTTCAATTCAAGGTGCGACCCATGTGACAATGATGGGGTAGCATTCCGATGTGGTGGAACTAGGTACTCGATTTCGATGGCATAATTTGGGTCGATTTTCGGGCTATATGCGGAGGAAGATGCGGCAACGAGGAGAATACCGGAGGGATGCGAGAGATCGATGAGAACGATCGCCAAGCCACGTGGGCTCAGATTGGTGAAGGGCACTACAATCCGAGCAGTACTAAGAGCACTAAGTTGAGGGACCCGCTCTACCGATACATCCATAGGCTCCTCGGCTACTCTCTTAGCCAAAGGCACGATAGCGGTGGCGTTGTTGGGTTAAGAGATTTGCTTGTCCTCCACTGCATCCATAACCGCAGACACCTTGATGTTCCGTTCCTCCTGCTCTGAAACATGCATTTGAACCGACTTGCTACTTCACCAACCCCTATCTTCTTTGGAGGATGGGTATACCGTCTCTTCAAGCACTTCACCAACATACCTAGGTCATTCGAAAGGAGCCCATGGTCGGGAAGAGTAGACATACACATTTTCCGCTCAATGAACCTAATTTATGAGGCTGAAGACGGGACGGTTAGCTTCCAAAGGATGCAGGGGCATGCATGGAACCCGCAAGAGGCACTTGTCCTTCACGCTCCACAACATCATCAGTACCAGTACCAGCCCCACGGTGATCTGGGCCAATCCTCCTCAGGAGGCGGTTTTCCTAACTTCCAAAGTTTACAAGATTTATTGCAGGAAAACCTCATGTGCACCAGGAACACCTATAATATGGCGAGCAACACGTACAACCGGGTTGGAGCAATCGAGAGAAACACATCCGATATCCAAGATGATATTGGAAATATCCGGGAGTACATTGCGGGGCATGGTGGGGATGGTGATGACGATGATGACGAGGACATGGACTAGGCGGGAGTGGCGGAGGTAGAAGTGGTTGGTTAGTGATCTCACAGGTTAACCCTTTTTATCTTGAACAATTTCCGGCCTGCGTGCCATGTGTCGAACAATTTACTTTCCTTTAACTCTTTTTATTTTCTGCATTTGTTTTTCTTTCTAACTTTGTGATGGATGGGATGTTGAACGTTGGTAATTTAGGATGTTTGCTATATTTTGGTGTAGTGTTTATTGCTAAAACAGGTACATACGAGGCTTAGAGCACTAAACCTTAGTGCTACAAAAGCCGGGACAGGAAAACCAGAGCCAGAAACATGTTTTTCAACCTTGCAGATTGTCTACACGGAGTCGTGTCCAGCCGACACGCCCCCGTGCCCACTACCCCAGACCTGCTGTTTGTCTAAATCTGCAGATTTACGACAGACACGGGGTCGTGCCCATTGGACACGCCCCCGTGTCCACCTTCTGTAACTTTTCGTTACTGGCACTTGAACACGGGGTCGTGCCCACCAGGCACGGGGCCGTGTCCAGTGCCCAGTAACACAATTTTTTGCTTTTTCACACCCTTTTACACATTCAATCAACCTAAAAACTTATTTTTGGGACACATTGAGGACAATGTGTAATTTAAGTGTGGGGGGGATGTTAAAACCTTGAATCTTGCAAGTCCTAATTACAAGCCTTACACAAAACTCTATTGGAACCGCTAATCACGCCAATTTTTTTCGAAAATTTTTCATTTTTTTTCTTACTTGTCTAGGTTTAATTTGGGAATTTCAAAATTCTAAAAAGGTTATATTTTTACAAATTTACAACCGATAGCGTCATGATAAAAAGAACCAACATAAGAAAATTATGAAACGGCATGACAAGCTTAATTAAAATTTGATTATATATACTTGATCACATAAAAACCCATTCCCACAAAAGTGAGTTTTGAGCCTTTATTGAGTATACAAATATATATCTTTAAACTAAATGCTCATTTTTCGTTTCTTGTGTGAATAGCCGCTTGGTTCTTACGACTCTAGAACTTGCCACGACGATGCATTCCCGGTCCTTACCAACTTAAACCCGAGTAAGTAAATGATGGAGGCATTAGGACTAACCCTTTTTATTTCTACACCATTATTTTTCGTATGACTTTCAAAAAAAAATGTTGATGATGAAGCAAAAGAAATAAACAAGCAAGTTCATCAAAAATAACTTTGTTTGAATTATGGCTTCATCAAAAAAAAAAAACTGCAAAAAATAAAAAAGTCTTACGAAAACCGATGCTTTTTACGCTTTTCGCCCTTTTCTACTAACCACTAACCCAACCACCTACCTTTAACCCAAGCCTAACCCTTCACCCAAAAGTCCTCTTGATATTTACAAAGGTATATAGTTAAAAGGAGGAGGATTGATTGCTAGACAAGCCTATGGTAGGAGTAAGTTCCATGCCGCTCTCGAGTGATTCACTAAAATACATCTTCGGCCGAGTGTTGAGTGATCCCCCGTGAGGTATGTGAACTTGTATATAAATAAAATTTTAAAGAGGCATGTTATGCCCTAATAAGTAATTTATCTTATGAAAAGTTTTAAATAAATCATGACGAATAGGATTGTAAATAAATAAAAATAAAACTTAATAAAGAATCTTGGAAATCCCGACACTCTATGACAAGCCCAAAAACCTTCTCTTCTACCCATTCCATTTGGGAGTGTAAAGCCACATTATAAAGAGTTTTCTTGAGGACAAGCAAAGATTCAAGTGTGGGGGTATTTGAGGTCTGCAAAATGCAACATGTAAATTACATCAATTGTGGCATAAAACTAACCCTTTTTTTAGTACTAATGTTGGAAAAAGTGTGCTTTTGTCTTCCTTTTGTATTTTCAGGATTAAATGAGCTCAAATTAACAAAAAAAGCAAAAAGGCAGCTAAATCTAACATAAATACAAGAAAAGGAACAAACGTGACATGCCCGACCCCACCACAGCATCTTCCCAAGCAAAACAAGAGAACAGAAGGCTGAACATCCCCGTGCTCAATGAGCATGGGGGCGTGCCCAAGTGTCAGCATAAAAGACAAAGTTTTAGAAGCTTCCATCGCCCACCAGGGGGTCGTGCTCAGCGGACACGGGGCCGTGGTCAACTATAAGATTCGCAGAATCCAATTAAATCTTGATAGTACAGATATGCTTCTGCACACGGGGTCGTGCCCAGTGGACACGGGGTCGTGGTCAACTAATACAGACAAGAGCAATTAAGGAAGACAGAGAAGGATGTGGACACGGGGCCGTGCTCACTGGACACGGGGCCGTGCCCGAGCTTCTGTTCAGCCTATAAATAGGAGTGCTTGACTCAAGCTCAAACCATCCCTTGGCACACCACATCTCTTACACTTCACCCACCACCCACCACCACCATAACACCATCATCCACCACCATCATCCATTGTCCATCATAGAGTGTGTGAGTCGTCTCGGGATCCAAGATTGATCGTAAGAGTTCTTGAGAATCAAGGCCATGTTTGCCTAAGTCTCTTACATCACTTGGTGAAGACAAAGTGTCTAGTGTAATACTTTTTATTTTTAATCTTTTCGCACCTTTTACTTGGTTATGTATTAATGACTTTAATAACTAGTTTCTTAGGTTGAAGGTGATTTTTCCTTATCGTTTGTCCGTGGTGTCTTGGCATTATTTTACTGTCTATATAAAATAAAAGATTTTCACCATTCATATCTCCACGGTCTATATGGAGGTATGTTGGCTACCTGGTCGGGGCTTAAGGGAACGGTTTGGTAAGAGTCTTGCCATTGTTCAGTGTATAGATCCTGCAAAGGACCTGGGTTAAATTTAGTAGGACCTCCTTCAATACTTAACGGTATTGGATGGCGGGGGTGCAAACTCTTTGATCCCCTCATAAGTTAAACTACTATTAATACTTTAACCCGGCTACTTAGGACTGTATCCCTGCTGACTCAGACTACTTAGCCGAGGGTAACGTCACCTTCAAAAGAGGGGCCTACCATAATATGCATTAATAACTTAATTAATTATCTTTCAATAATCCGACCCTTTAGGATTGTATCCTTGCTGACTCAAACTACTGGGTTGAGGGTAACGTCGCCTTCAAAAGAGGGGCCTACTACAATAACTAAGATAATCTCTTAAAAAGTGCAAAAGTGCGGAAATAATCAAAGGTTACACTATACACGAGTCGGAGCCAAGTGATTCATCTTGTCTATCTGTTTTTTCTTTTATTTTTATTTTTCAGCAATTTAGTTAGTTTTTATTTTCTTTTTCTAGTTTAAAACCTTTTTTAGTTAGTAAATGAGGACATTTGGTTGCTTGGTTTGTGTTTGATCGCTTGAGTAAATTGTGGTTTGTTTAAATGAGTTGCTTAGGGGCAAGCAACGGTTAAGTGTGGGGATGTGACGGGTAGCCCGTAGGACAACCCTTAAGTGGTATAAACGATATTAAAATCCCATATTTAATCGGGTAATTGTCTAGAATTAGATAACTACGGTTGCTTGTGTTTCAGGTACATTTGGGGCTTAAAAGTGTGGAAATGAAAATTTGAATTGGCACGACTGGATTGGAGATTGAAAGACGGAGAATAAATGAAAAAAATCAATTATTGGTATGGAAGAATTAAGAAGATAACATGATAGAGGACGAAATTACGAGAACTAGGAGAAAACGGTGAAGAAAACGGAGTTGAAACGAAAAAGTTATGAAGAAAACAAAATTGCATGCTGAAGGCTACCGTAGCTTACGGTAGCTACCGTAAATTACGGTAGCCCCCAGCATTTTTCTTCCACCGTAAGGCAGTAGAGACCCACCGTAAGCCATTCCAAGCCACTGTAAGCTACGGTGGCCACCGTAGCTTACGGTGGAGGCCAGCGAGAAATGTGTAACTGCCCTATTTTATGATGTTTTATTGTGTCTTTTCAAATCCAATCATTCCCAACCGTTTTGAGCAGTCCTTGTAGGCGAAAATAGGTGTTCTTGTGTGGATTTTGGAAGATTCTAACATTGGGTTTGTTGTTTTAATTCCTATGAACAATATAATTGATGTAATGATGATTCACCATACTATGCGCGGCTAATCTCGTTGGTAATCACCCCGAATGTAGGTTTGCTCGTGACACTTATGTTTTGTTCTTTAATTTCTGGAATAATAGACTTTGCATATGTTGTTTAGTTTATTATGGTGTTTGAGTGATTGTTTGTAAATTGTTAATGTGTGTTTGATCACAGTTCTAAACCATACATTCTTGGTGCCGTTGGCAATCGAGATATCATTGGAGGGATTAGGGTTGGATATATGTTGATTGGTCATCGGGTAACAACCTCGCATTCTAGGAATCTGAGTACTTAGTTCCCTTTCATCACAAACAATTGATCTTACATGAACCATGTCTATGTGGTTCTTTCCAGTTGAACATTAACATTGGTTGTCACTTAAAACCTGAAACTTGGGATGATTGCTACCTTCTTATCCTGTTACAAAACTTAACTTTGATTTGTATTCTAATTTAGTAATTCTACATAATTAAAACCAGTCAACCCAAACATTGAAAATTACATTTCTTGCAATTTAGATTAATCTAGTTAGTTAGACATACATTGAGATAGCACATATTCCACAAACTTCCTGTGTTCGATACCCACTTACCACTAGCTAATTAGTTGTAATTGGATTAAATTTGAGTGAGACTTCCACCTCACGTCAGAGATATCTATGTCTGTAATAATTTACTTGCTCAATAGGTTATGGTATGGGACATAATGTTAACTATTCAGTAAAGTAGTTGTTATGGAATTTCTCTCGAACAATTTGTTTCGCTCAGTGCCATACCCCGATGTTTCCGTGTTCGGTTGGGGTGTGACACGAGGTCAACTAAGTGGACTAGTGGACAAGTTTCCTGGGTCATCTGATCGGCACGGTCATGCCGTTGGATGCACGGTAGTGCGAGGTCATCAGAATATTGATCAGAAAACTTGGTTTGGCTGTGGCACGGTCATGCGGCGGGTCGCATGGTAGTGCGGCCCAGGAAAAGGGTGGCACTGGCAGTTGCATTGGCACCCGAGATCGCACAATCGGCACGGTAGTGCCGTCAGTCGCACGGTCGTGCGAGACCTTGTAGACATCAGAATTTTGTTCTTTTCATCAGAAATGCATCAGAATTTGTCCGTTTTCATCAGATTTTTCTTTTGTTCTTCGTTTAAGACCTGAAAATATAAAAGTACCGAATTTGGTACCTAAACGTCGCGGTTTCGGTCAAAAACCCTTAAAACGGAAGTGTTTTGGGGTATAAAAACATGTATAATTTAACGTATATCAAACATCCCCACACTTGAACTTTGCTTGTCCTCAAGCAAACTTAAAATAAAACAAGGAATCAAATCTGAATAGTTACAAAGTTACTAATTTGTTTGGTGCTCAAACTTGGTTTTCAAAAAGTCATCATCAAAGATTTTAAAACAAACAAGCTTTGTTGGATGTATGAAAGGATAACTATAAAGCAATGATTCTACGTTCGATTGACTTTAGCATGTAAATCTTTACATTTCTCACAATGTTCCCACACACTCGGTTAAATTTCTGAATCATACATATAATGTGTATGTAAAAAACTCGATACCTAGTCAATGAATCATGCAATATTATAAGCTTGTCAAAAGATCTAATCTCCACCATTTAATATGTGAAAAACATAAATCAAGAGGTCTTTGATAGGTTGTAACATTAGGCTAAGGTTAAGGGTATGGAATGGATATTTGAAAGTGGCTAAAAGGGTTAAAACTTGGCGATTTTCTAGGATTCTGAACACATGTTGTCAAGCTATTGTGTATGTGTTCAGAGTTTATTCTTTTAACACTTCTACTCTCTATTTTCTTTCTTGATAGTTTTTCCATAATTCCTTTAGAGAGTCTTTACAAAGGGTTTTTTTTTTTTTACCAACAAAACGTAAGATTTATATCAAACTAGATAGCTATGGCCGAATTTTAACGAAAAAGGGTAAATATGAAAAAGGTTTATATCTGGTTTAAGTAGGCTTTATTATTTGGGTGAAATTAAGAAAAACACGAAAAATAGGCTCAACATGGTAAACTAATGGATAATGTTGGGTGCGGGATATAAACAAAGAAAAAGGCTGACAAAAGGGTATCCTAAGTGCCTCTATCATTTCTATGTAATTTCACATATTCATGATTTTGTAAAGTTTACAAATGACAGGTTCTAAATTACATAAAACATCCGGCTCACTCATTTTTCCGCAAAAACAAAAGAAGCATTTGACAAGAAAGCTGTAAAGGCTCAAAAATATGCTCACTGAAACGGAAGGAATGGGTATAAATATAAAGATAAACATGCAAGTCTTTCTTTTTGTTTTATCACGCTTTTAGTTATCTTTTTCAAAAATCGATTTGGCTTGTCGGTTTTTAACAAATTTGATGCTTTCTAAAGAACATAATTGACCATTTTTGTTTTATTTTTCGAAAATATGTGCAGAAATGAGAACAATTAAGGACAAACAAAGTTAAAAACCTTTTAAACCCCTCCCCACACTTGAACTTCACATTGTCCCAATGTGAAATATATATTAGTTAAGCAATTATGAAGAGCTAAACTAATAATGTGAAAAGGGAAAGAGGTACTCCCTCAGAGTTGGAGTTGACTTGTTTATAGTAGACTTTGATTGAAGTCGTCTCAACTCTGTGTGTATTTCTTTAAAAATCTGCCAAGTATGTCACTTGCTTAAACAGTCAACACTACCATTGATCAAAATATTAGATAACCAAACCAAATCCATTATTCAAAAAAATCAAACACACTACTTAAACATTTAAAAACAGATATAAAGTTTTAAAAATCCCAAATAAAAGGATAAGTGAATGGTTGTTTAACTAAGTTATCTAAATTATATCTAAAGCATAAATATACTATTATCTTGTTTCACAATCAACCTATACATGTTATCTATCAGATATGTCACGAAAGCACTTAATCAATTTTCCAATTTCGAGACAGTTAGTCATCCGCTTGGAGTTTTCTAACATGATGATTCTTCGGAAAGTTAACGCGATAAACACACGTTAACCACCCAAACTCATTCTTTAGCAAGCTATTGATATTCATTCATATAAACCTTTAAAGATAGATTAGTCATCCGCTAGGAGTTTTCTAACCTCACATATCAATGAAAGCAATACCGATGGTCACAATACAGCCACGATGATAAGCATTTAAGTAGATCATATAACAACATATTTCACCTTTACAAGTCTTGAATACAAATCTACCATGTCAGTAGTTTCAGACCAAAACTACTAAACAAGGATCATAAACTGCATATAAGAACATGTAATCAACACCATATAATTCGTTAGAACCCTTACGTGCAAGAAAGCATTCCTAATCAAAATAAGATATATCTTAGATAAAACCAATACCCCTCTCGAGTCTCATGGTGTAAACAACTTTACAAACAAGGGATTAATCAAGAAGTAGTTACCATCCCATTAACCACAGATTCATTATCCAAAATAATCAAACATAATCGGGAACTCAACATCAATGAAACGTTCATTATATAATCATGAAGATTCAAACATTAAAAAGTAGTAAAGTTTCATATAAATAAGATTAAAACATAAAGACTATTCAAGAAACAAGTTTATAACTACTATTACATAATACTACATTAAACATAAACTATCATCAGCTCATAACTTGCAAAATGATCAGAATACATGTTCAAAGGAATTGAACCATAAACAAGCAAGGAATTGATGGGTTGGATCGGTTATGCTTCCACTCGATCTTGAAGCTTCAAATGGGTCTGATCAGGACTGCTTCGGAACCAAGAAATCGCTCAGAATCATTGAGAAAAACCCAACCTTTGAACCAGTAGCGAATGGCTCTATTTATAGGAGATTTCTTGATTGGCACGGTCGTGCCAATGGTCGAACGGTCATGCGACAGGTGTTGTCGGGTGACGTCATTTTGCCCGATTCAAGGTCAGCCAAGTGGACAAGTTTCCTGGGTCATCTGTCGGCATGGTCATGCCGTTGGTAGCACGTTAGTGCGAGGTCATCAGAATGTTGATCAGAAAACTTGGTTTGGCTGTGGCAAAGTCATGCAGCATGTCACACGGTAGTGTGGCCCGGGAAAAGGTTGGCACTAGCAGTTGCACTGGCAGTGCTTGCGACATCGCACAATCGGCACGGTAGTGCCGTCAATCGCACTGTCGTGCGAGACATGGTAGTCATCAGAATTTTGTTCTTTTCATTAGAAATGCATCAGAATTTATCCGTTTTCATCAGATTTTTCTTTTGTTCTTCGTTTAAGACCTGAAAATATAAAAGTACCGAATTTGGTACCTAAACGTCACGGTTTCGGTCAAAAACACTTAAAACGGAAGTGTTTTAGGGTATAAAAACATGTATAATTTAACGTATATCAAACATCCCCACACTTGAACTTTGCTTGTCCTCAAGCAAACTTAAAATAAAACAAGGAATCAAATCTGAATATTTACAAAGTTACTTATTTGTTTGGTGGTCAAACTAGGTTTTCAAAAAGTCATCATCAAATATTTTAAAACAAACAAGCTTTGTTGGATATATGAAAGGATAACTATAAAGCAATGATTCTACTTTCGATTGACTTAGCATGCAAATCTTTACATTTCTCACCATGTTCACACACACTCGGTTAAATTTCTGAATTATACATATAATGTGTATGTAAAACACTCGATGCCTAGTCAATGAATCATGCAATATTATAAGCTTGTCAAAAGATCTAATCTCCACCAATTAATATCTGAAAAACATAAATTAAGAGGTCTTTGATGGGTTGTAACGTTAGGCTAAGGTTAGGGGTATGGAATTGATATTTGAAACTGGCTAAAAGGGTTAAAACTCGGCGATTTTCTAGGATTCTGAACACACGTTGTTAAGCTATGGTGTATGTGTTCAAAGTTTATTCTTTTTACCCTTCTACACTCCATTTTCTTTCTTGATAGTTTTTCCATAATTCCTTTAGAGAGTTTTTACAAAGGTTTTTTTTACCAACAAAACGTAAGATTTATATCAAACTAGATAGCTATGGCCGAATTTTAACGAAAAAGGGTAAATATGAAAAAGGTTTATATCTTGTTTAAGTAGGCTTTATTATTTGAGTGAAATTAAGAAAAACACGGAAAATAGACTCAATATGGCGAACTAATGGATAATGTTGGGTACGGTATATAAACAAAGAAAAAGGCTGACAAAAGGGTATCCTTAGTGCCTCTATCATTTCTATATAATTTCACATATTCATCATTTTGAAAAGTATACAAATGACAAGTTCTAAATTACATAAAACATCCGGCTCACTCATTTTTCCACAAAAACAAAGAAGCATTTGACAAGAAAGCTGTAAAGGCTCAAAAATATGCTCACGTAAACGGAAGGATTGGGTATAAATATAAAGATAAACATGCAAGTCTTTCTTTTTGTTTTATCACGCTTTTAGTTATCTTTTTCAAAAATCAATTTGGCTTGTCGGTTTTTATCAAATTTGATGCTTTCTAAAGAACATAATTGACCATTTTTTGTTTTATTTTTAGAAAATATGTACAAAAATGAGAACAATTAAGGACAAACAAAGTTTAAAACCTTTTAAACCCCTCCCCACACTTGAACTTCACATTGTCCCAATGTGAAATACATATTAGTTTAGCAATTATGAAGAGCTAAACTAATAATGTGAAAAGGGAAAGAGGTACTCCCTCAGAGTAGAGTTGACTTGTTTGAGTAGACTTTGATTGAAGTCATCTCAACTCTGTGTACATTTCTTTACAAATCTACCAAGTATGTCACTTGCTTAAACAGTCAACACTACCATTGATCAAAATATTAGATAACCAAACCAAATCCATTATTCAAACAAAGCAAACACACTACTTAAACATTTAAAAACAGACATAATGTGACATCTGTGTCACTTCAACCATCAAACAAATACCAAATCAATGAAATATTGTGTTTCATACTTGGGATTTGTATAAATATGTGTATCATTTGCACATATCAATTCGTGTTCGATTTCGAGCTTTAGATCGCTTTCTGGAAGGTGATACGTGAACTAATGCGTAAATATAACCAGTTTAATGCAACAAACACTCCGGAACAGTGACATAGGCTTAACATACCTTAAATAACCTTTTCATAACTTAGAAATAAGCTTGGAGGGTTTGGTATGGTGAAATCAAGTTTATTCGCTTACAGTGACTAATTTCGACAAACTGCGAAAGTATGCCGATTCGTACTGTAACGAACATTCCAGAACTTGATCATAAGTTAAATATGCCCTAAATATCCTTTACATAGCTTAGAAATAGGCTTTGAGGTGTTTGGTGTGCAAGAAATAAACTTTTTGATCAATAGGGACTAAAAGCGTCAAAAAGTGCATAAGTTTGCATTTTCGCGCATATCTTACGTTCTGAATATATCGGGGCATCCAAAAATTAATTTAATCATTAAAATACTTTATTTTAGTGATTGGCATGACAAAATTCCATTCGTCGCCTAATTTGGATCGTTTTTCACGTTCGTTCGTGTTTCGTCGTAATTAACCGAACAACGCAACCGTACGACCAAACGAACCGACATCCGAGATGTTTTTGAGCGTATATCATGTTCCCTATACTTTAACTTCATTTTAGAGCCTTGAAATTGGGTAAACAGGGTTTAAACACATCGAAAATGGCTCAAAAGTGTTGTAGGGACCAAACCTGTCAATTATTGAAACTTTCCGGGAGCTGGCACATGGTGGTGGGGCGCCACCACCATATGGCTTTGCCGTGGCGCGACGCCATGGCCTCATCTGGGCAGAAATTTCATTTTGATAACCAGGTTGAACTTGGGGGTCTTTTGTGTAACTTTTCTCAATACCGTGTGATGGTTTTGGGCACCCCTAGTATTCCAAAACCATGTGCCTTATGTGTAAGGTCCAGATCGAAGCTCGTTTATCGAGGAACGATCCTAACGGTTGTGGATTTCCTATAAATACCCAACCCAATTTCATTCTAAAACCCACATTTGATCTCAATCTTCTTCTCTAAGTTGAAACTCTCCTTGTGAGGCTTCATTCCTGAGAAATTTTATGTTCAAATCTTCAACCTTGGACCCTTTGTAAGTATTCTTTTGTGCTTTTATCGTTTTTCTAGCGAAAGTCAAACAGTGTTTGACTTTCTACTTTGACCAGTCTTTGGTCAACACGAAGTTCGTTTAAACTTCGCAACGTGAGCGTAATCACGATGGTTATAGTCCCTTGTGACTATACCTACTGATTACCACGTTGTTTAGGCGTAGTGACGAGTCATAGTTTCGGTCAAAATACGCGTTTATGCGTATTTTGCAATCACACTATTCTTTGGTATCAAAACCGTTTGTTTTGATATCAAACTTGTTTTCAAACTTCGTTAAACATGTTTTAACATGTTTAACTCGTCACTTTAGGTTTAATGCTTATATAGGGTCGTAAGATAAGCGGTCTAAACAACCGCTTAGGCTTTCGAACCTGACCCATTTGGTCGATCATTAGGATCCGACCAAGCATGTTTAGTGACCATAGTTGTATAAGGAATAACCTTCCGAGGTTATACCTTATGGTCACTTAGTTTAATTAGTTGTATGATAGGTTGACACACCCCCAAAATCCACAAGCGGAGTATCACCGCAGGAGGCGTGACTGACCAGGATCTAGCCACCAATCACTTTAAACTCATAGGTATATTTAAATAAAACTTTCATTCATTAACAGTAGTGTTACAATGTTACAAATAATTCACAGAATACAGCGGAAGCCTAATTCATTTGTTAAGTGTTTATAAACCACATGTAAAAACCATTAGTCTTGTGTTGCGATTCCATGTATCTCGACCCATGACCACTCCAGCCTCCCAGACAGCAAGTTCCAATCAATATGCACCTAAAGGCCTACAAGGCATGTAACAACGAATCAACAACAAAGACGAGCGAGTTCACAGTTGGTTGTCCAATTTAAAGTTAATTCAAAAAGCATAAGTTCATTCGAAACCAGTAGTTAATCAGTTCCTTGTTTTCCAAACCATAACCAGTGGGGGCTACCCCATGTTGTAAACCACTAGACTAGTTATATATATTGGCGTCCTTCCCAACCGAGGACGGAGGTACCTATTCTACCCAACCGAGAATACGCAGGTTAAATGTAGGCGTCCTTCCCAATCCGAGAATACGCAGGTTTAGTGTAGGCGTCCTTCCCAATCTGAGGACGGAGGTACGTATTCTTTCCAATCCGAGAATACGCAGGATTAAATGTAGTCTATTAGTGGTGAATATACAGATTTGATCTTAGCTTCTTAATCCCATTCCCAACCCACCGGGAATCCCATGCCTTAAGAGTGTGAACTCACCTTGGTTTGCTCGGTATGTTTAGCTACTTGTTTATAGTTCGACACCCGAATCCTAGTATGGTTTCAATGCCAGTCAGTTATATATACACATAAATCCACTTATTCAACGTATATTTTCCACATGTGATAGGCAAGTATGTCACACATTATCATACAAGTTATAACGAGTATTCGTGTTATATGTATTTTCACCATACAAATCCATATATCATCAAGCATGTAGCAATAATAACTCATAACACTTAACAATCACTTTGGTTACCAAGATCTTGTATCGAAATGGCATAAGGCCCGACATGACTCGGCGGCCCGTGTTTAATCCCATATAACCCCAGCCAAAACACCTAATCCCGTGGCCCAAACAAACTCCATCCCAGGCCCACACAAGGGTGCGGCCGGACCTGGGTGCTCGGCTAATCCTCTTAAGTGTGTAATTGGGCCATGACTAGCACTAGCCATACTTTGTTAGTAAGTAAATGTTTGAGCCCAACATCTCAATTTAATGGTTTCCGGCCCATGCTCCTAAACGTATGAGTCCATTAACCAATCCCTTATTTTATGAATATTGGTTGCACTATTATCCCAAAACGTATCCCTAGTAATTTATAACCACAATCATGATTACCTGGCTATTCAGTTTGAATCAAACAGTTTACCTTCTTCAATTTAGATGAACTGCAATTATCATTATGGCACTAACATCGTTATCATATCTAAACATCCTTAATCATGCCAATCCCTCGCTGGTTTCATAACACTCATGCCATCGAATAAATCATCATCATAGTTCTATGATCATCATGCCACAATTCCCTAAAGTTACATGTAGACATGCCAATATAGTTCATTATACAAACAAATTCAACTTCCACATACAAAAACATCACTGCATCATCCAATACACATAATACCCTTAACTACCAATAAACGTCATCAATAGAGTATTCATATTATTTCGATTGTTTATGATCATTGGCCTATATTATGAACCACCAATAGCAATGAGGGCATACATCATAACAGGAAGATTCACGTTTCTGAATACATTATCACATTCATTAGTTTCCACATATATTAAACACAATTTGGTCATAATATTTAATAACATACACAATCACGATTCAAAGATATTAGCATGTATACATGTAATCATTAACACTTATAACATCACATAACATATGTAAGGTAATAACATGTGCAAAGTATAATTCACATACTAATCAACTGCAATTATACGTATGATGCCTTGACACTAAAGGGTTACTTCGATGGGGGGGGGTATCTGCCACTGCCGTCGCACAATTATGGGGAAGATAGGGTTTTTATTTGAGATTTTTGTGATAAACATTACAATGTTACGTAACATCCTATTATAGTGCCAAACAAACTTAAGTGGGTCGGTGATCATGAACTTGGGCCTAGATCAGGATTAGAAAACACAAATTGTGTATATTGTGCAATCTCAACACATAATAGTTTACGTATACATAAAGGTTACGGCCCAATAAAGTGAATTAAAACAGCGACCCATTCAAAATTTAGTCCAACATTGACTTGTTTACACTGTTCGATGTATTGCGGCCAAATCAGATGTGTTTGAGTGATCTGTAGTTAACATTGCATGCATTAATTATATCGTTCCACTAGCAAGATTTGCATGTGAAGTGAATTGAAAAAGTTTTCGGCCACTCCAACCTTGATTCAATTAAATCAATTGTTGTCATCACATGTGACATTTGACATCCCATGTGCATCATCTGAACATGTAGTAGAGGTCCAATGGATATATTCATATTGTCTATATAACACACATAAGTTTAACATGGAAATACTTGATAAGTAACTTTAATTAAATTATTCCAAACACTACACAGTTCCTAATCTTTCATTCACTCATTAAAACAATTCACTTATCATAACATAAGGGTGCACATTTTACCACACAATGAATCATAAAAATACAGTTCCACAGTTCGTCAAATATGTATCAACAGTTAATCAAATATGTATCAACAGTTAATCAAATATACATCAGTTACAGCACAAACAATTATGAGAAGATAGTGTGGAACAAGTAACGTATGTAACTCAAACTTTTGTCACTTAACTGATTATGCAACATATTTAAACATTTTTAGGCATATAATACTTCTCATAGGACTAGTAAGGCATTCCGAACGCGTTTTGCGCGAACGACGCGTTGAAGTTGCGTAAGCTACCTAAACGGGTCGTAATGGGTCGTACGCACTTAGGTTAGGTTTCGATTTAGTATGTAGGCTTTGTTAAACCATATCGTATGAGTTCCAACACTCATTTGTTTTACGAAACCTCATCCTATCCGATCTTCCGGTTTAGGTCCGATTATTATATAGTTACCTATATTAGGTGTCGTTTGATTTCTGTGATCCCTCTAGCTTTGCTTGGTTGTTATTCAATACTTCTAAGCATCCTCAAGTGAGTACATAGTCCCCTCTTTTACTGTTTTCAACTGTTTTGGGGTGAAACACATGTGCCTACTTGTTACTTTCGTGCTTTTCATGCTTTTATATCAAATACTTGCTATGTTCATTAGTACGCATATAGTACATGATTTCATTATGTTTTGCTATGTATGTTCACTTAGCATGCTAGCACATTGATTTTTATATATTACATTTTGTTGCATATACTCATCCAGCATATGGACACATTGTTTTACATTTTGAACTGTTTGAACCGTTTGAAGCTGTTTGATCTATGTGAATTATTTGGACTGTTGGAACCGTTTGGAATTGATTGATTTATGTGAACCGTTTGGAATTGATTGATTGATGTGAACTGTTTGAAACTGTTTGAACCGTTGGGTTAGGGAAGTGATTAGGTAACGGGGCGGGTGTAATGTGTTAAAAGCATGGTGGATACGCCGCTGGTACTTCCTATATATAAGTGCTTTTAACACATTATATATCGTTGCGTTATCTAGATCACTTGGGTAAATGTTATCAAAACAAAGTTATATTACAAGGTTTTTCTAACAATATAAACCATTCGAGTTTTATTACAACAACAATTTACAAATTTGGGTTTACATAAACAAATGTTTTGAGTTAAGATTCATGGTATTGAGGTTTTATAAATTATAACAAATATGTTTTGACTTGGTTATTTCAATTTACAATATAAACATTTTTCAAAACTAAGTTTTCTAATTATCAATTAACAAAGTTGTTTGAGTTATTTAAAAAGGTAAAACGAGACATGAACCTGACACTCACATAAAACCTATGTACTCGCCGGCATTTTTATGCTGACGTATTTTCACATGTGTTTCAGGTATCATAGTTGGTGATGATTGATGATGATATTGATGCATGCTCGCATAGGAATGAACGAGGCCTTAGTGACTTAATAATAATGGAAGTTAATTTGTTCATATTTTATTTCTAGTTCAATACAATGTAATAAACTTAATTCAATAAAACAGAACTTTTGTCCATGTGTTGTGAAACAATGATTCTGTTACTCCACTCCCCAACGTTTCCGCCGCGGTTTGTTGTTTTAACGCGGTCGGGGTGTGACACATAAAGTTTTAAAATCCCAAATAAAATAAAGTACTAAAATAGAAATACGATAAAACATCAGTTTCTGAATGGTCCGCTCCACCTCCTCCTACTCATCATCATCATCATCATGGTGGCGTGTTCCAGATGAACCCGCCCCATAGTTACCTGGGTTTCCAAACGGAAACTGTACAGGGTCCCCAAAGTGGCTTGGATAAATGCTTTGTAGCCCTCTGAAGATGTAGGAAAAACTTGCATACATCTCTTCCTCATGGTGTCTTGAGTTTCCCACATAGTCTCCTGAGTGGCTCTCATAGTGTCCTGAGTAACCTACATGTGTTGAAACTGCTGGTACAACTCGGGATAGGAAGGTATACCTGGAGGCCAGTTTTGCTGTGGTGGATACTGATACTGGTGTTGGTGTTGTTCATGTTGTGGCTGATCATGATGCGGCTGGTTGTGTGGTGGCGGCTCTAGTACCTGATGCTCATCCATGTTAACGTCTTCGTCCTGTGCTGGTAGCGGATCCTATATCTCTCCATTTAGACCCCTCAATCTCGGGCCATTGTCTGTATCCACTACCAGACCCATTGCTCTCAAAGACCTCATGTCTACATCTCCTCCTACATGAATCATTGTGAGACCACTGACTACATCATCCGTCATAATACCCAAGTTGTATGCCAACTGAGTCACATATTCACAACCATGGATTTCACTGCTTGTAGTTCTCCCCGCACTATTCAAGAAAAATTCAGCCATTCTAGCTCTGAGGTTAACATGCACTCCATTCACTATTCAATATAAGAAAAGAAGATCTGGAGTGGGACAGTTTCCTGCACTGTCCCTGCGTCCACAAATGTTGTGACTCATAACCTGATGAATGACCCTAAGAAGCGGGTCTCGTAGTCTCGATTCTTTAGCCTTTCTAGCATCATAGACTGGCCCATCTGCCACTTGTGCCCAAAAGTTTGCTCGATGGTGGTCATTGTCAAATTTGTAGATATTGGTGAAAAGGTCCGATTCTATGTCTTCAGCTGAGTATATTCCTAGCCTTCTCCCCAGTCTAGCGACTGACCACTTATGCCATTTCTTTCCCAACCTGAATTGTATCGTCTCCTTATTCTTAAAGTCTGGATTTTCGCTTTTTGGTTTGTCATAAGTGTATGAAGCGAAAAATTCCAATGTAAGCTCGAGATATTCAGGTCGTGCAATGTTTAACAACCTTGACATCGGATACGAAATCATATTGGATAGCCTCTCTTCTTGGTTTAGGTCTGTTAGGGTGCCCTAGTTTATCCTTCTCGGTTCACCGATTTGTCCCCGCCGGTTCCATAATGCTTCCAAACTGGCAACACAGGGACGTTCTTTCTTTTTGTTTTCGCTGAACTCGAGGAATCTGTGGTTCATCTGCGTACAGGAATATAACAAAATCAGAGCAGAGAATCTAAAATCTCAAGTGCTGTCAGCAGAACAGGCTGTTTACGACATTCTATTGTCGTTTCAGAATCCGCACGGTCATGCGACTGGTCGCTCTGCCGTGGCAATCCGAGATCGGTATTTGGTTCTTTCCGGTAATTGGTCCTGCACTGCCGTTCCAATTTGGCACAGTCGTGCGACTCGGAGTCGCAATTCTTATTCATTGATTTGTTCCTGTTTTCTAATCGGCACTACCATGCCAATTAAACTGCATGACCGTGCGGTCTCAAAACTCATCAGAAAACACTTTTATTTGCTAATTTAAACCTTTATCATTCAAAATCTAACTTTTAATCATTAAATAGACATTAAATCAGTGATCAGAACTATCTATTTAGCATCAAACACTCAAGAACAAGGGTTTATTTGACTTTATGAAGAAAACCCCCAAATTTCTTGATTCAAAACCCAAGATCCACATCAGAAACTAAGTTAAATCTGAAAAAACAAGTAGGAAACATACCTTGGAAGACGATTGGAGTGAAATCTAAGCAAAAATTGGTTGATTTTTAGGTGTGGGCGACCTGGAACTCCCGTGTGGCTTTTAGGGTTTCGAAAAAGTGAAAAGTTTTTACTGAAAATTCGCTTATATACCCTGTTTTTACTGTTCAGATTTTTACTCACACGGTCGTGCCAATCCGGACCGCACTCCTGGTTTGCTTGTCATTGCCGTGTTGCATGGTAGTGCAATGGATCACACGGTAGTGCGGATCGATGACTGCCTGGTGCACTAGTTCTGGCCTGCTCTGACTACGGATCACATGACCGTGCCGAGGACCGCATGGTCGTGCGTCACCTGGGTATTTTCTGGTCATTTTTTACAGCAAGCGTTTAACTCCGTATTTTCACCTAATTTTTCCATTTTTGCAATATTTCGTATACTTTAACAGTAATTCAACTTCAAAATTCCAAAAGTTATGGATCAAGCTTGTATGTACCTACGTTCAAAATCAAAAATTTAACGAACTAGGAAGTAAATATGACAAACTATTATGTACAAAATTACCCTTAGCGTGTGAAAACACGCAAGCTAAATTTGTCAGCAAGTCGATAGCTAGACTCATTTTTCCCCACACTTGTTTTAAGTGTGCGGGATGTGGAGTTCGAGAATTTCCTCCACCGAGTCAACCGGTCCGTTGATGTATCTTTTGAGTCTATGACCGTTGACTTTGAAAGTTTCCCCTCTTAAGTTTTTTATGACGACGGCTCCGTAGGGAAATACCTCTTCAACTGTGTATGAACCTGTCCATCGGGATCTTAACTTCCCGGGGAATAAACGCAGTCGTGAGGAGTATAACAGCACAAGATCACCAACGAGGAAATCTTTATGTTCTCTTAATCTTTTGTCATGAAACCTCTTGACTCATTCTTTGTACCTGCTAGAACTCTCGTACACATGGTTTCTTAGCTCCTCGAGCTCGTGGATTTGCAGGAAACGGGTTTCACCTCCGCTCTTTAAATTATGTTTGCCGTTTTTAAGGCCTAAAATGCCTTGTGTTCTAGCTCGACAGGTAGATGACAGGCTTTTCCGTAAACCAACCTAAAGGGAGTGGTCCCGATAGGTGTCTTAAATGCTGTTCTAAAAGCCAACAAAGCGTCATCTATCTTGTCTGACCAATCCTTGCGGTTGTTATTAATGGACCGTTCAAGGATTCTTTTCAATCCCCGATTCGTGACCTCCACTTTCCCGCTTGTTTGAGGATGATATGGCGTAGCTAATCTATGATGAACACCATAACGGGACAAGGCTCGTTCTAACTGCGCATTACAGAAATGCATTCCTCGGTCACTGATCAGTGCTTTTGGAGCACCAAATCGGGCAAACAAACTTTTTAAGAACCTCACAACCACCCTAGCATCGTTTGTAGGCAAAGCTTGAGCTTCGGCCCATTTTGAGACATAGTCTATAGCAACTAGGATATATTTGTTATCTCGTGAGGCTGGAAATGGACCCATGAAGTCGATACTCCATATATCAATGACTTCACAGACTTGCATTGGATGTTGAGGCATTTCATTACGTGCGGAGATATTTGTTGCCCTCTGGCAAGCATCACACGCTCTAACCCATTCATGTGCGTCACGAAAGATTTTGGGCCAATAAAACCCAGAGTCTAACACCTTTTTTGCAGTGTGATTTACTCCATGATGACCTCCGGTCGGCCCTTCGTGATAGTATCGCAGAATGCTAGTTTCCTCCTCTCCGAATACACATCTTCGGATTACCTGATCGGCTCCGTCTCTAAACAAGTATGGTTCATTCCAAATATAATATTTTAAGTCTGCAAAGAACTTCCTCTTTTGCTGATATGATAACCCTTTGATAAGGATTCCACATGCGAGGTAGTTTGCAAAGTCGGCGAACCAAGGTGATTCGTCATTCATCTCGATACTTAAAAAGGAATTTGTGGGGGAAATTGTCGTTTATTGGTTCTTCCACCAAATTTTCCGAATTACGATGCTCAAGTCTCGAGAAATGGTCGGCTGCAACATTTAAAGCTCCCTTTTTGTCTTGGATCTCAATGACAAATTCTTAGTAATAAGATCCATCTGATAAGACGCGGTTTTGCGTCCTGTTTGCTAAAAAGGTATTTGATTGCTGCATGATCCGTATACACAATTGTTTTGAACAACACAAGGTACAACCTGATTTGTCGAAAGCAAAAACTACTGCCAAAAGCTCTTTCTCTGTAGTCGTGTAATTCTCCTGAGCATCATGTAGAGTTTTGTTGGCATAGTAAATAGGATGAAAATGCTTATCCCTTCGCTGTCCTAAGACGGCTCCTATTGCGTAATCACTGGCGTCACACATTATCTCAAATGGCAACGCCCAATCTGGTGCAACTAGAATAGGGGCTTCAATAAGTTTATGTTTCAGTTGCTTGAATGCTTTCATGCACACGCCTGAAAACATAAATGGAGCGTCTTTTTCTAAGAAACGGGTCATAGGTCTTGAGATTTTTGAAAAGTCTTTTATGAATCGCCTATAGAACCCTGCATGACCCAGGAAACTTCTTATTGCTCTAACCGAGGTAGGGGAGGAATTTTAGAAATGATATCCACTTTTACTGTATCAACTTCCAATCCGGCTTCAGAGATTTTGTGCCCTAGAACTACCCCTTCCTTCACCATGAAGTGGCATTTCTTCCAATTTAGCGCAAGATTAGTTTCCTCACATCTCATTAACATTCTTTTCAGATTTCCAAGACATTGATCGAAAGAACTCTTGAACACAGAGAAATCGTCCATGAATACTTCTATGGAGTCTTCAATCATGTCATGAAAAATAACTATCATGCATCGCTGAAATGTGGCTGGTGCATTACACAGCCCAAAAGGCATACGCTAGTAGGCGAATGTGCCGATAGGACATGTGAAAGTAGTCTTTTCCTGGTCCTCAGGAACGATAGGAATCTGAAAATATCCAGAGAATCCATCCAGAAAACAAAAAAATGACTTCCTCGACAGACATTCCAACATCTGGTCGATGAATGGAAGCGGGAAGCGGTACTTACGGGTGGCATCGTTGAGTTTGCGGCAGTCGATGCAAACTCGCCATCCGGTGACGGTACGGGTAGGAATAAGTTCATTCCTATCGTTTGGAACTACAGTAATACCACCTTTCTTGGGTACTACTTGCACTGGACTTACCCAAACAGAATCAGATATAGGATAAATCAGCCTTGTATCTAACAATTTAATTACTTCTTTCTTTCTTCACCACATCTTGCATATTTGGATTCAAACGCCTTTGATGTTGTGCAATAGGCTTGTAATCGTCCTCCATTAGAATCTTATGAGTATAAAAAGAAGGATTAATGCCTTTGATATCCATAATCTTCCACGCCATGGCTTTCTTATGAAGTTTTAGAACCTCGAGAAGCTGTCTCTTTTCCTCTTTTGCTAAAGATGCTGAAATGATGACTGGCAAGTGACAGTCCACGTCTAGAAATGCATACTTGAGATGCGGTGGGAGTTCTTTTTATCTCCAAAGATGGTGGATCTTCAACCTAAGGTTTTGACTTTTCTTCAGCTTCACGGTCAATCTCCACAAATTGATCTGGACTTTGAGAACCATCATCACCGATTTGGCAAACCGGCTGCTCAACTTCGTGGCCCTCCTACAAAATGTCATCTAGGTTCCCACACAACAGATGTGTGTCCGTATCAATTTCTTCAATCGTGCCTTGTAAATGAGAGCTTACACAAGTATCGACATAGTAAAGCATGTCATCGTGACTTTGTGGATGTTGCATTGATCTTTTAATATCAAAAGTCTCGTGCTCGTCATTTACTCGAAGCGTGATTTGGCCAGCTGCCACATCAACAATTATCCTCACAATATTGAGGAATGGGCGTCCAAGTATTAATGGAACTTTTGAATCTTCATCCATGTCAAGAATAACAAAATCCACGGGAAACACAAATTTATCGATTTTAACAAGCATGTTTTCAACGAATCCACGCGGATACTTAATTGAACAATCTGCAAGTCGAATGCTCATTCTAGTGGGTTAAGGTTCACCCAGATCTAATTTAGCAAAAACTTTATAAGGCATAAGGTTTATGCTAGCTCCTAAATCAGCTAGTGCATGACTGACAGACATGCTGCCAATGAGACAAGGAAGAGTAAAACTTCCCGGATCTCCCATCTTTTCAGGTAGACGGTTTTGTAGAAGGGCTGAACAGTTTTCATTCATCAACACACAAGACAAGCTTTCAAGTTTCTGCTTGTTTGTGAGGATGTCTTTTAAGAATTTTGCATATTTAGGCATTTGAGCCAACGCCTCAACAAATGGTATGTTTATATGTAATTGTTTAAACATCTCTAAAAACTTACCATGTTGTTCATCGTTCTTCTGCTTCTTCAGTCTACTCGGATATGGAACTGGAGGAATGTAATCTGCAACTGGCTCCCGGGGCTGTGTTGTACTTGTTGGGACTCGCCTAGCGTGCACCTCGTCCGAAGCGTCAGTTTGGACCGTCTTAGTGATCGGTGGTGAGTCTGATTTGTCAGGTCCTGTGGTTTTACCACCCCTCGTCATTACTGCATTAACGTTCCCTCTCAGGTTTGGTTCTGTGTTACCTGGAAGACTACCTTGGGGTCTTTCAGACAACATCTTGGCCAATTGGCCGACTTGATTCTCAATGGTTTGTATTGAAGCCTTCTGGTTCTGCATTTCCCCTTCCTGTGCCATGAAACGCTCCTCATGCTGCTGGTATCTTTTCTCAGATATTTGATTGCCATTGTTGGAGTTGTTTAACAGCTACGCCATCAACTCCTCTAATTTTGAGTTGTTTTGAGAGGCCTATGGCTAGGAAGTGCTTCCTGATCCTAAATTATTGTAACGTGGTTGAAAGGTTTTCCCAGATGGCTGAAAAGATTGTGCCTGGGGCTGAAAGGATTGCCCCTGAGGCTGTTGTGGCGTGGGAGCGCGTTGAGCATATCCGAGTGGGTTTTGGTTATTAGAATTATCTTTCCACCAAAAGTTTGGGTGATTTCTCCAGCGTGGATTGTACGTGTTGCTATAGGGTTATTCTAGGGCCTAATTTGATTGCCCAAATAGTCCACCTCTTCGTGGCCTGTAAACATAACACCCTGCTCACAAGTACCTGGCTCGTGTGATACTCCACACTGCTCACATAATGATTATACCATTGAAACGTTCTGAGCTTGATCAAACCTTGCTGCCAAAGCTCTAATCTGTGCTGCAAGAGCCGTATATGTATCCACTTGATGAACTTCGGGAATAGATAATGCTTTACTTCGCACTCCACTGTGAAGCGAACTCGACTTCAAGGTAGCTTTCTCTATAATTGCGTAGGCTTCATTGGGTGTTTTTGTTCCAAGATCGCCTCCTGCATACACATCTAAAAGTTCTTGTGAGTCGTAGTTGAGTCCTTGGTAGAAGTTCAACACAAGTTGTCTTTTGGACAACCCATGATGTGGAACATCGATCAAAAGATCTTTGAACCTCTCCCAAGCTACATGTAGAGATTCCCCTTCATCCTGTTTGAATGTCATTATACAGTTCTTACGCTTAGCTGTCTTTTCCGGCGGAAAATATTTTTGCATAAAAAGATCTACCATCCCGTTCCAAGTCGTGATGGACCCTGCTGGAAGTGACAAAAGCCAAGATCGGGCTTTATCTCGCAAAGAAAATGGAAAAAGTCGCAAACGAATTGCGTCTTCAGAAACGTCTCTAATCTTGAAAGTCGAGCACACTTCGAGAAATGATGCGATGTGCCGACCTGGATCTTCGTGATCCTTCCCATCAAACTGCACAGAATTTTGTAACATGTTAATTATACTAGATTTAATTTCAAAACTCAGTGCTGCTATCGTAGGTCGGGCGATGCTCGGTAGTAAGCCCTCTCCTCCTGGACGGCCGGTCTCGTTCAAAGGCTGGTCGTCCTCTGCCATAATGCTTCCTCTGTCGTCCTCTGAACTTTCGCTGTCAGAAAGTATCACTGGTTCGTCAATTACGGACGCAATTCTTTCTGCAAAAACTGTGACAAATGGCAAATAACCGGTGATTCCGTACAAACTAATCACAATTTTATTTACATAATCTCATGCATTTAGCGTTATTTAATTACATAACTGTGTCGTTTATTAGATAAAAGTGTTAGGACAAGAAAACAATGCTAAAACATATGTTGGTTTTTGTCGTATTTCAAAACCAATCAAACAATGTCCTAAAAGTGTTGGTAGAAAGTGTTGCGCGCACTATTCACGGTTACACTATTCATGCCAACAAAACCGTGAAAACAGAATGAAACAATGAAAAACGACACATGAATAATATATCTGAGTCCATAAATAAATGGAAACACATCTTGCAAAATACATAACTTTCCGGTACAACGCCCTAATCACAAAATCGTCCGTTCGGTTAAAAATATGACAATTTTAACTCGTTCGAATCTATAATTTCGCATTTCTGAGACTCCAGAATTATGACAAATGATAACAAATACATGAAAACAATATGAGAATATTAATGGGGTGTCCGAAACATAAGCTTTCGGCGGTGCGTTGCAACCCCCACAACTTGTTCGTTTTCGAACCGACAAGCTACTAAATAACAATTCTGACGCCAAAACAACCAAACTAAAGACATGGCGAACTAGTTAAGCTTATTTTGGGACTCGGAATCACTTCATGGTTTGCTTAATGACGGAAAAATAACATGCGACAAAAACTTCGTCGGTACGATGCAAAAGGGCTGTAAACTAGCCGACGACCAAACGGAAAGCATCTAAAGCATCAAAGTGCAATTTCTACTAGTTTAGTCAACTAGTTAAGGTTGATTAACATTCTGAATCTCAAATTGCCCCTTAATGGTGCAATTAAACCCCTAATCAACATACTTTAATTAATCACCAAAATATCTAGATTTCTAGACTTTTTATAAAAAAAAACTTACACTCCCCCCCCCCCCATTTATAAGTGGGACCTACCCACTAAATCTTTGTTGAAAATTTTTAGATTTCATGTATGGTTAGTTTAAGGAGGAAAGGTCTAGACATGATGGAAAGATATTGCATCTTATAACATTACCACCTCCCATTCCTTTTTATTATTTCAACAACTCAAAAATTTCACAAACATTTCCCCTTCTTTTTCCCTTGTTCACGGCAGCCCCTAGATCTCCACGGATCACCATTTTCAACTTCCTAAAATCACAAAATAAACCTCAAAACCTTATATAAAGATGGTCTAGAAGCATTTCAAGCATGGAGCTTCATTAGAGACTTTCTTGGGAGCTTAATCTCTTCCTAATCTTCTTGTTTAACTTGAGCAAAGTTGTAAGCCATTTTCTACTCATTTTTAAGCTCCTTGTTAAGTGTAGATTATAGAAGTACAAGTTGATCATCTTGTAAATCAAGAAAACATAATCAAACACCCTAATCTCAAAGCTAATAATCTACTAATCTAAACTTATTATGTGGTTATTTGGGTAGATTAGTGTATCTAGTTGATGAAATTATGCTCATTATATTGATTTTGTTAAGATTAGTGGTTTAAAGTGTATATTTATGATGATCTTGTGATTAACTTTATGTAGTATTTTAGATTAGTGTTAATCTAGTCATGTTAAACCTAAAAATATGATTTAAACATATGAATGTTTAAATCACACAAGATCATAAACTTCAAATATTATGAGCATGTGCATGTAAACATGATTAAGTAAATTTTAAACCAAGAATAATCATGTGACAAGATCTTAAAAACACTAATAAACTTGATTTTTACATAAAGCAAGCTTATGGAAATTTTTATTTTACAAAGTGAAGCATAAAAGGTCTTGAGAATTTTTACACAAATATGGGAATTTTTTAGAATGAAAAATAATTAGAATCAAGTTTATATAAAGATGAACTTGAAAAATGGTTGTTTTAAGGTCTTGGATCGATTTGTGCAAATAATATGCTCATAAGAATTTGAAGGTAAAAATTTTATGATTAATGCTTGAAAAATGATTTTTGGAAAACTTGATGAATTAATGACGATTTAAAAATCGATTTGGTGATTTAATTGCGTTTTGAAAACGTGGAAAACGTCATAGTTTAGGGGAAACTATGGCGAATTTTTCTAAGAATCTAATTGCGATTAAAAATGGGGTTAAAGGGTGATTAACAAAGTTAAACGCGATTAGTGGTCTTAAAACGTCATTATGGAAGCTTTGATGAGAATAGTTAAGCCTCAAATATTCAAGAGTTCTTATGAGCTTAAACATATATTTTCACAAAAACAAAAGGGTGAAAATAATAATAATGTATAAATATAATTTTTGACAAAAAATATATATTTTGGAAACTTACTAGGTATATGTATTTTGTGCTATGTGTATGTACTTAGATACAGTTAGGGTGATCAAAATAATACACCCACGTAACCAAGAAATATTTGTAAGAAACAAATATAAAAAGGCACAAAAAGAATACGTAAACATGTTTCCTACTTGTTTCCCAAAGATATGCGACGAAAACGGAAATAAATAAATCCTAAAACATATCGTGTCCATAAGCAAATAAACGGACGAACAAACGAGACGGACAACGGATGAGCTACAAGGCGTATTTCCTGGAAGTAAAAATATCTCTAACCGACAAAGTAAGGTATTTTTAGGCGCCTAACGGATAATTATGAATATCACCGTTAACAAAACCCGGAAAGTTGAAAAATACAAAAATGCAAGGCGATTAAATGGACTCATAAAAACACATGGGCTAGAGCCCAATGATAAATTATTTGGATTAGGCCCAAATTACTAAAATATTTGGGCTAGGGCCCAATGCTATATTATTTGGGTTAGGCCCAAATTACTAAAATATTTGGGCAAGGGCCCAATGCTAGATTATTTGGGTTAGGCCCAAATTGCTAAACTATTTGGGCTAGGCCCAAATTGCTAAACTATTTGGGCTAGGGCCCAGTGCTAGAATATTTGGGCTAGGCCCAAATTGCTAATAAAACATGTGTTAAGCTCAATGACATAGATTAGGCCCAATGACACGCGTGCGAAGCACGGAGGCATGTACATGGCCAAGCCGTTCGCATATAATTCAATACGTATAAAATATATGTAAGCACTTATGAAATCTATACACATGACAAGTGAACAAACAAACTACCAACACTCTAAAATACAAAGTTGTTCCAAAATGACAACTGAAAACACAATAAGAATTCAAGACGAACAACTTGTATGACTTCCGATAAGACCTAGTGTCTAATAAAGTTAGTACACATGTAGGTTAATCACACGTACGGACGCTCACTATGGTATTACATACAGGAACGCAAACTTGTGAGTTCATGTCCCTCCTTTCAATGTTTTACTTTAAAACAGTCGAGGGGAAATACATGTCAAAACTCTGGGTATGTTAGCTATGGGTTTAGATGATAACATGATCAATGTACATAAGTAGGATGATGACATAGTAACCATTAATCACTTAGTGACCAAGGTGCAAAAGGTGTAGATCTATTGAGCTCGAGACACGCTCCACTCCCGGTTGGTATACCCTAGAGTGCTTTTGTGATCCCAAAAATGTCAAAGTTGTCTCGGGTTGGTTACGTACTTAAGGTACATAATGTCATGGGGCTCGCTACCCACTGATGGATCCTTAAACTCCATAAATGCTATTAACATACCGGGATTTCATTACAAGAATACACAGATTTCATATAATAACAATATCTGCATGAACTCGCTCAACTTTTGTTGACTTTTTAAAACTACATGTATTTCAAGAAACAAGTCTTGAGCCGGTGATACACTACGGGGAAAGGGAAAGTCTATGACAACGATAGCCGGTTTTGGAGGGTTTGTCTTTTATATCCCAACTTCGTATGGGTATATAGGGGACAAAATCTCATTATGTTTTATGTCAAAAACTATCTTTTGTGTTGTGTAATATAACTATGTTTTGGTTACCGTTTGTAAACGCTATGGAAACTAGAAAACTATGTTGGAAACTTGAAAACTTTGTTTGAAAACAATATATCTATGGCATTGTTGTGGTTTATTATGTTTACTCATTTGGATGCAATGATTACCTTTCTTTCGTCACACACAATATGCTTCCGCTACTAGCAGGGTGTGACAGATTGGTATCAGAGCTCCAATTGTAGTTAACCGGGGAAAAACTTTTACAATGTTTGGTCTACAATCACCAAGGGCTCACATGAAAACAAAGTCAATAACATTACGAAAGTGATTTCAAAAGTATGACAAAAATGACAAAATATTTTCATTGTGTCACGACATCATGAGGATCTATCACGCGAGCTCAATCATAAGTAACAAGAAGGATCAATACATGGTTGGTCTATGAGGAATAGACTTGAAAACATTAAGGATTACATGTGAAACGCGGGAAACAAAAACAACATGAGATTTAGTGATTATATATATGATGTATTTATATATGTTTTGTACGGAATATTTGCCAAGAACGAAAATACCTTCGACCACGAATTCTATTACGACACTTGACTCACGCGATGAGAATAACTACCTCGCGTCTCATACGAAGCTTATGGTGGACATGGTTCCTGAGTGAGAACCTAAAGCATTGATCCCGTGGAAGATGGTTGTTTTCCCTCGGGTGGTATATGCCTGGCATCGGTAGTGACGAGAGCCGGAGGTGGCGGCCTTGGACAACAACTCTACTAGTGGGACGAGGTCCCTGAGATTCATATTAGTCATGATCGATTACATTCCTGTCCAGACAAGGAAGATGAAGTACTCCTCTTGAAGGTGCCCCTCCAGTTGTTATTATTACGAATTCTTTTATTTCTATTTCGGCTAACCTTGTGCCCTTTCACGAATAATGACAACGGGCGTTAGCTCGTGGACCATCACGAAGGTCCCTCCGATGTTGAAGGTATATAGACAAAAGTGTCCTCTCTTTGACTGATCGTCTGCTTGAACGAGAGAATTCTAGGGTGACCATGCAAGAAAATTTATTATTACGGGGCCCACGTAATAACAACTTGTAGTGTATGGAAATCCTAGTGGGCTCTACGGGTCAAGCTAACGATCAGTATCCATTCGAAATTCTTAAGTTGTTCAAGTTTCTATCTAGTAGAACGCTAACCGGGATGGTTACTACACTCTACGATACAGGAAGACCACACATATTATTTACACCTAGCATTCGGTTTATAACACGAGTCGTTTGAGACTAGACATCGAAGGCAAACAAAACTTGTTAGCCACTCATGGAGGATTTTCCTCAATATTCTCATAATTCTTGTACATGGGCTGGTTCTTTGGTGTCCATGACACCTTACCATATCTTAGTCACTCGAAATGATTACATTTAACTCTATCGTTTGACATTTGTCTTATTCCAAGGGATGATATGGCATGAGCCATGCTACAACCCATTCCTTGCATTTTATCCGACATCTATGGAAGTCATAACAATTTTGTTGGAGCTCGTGGAGCTCAAGGGATATCAATGTATTCGTCACACGGTTAGAGCGGCGAAGGACTTTCCTACTTGGGATAATTGAGGTCCATGAGGTAGAGAATACATACTGTAAGGATAGAGACGACCATTTCGTTTCTCCTCCTTAACGAATTACCTCTTTTCCCACATAGGCATATGGCCAATACACGCAAGGGGTACTTCGCATTTTGGGTGGCGTTTATTCATGTTATCATTATTCAAACATGCATGAACAATGCGGTCTTGAGGTTTTCATGACCAATTACATTCTTACTTCTTAGGCGCATGGCAGACTATATCTGTCCAAATTCAAGTCTAGACCCCTTTAATACTATGTATCGGAAATAACATGACGTCGAAAAGAAAATCTATTCCCAAAAGGGTCAGTTAATCAACGCCCTACTATTAAAGATGACCTAGAGTTTTATTGAACAACATAAGGTTGCGGAAATTGCACAACATGGAGTTGTTGAGTCGACACTAATGATGGTACGGATGCCACACTTGGAGATGCAATCACACCAGATATTCTAAGGCATCTCTGGATTACAAGCCGCGAGACCTCATCGATACGAGATGTGAGGTAAGTTATGCCCACTATATAAAGACAATGAAGTCAGCTAACCGTGCTAGTAAATGTACTCCTAAGTAAACAATTTGGTAAACGAATAGTCATCTGTTGAGGGAGACGATAACTTGGTGGAATCTCCAAGTGCAAACTATTGGGAGTAATACAACAAAGAGGTTATTGTGGTAAGAACTCAAGGATCTTACGTGAGAATAGTATTGCTCGCTAGTGGTAAATTCCAAGGTTGAGAACCGAACTCTAGAACTTGATATTGATTAGATAGAACGTAGCTGGTTACCCCCGACACCTCTACGATCTCTAAAAGATTGTTGCGTACTAGATAACACCCGAATCCAAACGCACAAAGAGCTACATTTGGGGTTTAGCCTGAGATACGAATCTGACATCAAGAAGTATGCTTGTAACTTGCCAAAATCCTGAAAGAGATAAGTGAAACTTTCATCATGAGGGCACTTGCAAAAGAGCCAAGAGTAACAGTGTGGTGAGACTGGGCACAAAACGGAAACTAATGAGTTAGTTATATTCAAGAAAGAACAAGGAGGCTTTAACTGTGGCAAAGAGATCACTACGAGGATGGTTGTCTGAGGACGAATCAAGCAAGTGAATGAGTGAGTGTATGAGTAGAGCTAGGAATACTCCCCAAAACCCCAATGTTGCCATGGGTACGTTCTACTCTACAACCAGCATGTAACAATTCTTTGGATACCAACGTCAGCTTAACTTAGTGTCTCTAGATATTAAGCCTATACATGAATTAGAGTCATGTAGGTTAGACATGCCTTACCCTATCAAGTTAACTAATGGGGAATTAGCGGAGCCATGTGAAGTCATTAAGGGTCACCGATACTTTTTCTACCAACTAACTCGTTGCATCCATTTTGGTTTGATACCGGTGTCGGTATTAGTTTCATCCCCCTGGAATTCAAAATATACTTGGTCTAGAGTCAGGTAAGCTAGACGTCCTCTTATTCAATAGTGATGACCAACGGTAAATTAGTTGAGTCGGGAGAAGACATTAAAGGATGCACACTCGAACTTGGAGCACAGAAATTTAACATTGGCCATTTTACCCGTTCATTTGGGTTGTTACGACGTAGTTTTTGACATAGACAAGTTATCCTATAATCGAGCCGAAGTCATAGGTCACGAGAAGATCATTCGCATCTCCCCCCCTGTCTGACGAGAGAACATCCTTTAGTGCACGGGGAGGATCAAGACACTCCCCTACGAATTATTAATTGCATGAAGGCTCGGAAGAGTTTGAGAAAAGGATGCATCGCCTTTCTTGCCCATGTGGTTGACAAAAAGGCCGAGGAGCGCAAGGTGTAAGGCATACCTGTAATGAAAGAATATCCCAAAGTCTTTCCGAAAGACTTGTCGGGACTACCTCCACAACGACAAGTGGAATTCCGTATCGATCTAGTGCCAGGAGCGGGACCGGTGGCAAAAACTCCATATAGACTGGCGCCCTCGGAGATGCAAGAATTATTCACTCAGTTGCAGGAACTGCTTGACAAGGGATTTATTAGACCGAGTTTCTCGCCTTGGGGAGCTCCAGTGCTGATTGTCAAAAAGAAGGATGAAACCTTACGGATGTGCATCGATTACAGAGAACTAAACAAGTTAACAATCAAAAATCGGTATATTTTACCGAGGATCGACGACTTGTTCGATCAGTTACAAGGTTCCAACTTCTATTCAAAGACTGAATTAAGATCCGGATATCAGCAGCTGAGGATTCAAGAGGAAAGCATTCCTAAGACAACGTTTAGGACTCACTATGCGCATTACGAGTTCCTTGTTATGCCTTTCGACTTAACAAACGCTCCCACCGTGTTCATGGATTTAATGAACCGGGTATGTAAGCCATACCTCGACAAGTTCGTGATCGTATTCATTAAGGACATATTAAGATACTCACAAACCGAGGTAGAACATGAACAACACTTGAGGACTATTCTGGAGCTGCTTAAGAAAGAACAGTTGTATGCCAAATTCTCGAAATGCGAATTTTGGATTCACGAGGTACAATTTCTCGGTCACGTGGTGAACGAGAACGGAATACATGTTGACCCAACTAAGATAGAAGCCATAAAGAACTGGAACGCCCCAAAGACCTCAACGGAAGTAGGACAATTTATGGGCTTAGCGGGATACTATCGTAGACACTGAGAATGTTTCTAAAATTTCTCAACTGCTAACCTCGCTCACTCAAAAAGATAAAAAGTTCGATTGGGGTGAAAAACAAAAGTGGCATTTCAACTACTCAAAGGTAAACTATGTCAAGCTCCAATCGTATCACTCCCATACGGTGCCGATGTCTAGGGGGGGTGTATTGTGATGCATCGCATCAAGGCTTAGGTTGCGTGTTAATGCAACATGAAAAAGTCATCGCGTACGCGCCGCGACAGTTAAGAGTTCATGAGAAAAACTATACCACTCACGACCTAGAACGAGGTGCAGTGGTATTTGCTTTAAGGATTTGGCGTCGTTATCTCCATGATACTAAGTGTACCATATTCACCGATCACAAGAGTCTTCAACATATATTCAATCAAAATGAATTAAACATGTGCCGACATCGTTGGGTGGAATTGTTGAATGACTATGACCGTGAAAACAAGTACCATCCGGGCAAAGCAAACGTCGTAGCGGATGCTTTGAGCCGGAAGGAACGAGTCAAAACATTTCGGGTACGAGCTCTAGAGTTGACAATTCAAACGACTTTCACCACTCGAGTGCACGATGTACAGCAGGAAGCTCTAAAGCTGAAAAACGTTCAAGCAGAATCCTTGCGAGGATTAGAAAAACAAAGGGAAACAAGCAAAGATGACACTTTATATTTCATGTGAAGGATCTAGATTCCATATTTAGGCGGTCTATGAGACTTAGTGCTGGATAAAACACCCAAGCCAAAATATTCAATACATCCAGGATCCAGATAAAATGTATCAAGACTTAAAGGAATACTATTAGTGGCCTAATCTCAAGGGAGATATTGCGACCTATGTTGGGAAATGCCTAACTTGTGAAAAGGTAAAGGCCGAATATCAAAAGCTGTTCAGCTTATTACAGCAACTCGAGATTCCCGTTTGGAAATGGGAACATATATTAATGGATTTCATCACAAAACTACCACGGACCTCTCGAGGTCATGACATGATTTGGGTCATCGTTGATCGATTAACCAAGTCAGCTCACTTCTTACCGATTCGCGAGAAAGACTGTACCGATGAGTTAGCTGAATTTTACCTTAAAGAGATTGTGGCACGTCATGGGGTGCCTATTTCAATAATCTCTTCCAAGATGGTCGCATTGTGTCAAGGATTTGGCAATCATTTCAAGCATCGTTTAGATCTCGTTTAGATCTAGGTACAACATTTCGTCCGCAACCCGATGATCAAAGCGAGCAAACCATCCAAACTTTGGAGGACATGTTTCGTGCCTGTGTGATGGATTTAGGCAGAAATTGGGGTACTCATTTACCTTTGGTAGAGATCTCATATAACAACAGTTATCACAGGAGCATTAAAGCCGCCCCGTTCGAAGCACTATACGGATGAAAGTGCCGATCACCGCTGTGATGGGCGAAAGTCGGAGACAAACAACTCATTGGCCCCGAACTAGTCCAAAAGACTACTGATAAGATATCAAAGATACAAGACCGTATCAAAGTGGCTCGTGACAGACAAAGGAGCTACGCTGACAGAAGATACAAACCATTATCCTTCGAGGTCAGAGACAAAGTCTTACTGAAAATCTCGCCTTGGAAAGGCGTAGCTAGATTCGGGAAAACGCGGAAAACTAAACCCGAAATACATTAGGCCTTTTGAAATCCTGGCAAAGGTTGGTACAGTTGCTTACAAGCTAAAGTTGTCAAAAGAACTCTATAAGATACATGACACATTTCACGTGTCGAATCTTAAAGAAAAGTCCAACCAATGAAAACAGTTATCATCCCAGCGGATGAAATTCACGAAGATGACAAACTCCAGTTTACTAAAGAACTTGTTGTGGTTATGGACTGGAAAGTCCATAAGACAAGGAGAAGTCGTATTAAACTAGTAAAGATCCGCTGGAACTACGTCATGGACCCGAGTATACATGGGAACGTGAAGATTAAATCAAGATAAAGTATCCCCCCCTGTTTGAGAAGTTTCCTTCAAAGGATAACTCAACGTGAATTTCGGTACGAAATTCTTTTTAACAGGGGAACAATGTGACAAATGGTAAATAACCGGTGATTTCGTACAAACTAATCACTATTTTATTTACAAAATCTCATGCATTTAACGTAATTTAATTACGTAACTGTGTCGTTTATCAGATAAAAGTGTTAGGACAAGAAAATAATGCTAAAACATATGTTGGTTTTCGTCGTATTTCGAAACCAATCAAACAATGTCCTAAAAGTGTTGGTAGAAAGTGTTGCGCGCACCATTCACGGTTACACTATTCATGCCAGCAAAACCGTGAAAACAGAATGAAACTATGAAAAACGACACACGAATAATACAACTGAGTCCATAAATAAATGAAAACACTAATGTGGAAACACATCTTGCAAAATACATAACTTTCCGGTACAACGCCCTAATCACAAAATCGTCTGTTCGGTTAAAAATATGACAATTTTAACTCGTGTGAATCTATAATTTCGCATTTCCGAGACTCCGGAATTATGACAAATGATAACAAATACATGAAAACAATATGAGAATATTAATGGGGTGTCCGAAACATAAGCTTTCGGTGCTGTGTTGCAACCTTCACAACTTGTTCGTTTTCGAACCGACAAGCAAGTAAATAACATTTCCGACGCCAAAACAACCAAACGGAAAACATGGCAACCTAGTTAAGCTTATTTTGGGACTCGGAATCACTTCATGCTGCGCTTAATGACGGAAAAATAACGTGCGACAAAACTTCGTCGGTACGATGCAAAAGTGTCGTAAACCAGCCGACGACCAAACGGAAAGCATCTAAAGCATCAAAATGCAATTTCTACTAGTTTAGTGAACTAGTTAAGGTTGATTAACATTCCGAATCCCTAATTGCCCCATAATGGTGCAATTAAACCCCTAATCACATACTTTAATTAATCACCAAAATATCTAGATTTCTAGACTTTTTATAAAAAGAAACTTACACTCCCCCCCCCCCCCCCCCCCATTTATATGAAATCGGTCAAAGTGAGTCCCACCCACTAAATCCTTGTTGAAAATTTTTAGATTTCATGTATGGTTAGTTTAAGGTGGTAAGGTCTAGACATGATGGAAAGATATTGCATCTTATAACATTACCACCTCCCATTCCTTTTTATTATTTCAACAACTCAAAAATTTTACAAACATTTCCCCTTCATTTTTCCTTGTTCAGGCAGCCCCTAGATCCCCATGGATCACCATTTTCAACTTCCTAAAATCACAAAATAAACCTCAAAACCTTATATAAAGATGGTCTAGAAGCATTTCAAGCATGGAGCTTCATTAGAGACTTTCTTGGGAGCTTAATCTCTTCCAAATTTTCTTGTTTAACTTGAGCAAAGTTGTAAGCCATTTTCTACTCATTTTTAAGTTCCTTGTTAAGTGTAGATTATAGAAGTACAAGTTGATAATCTTGTAAATCAAGAAAAACATAATCAAAAACCCTAATCTCAAAGCTAATAATCCACTAATCTAAATTTATTATGTGGTTATTTAGGTAGATTAGTGTATCTAATTGATGAAATCATGCTCATTATATTGATTTTGTTAAGATTAACGGTTTAAAGTGTATATTTATGATGATCTTGTGATTAACTTTATGTAGTATTTTAGATTAGTGTTAATCTAGTCATGTTAAACTTAAAAATGTGATTTAAACATATGAATGTTTAAATCACACAAGATCATAAACTTCAAATATTATGAGCATGTGCATGTAAACATGATTAAGTAAATTTTAAACCAAGAATAATCATGTGACAAGATCTTAAAAACACTAATAAACTTGTTTTTTACATAAAGCAAGCTTATGGCAATTTTTATTTTACAAAGTAAAGCATAAAAGGTCTTGAGAATTTTTACAAAAATATGGGAATTTTTTAGAATGAAAAATAATTAGAATCAAGTTTATATAAAGTGAACTTGAAAAATGGTTGTTTTAAGGTCTTGGATCGATTTGTGCAAATAATATGCTCATAAGAATTTGAAGGTAAAAATTTTATGATTAATGCTTGAAAAATGATTTTTGGAAAACTTGATGAATTAATGACGATTTAAAAATTGATTTGGTGATTTAAACGTGTTTTGAAAACGTGGGAAACGTCATAGTTTAGGGGAAACTATGGCGAATTTTTCTAAAAATCTAATTGCGATTAAAAATGGGGTTAAAGGGTGATTAACAAAGTTAAACGCGACTAGTGGTCTTAAAACGTCATTATGGAAGCTTTGATGAGAATAGTTAAGCCTCAAATATTCAAGAGTTCTTATGAGCTTAAACATATATTTTCACAAAAATAAAAGGGTGAAAATAATAATAATGTATAAATATAATTTTTGACAAAAATTATATATTTTGGAAACTTACTAGGTATATGTATTTTGTGCTATGTGTATGTACTTAGATACAGTTAGGGTGATCAAAATAATACACCCACGAAACCAAGAAATATTTGTAAGAAACAAATATAAAAAGGCACAAAAAGAATACGTATACATGTTTCCTACATGTTTCCTAAAGATATGCGACGAGAACGGGCATAAATAAATCCTAAAACATATCGTGTGCATTAGAAAATAAACGGACGAACAAACGAGACGGACAACAGACGAGCTACAAGGCGTATTTCCTGGAAGTAAAAATATCTCTAACCGACAAAGTAAGGCATTTTTAGGCGCCTAACGGATAATTATGAATATCACTGTTAACAAAACCCGGAAAGTTGAAAAATACAAAAATGCAAGGCTATTAAACCGACTCATAAAAACACATGGGCTAGAGCCCAATGATAAATTATTTGGGTTAGGCCCAAATTACTAAAATATTTGGGCTAGAGCCCAATGCTAGATTATTTGGGTTAGGCCCAAATTACTAAAATATTTGGGCTAGGGCTCAATGCTAGATTATTTGGGTTAGGAGCAAATTGCTAAACTATTTGGGCTAGGGCCAAATGCTAGAATATTTGGGCTAGGCCCAAATTGCTAAAAAAACATGGGTTAAGCCCAATGACATGGCGAAGCCGTTCGCATATAATTCAATACATATAAAATATATTTAAGCACTTATGAAATCTATACACACGACAAGTGAACAAACAAACTACCAACACTCTAAAATACAAAGTTGTTCCAAAATAACAAGTGAAAACACAATAAGAATTCAAGATGAACAACTTGTACGAGGTCCGATAAGACCTAGTGTCTAATAAAGTTAGTACACATATAGGTTAATCACACGTACGGACGCTCACTACGGTCTTACATACAGGAACGCAAACTTGTGAGTTCATATCCCTCCTTTCAATGTTTTACTTTAAAACAGTCGAGGGGAAATACATGTCAAAACTATGGGTATGTTAGCTATGGGTTTAGATGATAACATGATCAATGTACATAAGTAGGATGATGCTCCACTCCTGTTAGCTATGACATAGTAACCATTAATCACTTAGTGACCAAGGTGCAAAAAGGTGTATATCTATTGAGCTTGAGACACGCTCCACTCCTGGTTGATATACCCTGGAGTGCTTTTGTGATCCCAAAAATGTCAAAGTTGTCTCGGGTTGGTTACGTACGTATGGTACATAATGTGAGGGGGCTCGCTACCCACTGATGGATCCTTAAACTCCATAAATGCTATTAACATACCGGGATTTCATTACAAGAATACAAAGATTTCATATGATAACAATAACTGCATGAACTCGCTCAACTTTTGTGTTGTGTAATATAACTATGTTTTGGTTAATGTTTGTAAACGCTATGGAAACTAGAAAACTATGTTGGAAACTTGAAAACTTTGTTTGAAAACAATATATCTATGGCATCGTTGTGGTTTATTATGTTTACTCATTTGGATGCAATGATTACCTTTATTTCGTCACACACAATACGCTTCCGCTACTAGCAGGGTGTGACAACAACAATCGATCTTTCGCGAAGCCGCCTACTTCTTCTTAAGTTATTTTCTGGTTCGTTGGCTAGCTCAGCATCAGCGGGTGCAGGGGTCGTGGACATTAACCTGAAAGAAATAAGGAAGGCATTATACAGAAAAAAGAACATAATAATTATAATATAAGCAGTATAAATATAAGTAATAATATTACTATACATATATATACGATTTATTATACATAACTATTTACCATATTTACTTGATTATTTACTAATTTTCATCCGAAAACTGTTTATATATATATATATAGGGAGAGGATCATGAGAAAACTAGATATAAATGAGAAAACTAGAAAACTAACTAAAAAACCTTAAAAAAGCTAAAAAACATACCAAAATTTATTATTTTTTTTACAATTTTTTATAAAAAAATCGCTAGTTTTTATATATAAAATTTTTTTTCAAAAAAATAAAAACAAAATTTTTTTTTGTTGTACTGCACATGTGCATTATATGTGTACTACACATGTGCACTATATCCGTAATAGTGCACATGTGCAATACAACAAAAAAAAATTAATTTTTTTTTGAAAATTTTTTTCCAGGCATAAAAACCTGTGATTTTTTTATAAAAATTAAAAAACAAAAATGGTATGTTTTTTAGGATTTTTTTGTTAGTTTTTTGGTTTTCTTATTTAAACTAGTTTTCTCATGATCCATCCCATATATATATATATATAGGACAAAGATCCGTTAGGAACCACCCTTTATTGCGAGAACCAGTGTGAACACAAACAGTAATTCTTAAAAAAATCTAAAAAACACCCAAAAAAAATTTTATTTTTTTACTATTTTTTTTTTTGAAAAAATCGCTATATTTTGTTAATAAAAAAATTAAAAAAAATCTCAAAAAAAAAATTCGAGTAACAGTTATCCATGCACATGTGCATATGTATCATTTCTTTGTCAAATTCTGTAATTCATTACAAATAATAGTCAATTGCACTTTCATTTACATTAACACGTGTAATACACTACTTTTTACGTTAACAATATTAGAAATGCACATGTGCATCTATATGTATCAACATGAAATAAGGTGTTTTGGTACACTACTTTCTCTTTCGTCTATCATTCCATCCATAATACACAAGCATGCACATGTGCATTTTTGTCATTTCTTTGACAAATTCCGTAATTCATTACACATATTAGACAATTGCACTTTCATTTACACTACCATATGTAATACACTACTTTTTACATTGCCAATATTAGAAATGCACATGTGCATTTATATGTATCAACATGAAATAATGTGTTTTGGTACACTACTTTGAATACACTTTCCTTTTCATCTATCATACCATCCTTAATACACTACCATTACCTCCTATCATCCATAATACAATACCATTACCTCCTACCATCCATAATACAATACCATTAACAATATTTACACTTTATTACATGTATGTAAACACCATTTATACCATCCAATCAACATATTACATCATAAATTGACAACTATAACCAAACCATCAACCACTAGATATAACTAACCAAAAACATGTATATGGGCCTACTTCTCCATTCAAAAGCACAAACTTTTTGTACCAAAACACGTTATATCATGGTTATACCTAATGATGCACATGTGCATTTTGAATATTGGTAATGTAAAAAGTAGTGTATTACTAATTGTATTGTAAATTAAAGTGCAATTGTCTATTCCTGATAACGTATTACCGAATTTGTCGAAGTAATGATACAGATGCACATGTGCATGGATAACTATTATTCGAAAAAAAAAGTTTTTTTTTATGGTAACGAAATATAGCAATTTAAAAAAAAAATATTAAAAAAAAATTGAGTGCTATTTTGATTTTTTTTTTAGATTTTATTTTGTGTTCACATTGGTTCTCGCGGTTCTCGCAATAAGGGTGGTTCTCGCATGAACCTTACCCTATATATATATGTGTGTGTGTGTATCTATATATCAGAATTTCTGATAAAGCCATCAGAATTCACCAAATCTGGTAAATTCATCATAAATGAAAATTGTTGTTTTTAGAAAATCTAATGGGTTTATCAGAATCCATCAGAAAATCTGATAAATTCATCATAATTTACTAAAAAATTTGATGATTTTATCAGAAAGTTGTATTTTATTTTATATTTGTGGAGTAAATAAATAAATAAATGAGTACAAAATAAATGAATAAATAGCAGTTAACTAAATAAATAAAAGAACAAGAATGAATAAATGTAACTGAAATAAATGCATAAATGAAATAAATATATATAAATGGTTCGAATCCGAACACGGGCGTAAATATAAATATAAATATAAACAGGAATGAAATGACTGAATTGAAATAAATGAAATGCTGAAATAATTGTACTGGAATGAAATAAATAAATAAATGGACAAAAGAACAAAAATAAAATGACTGAATTAAAATAACTGAAATGAATGAATAAAAGAAATGGTTCGATTCCGAACACATAACTGAATTAAATAAAATGAAATAAAGAAAATGTTAGTCGAACAATAAATAAAAGTTTAGTATGTTAGTAAGGTTAGTGGTTAGTCAATTAGTTGGTTAGTGGTTAGTCAGTTAGTTGGTTAGTGGTTAGCTGGTTAGTAAAACAGGAAAAAAAAAAGTTAGTCAAAAAGTTACATATTAACAAGTTAGTAAATAAGAAAACAAATAAATACAAAAATGTACAAGTATTGACAGTTTGTACACCGGTAAAATAATAACTCGGATCATTCCATAAATTTCGTTGTGGTCCCTGGCAACGGTGCCAAAAACTTGACATGGGAGCGACTATACACATTTATTTACAGCATTTACAATCGCACCCGGCGTAACTTGTGTTTTATATTTATAAAAAAATGGTTTATACCTTAACATTAAAACACACACAACAAAGGACAAGTGTATCCCGTCATATATGTAGCAAAGTATTGGTAAGAGCCAGATATCGATCCATGGAACACGGGCGTTATTAGGTACTAAATCTTTGTCATTATTTTACCAGATAAAAGGATAAGTGAATGGTTGTTTAACTAAGTTATCTAAATTATATCTAAAGCATAAATATACTAATATCTTGTTTCACAAACAAACTAAACATGTGATCTATCTGATTTGTCACGAAAGCACTTAATCAATTTTCCAATTTCGAGACAGTTAGTCATTTGCTAGGAGTTTTCTAACATGATGATTCTTCGAAAAGTTAACGCGATAAACACACGTTAACCACCTAAACTTATTCTTTAGCGAGCTATTGATATTCATTCTTGTAAACCTTTAAAGATAGATTAGTCATCCGCTAGGAGTTTTCTAACCTCACTTATCAAAGAAAGCAATACCGATGGTCACAATACAGCCACGAGGATAAGCATTTAAGTAGATCATATAACAACATATTTCACCTTTACAAGTCTTGAATACAAATCTACCATGTCAGCAATTTCAGACCAAAACTGTAGGTCCACTAGCGGAGGATCTAGTCGCCTAATCCTTGTATACGAGCAAACCCGGTTGTGCGGTATCCAACCGGGAAAGCAAACCGAGATCAAGAACACAATGACACAAAGATTCAATGTTTAAATCTCAAATATATTAGAAACAGAGAGTTTGTTTACAAGATGATGATACAGAAACCTCACTCAAACTCACTTTTTTCTCTCGTGTCTCTCTCTGTGTTCTTCCTGTCTGCCTTCTGTCTTCTATGCATATATATAGGCTGCAGGTCGACGAAAGACCTGCAGCGATGAAACATATTGACGAAAAACAAGCAGCCGACGAAACACTTCAGTCCACAAAGAACCTCGACGAAAGATGTTGACGAAATACCATAGATGACGAAAAACTTGCAGGTTTTTCGTCATACATGAGAGGCTGGGTGTTTCGTCGCAGACTGGACAGTTTTTCGTCAATCAGCAGGCATATGTAGGTGTTTCGTCGGGAGCTTCAACTTGCAGACTTGCAACAACAATCAGACAGCAGCAACTTGCAGACTTGCAGAAACAATCAGACTTGAAGACTTGATGGAGGAAATCAAGCCTTGGTCTTCAACTCGTAACGTTGTCGAATCGAGCGAGACGCATCCACAAAGTGTATCAACAAACTCCCCCTTGGATGCTGCTCGTGAGGGTTCATCTTCCATGTCTATCATGTCGGAGGATCTTCAAAGACTTCACGCGCCGTAAGTAGAAAGTGTATCAATAAAATCCCCCTTTCATTTAGGAAATGTGTTAACAAACTCCCCCTTAAAATAAACTCCATTTTCAGCACTTAGATCCTTGAGGTGTTGATGATAGGTAAGCGGCAACTCGATCATCTTTATCTTTTGAGTGCCTCCACGTCGTGTCTTCATTCTGAAGCTAGTTATCGTGCACATTCTCTTCGCCTTTAGCTGGTTTGAATGTTGCATCTGCACGTACAAGAAAGCTAAACACGTAATGAGAACAACCGCTTGGAATATAGTTAATCATAAACAAACGACACATATGTGACCATTTTTCAATCAACTACCGTCCGACAGTTTGAAAGTTTAACAAATTGTTTAATTTTGGTTTTTAACTTTCAAAACTTGCAAATTTCGACTGTTTATGAAGATTTAGTTGTTTTGGTTTTCGATCAGGTTTCAGGTAACGAAGACTCGAGTTCCAACATCGGGTAATAAAAGATAAAACAGAAATAAAATCTCTATGATTTTTATAAAGTTTATATTAAAACACACCTAAAATCATTTTGGTATTTTGAATATTTCAAATGTAAAGACTGAAAGCAGTAAATAAATATATACAAAGATGCAGAAACTGAAAGCATTAAATAAATATTTACAGACAATCTTTTTGCGAGTTTCGAGGGTAAGAGAATCATATCAGTGTACGGTCACGCCAAAACGCTCTTGTTGTTCAGTTAGTTAACATTTAGATAAGCATCCTATAACAATTATCGGTATTGTTGTCCACTTAAGCTCAACTTATCAGATGTAATCATGGCGAGGGGATACTATTAGTGTATGATTTATACTTACCGACCAGTGTTCATCCACACACGACACATTCCCGTATCAAGGTATGCACGAGTGTTCATCTTACTGGTGAGTATACCATTTATCATCTGTTTTGACGTATAAAAAGATGTGAGATACTCACTTATTTTGGATTAAAAACAAGCCCTATGTGATAGAATCACTTATGGATGAGGAACTTGATTTTCAGATGCATGAGGGCATAGGAGCAAGTCCGTGAACAGGTCAGTACTAACGTATAACAAAGAGACGAACTTGACTCCCGGATAAACTGTGATATTTTATCACTTATTTTGATTGTACATGTGATTGTTGATCACTTATTGAGGTCGAATGCAGTATGTACACGTATGTATGGTATCATGGAAGATCTAGACTTTGTCTCCGTTATATTTCGGTAAAAGAAACAACCATGATACCCAGATGATAAACAGCATAAAGACCACGTATCTCAGAACCTCGGCAATCTATCAAACGAAATTTTGGTACCAAGACCATATGCCAATGAGTGGTTCCCACACAGTCTTTAGTCGATTTAGGTTTATATCACCCTGCACACTTTAAGATGATTGTGAGCCTACCGATACATCTTATATAGAGCTGCTTAACATTTTTCATTTAAGGTTTAAAGAGGTTTGGACAGACCACTGTCATTTTCTCTTTTGCTCGCCAGGAAACTCATTTTTGTTTTTCTATTGTTTTTGTGTTTTTGAAATTTTTCGGTGTTTTTGAATTTTCAAATTTTGGATTTACTCCCCCTAAAATGTAAAAACTATGATAAATTAAAAACATAAAGATATTTACAAAAACGATTTTCCGATGTTAGTTTTAGTCTTGCTTGACCTTAATGCCGTTTACCAATAATAAAAAGTCAAATCGTGATTTGTTAAATGCTTTGGTAAAAAGGTCGGCACGTTGGTCGTCGGTGTGGACCTTAAAAACATCGATAAGCCTTTTATCAAAGCAGTCATGTATGAAGTGATACTTAATTTCGATGTGTTTGGTCTTTAAGTGCTGCACAGGATTTCTAGTGAATTGTAAGGCAACAGAATTATCAACAAAAATAGGAGTGGATAGGAATTCAAAACCGTAGTCGCGCATTTGTTGTTGGATCCACAGGACTTGGGAGCAACAACTTGAGGCAGCAATGTATTCAGCTTCGCATGTTGATGTAGCGACACAAGTCTGCTTCTTGCACTGCCATGTGACTAGGCGATTTCCTAAAAACTGACATCCAGCCGTTATGGATTTGCCGTCGATTTTGCATCCACCAAAATCAGAATCACTGAAAGCGATCAAGTCAAAGCTATCATCCCTAGGGTACCATAGACCGGTGTCTAGGCATCCCTTCAAATAGCGAAAAATCCTTTTCACAGCTGCAAGATGTGAGGCCTTCGGGTTCACTTGATATCTGGCAAGCAGGCACGTTGGATACATTATGTCTGGTCTTGATGCTGTGAGGTACATAAGATCCGATCATTGCGCGGTAGTATGAGGAGCTAACAACTTTACCCTTCAAGTCTGGATGAATTCCATGATTTTGCTGAAGTGGGGTTCCAATGGGCGTTGTGTCAGACATCTAGAACCGGCTCAAGATGTCATTGACATAGTTAGTCTGGTGGATGAATATCCCAGACTTCGTTTGTTGCACTTGTAAGCCCAAAAAGAAAGTCATCTCCCCCATAGCGCTCATTTCAAATTTCTCCTGCATAACACGCTCGAAATTCCTACACAAAACATCGTTAGTAGAACCAAAAATAATATCATCTACGTATACCTGTACCAATAGAAGATCTCCATCCTGATCTTTGATGAAAAGAGTGCAATCGATAAGACCTCTGCGAATTCCATTCTCCAGCAGATAATTAGATAAGGTTGCGTACCAAGCTCGTGGTGCTTGATGTAGACCATAGAGAGCTTTGTTCAGCAACTAAACCCGATCAGGGTGAATAGGATCTGCAAAACCTGGAGGTTGTTCGACGTACACCTCTTCTTCAACCACACCATGTAAGAATGCACTTTTCACGTCCATCTGGTAGACCTTGAATCAGTTGAAGGACGCATAGGCTAGAAAGATTCGAATCCTTTGAAGGACGCATACGCATAGGGTAAGAGAATCATATCAGTGTACGGTCACGCCAGAACTACTAAACAAGGATCATAAACTGCATATAAAAACATGTAATCAACACCATATAATTCATTAGAACCCTTACGTGCAAGAAAGCATTCCTAATCAAAATAAGATATATCTTAGATAAAACCAATACCCCTCTCGAGTCTCATGGTGTAATCACGTTTACAAACAAGTGATTAATCAAGAAATAGTTACCATCCCACTAACCATAGATTCATTATCCAAAATAATCAAACATAATAAGGAACTCAACATCAATGAAACGTTCATTATATAATCATGAAGATTCAAACATGAAAAACTACTAAAGTTTCATATAAATAAGATTACAACATAAAGACTATTCAAGAAACAAGTTTATAACTACTATTACATAATACTACATTAAACATAAACTAACATCAGCTCATAACTTGCAAAATGATCAGAATACATGTTCAAGAACAAGGAATCGAACCATAAACAAGCAAGGAATTGATGGGTTGGATCGGTTATGCTTCCACTCGATCTTGAAGCTTCAAATGGGTCAGATCAGGACTGCTTCGGAACCCAGAAATCGCCCAGAAACATTGAGAAAAACCCAACCTTTGAACCAGTAGCGAATGGCTCTATTTATAGGAGATTTCTTGATCGGCACGGTCGTGCGAAAGGTGTAGTCAGGTGACATCATTTTTGCCAATTCGAGGTCAGCCAAGTGGACTAGTGGACAAGTTGCCTGGGTCATCTGATCAGCGCGGTCATGCCATTGGTTGCACGGTAGTGCGAGGTCCTCAGAATGTTGATCAGAAAACTTGGTTTGGCTGTGGCACGATCATGCGGCGGGTCGCACAGTAGTGCGGCCTGGGAAAAGGTTGGCACTGGCAGTGCTTTCGAGATCGCACAATCGGCACGGTAGTGCCGTCAGTCGCACGGTCGTGTGAGACCTGGTAGTCATCAGAATTTTGTTCTTTTCATCATAAATGCATCAAAATTTGTCCGTTTTCCTCAGATTTTTCTTTTGTTCTTCGTTTAAGACCTGAAAATATAAAAGTACCGAATTTGGTACCTAAACGTCACGTTTCGGTAAAAAAACGCTTAAAACGGAAGTGGTTTGGGGTATAATAACATGTATAATTTAACGTATATCACTCTTCATTCTAAAAAGCTAAGGAGTTTCCTTCTCCTTGTAGTTCCGGATGACAATCTCGAGCCATATGTCCCTTATGTACACAATTATAATACTTGAAAATAAATCATTTACTTGTTGATGTAGATTTCTTTTTGACACATTCCTCACCTATATCGGAAATATATCCACACCATAACCCAAGCATACACTACAATCCACTTAAATTACCTATTAATCAATATTTGTTTTGGTCAAGTGGTTGAGGTTCGATTTCTTGTCAAGCTTACGATATTTGCTTGGTTCGTATTGACTCGAGAGTTCTGTTTAACATACTAATCAGCCAAGTGTTAAGCAAAAAATTTTGTGATGTGTGTGATTGGTAGAAAATAAGATTTTTAGTAGGCTTGTTATGTTGTTATATTTCTTTTTAATAAATAAATCAAAAAAGACAAAATGGTTGATAGTAAGCGAAAGCCTTTAAAATGCTTGAGATCATGGCCCATGGATTACACTTCTCTTCTACCAGTTATGTTTGGGTGTACATAAAAGCTAAATTATAGGGTTTTGCTTGAGGATAAGCAAATATTCAAGTGTGGGGATATTTGACATGCGTATAAATATATACATTTTTCATATCAAAATAAACCCTCTTTTTAATGGTTTTCTTGAAAAAAATAGTTGAAGTAGGCTTAGTTTAGTTTATTTTTTATTTTTAGGAGACATCGGACCCAAAACGGACAAAGGAAGCAGTTCCGAAGGAAAAACTGAAGATATGCTATGAAGTAGGCAAGGCAGACTTTTGAAGATCTGGTGGGACCCACAAGAGCGAATCACGCCCCGTTTCTCGATACCACTGGTCATACTCACTTCCGATTAGATTTATCCAAGATTTAGTCCAGGGACGGGTCATGCCTGGTCAACTTCTCCAGCCTATAGATATAATGCTTTCCCCAACCAATTTGCTTGCTTAATTATTTTCTTTTCCCCCATAATGCACGCTAATTCTATCCACTTTCTCTTGGTTATGTAATCATTAAGATTGTAAGAACAACATTAAGTAAATTTTATTCGTGTGATGTTTAATACAATCTAATCAAGTTGTTAAAGTCTATCTCTAAAGCCATGAGTGGCTAAAGTTCTTGTCGTTACTTGGACCACTTGATAGGGAGTTATGGATTAACAAGGGGTATGTGTGTGTTAATGACTTTAAGTCCTAATACCATATTGAAAGTGAGTTTTCCAAATCCTTAAAAACAAACTAATAACCTTGTGTTTGTTGAGTCAAACATTCATGTTTTCTATGTCTATGTAGTACATGTTAATTGCTTGAAAGAGGGTTAGAGGTTTTGGTTCGAGACTTCATGTTTGGTAAAGTCTTACCTTCGCGTGATTGCAAAATCTAAGCGCCAAGGATGTGGTAGTAACAAGTAAACATGGAGCCCCATGACATATATTAATATAAAACAACTATTTACTAGGTCTTAAAAAGAACAACTTTGGTTTGTTTTCTCGCAGAGTACTCGGAATAACCCTCTAAAGATGTATGATAGTCATTTAAAGTTAACTCTTGTAATCCATGGCAAACTTAGTTTTCAAAGCTTAAAGGGAAGTAAAAGCCTAAGTAACCATTTTCTTAAATCTAATTTGAAAACCAACTATCTTTTATTTATCTATTTTTATGTCTTTTTTTTAACTCTACAAAAACCACTCCTTTTATAGCTTGACTAAACGTTGACAACATCTTGATACTAAAAGCTCTGGTATCTTTAGGTGACCTCAGTATCTTACCATCACTATATTATGCCTACGATTGGTGCACTTACCCCAGCGTGATGTTTTGAGTGATAGTATGGTATCATGTCATATAAATTTAAAACTTGAACCCGTGTAAAAATCGGCTAAAAATCATCATTATTTATATACACTCTTATGCACTTCACCTCTCCCCACTCACTTCTCGGTCCACCGGAGAGCATATCACCTCTGCAGATCTGGTCGATTTTGCACCCTAAATCCCTAAATCTACTCTAGAAACCCAACACCCACTACCATTTCGAACCGAAAACCAACATATCTGACCGGGTCTATTGTAGATCTGACTCACTGGACCCGGTCTGTTAAGAATCACCACCACCCATGTTCTAACATTGGAAGTTCCAAATCCCCGGAGAACCGATTAAAAATGAGGTTTATGTTGTAAAAACAAGTCAGGGGTGGTTAGATTAGGTGTTGGATGAGACCGGTGGTTACGCCTCCGTACACCACTCAGGTCGCCGCCATAGCTCCACCACAGGCCATCGTGCACCACCTAGCTAGCCCCACATTCTTTTTCAAGGTTCTTTTTATCCCTCTCTCTAGAAGGAGGCTAGGGTTTGAGTGTAAATGAGAAGAGGTAGAGTATGAGATGATTATATACCTAGGGTTTAGGTGGGTAGGAGGGTGGGTTAGGTGTATAATGCATATACGAACCGATTTTAACGTCACGTGCCTCAGATGCTTAAAAAAGTTCACCCATTTAATTCTTAGATATTTATAGCTCGAAAACCAAATTGCCCAATTTAATAAAAATAAATAAATATATATATATATACACACACACATACATAACGCGTATGATTTGAATTATGGCAATGTGTGACCAAACTCATTGGTTAAATAACATGTTTCACTCATCGTAAGTTATTATTATTTACGAATAATAATAAATTCATTTATAATGTGTGTTTCATCGTTAATTACAAGTGTTGAAGTTACGGATTGGCACAGTTGTGATAATGTACTCGTAATCGAAGTACAAACATACATGTTATCAAAGCAACCTCACATTTAGTTTTTTTATATATATAAATTGACAACGTTCATCTTTTCGTTATTGTGATATAGTGTAATGCTATATAGATTTTTAATATACTATTGAGACTTGCTTATTTTTATCTACTTATCGATAAAATTTTGTTCAAAATTGAACATGTCAAATATAATTGATTTTTTTTGTTTTTTACCGTGATAAACCGAACTAATATTGTCTGAACAACTTTGCTAGCGGTATATAGTATCTTTTTTATAGCGTAAGCTATAGCTAGTGCCAGTACTATGACAAACCGAACCGATACCGTCCCAACAGTATCGATACTATGTCGATTCTCACTGAACAAGATATTTACTTATATATTTTTTGATCAATGTAAGACACACGTAATATCCTTTTGGGCATACCATGACTTTATTTCTTAGGTTTTATCTTTCGGTTGCTATAACGAGTGTCAGTAATTTAATTAGCCTAACAGATACCGACCGAATTCCCACAACAATTCACAGGGGAATTAGACTAGTGGTAGTGCATTTAGATCCAACATCTTGCCTTCATTTCGTAAATTAAGTTACCACAAAGTGGTGGAGCTGAACCATATTTATTTTGTGCAGTTGTTAATTTCCGTAATCTAAGTATCATGTTTTCAGATAAAATTATATTATATGTTTCTATGTGGAATTTTACTATCTATTAAAGAATGAACATGTTGAACCGTAGCACCTAGGTGATTCACCAACTTGCGTTTGCATTTAACCTTTTCGATTTACTCCAGCATGCCACATTGTGGATGGATTTTATGTGTTGTGTGGGTGTTATTTGCCTTTTTCTTTTAGGATTTGACTTATCTCATGATCTTTCTCTTTGTTTCTCTTCGACGATGCATTTCTTACTTGAGTTGGTGCTGAAAATGGCCTGATGATGGGGGGCCTTTGAGGTGTACGATGAAATTGGTGGCTTTGTTTTGTGTGAAATGCTCCCACGATGATGACCTCAGACTTCCTTTCATGTTTGCAATGTTGAGCCCTAAATCTATTAGAGTTTGTGATGTTGTGCCCTAAATATGTTAGGTTTTACGTGTCACACCCCAACCGATGGAAGAAACATCAAAGCGAGACATATGAGATTGCTCAAAACATCATAACGTATTAAAATGACAATAATTTAATAAACCATATTTCATTTCATACTAAAAAGAAATACATTGTTTCTAAAGAGAAAGTATAAAAAATTGGATCTAAGCATGAATAAACATAAAGAAATACATAAATGAAATATTTGGTGTGTTTCTAGTGCACCCTGATAGCTTTCTTGAGATTTTAGCATCAATTTCCTGCAACATGTATTAAAGTATCCGTCATCACAAAATAGGTCGGTGAGCATACAAACTAAAAAATAAGATAGATAAGTAGATCCTAGTATGCAAGAAATTTCAACCACAAAGAAGTTCTATCCTAGATGTTTTTCTTTATAAGAACAACAAAAACCGAAAAATGATTTTTCCGGTTGAATAGGGCTTTTAGAACTTCTTCCCGGAGGGTGCTCCTCACACATTGTTGAGCCACTCTTCTATCTCCCGAGGGAGAAGGAAGACGGGCTCATTGTCCACCTCATGTGGAGGAGGTGCGACCTCTACCAGAATCTCTTGTAAGGCGTCTAGAGGAGGTTCCGGGGGAATGTTGTCCCATCCGGTTGGATTAACAACTTCTTATGCCAAGTTCCAATCTTCTTGTGGGAAGATCGGCTTCATAGGCGGCATTGCAAGAATGTTCAACCTTTGGTGCAAAAGGTTGATCTCTTGGAAGCTACTCTCTACCCCCACTGTAAGATAGTTGATACGGTCAATAAGAACCTCCTCCACGGATGTCATCTCATCGAGTGCTTCTCTTAGCGCCATTAGGTAACGCACAAGGGTCGCTTCTATCGATGGCCTTCTTTCTCTACGACTTTTTCTCGAGTGAGCTGAAGATGTTCCGCTGTTCTGGCTTGACATTCTAAGAAAACAAGTCAAAACATTCAAAATAATGAAACAGTAACTCCGGCCACGGCCCCGTGTCCGCTGGGCACGGCCCCATGGCCACCATTCTGTAGATTTTGGAATCAAGGAATCTTATTGTTTTAAATTATTTTTCTGATTTTGTGACATTTCTGAGCATAAATAACTTAGAACAGTATTATAAAACTTATTTTTATAAGATTCCTTAGTTAAAAACCTAGCAAATATCACAATAAAGCTTGAAGCCATGGAAGTTTCAAGTTTTAATGGAGGTTCGAGGAGTTTTTTTTTTTTTTTTTTTTTTTTGGAGAACAAGGCAAGAGACAAAAGTGGTGTTGGTGCACTAAATGTCTGTTAACTTTGTCTTTATAGAGTCTTGTGTCTAGATAGGATAAACCAGTGCACAGTAGGTTAAAAGTTAGGTTTTATGTGTAAGAGGGTAATTTCGTTTGAAATGACCTTGCCACTTTCAAACGGAATTACTTCCACTATATATAGGTGTGCTGGTTCGTCATTTGAAACGGAATTAGACCATTGATTTAGAGCCGAGGTGCTTCCAGATTGTTATTTGAATTGTAAAAGCTCAGGAAATCAATAAGAGAAGATAATTAGAAAGTATCAAGCTGTGTTTACATCAAATTCATTGATTCCACCTTTGATTTTGATGTTAAACTCTTCAGATTGACTCGTTAGGGTCACACAACGATCCAACAAGTGGTATCAGAGCTCAGGACGAGGAGTTCAAACCAATTCAGCATGACTGTTCGAATATGCTGATGTCATCATAATTCCGTTTGAGATTTCATACGGAATCACTAATTTCGTTTGAAAAGTGCTGCTTATTTCAAACGGAATCACTAATTCCGTTTGAAAACCCTATTTCGCTTGAAGGTTTCATACAGAATTACTAATTTCGTTTCAAAGTGACCTTATTTCATTTGAGTTGCTATTTCGTTTGAAAAGCAGTATTCCGTTTGAAGAAGTAATATCATTTGAGTTATTCCGCTTGAACTGATTCCGTTTGAAACTACTTTTCAAAATTTCAAAAAAATTTCTAAGTGTTTGTTGATTGTTTCAGGAACTTGAAAGATGGATGAGTTTATAAATCCTTTCAATGACATGTTTGCTTTCGCGGGAAACACCGAAGATGATACTTCAAACAATACAAATGAAAACACTCCAAGTGCGAAGAAAACTCTGTCCGATGCTTTAAGTGTGGAGAGTGCATATGGTACATATAACAAACCTCCAAAGTTGATGGCGATTGAAGAATACAATAGGTAGGCCAAAAGATTTGAAGAATGGCTAAAAGCGTTTGCGTACCCAAGCTGGAAAAGTTTAAAGAATGGCTTCAATAATGGAAGACCAGATTGTGAAAATTTGACAGAAACTGAAGATATAGAGAATTTTGTTGCTGAACAAAAGTGCATTGCATTGCTTCATCAGTCTGTGAGAGACGACATAATATCTTTGATTGAGTACAAAAATGCTCAAGATCTTTGGGAAAAATTGAGAGTGAAATGTGTGGGTAGTGCTGAGATAGTAAAAAACAAAAAGAAATTGTTAAGAAAAGAGTTTGATTTATTTGGCTGTTTGAAAAACGAATATGTTTCTAAGATGATTGAAAGATTCGGGCACTTGAAGTTGGAGCTGGCCAAACACAGAGTTGTATATTCTCGAGAAGAATTTGTTGACAAATAACTTCCAGATGAGATGGATTGGCAATACTTTGCTTTGATGTTGAAAAATACGATAAAATCGGAGGATCTGACGGTTGATCTGTTGATTGAAAGACTAGAGAGTCATGAGCTGGAGATCAAGAAATCAAACAAAGTCAATCATTCCTTATATCAGCAGAATGTGGAGCTGTACTATCCAAAAAGTATGATTCCCAAGAATGTGTCTCCTAAGACAGATTTCTCTGCTGAAAATTCTAACACATCAAGTAAAGAGAGTTCAAGCAGTGGTTTTCATAGTGGTTCTTCGTCAACTTCAAGCCAATTAGCCTCAAAGAACTTGTTTCAATGCAACATTGCTGTGGATTTAAAGAATGCTCAAAATTTCAGTGAAGAATCTGCAAAGCAGCAGATAGTGTTCTTAGCTTCTGTGCTAGAGTCATATGAGAGTCTTGTGGCATGCAAGATTGGAAACACTAACCTCACCAAGGAGGACTACGATCAGATTGACCCGGAAGAGATGGAGTTGATCGACATCAGGTGGTATATGGCTAGTGCAGTCCAACGAGCACAACGGTTCATGGAGATTACTGGTAGGCATTCTATCGGAGGGCCGTCCACAAAACTTGGCTTTGACAAATCAAAAGTCACGTGCTTCAGGTGTAAATAAAAAGGACATTTCAAAAGAGAATGTTGTAACGCACCAGCTGATGATACTACAAATCCATTTCGTGAAGATTACTACAAAAGAGCGATCTATCATCAGAACAAATCAGAACCGCCCAGAATGAAGCAGCTTGAGGATAACCCCAAAGAAAAATCCAGAGCTCTTGCTGTGATTCATGATGATGAAGGTTGTGACTGGAGCGAATTGTTACCTAAGGAAGATGCGGTTGGATATGCATTTGTGGCAAAGATTGTTCCTTTTAAAGACAACAGAACAGAAAAAGAAAAATTTGTCAACAGAAGGATGAAAGCACAAACCAGGATGAGCAGAATCTATAACACATACAAAGAAGCTAAAAGAGCAAAAAGATGGGATGCCGATAGAGAATGTTACCTTGATCCACAAGGAAACATTGCGGTTGATCCAGATTCCATTAGTATTGATGCTCTCATCCAGCAATTTGCTGAAGAAGAAGAAGCCAGACAGAGAGAATGGTGGGGAGGTGGAGAAGAGAAAGTAGAAGAAAAAGAAAAAGAGAAAGAAAAAGAGTCGCAGATAAAGAAGATTGATGATGGGATCATTGATACATCACAAGAAGTCACCGCTGAAAACTTGAAGAAGATGGCTGACAAAGTTCTTGCTGCAAAAGAACTAGAGGTAGTTTCTGGTTCTGGAACTGAGTCCAAAAACAAGGTCAGTTCAAATGATACACATGAGTCAGGTAAGAAAGTTAAATCTGAGAACGACTGCAAAAATTGCATGAAAGAGTGCAAAGTTTGTAGTACATTTACTTATCTCAGTGATAAGAAAGTTGAAGAACTGACGGTAGAGTCAGGAGTGTTGAAGATCAGATCTTAAACCGTGATAAATTGTTGAAAGCTTCGAACGACAGACTAAAAGAATTAACTGAGAAAATCGAAAATGATAAAAATGACATAGAAATAATAAGGAAAGAAAATGAAAAGTTGATTCTTGAAAATCGTCACATTTCAGAAAATTTTGAGAAGCTAAAACGAACGGTAAAAGATTCTGATGAAAGAAATGGTAAAACAACCAAAGAAAATCTTCAACTATCAGGAGTTCTTAGAGTGAAAGAGGAGTTAATCAACCAGCAACTGGATGAAATTGCTAAGTTGAAGCTTCAGTTTCAAGAAGCTAAAATTGAAAATGAACGCATCCGGTTGAAATTAACCAGTTACAACTCCGCAAGCTTTATTTTACAACATATCGTCCCTAAACCAATTGGGAAAAACAAAGTAGGCGAAGATGTTTACTCGGATGGAACTGGGGTTGGGTTTCATCAGGTTCCACCACCAGTTCTAAACAATTTTTCCAAGAAAAAATCCTGGTTGGTTAATGATGAAGAAGAAAATGAGGTTAAGCTTCCAGACACGATTGATATCACATTTACCACATCATCTGATGAAGATAGTGTCCAATCTGAAATTGTTAAAAGTATGGCTGAAAATGTTTTAAAGTCTAAAAGTGACACTACTGAGGATGATGAATGTTTTTTGGATAAATACATTCCAAAATCAAAATCCAAAGACAACTTAAGTGATGAACCTAGTCTTGTGATGTACAAGATGGCGGGATCTGATAAGTTGTATTCGGATCGTGATTTTCCGTTGGAGAACTTGAATGTTGGAAAATTGAAAAACGTGTTTAAATTGGTTGAAATTGATCTGTCTGAGATAGAAGGTTTGAAACAGACAAAGAGGCAAATGAATTTTGAAAAAGATAAAGCTTACTACAAGAAACCAGTTGTTCCACCACATTTTTATAACAAAAATCAAAATAGATGGTCGGGTGGATATCAGGGTGGTAAGAATGATCAAAGAAGGAATTTTCAAAACAAGAAATTTGTTGAGAAAAAGGTGTTTGTTTCGAGTTCAAGTTCACTTTCTGATGAAGAATCTAATATTTTTTTGAAAACAAATGAAGAATTCTTTGAGAGGAAGGCCTCACAGCCTCAGTCCGAAGACACAAGTCGGGTAGTTGACACCCGAACATGCTTTAAATGCAATCAAGTTGGACATATTGCACAAAAGTGTACTAACTTGAAGTCTAAGGCTGTGGTTGTTGAGAATTTGAGAAAGAAAGATGATGCAAAAGGTAAAGCTCCGATGGTTGTTGAGAAGAAAGTTTTGAAAAATGAAAACAACAAGATCAAAACTGAACTTGTAAAGAATGTGGTAACTAAAACTGACAAATTTTACAAATGGGTTGCTTCGCCTCAACAAGCATGGAAGCCAAAATCAGTTGACAAGAAGTAAATTTCTCCAAAACCAAAGGTTTCTGAGACAGAAAAACAACCGTCTTCTACCGTTCCGGTAAAGATGAATGTTCCTTTGGATTACTATGAGAAACTGGAGAAACAAAAGTCTACTACTTCTGAAAAGAAGAATGTATCAAAGAAAGATCAATCATCTGATCAACCTTCTCAAAATGATTTCTTTTTATACAAAAAGGTTGAGATTGGATCTGAGGAGAGCTTAAAGATGAACGACAAAAATTTTCCGCCACTTTACATTGCAAAAACTCACTTAAATGTCAAGTTGCCCGAGTCAAAAGAGGCTTGGGTGGCATCAACTTCTAACTAAGTGTTTATGATATGTGCAGGAGCTTCCAAGATCCGTTTCACGATGGATTATGGATAGTGGAGCTTCTCGGCACATGACGGGGAAGAAGACCCTATTGTATGATGTTAGAGGGTTTAATGGAGGTTACGTGGGATTTGCAGGAAATCAAGGTGGTCGAATAGTTGGTGAAGGAACTTTATCGAATGGAATCGTCGCGTTTGAAAGAGTAAACTACATCGCCGAGCTTGAAAACAATCTTCTGAGCATCTCTCAGATTTGTGATCATATGTATACTACGCACTTTACTGACAAAGAATGTTTGATCTTGAAACCAGGATTTGTTGTTCCCGAAGAGTGGGTTATCATGAGAGCGCCCAGAGTCAATGATCTGTATGTGTTGGACATGAGTGTAGCAACTACTACCACGGGTCAGGCTCATTGTTTTATGTCAAGAGCAACGGAAAAAGAATCACAGTTATGGCATCGAAAGATGGGTCATATTCACTTGAGAAAAATGAATCACCTGGTGCATAATGATTTAGTAATTAGTATTCATGTCAAAGGTTTTCATCTTGAGGGGGAGTGCATTAGCTGTGTCAAAGGCAAGCAAAAGAAGAAATCTCACCCTAAGAAGAAGGAAAACTCAATTTTGAAACCTTTAGAGAGACTCCATATGGATATGTTTGGTCCAGTGAACGTCAAAAGCATAACTGGGGATCTCTATTGTCTAGTAGTTACAGACGATTACTCAAGATTTTCATGGGTATTATTTTTGAAGTCAAAAGATGAGACGTTTGATCGCTTGATGACGCTGTTCAAGAAGATAGAAAACTTGTACCAAACCCGCATCAGAAGATTACGTACTGACAATGGTACTGAGTTCAAGAATGTCAAAATGGAAGAATATTGTGATGAAAGAGGTATATTGCATGAATTTAGCACGCCTTACACTCCACAGCAGAATGGAGTAGCTGAAAGAAAGAACAGGACGCTAATTGAAACGGCCAGGAGGATGCTTGCTGATTTCAAACTACCTGTTAACTTTTGGGCAGAAGCAGTATCCGCCGCGTGCTATACGCTCAACCGGGTTCTCACAGTGAAGAAATTTAACAAGACATGTTTCGAACTGATCAATAACCGCAAACCGAACCTGAAGTATTTAGAACCGTTTGGGTCTCCCTGCACAGTTCTAGAGCCTTTTGGTAAATTTGGTGCAAAGAGCATTGAGGGAATATTTGTGGGATACTCAAGTCCTTTAAAACGAGTCTTTGTTCCGAGCTTAAAGCGGATTATTGAGGCACATAATGTTGAATGTCAAGGATACACAATGCCACCGCAAAATCCCGGCGATTCATGGCGTTTTCACTATGATACTTTGTGGAATTTGTTTGACATGGAAGAGGAAGAAGAAGAAGATTTCTTTGATGAGTTGGATATTCTGAGAGAGTATGAGTCATCGCAGGAAAGGTTCCCAGCTGAGTATTCTAGACGTCAAAATCGAGCTTCAAATGACGATGAAGCAGGTCCAAGCAATGCTGGAGAACATGATGATATTCAACAAGATGAAGTTGCTCATGATAATCAGACGGTAGTCAATGATAATCAAGAATCTGATAATATGCCTGTATTTGATCATGGTGATTCAGATTCTGAGGGGGAGCAGATCCAGATTTCAAGTCAAACTATTCCAGTCAGTGAACAAGGTGCAAATCAGAATGTCACAAATTTGGAAGGCGAGGTAGATGTTCCAAGCGAGGTGATGCCGAGAACACTTTCGTATCATCCAGAGGAGTTGATTATTGGAGAATTACAATCAGGCGTTCGCACTAGACGTCAAATTGACCAACGCCTTACATATTTTTATTCTACAGTAGCTCCTTTACAAACTGAGTTTTCACTAAGTTGTTTTATTTCGCAGATCGAACCGCGAACTTATAAGGAGGCGCTAACTGAAGATTCTTGGGTCAACGCGATGCAAGAGGAGTAAAGTCAATTCGAGAAGTTAGGAGTATGGAAGTTAGTAGATTTGCCTGATGGTCACAGGAAGATCAACACCAAGTGGGTGTTCAAGTGTAAGAGAGATGATCGAGGGGTTATTATTCGAAACAAAGCTCGACTCGTAGTCCAGGGTTTCAGTCAGGAGGAGGGGATAGATTTCACTGAAGTATATGCTCCGGTTGCTAGACTTGAAGCGATCAGAATCTTCCTAGCATTTGCATCTTGGAAAAATTTTAAAGTTTATCAGCTAGATGTTAAATCGGCGTTTCTCTATGGGAAGGTAAAAGAGGAGGTATATGTCGGACAACCACCGGGCTTCACCGATCCAATCCACAAAGACAAGGTATATTTGCTGGATAAAGCGCTATATGGTTTACACCAGGCCCCGAGAGCTTGGTACGAGACATTGTCTCAACATCTGTTAGCCAACAGCTTCATCCGAGGAAAAGTGGATGCCACTCTCACCAAAGAGGTCGACGGACATCTTCTGATAGTTCAGATATACATGGACGACATCATATTTGGGTCAACAAATGAGAATCTGTGCAAAGATTTTGAAAGAGTTATGAAGCAGAAATTTGAAATGTCATCGATGGGTGAGATGAAATTCTTCTTGGGACTTTAAGTTGATCAACTGCCTAAGGGAATTTTCATACATCAGACGAAGTATGTTCATGATATCTTAGAGAAATTTGGGATGTCAGGATCTACTCCAGCCTCCACCCCATTAGTGACGAACCATGGAATAAACCCTGATCTCACCGGAGAGAAGGTAGATGAAACGTTGTATCGTTCCATGATCGGATCGCTGATGTATTTGACAGCTTCAAGACCCGATATTATGTATCCAACTTGCCTCGCAGCTAGATTTCAGTCTAACCTAAGAGCTTCGCATATGGTGATTGTGAAAAGGATATTACGCTACCTGAAAGGAACTCCATCATTGGGGTTGTGGTATCCAAGAGAAGGCGATTTCACGCTCGAAGGGTATTCTGATTCCGATTTCGGATGCTGCAAAGTTAACGCTAAATCAACAACAGCGGGGTGCCAGTTTTTCGGATCACGATTGGTCACCTGGCAGTGTAAGAAGCAGACCTCTGTGGCTCTATCCACATGTGAAGCTGAGTATGTATCTGCTAGCAGTTGCTGCTCTCAGATCTTGTGGATCCAGCAACAGATGCGCGACTACGGTTTGCAATTTCTTAGCACCCCTATCTTTGTTGATAATGAGGCTGCGATAAACATTACTAAAAATCATGTTCATCACGCTAAAACGAAACACATTGAAATTCGTCATCACTTCATCCGAGATTGTTTTGAGAAGAAGTTGATACGAATTGATAAAATCCACACTGACGAACAAAAAGCTGATTTACATACCAAAACATTTGATAAAACTCGTTTTCAATATTTGCTAAAACTGAATGGTATGAAGCTTTTATCGGTGTTGGAGGAGATTCTTGGCGTTGATGAAGGAGACATTGTAGATGATGTTGAGAAGCAATCTGCAATGGTTTGTCGATTTTTTACTTGTTTTGGTATTTAGGGGGAGTATAGGGTAATATTTTCAGAAAATACAAAAACAGTAAAAAATCCAAAAATCCAAAAACATGTGATATTTTCAAAATACAAAAACAATAGAAAACCAAAAAAGAGCTTGTGTAAAAAGGGAAAATGATAGTACATTGGCTTGACAGTTACGGTATGCTAAAGATATGTAAAGATTAAAAGTCTTAAACAGTCTCGCTGATGATATGCCGATAGGTTTTTACACATTTAGCAGGTTTGTTCGGGATATAAACCTAAATTCATACTTGCTTATTTCGTGGGGAACACTACTTGGATATATAGGTAACCCCTGAAATCTTGTTTGAAGGATCCCTCTTTCTGAGATACTAGGTCTTTATACTCAGTGATATCTGGGGTATTATCCCGGGACTTCTGATTTTGCAGAAGCAATGGCCTAGTCCCCGTATAATACTTTACCGCTTGCTTGAAATATAGCACCGCCCTCAGCACAAAAATGATGAAACATTAAAATGCTAATCATTGCTGTTGTAAAAAAGATCCTCTAAAGGGGACCCACCAAAAGTCGAAGCAGTCATCTCTTTGCTGAACGGAAGTTCTGACCTGAGCTCTCATGGTTCTTCACAATATAACCCTTTACAGATATCATCTGTGGTATACTCACCTGTAAGACTGAATATTGGGATCTGGATACGGGAGTATATTCAAGAGGTGGGACACATGAATGAGTTTAAGTCTTTAATTCACCTAATCCATATCCTGGACAGATTGAAATGTGTGTGAGAATTTAAGTGGATCAGTATATCGACAATCTAAGTGAATTGTTTAATTCTGAGTATGAAATTAAAGCTTAACGGTACTTGTGACTTGTCGAATAGCTGATATGATTCCCTAACACGTTCACCAAAAATATGTTTGTAAATAGTTTACTTTTATTGCATTTTATGTCTGTAATTCATTTCTAGCATAGAAACTTTATTAAAAATCTAAAAAGATTTTACATTTCTGCTTTATTTTCTGACAAACCAAAGTGGAGAGTTGATCTTCAGATTCGAATTAAAGCAGATGCAGGAAGTTTCTGAGCTGGAAGATGAGTTGTGAGCTAATCTTGTTAAACTTGAGAAAATTGAAAAGTTAAAACAAGTTCATTAATTTGAAACTTGTAAATTTCAGAAAATTGTTTGATCTAGTTTGTACAAAATGTCAGTGTGATTTGTCTCAGGTCAACCAAGGTCATTAAGTTGGACTTGGTAGACAAATTAAGTGCACAGGGTCATTAATTTGGACCTGGATACTTAAGTGGATTTCTAAATTCTGACAAGACCAACAAATGAAGTAAAATGGTAAGTTTGGATTGAAATTGTTATAATCATAAATCTTATATTCAGGTAGAGATTGTGCAGGAAACAGGAGTCAAGATTCCCATAGTAAAGAAAAATGTCAAAGTTTGAACCAGAATTTGAGTCCCAGTTTATCGTGAGGGGGAGTCTTCGAAAGGGGGAGTCAAAATTCTGGATCAACATTCAAAGGGGGGTTTGAAGATAAAAGAATTGAAGGATGCTTTACAATGTCAAGACAATTTAAGGCAGAGAACGATAGATCAAGACTGAAGATTTGATGCTAAAGACTTCGTCAACATCCAAGGGGGAGTCTGTTGGTGCACTAAATGTCTGTTAACTTTGTCTTTATAGAGTCTTGTGTCTAGATATGATAAACCAGTGCACAGTAGGTTAAAAGTTAGGTTTTATGTGTAAGAGGGTAATTTCATTTGAAATGACCTTGCCACTTTCAAACGAAATTAACCATGTTAATTCCGCTTGAAATGACAAGTGCCACTTTCAAACGGAATTACTTCCACTATATATAGGTGTGCTGGTTGGTCATTTGAAACGGAATTAGACCATTGATTCAGAGCCGAGGTGCTGCCGGATTGTTATTTGAATTGTAAAAGCTCTGGAAATCAATAAGAGAAGATAATTAGAAAGTATCAAGTTGTGTTTACGTCAAATTCATTGATTCCGCCTTTGATTTTAATGTTGAACTCTTCAGATTAACTCGTTAGGGTCACACAACGATCCAACAAGTGGTAAAGACAAGATGGTTGTTGAGAACCTTCTTTGGAATATACCTTGTGGCGTATGTGTGAAGATCCCAGCAAATCTTGGTCTTTGGAATGGGTCCAAATGTGCAGGAATCATGTTAACTTTATAAAACGACAGCACGCTGACCACGGCCCCGTGTCAGCTGGACACGACCCCGTGGTCAGACAAGAGTCTGACACATTTTGTCCGTATTCTGAACACGGGGCATGTTGGCCCGGACACGACCCCGTGGTCAATTTTGAGGTGGGCATGGGGCGTGCTGACATGGACACGGCCCCGTGGCTAGAGAGTATTATGAAGTTTTGTCTTATTTTCAGGATTTTGTCCGGATCGGGCGGTTCCTTACTGGAGGGAACAACTCCGAAGTGCCTAAGGTACCTTAATTTCTCTTGATTTACACAAGAACGCAAGAGGTTATCAGAATGGGTAAAACCTAAGATAAATACCGGTGGACGAAACCGACCTTTATTCCCCTTGTCCGGGCTCTCGTTAAAGAAGGTATATGTCAAATCGCTCAGGTCTATGAACGCATCGGCAGAGACCGATGGAGAGTCCTTCACGGCACAATCGACACAGGGATGACTATCGCTCATGTCCTCACAAGAGTTAGAGGTGCTTTTGGTATCGTCGATGTTGTTAGAATCCAAATGCGACCCCAATAATTCTCCTTGATCGTTGTCTTGTGATGAATAACTTGTTTTCATCTCAAGCTCCTGTAATTTTTGGAGAATTATTTATTCGAGCTGACATAATTCTTCGGAAGTTATGTCATCTAAAAGAAATGGTTGAGGGCATTCTGGGAAGAGATAAGGATCGTTTTTACTTCCGCTCATCTTAAGGTTACAGGGAAATGATAGGTCTAAATAATGGGGAGTGTAATTTAGAAAGTAACATTCTAGATCTTTATGAAATCCACCACATATTTGTCACCATTCACCATAAGAGGAGCGAAAGTAAAAATAATCAATATCACTCGTATTTTTGTCAGAAATTACCAACCGTCGGGATCTTACGGTTCTGTTTTCAGCAACTGAAAAGTGGACACGGGGGCGTGTTCAGTGGGCACGGCCCCATGGTCAGCTACCGTCTGACTTAAAACAGGATTGCCAGTAACAAAGATTGGGCACGGGGGCGCGTTCAGTGGGCACGGCCCCGGGTGCTGAAGTCTGCAGAAACTGAAAAATTAAGAAAAATCCTAAAAAAGTAGAAAAAAAATAAAAATAATTAGGTCGTTGATTCCAAACTTTCTTAAAATCCTTGTGTCCCCGACAACGGTGCCAAAAACTTGGTGTGTGCAAAGCGTGATATGTTTTTATTGATATTTTAAGCTCATTTTACGTATTAATCAAGTTTTAAATTTATAAACACGATATTCTACTAACACTAAACACACAGCAAGTGCACCCATCGTGAGCGTAGTATAGCGTTGGTAAGATACCGAGGTCGTCCAAGGACACAAGATATTTTAGTACCAGTTTATCCTCAACGTCTAATCAATCTAAAATTTTTGAGAAAAGGTTTAAAACATGAAAATAAAAACTAAAAATGCAGAAATAAAAATAAAATAAAAACAGATAGACAAGATGAATCACTTGGATCCAACCCGCCTTTAATGTATCCTTTAATGATTTTTGCACTTTCAGACTTTTTAAGAGATTATCTTAGTTATAGTAGTAGGCCCCTCTTTTAAACGTGACGTTACCCTCATCCCAATGGTTTGAGTCAGCAAGGATACAATCCCAAAGGGTCGGAATATTGAAAGATAATTAATTAAGTTATTAATGCGAAAAGTGGTAGGCCTCTCTTTTGAAGGTGACGTTACCATCGGCTAAGTGGTTTGAGTCAGCAGGGACAATCCCAAGTAGCCGGTTTAATGTGTTAATAGTAGTTTACATATGAGGGGTTCAAGTCATTCGCACCCCCGTCATCCAATACCAGTGGGTATTGAAGGAGGTCCCAGTAAGCTTGAACCAGGTCCTTGCAGGATCTATACACTAAACAAGGCAAGAACCCTTACTAAAGGATTCCCTTAACCCCCGACCAGGTAGCCAACATGCCTCTATATAGACCATAGAGACATGAATGGTGTAAATCTTTTACTTTATATAGACAGTAAAGTAACGCCAAGATACCACGGACAAATGATAAAGAAAATACACCTTCAACATAAGAAACTAGTTATTAAAGTCATTAATACAAAACTAAATAAAAAGTGCTGAAAGATTAAAAATCAAAAGTAATACATAAAAGACTTGTCTTCACCAAGTGATGTAATAGGCTTAACCAAACATGGCCTTTGATTGGCAAGAACTCTTACGATCAATCTTGGATCCCGAGACTACTACACACTCTAAAGATGGATGATGGATGATGGTGGTGGGTGTTGGTGGTGTAATGGTGGTGGAGTGGTGGCAAAGTGAGAAAGTAGTGGTTTGCCAAGGGATGCCTTTGAAGTGAGCCAATCACCCCTATTTATAGCCTACACGGAGCTCTGGCCACGACCCCGTGTCTAGCGGGCATGCCCCTGTGGCCAGCCTTTTCTTTTCCTTCATTAAATGCATGTGTCAGCAGAAGGTTCCACACGGCCCGTGTCCAGCGGGCACGGCCCCGTGGGCAGAAGCGAATCTGTACTATCAAGATTTTGCAAGATTCTGCGTATCTTAGCGTTGACCACGCCCCATGCTGAGCTGGGCACGCCACCGTGGTGGGCATAGAAGTTTCTACAGTTTTGTCTTTTCTGCAGGCATCTGACCACACCCCCGTGTCCAGTGGGCACGGCCCCGTGGTCAGTATTCTGCTTCTCTGTTTTTGCATTGGGAAAATAATAATTAGGAAAATAAAACAATAATAAAATACACAATTATTTTGAGATAACCATGCAAGTTCATAGTAACTTCATAGGGAACCCTACCTGATAGGCAATATCGACATTTATAGGAAAATAAAACAATAATAAAATACACAATTATTTTGAGATAACCATGCAAGTTCATAGTAACTTCATAGGGAACCCTACCTGATAGGCAATATCGACATTTATAAGAATAGAATTCCACATAATTTAAGATTTGGAAAACATTTTAAAGAAAAAAACAGATAATCAATACTAAAATCTTTCTCATTATACTTATATATATATAAGAATGTTAGGCCTTGCTGATTAGGATCAGTTCGGTTTACAACGTGGTTGGATCGATCAAGATCAAGGTGCGGAATCCCTTGATCTTGTCACAGAATCAACAACAACAGATTCAACATTTAATCTCGTCTTAATTATATTCAGGATGTGAAAGTACAACTGTTTCGGTAGAAATACAGACTGGCAGAGCTTCGCTATCAAGTTCAGCAAAAGTCCTTAATGACTAACACATGCTAGCTATTTATAGGCAACAACCAGGGAGGGTGATAAGTGTCACCCGATCTGATGGTGATCCGATCGAATGACATCAGTCAACCGTCGGACTTCACTTTTACAATTACACGCCATTCCCTGGGTTATCTTTACATACACATACATACAAGTACATACATATACAAAATTACATACACAGCACAAAATAAACAAGACTCGATGCAGACGAAAGCTACAGACATATGTACTAACAGACTACCCCTTGGATGTAGTTGTAGTTCCTTCCTGCATAGTCTTTATTCAGTCTTCCTGCTGCACCTTCTCTCCTTAGCTCTGCCTTCTCTTTTCTGCCTTTTCTTCCAGCATCTTTCTTTTGAGTGGCCTTCCAACTTCATTCCAATACGTTCTGTACTCTAGATCACCGTCACGCTTCCTATCCCATCGCGGGATCTTGTTTTCCTCTTTCTCTATCGGTGTCTGGTCCGTTGGAGGTGGTCTCATAATCTTGTACCTTCCGAGTCTCACATCTTTCTCAGCAATCTCTTTAAACTTCTGGCTGTGGTTGTATCTCTTCAAGAACTCATCAATCTCAAGGTCTCTCCACTTAGACTTCCAGTATCTCCCAGAGTTGATGTCTTTAGCGAAGCACACGTCCACAATCTTTTGATACTGCATTGCTTGAGCTTTGTCTCGCTTCTCGTACATAATCTTGTTATAGAATAAGAAGTCGATATCCTTCTTCGAACAGTTCACCAGCCACATAGGATCCAACATGCTAATCCTTCTTGATTTTCCAGTGGATTTGTCAAATAGATAGATCACCGCTTCCGTTGTGCTTTCACTGTATAACCAGCCTTGAAATTCTTCATGAAAATCTTGTTCCATCGCACGTAGCGGCATATTCTTTAAACACCTTGGCGGCTTGATATCCAAAGTAATATCTTTCTCTCCATTCTCCAAGATAGTAACAATCTGCTTTGGATACTGAGGCTTCCAATCTGGAAATTTTGCCTTTGCTTGCTGCTTTATGTAATCCCATAAGTGTTGATCATGTTGCTTTACATCCAGACCATAGTAAAACTGCTTGATATTCTTCGTCTGGACCAACTCTTCAACATCCCACCATGGGAGGGTTTTAATATCTTACAAGAACTCGAAATACTGAACCCCTTGCTCCCATCTTATAGCATACACTTGTAGATCTTCCAGATAGTCCCAAGACAAGATGTCTCCCCAAGAAAAATTGGCATCATGCGTGAAGTACTGTAAATGTCACACCCTGACTTTTGCGGAAGCGTGGGTTTATTTGGTGTGACTTCTTAATACCATAGCACAATCATAACAATGCTATATGAAATAAAACACATGATGATCATCCATTCCTCAAGTTTAAAATAACCACAACATCAATTGTTTAAATTATCGACACATAAAAACAAGTTACAACCATGACGTAATTAGGACGTGTTCACATGACACAACAAAAGACTTGAATAAAACATGGTTTAAAGACATGTAACCTGTCCAGGTAAGAGTTACACCTCCTAAACCTGGATGACATCATTATTCACTACGCAGCTTGACACAATTGCACACTTCGCCAGATCCACTAATTTCCTGAATTACATGTAGTTTGAAAAATCAACAAAAGTTGAGCGAGTTCATGTAAAAGTGAGTATGTATAAACCTTTCATGTATGTATAAAAGTCCCTGGTATGTAGCATTAAGGAAAAAAAGATCACCAATGGGTTGCAAAGCCACCGGTATGTGTGAAAAGGTGCAGGGAAACTCAAACCTAGCAAATTTGTTACCGGGCTTCGGCTGTAAGACACAGTCACCTCTATGGGCCGCCCCGGCCTCACGGGTGTGGGCTCGCTACACCCAAATAGATCTATCACTCTTGTGTCCCTCGGTCCTAACAACGAGGATTAATGGCCTCAAGTGTTGTGCCCACCCTTCACATGATCTAGTACTATAAACCCTCCCTAAGCTAACCATACCATGTAAATAAACGTTTGTAATAATTGTCGCATGTATTTCACCCCCGAAGTATAAAACTAAAAATAGTAAAGAGAAAAAGGAGGACATGAACTCACAGAAGTGCGTATCCTGTAACGTCAATCTTAAACTCGATCTGTTGCGCGACGACCTACACGTACTAACGTCTATTAGACGAACGGGCCGTGCCTTGGCTTAGGATTTAGTGTTTTGAGTTGCGTTACTTTGATATTATACTTGTCAAAATAATAATAATTATTTTAACTTAACTCTTGTAATTAGGAAAATACTTAGGCAACTATTTCGTATTCGCACTTCTTAATTATTTATAAGTGCATTTCCTTCCCAAGGAAGGGGGTATTTATACATGTACACTTGTAATTCCGAAAAATATATTTTAAGTCCCACTTAGAAAATATATTTTAATTACTTGTCTAAAACATCTTAATTCCAAAATATATATATTTTTCCCAAAAATATTATATTTTACTTCATAAATTTTCCAAAATAATATTTTTACCAAAAACATACGTACAAGAGTATTTTCCGAAATACTATATAAGTGACGTCTTAGCGCTTCGTAATACAACAATACTTGCGTAACTTAAATATTTATTTCGTGAAAGTTTTGGTATCGTTTTGGAATCGTAATTTCATGGTATACATAAGTTATATTATTTTCCCAAAAAAAATAATATAACTAGTTCTCAAAATAAACAAATAATCACACAAGAGTTTTTGTATACAATATATATTCTACATATATACATTTATCAAATTTTATTTACGAAAATCAACCTCCGGGACTTTGTATTTTTGTAATAAAAATGATGGCGAAGTTTATTTCGAAAATAAAGTTAAAACAGTTTGTAAATACTTGTTAGAAAATAATTTTCTAAGTCTTGGGATTTTTAGAAAATTTCGCCAGAGTTTCCCCTAAAACGGGAATGTCCATGCTAATAAGCATATCGTTTTCTTTTCGAAATCAATCAACAATCACCAATAATCAATTCTTACTTTACCTAGAGCAAAAATATATGCGTTATACTCTAGTCATGAACTTGATATATTTCGAAAGCGCGTAGTAACTTGGTAAGACTTTTAGTGGACTTAGTTATCCTCTGAAATGTATTTATTTCCATAAAAACCATTCTTTTAAATGAGTTACTTGTTTACAACTTGTAAATAATATTTACAAAAATAATACTCTTGAACTTTTCTTGTAAATAAATGTTCTTACATTTATTTTGTTTCTAAAAATAATGTAAGTGTATGTAGAGTCATGTTTCTTCCAAAAACCAATTCTTTTACTTGGTTTATTTAGAAAAGTTTCTTGTAAGTCTTGAATCAACATGATCACCATTCTACTAGTTTAATCATATTCCATAAAAAAAATAAAAAAAATATCATTTTTACCAAGTTCATAAGTAGTTAGAAGGTGGCCCTTTTTATGTAACATAAACCATTTTCTTTTCTTGTTAAATTATGTTCCCTACATTATTTAACAAGACCATTTAGTGATTAACATCATGAAACTGAAAATCATCATCAAATTAACAACATACTCATGACAACATTAAACTAGTAGTATTACACTTTCAAGTTAATCTTTTATGTAGAACTTCATGCAAAAGTTTCATGTTCATCTTCTTGTTCTTATTACTTTAGTGTTTAACATAAGCATCATACTACAAATTTTAGCCATAAAAATGTGATGAACAAAGGTGTAACAAAGAACTTACTACTAGCACAAGGCTAGGGTAGATTTTCTAGTGCAAAGATGATGAGAAATGAGGATGAAAAAGCTAGAACAAAGCTCCTTTGAAGCTCCACAAGATGTAAGCTTCCTTGTGTTAAGCTTTAGGCTTGAATGGAACTTGAAACTTGGAAGATGATGGTGTGAAAGTGGTGGTGATGGTGGTGGTTTGGGGTGACCGAAAAAGAGAGAGAGTGTGTGAGTGAAGATGGAGGTGTGAATCTATGGAATGATATGTTGTAAGGGTGCCATACTTATAATGATAGTTCTAACATTTTGGCAAGTCTTCTAAGTAACCAATCTTATAAAATAATGGCATATAATCTATGAACAAGATATGGGGCATGGTGAAAATTGTGGGGTGGGTCCATGAAGGACCGAATTCGGTTCAAAGGGGGGGGGGGTTAAGGGTAAGTTTTTGGAACTAAAATGAAATGGTTAGTTAGATAGCAAGTATGGACTTATATGTGTTAGTGAATTGATTTTTAATAGGTGTTATGATAAACGGGGATCAAGACTAGCCAAAAGTAATAAAACTATGTAACTGACAAAAATTTGGTGTCCCGTGTAATGTCCGGTCGTCCGGTTAGACACCGTTCCGTTAAAGTGTTTAACTAGTCCGAAAAATGTCTTTTATATATATTTTTGTAACACAAATTATTCCCGGCACTTGGGAAAGCATACAGGACCATTCTGCCATATTTTTGCACTTTACTAGCATAATACAATGCTGAATTTTAATAATAAATGAAGAATTCTGCATTTATAATGTGTTTTAGGCGCTTCTCGGCACTATAACTATCACCTAGTGACGCAGTTTTATGGTCCTCACTTCCCTACACTCCATACTAGTGTAGTACCCTGTCCCTGGCTCATACTGGCCTCAATAACATTGTCTGTCTATGTGCTGGCATTGTCAGCATGTTTCTGAATTAACCGCTCAGTGTGCCAACTGTGCTGTGTGCATCAAGTATGTCACTAATGTTTGTGTGTAATAAATCGAGTGACTATATGAAATATGATGCACATGTATGTATGATACAAAAATCATAAAGTAGTTTAAATTGTCAGTCGTAATCAAGCACAGTCATTAAGCACATAATAAAAATTAATTAATTGTACAGTACCTGGAATTGTGAGAGTTGTCACTTTCTCCCCCCGTTAAGAAAAATTCATCCCAAAATTTTAGGCTCTGCTTCTAGTTGCAGGGGTCTTGGGGAACAAATGTGGGTACTTGGCCTTCATACAATCCTCACGTTCCCACGTGAATTCTGGGCCGTGTCGTGCATTCCATCGAACTTTGACGAGCTTGACACTAATCCTGCGTGTTTTGTTAACTTTCCAATCCGTAACCTCAACTGGTTCTTCAACAAAGTGGAGCGTGTCGTCGACATGAACTTCGTCAGCAGGAATGACCACTGTCTCTTGGGTTGGACTCTTTTTCGAGTTTAATACATGGAATGTATCATGAACACCATTAAGTTCAGCGGGTAGGTCCAACTGGTATGCCACAAGCCCAATCCTTTGCAGGATTCTGAATGGGCCAATGTAACGCGGATTCAACTTCCCACGCTTCCCAAAGCGTGCCACACCCTTCCAGGGGGAAACCTTTAACAAAACCATATCCCCAACTTGAAAGTCCAAAGGTTTCCTCCTTTGGTTTGCATAGCCTTTCTGTCTGTCACGAGCCTCCTTGATGCGCTCTCAAATTTGAAAGATCTTGTCTGTTGTTTCTTGCACTATTTCGGGACCCACAAGTTGTCTATCACCCGCATCAGCCAAGCATAGTGGTGATCGACACTTGCGTCCATAAAGAGCTTCAAATGGCGCGGCTCCAATTGTGACACTCTAGGTTTTCCCCGAGCTAAAATCTTGTAATTACTTTGTGTGTATATATGTATTAAATGGAAGCCATGATTTATTTTGATGTGCTATGTGTGAATAATGTGTACGTATAATGTATAGGTCGTATGGATAAGTGTATATGTAGTAGCAAACCGAACCAAAACCCCCCTTGCACACTATGGGCTGCCAACCTACCCAGCCCATCAACTCAAGGACCCGACTCGAGACAAATGGGCCGGATGGGCCGCAACCTCCCTTAGCCCACTCGGAAACCCCTCACCTCCTATTTAAGCCTAAAACCCTCACACACACTCTCTTTTACACTCCATCTCTCTCTCTCACTAAAACCCTAGAACACCACCACAAACCTCATCCCATCCTCATTCCATCTTCTCTCGGATCCAACCCGTAACAAGGAGACTCTCGGATCGAACTCGAGATCACCATCGGAAGCTCTTCACATCTTCTACACCCGAAATCCTTGGCCGGTTAGTGTTACCTTACGAACACATTTATATGCATGATAAAAAGGGTTGGTTATGTGTTATGGTGGATTATAGCTATTATTTAAGCATGATAAAAGTGTATGTTGATTTAATGGGCATTGTTGTGTGGTAAAGATATTTTCTTGACATGAATAATGGACACAAATATGCTTAGTGAATAATGGTCCTTGATGATAGTCATATGTTGAGAAGAATGATAATGTTAATTATAAATGATATGCCAAGATGATGTAACAAATGCATGTATGATGTTATTAAACCAAGTGATCATATGCTAGAAATAGAAACCGATGATAGCTGTTGGTGATGTCCGAATCATGCAATTCGTTTAGAGGTTTGGATCAGTTTAAATGAACATTTAAGATGTTATGAATGTGTTAGGGATACTTGAATATGTGAAGAACAACATGAAGGTTATTTAAAATATTTGAAATGCCATGTTTGATCTGCTTGTTTAGAAAAATAGACAAGAAAACATGTTTAATGGAATAGTACACAATTTACATGAAATGGCAATCCTATTGGATAGTACCATTAGGCAGGTTCTGGAAGGTTTCCGGTCATCAAGTGTGCGAGTCGAGACCTCCTGTCTCGACTCGAGACTATGGAGATTGCTACTCGAGACCGCTAGGTGACAACTCGAGACCATCAACTGACTAATCGAGAACAGTTGTCTCGACAAAGGTCTCGACTCCGCAGGTGGTGCATCAGTGTTGCGACTCGAGACCACCAGTGGTTGCGAGTCAAAGCACCGCCCTGTTGCGACATATAAATGCATGACTCGAGATTGGTGGCATCGACTCGAGACCACTCCTCAACTTCACCATCAGTGGATGGCACTCGAAACCACTGACCATGCCTACAACGGTAGTTGCGACTCGAGACTGTTTCTCAGTGGCATCGACTCGAGACCACTCATCAGTGGATTCAACCTATCAGTGGTTTCGATTGGGCCATGCTGTTATTGGGCTATGTTGGTTTAACGGACTGCTTTCTGTGTGGACTAAGTGTTAACTGATTTCTGCTTGAATTGCTAGCACGATAGGGCGGGCCCAATAACCTTGAATGACATATATGTTATGTGTTAACTGTTACTAGTCTACTGCTCAAATATTAGAACAGGCTCATTAACTTAAAGGATAATTGTATGTTATGCATGCTATGTGTTAGTTATGTGTAGATTCTACGTGACTTATTGTACCCGGGCTTAACCCATACTGGTAACCATGTTAGGACGTGGAGACCAGCGTGCTTGACCAAGTAAACTAAACTGCCAAGCAACCTAAGGCGAGTTCACACACTAAAAGCATGCGTCCCAGGGAGGGACACGAACAAATTAAAGAATGTTTTCAAACTACTAATTTCCGGGGGAATATGCAAATGGTACTCTTGTACTACTACATCCGGGGGAGATACGTTTGGGTATTATTTATAATTCACAACTAGCAACACTAAACAAATCTCTATCATGTAAAGTCCCTGCTTATAGTACCGATTAATCGTCGGGGGCGAACGGGTTATTAGTTGATAGCGCTATTAGGTTTGACAACCTCACACCGTGACCGGGGGAGATCGGGCGTGAACTAGTAGACCTTGCATCTTGGTCAATGACGATAGACATTGACCTGGGGCACCAAATCTTCTCGTCAACAGTTTCGGTAATTCAAGTTTAGTAGCTTTCATATGGGGTAGCTCCCCATGACGTGATTATAAATGCCTTACCTAAACAACCTACATTTTCTTTTGAAAAGCTAAAACTGGACATCTCGTGAACTCGCCAACATTGCTGTTGACACCCTACTGCATGCTTTGCAGGTAACCAGTGAATCTGGAGCTTGCAGCTTGGGGATATGTAGTGGTCGTCTTAACCCGTGTGTTGGGTTTTAAATAACCTGAACCATGAACCTTGTTTTGAGACTGTTTGGTCTATGCTTCCGCTGTTTGTTTAAACTGTTATTTTAACTTAAACTTTTAGAACTTTAAAATATGATGTTTACTAACTATTGTGGTTGGTGAATACTTTTACTATTAATCAATGCTCAGTATAATTGGTGGCTGGATCCTGGTCAGTCACGCCTCCAAGCGGTAGTACTCCGCATGTGGATTTTGGGGGTGTGACAGATTGGTATCAGAGCCATTGGTTATAGTGAACTTGGTTTTAAAAAGAAGAGTCTTTTTGAGAAAAACCAGACTATAACCCGTGACTCGTGACGACACTACACTCCAAGGGCAAGACTCAGCATATTAGACCTCATAGCTCGGACCTGTGTTTACTTGCTTGTTTATCTTATGTTGACTGCCCTACTATACATACTAGTGTGCCTAATTAGATAGATACACATTTCTCTTCTATCTCATTCTCGCTAGATTACGACATCACACTCATACTGTGTTTTCTGGTTATGAAGACAATGAGTAGACGCGGAAGAGGAAGCGTTAACATGACTCAGGCTCAATTCACTAACTTGCTCAACACGGTGGCTGCAGCTTTCGCAGCTCACCCTGGAGGTAAATTCGTTACTTTAGGATGTTTAGATCCTACCCCCACATCGTCTTTTCACCTCTAAACCTATTCGCTCCACTTCTCACAATAGGTCAGCCTGCGCCTGCACAGCCACGTGTTTGTACTTTCAAAACTTTCATGGATGGCAAGCCTCTCCCTTTCAACGGCACTGAGGGTGCCATAGGCCTTCTGCACTGGATTGAAATGGCCGAAGCTGTCTTTGCTGTCTGCGAGTATCCCCCTGCTAACTGGGTTAAGTTCGCGACTGGTACGCTTGAAGGAAATGCGCTTTCATGGTGGAAAGCACAGATTCAGATGCTTGGTCTGGAAACTGCTAATGCTACTGCATGGGAAGATTTCAAAGACATGATCAAAGAGGAGTACTATCACAGGGATGACATCCACAAACTCGAGAACGAGTACTATGAGCTCAAGATGGTTGGATCAGAGATTGAGACCTACACCAAGCAGTCCAACGACTATGCTGCACTTTGCCCAAACATGTCCCGACCTATGTATCGAAGGATCGAATTGTACATCAAAGGCTTGGTCCCAGAAATCCGGAGCCATGTGACCTCAGCCAACCTCAATACCATACAGCCCGTGGTCCGTCTTGCTCACAAACTCACCAATCAAGCTGTGGAAGAGGGCAAGCTACCCAAAAGGATCAGTGCTACTGCTGGAACTTCTAATGACAACAAACGAAAGTGGGATGGAAGCCAGGGTAAGGATGCTAACTCTACTCAGGCCCCGGCTCAGCAAAGGAAAACTGAAAATAACAAGGGCCCTCAGCAGCAGGGCGGCTATCAGGGCCATCTCCCCAAATGTAACAAGTGCAATCGACATCACAATGGGCCTTGTGCGAAGAACAAGTGCCAGCGGTGCAACAAGATGGGACATGAGGCCAAGGATTGTAGGATCCCTCATCCCGCAAGGCAGAATCAACCACAGCAGCAGCAGCATCATGGGAACATCAAGGGTTGTTTCCAGTGCGGAGCCGAGGGGCACATTAAGAAGAATTGTCCCCAGTTAAACCAGAACAACCCCAATCAGGGTGCGGGAAATAACAACAACAACGCCAACAATGCTGGGAATGGTGCAAGAGGAAGGGCTTTTGTGATTGGAGCTGGAGAAGCGAGGAATGACCCCAACGTTGTAGCGGGTAAGTTCCTACTTAATGATCGTTATGTTTCCATATTGTTTGATTCTGGAGCAGATGCTAGTTATGTATCCCTACGCATTAGTAAGAAACTTAAGTCCACTCTTACGCCGCTAAGCTCTAAGCACATCGTTGAAATAGCTAATGGTAGAAACCTCGAGGCCTCACACGTAATACGTAACTGCGAATTAGAATTGGCTGGTCAGACCTTCCGTATCGATCTCTTCCCCATCATTCTTGGAAGCTTCGACGTCATCATTGGTATGGATTGGTTATCCAAACATCGAGCTGAAATCCTCTGCCAAGAGAAAGCTATTCGTATTCCCCGTCCCCCTGGCAAACCTCTTATAGTTCAAGGCGACAAGAGCGGAGAAGTCACAGGCATCATTTCATTCTTAAAGGCCCAGAAGTGTCTACGAAAGGGGCACACCGCTATCTTAGCACTCGTTGCCGACACATAGAAAATGGAAAACAGGATTGAAGATTTTCCAGTCGTACGCGACTATCCTGAGGTATTCCCGGAGGAACTACCTGGACTCCCTCCTCACCGTCAGGTCGAATTTCAAATCGAGTTAGCTCCCGGAGCAGCACCTATAGCTCGTGCACCTTATCGTCTAGCTCCCGCAGAACTCAAGGAACTCTCTACTCAACTACAAGAACTTTTGGACAAAGGTTTTATCCGTCCTAGCTCATCACCCTGGGGAGCCCCAGTGCTCTTCGTCAAAAAGAAAGATGGCACATTCCGAATGTGCATTGATTACCGCGAACTGAACAAGGTTACCATCAAGAATCGTTATCCACTTCCCCGTATCGACGACCTGTTCGACCAGCTGCAAGGGTCGAGCTATAATTCCAAGATCGATCTGCGATCGGGTTATCACCAGCTGAGAGTCCGCGATGAGGACATCTCTAAGACTGCTTTCAGAACCCGCTATGGTCACTATGAATTCCTTGTTATGCCTTTCGGAATGACCAACGCACCTGCGATCTTCATGGATCTCATGAACCGGGTATGCAAACCCTACCTCGACAAGTTCGTAATTGTGTTTATCGACGACATCTTAATCTACCGAAGAGTCAAGAGGAGCATGAACAACACATGCGTCTTATTCTCGAACTCCTTCGCAATGAGGAACTGTACGCCAAATTCTCAAAATGTGATTTCTGGCTTAGAGAAGTCCATTTCCTTGGGCACATCGTCAATCAGGAAGGGATTCATGTTGACCCCGCTAAGGTCGAATCCATTAAGAATTGGCCTGTGCCTAAGACTCCGACCGAAGTCCGCCAATTCTTGGGATTGGCAGGATACTATCGAAGATTTATCAAGGGATTTTCTAAGATCGCTCAACCACTTACGACCCTCACTCAGAAGGGTGTTGCTTACAAATGGAGTGATGCTCAGGAATCTGCCTTCCAGGAACTAAAGAAGAACCTTTGTAGTGCTCCTATTCTTTCCTTACCCGAAGGTACCGACGACTTTGTTGTTTACTGCGATGCTTCTGTTCAAGGGCTCGGTTGCGTGTTGATGCAACGCGAGAAGGTTATTGCTTACGCTTCACGACAACTCAAGATCCACGAATGAAACTACACGACGCATGACTTAGAATTTGGAGTTGTGGTCTTCGCGCTCAAGCTTTGGAGACACTACTTGTACGGCACCAAGTGCACGATTTACACTGATCACAAGAGTCTCCAGCACATAATGGAACAAAAGGAGTTGAATATGCGGCAACGCCGATGGGTCGAACTCCTAAATGACTACGAGTGTGCAATTAAATATCATCCAGGCAAGGCTAATGTGGTAGCCGATGCCCTCAGCAGAAAGGAGACCAAACCCAAGCGTGTTCGTGCCTTACAGCTCACTATCCACTCGAACCTCCCTAATCAGATCCGAAACGCTCAGGCTGAAGCATTAAAAGCCGAGAACATCAGGGCTGAGTCCCTACGAGGATCGAGACAACGTTTGGAACAAAAAGAAGATGATGCTTACTACATAAACGGGCGTATATGGGTCCCACTTTATGGGAATTTGCGTGAGCTTGTGATGGATGAAGCCCATAAGTCCCGTTACTCAGTGCATCCGGGTTCAGATAAGATGTACCACGACTTAAGGACTACCTATTGGTGGCCTGGCATGAAAGCCCACATAGCAACCTATGTCAGAAAGTGTTTAATTTGTGCAAGAGTCAAGGCGGAGTATCAGAAACCATCAGGCCTACTCCAACAACCAGAGATCCCATAGTGGAAATGGGAGCAAATTTCCATGGACTTTGTTACCGGCTTGCCTAGGTCTCAACGCGGAAATGACACCATTTGGGTGATAGTAGATCGATTAACAAAATCTGCCCACTTTTTGGCTATTAAAGAAACAGACAAGTTCTCTACCTTAGCAGAGGTATACTTAAAGGAAGTGGTTTCGAAGCACGGAGTGCCAACCTCTATTATTTCCGATCGAGACGCACGTTTTACTTCTGAGTTGTGGCAAGCTATGCACAAATCTTTTGGCTCACGTTTAGACATGAGCACCGCTTATCATCTGCAAACGGATGGGCAATCTGAACGCACCATCCAAACCCTCGAAGACATGCTTAGGGCCTATGTGATCGATTTTGGCAAGAATTGGGAGAAGCACCTACCGTTAGTGGAATTCTCCTACAACAACAGCTACCACACCAGCATTCAGGCGGCACCCTTTGAGGCATTGTACGGTCGTAAATGCCGGTCGCCTCTCTGCTGGGCGGAGGTGGGTGACAGCCAGATCACAGGCCCAGAACATGTAGTTGACACCACAGAAAAGATTGCCCAGATTAGGCAACGCATGGCGGCAGCTCGTGACCGTCAGAAGAGCTACACTGATAAGGATAGGAAACCACTAGAGTTCCAGGTTGGTGAACGGGCTCTACTTAAAGTCTCACCCTGGAAGGGTGTGGTTCGTTTCGGAAAACGGGGCAAGCTAAATCCGAGATATGTCGGACCCTTTGAAATTATCGAAAAGATCGGTAAGGTCGCTTACAGATTGAATCTGCCTGAAGAACTGAGTGCTGTGCACAACGTCTTCCACGTGTCTAATCTGAAGAAGTGTCTGTCATATGAAACACTCATCATTCCTTTCAAGGAACTTGCTATTGACGAACAGCTACACTTTACTGAGGAACCGATTGAGATCACGGATCGTGAGATCAAAACCCTCAAACGTAGCCAGATACCTCTCGTGCGAGTCCGTTGGAACTCACGCCGTGGCCCAGAGCTTACCCGGGAGCGGCAAGACCAGATGAAACGCAAGTATCCCCAGTTGTTCCCAAATGAAACTCCCAGCACTGAAGCTACAACCGAATTTCGGGACGAAATTCCAAACTAACGGGGGGATGATGTGACACCCCGTTGAAACGTTCTCATTTAAACTAGCTTGTCAGTGGCTGCCTTAACTATCGGGACGAAAGTTCTTAAACCTTGGGGATAATGTGACACTCTAGGTTTTCCCCGAGCTAAAATCTTGTAATTACATTGTGTGTATATATGTATTAAATGGAAGCCGTGATTTATTTTGATGTGCTATGTGTGAATAATGTGTACGTATAATGTATAGGTCGTATGGATAAGTGTATATGTAGTAGCAAACCGAACCAAAACCCCCCTTGCACACTATGGGCTGCCAACCTACCCAGCCCATCAACTCAAGGACCCGACTCGAGACAAATGGGCCGGATGGGCCGCAACCTCCCTTAGCCCACTCGGAAACCCCTCACCTCCTATTTAAGCCTAAAACCCTCACACACACTCTCTTTTACACTCCATCTCTCTCTCTCACTAAAACCCTAGAACACCACCACAAACCTCCTCCCATCCTCATTCCATCTTCTCTCGGATCCAACACGTAACAAGGAGACTCTCGGATCAAACTCGAGATCACCATCGGAAGCTCTTCACATCTTCTACACCCGAAATCCTTGGCCGGTTAGTGTTACCTTACGAACACATTTATATGCATGATAAAAAGGGTTGGTTATGTGTTATGGTGGATTATAGCTATTATTTAAGCATGATAAAAGTGTTTGTTGATTTAATGGGCATTGTTGTGTGGTAAAGATATTTTCTTGACATGAATAATGGACACAAATATGCTTAGTGAATAATGGTCCTTGATGATAGTCATATGTTGAGAAGAATGATAATGTTAATTATAAATGATATGCTAAGATGATGTAACAAATGCATGTATGATGTTATTAAACCAAGTGATCATATGCTAGAAATAGAAACCGATGATAGCTGTTGGTGATGTCCGAATCATGCAATTCGTTTAGAGGTTTGGATCAGTTTAAATGAACATTTAAGATGTTATGAATGTGTTAGGGATACTTGAATATGTGAAGAACAACATGAAGGTTATTTAAAATATTTGAAATGCCATGTTTGATCTGCTTGTTTAGAAAAATAGACAAGAAAACATGTTTAATGGAATAGTACACAATTTACATGAAATGGCAATCCTATTGGATAGTACCATTAGGCAGGTTCTGGAAGGTTTCCGGTCATCAAGTGTGCGAGTCGAGACCTCCTGTCTCGACTCGAGACTGTGGAAATTGCTACTCGAGACCGCTAGGTGACAACTCGAGACCATCAACTGACTAATCGAGAACAGTTGTCTCGACAAAGGTCTCGACTCCGCAGGTGGTGCATCAGTGTTGCGACTCGAGACCACCAGTGGTTGCGAGTCAAAGCACCGCCCTGTTGCGACATATAAATGCATGACTCGAGATTGGTGGCATCGACTCGAGACCACTCCTCAACTTCACCATCAGTGGATGGCACTCGAAACCACTGACCATGCCTACAACGGTAGTTGCGACTCGAGACTGTTTCTCAGTGGCATCGACTCGAGACCACTCATCAGTGGATTCAACCTATCAGTGGTTTCGATTGGGCCATGCTGTTATTGGGCTATGTTGGTTTAACGGACTGCTTTCTGTGTGGACTAAGTGTTAACTGATTTCTGCTTGAATTGCTAGCACGATAGGGCGGGCCCAATAACCTTGAATGACATATATGTTATGTGTTAACTGTTACTAGTCTACTGCTCAAATATTAGAACAGGCTCATTAACTTAAAGGATAATTGTATGTTATGCATGCTATGTGTTAGTTATGTGTAGATTCTACGTGACTTATTGTACCCGGGCTTAACCCATACTGGTAACCATGTTAGGACGTGGAGACCAGCGTGCTTGACCAAGTAAACTAAACTGCCGAGCAACCTAAGGTGAGTTCACACACTAAAAGCATGCGTCCCAGGGAGGGACAGGAACAAATTAAAGAATGTTTTCAAACTACTAATTTCCGGGGGAATATGCAAATGGTACTCTTGTACTACTACATCCGGGGGAGATACGTTTGGGTATTATTTATAATTCACAACTAGCAACACTAAACAAATCTCTATCATGTAAAGTCCCTGCTTATAGTACCGATTAATCGCCGGGGGCGAACGGGTTATTAGTTGATAGCGCTATTAGGTTTGACAACCTCACACCGTGACCGGGGGAGATCGGGCGTGAACTAGTAGACCTTGCATCTTGGTCAATGACGATAGACATTGACCTGGGGCACCAAATCTTCTCGTCAACAGTTTCGGTAATTCAAGTTTAGTAGCTTTCATATGGGGTAGCTCCCCATGACGTGATTATAAATGCCTTACCTAAACAACCTACATTTTCTTTTGAAAAGCTAAAACTGGACATCTCGTGAACTCGCCAACATTTTTGTTGACACCCTACTGCATGCTTTGCAGGTAACCAGTGAATCAGGAGCTTGCAGCTTGGGGATATGTAGTGGTCGTCTTAACCCGTGTGTTGGGTTTTAAATAACCTGGACCATGAACCTTGTTTTGAGACTGTTTGGTCTATGCTTCCGCTGTTTGTTTAAACTGTTATTTGAACTTAAACTTTTAGAACTTTAAAATATGATGTTTACTAACTATTGTGGTTGGTGAATACTTTTACTATTAATCAATGCTCAGTATAATTGGTGGCTGGATCCTGGTCAGTCACGCTTCCAAGCGGTAGTACTCCGCATGTGGATTTTGGGGGTGTGACACCAATACTGGTGTGGTAGCAATTGTTGTACGAAAATTCGACCAATGGTAAATGATTATCCCAGATACCACCCAGATCCATTACACATGCTCTTAGCATATCTTCCGGAGTTTGAATAGTTCTCTCACTCTGGCCATCAGTTTGTGGGTGAAAAGCAGTGCTTAGATTCAACTGCGAGCCAAAAGCTTCTTGGAAGGATTGCCAAATCCTTGATACAAATCTCCCATCTCTATCAGAGATAATCGAGAGAGGCACTCCATGACGTGCAACAATCTCCCTCATGTATATTTCAGCAAGTTTACTAGTGTTGTCTTTTTCCTTGATTGGCAGGAAGTGCGCAGACTTTGTTAGACGGTCTACTATTACCCAAATTGTATCGTGGCCCTTGGGCGTCTTTGGCAATTTCGTTTTGAAGTCCATGGAAATCTGTTCCCATTTCCATTTGGGTATTTCAGGTTGCTGCAGAAGACCTGAAGGCTTTTGGTATTTGGCCTTAACCTTGGCGCAAGTTAAACATTTACCAACGTATATTGCAACATCGCCTTTCATCCTAGGCCACCAGTAGAAATCCTTGAGGTCTTGGTACATCTTATCCGCTCCGGGATGAATCGAGTACCGTGACTTGTGAGCCTCATTGAAAATAACCTTTCTTAATCCACCAAACAGAGGAACCCAAACTCGTTTCATGAAGCACAAAGTTCCTTCCTCGTTTGGTACCAACTGTTTCTCCATCCCACGGAGATACTCGTCCTCAATATTCCTTTCTTTAAGTGCTTCTCTTTGCACGGCACGAATGCGCAATGAGAGGTCTGTCTGGACAATCATTTCCAGAGCCCTAACCCTTATGGGCTTGATCCTTTCCTTTCGACTCAGGGCATCGGCGACCACATTCGCCTTCCCTGGGTGATACTTGATCTCACAATCATAATCATTCAATAGTTCAACCCAGCGCCTTTGCCTCATGTTAAGCTCCTTTTGGTCAAATATGTGCTACAGGCTCTTGTGATCAGTGAAGATCGTGCATCGCGTGCCATACAAATAATGTCGCCAGATTTTCAACGCAAATACCACCGCGCCTAGCTCCAAGTCGTGCGTGGTATAATTTTTCTCGTGGACCTTCAACTGGCGAGAGGCATACACTATAACTTTCTGGCGCTGCATCAACACGCAGCCTAATCCCTGACGCGAAGCGTCGCAATACACCACGAAGTCGTACGTTCCTTCGGGTAGCAATAAGATCGGTGCGTCACAAAGTTTGTTTTTCAACAACTAAAACGCTTCTTCTTGCTTGTCACCCCAATCAAACTTCTTGTCTTTCTGTGTGAGTGCGGTCAGAGGTTGAGCGATTTTAGAGAAATCCTCAATGAACCTTCGATAATAACCAGCCAAAGCTAAGAACTGTCGAATTTCGGTTGGCGTCTTTGGAGTCTCCCAATTCTTGATCGCCTCGATCTTTGTGGGATCAACATGAATTCCATTTCCATTCACCACATGTCCAAGAAAGTGGACTTCGCGTAGACAGAACTCACACTTTGAGAACTTAGCGTACAACTTCTCCTTTATAAGTAGCTCTAAAATAGCTCTTAAGTGCTGTTCGTGCTCATCCTTCATCTTCGAGTAGATCAGAATGTCATCAATAAACACGGTCACAAACTTATCCAAGTACAGCTTGCAGACTCTGTTCATTAGATCCATGAAAACTGCCGGCGTGTTTGTCAGCCCAAACGGCATAACCAGGAACTCATAATGTCCATAACGAGTCCTAAAGGCCGTCGTTGGGATACTTTCCTCTTGTATCCTTAACTGATGATATCCTGATCGAAGGTCGATCTTTGAATAAAAGCTCGAACCTTGCAACTGATCGAACAGGTCATCAATCCTTGGCAAAGGATATATGTTCTTGATAGTCAACTTATTAAGCTCGCGGTAGTCTATACACATACGAAAACTACCATCCTTTTTCTTAACAAACAGTACTGGAGCTCCCCAAGGTGAGAAGCTTGGTCTGATGAATCCTTTGTCTAACAGCTCCTGGAGTTGCGTTCACAACTCCTGCGTCTCCGAAGGCGCAAGTCTATAGGGTGCCTTAGCTACCGGCGCGGCACCTGGGACCAAGTCAATGTGAAACTCGACTTGCCTTTGGAGCGGTAATCCTGGCAAGTCTTCTGGAAAGACTTCAGGATATTCTTTTACGACAGGAATGTCTTCGATTTTTAGCTCCGCAGCTTCCTTATCCACGATGTGTGCTAAGAATGCAACACATCCTTTTTGTAAACACTTTCTAGCTTTCAGACAGCTAATGATCCTCAGCGGCGTATCATGCTTCTCTCCGTGAACTACGATCGTCTCTCCATCCATCATCGGGATGCGAATGGTCTTCTCATGACATACGATCTCGGCCTTGTTACTTGACAACCAATCCATCCCTACTTCGACGTCGAAGCTTCCCAACTCGACTGGCAGTAGATCTAGCATAAATTCGTGTCCTCCCAGTTCTATCACGCATCCTCTGATGACTTCACCCGTTTCAACTAGTCTCCTATTTGCCAATTCAATCGAGTACGGAACGTCTAACTTACTAGTAATTAATCTGAGCATATTCTTAAATTCTAACGATACGAAACTATAATCGGCACCAGTATCAAACAGAACAGATGCAAAGCGTTGGTTTATAAGGAACGTACCAATGACAAGGTTTGGATCCTGGCGCGCTTCCCTTGCACCAATGTTAAAGACTCTTCCCCGTGCTTGGTTTAGTTTTGGGCATTCCCTCTTAAAGTGCCCGACATCTCCACAATTGAAACAACCTGGTCCCCGACCATTCCCATTTCCACCTTGAGCGTTGTTTTGGTTGCGATTTCCACTCCCAACTTGGTTTTCAAAATTTCCACGGTTTCCATTTCCGCCATTTCCTCCTTGTTGGCGGTTTCCATTACCATTCCCATAACCTCGATTACCACCACGCCCAGCATGAGTTCCGACCCAACATGTATCCTTTGAATGGCCATTCTTCCCACATGACTCGCATCTCCTCAATCTACACGGGCCAAAATGATGGCGCTGGCATGTATCACACTTGGGTAGAGTTCCCATGTAACCCTTTCCTTTGTTTTCGACACCGGTTGTGGCCCTGGCCGGTGTGCTCGACTCACCCTTCTTGCTTACGTTGCTGGTACCTTGCTTGAAATTGGAAAATTTTCGTTTGTTTTCACCAGACGACTCCACATGAGTCTCTTTCTTCTTTGGTTCGGAAACAGAGAACTTGTTCAATCTAATAGCCTCCTCAGTAAGCGCCACACTGAGGTCGATGGTTTCCGTGATCGTTGCAGGCTTAGACATGGTAACCATACTCATGATCTGGGGTGCCAATCCCCAGATGAAGCGTTCGATGCGTTTAAATTCGGGCGTGACCATGTACGGCACTACATGGGACAAATCATGATATCTCTGAACATATTCTGCAATCTTAGGACCATCCATTTTTAGATGCCATAACTCAGTTTCTAGCTTCTGTATTTCATCTCGCGAGCAGTACTTCTTCCTCATTAGTTCTTTTAGCTCATTCCAGGTTAACGCATAAGATGCCGCTTCTCCCAACGTTTGCACTTGTAGGTTCCACCACGATAGGGCACCATCCAGAAACAGTCCTGAAATGTAGGTGACTTGTTGCTGGGGAGTACACCTGCTCATTCTTAGAACAGAATCTGTCTTCTCAGCCCACCGGACGAATGCAACAGCACCTCCAGTGCCGTCAAAATTTACTGGTTTGCAGTCAAGGAACTGTTTGTAGGTGCACCCTGCACATACGTTTGAATTTACAGATGGTATCAGCGGACGTGCTAGAAATATCCAAATGTATCGTAATATGTCTCAAGCGACTTTTCATTACTGTTGGGTGGATTGTTATTGCCGTTGTTGTTCGAAATATTCCCGCTTGTTTCTGTTTGGGAGGCTGCGTATTGTGTTATGGTTGCGGCAATTATCCCCTGGAGTTCCGCCTCGGTAGTAGGCATGCGTACATTGCGTCGTGGAGGCATTTTCTAAGAGATGATTATATAGGTCAGGTCATAGTAAGTAAATAATATGCGTACGTAGTAACATTCCTCAATCACATAACATCACATGTTATAACATAAAGTAAACAACTCAACAAAGCATGTAATGAGAATGTTGCCATTGAGCCTTCATTAATCACGACCACGATATTGTTTTTACAAGTTTTATAGTACATCATACATCCGAATGATATCATAGGGTCACATCACCCTCAAAAAATACAAGTCAAACTACAACTATCATAAACAAAAAGTGTGATCTCTCAAAGTTCTTCATGTGCTGGCTCAATCGCGACTTTCTCACCAAAATGATTAACCTGCATCAAACCAAAATATATATGCTGATGGCGGAGGAGGAGGAGGAGGAAAATGAGAGAAAAGCAAGCAACGCATGAGCATCCAATCCTCCTCTAAAGCACGACAGACGCGCAGCAAATATGCAATCTGCTGCTTAGGTGTCAAGAAATGAACATCCGAATCAGGTGGAAGCGGAAGGGGAGTGTGCGGTACAGCAAAAGGGGTCTGACAGTGGCATGGAGGATGTGGAGCTTTCTCTAACTCCTGAATGCGACGACTCAGTGCGTCCTGCTGTAGCTGAAGAGAGATGAGTATGCCCTCTGTCGAGTACCCCACGTGAAATGGGTGGTACGGGTCAGATAGTGGCATAACAGGGGGCGTTGTCCACAAAAATGGCTCGCATGATGGTACGAACGATGGTGCAGTAGGTGGTGCAACATGAGGAAACTGTGATAGAAACGGAAAAGATGATGACAGTACGGATGGAACAGAAACAGGCGGCTGCCTCGATGAACCCTCTCCAGGACGAGGTGGCGGTATGTCCTGGAGGAATGTGATGGGAAGATCAGTGCGATGGGCGTTAGTGGTGTGTGGGGGAAACAACGGAATCTCAGTCGGTACGGAGACAGGTTCTACCAGAGGTGTGACGGGTATCACAAACGGTGGGTAATCATCATCGTCGATCCACCCGTTGAGGGTGTCGGCGTATCGAGGGTCAACATGTGTGGCGAATGGTGCATGATCAGCATGCACAGGGGCTGAAACAGGTACCACAGGTGCAACAACGGGTGCATCAATAACAGGATCATCCACCAATGGTGGTGCAACAACGGGAAGGTCAGCAATGGGTATATCATCAACAAGAGGTGCAACGGCCGGTGCACCATCAAGAATAGGGCCATGGTCAACAACAAGCTCGGGTGCTACGACGGGCTCAGGGTCGTCAAGGTCCATATCAAAATCGGCAGGAATGTAAAATAACGGATCAATGGGAGCCACGGGCGCGTCTAAAGGCTGGTCCATATGAATAAACTCGACATCATGATCAGGATCGAAACCAAGGGGAAGAACTAGATCAAAATCATCATTGACCTCATGGTCAAACTCAAACTCGTGTAACGGACCAGGTGCAGCTGACATCGCTACGTCAGTGTCAGGAGAGTGATGCTGCACACCCTAGTCGTGCAAGGACGCAGATGCCACTGACTCCAATGATTCTGGAACAGGTGAACCAAGAGGAGCCTCCTCTACAGGGGCCTCAGCAATAGGAAGGACAACATCAACATCGATCGGGGCCCCGCCCTCATAGTCGCCCTCAGGGGGACCCTCCTCGAACAGATCAATGTCGTCATCAGATACGGCATCGAGTGGCACATCCGCCATGGGGAAAGCAGCAAGCGGAATGGGAGCAGGGATCACCGCAAGAGGTAGATCCCCAGCAGGAATGCCATCAGCAGGCTCAACTCCGATGTCTGGTAGCGCGAACGGCTGAAAATCATCGTCATCTGTACTCGTGGTGTCGGACGTGTAGACGTCTCCCTCTGATGGTATCTCATCGTCGGATATAACTGCCATGGGGTCCACTGTGTCTGATACTCCCGTGTCGGAAGAAGAAACCATGGTGTCTGTAACACAACCACACATATACACACATATCAACATGAAATCAAATAAACATGTAAGTCACAATAATGCAAGCAAGCAATCCTCCTAGTCTTCCCAGACTACCCCTCCCAGCCTCTCAGACTGACTCCCTGGTCTATAAGACCAACATCCCAGTCTCTAAGACGAACCTCCCCAATCTCTAAGATTGAATCCCCTCAGCCTCTAAGACTGAACCTCCCTAGCCTCTAACGCTAAACCTCCCTCAGTCTCTAAGACTGAACCTCCCCAGCCTCTAAGGCTGAACCTCCCTCAGTCTCTAAGACTGAAATAATATTTTTGAAAAGTGTATTTGTGCCTTTTTGTTTGTAAAAATGTTTTGTACCCTGGATCTGGACGTTTAGTGTATGCAATGTGAAAATGTTTTCATGAGAGCCCTAGTGATCATAGTCTAGACTCGAGAAAGAATCCTAGTTCGCTATGATCGAGGCTCTGATACCAATCTGTCACACCCTGACTTTTGCGGAAGCGTGGGTTTATTTGGTGTGACTTCTTAATACCATAGCACAATCATAACAATGCTATATGAAATAAAACACATGATGATCATCCATTCCTCAAGTTTAAAATAACCACAACATCAATTGTTTAAATTGTCGACACATAAAAACAAGTTACAACCATGACGTAATTAGGACGTATTCACATGACACAACAAAAGACTTGAATAAAACATGGTTTAAAGACATGTAACCCGTCCAGGTAAGAGTTACACCTCCTAAACCTGGATGACATCATTATTCACTACGCAGCTTGACACAATTGCACACTTCGCCAGATCCACTAATTTCCTGAAATACATGTAGTTTGAAAAATCAACAAAAGTTGAGCGAGTTCATGTAAAAGTGAGTATGTATAAACCTTTCATTTATGTATAAAAGTCCCTGGTATGTAGCATTAAGGAAAAATAGATCACCAATGGGTTGCAAAGCCACCGGTATGTGTGAAAAGGTGCAGGGAAACTCAAACCTAGCAAATTTGTTACCGGGCTTCGGCTGTAAGACACAGTCACCTCTATGGCCTCCCCGGCCTCACGGTGTGGGCTCGCTACACCCAACTAGATCTATCACTCTTGCGTCCCTCGGTCCTAACAACGAGGATTAATGGCCTCAAGTGTTGTGCCCACCCTTCACATGATCTAGTAGTATAAACCCTCCCTAAGCTAACCATGCCATGTAAATAAACGTTTGTAATAATTGTCGCATGTATTTCACCGCCGAAGTATAAAACTGAAAACAGTAAAGAGAAAAAGGGGGACATGAACTCACAAAAGTGCGTATCCTGTAACGTCAATCTCAAACTCGATCTGCTGCATGACGACCTACACGTACTAACGTCTATTAGACGAACGAGCCGTGCCTTGGCTTAGGGTTTAGTGTTTTGAGTTGCGTTACTTTGATATTATACTTGTCAAAATAATAATAATTATTTTAACTTAACTCTTGTAATTAGGAAAATAGTTAGGCAACTATTTCGTATTCGCACTTCTTAATTACTTATAAATGTATTTCCTTCCCAAGGATGGGGGTATTTATACATGTACACTTGTAATTCCGAAAAATATATTTAAAGTCCCACTTAGAAAATATATTTTAATTACTTGTCTAAAACATCTTAATTCCAAAATATATATATTTTTCCCAAAAATATTATATTTTACTTCATAAATTTTCCAAAATAATATTTTTTTACTAAAAACATACGTACAAGAGTATTTTCCGAAATACTATATAAGTGACGTCTTAGCGCTTCGTAATACAACAATACTTGCGTAACTTAAATATTTATTTCGTGAAAGTGTTGGTATCGTTTTGGAATCGTAATTTCATGGTATACATAAGTTATATTATTTTCACAAAAAAAATAATATAACTAGTTCTCAAAATAAACAAATAATCACACAAGAGTTTTTGTATACAATATATATTATACATATATACATTTATCAAATTTTATTTACGAAAATCAACCTCCAGGACTTTGTATTTTTGTAATAAAAATGATGGCGAAGTTTATTTCGAAAATAAAGTTAAAACAGTTTGTAAAAACTTGTTAGAAAATAATTTTCTAAGTCTTGGGATTTTTAGAAAATTTCGCCAGAGTTTCCCCTAAAACGGGAGTGTCCATGCTAATAAGCATATCGTTTTCTTTTCAAAATCAATCAACAATCACCAATAATCAATTCTTACTTTACCAAGAGCAAAAATATATGCGTTATACTCTAGTCATGAACTTGATATATTTCGAAAGCGCGTAGTAACTTGGTAAGACTTTTAGTGGACTTATTTATCCTCCGAAATGTATTTATTTCCTTAAAAACCATTCTTTTAAATGAGTTACTTGTTTACAACTTGTAAATAATATTTACAAAAATAATACTCTTGAACTTTTCTTGTAAATAAATGTTCTTACCTTTATTTTGTTTCTAAAAATAATGTAAGTGTATGTAGAGTCATGGTTCTTCCAAAAAACGATTCTTTTACTTGGTTTATTTAGAAAAGTTTCTTGTAAGTCTTGAATCAACATGATCACCATTCTACTAGTTTAATCATATTCCATAAAAAAAATAAAAAAAAATATCATTTTTACCAAGTTTATAAGTAGTTAGAAGGTGGCCATTTTTATGTAACACAAACCATTTTCTTTTCTTGTTAAATTATGTTCCCGACATTATTTAACAAGACCATTTAGTGATTAACATCACGAAACCAAAAATCATCATCAAATTAACAACATACTCATGACAACATTAAACTAGTAGTATTACACTTTCAAGTTAATCTTTTATGTAGAACTTCATGTAAAAGTTTCATGTTCATCTTCTTGTTCTTATTACTTTAGTGTTTAACATAAGCATCATACTACAAATTTTAGCCATAAAAATGTGATGAACAAAGGTGTAACAAAGAACTTACTACTAGCACAAGGCTAGGGTGGATTTTCTAGTGCAAAGATGATGAGAAATGAGGATGAAAAAGCTAGAACAAAGCTCCTTTGAAGCTCCACAAGATGCAAGCTTCCTTGGGTTAACCTTTAGGCTTGAATGGAACTTCAAACTTGGAAGATGATGGTGTGAAAGTGGTGGTGATGGTGGCGGTTTGGGGTGACCGAAAAAGAGAGAGAGAGAGAGAGAGAGAGTGAAGATGGAGGTGTGAATCTATGGAATGATATGTTGTAAGGGTGCCATACTTATATTGATAGTTCTAATATTTTGGCAAGTCTTGTAAGTAACCAATCTTATAAAATAATGGCATATAATCTATGAACAAGATATGGGGCATGGTGAAAATTGTGGGGTGGGTCCATGAAGGACCGAATTCGGTTCAAAGGGGGGGGGGGTTAAGGGTAAGTTTTTGGAACTAAAATGAAATGGTTAGTTAGATAGCAAGTATGGACTTATATGTGTTAGTGAATTGATTTTTAATAGGTGTTATGATAAACGGGGATCAAGAAAAGCCAAAAATAATAAAACTATGTAACTGACAAAAATTTGGTGTCCCGGGTAATGTCCGGTCTTCCGGTTAGACACCGTTCCGTTAAAGTGTTTAACTAGTCCGAAAAATGTCTTTTATATATATTTTTGTAACAAAAATTATTCCCAGCACTTGGAAAAGCATACAGGACCATTCTGCCATATTTTTGCACTTTACTAGCATAATACAATGCTGAATTTTAATAATAAATGCAGAATTCTGCATTTATAGTGTGTTTTAGGCACTTCCCGACACTATAACTATCACCTAGTGACGCAGTTTTATGGTCATCACTTCCCTACACTCCATACTAGTGTAGTACCCTGTCGTTGGCTCATACTGGCCTCAATAACATTGTCTGTCTATGTGCTGGCATTGTCAGCATGTTTCTGAATTAACCGCTCAGTGTGCTAACTGTGCTGTGTGCATCAAGTATGTCACTAATGTTTGTGTGTAATAAATGGAGTGACTGTATAAAATATGATGCACATGTATGTATGATACAAAAATCATAAAGCAGTTTAAATTGTTAGTCGTAATCAAGCACAGTCATTAAGCACATAATAAAAATTAAGTAATTGTACAGTACCTGGAATTGTGAGGGTTGTCACAGTAAAGGCCTTATGAATTTTCTTTCCTTCGACATCACCTTAAACCATTTCTTTCTCTCTTCAACAAGATTTTCTCTTGGAATAGTTCTAGGAACACCTTCAGTAGTGATCTTTTCAACAATTTTCCTTCTGACTTCGTCTTCATTTTGTTCTTTAAACATTTCAGCGAGAGACGGAAATGTTTCATCAACACCTGCATAATGAAACACTGTATCTTCATCAGATGAATCAAATGCTTCTTCAACAATCACATCATTATACTTATCAGCTTCCTGAGCATACTTAAACTCATACTCTTTCTCAGGCGACGAAGGTATCTCATCTTCTATATCAAACTTAAACTTCCCATCGTCTAACCCCAATTCCTCTAACATTTCTGCTCTTGACCTAGGCACCTCTAACTCCCCCTCAAAACGAGCATGTAAGTATATAACAGTTGGTTACGTGAGGAATACCTGGTCAGCATGTTGTTTTCCTGAAGAAGAAGACTCTTGATGTTGATCCTCCTCTTGTTCGTTTATCTCATCATTCATAAGATCTTCTATCTGTTAGTGCATATGTCTGTCAACTTCGTCTTGTATCGAGTCTTGCAATCAGATAGGATAAACCAGTGCTTGTTAGGCTAGAAAATCAGATTTGTGTGTGCATTAGCTATTTCGCACGAAATGACTAAAGGTCATTTCGCACGAAATGAGGAAGATTCATTTCGTACGAAATGAATTGAAGTCATTCCGTACGAAATACCCTAGTCTATTTCGTATGAAATACAGGGTCTATATATAGGGGAGCATGGTTTGTCATTTGAAACTTTTGGAAATCGGTAGCGAAGCTCTGCCGAATTGTCTCCAGGTGCTGTAACACTATTATATCAATACAAGAGACATTATAATTGAATCAAGCTGTAAACAAGTTCGTTTCTCTGAATTCCGCCTTTGATTCGGATCCAAACTCTTCTGAACGACTCATTAAGGTCGCATAACAATCCTACAAGTGGTATCAGAGCTCAGGAGGAAGAGTTCTTACAGAATTCAGCTTAATTTCATCAGATTTCTGACTTCTACACCTTCTTTTTCAAAATTAACAAAATTTTACGGACAAAATGGATTGATTTTCATACATTACTCGCGAAACACAGTTTTAATGAATCCTTGAAAGAATTGGACCTTAATTCAGCTTAAAATCGGATCAATTGGACAAAAACTTGATCGAAAGTGTGACATCATCATCATTCCGCACGAAATCAGCAGCTCATTTCGCACGAAATAACCAGTTTGTATCTCATTTTATACGAAATTAACATATTGACCTTCATTTCGCACGGAATTAAACTTGTGGACGTTATTTCGCACGGAATCAACTTCTGTGACTTCATTTCACACGAAATCAATTATTTGGATTTCATTTCGTACGAAATAGACCTTCATTTCGTACAAGAGGACTATTTCGCTTGAAGAGTGTCATTTCGTGTGACCAATTTGCACGAAATAGTCATTTCCTTTGAAAGTCACTTCGCATCAAAATCATTTCGCACCAAAGTGTCTTCATTTCGCTCGAACAGTCCATTTCACATCAAAGAGTTATTTCGCATCAAACTCAGTTTGCACAAAATATTCATCAGTTCGAGTGTCAGTTTCATTGGTTTGATAATGGTTAAAATGATTTTGTTTGTTTGTTTGTATCCAGGTGATTTAGAGTGATTCGAAGAATTTACAATCATGGCTGAAGAGTTCTACAACACGTTCTATAATGCATTTACGTCCGAGACTTCCGAAACTGTAACTGTTACACCAAAAACCATAACAAAAGCGATAAATGAGAACATTAAACATGATAACTTCTACGGAACATATTCAAAACCACCAACGCTTGAAAGTATTGAAGATTACACTTGGTGGAAAGAACGTTTCATCAATTGGGCAAAAGCTTACGCTCATGAGAGCTGGTTTTGTTTGGAATTTGGTTATAAAAGGCTGACAGATGATAAAGGAGAAGAAACCCCACTCAAAAGCTTATCCAAAGAAGACAAATCTGAATTTGCAGCTGAACAAACAATGATTGCTTTAATTCAATCATCAATTAGAAATGACATGTTTGCTTTACTACAACATGACGGTTCATCAAAATCTGTTTGGGAAGCTTTACGGGTTAAAGCTGAAGGGGGTAAACAAATCAAAAAGAATAAAATTGCTTTGTTAAAGAAAGAATTTGATTTGTTTGATAGCCTTAAAGGAGATTCGGTGAGACAAATGATAGAGAGATTTGGTCATTTAAAAATCGAACTTGATCGTTTTGGAATTGTCAAAACTCGAGATGAAATAATAGATAAAATCATAGAAGCGTTACCACGAGCTAATCAGTGGCAAACGTTTGTGTTTATCTTGAAAATGTTTTATATGATACAATTTCTCTCGATGTATTAATTGAAAAGATTGAAACTCATGAGCTTGAATTGCAGAAACAAAGCAAGATGAATAGTTCTTCACATCAACAGAATGTTGGTCTTTATTACAAAGGTAACATACCTTTGGTGAAAGTTGGTGATTCATCAAAGACAGCATTCAGTGGTGAGAAGACAAAGGAACCTCAGACAAGCTCATCAAGCTACAATCTAGGATATCATTCATCGTCTTCAAAAACAAATCCTGATGAATCAGAGGAGATACTGTGCAACATTGCTCTCAAATTGAAAAATTCTCCTGCAATGAGCATCAACTCTGCTAAGCAGCAAATGAGCTTCCTTGCATCGGTTCTGGAATCATATGAAGGTCTTGTGGCTGGTAAAATTGGAAATTCTGAATTGACCAAAGAAGACTACGACCAGATTGATCTGGAAGAAATGGAACTCATAGACATTCGCTGGTGTTTGGCAAGTTGCATTCGCAGAGCTTAGAGATACATGGAGATTACTGGAAAACAGACAATCGGTGGTCCATCAACGAAACTGGGATTTGATAAATCCAAAGTGACCTGCTTCAAATGCAAACAAAAAGGTCATTTCAAGAGAGAATGTAACAATTCTGCAGTTGATGGAAATGCAAACCCGTTCAATGATGATTATTATCGTAAGGCGATCTACCACCGAAGAAAAGAAGAGCCGAAAATGATCGAAAATGATCGAAAATAATCCCAAAGAAAAGTCAAGAGCATTTGCAGTTATTCATAATGATGAAGGATATGATTGGAGTCAGATTCTTCCAGAAGAAGATCGTGTTGATAATCGATGTACAGCTCATGGCAAAGTTATATCAAAGAGCAAACATCATGTTTTTGTTGCTGAAATTAAAGAGGAAACCAGAAAAGAAAACGTTATGGTTGAAATCAAAGGAAAAACCAGAAAAGAGATTCTGAGTGAGAAAACATATAGAGAAAGAAACATTGCTGAAAATAGAATTGATGAAATGCAAGAAGAGTATGAAATTGCAGTGAGCAATAAAAGATGGGATAAGAAGCGAGAGTGTTATGTCAACAGAGAAGGTGAACCTGTTGTTCCCAAGAAGGACAGAATTTTTGAAGATGTTCTTCTCATAATTCCTCGATCTGTCGAATATTATACAAATGTTGGAAAAGATAAAACATATGCGAAAAGGCTTGAAAAAGACATAAGACATGTCATGACATCGAGTTTGAGGAAGAGGGATGAAGAGAGAATTAAGGAAAATGTTGAGAAGTTGGTTGATGAATTGAAGAAGGTTGCTGAAGAAGATAAAGTTGAAACTGTTAAAGTTGAGAATGTGATGGTAGAAGAAAAAGTTGTTGAAGAAACAGGGGTTGTGAAAGAAGTTGTTGAAAAAGAAGTTGTTACTGAAAAACAGCAGGTTGAAGAAGAAGTAAAGATGGAAAGTTCGATTGATGTGAATAGTGATGCTGGTGCTGGTGATGAGAAGAAGAGTGAAGCTGATCTAAAGCAGACAGAAGTAAATACCGAGGTGCCAATCACTGAGGTAAATTCTGATTCTGAAGTCTTAAATCAAAATGTTGAACAGTGCAAGAAATGCATGGAATCATGCAGTGCTTGTACTGAAAAAGATGAAAAATTCAGAAAAAGAGATCTTGAATTCACCAAAATCGAATAAGTTTTTAAAAATAAATACAAACAAATGTTAGAAAATGAAAAAGTTTTGAAAGAAAATGATGAAAAAACTTCGGAAAATGTAAAAAATTAGAAAAAGAAAATGAAGTTTTGAAATAAAATGTTTTGAAAATGACAGAAGAATGTTTTCAAAAAGAAAATGTTTTTCAAGAAATGAAAAAAGAATATGATTCAATAAAATTGGCTTATCACATTACTAAAACGTCATATGAAGATGTGAAAAGTCAAATGAAACTTGTTCAATCGAGATTAAGATACTGTTCTGAAACAACTAATACGTTTAAGCGACAGTATGAAATAAAGCAACAAGTTGTAAATTCTTACATTGAGGATGTTGCTAAACTTAAGCGTCAGATTGCTGATTTAGAACATGATAATAACAAGTTAAAAAGTTATCACGCTTCATCATATGTGCTTGAAAGAATTTTCAACATAAAACCGGATGGTAAAGATTCTGAGCAAAACAAGAAAGGAATTGGCTCAGAGTTTCATCAAGTTCCACCACCGGAAAAGTTTGCATTTTATGATGATGAAAAGGTCGAAAAAGCTTTCAACATGGTAGATCAATTTCCAGATAACATTGACGTAACCTATTCCAAATCTGATGATTCTAGTGATTCAGAGGTGGTAGGTAAGGTCGTTGAAAGTGTGTTGAAAGAAGAGTCGGTTGAAACAGGTAAATCTGAATCACAGGATGAAAATGAAGGTAATTTTCATGATGGATATCTGAAAAACTCAAAATCTGAGAAAAATTTGGATGATGATTCAAAAGGATTGGTTTATACCATAATTGGATCAGACAAATTATTCTAAGATGTTGTATTCCCGATTCAGAATGTGATTTCAGAAAAGATTGATAAAGTTTTCAAAATGGTTGAGATTGAAAAATCTGAAATTCCAAAGTTTGCTGGAAAGTGTCACAAAACTTCTTATAACAAACCTGGGTTTAAGAAGAAAAACATGAAGACTGGGTTGGGTTATAAAAAGAAACAAAGTTGAAAAAGAAATGAAATGCCAAATTATCAGACAAAGATGAATTTTGTTCATGGAACAAGTTCAGAAGAAGAGAAAGAACTTCAATTAAGACGACAGTCCAATGAAGAGTTCTATGCTCAGAAAAAACAACAACAGGTCAAAGATGTGTCCAAGAGAACATGTTTCAAATGTGATCAAACTGGACATCTTGCACAAAAGCGTCCAAATCTGAAACCTGTTGATGTTGAGACAAAAAAGAAGTCTGATGATGTTGACAAACATAAGTCTGAGAATGTGAGACAAAGGTCAACCAGATTTGATTCAAAACAAACTTGGAGATACAACACAAACAAGTTTGCTTTGAATCAAACTTGGAAATCAAATCCAAATAGGTTCGATTCTAGACAGACCTGGAATTCTCACACACCCAGTTTAAGAACAACACAAAGTTGGAAAACAACTGTTGATGCAACGAAACCAAACCAATTTTGGAAACCAAAAACTGTTGTTCAAAATCAAAATGTTCAAAAAGAATCACATTTTTACAAAAGAGGGACTCCAAAAGGTCAAACATGGAGTGTTAAGAAACCGATGACTGCGATAAATGACGAAAATGTTGAAATTAAAATTGAAAAAGTCTTTGTACAAAATGACAAAGATTTTCCAAAGTTGAATGATGCTTATTGTGTTAAAATGCCTAAGGTGAAACAGACCTGGGCTAAATTGTTCAAATAATTCAATTAAGTTGAATGTGCAGGTGCTCAAGAAAATTGAAGACTGTGAGAATGGAAATCGGAGCAGCCTGGCACGAGAAGAGGAGGCTGCTGGTCCCTGCGATGGTTAAACAGGGAGTTTGTTTATTTTCTATATATAAATAACCAATATTTCAAAATTCTAAAAATTGAAAAATTTAAAAATCAAAAATATGTTTGTATTTAAATTTGTCAAAAATCCAAAAATTTTAAAAAAAATTTGTTGATTGAATACGCCGAAACCCTCACGGCTGAACAAACATGATTACTTTCACAATATTGAAAAACGGTTTTCAAACTGTCAAAAGTCAATGGGTTGTAAATCCTGGGGTATGTTAGATTTTCTGCAAATCAGTGCATGAAAAGCAGAAAATGGATGGCGATACAAAGCTATCAGTGTCGGTTTGTCAAATTTTCTTTAAATGATTTTGCATTTTATGGGGAGTAAGAGAATGTCAGAAAATCCAAAAACATTTGAAAATTTGAAAAAGCCAAAAACATGATAAAATTCAAAAATGAGTTTTTGTGAAAAAGAGGAAATGATAGTACATCAGTAGACAATCACGGTACGCTAAAGAAATGGAATGTTAAAATGTGATAAACGGTCTCACTGATGATATGCCAGTAGGTTTTTACACGTTTAGTAGATTGATTTCGAGATCTAAACCTAAATATCATTACTTGCTTATTTCGTGGGGAACATCTCTTGGATATATAGGTAACCCCTGAAATCTTGTTTGAAAGACCCCTCTTTCTGAGATACTAGGTCTTTATGTTTAGTGATATCTGGGGTATTATCCTGGGACTTCTTATTTTGCGGAAGCAATTGCCTAGTCCCCGTATAATACTTTTCGCTTGCTTGAAATATAGCACCACCCTCAGCATAAAAAATGATGAAACATTGAAAAATGCTAATCATGTGCTGTTGAAGAAAAGATTCTCTAAAGGGAACACTGTGACAACCCTCAAAATTCAATGTAACCGTACAATTTATTTTTGATAATTAAAGTGCTTGACGACTGTGTGGAATTACTTAACTGCTTTCTGATATCTGTGTTATACTTACATGTGCATGTTAACATACTAGTAGTATACAGAAAAGTTACTAAAAAGTCCTGTGTGTTTTCCTGAGTATTGAAAAGTAAAAACGTTACAAAAATATATAAATAGGACGCCTTACGGATTAATTAAGCAGTTTAGCGAAACAGTTTCGAACCGAACAACCGGACTTTACCCCGAACATAAAATATTGTCAATAACATTGTTTACACTTTTCTGAGCTAGTTAGGGTCCCCGAATACCCTAACCCACTTTATATTATTACACACACTTATACACTAACTAAATACCAGTGAATTTCAGCTAATGTGTAATCAAGTTCCATCACAACCCAACCCCCCCACCCCCTACCCCCTACCCCCTTCCCCCCTTCTACGGTTTTGATAGTGTGGGGAACACCCCACAAACCTTTGATTATTTAATTGCCATATGTTGGGTATCTAGAGAACATAGTGCATGTTGGATAAAGCTTGGACATGGGTTATAAATTTGATCAAGAGTTAATCAACCTCTTTCATCCAAACCCAACATCAACCAAGCTCCTCTCTCCCTCCTTCCCCATTTTCGGCAGCCACATCCATCCACCATACACCCACCATCAACCTCCTTACAAGCCATTTTCCATACAACCAAAGGTGCTAGAGACCGAACAAGCAAGCTTGGTGCACTCGGAAGTTGAAGGACCGCTCTCGTTTTCTTTTATCCGCCACTTTTACGCATTGAAACTCCCCTAGCCTTGTGCTAGTAGTAAGTGTTCTAAATCTTCATCTTGTGCTTATTTTTGGTGGTTAATAGATGATAGAATGATAAAAGCTAGGAAACTTTGAAGATCATGAACAAATCTTGAACTTAATGTGTTAAAGAGTGGATAAAGAGAAGATATATGTGTAAAGCATGTTAAATCTGAAATATATGAGTATTAGTCTGCTGTAAATAACTTATAACCTGTTGTAAATCATTATTAGAATGAATGGTAATCATATGTGTGCGTTTTAGTAGCCTTTAGACTGAAAACAGCTTGCTGATGTGTATTTTCAGCCGCCTTTAACAGGCTGTAAACAGGTCATAAACTCAATGAAAAACCGATATTTTGAATCTAAAACATGTTATTATGAAATACGGTTCTAATGGCACCGGAATCGTAATTTTTGGACTTCGTTTACTATTTTTAAAGTGTCGATTTGTAACAACAACTTAAGCTGAATTTTGACAGCAATAAATGGGTGTTATACTTTCAGTCATAACCTGAGTTTTATGATGAATCGGACAATGAAATTTGTACAGTAGATGACAACCGATGCATTTGTAATTACCCCACTGGAATTTCGTAAATCGGATGCTCGATGAATTTTTAATAAATTGTTCCGTGGACTGTGGTCAGAAATATATAAATCTGAGTTCAGCCTGGAAAATGAATTTTTATAAAATATTGGTAAGGAACCGGACCCCGATATTTTTACAAAATAAAGTTTGGAACATTTAAGACATTCTGTAAAAATTTGGGAATTTTTGGAATAATTTAACTATTTTATTAAAATGTCCGAAAACAACCGGTTTTGAATATTAATGCTGAAATGACATAAGTTGTGACTTACGTGTCTAAATGTCGAGTATGCTATCTGTGAATGATCTAACATGTTATATGTGTTATGTGCATTATCGTATGTTTGATTTTGAGTGGGGAATGGATGGGAAACTTGGATGGGCATAAACCGTTAAAGTGATGCATGTTATGTGATAGATACGTGTAGGAACTTTGTGCTCTATTTGAAAGTCACTAAATGACTAACTGGTAATCATATTAGGACGTGATTGACCGACCTTGACCGTTAGCTATATTTGAGAATCTAACCGAGCAAACCGAGGTGAGTTCACACACTTTCTAAGGCACGGGATTCCCGGTGGTTTGGGAATGGGTTAAAATAAAAACTAAATCTACATATCCTCCTTGGGTAGGATATGTACGGCCATCCTCCATAGAGTGGATGCCATTATTAATCCTACGAATTCTCCTGGTGCAGAATACGTACGTTCGTCCTCCCGGTACAGGACAACAACCTTAAAACTAGCTAGATAAAACTCTATCAATAAGTCCCTCTTCATATCGACTTAATCGCCGAGGCCAATGGCGAGCGGGTCATTAGTTAATAGCACTATTAGGTTTAACAAACCTCACACCGTGCCGTTCGGACGGGCGTGTACTAATGGACTATGGCAAACTGTCAGTGATGATAGACACTGATGTAGGGCACAACTATTGTTCGTAGTAGTCGATATCATACCGTCTAGTAGTTCACACGGGGAAAGCCCCCACTAATTATGGATACGGTTTGGGTAAAGAAAAAGGAAATGGTTAAACATACTTTCAACTTCGGGGTAACCCCCATGGCAAATAAGCCAACGAAAGTTAAACCACGTTTTTCATAAACAACTTAAAACCAAACAACCAAACGTGAACTCACTCAACTTTGTTGTTGACTCGTTGTTACATGCCTTACAGGTCGCTAGATGGAGCTTGCACGAGGAAGGAGTCGTTGGGGTGTACGGACTGTTATGTTCCGTGCTTATTATTTAAATCCTCATGAACTTATTAAACTTGCGTTTTGAACTTTAACTTATAAACTGTGAACTTGTGCTTTTGGATTTACTTTCATGCTTCCGCTGTTTAAACTAAACATGGTTAACTGGATTTGGTCACCAATCGTATTGTGGTTGGTCTTATTTACTTAATTACGATGTTCAATATGATTGGTGGCTCGATCCTGGTCACGTCACGCCTCCAAGCGGTGGTACTCCGCATGGTGGATTTTGGGGGTGTGACAGATTGGTATCAGAGCCATTGGTTATTGTGAACTTGGTTTTAAAAGGGGAAAAGCTTTTTGATAAAACCAGACTATAACCAGTACAGTGCTCAACGATCCACAACGACGCTTCGCTCCACGTGCAAGACTCGACACCATAAGTGGTATGATTTATGTTATGTTGTCGGTTAGATAGTTCTCACTGTGCATTAGATAATGTGATAATTGCTATTTGAACCTTGTGTGCTTACTCTCTAAATGTCGTCCCACACTTACGCACTTTCGTGACACTTTCCTCACTTACGTTGCTTCATTATGAAGATCATGAGCGGACGCGGAGGACGTATCAACCTCACTCAAGCCCAGTTGACGGCTTTGATCAACGAACGAGTCGCTGAGGCACTCGCAGCTAATCCTGCAGGAGGTATAACCTGCTATATAAACTCACCCTAGGACGTTTAGATCCTACCTTCACAAACCAGCCCTCGTGCTTAACCTTGTCTCTTATTCTCGCGCAACAGGTCAACATGCTCAACCTCCTGTGTGCACGTTCAAGACGTTCATGGACTGCCGACCTACCACTTTCAGTGGCACCGAAGGAGCAGTGGGCCTTCTTCACTGGTTTGAAAAGCTTGAGTCAGTTTTCGAGATGTGCGAATGCCCCGAAGACCGTAGGGTGAAATATGCTACCGGAACACTTGAAGGAGCTGCGTTAACCTGGTGGAAGGCACAGGTTCAACTACTAGGACTGGCAGTTGCTAATGCCACACCCTGGAATGGTTTCAAAGAGCTGATCAAGGAGGAGTACTGTAGTCGGGATGACATCCACAAGCTAGAAGTGGAATTTTACAATCTGAAGATGACGGGGTCTGAGATTGAGGCGTATACTAAGAGGTCAAACGAGCTGGCCATCCTGTGTCCAACTATGGTGGACCCTCCCATCAAACGAATTGAGTTGTATCTCAAGGGCCTTGTACCAGAGATCCAAAGTCACCTAACTTCAGCCAACCTGGGTACCATTCAGCAAATTATCAAGTTGGCTCATCGTCTCAGTGACCAGTCGGTGGAGCAAAACAGACTGCCCAAACGAATCAGTGCCACAACTACTTCTGATGCACCTACCGACAACAAGCGAAAATGGGATGGGAACTCCAGTAAGGGTTCTACTTCAGTTCAGTCTCAGCAGCGAAAGACTGATGACTACCAGAGTCCTGGTCAGCAATCTTCCGGTAATCAAGGACAGGGTGGGTACCGAGGGAACCACCCCAAGTGCAACCGGTGCAACAAACATCACAGCGGGCAGTGCAGCAAAGGTCGTTGCCTGAGGTGTAACAAGTTTGGTCATGAAGCAAAGGATTGCAGGAGCGCCCGACCAGCAAATCAGAATCGCCAACAACAACAACAAGCCCCACAGAACCACCAGCAGCAGCATCAGCAGGGAAATAAAGGATGCTTTCAGTGTGGCGCTGAAGGCCACTTTAAGAGGAACTGCCCCCAGCTGAACCAAAACCAGAACAATAACCAAGGAAATGGGAACCACAATGGGAATAACAATGGACGCAACAATGGAGGCGGCAATGGGGGAAACAACAATGGCAATGGGGCAAGGGGTCGTGTGTTCGTGATTGGTCAGGGAGAAGCAAGGAACGATCCCAACGTTGTGATGGGTAAGTTTCTTCTGGATGACTTCTTTGTTACTTTTTTATTCGATTCGGGTGCCGATACTAGTTATGTGTCCTTAAAAGTTAGCCAAATGCTTAAGCGCACTCCAACACTTTTGGACACCAAACACACGATAGAGCTAGCAAATGGTAAAAGTCTTGAAGCCACACACGTAGTTAAAGGTTGTAACCTCGTCTTAGCTGGTCAGACTTTCTCTATCGATCTTATTCCTATCACACTTGGTAGCTTCGACGTCGTTATTGGGATGGATTGGCTATCTCATCATCAAGCGGAGATTGTTTGCAAGGAGAAAATCGTCCGCATTCCTCGTTCTGGTGAAGAACCTCTCATGATTCCTGGCGACAAGAGTGGTGCTGTCGAAGGCATCATCTCTTTCCTTAAGGCCGAGAAATGTTTGCGAAAGGGCCACACTGCCATTCTGGCACTCGTTACTGACACATCCACGGAAGAGAAGAGAATTGAAGACATTCCTATAGTGCGCGACTTTCCTGAGGTATTTCCTGAGGTATTTCCTGAGGAATTACCTGGTCTTCCGCCTCACCGCCAAGTTGAATTTCAAATCGACCTAGCTCCTGGAGCAGCGCCAGTAGCTCGAGCACCATATCATCTAGCTCCATCAGAACTCGAAGAACTGTCCACACAACTACAAGAACTCTTGGAAAAGGGTTTTATACGTCCTAGCTCTTCGCCTTGGGGAGCTCCAGTGCTATTCGTGAAGAAGAAAGACGGTACCTTCAGGATGTGTATCGACTATCGCGAACTTAACAAGGTGACTGTGAAGAATCGTTATCCTCTTCCACGTATTGATGACTTGTTCGACCAGTTGCAAGGGTCGAGCTATTACTCCAAGATTGACTTGAGATCGGGATACCATCAGCTGAGGGTCCGAGATGAGGACGTCTCCAAAACAGCATTTAGAACTCGTTACGGCCATTACGAGTTTCTGGTTATGCCATTCGGGCTGACGAATGCACCAGCGGTCTTCATGGATCTCGTGAACCGAGTGTGCAAGCCTTACCTGGATAAGTTCGTTATTGTGTTCATCGACGATATCCTGATCTATTCCAAGAGTCAGGAGGAACACGAGCAGCATCTACGACTTATGCTGGAACTTCTTCGAAAAGAACAGTTGTATGCCAAGTTTTCGAAATGTGACTTCTGGCTTCGCGAAGTCCACTTTTTAGGCCATGTGGTAAACAAGGATGGAATTCATGTGGATCCATCTAAGGTTGAATCGATCAAGAACTGGCCTGCACCCCGTACACCAACAGAAATCCGCCAATTTTTGGGTTTGGCAGGATATTACAGAAGGTTTATCAAAGATTTCTCCAAGATTGCGCAACCTCTCACTTCACTAACTCAGAAGGGTGTCATCTATCATTGGGGTGATGCACAGGAGTCCGCATTTTAGCACTTGAAGGATAGACTTTGTAGCGCGCCCATCCTCTCATTGCCTGAGGGCACAGACGATTTTGTGGTTTACTGCGATGCTTCCATCCAAGGACTTGGTTGCGTGTTGATGCAACGTGACAAGGTCATTACCTACGCATCGCGCCAACTTAAAGTTCACGAAAGGAACTACACTACACACGACTTGGAACTGGGAGCAGTTGTTTTCGCACTTAAGATATGGAGACATTACCTGTACGGTACCAAGTGCACCATTTACACGGATCACAGGAGTCTCGAGCATATCTTCAAGCAAAAATTGTTAAACATGCGACAACGCCGATGGGTCGAACTTTTGAACGATTATGAATGCGCTATCCAATACCATCCAGGCAAGGCCAATGTTGTGGCCGATTCCCTCAGTCGAAAGGATACTATACCTAAGCGTGTACGTGCTTTACAGCTTACCATTCACTCTAGCCTTCTGGCTCAAATTCGTGATGCTCAAGTTGAAGCATTGAAAGCAGAGAACATCAGGGTTGAGTCCCTACGAGGATCGATGCAGCGGCTAGAACAAAAGGAAGACGGCGCTTACTATGTAACAGGGCACATCTGGATTCCACTTTATGGAAACTTACGCGAGCTTGTGATGGATGAAGCACATAAGTCTCGTTATTCAGTACATCCTGGTTCGGACAAGATGTACCACGACCTCAAGACTACGTATTGGCGGCCTGGCATGAAAGCCCACATAGCGACCTACGTCAGCAAGTGCTTGACTTGTGTGAGAGTCAAGTCTGAATATCAGAAACCATCAGGCCTACTTCAACAACCAGAGATCCCGAAATGGAAATGGGAGCAAATTTCCATGGATTTCGTTACCGGCCTGCCCAGATCTCAACGCGGAAACGATACCATTTGGGTGATCGTAGATCGACTGACCAAGTCTGCATATTTTCTGGCTATCAAAGAAACGGATAAGTTTTCTACTCTTGCAGACATTTACCTAAAGGAAGTGGTATCAAGGCACGGAGTGCCAACCTCTATTATATCTGATCGTGATGCGCGTTTTACTTCTGAACTGTGGCAAGCAATGCACAAGTCCTTTGGCTCACGTTTAGATATGAGCCCGCTTATCACCCACAGACGGATGGGCAATCTGAACGCACCAGCCAAACCCTTGAAGACATGCTTAGGGCATGTGTGATCGATTTTGGTAATGGCTGGGAAAAGCACCTCCCGTTAGTGGAGTTTTCATATAACAACAGCTACCACACCAGCATCCAAGCCGCTCCGTTCGAGGCATTGTACGGACGCAAATGCCGATCACCTCTCTGTTGGGCAGAAGGTGGTGACAGCCAAATCACTGGCCCAGAACTTGTGGTAGATACCACCGAGAGAATTGCTCAGATACGACAGCGAATGGCGGCAGCTCGTGACCGTCAGAAAAGCTATGCTGATAAGGGAAGAAAACCACTCGAGCTCCAGGTTGGAGATCGAGTGCTACTCAAAGTCACACCTTGGAAAGGTGTAGTCCGCTTTGGCAAACGAGGCAAACTCAATCCGCGTTATGTCGGACCATTCGAAGTCATTGAGAAAATTGGCAAGGTAGCCTACAGGTTGAATCTACCCGAAAAACCCAGCGGAGTTCACAACGTATTCCACGTGTCAAATCTGAAGAATTGTCTGTCAGATGAGACCCTCATAGTTCCTCTCAAAGAACTCACTATCGACGACCAGCTGCGATTCGTCGAGGAACCAGTAGAGATTACGGATCGAGATGTTAAGATCCTCAAGCATACCAGGATACCTCTGGTCCGAGTTCGTTGGAATGCTCGTCGTGGCCCAGAGTATACCTGGGAACGAGAAGACCAAATGAAACTCAAGTATCCCCAGCTGTTTAAGAAAAACGCAACCACTACTGAGGCTGAAGCTACTGCAGAATTTCGGGACGAAATTCGAAATCAACGGGGGGATGATGTGACACCCCAGGAAAATCAGGAAAACAAAGCAACTTAACTAGCTTCCTCAGTAACCACGCGCTAAATTTCGGGACGAAATTCTCTTAATAGGGGGAGAATGTGACAACCCTCAAAATTCCATGTAACCGTACAATTTATTTTTGATAATTAAAGTGCTTGACGACTGTGTGGAATTACTTAACTGCTTTCTGATATTTGTGTTATACTTACATGTGCAAGTTAACATACTAGTAGTATACAGAAAAGTTACTAAAAAGTCCTGTGTGTTTTCCTGAGTATTGAAAAGTAAAAACGTTACAAGAATATATAAATAGGACGCCTTACGGATTAATTAAGCAGTTTAGTGAAACAGTTTCGAACCGAACAACCGGACTTTACCCGGAACATAAAATATTGTCAATAACATTGTTTACACTTTTCTGAGCTAGTTAGGGTCCCCGAATACCCTAACCCACTTTATATTATTACACACACTTATACACTAACTAAATACCATTGAATTTCAACTAATGTGTAATCAAGTTCCATCACAACCCAACCCCCCTACCCCCCTTCCCCCTTCTACGGTTTTGATAGTGTGGGGAACACCCCACAAACCTTTGATTATTTAATTGCCATACGTTGGGTATCTAGAGAACATAGTGCATGTTGGATAAAGCTTGGACATGGGTTATAAATTTGATCAAGAGTTAATCAACCTCTTTCATCCAAACCCAACATCAACCAAGCTCCTCTCTCCCTCCTTCCCCATTTTCGGCAGCCACATCCATCCACCATACACCCACCATCAACCTCCTTACAAGCCATTTTCCATACAACCAAAGGTGCTAGAGACCGAACAAGCAAGCTTGGTGCACTCGGAAGTTGAAGGACCGCTCTCGTTTTCTTTTATCCGCCACTTTTACGCATTGAAACTCCCCTAGCCTTGTGCTAGTAGTAAGTGTTCTAAATCTTCATCTTGTGCTTATTTTTGGTGGTTAATAGATGATAGAATGATAAAAGCTAGGAAACTTTGAAGATCATGAACAAATCTTGAACTTAATGTGTTAAAGAGTGGATAAAGAGAAGATATATGTGTAAAGCATGATAAATCTGAAATATATGAGTATTAGTCTGATGTAAATAACTTATAACCTGTTGTAAATCATTATTAGAATGAATGGTAATCATATGTGTGCGTTTTAGTAGCCTTTAGACTGAAAACAGCTTGCTGATGTGTATTTTCAGACGCCTTTAACAGGCTGTAAACAGCTCATAAACTCAACAAAAAACCGATATTTTGAATCTAAAATATGTTATTATGAAATACGGTTCTAATGGCACCAGAATCGTAATTTTTGAACTTCGTTTACTATTTTTAAAGTGTCGATTTGTAACAACAACTTAAGCTGAATTTTGACAGCAATAAATGGGTGTTATACTTTCAGTCATAACCTGAGTTTTGTGATGAATCGGACCATGAAATTTGTACAGTAGATGACAACTGATGCATTTGTAATTAGCCCACTGGAATTTCGTAAATCGGACCCTCGATGAATTTTTAATAAATTGTTCCGTGGACTCTGGTCAGAAATATATAAATCTGAGTTCAGCCCGGAAAATGAATTTTTATAAAATATTGGTAAGGAACTGGACCCCGATATTTTTACACAATAAAATTTTTAAGGTTTAAGACATTCTGTAAAAATTTGGGAATTTTTGGAATAATTTAACTATTTTATTAAAATGTCCGAAAACAGCCGGTTTTGAATATTAATGCTGAAATGACATAAGTTGTGACTTGCGTGTCTAAATGTCGAGTATGCTATCTGTGAATGATCTAACATGTTATATGTGTTATGTGCATTATCGTATGTTTGATTTTGAGTGGGGAATGGATGGGAAACTTGGATGGGCATAAACCGTTAAAGTGATGCATGTTATGTGATAGATACGTGTAGGAACTTTGTGCTCTATTTGAAAGTCACTAAATGACTAACTGGTAATCATATTAGGACGTGATTGACCGACCTTGACCGTTAGCTATATTTGAGAATCTAACCGAGCAAACCGAGGTGAGTTCACACACTTTCTAAGGCATGGGATTCCCGGTGGTTTGGGAATGGGTTAAAATAAAAACTAAATCTACATATCCTCCTTGGGTAGGATATGTACGGCCATCCTCCATAGAGTGGATGCCAATATTAATCCTACGAATTCTCCTGGTGCAGAATACGTACGTTCGTCCTCCTGGTGCAGGACAACAACCTTAAAACTAGCTAGACAAAACTCTATCAATAAGTCCCTCTTCATATCGACTTAATCGCCGAGGCCAATGGTGAGCGGGTCATTAGTTAATAGCGCTATTAGGTTTAACAAACCTCACACCGTTCCGTTCGGACGGGCGTGTACTAATGGACTTTGGCAAACTGTCAGTGATGATAGACACTGATGTAGGGCACAACTATTGTTCGTAGTAGTCGATATCATACCGTCTAGTAGTTCACACGGGGAAAGCCCCCACTAATAATGGATACGGTTTGGGTAAAGAAAAAGGAAATGGTTAAACATACTTTCAACTTCAGGGTAACCCCCACGGCAAATAAGCCAACGAAAGTCAAACCACGTTTTTCAGAAACAACTTAAAACCAAACAACCAAACGTGAACTCACTCAACTTTGTTGTTGACTCGTTGTTTCATGCCTTACAGGTCGCTAGATGGAGCTTGCACGAGGAAGGAGTCGTTGTGGCGTACGGACTGTTATGTTCCGTGCTTATTATTTAAATCCTTATGAACTTATTAAACTTGCGTTTTGAACTTTAACTTATAAAGTGTGAACTTATGCTTTTGGATTTACTTTCATGCTTCCGCTGTTTAAACTAAACATGGTTAACTGGCTTTGGTCACCAATCGTATTGTGGTTGGTCTTATTTACTTAATTACGATGTTCAATATGATTGGTGGCTCGATCCTGGTCATGTCACGCCTCCAAGCGGTGGTACTCCGCATGGTGGATTTTGGGGGTGTGACAAACACACCTAAAGTCAAAGCCATTATCTCTCTGATTTTGCGGAAGCAATAGCCTGAGCTCTCATGGCCCTCGCATTTAACCCTTTACAGATATCATCTAGGTATACTCACCTGTAAGACTGAATATTGGGATCTGGATACGAGAGTATATTCTGAGGTGGGACACGCGTATAATTTTAAGTCTTTAAAACATTAATATCGTATCTCGAATCAATTGAACATTGTGTGAAAATTTAAGTGGATCAGTATACTGACAATCTAAGTGAATCGTTTAGAACTTAAAGTGTTTAAAAGCTCAACGGTGCTAGTGATTTGTCGTAAACAGATATGATCCTCTGACGCAAACTCAAACAAAAATATTGTCTATAAATATGTTTGTAAATATTTCTTTACTGCGTTATGTTTCAGAAAAATACAAAAAGATTTTGATTTCTGCTTTATTTTCGACAACCGATGTCTTGAATGCTGAGTTTCAAAATCTTAGTATGCTGATTGTGTTTCTTAAATATAAACAAGTTCATTAGCTTGAAACTTGAAGTTTTTTTTAAAATCAAAAATTAAAAAAAAACAGTTTGTGATATCTCCAAGGTCATTAATTTGGACTTGGATGATTAACTGTGAGGGAGTTGGATTCTTAGATTGTTAAATTTTGTTAAGAGAGCCAGGGTATTCAATCTTTGATGTTCAAAACAATGTTACATATAAATGTTTAAGTATTGCAGATGTGATTCCAGATTACGATCCCGACAGCTGAGTCTAAGGGGGAGTCTGAAGACGAGCTCAATGCAAGGGGGAGCTTGTAACCGGAAAGCCAGGTGTCGATCCCAAAAGCACGGAAGCATAACGAAAGGGGGAGCTTGAAGATAGTGATTTTGATAGAGAGAAGAAGATAAAGATTGATGGATGCTTACAGTGTTAGACAATTTAGAAAGAGCAAAAAGACTGATCAAGACTGAAGATATTTCATGCTAAAGACTCGACACTGAAGACTTCGTCAACATCCAAGGGGGAGTCTGTTAGTGCATATGTCTGTCAACTTCGTCTTGTATCGAGTCTTGTAATCAGATAGGATAAACCAGTGCTTGTTTGGCTAGAAAATCAGATTTGTGTGTGCATTAGCTATATCGCACGAAATGACGAAGATTCATTTCGTACGAAATGAATTGAAGTCATTCCGAAATACCCTAGTCTATTTCGTACGAAATACAGGGTCTATATATAGGGGAGCATGGTTTGTCATTTGAAACTTTTGGAAATCAGTAGCGAAGCTCTGCTGAATTGTCTCCAGGTGCTGTAACACTATTATATCAATACAAAAGACATTATAATTGAATCAAGATGTAAACAAGTCCGTTTCTCTGAATTCCGCCTTTGATTCGGATCCAAACTCTTCTGAACGACTCATTAAGGTCGCACAACGATCCTACACTATCTTCTGTTGAACATAAGGATTCACAATAAGTAACCCAGACGAGCCTTGGTCTTCATCATCATCTTTATCATTCAATGGATCGTTGTTTTGAATCTGATCCATCCAATAATCCATCTCATTATCCTCTTCCTCTTCTTTCTCTTCCTCTACTACTACCTTCTTTTCTTCCTTCAATCTTAACAATAACATCTCTGGATCTTTCGCCTAACTTTTTCTTTGTTCAACTTTAACAAGGCGAATGATGTCTTCATAGCTATAAGATAGAGGAGAAGACTCACCAACGAGTACAAATCCTTAAGCTTGATCAGCTTCAACAGTAACCATTTCAACATCAGCTTGACTCGAAGAACCTCCAGCATCTTGAGTTTCCATAATAACATCTTTCTTTCTTTGAGTTGCTTCCTCAGCCAACCTTCTTTCTCTCTCAGTCCTTCGTTCTTCGACTCTTTTGATCTCTATGTTGTTGTAGACAGAATGAACGTCGATCCCCAAATGATGTTCCATAACAGTGTATAACATGTTGAGCTGTTCATCCTTCATAACATTTTCAGCTTTTATTGCTTCCATCTCAAGCTTCATTGCCTTGAATTCATTTGATGACGCTTCATGAAGTTCACTTATCAAGTTATTCAGCGTCTAATTTATCTCATTCACCTTCTTCATCTTCCCATGTAGATCACAAATCTCCATTGAAAGTTGATCAAAAAGCTTTGCATTATCATCAACATCACCTTCCATTTTCTTTAACTTCTTTGCTTGCTTGATCATGACGCTCTTTATCTCTTCATTTACTTTTGTCAACTCTTCAAGCTGCTTCTTTAATGAATCACGTTCGGCTTCAGCTTTCTCTTTTTCTTTCTCTAGAAACCTCATTTTCTTCTTCAGCTCTTTCACAGAAGTATCATGAAACATATCAAATTCTTCACCAATAATAAAATCACCTTTATATTCTCCACGAACATTTGGAAAGCCTTCAAACATATCAGGAAGAACAGTATTCTTTGGTTGTGAAGATTCAGGAACTTCTGGATTTTCTGGTGGTGGTGGTGGAGGTGTAGGAACCCTCACTTCAACATAATCATCATTACTAGCTTTCATCCGAACTTCAGCTTCAGGCTTTTCAACATTTTGCACCTCTGATTCTTTAGGAACTTCAACATGTTGGACTTTAGCAGTTTCAGGACCCTTAGAAGTTTCCATGTCCTTCTCACTCTTTCCACTTTGATCTTTTTGAGCTGGTACAGACCCTTTCCTTGCTCTAACACTTCTGGGAAGTACTCCAGTCTGAACAGCCTTGCGTTTCTTTCTATGTTTCTTTTTCTCATCATCAGGTGGCAAGTAAGTAGAATCCTCTTCATCTGAACCTTTTCTTTTCTTCTGAGGCTTCTTTTTCAGGCTCGATAGTTTCTTTCCTTAATACTTTGAGCTATCATCTTTCGATAGGTGTATTTTTGCTCTTCAATTCGTGTATCTTTGTATGGTTCCACCTTTGCCAAGAGAGCAAAACCTACAACATCATCTTCTGGTAAAAACTCACTCCATTCGAAGCCTTCGTCATCATGAATTACAGCTAATGCCTTTGACTTCTCCTTAGGAGTCTCTTCGATTTGTTTCATTCTTGGCGGCTCTTCACGATTCTTGTGATAAACAGCCTTTTTACAGTAGTCATCATGAAACGGATTTGTTGTTTCGTCTGATGTTGCGTTCCTGCATTCCCTCTTGAAGTGCTCTTTCTGTTTGCACTTAAAGCAGGTAACCTTTGACTTATCGAACCCCAACTTTGTCGAAGGTCCACCGATAGAATTTCTTCTAGTTATCTCCATAAACCTTTGTGCTCTCCTGATTACACTAGCCATGCACCAGCGTATGTCAATTAATTCCATCTCTTCGGGGTCAATCTGATCATAGTCTTCCTTTGTCAGATTCGTATTCCCGATTTTCCCAGCGACTAGGCTTTCATATGATTCCAATATTTAAGCAAGAAACACCATCTGTTGTTTTGCAGTTTCTTCATTGAAGTTCTGAGCATTGTTCAAGTTCATTGCAATGTTACACTGAAACACGTTTTTAGGAACGGTTTACTGTGGCTGGCTTGGAGCGGATGAAGAAGAACCTCCGTGATAACCACTACTCGGTGTTGAACTGCTGTTTTGTCTTTCTTGAGTGACTGTGTTCGAGCTTTCAGCTGAAAATGCAGTCTTTGGTGAAGTAGTTTTCGGAATCATGCTACCCCTGTAGTAAAGATCAACGTTTTGTTGATACGGGGTGTTGTTGACTTTATTCATCTTTGTAATTTCTAGCTCATGGATCTCAATCCTTTCAATCAGCCAATCAACAGTCATGTCCGACATTTTCATGGTGTTCTTCAGAACCAACCCATAATACTGCCAATCCTTTTCTTCAGGTAAAGATTCAAGCAGTTTCTCGACCATTTCTTCTTCAGTCACGACGATACCGTATCTTGCAAGTTCTATCTTCAGGTGACAGAACCGCTCAACCATCTTCAACACATTCTCATTCTTCATGCACGCAAACAAATCAAACTCTTTCTTCAACAGACGTTTCTTGTTTTTAACGATATCAGCTCCTCCAATACACTTTTTCTCTAACTTGGCCCACAAATATTTTGAATTCTCATAACTAATTAACGAAATAATATCATCCCTAACGGATTGATGTAACAAAGCTATACATTTTTGCTCAGCCACAAATGTATCTTGTTCTGTTTCATTCAGATTTTCATAATCTTTCCTTCCTATGTCATAACCGTTTCTCATACTTTTCCAGCTTTGATACGCAAACGCTTTCAAACAATCCTCGAATCTGCCCGCCCATCTGTTGTAGTCTTCTATTGCAATAAGCTTCGGCGGCTTATTGTTAGTACCGTAAGTGTAGTCTACACTGAGCGAATCAGCAATCGCCTTCTTCGGGTTTGGATTAGTGTTGGAAGTATTTGTCGATGCGTCCCCGATGTTGTATGCAAACACATCGCTGAACGGGTTTTGGAATTCATCTCCCATTGTTGAGTACCTGAAAAAGTTTCAAACACTTAGAAGAATTTTCACAAGTTTCAAAAATTTCAAACAAATGCACTTGGATCGGATGGTCATCCGATCGAGTGGTGATCTGATCGGGTGGTGATCCGATCGGACAACACAACCAAGTACAATCGTCGAATATGCTCAAGTATCGGATGACGGCTCGATCGGATGGTGATCCGATCGAGTGGTCGTTCGATCGAGTGACACAAGAGCTATTGGAAACTTTAAATCTTCAACACTTCACCGATCGGATGGTGATCCGATCGAGAGACAATGATGACGTCAGCAACTAAACCTTTAAACAACAAAGTTACACCGATCGGATGGTGATCCGATCGAGTGACAACAATGACGTCAGCAAGCAATATCCAAGAACAATCTATGCCAATCCGATCGGATAGCTATCCGATCGGGTGGATGACGTCAGCAAGAACGAAACACTCAACATGGGTTTTGCTAGATTTGATTCAGTTTTAGTTGGAATTTTTCAATGAAAATTTGAAGGATTGATCTTTATCAAATTCCGATTCGAATGATATGATTTTTAGCCAATTTTATTCATGAATTCCTGTTTAATTTTGAGTTTTTCTCGGTTTTAAGATGTAAAAATGCAAGAACAGCAAGAAATGAGGTAGAAGATGAGAGATTTGCCAAAAATTCTGGTGAATTTTGACAGAAATCGGCTGAAAAGTGCAGAAATTCCGGTGGATTTGCAGTTGTCGTCTCCGATTCAACCTCCTGTGGCTCTTATACCACTTGTTAGGCCTTGTTGATCAGGATCTGTTCGGTTGGAACGTGGTTGGATCGATCAAGATCATGGTGCGGAATCCCTTGATCGTGTCACAGAATCAACAACAACAGATTCAACGTTTAATCTCGTCTGAGTTCTATACAAGATGTGAAAGTACAACTGTTCCGGTAGAAATACAGACTGGCAGAGCTTCGCTATCAAGTTCAGCAAAAGTCCTTAATGACTAACACATGCTAGCTATTTATAGGCAACAACCAGAGAGGGTGATAAGTGTCACCCGATCGGATGACATCAGTCAACCGTCGGACTTCACTTTTACAATTACGCGCCATTCCCTGGGTTGTCTTTACATACACATACATACAAGTACATACATATACAAAATTACATACACAGCACAAAATAAACAAGACTCGATGCAAACGGAAGCTACAGACATATGTACTAACAAAGAAAAACATAAAATAAAATACCATGCAAAAATACCTGGTTTTCCTGCTCAGGAAGTGTCTTTTTTTACTTTCACTATGGTATCAGCACGTAATGCTTTTAGGCGTTTTGCGTCACTCCTACAAAGAATTAGGAAACAAAAACTGAAAATGCAAAGGTTATTAGTTTATTTGACGTTTATCTGGGTAAAATACGTACCATATAAAAATAGCTGGAAAGGAATACAGGTAGAATAGATTGAAAATTTTAATGTTAAAGGGTAGGTGTAATGACCACCTAAAATAATTTATCAAACAATTATGTCAATACGATGGTCAATTGTTCTACTTTTTTATTACCAGGGTGAAGTATCCTAAACATACAACTATTTCAGTATTTACATATATACCTAAGAGTTCTTTACCACATACAACTCTTTCATGTTTTGCCAATACTCAGATAAAAACATTCTACGATTTTATACCAGGGTGAAGTATCTTTGTTTTAAGCCTACATTTTCCTGAAAAATATAGACCAGTGAGTAATGGAAGTGACAAAACTATTATATTATATATAACAAATGTACTAAGAAGAGCATTAATAAAGGCTCTCACATTTCCACATAAAGGCTCTTCTATGAAGTGCTTCTGAATCACAAAAGAAAAACATGTTAGCAAGTGATTAAAAGAAAATTAACATGATCAATAAAAAAACTAATAACCAGCAAATAAGTATGCTTGAATCGGGCAACAAAAGAGGAATTAAACATAGAACTTTGCAATTAAACATGAATCGATGGACTAACTGAAGTAGATCTAATTGTTTATTAAACATAGAATTTCATACCATCTAAACCCTAAATAACTGAAACCTGGTTTAAAAAAAAAAGAAACAATACATCAAAACACAAAGGCCAAAAGACTAAAGAACATACCTACAATTGTGGATGATGAATCAAAGAAGTAAACGCACATTATAGGTATTTAGGGTTTGTGAAGAAGTAGATGATCCAAAGATCAAAAATTTTCTTAGATGATTACAATGAAATTAAGACATATCATCAATAAATAGAGAATACTTAATTGAACAAAAATGCGATTAACAGTAAATATTAAAAGCAAATGAATCTAAACCATATCTTAGATGATCAAACTTGAATCAAAGAAGATGGATTGAATCAGAAATCACGTTTATGGATTCATAGAAGATCGTTTCTCAGAATCGGCTTTAGCGATTTAGGGTTTGTGAAAATTTTGGTAGGTAGAATGCGTGTTGAGAAATAGAGAAAAGACGGAAGAAAAATAAGTTAGGGTTGCCAATTCTTGAGAAAGAGATAGAGAATGAATAGATTAATGTTTTCTAAAAATATGTTTTCCAGAAATAAAAGTTGCTCATATACATTCCCTCCCAAATCACATTGAGTTTCCACCACAACATGTCAAAGTGTTCCAAATTCTATTATATTATATAGATTCTTATACCTGTGTTTTAGGTTGTTATTTTAGTGTTCACAACTTGAACTTAAAACTAAACTACCTAAATGGAATGTATATGAAGCATAGTTGCTATTATTTAGTAATGATTTTTTTTCTAGAAAATTTAATTTTAAGTAGGATGCAATTATAAAGAAAAAGATTCACTAATTATGAAAAAAAATAAAATTTACAGCAGTGAAACAATATTGAAACTTGAGTGTTACCTAATGCATTGATGGAATAATGTAGTTCATGGTCCCATATTGAGTGTTCGGGTCACCCCGGTTTGTCCCTGTGGTTTGTCCTTTTTTCACCTTTAGTCCCTAACTTTCTAAAATTACCTCTGTAGTCCCCAATTTTTCAATTTTCATTCCCGGATAGTCACTGGCGCGGATGTAGGTTAGTTTTTGGTGTTAAGTGGGTGTGAAATGACTAAATTACCCTTACTATTAAAAATAACAATAAAACATAAAAAAACTAATTTATTATTTAAAAACAAAAGTAACGCCACTTTTTTCCTACCCTACCCCACCCCCACTCCTTCTCCATTTCCTGTTTGTTTCTTTGTCTCTGCAACCTGCAAGCACCCATAAAAAAACAGAGATACCCAACCGAATAAACACCGAAATCGAGCCAACAAAACCTTCATTTACCTCGCACTACTGATTGCCTGATTCACTCTGGACCTGAATTGCGAAACACCCACACACACGGTCTTAGAAAATGGAAACCCAAATCTTAACTGATCAATCAAGATCCACCGGTGACGATGCGGTTATCAAAGAATCTCTGAAACATCATCTTCACGGCAAACATCATCATCAAATCTCTGGTCATCACCTCCGCTCACCGTCACCGTTCCATCACCACCACCGAAAAACCACATCGATCTCCGGTCATCTTCACCGTTCTCCGATCTCCGTTCACCTCCGTCATTAAATATCAAACCACCTCTTTTCTTCATCGTCATCGTTTTTAAGATTGTGGTGGCGGCTGTATTTTTAAAATTAGGGTTTTGGACTTATCAATAACGAAGAAAACAAGACTGGTTGTGGCGGGGGTGGTGATGATGGCGACGGTGATGGTTGTGGTGGAAGTGGTGGTTGTGGCAGGAGTGGTTGTGACGATGGTGGTGGTGGTCAGTGGTGGTGGCGGCGGTGGAGGTGGAGGTGGAGGTGATGGTGGTGGTGGTACCAGAGAGAGAGAGAGAGAGAGCAGGGAGAGAAAGGAGAGAAAGGGATAATCTGTGACATATAGATATATATTAGAATTGGGTTCTACAAAGATATATTTATTTAATACTTGTATAATTTATTTTGTTTTATGATAAGGGCATTTTAGTCATTTCACACCTACTTAACACCAAAAACTAACCTCTATATGTGTCAGGGACTATCCGGGAATGAAAATTGAAAAGTTGAGGACTATAGAGGTAATTTTAGAAAGTTAGGGACTAAAGGTGAAAAAAGGACAAACCACAGGGACTATCCGGGCATTTAACTCATACATATACAAAGTTAAGTAATGAAGGAAAATAATTTATTAATGTAGAGGGACTAAACATATAAACATATAAAGTTAACTAATGAGGAAAAATACATTATTAAAATCGAGCGACTAAATATGTATATTATAAAAGTTAAGTAGAACGACTTTATGATATTATAAATATAGTAAAGAACAAAGGCTTTAAAAATAAAAGCTGAAACTTGAAAAATTAAAAACAAAGAAGAAAATTACTTTAAAAGACAAAACCCTTAGCACAGGGTTTGTGTTTTTGTATTACTATAACCTTAAAATCAATGGTCGGTGGCTTTTGCCATCCAACCATTCTACCCTCCAACTATAGTATAATGTCAAAAATAACCTTTTACTTTGTAAACGACTTATTCTATCTTCAATTTTGGTATAATGTCAAAGTTAACCCTCTACTTTGTAAACTATTTTCTTATGTTTTTATTTCTAAGTATGTGTCAATATAAATTCGAGTTCATCTATACTTTAACATGATAATTGTTTGGAAACGAGTCGGGTCAATTAAAAGATGTGTTTTTTTTTATGTATGTTTTGAGTTGGACTACGTTCTGACGTAAATTTTTTGGCAACAAATAGGGTCAAACATAATACGTTGTTATTCAACGATATAAATTTGAGTTAAAATACGTTTTGACATAAATTTAGTTCGGAAACAAGTCGGATCAATTGTAGCCTATATTTTATTACTCCGCGTACGGCGTTGCCGCACATGTTTATTTATGTACACTTTGAGCTGGTCTATATTTTGATGTAAATTTTGTTTAGAAACAAGTCGGGTCAAATATAACACATTTTCATTCAATGGTTTGAATTCGGATTACTCTACGTTTCAACGTAAATTAAATTCGAAACGGATAGGTTTACGTCGCGTACGGTGGCGCCGCCGCAACGCGCGGATGGTAAAAGAACTAGTATATATTATAATTATAATGTTTTAGTATATATATTACTTAGTTTAAGATACCAGCTTAACAACATATAAAATAGAGTAAATAACTGATTTGATTTCTGTGGTTTAGTCGGTTTAACTATTTCAGTCAAAAATAATATTTTAACATATTCGACCTCAAGGTTGTATTTTATAATGGTTTTGACCCCTAATACTAACTTTGTTACTTTTTTACAGTTAAGTGCAAGGGTAATTAGGTCATTATATACCTTAGGGGCAGTTTTCGATAATTACAAAGTTCTTTAACATTTAAGAGATTGTTAAGACAATTACAAAGTTCTTTTAATATTTAAGAGACCGTTAAGGCAACTACTCAAGTTTTTTCTATTTAAATTATTTTCATTAAGCGTTTCTTTTTTATAAACATTTTTTTAAATCATTTGTTTTTAACCTTATTTTAAACCATCTATCGTTTTAAAAATTATTCCTTTTTAAACCATTTGTTTATTAAGATCGTTCTTTTTTAAAGTTGTTTGTCTTTTAAATTTTTTGAACATTTCATTTTAACCGTTCTTTTTCAAATCATTTTTTTTTCTTTTCTAAACAATTCGTTTTTTAAGTCGTTGATTTTTAAAAGTGTTTTTTTAACCGTTCCTTTTAGAACCATTTTTGAAATCATTCATTCTTGAACCTTTGTATTCAGTTTACTTATAATCGTTAAGGAAAAAGAACTTTAGAAAATGAACGATTTCAATATTCGAAGGAATTTAAAAATGATCGATTACAAACGAATGAGTGGTTTAAAAAATGGAGATTAAAAGAACGAGGTTTATAGAAAACAAAACTTAAAAAACATAAGTTATTGATGCGTGTGTAGCGTGATATATTTTTATTAATATTTTAAGCTCTTTTTAACACTTTAGTCAAGTTTTAAATTTATAAAACACGATATTCTACTAACACTAAACACATATATGGGCAAGTGCACCCATCGTGAGCGTAGTTTAGCGTTGGTAAGATACCGAGGCCGTCCAATGACACAAGAGCTTTTAGTACCAGTTTATCCTCAACGTCTAATCAAATCAAAAGATTTAGAAAAGGTTTTAAACATGAAAATAAAAACTAAAAATATTGAAAATAAAAACAAATAGACAAGATGAATCACTTGGACCCGACTCACCATTAATGTAACCTTTGATGATTTCCGCACTTTTGCACTTTTTAAGAGAGATTATCTTAGTTATAGTAGTAGGCTTGTAACACCCATCTAATTTCACTTGATTTAAATAATAGATTATACCATTGTAAATAAAATTTTGCTTAATTAACATCAAATTTATACAAGAAGTTTATAAGTAACATAAACTTTAGTCAAACCCGACTAAGTAAAACATTTCAAAAGTTGTTTAGCAATCATTTACAACCCATAATCCAAGTCTAGTAAAGATTTAAAACATTGTGGAAGCTTGAAAGTAGTGTTCGGTTCTTCAAAAATTTGCTTGACCATCTTCCGGTTAGTTTCCTTCACTACCTAAGATCAAACCCCAACAAAAGTTAGTTTTGATGAAGTTATAAGGGTTATAAACAAGTTCCATGCATCAACCTTTAAGAAAAAAAATTCCGGAACAAGGGCGTCGCGTGACGCCAAGGGGGCTCGCGCGACGCCAAGCCCCTAAATTCACAGAATGTTTATTTTCTGATGCTGCACATTCCCAGTTCCAAGTTCAATCAAATTCCAACTTTAAATAGCCATAACTTTTAACTCGTAAGTCCGTTTTGGATGATTCTTTTTTCTATACGTCTGTAAATTCATTACCGACATAACTATTAAAATTTTGATACCGAAAATTTTATTTTCAGACCGAACCACTAAATGTCACTATGCATTTATTCGACCCGTTATAACTCTGCTTATTTAGCTACCATTTAATTAGTAAACCTATGGCTCCTTATGCCCAACATCCGGTGCTTATTATCACCCGCATTTCTTACCAATTTCATGGTTTAATGCCTTTGTGATTATAATCGCCATTATCGACTACTAGAACGTTTAAAACTACAATTTTCACAACTAATAGATCCGTTGGCTCATCTTATGGAACCATCCACTTATGATGACTACCAATTTGGTTTGTTGACTATACTAAGTCTATTAATTCACATTCCAACCATAATCAATATAAATTCTATCAATAACGCATAGTTTAACCATAATTCAACAAATGTAACGGATCAAGTTAAATACCTTCAAAGTGGACCTTTCAAACGTGGTTCGCCACCCGCTTGTCCGCTTGACGCACCTGCGCCCTTTCCTACAGAGTTCATTTATGACAAGATTTAGAACTCTCTTTAAACCATGTATCGCATAATACATCAAAACATCATGATTATGCGTTTATACTTGGGATTTCAGTTTTAAGCCTTCATAGAGGCATTTCAACAAACACTTCATGGGCATATTTTTACATGATTAAACATCAAATCTCTAGCTTATTATTTGGCCCGAATTTCACACCCTTCAACCTTTTTACATGATTGATAACTTCAAATTTTCTGGAATCACTTCAAAATTGCCAAATTACACTAGATTAACAATCTATTTCCTAGTGTTCATCAATTACACATAATCCACTAATCACCTATAATGGTGTTCATGGATTCACTATAATTTCATATGATTTCAGCTTGTATTTGTCTAGGGTTTGTCCCTAGACACTATAGTTGTTCCTAGATCATCATAAGACATACATGCAACTATAATTTCAGATTTTCCCAATTACATGAGAAATTTGAGTTGAGAGTTTTTATGAAATTTTACATACCTTGTAATCCTCTTGTGATGAGGATCAGTAATCTATGCCTTAATTTCGATTTAAACTTGGATTGAGCCTTCAATTTGCAAGTTTAGTGATGATTTAGGGTTTTGATGTGTGGGGATCGCCCCCCCTGTTCTGCTTGTACGACCAGACACCTCCTTGTGGGGTGTTTGGTGTGTTTTATTTGATTAATTAAATTTAAGTTTCAATTTTTACAACTTAGGTCCCTCCGTTTTGATCAATATTTAATTTAGTTGCTTTTTAACCCTACTATAGGTTATTTCTAAACTTGTAACTAACTAGGTTAAAATTCCTAGTTGGTAAATTCTCATTTATTTAAAGCTTTATAATTCTAATATAAAGTTTTATATTTTCGGGGTGTTACAAGTCCACCCCCTTAAAAGGGTTTCATCCCCGAAACCGAAGTACGTACCAAATAATGTAGGGTGGAGACGTCGCATCTCTTCTTCGGACTCCCACGTAGTGTCCGAACCTTTCCTATGCTCCCATTTGATTTTGACTTGGTCGATTTGTTTATTTCGTAAATGTTTGACCTTTCGATCTAAAATCTCCACCGGTCTCACCGCATAATTCAGACTATTATCCACTTCGATATCATCGTAATGGATATAGGCCGTTTCGTCTGCTAGGCACTTTCGTAATTGTGACACGTGAAACGTGCCATGAATCCCACTTAGTTCCTCCGGTAGCTCAAGGCGGTAAGCTACCTTGCCAACCCTTCCGATAATTTTAAATGGCCCAATAAACCTCGGGCTTAGCTTCCCCCTTTTTCTGAATCTAATAACGCCCTTCCATGGGGAAACTTTTAGCATGACCATGTAGCTAACCTGGAATTCGATTGGCCTATTCCTTTTATCAGCATACGCCTTTTGCTTGTCTTGAGCCGCCTTCAAGTGTGCCCGAACTATTTCAATTTTTTCATTCGTGGCTCATACTATATCATGATGGGCGAGTTCACGTGGACCCACTTCACCCCAACATATCGGGGTTCGTCACTTCCTACCATAAAGCATTTCGTACGGTGCCATCTTAATACTAGATTGGTAGCTGTTATTATACGAGAACTCGACTAACGGTAGGTGAACATCCCAACTTCCTCCAAAGTCGATTATACACGCCCGTAGCATGTCCCCCAATGTTTGTATCGTTCTTTCACTCTGTCCATCCGTTTGAGGATGGTACGCAGTGCTAATGAACAATTTGGTTCCCATTTGCTCTTGGAAATCTCGCCAGAAATTTGAAATAAACCGGGTATCCCTATCAGACACGATGGATACCGGCACCCCATGACGTGCTATTATTTCATTAGTGTAAACTTCTGACATCTTTTCTGACGTATAAGTCTCACGAATCGGAATGAAGTGAGCACTTTTCGTCAATCTATCCACCACTACCCATATGGCATCAAAACCACGATTCGTCTTAGGTAACTTGGTTAATAGGTCCATTGTAATATGTTACCATTTCCAAACCGGAATTTCTAACGGTTGGAGTTTGCCGTATGGTTTCTGGTGCTCCGCCTTGACTTGTAAACATGTCAAGCATTTTTCCACATACTTCGCCACATCCCTCTTCATTCCAGGCCACCAATAATTTTGTTTTAGATCATTGTACATCTTGGTCGCACCCGGATGAATTGAATATTGGGATTTATGAGCTTCATTAAGTAGAAGCGCCTTCACCCCACAAGTATGTGGGACCCATATCCTTCCGGATCGAGTCTTCAACCCGTTATTCCCATCCGTCAAATCTTTCAACTGACCGATTATTCTTTCCTTCTTCCAATTCTCCTCTTTTACTGCTTCTAATTGCGCCTCTCGAATACGTTCAAGTATACCCGAGGTCACCACGAGCTGCATCGACCTTACTCGTATTGGGACATAGTCCGCTTTTCTGCTCAGAGCATCCGCCACCACATTAGCCTTTCCGGGATGATAATGTATTTCACAATCGAAGTCTTTCACCGTTTCTAGCCATCGCCTTTGTCGCATATTTAACTCCTTCTGATCGAAGAAGTATTTCAAACTCTTGTGATCGGTGAATATGGTGCACTTTACCCCATATAAGTAGTGCCTCCATATTTTTAAGGCAAATACCACTGCAGCCAACTCAAGATCATGTGTGGGATATTTCTTCTCGTGTATCTTCAGTTGCCTCGAGGCATAAGCTATAACCTTGCCCCGTTGCATTAAAACGCACCCGAGTCCCGATAGTGAAGCATCCGAATAAACCACCATGTCTTCGACTCCGTCCGGCAATGTCAGTACCGGGGCTTGAGTTAACTTTTCTTTTAGCGTTTGAAACGCTCTTTCTTGATCGACACCCCAAATGAACTTTTCTTTCTTTTGGGTTAGCTTTGTTAGCGGTGATGCAATCTTGGAGAAATCTTGAATGAATCTCCTGTAGAATCCCGCAAGCCCCAAAAAGCTTTTGATTTCCGAAGGGTTCTTCGGGGGATTCCATTTTGATACAGCCTCGATCTTGGACGGATCCACCAATACTCCGTCAGCACTTATGACGCGGCCAAGAAATTGTACCTCTCGTAACCAAAAGGCACATTTAGAGAATTTTGCATATAACCTATCTCGCCTAAGTGTCTCCAACACCTCTTATAAATGGTGTGCATGTTCAGCTTCGCTTTTTGAATACACCAAGATATCATCGATAAACACAATGACCGACTTATCCAACATCGGCTTGTAAACCCGGTTCATGAGATCCATGAAAGCCGCGGGTGCATTTGTTAGCCCAAATGACATCACGAGGAATTCGTAATGTCCGTATCTCGTGCGGAAAGCCGTCTTCGGCACATCTTCTTCCTTGACCTTTAATTGGTGATACCCAGATCTAAGGTCAATTTTTGAAAACCAGTTCGCACCTTGTAATTGGTCGAATAAATCATCTATCCTCGGAAGCGGGTATCGGTTCTTTACAGTGAGTTTGTTTAACTCCCGGTACTCGATACACATGCGCATGCTTCCGTCCTTCTTTCTCACGAACAATACCGGTGCACCCCAAGGAGATACACTCGGCCTTATGAATCCCTTGTCAAGCAGGTCTTGAATTTGGGACATCAACTCTTGTAATTCCGACGGTGCGAGTCGGTACGGGGCTTTTGCTACGGGTTTTGCGCCCGGAATCAATTCGATCCCGAACTCTACTTCCCGTTCAGGCGGTATCCCCGGTAAATCCTCCGGAAACACATCTTCATAGTCTCGTACTACCGGTACATCTTCAATCTTCCGTGATTCTTTCTTGGGCTCATTTGCGTATATCATGAATGCCTTGCATCCTCGCTTCATAAGCTTGTGAGCTTTCAACATTGAGCACACTATGGGGTTACCTCCTTTTTCGCCATAAATGGTGACGTGTTTTCCGTTCGGAGATGTTAGTTTTATCTCCTTACGAAAACACACGACTTTTGCATGGTGCTGGGCTAGCCAGTCCATCCCAACGACTACTTGAAATTCCCCCATCGACATCGGGATTAGGTCTATCAAGTATTCCTCATCGTCGATGCTTAATTTGCAGCCTCGACAAACATCACAAACTATAAAACTCTTGTTGTCCCCTATTTCAACTTCTAAGGGCACAGGTAATTTCGTCAATACAAATGAAGGATGTCGAATAAATCCATGCGAAATGAAGGACTTATTCGCACCCGTATCAAACAATACACGTGCTGGAATTGAGTTAATTGTGAATATACCTGAAACCACATCGGGTTCTGTCTTCGCTTCAGCCGCGGTAAGTTGGAAGGACCTAGCCTTCGCTTTGGGAGCTTCTGTTGGAGACTCTTTAACATCTCTCTTCCCAACTAAGTCCGGACATTCGGACTTTTTGTGGCCGGGTTGATAACATTTGTAGCAAACAGAGACTTTTCCCGGGCATAGCGAGGCCGTGTGCCCCGTCTTATTACATATAGGGCATGGCTTGTCTTTGAACCGACATTCCCCTTTGTGTCCCTTCCCGCACACTTTACAACTTGGCGACCCACCTTTCGCATCCACCTTCTTTCCCGATTCTCCAGTTCGGGCTTTCTTTGTAGGGCTTGGATTAACATCATGTGCCCTTCGCTCACCTATTTCGACTTGTTACTTCAACTCGATTTCCCGTTCCCGAGCAACGTTAATGATTTCGGTAAGGGTCTCGTATTTTGAAGGAGTCATAAACTCCCTATACTCAGCGCTCAGCATATTGTAGTAGTAGTATATTTTCTGTTCTTCGTTCGTCACCAATTCACTACTAAACTTCATTTTATCCATAAACATCGCCGTGATCTTATCTATGGTTTCACCCTTGTGCCTAAGTTGCATGAACTCTTCCTTGATTTTGTTAATGACCGCTTTGGGACTATGATGTTTAAGAAATGGTGTCTTAAACTCTTCCCATGTCATGGCCCTTGCCGCTTCGGCCCCTATTTCATTCTTTTTATTATCCCACCAATCCTTGGCTTGTCCTCTTAACTGACCCGTTCCGTAGGCAACGAAATCGCTTTCATCGCATTGGGTCCTTTCAAACACCCCTTCAATATCGCCCAACCATCTTTGGCAAATTATCGGGTCGACTTCCCCGTTATAGATTGGCGGTTTACACGCCATGAATTCCTTATATGAGCACCCTTTACGTTCTCCCGTTTTGTCTTTCGTAAGGTTGACAGTATCCTCCAACCTTTTAACTCGCTCTTCTACGAGCGATAACACTGTGCTTTGAATCTTGTCTATAAACCCGGATAGACTGCCCTCAATTGCCTTTCCTACTTCCTCGGCAATCATTTCTTTCAATTGTTCGGTGCTTGTCGGCACCGGATCATTATTGCTCTCTTTCGACATCTTGAAACTGAAATGTTTACATCAAACGTTAAACATTTCATTCATGACATTGTTTTGTTTGTTTCGGTTTAGCCAAGTTCCTAACTTGCTTTAAACGTTCACATTTAATGCACTTTCCGGGTTTGAGTGTGTTAACACGCTCTTCCCATGCGTATCAATTTATTTCTCATTCCTTACATAAGACATAATCTACTAACATAATAAGTTAATTCTTACCGGACGATCGATCAAGCTTGAACCGAACACTTTGTTGACAACCTTAAGCTCTGATTACCAACTTGTAACACCCATCTAATTTCACTTGATTTAAATAATAGATTATACCATTGTAAATAAAATTTTCTTAATTAACATAAAATTTATACAAGAAGTTTATAAGTAACATAAACTTTAGTCAAACTCGACTAAGTAAAACATTTCAAAAGTTGTTTAGCAATCATTTACAACCCATAATCCAAGTCTAGTAAAGATTTAAAACATTGCGGAAGCTTGAAAGTAGTGTTTGGTTCTTCAAAAGTTTGCTTGACCATCTTCCGGTTAGTTTCCTTCGCTACCTAAGATCAAACCCCAACAAAAGTTAGTTTTGATCAAGTTATAAGGGTTATAAACAAGTTCCATGCATCAACCATTAAGAAAAAAAATTCCGGAATAAGGGCGTCGCGTGACGCCAAGGGGGCTCACGCGACGCCTAGCCCCTAAATTCATAGAATGTTTATTTTCTGATGCTGCACATTCCCAGTTCCAAGTTCAATCTAATTCCAACTTTAAATAGCCATAACTTTGAACTCGTAAGTCCGTTTTGGGTGATTCTTTTTCCTATACGTCTGTAAATTCATTACCGACATAACTATTAAAATTTTGATACCGAAAATTTTATTTTCGGACCGAACCACTAAATGTCACTATGCATTTATTCGACCCGTTATAACTCTACTTATTTAGCTACCATTTAATTAGTAAACCTATGGCGCCTTATGCCCAACATCCGGGGCTTATTATCACCCGCATTTCTTACCAATTTCATGGTTTAATGCCTTTGTGATTATAATCGCCATTATCGACTACTAGAACGTTTAAAACTACAATTTTCATTACTAATAGATCCGTTGGCTCATCTTATGGAACCATCCACTTATGATGACTACCAATTTGGTTTGTTGACTATACTAAGTCTATTAATTCACATTCCAACCATAATCAATATAAATTCTATCAATAACGCATAGTTTAACCATAATTCAACAAATGTAACGGATCAAGTTACATACCTTCAAAGTGGACCATTCAAACGTGGTTCGCCACCCGCTTGTCCGCTTGACGCTCCTGCGCCCTTTCCTATAGAGTTCATTTATGACAAGATTTAGAACTCTCTTTAAACCATGTATCACATAATACATCAAAACATCATGATTATGCGTTTATACTTGGGATTTCAGTTTTAAGCCTTCATAGAGGCATTTCAACAAACACTTCATGGGCATATTTTTACATGATTAAACATCAAATCTCTAGCTTATTATTTGGCCCGAATTTCACACCCTTCAACCTTTTTACATGATTGATAACTTCAAATTTTCTGGAATCACTTCAAAATTGCCAAATTACACTAGATTAACAATCTATTTCCTAGTGTTCATCAATTTACACATAATCCACTAATCACCTATAATGGAGTTCATGGATTCACTATAATTTCATATGATTTCAGCTTGTATTTGTCTAGGGTTTGTCCCTAGACACTATAGTTGTTCCTAGATCATCATAAGACATACATGCAACTATAATTTCAGATTTTCCCAATTACATGAGAAATTTGAGTTGAGATTTTTTATGAAATTTTACATACCTTGTAATCCTCTTGTGATGAGGATCAGTAATCTATGCCTTAATTTCGATTTAAACTTGGATTGAGCCTTCAATTTGCAAGTTTAGTGATGATTTAGGGTTTTGATGTGTGGGGATCGCCCCCCTGTTCTGCTTGTACGACCAGACACCTCCTTGTGGGGTGTTTGGTGTGTTTTATTTGATTAATTAAATTTAAGTTTCAATTTTTACAACTTAGGTCCCTCCATTTGATCAATATTTAATTTAGTTGCTTTTTAACCCTACTATAGGTTATTTCTAAACTTGTAACTAACTAGGTTAAAATTCCTAGTTGGTAAATTCTCATTTATTTAAAACTTTATAATTCTAATATAAAGTTTTATATTTTCGGGGTGTTACAAGTAGGCCCCTCTTTTGAAGGTGACGATACCCTTAACCTAGTAGTTTGAGTCAGCAAGGATACAATCCTAAAGGGTCGGAATATTGAAAGATAATTAATTAAGTTATTAATGCTTAATGTGGTAGGCCCCTCTTTTGAAGGTGACGTTACCCTCGGCTAAGTGGTTTGAGTCAGCAGGGATACAATCCCAAGTAGCCGGGTTAATGTATTAATAGTAGTTTACATATGAGGAGGCCATTCGCACCCCGCCATCAAATACCAGTGGGTATTGAAGGAGGTCCTAGTAAGCTTGACCCAGGTCCTAATAAGCTTGACCCAGGTCCTTGCAGGATCTATATACTGAACAAGGCAAGAACCTTACCAAACCATTCCCTTAACCCCCGACCAGGTAGCCAACATATCTCTATATAGACCGTAGAGATATAAATGGTGTAACTCTTTTATTTTATATAGACAGTAAAATAACGCCAAGACACCACGAACAAATGATAAGGTAGTTTCACCTTCAACATAAGAAACTAGTTATTAAAGTTATTAATACAAAACCAAATAAAAAGTGCGAAAAGATTAAAAATCAAAAGTATTACACTAAATGCTTGTCTTCACCAAGTGATGTAAGAGACTTAGGCAAACATGGTCTTTGATTGTCAAGAACTCTTACTATCAATCTTGGATCCCGAGACTACTACACACACTCTAACATGGATGATGGATGATGGTGGTGGATGTGGGTGTTGTGATGGTTGTGGAGTGTGGGTGAAGTTGGAGAGAGGTGGTTTGCCAAGGGATGCCTTTGAAGTGAACCAAGCACCCCTATTTATAGCCTGTACAGAAGCCCGGACACGGCCCCGTGTCCATTGGGCATGGCCCCGTGTCCATCATTTTTCTCTTTCTTCATTAATTGCAATTTATCTGCATTAGCTCCACACGCCCCCGTGTTCGTTGGGCACGGCCCCGTGTGCAGAAGCGTATCTTAGCGTTGACCACGGCCCGTGTTGAGCTGGGCACACCCCCGTGCTGGGAATAGAAGCTTCTATAGCTTTGTCTTTTCTGCTGGTATCTGGCCACGCCCCTATTTCCGCTGGGCACGGGGCCGTGGTCAGCCTTCTGTTTCTTTGTTTTTGCTTGGGAAGATGTTGTCGAGGGGTCGGGCATGCCACGTTTATTCCTTTTCTTTGTATTTATGTTAGATTTGGCTGCATATTTGTTCCTTTTGTTCAATTACGCTCATTTAGTCCTGAAAACACAAAAGTAAGACAAAAGCACACTTTTTTCAACATTAGTACTAAAAAAGGGTTAGCTTTATGCCTCATTTGATGTAATTTATATGTTGCATTTTACACACATCAAATACCCCCACACTTGAATCTTTGCTTGTCCTTAAGCAAAACTCTTTATAATGTAGCTTACACGCCCAAATGGAATGGGTAGAAGAGAAGTTTTGGGCTTGTCTTGAGTGTCGGGAATCCAAGATCTTTATTGGATTTTATTTTTATGTTATGTACAATCTTATTCGTCATGATTTATTTAGAAAGTTTCATAAGGGAAATTACTTATTTGGGAATAACATGCCTTTTCTTAAATTCATTTATATACAAGTTCACATATCTCACGGGAGATCACTCAACACTCGGCCGAAAATGTATTTTTGTGAAACACTCGAGACCGGCACGGAACTTACTTCTACCATAAGCTTGCTAAGCAATCAATCATCCTCCTTTTTAACTATAAACCTTTGTAAATATCAAAAGAACTTGGGGAAGGGTTAGGCTTGGGTTAAAGGTAGGTGGTTTTGGGTTAGTGGTTAGTAAAAAAGGGCTAAAAACGTAAAAAGCGTCGGTCGTCGTAAAACTTTTTGTTTTTTTGACTTTTATTCAAACAAATCACTTTCAAACAAAGTTTCTTTGAGGAACTTGTTTGTTTATTGCTAGACTTCATTTTTTTTTGTTGATAAGGAACGTCACAAGAAAAACCGAGCTTTTTACTAAAACAAGGGTTTTAAAAGAAAAAGGGTTTGGTGGGTGAAGGATGTTTGTTTTGTGGGTTTAGAAATGAAAGGTTTAGGCTCAAAGGGGTTAACTAGAGGGGTTTTGGGTAGGTTAAAAGAAGAAGAAAAATAATGGTGTTGAAAGAAAAATAGGTTAGTCCTAATGCCTCCATCATTTTCTTACTTGGGTTTAAGTTGGTAAGGACCTGGTATGTATCGTTGTGGCAAGTTCTAGAGTCGTAAGAACCAAGCGGCTATTCACACAATAAACGAAAAATAAGTATTTAGTTTAAAGATGTATGCTCAATAAAGGCTCAAAACTCACTTTTTGTGGGAATGGGTTTATACTGTGATCAAGTATATATAATCAAATTTTAACTAGATTTGTCATGTCGTTTCATAATTTTCTTATGTTGTTCTTTTTATCACGATGCTATCGGTTGTAAATTTGTAAAAATATAACCTTTTTAGCGGTTCCAATAGAGTTTTGGGTAAGGCTTGTTATTAGGACTTGCAAAATTCAAGGTTTTAGCATCCCCCCCACCCCACACACTTAAATTACACATTGTCCTCAATGTGTCCCAAAAATAAGTTTTTTTAGGTTGATTGAATGTGTAAAAAGGTGTTTAAAAACAAAATTTTATGTTACTGGGCATCTGGGCACGGGCCAGTGTTGGTCCGGGCACGGCTCCGTGTTCAGATCGCCAGTACCATATTTTACAGAAGGCTGGGCACGGGGGCGTGTTTAGTGAACACGGCCCTGTGTCCAGTTACCTGAACTGGGCGTTTTCTGCAGAACCTTGAGCACGGGGCGTGTTGGGCTGAGCACGACCTCGTGCTGAACTTGCTGTAATGAAGAAAAAATTATCGGTAGGCTCTGTTTTCGTGCATGGGGTGTGTAGGAACTAGATTCACTTTTGAAATTTAAAATATTTTTTTAATTATAATAACGAGACTCTCGTTCTTCGTAGAAAATATCATAATACAATACCGGTTGCAATAACTAAATAAAAAGAATATAAAATATAATTTTATATACCAATCTTGATTCAAGCCGCATCTCTGGTGGGTCCTTCACGCGCATTTGATAGCATCCTAGACTCGAGTATTCATCATCTTGAGTCTTGAAAAATACTCCTTGACTGCAACAAAGAGCACAGTAAAATTGACGATTTTGGTTGAGGCACGTGTTCAACACGCTTCCCTTAAAACAGATTTCGCGCCTCTACTAAAGACGACGTGTCTGCCTCCCAGGGTACAACAGCCGAAGCAGTATGTACTGCCGGAAATAGCCACGCGCCCGAGGTTACACCGGATAAAATTATAGTGTTAGAACTTGTGGAAAATAATTATATGAAGATGATGAAATTGAATAGAGACAACATATCTCTCTAAGTACCCAACACATGGGTCTTCAAGTATCTCCAAGAACTCTTCTAATTTTTTTTTCTCTAAAATTCCACTTTCAATTCTCTACTTGTAATTAGCTTCATCAAGTTAGGCATATAACCTACTTTGCATACAAGAGATATGGGGTAGAGAAGAGTCTCACTTTATTAGAGATTTAATTAGAGAAATAAACTCTAATAAAAACTAATAAATTGACATAAAAACTCTATTAAAGTCTCACTTTATTAGAGATTTTATTAGAGACGTAAACTCTAATAAAAACTAATAAATTGACATAAAACTCCACTTAAGAGTTTATCACCCATATGAAGAGTCTAGTAAATAATTATAATTTTACTAAATTATAATTTCACTAAATTAATATCCATTCACACCATCTAAATTTCCAACAATCCCCCACATGAATGGAGATCGTTCTAAACACATAAAATTTCCAATGGAACCTCGACAGTTGAGTTTTGCATACGATAGGTAGGTGTTACCCTTTGAACCTTCTCTCATGAAATGCACTTAGCCCACTAGCTCTGAGTAGATCTCGATGTCTTTGAACTCGTCTACCGTTTGTGTAGACGACAATACACTTCACACAAGACTCTCCCTACCGGGGTCATCTCCTCATAGTCGTGTCCAATAATGGTCGTGGAACACTTTCCCGGTTCTGCGAGAGCTCTATGAATTGTGCCCTCAATTCCATTCGAAGCGACCCCACTTCTCTCTAACATAGGTGATTCTCCTTAGACCATTAAAAGCATTGTGTTTATCGTGATTTATCCAAATCATTTACCACATATTATGCTTAGCCTCACTCTTTGTCACTGAATATCATAGGAATAGTCTATGACGTATTTAAAAACCCTTTTATACTTTGGGGGTATGTATAACCATATATACATATCATTTATGCCCCCACAGTGACCACCTTTAGGCATATGAGTTAGTTGTCCTATTGAACTTAGATCTTGAGATCTCCAGTTAACTAAGTTAGGTGTCCTTCACATGCCATTTTTTCCATGGGCTTCAGTCTCATTCCACAACTTGATCTCTAATAAACCCTCAGGTTGTTGGATCCATAACATTAACAAATAACTTTGCGTATTTGAGATAAGTTGTCATGATGTGCTCTTAACTCGTAAGTTAATTTTGCCTATTGTCAACTTCTAAGACTATAACCTCAGTGGCCATCTGAATCTGGTTATAATATATGTCTTTGTAAGATACGCTTATCATTTAAGGCAAACACATCTCCATTATGCACTACGACCTTTGTGTCCTCCACATAGTCGTCTATTTGCAATGTTAGATTGGATTACAAAATCCTTATTGCCAAACTTTTATGATACAAATGCAAGACACCCCCACATTTAAGTGTTATAGGATATCATCCAGATAGGGTAATGTAAACCATTTCTACATACCCTTATAGGGTTGTTTCTAAATGAATCCTCCCCCATATTTCTTGCCATTTGATCAACATTTCCGTAACACCACTTATGGCGACATTTATACACATGATTGAACAAGATCAACCTCATTGTATCAGTGAATTCAACTCATTGCATTAGCTTACATAAGCTTCCAAGCTGACCAAAGCAACACATGCCATTGTCATAAGTTTGTCACCAACTTAGAATAATTCTAATTTAACATCTTCAATAAGCTTAGACAATGAGTTTTCCTCATTAGCTTTTCGAACAAACTCTTAAAAAGTTACATGTCTTTTCCTTATAATGAATGAAAATTCTCCCTCAACTTTGTCTATACACAAATTCTTTTTGTGTTCATACACATTTGAATGTTTAGAGTTAATTAGTCTCCGTCAAGACCCATAATTAACCAAGTACTAGTCTAGCATGCTTTAGACTACAATACTTTAGCATGTGAACAGAAGATGCATCATTCTGATTCTTCACAGCCCTAAGGATATCATAATATCACTTTGCAACATTCATCCCTTGCTAAGATAAAATAATGAGACTTATTCATAATCCTAAAACATCAATATTTAGGAAGGTCTCACAAATTATTGTATATAGCAGCACATAGCTAAATTTCATCATTCATTTAAGGAACATAACTTGTTTACCTTTGATCTCCAACAATCTACCATTGACTCATAAGTACTTAAACATAAGCCTTAATCCAAGTCACTTGGCGAACACATTCATCACCAACAAGATGAATGTTTCTCGTCTACAATCACTATTATGTGTGAGATAGAGTCAACTAGATTGACACTCAACAACATGGCATTCATAATTTTGCCATAAGTGATTTGCACACATCTATTGTTATTCATTAGGAGATATGTATATTTAGGATGCTCTCCCAAATGAAGGTAAAATCTCCATATAGATCTAACAATAATCAAGTGGTAGACGCATCTACTTATAAATCTCGCAAGATTTATTAAAGGTATACAATAACATATAGTACTTTTACTTTCATATATCAGAATTCACACTTGTGAATTTCCAATGACTTCTAATGAAATATGTCGACATGAATGTCGTTGGTGTATTTCATCTCAATACACTCACTACGTTCTTTCATTACTCACTCATGATGTGGTTATACATTTGATGTTTCGTCTTTGACTTTTAGTCAACGTAACAACTTTCAAGTTGTTTATGTCCAAGTATTTTCATATACTATTCGTTTCAAACCATATTCTTTTAAACAATGTATAACCGACGTTATAATTATTTTCCACAAAAATAATTTCTACGTCACAACCATTAGTGATTTATTTCTTTATAAAAAATTGCATGTGTTATCTGAAGATATTGAACACAAAACAATAAAATACATTGGAAACTAAATCATAAGTTCCAATCACTTTTGAAATTTAAACGGAAGCATAGACAATATGTAGACATCAACTAGCAAAGTGTTTTTATCTTCAACACTTTATAATCTAACCGAAATCTTCTCAACAATATCGTCCCATGGCATGTCTTGAGGTACTCCCTCAATAAGACTCCATGCACTTGTAAGTACAAGTTCCCCATTTCATCTTGAAACTTTAAACTTGGACAATTATGCTCAAAACAACACCAAGTTGTTACAAATACTATATTTAAGTCGTAAACTTGAACAATTAAATTTGTTCACAACAACACCAAGTTGTTTTTCACCAAATAACATTTTTTTAACACGCATGTTTGAAAAAAAAATGTTATAACAAGCACATTATAGAATCAAACGTTTACATAAAACGTTTTCCAAAGATATAGTTTATAAAATAAATCGTTTCTCATCATTTTTAATGCACACATAGGCAATTAAATGTTTACATAAAACATTTCTGTTCATTATGAACAATCTCTAACCTCGTATTCGTGATACACATTTTCTAACACACATGTTTGAAAACTTTAAGTCATTTTATATATATAAAACATGACCAAATTAAAGCATCAAATATCATCATTAAAACTCTACTCAAGAGTTTTACCATATGAAGAGTTAAGAGTCTCAATAATTATAGACTTAAACTCTAATAAAATTCATCAAATGTCATCATTAAAACTCTACTCAAGAGTTTCACCATATGAAGAGTTAAGAGTCTCAATAATTATAGACTTAAACTCTAATAAAATTCATCAAATGCCATCATTAAAACTCTACTTAAGAGTTTCACCATATGAAGAGTTAAGAGTCTCAATAATTATAGACTTAAACTCTAATAAAACTCATCAAATGTCATCATTAAAACTCTACTCAGGAGTTTCACCATATGAAGAGTTTAATTAGTAATTAAAATTTCACTCAAATGGATTTAGAAATCCCAAATTAAAGTTGGTGATAAATCTCACACAACTACACCATTACTTTATGGTGATTTAATTCTTGAAGCCAATCAAACATCAACTTCAATGTATGACCTTTTATTTCTAAATCATACAAAGCATTAAAATCAATACTACAACAAATTACTTATATAAAATGTTTACATAAAACATTTCAAAGCATTTGTATTTTAACCATTTTTAACAATCATGTTAAAATGAAAGAAATTCTAACGCGCAAGTTAGAAATATTAACATTTCCACAAAATGTCAATTCGACTTGCTAAAACACATATGGTTCAAATAAATAAGTCATTTCTAATACACACGTTAGAAACTAAACAATTAAAAAAATTGCTTCCAAACTAACGCTTTTCACGAGCGTTTCTAACACACATGTTAGAAGACAAATGATTACAAAAATCATTATAAGACTTATTTGTTTATATCAATCCATGGGTGGATGAAGAGTCTACTTTAAATAGAGACTTAATTAGAGACACAAAACTCTAATCAAGTAACATTCAACTCTTATTTAAAGACATAAAGACTCTACTTAGGAGAGTTTAAAGTTTACAAAAAACGTATGGTTTACACCAATAATTCCGGTCTAACACACATGTTAGAGAATTTAACGTTTACAAAAAACATATGGTTTACACTAATAAACCCGATCTAACGCAAAAGTTAGAAAAATTAACGATTCCCAAAATCGTTTAAAAAACCAAACGGTTGAACCAAAACCATTCGTTTTGTACCATGGTATAGGATTTAAGATTGTATCTCAATCTCAAGAAATCCAAACACAACAAGTTGTACTACATATATATTTCCCAAAAGAAAATATTTATAAGATCATAATCTTTAAAATATTTTTTTATTATAAATCCTTTTGTGAACCCAAAATCCTTATAAATAAGGTTTTAAGATTGTAGCAACAATCTCATGAAATCTGTTTTAAGTTTGTAGGAACTAGATTCACTTTTGAAATTTAAAATATTTTTTTATTATAATAACGAGACTCTCGTTCTTCGTAGAAAATATCATAGTACAATACCGGTTGCAATAACTAAATAAAAAGAATATAAAATATAATTTTATATACCAATCTTGATCCAAGCCGCATCTCTGGTGGGTCCTTCACGCGCATTTGATAGCATCCTAGACTCGAGTATTCATCATCTTGAGTCTTGAAAAATAATCCTTGACTGCAACAAAGAGCACAGTAAAACGTTGACGATTTTGGTTGAGGCACGTGTTCAACACGCTTCCCTTAAAACAGATTTCGCGCCCACTAAAGACGACGCGTTTGTCTCCCAGGGTACAACAGCCGAAGCAGTATGTACTGCCGGAAATGGCCACGCGCCCGAGGTTACACCGGATAAAATTATAGTGTTAGAACTTGTGGAAAATAATTATATGAAGATGATGAAATTGAATAGAGACAACATATCTCTCTAAGTACCCAACACATGGGTCTTCAAGTATCTCCAATAACTCTTCTAATTTTTTTCTCTAAAATTCCACTTTTAATTCTCTACTTGTAATTAGATTCATCAAGTTAGGCATATAACCTACTTTGCATACAAGAGATATGGGGTAGAGAAGAGTCTCACTTTATTAAAGAATTTTATTAGAGAAATAAACTCTAATAAAAACTAATAAATTGACATAAAAACTCTACTAAAAGTCTCACTTTATTAGAGATTTTATTAGAGACATAAACTCTAATAAAAACTAATAAATTGACATAAAACTCCACTTAAGAGTTTATCACCCATACGAAGAGTCTAGTAAAAAATTATAATTTTACTAAATTATAATTTCACTAAATTAATATCCATTCACACCATCTAAGTTTTCAACAGGGTGTGGGTTCAAGTTTCCCTTAGTAACCTCCACCATTCGAGTGTGTTTTATCCATTACAACATCATCCAAACACCATTTAATACTTAAAAACCATCATTCATTGAAAATAGCAAATTACAAAAGATCCTACAAATTAAAAATAAAGCTAAAAAAAATGAAAAACTAAAAGTTCCTAAGATAGATAGGTCAAGTAACGCAGGAAATCATTTTAAGGAGTTCTACCCTTATTGTAGGAATATCAAAAACCCAGAAATAGCTTTCCGGTACTTTAAAGGCGTTGTAGAACTCGTAACCGAGGGATGTCCCTTAGATGTCGTTGAGCCATTCTTCTATCTCCCTTGGGAGGAAGAAGGTGGGCTCATTTTCCACAATGTCTTGTGGAGGAGGTGCGACGGCCACCGGGACCCCGTGTAATATGTCTTGAGGAGGCTCCGCGTGCATGACATACCACTCGGCTGGAATAATGACTTCCGGCACAACATTCCATTCCCTTTGTGCAATGATTGGCACCAAAGGAGGAGAGGCGAGAATATTCAACCTTTGGTGCAAAAGGTTGACTTCTCTAAGACATCCCTCTAGTCCCACCGTCAAATGATTTATACGGTCAACCAGGGCTTCCTCTACTCCTGTCATTTCATCGGTGGCCTCCCTCAAGGCATACACGTAGTTGACGAGAGAGTCTTCCACTGATGATCTTCTTCCTCGTCGGTCGTTCCTGGAGTGTGCTGAAGATGTTCCCCTGTTTCTGCTCGACATTCTAAAACAAACCGAAAGAAATTTCAAATTAATGAAACAGTACTCCGGCCAAGACCCCGTGCTCGCTGAGCACGGCCCCGTGGCCACCTCTCTGCAGGTTTTTGAAACAAGAAATCTTGGAGTTTTAAATTATTTTTCTGACTTTTGAAGCATTTTTAAGCAGAAATAATTAAAACGGTATTGTAAACTTATTTTTGATAAGATTCCTTGAATAAAAACTTAACAATGATAATAATAAAGCTTGGAATCATGGAGAATTCAAGTTTTAATGGAGGTTTTGAGGAGAGATTGAAGAAGAAGGCAATAGACAAAAGTAGAAAAGACAAGATGGTTGTTGAGACCCTTCTAGAGAATATACCTTATAGGGTATATGTGAAGATCTCACCAGATCTTTGTCTTTGGAATGAGTCCAAGTGTGTAGGAATCTTGCTGCATTTATAGTAAACGACAGCACGCTGGACACGGCCCCGTGTCGGCTTGACACGGCCCCGTGTGCAAACAAGATTCTGACACTTTTTGTCCGTAATCTGACCAAAAGTCAGACAAGAATCTTCAGGTGGGCACGGGGGCGTGTTGACCTGGACACGGCTCCATGGCCAGAGGTTTTTATGAAGTTATGTCTTATTTTAAGGAATTTATCCGGATCGGGTGGTTCCTTACTGGTCGGAACAACACCAAAGTGCCTGAGATACCTAAGTTGCCCTAGTTTTAGACAGGAACGCAAGAGGTTATCGGAAAGGGTGATTTCTAAGCTAAATACCGGCGGGTAAGACCAACCTTTATTTCCCTTATCCAGTCTCTCGTTAAAGAAGGTGTATGTCGAATCGCTCAGCTCTGTGTATGCATCGGCGAAAACCGATGGGGAGTCCTTCACGACACAATCGACACAGGGACGACTATCGCTCAAGTCCTCACAAGAGTTAGAGGTGATTTCGGGAGCAGCGATGTTGTTATAATCCGAATGCGATCTCAATCTTCTTGATCGTCGTATTGAGATGAATTATTTATTTCCATCTCAAGTTCTCTTATCAATTGAAGAATTACTTCTTCCATATGAAATAATTCGTCGAGAATCATATCATCTAGAATGGATGATTGAGAGCATTCGATGGAGAGATAGGGATTGTTTTTACTTTCACCTATCTTAAGGCTACTGAAAAATGATGGGTCTATATAGTGGGGAGTGTAATTTAAAAATAACATTTTAAATCTTCATGAGATCCGCCACATAATTGACACCACGTACCATAAGAGGAGCGAAAGTAAAAATGATCAGTATCGCTCATGTTTGTGTCAGAAATTACCAACCGTCGGGATCTTACGGTTCTGTTTTCAGTAACTGAAGCTTGGGCACGGGGGCGTGTTCAGTGGGCACGGCCCCGTGTTTAGCTACTGTCTGACTTAAAACAAGATTGCCAGTACCAAAGATTGGGCACGGGGGCGTGTTCAGCGGGCACGGCCCCGTACTGTAGTCTGCAGAAGCTGAAAAATTTAGAAAAAAATCCTAAAAAACAGAAGAATAAGAAAAACGATTAGGCCGTTGATTCCTAACTTTCTTAAAATCCTTGTGTCCCCGGCAATGGCGCCAAAAACTTGATGCGTGTGTAGCGTGATATATTTTTATTAATATTTTAAGCTCTTTCTTTAGTCAAGTTTTAAATTTGTAAATAACGATATTCTACTAACACTAAACACACATATGGGCAAGTGCACCTATCGTGAGCGTAGTATAGCATTGGTAAGATACCGAGGTCGTCCAAGGACACAAGAGCTTTTAGTACCGGTTTATCCTCAACGTCTAATCAAATCAAAAGTTTTAGAAAAGGTTTTAAACATGAAAATAAAAACTAAAAATGTTGAAAATAAAAACAGATAGACAAGATGAATCACTTGGATCCGACTCGCCTTTAATGTAACCTTTGATGATTTCCGCACTTTTTCACTTTTTAAGAGATTATCTTAGTTATAGTAGTAGGCCCCTCTTTTGAAGGTGACGTTATCCTCAACCCAGTAGTTTGAGTCAGCAAGGATACTATCTTAAAGGGCCGGAATATTGAAAGATAATTAATTAAGTTATTAATGCGTAATGTGGTAGGCCCCTCTTTTGAAGGTGACGTTACCCTCGGCTAAGTGGTTTGAGTTAGCAGGGATACAATCCCAAGTAGCCGGGTTAATGTATTAATAGTAGTTTACATATGAGGGGATCAAGCCATTCGCATCCCCACCATCCAATACCAGTGGGTATTGAAGGAGGTCCTAGTAAGCTTGACCCAGGTCCTTGCAGGATCTATACACTGAACAAGGCAAGAACCTTACCAAACCATTCCCTTAACCCCCGACCAGGTAGCCAACATATCTCTATATAGACCGTAGAGATATGAATGGTGTAAATCTTTTTATTTTATATAGACAGTAAAATAACGCCAAGACACCACGAACAAATGATAAGGAAGTTTCACCTTCAACATAAGAAACTAGTTATTAAAGTCATTAATACAAAACCAAATAAAAAGTGCGAAAAGATTAAAAATCAAAAGTATTACACTAAATGCTTGTCTTCACCAAGTAATGTAAGAGACTTAGGCAAACATGGCCTTTGATTGTCAAGAACTCTTACTATCAATCTTGGATCCCAAGACTACTACACACACTCTAAGATAGATGATGGATGATGGTGGTGGATGTGGGTGTTGTGATGGTGGTGGAGTGTGGGTAAAGTGGGAGAGAGGTGGTTTGCTAAGGGATGCCTTTGAAGTGAACCAAGCACCCCTATTTATAGCCTGTACAGAAGCCCGGACACGGCTCCGTGTCCATTGGGCACGGCCCCGTGTCCATCCTTTTTCTCTTTCTTCATTAATTGCAATTTGTCTGCATTAGCTCCACACGCCCCCGTATTCGCTGGACACGGCCCCGTGTGCAGAAGTGTATCTGTACTATTAAGATTTGCAGGATTCTGCGAATCTTAGCGTTGACCACGTCCCGTGTTGAGCTGGGCACGCCCCCGTGTTGGGAATAGAAGCTTCTATAGCTTTGTCTTTTCTGCAGGTATTTGGCCACGCCCCCGTGTCCGCTGGGCACGGGGCCGTGGACAGCCTTCCGTTTCTTTCTTTTTGCTTGGGAAGATGATGTCGAGGGGTCGGGCATGCCACGCTTATTCCTTTTCTTTGTATTTATGTTAGATTTGGCTGCATATTTGTTCCTTTTATTTAATTACGCTCATTTAGTCCTGAAAATACAAAAGGAAGACAAAAGCACACTTTTTTCCAACATTAGTACTAAAAAATGGTTAGTTTTATGTCTCATTTGATATAATTTATATGTTGCATTTTACACACATCAGTTATCAAGTGTAAAGTTTTGAATAAAAAAAACGGTCCAAAGACATCAGTTATCAAGTGTAAAGTTTTGAATAAAAAACGGTCCAAAGAAATAAAAGTTTTAAAAAAGAAATAAAGCTTTCTAAAAAAAGTTTGAATATTGAATGATCTTTTGCAAATTTTTTGTTAGAACGTTTCATCTTATTTCAAATCTTACATTTCTTTTGTTTTTGATACACATCGTTTTGTAAAACTTTAAAAATGAACAACTTAAAAAAGTGAGTTGTTTAAAAATATCTAAAAAACAAATGATTTTAAAAAGAATGGTATAAAATAAATTGTTTAAAAAAACTTTGAAAGACAAACGACTTTAAAAAGAACGATTTAAAAAAAATGATTTAAAAGGGAACAATTTTAAAAACGATAGACGTTTAAACAAAATGTTAAAAACAAATTATTTTTTAAAACGACTTTTATAAAAACAAACGGTTAATGAAAATACATAGTTATTTGTATATTTAAAACGTATTTTGTTAAATAGTAATCGTGAAAATAACGAAATAATAAAAAAAACTTAAGTAATTGCATTAATAACCTCTTAAATATTAAAAACAAACTTTGTAATTATCAAAAACAACCATAAGAAATATAATGACCTAATTACCCTTATACTTAACTGCAAAAAAGTAACAAAGTTAATGTCAGGGGTCAAAACCATTATATAATACAATCTTTGGATCTGATATGTTAAAATATTTCTTTTTGGGATGAAATAATTAAACTGGCTAAAACACCATAGCCAAAACAGTAATTTACTCTATAAAATATTGTGCCTAATTAAAACCGAAATAAGTAAATAAAAGGCCGGCTATAAATTAATCGGTGGCTAGATGTGAAGTTGTTTCTATGCTGATTTTAAATTTATATTTATATAAACTAAGAATTCAAAGCACTTTCGTATGACTTTATGATTATTGTTTATGTTATCCTAATTGGATGCCATTATCTTTATTTTATGAGATAAAATACGTTTGTGAGTTTATTCATTATCCAATCTGAAAAGGACCTATATTTTATAAATCCACTTGTCTTGTTATAACCAGTGCATTTTATAATCGGCAAGTTGTCCTAAAACAAATATAGGTTATAATTAGGGCTACAAATATAGGTTATAATTAGGGTTATGAACAAATCGAACGTTTAGCGAACAATTTGTAAACTTTTTGGCGAGAAGTTCGGCTATGTTAGTTTATTAGCTTAACGAACGAACACGAACAAAAAATTCCATCCGGTTAGCTTAGCTAACAAACACGAACAAATGTCTCGTTCGTTCAACTGCTTGCGTGAACGTTCGGTAATATGTTCGGTTACGTTCGTGTTCGTTTAATTATATTAAAAATAATAAATGATAAACATTTTACCTAAACATATTGAAAACTTGAAACCCGATTTTTTCTAAGTTAGCTAAAATTTGGACATTTAAAACATTTTTTGGGGAAAATTATGTCTAAGTTATTAAACTTTGAAGGGTAAATTACTTTTTGAGTTCCTGTGTTTTAGAAGTGTTAACCACTTGAGTCCAAAATCAAAATGTTTAACGTCATGAGTCCCTACAGCCACTTTTCTTAACCATTTGAGTCCAAATTTTTAACACTGTTAGAATTTTTTGGTTAAGTCTTGTTAAATGACTAAAATACCCTTATAGTTAAAGAATAAAAAATAAATTATTATTACATTCTTTTCTCTCTCTCTCTCTCTTTTATATATCTCTCTCCCCCTTATCTCTTTCTCTTTCTCTCTCTAAACATTATGCACCCTTCATCTCTCTTTCATCTTTTTTTCTCTCTCTAGACCACCTGCATCCCCACACCACCATCAACAACACCACCGTCACCACCACACAATCCACCACCGTCTTACCACCGCTATTGAAGACCCTCCACCACCGTCTCACCTCCACCATCAACACCACACCACCCACCACCGCTGCACTTCCACCTCACCACCTGCAATACAGTAGCGATCTGGCACACTACCAGAAGACCTAATCAACCGTCTAGATCTCGCATGGAGCCATAATCCTCTAAAAACACTTAAACTCATCTGCAACCTCAGATCCGTTCGCGGCACTAAGTAATTCCATTACAAGAAGGGATGAAAGTTGAATTGTAGGTGTTTGCAGCGAGATGAAGGGATTCGATCTGTTGAAATATTCAATTCTGGTAAAATCTGTTGGATTTGTGTTTGTAGTTTTAGGTTTCTTTTATATAGGTAAACGCAGGTCCGGTTATAATTATGAATAAGTTATTTTCTTCAATTCTAACTCAAATGCACTTGCCAAAACCCTACCAGCCTCAATTACCCCAAAATACAATAAAATGTTTGATATTATTCCTCTAATTAACAATACAAATGAAGAACAAACCCTAGATGATCACTCATTAGCTCCGGTTCCAGTTCCGCAACCGCATTCGCTTACGTTGTCGCCTCCACCGATGCCTCCTCCTCCGGCAGTGCAGCGGATGGGGCTGGTGGATGAGAATGGGGTAATGAGGAATAATTTTGAGGTAGGGGAGTTTGATCCGGATGTGTTGGAGAAGTGGAACAACGAGACAGATGCGATGAATGTTGACGATGGAGTTAGGGTTAGGGTTAGAAATTTGGACTCAAATGGTTATGAAAAGTGGCTGTAGGGACTCAGGGCGTTAAACATTTTGATTTTGGACTCAAGTGCTTAAAACCTCTAAAACACAGGGACTCAAAAAGTAATTTACCCAACTTTGAATAAATATGTCTAAGTAATTCTGGATAATTATGTCAAAGTTAGTAAAAGATTTATCGTTTGGTAATTGTAGTAAACTTCTTGTGTTTTGATTTATCATTTGATGGTTGTATTTAACTACTTATGTCGAATGTTTAAGGTTAATAATGTTTTTATTTTATATTTTCAAGTTAAATGTTCGTTTATGTTCATTTTTATTTGTTTGCGTTCGTTTGTTTTCGAGACCACTATTCACGAACAGTTCGTGAACAACTGAATTTCCTTAACGAACGAACACGAATAAAAACTTATGTTCAGTATACGTTTGCGAACACGTTAATTAACTTAACGAACGAACACAAACATGGCTTTATTTATGTTCGTTCGGTTCGATCATAGCCCTAAGAAAGATAGTGTAGCACACGATCCACGATCATATGTGGCAATCCATAACCCATCTCATATCCGTTGTACCCATTAGGGGAGTGGGGGTGCCCCGTGATGAAGCGTGGTTCGTGGGTGACCACGCGTGGAACACCCCCGCCGGTCCTTCTGACCACGCGAGCTTGTGACCACGCGTGAAATTTTGAAAGTTACCGTTCGGGAGGGGACCGTTGGGGGTGTTTAAAAAAAAAAAAAAAGTAAACACTATATATATATACCATCCACCTTAACCTTTAAACGCACAAAAAAAAACCTTAACCTTTCAACCCACAAAAATACCATCTCTACACTCTACACTCTACATTCTAAATAGAAAAATGGAAAGTTCAAGCAAAGGCGGTTCGGGTTCGAAGAAAAAACCCACACGGCCAAAGGTTCGAGCTAATCTTGGCAAGTCAGCGAGATTTCGCTTGCATGACGAAGCCGACCCAATCCCACCATTTCAAACCCAACCCTTTCCCCACCAACCCTTTCAAAATGAACCGTTTCACAACCAACTGTATCAAAACCAATCGTATCAAAACAAACCTTTTATTCCACCATTTCAAATCCAACTGTTTCAACACCAACCGTTTAATCAGATGTTTAGTTTTTTTTTTTTTTTTTTTACTTTGCATTGTTTAGTTTTTTTTTTTTTTTTTACTTTGTAATTTAGGGGGTTTTAATGTAATATTTATTTAAATGAAATTGTTATTGTTAATTTATTATTTAAAAAAAAATCTATCACTAGTGATAGGCACCCCCACTAAAATCTATCAGTAGTGATGGAATAAAATTCGATGACGTAACAAAAACTAGTTAAGTGTTATAAGTGATGAAAAGTTGAGCACCCACAACCCCCTTATTCTTATAACAAAATCGAGTAAATTGCTAAAATCGTCCCTGACGTTTATTCACATTTGCTAGATCTATCCAAAAAAAGTTTTTTTCTCATAGGAACCACTGAGATTTCAAAAAAGTTGCTAAATCCATCCAAAATGACTAACACACTAACAAAACTAACTTGATAGAGGGGTAATTTAGTCATTGTCTTAATATATTTAATTTACCCTTTTTAACAGTTATATCTTGCCCCCACCCTTTTATAAACAAAACCGTAAAACCCAATTTTTGAAGCTACGACCTCGTTGAACGATGTATCCATTTACAACGAAGATATCCCATAAAAATGACTAACTAGACTCGCATCCTCATCTAGTCTTCTCCAAATCATAGACATATCCATTACTGACTTGGAGCATATAGGACAGGAAAATCTGTTGAAAAAAAAGAATTAAATTTTAGTAAAAAGGCAAAAAGATAAATACATGAACCAAAGAATCATAGAAATACTTACTTATTATGGCTTTTCATCTCGTTACAACATTCAGAGTGCATTGCGTGTCCACATTTCATGACAATAGTGTCTTTCTGTGAGTCGAATAGGTACTTTAAATGCAGTGATGGATATATTATAACTTCAAATGTTTGTTCAAAACGCAATGAGTGGTTACAACTTACAAATAAATGTAAAACGGATACATCGTTGTTCATTTGTCTTCGTTCAATTATGTCAATAGAAATTCTTTGAAACAACGATGTATCCATTTACAACAACGCATGATGCGACAATGGTGTGTTAAACACCTGCGTTACAGCTGATCATACAATTGATCATAAGTTGTTTCAAGACCTGTTTGTTTGACCCATATCGACTGGCCTGTAACTAACAGACCTGTAATCTATCTAGCTGGCCTTCAACTAATAGACCAGCAAGTTGTTTCAACTAATAGACCTGTAAGTTGTTTCAAGACCTGTTTGTTTAACCTATATAGATGATTGATGAAAATATATAATGCACACCCAAATAGATGATTGAAAAATATTTATCCGTTGTTGAGAAGATTGAAGTTGGTACTAGTAAGTCCTTTGGATGTGCAATCTCATGAACATGATAAAACTAAAAAAAAATCACAATATCTAGCTAGCACATTGTCAACAATCGAAGTATTGATTTAATTTAAGTTCACTGATTTGATATAAGTTTCAATTTGATTCAAGTCAAGTAACAATAGCTTTAATAGCTTTGATGTTTTCGATGCATTTTCCATTAAGGGTAAATTAAATATATTAAGACAATGACTAAATTACCCTTTTATCAAGTTAGTTTTGTTAGGGTGTTAGTCATTTTAGATGGATTTAGCAACTTTTTTAAGGGTGAGGATCAAATAGAAAGTTTATTTTGGCTAGGAAGTATAGGAAGCAATAGAATTAGGACATGTGGCAAAATTTAAAATAAAGAGGAAGGTATTTTAATCAATCTTATCATTTTCTTCTTCCTTCTTCTTCTTCCCAGTAACATCAAAACCCACCAGTTTCAAAACCCACCATCTTCAACCATTTCTTCACTTTCTATCTCAATAATCACTACATTATAGTGCGATTTTCGTCACCAATCAATGATTCAATCACCCGATCAACGTGTTCTTCAACTTTTTTGAAGAAAACCCAGTTTAATTTCATACAAAATCTCGTTTTTTTCCGGTGATTTTGAAGATAATCACTCGATCCGTTCGATTCGATCTCTGATAAGTGTTTCAATCATTCATATTTTGTCAATCGTTGAAGAAACCGACTTCGATCCATGTAAGAAATTCTTTAATTTCATTTTTATTATCTGGGTTTTTGATTTAGTCATTGCGTTTTACGATCTTGGCGGGGGTCCGGGGGCAGCGCCCCTGGTAGCAGGGTCCAAGGGGCGGCAGCCCCTGGCTGGGGTTGAATTGCTAGACAGTCTTTTGATCTCCTACTTCCTAGTTCAGACAATTCACAGACAAAACTATTGTCCTGGTTCAATGCGTTTTAGAGAGAAAACATTTTCTTTGGTGTTTTTAGGCCATGGCGTTTTAGAAAAACACATTTTTGAAGTGTTTTTAGTTATTGAGTTTTAGGTAAAACACATTTTTAGGTGTTTTCAGTCCATTGCGTTTTAGAGAGAACACTTTCTTTTGTTTTTTTAGGCCATTGTGTTTTAGAACTAAGACATTTTTATGTGTTTTCTGGCCATTGTGGTTTAGAAAAAAAAAACATTTTTGAAGTGTTTTTAGTCATTGCGTTTTAGGTAAAACACATTTTTAGGTGTTTTCAGTCCATTGCGTTTTAGAGAGAACACTTTCTTTTGTTTTTTTAGGCCACTGCGTTTTAGAAATGAGACATTTTTAAGTGTTTCCTGGCCATTGCGTTTTAGAAATAAGACATTTCTTTGTGTTTTTTGTGCATTGCGTTTTAGGTAAAACACATTTTTATGTGTTTTCAGTCCATTGCGTTTTAGAAAGTACACTTTCTTTTGTGTTTTTAGGCTATTGCGTTTTAGAAATAAGACATTTCTTTGTGTTTTCTGGCCATTGCGTTTTACAAATAAGACATTTATTTGTGTTTTTGGTGCATTGCGTTTTAGAAAAATGTCATTTTTTAGGTTTTTTTCATTGCGTTTTACGCAACTAGGTTTTTTCCATTGCGTTTTACGCAACTGGGTTTAAAAAAAATTTCGAAAATATAGCAATGGTATACTCGTTTTAAAGATAAAAAAAACGCTCTTTTTTTGGTGCAATTTTTATAAATAAAAAAATAATGTCGTATGAAAGAGTTATTAACGTTTAAAAAATTGGAGGGGGGGTTGGAGGAGAGTGAAACTATTGTCTTGGATTGATTAGAATGCCCTAAACAAACCCACACGCCTCTTTTCTTCCTTTCAATTTCACTCATTTAATCTTAGCACTTGATTAACTAAATGGATGGTTAAGATTACTTTCTAGCCTTCTTACCCAAATAAACTTTCTATTTTAAAACTTTTTCTATGAGATAAAAAAAAAATTTAATTTACAATGGATGACGAAAAAATCTAAGATACACAGCTGGCATCTATATGTACTTTCCCTTCTTCCAATATCCTCTTTTTACCATATCCTGCACAACATCTACGTCACCTGATCTTTTCCCATCATAATCTTTCTCAAATTTCTTCACCTTAAACCAAACAATTATTGCCGTTTCATTCATCCAAACCAGTCAACTTTATGGCAGAAGAAGTTAGAATCAACACTCGCCACGTCACCGCCGGAGACGACGACGGCCGAGCCACGGAGTGGGAGGCCGGGTTACCAAACGCCGACGATTTACCTCCGTTGTCACAGTTCCTAATATCCCCGGAGCTGGCGTCGGCGTTCAATATCACGCCGGAGCCTCACCGGAGTATGACTGACGTCACTCGCGCTTCTCACAAAACACTCTCAACCTTAATAAAACATCCGAAACACCATATGTTGGAAAAACTTAATGATTTTATGTCTTCTAGTGATGAAAGAGGTGAAGAGATGGTTATTGAAGGTGATCATACTGATGAAACTGTTGATCTGATTCTAGAGTGTTCGGATTCGAGGAAATTAAGGAGGGTGTGTAGCGGTGGTGGTGGTGGAGAGGAAGCTGACTCGGGTTTACGAGGTGAACAATCATCAGACAGAGGATCAAAACGAATTCGGTTGGTGTGGACACCGCAGTTGCATAAGCGGTTTGTTGAGGTTGTTAGGCATTTAGGCGTGAAGAACGCGGTACCTAAAACAATTATGCAGTTGATGAATGTTGAAGGGTTGACTAGAGAGAATGTTGCTAGTCATCTTCAGAAGTATAGGATTTATTTAAAAAGGATGCCGGGGTTATCGATTGTTGCTCCGGATCCGGATCTTGTTCCTATGACATACGCACCACAGATGGTGCGTATGCCTTATGCACCACCAGGGATGGTGCCTAATTCGGCAGCTGGTGGTGATGGTGGTGGTGGTGATGGCCGTGGGTATTGTCATGGCTTTGGGTATCATTCACATCCGTATAATATGATGATGCAACCAAAAGACTGGTCTGGAAACGGTTTCGGTTCGGTTTCAAGTTATCAAAAGCGTATGACTGCTAATGATAAATAGGTATTTAGTGTCTAGGTTTAAGTATCATAATAGCTACAGATCAAATCTGTTTTCTTATGAACAGTTGTACATTTTGTGTTGAGTATTTGATTTATTTTTAATCACTATAGATGCTATAGGTACACTTGGCTCTTATATTCTATTGTTTGAGTTTGTGTTGAATTGTGGAATTTCTAATGGTAAGTTTTGAGAAAATTGATGTGTTAGGTGGAAGACTTGCATTCAAGTTATTGAAGAGAAGGGAGGTGGAGTGTAATATGTTGTGCAAGTGAAAAGTCTCTTGTTGCATTGAAGGAGAAGTTTGTGACTTGTTGCCAAGGCTTCTTAGGTATAGTCCTTACCCCATCAGCCAGTATATATCCATCAATGTTGGTTCTATGGTTTTACTTCTATTCAATCTGAAACATTATGTATCTTAAAATAATCTTTTTTGGGTGTCTTATTGTCATTTTCAATATCTTTAAAGAATCCTTTGGTGATGAAGCTTTGATTATTAAGTTTTGAGTAGAAGTAGCTATATGGTGGGGTTGGATAGTGTAGGTTATGTAACTTGCATGATGTTTCTGAACTTGGCATCATGCCCCCCCCCCCCCCCTGGTCTAAGGCACAACTCGAGTGGGGAGCATCATTAGACGGCAACAGAGGGTATAAGAAAGAAAATCTCCTGAAACAGAGAAAAAAATGTTCTTTATACTTCTTCAAGAAAGTATGAATCTTTGTACTTCAAAAAGGGGGCGGGGTCTTACATTCTCAAGCGTAAACCATTCACAAGCCTTAACTAACCAATAAAAATGTTAGAACAAATTTACGCTACGCAAACTGTTGAATGCTCAGCATGCTGCCTAAAAACGTGAACCTTTACACGGAACAAGGGAAGACACTTGTCACACCCCAACCGATGGCGGAAACATCGGGGTGCGAGCACTAAGCGTTCAGATTGCTCATGGGAATCCATAACACTAAATAGTTTCAATATAAATTAGATTCATTTCATGCAATTGTCTAGAATAATATCGATCACCAAAACATAGTATCAACCAAATCAAACATAACCATTGTTTCAAAAGTTTCTAGAATTTAGCTAAGTGGAGTATCTAGGCTTGATGGATCTGAGTTTCTTTTTTATTGTATTTTCGTTTGAAATTAAGATGGAGATGAAAGAGTTGTGCAACGGAATTAAGATGAAAGCAAACTTTGCATACAATCAAACGAGAGTAATACTTTAATCAAACATCTTTACACAATGAATCGAAAGATTGAATTTGTTTCAACAACGATTACAATGATTGATGAATGAATGCAAACTCCCCCTCAGCCAGAGCTCAGTAGTTTGTTCGTGCAAAGAAGACGATGTGATCAAAAGAGCTAATAGAACAGTACAAAGTACTGAACTATTTATAGGCACTTGCAAACCACTGAGCATCTTAGCTGACGTCACCATGAAAGTGACATCTAACCTCCTAACAAACTCTAACCTCTGATCTATACAAACACTGATGTAGTAACTACTGCTATTACAATTCATTACATAAAAGACACTTAAACAGCTGCTGCATCCTTCCACTGCTGTGAATCCAGCAGTGCTTGTCCGGATCAGCAGTACTTGACTCAAGGCAGTAGATTGAGTCAGCAGAGCTTTGGTCTTCCATCAGTCTTTAACATTTGGCAGTAGATGCAAGGCAGCAGTTGTGGATCAGCACTTGGTAAGATCAGCAGATAGGAGGTCAGCAGATACAAAGCCACTTTCAAGGGGAGAGATTTGCATGAACTAACTGTAATCATCTGCTTATTCTGGATCCACTGCTCTGATCCAGTTTTGGCTTTAATTATCTGTTCCTCTGATAGGGTTCAATCCCAACAATCTCCCCCTGGAACAGATAATGCCAAAACTCTTCATTATTTGTGGAATACTTTATTGCCTCATCAACAGCTCCCTTATCTGACCTTTAAATTGTAATTCAAAGTCTAGGGCATCTGTATCTTCATCATCCCTGCTAAGTGGAAGATCAAGGAGATCCTGCAAATCTTCAAGACTCAGGCCAAGAGCTTGTTCCCTTGATATTTTCTCCACTTCTCCACCAGACCTGAGCAAAGTCAATACGCAGGTCTGTTTGTCAGTTTCCCACTTTTGTATTTTTGAGCCTGGTGGGTTTCTTGGGAGATGTTTATTTGCAGAAGTATTTGGAGAGGCTGGCCTATTCATGACTGGCTGAGCAGCACTTGCAGATTGTTCCAATTCAAGATCTTCTTTTATCATTACTTCCGTGCCTGCTTTTACAATGGCATCTCCAGCTAATAGATCTTGAATTGTTTCCATGCTAAACTGGTTTTTGCTCCTTCTTTTGTAGATGGCAGCACCAGCTGGAGCAGTGGTTCTTTTGACTTGCAGCTTTGGTGGTATTTTTGAGACCTCTGCTTTGGAATAGTCAGGCTTTTGTGGAACTCTTGGATCTTTCTTCCTAAGTTCCTCTAATTTTTTATAGGTTGCCCTGACTCTATCTTCTCCCCACTTAGTCACAGAGTTCTTTGACCCATAATCAGCTGCAATTAGCTCCTCTTTCATTCTCCTCAACTCTAACATCTTCTCGGCTTCAAATTGTTTGAATTTTTCAGGAGGAGTCTGCTTGACCTTATTTTTGATCATGTCTTGAATCCTGGCTGCTTCTTTTTCAAGCTCAGGAATGGTCTAGTTCTTGTACATGTGTTTCTCCCCCTTGTATTTCTTGTAGGTCATGATGTTTTCAATGTAGTCTTTCCTTAAGGACTCATCTGCCCTTTCTGAAATTTTCTGACATACATTTTTAGCAAAACGCTCCATAGCATTGACCTGTGAGAGTAAAAACTGATAGTTTTGTTGAAATTCTCTATCAGATTTCCCTTTTCTATTTTTGATTGCAATATCCTCTGCTTGTTTGGCCTTGAGTTTCAAGTATTCTTCAATATTGTTAGGCCTTGGATAATTTGCAATTGATGGTAAACTCCTTTTGGCTGGGTCATCTTCACGATAAAAGGATTTGATTTCTTCTCTGACTGCAATGAGTTCCAGAGGAAATGAGACACCAGCAGGAGGTAGTGGTTTTACAATTTGAGCTGAAGAGAGAGGTATGGGTTTTGGAATAGTGACAAGTGATAGGGATTTTGAAGATGTTGGTGATGGAGATGTGTCATCATCTTTTAAGATTAGCCTTCTCCTTTTTGGTTTAGGAGAGACTGATGATGTTTTGAATGGAACAGTGGTGGTAGATGTAGTGGCAGTGGATTGTGATTGACTAACAGCTGTTGAAACAACTGGTGTTTCAACCACTGTTGTCATTACAACAGATGTTATAACATCTGCTGTCTTCTGCTGTATGTCAGCAGGTGTTGTTTTTGGTGGTGATGATGGTAAAGCAGTGGATGCTGTGTGTGTTGAAGTGGTGTGTGTTGATGGAACAACTGTTTGGCAAGCAGTAGTTTTTGTAACTCCTGGTGCATCAGCTGTTTTGTATGGTGGTTTTTGAGCAGACTTTGAACGTCTGATTAGAATGGGTTTGGGTTGCCTTACTTTTCTAGTAGGCCTCTTCTTTTCCTCAACAGGATTTTCATGATCCTTTGACCCAGAAGTACCCTGATCTGGATGATCCATTCTGTCCACCCTGGCTTTTCTTTTGGCCTCTCTATCTCTTTTTACACTTGCAACTGCTTCTGCTAGTGCATTTGTTGTCACATCAATTTTCTTGCTGCCATCTGGCAAAGGGATCTTTTTGGTCATGTTTGAATTCTCTGGTTCAAGATAGAGACCATCCTCTATACCCTTCTTTTTCCACTCCTTAATTTTCTCCCCCTTTTTGGCATTATCTTCTGGGAGTTGATAAATGTAGCGTACTTTTGGAGGAGCAGTGCCAGTGGTGTGCAAGATCTGAGTTTTGAGAGCCTTTAAATCAGCCTGAGTGTTCTTGAACCTTGACTCCATTGCATTTCTCAGCTGTTGTACATGTTTTTCATGTTGCTGATCTGCGAATTGTGCTTGTTGTTGGAGAAAAGATTGAAATAGATTCCAGAGCTCATTTGTAGCAGGTGCCCTTTGTGGAGCAGGTGCTTGAGGTGGAACAGCAGTTGATTGTACCTTCTGAACTTGTAACACCTGTTGTAGCATATCTTTGAGTTCTGCAACAGAGTTATCAAGCTTTGCAATACGATCCGTCAATTTCTGGTACTTTAAACCATCACCCAAGTTAATGGGATCATCTGATTTCCCACTAGTAGTGGTTTTATCAGTGGTAGATGTAGGGAGTATACTCCAAACATTAACCACTGATGCCCCTTTTTCTTGGTACTGGGGTCTTCTTCCTTCAACACTTGACAACCTTTTGATGTTGCCAGTAGGATAAATAAATCCACTGGTGGTTGGCAGAGGTGCTATAAAAGGAATTGCCTCCAAGGAAGTCTTATTAATGTAACCACTGTCCAACTGTAAGCCTGTAGGTTCAACAGTTGTAGTGGCTGCTTCACTTGGATTACCACCAAAAGTTACTTGTAACTCATGGGGTGTAACCTCCTCAGGTTGTGTTGGTGGGTTAGCAAAGATTGATACCTCAGACCCAGTCAGTTGTTGAGGTATATTCTCATTATCAGGTGATTGAGAAGGACTGGTTAATGCCTGGTTCAAATCAATTGCATCCAACAGTGGTTTTATTGGTGAGGGAATTGTGGATGTGATGAGTGGTGTAGAAATAGGATGTGTCCCGGGCATTGGACTGTGGATGATAGAAACGAGTGTTTCCAGAGCATCATGATGTGGAGACCCTATTTGTACAACCTGTTCTTTTTGTGAAGAAACGGGAGGAGTTTCGGTTATGGGTTGAGATATTTGTACCAACTGCTGTGAGGAAGTAGCAACAGTGGTTTCTTGTGACTTTTGTGTTGTCACTGGCAGAAGCTCTGGTATCTCATCCTCCAGAGATGCCTTTTTGATGGTTTTGGGGGGTTTTTGTGTTTTTCTTTTTGTTGGCTTTTTGGTGATTTTAGGTGTGGGTTTCAAAACAGTTGTGCTGCTGCTTTGATCACCTTGAGCAGTGGGCTCAGCAGCAGATACCTGAGGAGCAGTTGTAACTGCTAAAATCTGCTCAGGCACCTCTGCTTGTGTTTTGCAAGGTGCTAACATTCTTGAAAAAGTTTCAGTTGTTAAACTGTTTATTTGAGTAGAATCACCTTGGTTTATTACAGCTAAATCATCCTTACTGAATTTCTTTGAAAAATAGTAACTTAAAAACCTTGGAAACAGTAAGAATGATTTTGTTTCAACATTATTAACCAAATCTTTGAAAATTTCACGAGAATAGTTAAAATTTTCTCCTTGAAGAATTGCATATCCCAGATTTTGAATCTTTAAAGGGATTTCATTGAAAGAAGTGGTTTTGTTTGAAACACATAGTAGGAGGGTATGAAATAAAAATCTGGTTGCAGAAGGAAAATAACCTTTTTCTAAGGTAATTTTCTTCATCATTGTGGCTTCATACGCTCTCTCAATGAAGTCAGTTTGTAACTCGTTTTTAGTTAAAGAAATTTTACCTTCCTGATCACCGAGTTGAAAGACCTCTGAAATGGATTGTGGCGTGATTTGGACAACTTTACCCTTTATCGAAGAGTTTATGGTGGTTGCAGTGTCTCCTTGTTTTTCAAGGGTTGCATTTTTTCAGAACTCCCTTTGGGTTGCCAAATAGATTGGTGCATCGGCGGTGAACAAAGTTTTGTACTTTGATTTTGCCATAATGTCAATGATGGAATCGAACTTTTTGGTGGTTCCTGGTTTTGTGAGAAGACCCAGGAGATTGTGAGATGGTTTATATGGGATTTCAGTGGAGATTGCCTTTTGAGAGGCTGTTTTCGATGATGATTTGGATGAGGGTTTTGCAGATTTCTTTGATTTTGTCATTTTGAGGATGATTGATCGAAGAAATTTGTGAAGAACTGAGGTGAAAAACTGCTTTGAGAAGAGAATTTTTAAGAATTCAATTCGACAGTAAAACCCTGTTTTGGTGGTGAGTGGGGGATTTTATAGGGAAGAAAGTGAATGCTGAGGTGGCAGCCGTTACAAAAGGTCTGACCAATATGTACTGCCCACGTGACAACCCCTGTTGAAAGTGAAGGACAGTACTAGTGTGATAGGAACAGATGAAGGCAGTGGTATGAAAGCAGTGGATGATTTTCACTATCAGTGGATAGCATATCAGTGGATAAGACACTGCTTTTGAACAACAGAGTTTATCAAAGTAATGAGAGAGCAGGGGTTGACTTTCAGCAGTGGACAGACTTTTGAAGGAAGCAGACTTTTGAACAATCAGTGGTTAATGGCAGACTTTTAAGGATTTTAATGAAAAAATTTCATTTTTAGCTATTTTTAAGGATGGAGTTTTGATTTTCTGAAAACATTTTGTTGCTTTTATTCATAGAAAAACAAGATGTTGCTTGTTATTCCATGTTCAGCATCCCAATCCTAGAGACCAAACTTTCAAAAGTGGCTGTATCAAGTGCTTTTGTGAGCACATCAGCTAGCTGGTCTTTAGTTGGGACATGATGCAGAGAAATCAAACCTTTTTCATAGCAATCCCTCACAAAGTGATGTCTGATGTCGATGTGTTTGGTGGTTGAGTGGGAAACTAGATTTTTGATGATATTTTCTGCTGCCTGACTGTCCAACATGAGTGGTGTCTTTAAGGCAGTGATACCAAAATCCAGCAACTGATTTTGAAGCCACAGGAGTTGGGCTGTACAGCTTGCAGCAGCAATGTATTCAGCTTCAGCAGTGGATGTTGAAACAGCTGCTTGCTTTTTGCTTTGCCATGAAACTAAGCAATCACCTAGAAACTGGCACCCTCCTGATGTGGACTTCCTTGTGGTGTGACATCCAGCAAAGTCACTGTCTGAGAAACCTGAAAGCTTGATGTTCCCATTAGCTGGATACCAGATACCAAGTGTGGGAGCACCTTTTATGTATCTGAAGATCCTTTTTACAGCAATGAGATTTGATTTTCTGGGAGCTGATTGACTTCTTGCACAGACACATGTTGCAAACATGATGTCTGGTCTAGATGCAGTTAGGTACAATAAAGACCCAATCATGCTTCTATAAAGTGTTTGGTCAATCAGCTCATCCTTTTCATCAGACATGACCAGCTTATTTGTTGCCATGGGTGTGCTGCATGGTTTACAATCATTCATATCAAATTTGGTTAACAGTTCTTTAGCATATTTGCTTTGATGAATGAAAGTTCCATTTTGCAGTTGCTGTACTTGGAGACCAAGGAAGCATTGCAGCTCACCCATAGCACTCATTTCAAACTCAGCTGTCATGAGTTCTCTAAACTCTTCACACATTGAGTTACATGTGCTTCCAAAAATAATGTCATCCACATAAATCTGGACAATCATTAAATCCTTCCCTCTCCATTTTAAAAACAGTGTTTTATCAATGGTACCTCTTTTGAAACCATTTGAGAGTAGGAAGTTGGAAAGAGTTTCATACCAGGCCCTTGGTGCTTGTTTCAAGCCATACAAGGCTTTGTTTAGCCTGTAGACATGATCTGGATAAAATGGATCCTCAAAACCTGGAGGTTGACAAACATACACCTCTTCTTGAATTGTACCATAGAGGAAAGCACTTTTGATATCCATTTGAAACACCTTCATATTGTGGTTGACAGCAAAGGCCAGGAACAGTCTAATGGCTTCCAATCTTGCAACAGGGGCAAATGTTTCATCATAATCAATCCCCTCTTCCTGTCTATAACCTTGAACCACAAGCCTGGCTTTATTCTTGACAACAATACCCCTTTCATCAGTTTTGTTCTTGAAGACCCACTTTGTGCCAATGGGACTAACCTCTTCTGGCAGTGGTACAAGCTCCCATACTTGTTGTCTTTTAAACTGTTGGAGCTCCTCTTGCATGGCTTCTACCCAGTTGTTGTCTTTCAGTGCCTCTTGGTACTTGACTGGCTGATGGAGTGATAGAAAACCAGCAAAAAGACAAATGTTTTGGGTTTGACTTCTTGTGAGCACCCCTTCATTTATGTTACCAATGATTTGATCAGGTGGATGAGATCTCAAGAAGATTAAATCTCCTTGGTATGGTATGATGGCATTAGTTGGTGAAGGCTGCAAATGTGTATCATCTGAGCTAACCACTGCTGGGGACTTTGATGATCCAGCAGTGGCTTCAAAAGGTGGCGGTATAGGAGGTAATGAAGTGGACAACTGCTGACTTTTATCCACTGTTTGAGGACTTTTGTCAGCAGTGTTTGAGGATGTGGAAGCAGTGGTTGATGGGCTACTTTGGTCAACAACTGTTGAGGTAGCAGTGGTTGAGCTTTGACAACTGTTTTGAACAGCTGGTGCTTTTCCCTTTGTGGCAGACCTTTGAGGAATGATGATTTCATACCCATAGTCTGGTGTTGTATCCTCTGATGGACCTGCACTGTTAGTCTTGACAGCAGTATTTTCAAAAGTGAATTTTTCAAGATCAAACAGATCTGCAGGGTTTCCTGGGATTTTCATTGATGAAAGTTCATTGAACTTTACATTCAAGGTCTCCTCCACTGCCTTGGTCCGTGTATTGAACACTTTGTAGGCCTTGGCAGTGGTTGAGTATCCCAGATGATAACCACAATCAACTTTGGCTGCAAATTTTGAAATGGAATCTTTTAAGTTCAAAATAAAGCATGGGCAGCCAAACACTTTGAAGTATGAGATCAGTGGTTTAATTTTATACAGAATTTCATAGGCAGTCTTTTTGTGCCTGGGGTTTATTAAAACTCTGTTCTGAACATAGCAAGCAGTGTTTACTGCCTCTGCCCAGAAAGTTAATGGCAAACCTGAATCTGCAAGCATGGTTCTGGCAGCCTCAATCAGAGTTCTGTTCTTCCTTTCAACTACCCCATTCTGCTCTGGTGTTCTTGGGATGCTGTACTGCCTTACAATCCCTTTCTTCACACAGAAGGCATCCAACTCCCTATTTTTGAATTCTGTGCCATTGTCACTCCTGAAGCTTTTCACTGGAAGGTCAAATTGCTTTTCAACCTGTATTACAAAGTCTTGCAAAATGCCTGCAGTTTCATCTTTTGAGTGCAAAAAAAAAGTCCATGTGAACCTAGAAAAGTCATCAACAATAACCAAACAATATCTTTTCTTTTTGAGGCTCATGACTTGAACTGGGCCAAACAAATCCATGTGTAGCATTTGCAAACACTGGGTTGTTTTGGACTCTTCAATGGACTTGTAAGAACTTTTATGTTGTTTTCCTTTTAAACAGGAAATGCAATGTTCAGGACATGAAAACAATTTTTGTGGTAGGCCTCTCACCAAACCATTTTTAGAAATTTCTGTGATTGTCTTAAGATTTGTGTGTCCCAGCCTTCTGTGCCAAAGTTCTATCTCTTTGTTAGAGGCAGCTGAGAACAGACAGGCATCAGCTCTGGGACACTCTTTTGACATGTCAACAACATAAACATTGCCACTTCTTTGAGCAACAAGTTTAGTTTGACCAGATTTGATTATTGCTTCAATCTTTTTGACCATTTCTGGTCCAACAATCCTACAACAATCTTTTGTGAAGAATGACCCAAAACCCTTGTCACTCATTTGGGACACACTCAGAAGGTTGAATTTTAGATTGTCTATTAGATTGACATTTTCAAATTTTACTTTTCCAGACTCCACTGTACCTGACCCCAGAACTTTTCCTTTACTATTATTCCCAAAGGATATATCACCCCCTCCATGGATTTTAAAGTCTTTGAGGAGGGCTTTACATCCTGTCATATGCCTGGAGCCTCCACTATCTACATACCAAAGACTATCAAAGCATGCAGAAGCTCCCTGCACATGAAGTAAAAGGATTAGTTCATTAAGGTCTCCAAAGCCAACAGGGCTTTGGATGGGGTCTCAACAGTGTCTGGGATGGATGCAGAATGATGGACAGTGGTTAGGTCAGGAGTTTGAACTGTTTTAGGACAGTGTTTCTCTAACCACTGTTGTGGGTCCTGACCAATCATCTGCTGGTAACCAAAAGGATGCTTCTTCACTTTGGGTTTAGGAGGCCTTTTGTAGGCCTCATAAACGTGAGGAATCCTTTGGTAAGACTGTTTTTCTCTGCCTTTTCTGAACTGATTGGCAGGGGGTGCATCAGTAACCTGAACATCTCTTTTGACAGATGTTTGGTTCAGCTGTTTTGTAACAGCTGTTTGAACTGGCACAAACAGTGGTTGTTTCTTGGTGAATTTGACAGATGTTGATGATGATGATGGACTCAAGGATGTTTTAGCAATGTACTCATTCTTTTTCACATCAAAGTTTTTGAGATACACACATGCTTGAGTTTTGTGGTTTGTTTTACCACAGACAATGCAACCTTCAGCTGAAACAATGACACTTGTTCTGTTTAAATCATACGCTTTTAAGTGGAAACAATCTTTTGTAAGATGATTCCTTTTCTCACAGAATTCACAAAACAAGTTATCAATTTTTTCTTTCTTCTTTCTCTTTTCAGACTCCTTTGCAGCAGAGGTTTTAACCACTGCTGGGATGTCTTTGAGAGGTATGACTTTAGCTTTTGGAGCCTTGACACCATCAATTGATGTAAAGTCCATTGGCTTGAAATTTTCAAGAATGTCACACTCATCAGACCATTTTGGTTTAAACTGGTATTCTTCAAGCTCCTCAAAAGTAGAGGATTCCATTGGTCTGTCAAGTGTGATTTTGTTACCAAGTTTGTCAGTGATTTTCACTTCTTGGCCATTCTTGTTTGTGGGGATGAACTCAGTGGTTACATCAGTGGTTTGAACAGATTTTTCAAAAACAATGTTTTCATCATCATGTTTTCTATAGCCAACCCCAAATTTCACATTGCTTTTTCTCTGTTTTTCAAGCATAACCTCATATCCTTTACAGGATTCCACCCATCTTTCACAAGTAATCTGGGCGGACTCCAACTCCTTTTTGCAAACTTGGTATTTTTCTACCATAGTTTGAAGTTGGGTTTTGGTTATACTTTGCTCTTCTTTTAAACAGCTGTTCTCCTTTTCTTTTTCAGTCAATTTGATTTTAAGTTCTTTTAAAGACCTTTCAAATTTGACCTCATCAGACAAGATTTTATCCCGAAGGTTTTCATTCACCTCTTTAATGTTAGCAAAAGCAATTATGCAATTGTCATAACACAGTTTTTCAAGAACTTGAGGAGATACCTTGGCAGCTGCCATCATTGCACAATCACATTGATGATCTTTTTCATCATCAGCTTTCACCTTCTTTTCACCAGCCTTTTTTTCTTTCTCTTCTTCTTTGTCCTCTACGGACCATGGATCTGTCATTTGTTCAATCAGGGTACCTGAACTTTCTCCCAACAGTAATTCACCAGCCACAGCAGTAACCACTGCTTCAGTCACCTCTTCCACTGTTTCAAAGCACTGCTGTTCCTCCTCAGTTTCAACCCCCTCCTGAATTGACTCTAATGCCATCAAACAAAACTCATCATGTGAAGAATCATTAGAAGCATAGAGTGCAAAATTTTCATCATTAAGGTCTTCAGGCATACTGCTCCAGTCAACAAACCCTTGAGTGAAAAAACTTTGTTGATCTGGTTGTGCTGCTGCTGGAGCAGTGGTTTGAGGTGCAACAGGTTGCACTTGTACCTGTGGAGCAGGGGTTTGAACATATTGGATTTGTGGAACAGTAGTTTGGACATAATGTACTGGCACAGGGGCAGCAGCATAGTGAGCAGTGTTCACTTGAGCTGCTGGGGCATATTGGGCATAGTGCACAGTGTTTTGGTTTTGAGGTCTAGGATTTGAGCTAGGATGAGTAATTATGGGACCAGTAGTTTGACTCCTACATTCCCTAGCGAAATGTCCCAACCTATTACACTTGTAGCACTTGATTTTCGATTTATCCAACCCAACCCTTAGATTCCCATGCAAACCTGGGAATTTTCGCCCTGTTCTTTTGTAGAACTTGCTAGTTCTAACACTTAGCAAAGCCAGTTGGTGCAGGATGTCCATTTCTTCTAAATCAGTGGGATCAAAATGTTGCAGATCATTTAGTTCAAAACTTAAATTATCTGACATCTGGTTTTCATTTGCAGTGAATGCATAACTAGCAGAGTGAGGATCAGGGTTGTTAAAGTTTACACCAGCAGTTATGTCAATGAAGTGATCATAACCCTGATCCTTACCACTGCTCCCAGATTCTTCTTGACCCAGAAGAGCAGTATTACCGAAAGTGTAGTCATCGGTAACTTTTCCTGACTCTTGTAACCTCCTTTTCTGGTTCAACTCCCTTTCGTAGGTCAGGAGTCGACCGTGGAGTTGGGTCAAGGTCAGATCCTTGAATTCAGGTGAGTTTCGGGTGACAAAAGCTATGGTGTCCCATTTTTCTGGCAGTGACCTGAGGAACCTGCTATTTTGAGTTGAGTTTGTAAAAGTGGTGTTAACAAGCCTCAGTTCACTGATGAGACAACTGAAACGCTCAAATTGTTGCGTTAGTGATTCACCTTTAACGTAGCAAAATGTTTCATACTGTTGGTTCAGGATTTCCCTATTGTTTTCTATGACTTCCTCAGTTCCCCCAAACTGTTCCTTAAGTGCGTCCCACAACTCTTTTGCACTGTTACAATGTAACAGTCCAGCATATATCTCATTGGGCAGCGCAGATGCTACGATGCTAAACGCTTTAGCATCTAGTTCGATCTTTTGAAAGTCGGTTTCGGTATAATTTTCAACTGGTTTTGGAACGAACTTTTTAGCATCTTCAGCACTTGGCACTGAAGGAACATGGGGACCATAAATGACAGATTTCCAACAACCTGTGCTTTGTTGAGCGAGGATGTGACCCATCCTCCTCTGCCAGATGTTGTACTCATTTCTTTTTAGCATAGGTGGTTTAAAAAGCGAGCTGATGTTGTTTTTATCATCCTGAGATTGTGACGTCATTCTTGTTGTTTTACAGACACTGAGAAATCAACTTTAATGGTGATTAATCCTTGCTCTGTTTTTCAACGGACGAACAAACGATCAGTATCAACTGTTATGAGCTGAACTATTTACGTCAAAATGATTGTTAAATCAAATTTGACTGTCCAAGCTCTGATACCAATTGATGGATCTGAGTTTCTTTTTTATTGTATTTTTGTTTGAAATTAAGATGGAGATGAAAGAGTTGTGCAGCGGAATTAAGATGAAAGCAAACTTTGCATACAATCAAACGAGAGTAATACTTTAATCAAACATCTTTACACAATGAATCGAAAGATTGAATTTGTTTCAACAACGATTACAATGATTGATGAATGAATGCAAACTCCCCCTCAGCCAGAGCTCAGTAGTTTGTTCGTGCAAAGAAGACGATGTGATCAAAAGAGCTAATAGAACAGTACAAAGTACTGAACTATTTATAGGCACTTGCAAACCACTGAGCATCTTAGCTGACGTCACCATGAAAGTGACATCTAACCTCCTAACAAACTCTAACCTCTGATCTATACAAACACTGATGTAGTAACTACTGCTATTACAATTCATTACATAAAAGACACTTAAACAGCTGCTGCATCCTTCCACTGCTGTGAATCCAGCAGTGCTTGTCCGGATCAGCAGTACTTGACTCAAGGCAGTAGATTGAGTCAGCAGAGCTTTGGTCTTCCATCAGTCTTTAACATTTGGCAGTAGATGCAAGGCAGCAGTTGTGGATCAGCACTTGGTAAGATCAGCAGATAGGAGGTCAGCAGATACAAAGCCACTTTCAAGGGGAGAGATTTGCATGAACTAACTGTAATCATCTGCTTATTCTGGATCCACTGCTCTGATCCAGTTTTGGCTTTAATTATATATTCCTCTGATAGGGTTCAATCCCAACAAGGCTTCATCCTAGCTTGTTTCATGGTTCCTAGCATCCTGTCAGCCTGCAGCATGTATTAAAATAAAGTCAGTACAAAACGTACTGGCGAGTATACAAGTTTGAGTAATAGAATAATAGATTAAAACAACTAATATCCATCGTGTAAATGATAAAATAGTTTCAGCCATGCTAGTGTTCGCAGTCCAACAAGTGATAGCCCAAGTATCCCGATGCTTTGTTGTTTTCCCAAGTCTCAAAGAAAACTAGAATCCTCCTAACAATAGCCCCGAGAATAATGGGGAGGTGTATCTCCTATAGAGCTACTATTGTTAAGGCGGAACTACACACCCTGGATTAAACGCCCACATAGCACAAATAGAATACAAGAATCACAAGTTTCACATACACATAGGATATAGTTTAGTTTGCAAAAGCCTCAAGTATCATAGTTTAATAGAATACATGTTACATCCCAAAGTTTAAAACAAAAAGGGATCGAGTATACTCACAGTGATTGCTTAACAGTTCAACTGTTATTGGATCAAAGGGAGCTCTTTAGAATTAGCCTGATTAGATTATAACAGATAAGAATCGGACAGAGTAACGAGATTGCGCAAAGTGTCAGATCAGTCATCCTGATCGGATGACTGTTCGATCGGATGGCTATCCGATCGGATTGCAACCCGATTGGGAGGACTAATGTACGTGTGTGACGGATGGCCACTCTATCGGATGGCTATCCGATCGAGTTGCCATTCGACCCAAGTGTTGGAAGGTTCAAAAGCTCGTTGTCGCTTCAATCGGATGGTAGTTTGATCAGATGGCTATCCGATCGGGTTGCCATTCGACGATCAAAGATTTAAAGTTTCAAATATGTTTAGAGTAATGACACTTGATCGGATGGCAGTTCGATCGGATGGCTATCCGATCGGATTGCCACTCGACGATCATAGTTTCAAATATCCAACTGTTAGGGTTTATGGGGCAGGTGTCACTCGATCGAATGGCAGTTCGATCAGATGGCTATCCGATCGAATTGCCACTCGATCGGGTTGCCCTTGTCCTGTTCCTAACTTGTAAAGTTTCGAAGTTTCTGATTAAACAGTGACGACGTGGTACGCATTAAGACAACGGTGAACCCCTCAGTGCACAGCCGATCCGATCAGGTGGGAATCACCCCAGTCTGTTCAGTCGTCCGTTCGTGACGGTGTTCAAGTCAGAATTCATACTCCGGTCATCTTTTCCGGCCACAATCCTTCTCCAAACCAGCTTCAGACTAATCTTTAAGTCTTCAGTCCGTTTGAATCCAGATCTAACCGCTTATTGATAAAAGTCTTAAGAAAAGAAGAAGATAAACATGAGTTTTAGTTGTAAAACACAGTTTTAGTAAAGATTTAGTGAAAAAACTTATGAAATTCCTTAGATCTGAGCTAGATCTTGATCAAAATGACATCATTCAACAGTTTGTACAAACCACCTTGATGACGTCACCCTCAAGAGCTCAAATCTTAGAGATTTCATGGTGAAAAGTGAGATTTCAAAGGAGAATCATGTAGGGAATTGTGTGTAGATCAAAGATGTATAAGAATCTAGTGTAAAACGTACCAAATTCGCCAAGAAATGGAGGAAAAGAGGAGTGCGTGCGTCTGGGTCGAGTGAGGCTGTCACATCAGTGAGAATGGTGATGTGACAGGCCTATTTATAGTGTCAGAGTGAGTGAAGGCTGTGTGCACGGATCGGGTGGCAACTCGGTCGAGTGGCCATCCGATCGGGTGGTCATCCGATCGGATTGCCACTCGGCCAATCCATCCTTTCCGCGTTTCCGTCTTTTGATTCGTTTTGCGCACTAGATCAAGCGTTGCGTTGCGTATTTATTGGGTAATTGTATCACGTGACTAGATTACATTATTAAACAAGTTTCCATAGTTTCCGCCAGTGACAAGACTACAGTCCCTCGTTCAACCAAGTCTCAAGTTTCACGAGCACCAAGAGTCAAGCACCAAAGTATCAAGCATCATAGTATCATAGATTTATAGCCTCATAGCATCATAGAGTCATAGTCTCATAGTATCATAGAATCATAGTTCATAGCATCATAGCATCATAGAATCATAGTTTCATAGCATTATAGAATCATAGTCTCATAGTATCATAGAATCATAGCATAAGTTTCACCAAGTATCAAAAGTATCAAGTCTCATATAGTTTAGGGACTAAAAGTGTCAAATACGTAAAAGTCTAGGGACGCAGGCGTTATAGTCTCCCCTCCTTTAGGAGATTTCGTCCCCGAAATCTAGGTAGAAGACTGCTCGAGCTGCGGATACTTGGCCTTCATCTCACTTTTCAGCTCCCAAGTGAATTCGGCGCCACGCTTTCCTTCCCATCGAACCTTGACAATGGGAATTTTGCTGCGTCTTAATCGCTTGACACCCTGATCCATGATTTCGACCGGTTTCTCCACAAAGTGTACAGCTTCATTTATTTGCAAGTCTTTAAGGGGAACCTGCAGTCCCTCGTTCGCTAGGCAGTTACGTAGATTGGATACGTGGAACACTGGATGCACATTGTTTAGTTCTTGTGGCAAGTCGAGTCTGTACGCCACCTTGCCAATCCTTTCGAGTATCTTGAAAGGACCCACATAGCGAGGAGCGAGCTTTCCCTTCTTACCAAAACGAACTACTCCCTTCCAGGGAGATACCTTGAGAAGGACTCGGTCACCAACATCAAATTCCAGAGGCTTACGCCTATTATCAGCATAGCTCTTTTGTCTGCTCCTAGCCTTGATCAAGTTATCACGAATCTGAAGAATCTAATCCGTTGTCTCTTGAATGATTTCAGGGCCAGTAAACTGCTTGTCACCAATCTCATGCCAGCTGAGAGGAGATCGGCACTTGCGGCCATACAAGGCTTCAAAAGGAGCCATCTGAATACTGGAATTGTCACACCCCAACCGATGGCGAAAATCATCGGGGCATGGCACTGAGCGAAACAGATTGTCCAGAAGTTTCTATAACAACTATCATTACCATTTACTTTTAAGTTAACATGTCCCATACCACGTCATAAATAGTAAACAAGTTATTACAGATAAACATCAAGACAAATATCCTGTTCCGACAACTCAGATTCAAATAAAAGTAAAAATAGTTTATTTATTGGTTTCTAGGACCCCATTTCCTAGCTTCGATTTCATCACAGCGCAGATAGCATCCTAGACCTTTCCTAGCCTCAAGTTCACAGCATGCTAGGCATGTAAACTTCCTAAGCACCTGTCACATACGTTAAAATAAAGTCAATACATAAAATGTAAAGGTGAGCATACAAGTTTGATAATAGCATATAGAGTTCGAATTCGTTTACGCATAACCAACACGTACACATAGTGAAATGAAGCACGTTAGTTATCGACATAGACCCATCGATACCAATGACTGCGGGTTGACTGCCTGAGGCAGTTCGCAATACATGATTACCACCGTAATCCATGCAAGTAATAGATCCTTAACAACCCCCGTGAGAACGGGTGCTGAGTCCAAACTATAGTACTATCGTTGCTAAGGCAGGTAGACAGCATTCCATGTGTAAACATAACAAACAATCATTCATGAGCCACGTATAACATGCATTAACGGTTAGCGTTTAAAATAGCTTGAGTAGTGTGATGATTGTAGTTTGAATATTCGTAACGTATGTAACACCCAAAAGTGCTTAAAGCAAAAAGGGATCGAGTATACTCACAGTGATTTATGGATTGAAGGGAGCGCTTAGCGAATACGGTTAGCCTGAATAGATTCGGTAGCATAACGATAAGTGAAATGTAAAACAGGAAACTAGTATTGAGGAGTCAGACAGCTGGTCGATCGGACGGCAGTTCGATCGGACGGCTGACCGTTCGGCTGACAGTCCGTACGGTCTGCTGTTCGATCGGTCGGTAGGCCGATCGGATGGCTGTACGAGTGGATTGTTCCTTCCTTTGAGAATGATGTGTTTGTGTATGATGGCTTGTCCTTTGAAGTTTTCGTTGTGGCATTTTGAAAACATTGAAGTACCTTTGCCTTTCAGGTCGGTCGATCGGACGGCTGTTCGATCGGCCGGCAGCCCGATCGGTTAGGCCTTCAACAGAAATTTAAGGTGAAGTCTTTGGATCGGACAGGTGTTCGATCGGACAGGTGTTCGATCGGTTGGCAAGTCAACAAGTCAAAGACTTAAATGAATTGCAGGATGTCATTAAGTGAATCAGATGGTGGGTCGATCGAATAGCACAACTGTTGTTCGATCGGACAGCAGGGTGTCACCTGATCGGACGGCTGTTCGATCGGGTGGCACTTCTAGTGCATTAAACATGTTGAAAATTGATTAAGTGTTGAAGCATAGTATCTCATGATTCGAAGAGTAATCCAATCGGACAATAGCTCGATCGAACAACAGTTCGTTCAATACCATTCTTCAAAACAAGTCGTTTGTGTGGGACCATGTGCTAGCCGATCGGCTGGCCAGTCGATCGGCTGGTCTATCCGATCGGCTGGCTGTCCGTTCGGACAGCAGCCCGATCGGTCAGCTTCCTGACCTGATCAGCCTTGCGTCTAACACCTTGGTTGTTCTGTTTGTTTGTCGTTTTATCGAGGTACTTTGACAGCGAGTAAAACCATAGATGCCTCGTCCTTACTTGGTTTCCCGGGTCGGACAGGAATCACCCAAATCCGGTCGGTTGGTCTGTTCGGAACGAAGTTTAACGTCTTCCCGAAGTCGGTTAACCTTGTGGATAGAATTCAGATCTTGAACCGTACAACCACCGAAGTGATTTGTAAACCGGCTCGGGTTCCGTTTCTACCGGTTTGAAGTCATAGGGTGAAAAGAGTTGGGAGAAAGTTGGAAAATCCATCTTCCAATCCTTTTCACCGTGGTTATGTTCAGATCTATTAAAGATCCTTGTTTGTTTATGTGGAAATCTGCTAGATCCAAGTCATTCTTGGTGGATTGAGGCCAAAACATGAAGTTCTTCAAGAACTCATGATGATATCATCCTAGAACACTTGATTCTTGGTGATTTCACGGTTAAAAGTTTAGATTTGAAAGATAGAAAGGTGTAGGAGTGTGCATAGATCAAGAAAGTACAAGATTTAGGACGAAAACTTACCGGAATCGAGAGAAACCTGAGAAAAGGCGAGTTGAGCGTGCTGGTCGAACAGAGGTTTCCAAAAGTGGTAAAGGATGACAATGACAGGGGTATTTATAGGATGACAAAAGAGGAAAGGGTTAGCCGATCGGCTGGCAGCTCGATCGGACAGCCAGTCCGATCGGACAACAGTCCGTTCGGCTGGCTGTTCGATCGGCTGGGAAGCCTGATCGATCGGTTGCCCCGTTCGAGTGTTTCGCGCGGCGTTTTCAGATATTTCGATTTCGAATGCGAGCGGTTCGATACGATAGGGTTTCCTAGTCAAATTACTTTCAATCTCAACTACTTCGATTGTGATTTGGGTTTGAGTTCGATAGCATTCGAGTTAGATTTCGAGTTCGATTGAGTTCGCTTGATTACCACAACATAACCCAAATAAACATGCACAGGTAACACGTAAGGCACACACACACGTATAACAATAAGTAAGATTACGTAGTTCGAGTTACGATTCGATGTCGATTTAATTAGCATAGCTTGATTAACTTTATCGCATTGTTACTTCCTATAGTTCACAGTCGTAGGTCGATTGAAATACGATTAATGCTCATCGATTATTGTAACGAACGACACTTACTCCACGTAATTCAAATAAAATAAAGACATTTCTACCAGTCAAGTCGTGCGAAATCGGTCGTTGACTTTAACCTTGACTTTGACTTTCACTTATGAAAACACGGGGTGTTACAGGAATGACAGTTGTTGTTGTACGAGAACTCAATCAATGGTAAATGTACATCCCAGTTACCACCAAAGTCGATGACTCAGGAACGGAACATATCCTCTAGGGTCTGAATGGTGCGCTCGGTCTGTCCATCCGTTTCAGGGTGAAAAGCCGTGATAAGATTCAAATGAGTACCCATAGCGGATTGAAAGGTTTGCCAAAGACGTGAAGTAAAACGACCATCACGGTCCGAGATTATGTCAAGAGATATGCCAGGACGGCATATAATCTCATCAGTATTGATTCGAGCAAGTTTCTCCACTTTATAATCTTCACAAATAGGAAGAAAGTGGGCTAATTTGGTCAAATGAACAATTATCACCCAGATACTGTCGTGACCAGAAGGTGTTCGAGGTAGTTTGGTAATGAAGTCCATAGTGATGCAATCCTCTTTCCAAACTGGGATTTTGGGTTGTTCTAAGAGTCCTGAAGGACGTTGATGTTCAGCCTTAACTTTCGTACAAGTAAGGCATTTAGAAACATATACAGCAATGTTCCTCTTCATGCCAGGCCACCAATAAGTTACACGCAAATCCTGGTACATCTTATCAGCGCCCGGATGAATAGAGTAATGAGATTTGTGAGCCTCATTCATAATGAGCTCACGGAGATTATCGCGATCCGGTACCCAGATGCGATTGAGGTAGTATTGGAGTCCATTCGGTTTAGTTTCGAGTTGTTCAATCTTAGCGCATTGGATTTCCACTTCTAGACTTCCTTCATTTGCTGACGAATACTGAGCGTCACGAATACACGCATGGAGGTCATTAGAGATACGAATAGCGTTCACATGAGTTTTACGACTAAGAGCATCGGCCACTACATTCGCCTTGCCAGGATGATAGCGAATTTCGCAGTCGTAGTCGTTTAGCAATTCCACCCAACGTCTCTGTCGCATGTTCAGCTCTTTTTTGTCAAAGATATCTTGAAGGCTCCTATGGTCAGTGAAAACCACACACTTAGTACCATATAGGTAGTGTCGCCATATCTTTAACGCAAACACAACTGCACCAAGCTCCAGATCGTGAGTAGTATAGTTTTTCTCATGCACTTTGAGCTGACGAGAGGCATAAGCAATAACCTTGTCTCGCTGCATGAGCACACAGCCTAAGCCATGGTTTGAGGCATCGCAGTATACCACGAAGTCATCGTTCCCATCTGGGAGTGTCAGAACAGGGGCATTACACAAAAGAGTCTTAAGGGTCCGAAAAGATTCCTCTTGTTCGGGACCCCAAGCAAAAGGTCTCTCTTTCTGAGTCAACGAGGTGAGAGGGACAGCAATCTTAAAGAAATCCGAAATGAATCGGCGGTAGTAGCCTACCAATCCTAAGAAGGAACGAATCTCAGATGCAGATTTAGGCGTACTCCAATTCTTCACAGCTTCGATTTTAGACGGGTCAACATGAATACCTTGCTTACTAACGACATGACCAAGAAATTGTACTTCATTAATCCAGAACTCACACTTAGAAAATTTAGCATACAAACATTCACCACGTAAGAGTTCAAGCATCAAGCGTAAATGTCGAGCATGATCAGCTTTAGTTTTAAAATAAATGAGAATATTATCAATAAAGACTATCACAAAACGATCCAAATAGTGCTTACACACACGATTCATGAGATCCATAAACACAGCGGGTGCGTTGGGCTATTGTCCACAATACAAAGGGTATAAATGCTTTGATCCCATATTATCACGTATGTATATATCACGACATGCTCGATTTGATGAAACCTTATTTCCTTATGTGAGCACCTCATCCACAACTAATATTGCTAACTTATTCCGATCCAACTTTGATGAACCTATTTCATTTACTCCAGTGGCATCTCCAAAAATTCCACCAACCACTTCTCAACAAATTCCTCTTACCACTCCACATTGCACTTTGTGCAAACCTACATCTTCTCGTACTTCAAACCCACCTCCATCGGACCCCACATCACCCATTCCATCTGATCACATCTCAACCGAACCAACTCCCTCTTCCCCATTCTCATCCGATAAATCATCAGCCGCACCAAATAACCCCTCCCCATCCTTACCCGAACCACCTTCAACAGCCCATTCTTCCCCACCCGTATCATCTACCGCTGCTCCTATACCCCCACCTCCTTCTTCCGCATCCTCGCATCCCATGGTTACACGTTCCAAAGTTGGAATTTTTAAACCAAATCCCAAGCATGCATCATATCTTGCTACTGCCATGACCTCCTGTCTTCATGCTGCTCTCCTCCCTCATACGGACCCTAAGGGCTTTAAAAGTGCCTCCAAACATTCACATTGGATGGATGCCATGCAAGCCGAACTCACTGCCCTTCAACGAAACCACACGTGGACTCTTGTGCCATGTCCCTCCTCTACCAATGTCGTTGGTTCAAACTGGGTACTCCAAATCAAATATCACTCCGATGGTTCTCTTGATCGCCATAAATCACAACTAGTTGCTCAAGGCTTCACTCAAATACCGGGTCTTGATTTTAATCACACCTTTAGCCCAGGTGGTCAAAGCTTCCACTATTCGCATCGTCCTTTCCTTGGCTGTCATCAACGGATGGACACTTTGTCAACTCGATGTTAACAATGCGTTTCTCAACGGTCATCTTTCAGAAACCGTTTACATGGAGCAACCTCCTGGCTTTATCGATCCGTAATTTTCGAATCATGTTTGTAAACTAAATAAGGCTCTTTATGGACTTAAACAAGCTCCCCGAGCTTGGTTTCAACGACTTAGTTCCTTCATTTTCTCTTATGGTTTCACATGCAGTCGAGCGGATCCTTCTCTCTTCATTTTTTCTCAAGGCGATTCCATAATGTATCTACTTGTTTACGTGGACGACCTCATTCTCATAGGCAATAATCCTTCATCCATCACAAACTTCACTCGCCATTTACATTAAGAATTCGCCATTAAGGACCTTGGGTCCTTTAGTCGCAATATGGAAGTATGGTGCAATTGGGATTTGGTCGAAATGAGTGACGGTTCGCAAAAGGCCCAATGCAAACATTGTGGCTCCTTGTTAAGCAAGGACTCTAATTCCACGTTAACGAAGCATGCTAAAAAGTATTGTAAAGCTTTAAAAGACTTGACACCCGGTCAAGTTCAACTCTCAAAAGATGGTACGATATTCCGTAATCGTAAGGAAAAGGAATGGAGAAGATGGGGTATATATACAAAAAAAAAAACAATTTTTATATTATATAATCGGTTTCCAACGATATTATATCCGTTGGAACCATTTCCAACAGTAAGTGGCAGCTTTTTGGTTTGAAAAACCCGACAGAACCGGTTCCAAACAGTACCCGAAACCGGGTCCAGAGTACCCGTAACCGGTTACATCGGTTCTAGTTTTATTGACGACTACCCGGGTTCAACCCGGAACCGGTTCTTCAGAGAACCCGGTTCCCCTAACTAGTATCAGTACCCGGGTACGGGTAAGAACTGGTTCCGGGTATTAATAATACCCGATTATGCCCATCTCTAACGTATACGACTCTTCCTTGATCTCCTCCACCACGCTAGAAACTCTAAACGGGACACCATCAAAAAAGTTTGATATTTAACTTTCTTGTCTTTCATTTCTTTGTTGGACCGATTGCAACCCACCAAAAGAGCCCAATTGGTTCTTACTACTTCTAGTAATAATTTAATTTAGAGTAAAGTGCTAAAACCGTCCCTGAGGTTTGTCTCAAAATGCTAGATCAGTCCAAAATCAACTTTTTTGCTAAAACAGTCACTGGCCCTACTTTTCGTTGCTAGATCAGTCCAATTATTTAACACAGTTCAAATTATGGGTTAGTCAGGAGGGCAAAGTTGTCATTTCCCCTTTTAATTATTTTTCCCATTTATTTAATACATACACCCACACATACAGACATACAACTCCACCACCATCATCAGCCACCACCACCCCACCTCCACCACTACTGCCGCCACCTCAACTCCACTTCCACCACCGCCGCTACCACCTCCACCAGCACCGCCGCCAACTCAACTCCACCACCACCATCAGCAGATTAAAAACCCAATTACAACTCTCTCTTTTTTCAATCTTTTGTCACAAAGACCCAATTTTAAACCCAGTGTTGAGTCTTTTGCATCATTGCTGACGATCTTGATCAAGAGTCTTTTGCATCATTGCTGACGATGTTACCCACATACAAAAGCGCCACATCAACTTTCCCCAATTTACAATCCCCGTTCACCAGCGAATTATACGTGTATATATTCGGTACAATTTCATCATCCAACATCTCTAAAAATAAACATTTCATATCATCAATCATCAAAAACCTTGATAAACACATAAGCAATGTATTATAACACCTAACACTAATCTTAAACTTAACCTCTTCATCATCATTACCAACATTCATTCTCCTCAAAAACCCTAAAACAAACCTTGCATCCTCCTCTGTTTCACAAGCTTTCACCATCGAAATCCTGAAAAACCCTAAAACAAACCTTGTATGTGGGTTCAAATTAGATCGGAGAGAGAGTTGCGACGTACGGCAAAGCCGTTTTCCGGCAGCTGGAACGCCTTCAGCGGCGGTGACGGGGGCTGTGGAGGTGGCGGCAGTGGGTTGAGGATGATGACGATAGGATGATGATCTGCGATGATGATGATGAACAGTGTCGATGATGATGATAATGATTTGTTGAGGATGATGATGATCCGATGATGAAGATGATGGTGGTGGGGGTGGTGGTGGTGTGGTGGTGGCGGTAGTAGAGAGAGAGCAGAGTGAGAGATGAGAGAGAGAGAGAGAGTGTTATGTCTGATGTTGGGTCTAGGTTTAAATAAATAGGAAAACAAATTAAAAGGGAAATGACAATTATGCCCTCCTGACTAACCAAGAATTTGAACTGTGTTAAATAATTGGACTGATCTAGCAACGAAAAGTAGGGCCAGTGACTGTTTTAGCAAAAAAAATTGATTTTGGACTGATCTAGCATTTTGAGACAAACCTCAGGGACGGTTTTAGCACTTTACTCTTTAATTTAAGTATAGTTGAGTTGGTTTTTGCCGTTATAAAGAAAATTAAATATTTGCCCATGGCTTTATAGCCTAGTGGCATTTTGGGCGTGTGATAAGACTTTGGTACCAATAGGTCCTGGGTTCTATTTACACAAGGGTGGGTTTTGTCATTTCAAGTTTTTAGTGTCTAGGCATTATGCCTAGTGGAGATGGATATGATCGGGTGGTTATGCTGATAGCACGATAATACTCCAGTGGTCCGTCAGTTATTTAAACTTACTTTTCAAAAAAAGGTTAGAAATACTTTGTTTGATTGATGAGTGATGACGCCTTTATATTTTTCTTTCGTTCCTGCAACAATTAAATTTATGTATGTATATCAACCATTTTAATTTTAATTTTAATTTTAATTTTAATAATTCACACAGAAGATTAATCAGCCTACTCACATTGCGAAAAAAAATCTTAAAGTTCTATTTTTTTTTTTTTTTCTAAATTATCACATACAATACGGTTAATACTATTTAAATATAGTTGTATATTTTAGTTCGTTTTCTCTATAACCTATAAAATACAAAAAAAAAACAATATATATTTTATTACAAATGTTGATACATTTATTACATAAGTAATATTGACATGTCCTCCCTAGTGGAGACGCAGGTTCGATGCTCGCTTGAGCCATTTTCGATGGACATCTGAGTGAAGGGATGAATCGGGGCTCTCATCCCGGGTTCGAACCTGATGAGGGATGAGGGTTTACGGTTCAATATTCGCTTGAGCCATTTTACAGGTTCGAACCTGGTAAAAATAATTGATAGCTAAATTATAAAGAACCTAAAAGCACAGTTCATTCAAATTAAAGAAACAAGTAAAAAACAGATACAAAGACAATATTTCTTCCTGTATTCCTGCTCATCATTTCTACTTTCTGGAAAAGTGAACCAACCAACCAATCATTTTCAACCTTTTTTCAAATGAATCCAATTAAAGATCCACCTGTTCCGTAACAATAATTATACGAGAATTATTTTTTTGCAACATACCCTACTAGAATGTATTATTCATTAATTTGCAACTAAAGTGGTTGTAGCCTACACTGGTGTTTTTTTTTTAAAGTATACTTCATTAAACACAAAATCGAACCCGAAAACTGGGACGGCCGCCAACCACAACAAGAACTGCATGAACACAAATTTACACCAATCCGACCAAGCGATCGATATGCTTTTGGATCTATTTTTGAACCAAATGAAACCTAAATATCTAACTTCGCTAAACACTTCATCCACCTTGACTTGTTTTCCGGAGAATCTTATATCATCCCTCTTTTCACACACACCAACGAGACACCGAGATAACTCCCTGCAAAGCTAACTTTTCAGCATCCTGTTTGCCGTAATGATTGTGAATCTCGAGCAAACCTTTGTTACTGTAATCCCGTATTATGTCGTATTTGGAATAGTAATAATTAATGAAATAAAAAGACTTGTACATACCACATAAGAGTAATTAGTGAAACAGAAAGACCTGTACAGACAACGGAAGTTACTCCATCTCTCACGGTCCAAAGATAGAAATCTTTGGAATATTCTAAGAAGGTGTGCTATCTTTTTCTCGTTTCGTTAAGGATTCGAGTATCATGATGAACGTAAAGTGTAAATTTACGAGTAGTATTAGAGGGTGTATTATTTGCAGAATCCACCGGGATTATATTATTTTCATATCCACTAACAAATTCATTTCAAAGCTGAAATACAATTGTACAAATAAAGGATTAAGATGAGTATATATTCTAAACATTTAACATAATGAACTTAACACAAATCTACAGATGAACAAAATCAAAACCGGCCCATATCTTCATCAAAATGCCTTTAATTTAGCTTTTTTGAACAAAAACCAGCAGCATTTCTTTACCACAAATGGCTGCATTTTCCATTTTCCATTTCTTTTTCACTTGCATAAAATCTGAATCAAACTTATATACACAACTTAAACTTTTAAACATCCATTTAAAACTTAAACATACATTGACAAACCATTTTCCTCATCCAAATTCCAAGTCCTGTTTCCCCTACTCCTCATTCTACCAAAAACCGAACTCGACACGCTTCGACTCCTATTCATCGACACACCATCCGAATCCCCACGCCTTCTCCTCCTAAAGAACGAAAACATGTTCCGAAAAACTCTCCCAAATCCACCTTCTCCATTCCCCCTATTCCTCCCCGATTCCCACATCACTCTCCTCGGCGTACCTAAACCGTTACCAAACCCTCCATCCATTTCCGTATACACAACCGGAAGCTCTCTCCCACCTCCTCGGCTTCCCCCTCTTCCCCCACCCGAAAACCTCCCAACCGCGAATCCGCCTCCAGGTAATCTCCAAATTGTCAATCCAACCGTCGATAATTCATCGTCATTTTGTTCGGTATTGTTCGAGTTAGTTACATCTGTTAGATTTGTTGAATCTGTTGGCAATTCGTAACGGCAAACAGGACACGAGTTTCGCACATTTAGCCACGGTAGAATACAATCAGGATGATATATGTGATGACACGGCATCTCACGTGCTTCAACTCCAATAACAAACTCTTCTTTACAAACAGCACAGTGTAACTCATTGCTGACGTGGATATCCGAGATCTCAACCACCGGCATCGATTCCACGGCGGATTTCGCCGCCGGCGGATTCTCCGTTCGACCTAATCCGTTAATATCAATCTGCGATAACTGATCTAACAACCGATCAAAACCTGACGTCATCAAAAACTCTGAAATTGTCGGCGGCAGTGGTTGGAGACCGGAACCGGCTCCGTCGTCGTAGTAGAGCTCGAAACCTCTGTCTCCGCCGCCGGAATTATCATCGGCGACGCCGTCGCCGCCGCGGAGGACGATTACTGGATTGAATGGAGATCTGTCGCCTCTGTTACGCCGGCGGAGCCTCAGATCTGACCGGTTGTTGCCGGAGAGAGAGTAGGTGGAGGTTCTCCGGCGAGTTTCAGGTGGCGGAGAGGCGGGAGAATCAACGGCTTCGATGAATTCGCCGTCGCAGTACGAACAGACGACGGCGTCTTCGGTTGTGAGTCTGACGATGCGTGTGCATCTGTAACACCAATACGACGTCGTCCTGGACATTTTGGAAATATGAGATCTGTTGAAGCTGTGTGGAAGTAAGTAAATGATTTAGGGATTGTGAGTGGGTTGTATATTAATATATTGTAGAAATTGAAGGGGGGGAGACATATAGAGAAAGAGATTGGAGGAAAGTAAGAGGAAATTTGGTTATAAAGTTCACGCGTGATGATGGTTAGGTTTTTTATTTTTTAACTTGTGTTGGACGCGTCAAAATCTATGTTCCCACTAATTTGTCACTGCCATCATCCTTCAAAGAATGTGTAGTGTTTTTTCTTTAAATGGTTGTATTAGGTTGACACACTTGATGATGGGTCCTTCCCATTAAAAATGTGATACATTTTACATATGGGGTACGTTTAGTGAATTGAGGTTGAGGGTACGTTTAGTGAATTGAAATGAGTCTCGGACTGTGTCACATACCAAACGAGAGAACTCAACCCAAAAGACTAGTCTGGTGGGTGAGAGAGCCCATTTGGTATTCAAATCCCACATTGATTGCCCATATAACCGATGTGACACAAGTCTCATACATTGCAATGGTTTCGATCCATAACAGACTGGTCTCTTTCAAGGAGTATTTACAAGGCTGATAACACAAGTTAGTCCCGTCACAGAGAATGTTGTTTCTATGATCGGCTTTGGGCGTGAGAGTAAGTCAGGGTATTGCTAATGATCCTGAGAGATCTTGTGTGTGTTGAAGGTGAGATAGTTGAAAATGTATTGAATGCCCTGACTTGTTTATTTTTTAATAGCAAACCTTACTCAACCTAGATTACGCCAATTATACCAAATAATTAAATAATTGTATGCCCTGTCTTGTTAAATGGGGTATTCATACTCTATATACCAATTTAGCTTTATGTTATTTAATAATGGTATTTTTTGCCATCCTAGAGTGATGCTAAGGAGATGACCTTCACGTCTAGGTCAGAGTTTGGTCGAGGGTCCGCTGGTTAAAACTTTTATCCTTCGACTTTTGGTTGGGCTTGTGATTAAACGTCATGCTAAACGGATGGTCATAAAATATGTTCACAAGTTTGCAATAGATTGTGATGGTCCCAACCCTACCCAGAGATAGTATATGTATATAGCTTTTTCCACCAGAGCCTTTTAACCTTCTGCCAACTTGAATACTTATCTTGATTACAGTAGCTCAAACTATGTTGGGAGTTAGAACCATATTTGGCCTTCCAACCGCAGGTTAGGTAAGCATGAATTGTTTGTTACCCATTCAAAAATGACTAAAATTAAGGAATTAGGTTCACCTTTTGTAAAATATAATTACAAAATATATAATAACGAGACTCTCGTTATTCGTAAGAAATATCATAGTACAATACCGTTTGTAATAACTAAATAAAAAGAATATAAAATATAATTATATATACCAATCTTGATTCAAGCCGCATCTCTGGTGGGTCCTTCACGCGCACTTGATAGCATCCTAGACTCAAGTATTCATCATCTTGAGTCTTGAAAATACTCCTTGACTGCAACAAAGAGCACACTAAAACGTTGACGATTTTGGTTGAGTCACGTGTTCTATACGTTTCTCTTAAAACAGATTTCGCGCCTCTACTAAAGACAACGCGTCTGTCTCCCAGGGTACAACAGCCGAAGCAGTCTGTACTGCCGGAGATGGCCCACGGGCCCAAGGTTACATCCGATAATTGTAGTGTTTGAATTCATGTGATGGAAAACAAGTAGAGAATACTCATCTCTCTAGTTGGTCTTCAAGTGTTCATCCTCCTTCTAGTATTCTTCATGAATCAAGCAATACCATATTCTTGTTGTAACAAAAAGAAGCACATAGCCTACTATTTGTACAAGACTTAAGGATTAGTGAAAGGTTTCACTTAATTAGTCACTTAATTAGTCACTTAATTAGAGACTTAAAAACTAATAAAACTAATTAAATGTCATTAAGAAGCTCTACTCAAGAGTTTCTCTTTTATTTACCATATGAAGATTCTAATAAATATTTATAATTTCATTAAATTATAAATATATTAAATATCCATTCACCAAATTTCCAAAATAAAATATATCCACTCGAGTTTAGTTTACTTTTGATATTTTGAAATATTCTATAAAATGGATAATATAGATTTTAAATTTGTGCAATATCCAACTTTTTCTACATAGTACATCCTCTCTTTCAACACAAAATTTAACCAATAACCAATATTTTCAAAACACAAGTTTTCACCTTTTCCATACCCAACAACTTTAACATTAAAATTGGTTATTGCCACACATGAAACCACATACGTCCACGTTCCTACCATTGGTGATGCCAACACTTCACCACCCTCATCTTTTCTCATTGTCACATTCGATGGGGATTCATAAGAGACTCTTGTTCTTAAAAATGAACTCTGACTTGATATCATCTTTCACTTGATTAATCTCTCGTCGTTTTTTTCTCAGTTCAAAACTTTTTAACTCAATCTTATCATTCATGTATTAGATTTTCAAATATGTTTTTTTTGTTTTGTGTTGATCTACAGATTTTTTTAGTGTTTGGAAAGGATGGGATCTAGTAAGTGAGATCTGATTAGTAGTATAAACAACCATAATAAGAATGCTTGTGTTAAAGGGGTGGTTTTTTGAGACAATTTTTTTGAAAGAATAAATAGTAAAAGACTAGTAACAATTTTGTAACACCCTAATTTTCTTTCAACTTAAATCTATCTAATCTATCTAATACTAATAAAAGAATCCAATAAAAGCCACATGGCATTTTCTTATTTAATAAAATCAAATAAATAACACATGGCATTCTCTTGTTTAATTCTTTAATAGTATATTAATTATGATTATATAATATAATAATATAATATCTAATTCTAATTTATGATTAAATAAATACATAAATAATCCATAATTAAAACCTATTATTTTAATACTTCTTACAAATAAAATAATTTAAATTACAAAAAAACTTGTCATCTATATATGAGATTATATATAAAATCGATATATGAGTTTTTCTAATGTATAAATAAAAGCTAAAAAAGAGCAACTAACCGAGAGAATATCTTGCAAAAAAACTAAAATTTATTGAACTCTGTTTTAAAATTATGGACGGAGAGAATTTAATGTTTTGAAGTTATAGCTATTTGAGACCTTTCAAATTTATAGATGAGAGAATATTAAGGTTTTATAGCTACACCAATTTGTGATTAATTAATGTGTTTTCAGTATAATAGAGTTAAATAAATATGCGATATACTTTTAGTTTTTTTCAACGGGTAAATGATACTCCTAATCTATTTATACACCAAATATGCAAAATGATATTATAAAACCTTAACGTTCTCTATAATGTTTTGGAGTACCTTTTTTAATGGCAAATGGTATTTCTACTATATTTTACACCAATTATACTAAAATATTCATTTTACTCATGTTTGAATATGAGATCTCTCATTGGCAAGTTTTTCTATACCAAGTGGGCGAGACCCACATTGGTTCATACACACACCTACATGGTTACAGACACAACAAATATATATAATCGCATTGATTTTTCTCGTCTAAATCTCTTTGTAACCCTAAATAAAGAAATATTTTATAAAGTAGAAAAAAAGTAACATAACCATCTTTTAATATTATTAATTTTCTTTTTTATCCATTTTTGAACATAGAAAGTTAACTTTTAATAATGAAAAGATTTTATTCATCATATATAAATTGTTAATGTATATCATAACTTTATAATAAATAATTATTAATTAAACCCACATAATAATTATCAGTAAGAATAACAAATCTAATTTATATTATAACAACAAATTTGGCTTTTTACCGGTAAAGAGAAAAGGAACAACTTATATAATGAATTTTGTAAATAGAATTGAGGCCTTAGAGATTTATTTTAAATAAAAGTTATATTTAAAAGATACACCATAATAAAAATTAATATTATTTTTATACACTATTATATGTAATTCGTAAATCATTCATAATACGCGGGCTATCATGGTATTTCAGTGTTGTGTTGCTAATTAACATATGTCAGTTTTTATGACAAGTTTAAGTTAGTTGTGCGAACTGTCATATGGTAATGAAAATTCGTTTATATAAAGTTTCATCACCAATTAACATAGGTCGTTAGTTATATAAAGTTATTTTAAAGATTATATATTATAATGTATATTGTACAAATTCGTGTAATACACGGGTCTATAACCTAGTATACATAAAATAATGATGGAAATTAAAAGAACTGGAATAAGGCTTAAGAGCTAACCGAGGAAAATAAGTATGTCTTGGGCCCAAGGGCAAGATGGTAATTTGATGAAAAACTCAAAATAGGGAAAGAATGCATGTAAGAACCGAATAAAACAACATGGAGAAACGTTTGTGCATCGTTGTTGATCATCTTTGAGGTGAAAAGTGTTGTTTGGACCATGCTTCTCACCAAGGTCGAGTTCGGTTTGGGTGTCTTCGTGAAGAAAGGTAAAAAAAGTTCACGTAAAAGTTGTACGATTTTAATGTATTGATGCATTTCCAACTTTAAACTTCAGATCTTGACATGAAAACAAGTTTAGAAATGAGATCAGTTGTCAGTTTACGCAACTAGGGTTTTCACCAGGTATGTTATGAGCTACTAAACGCTTCTTGTTTGATGATTTGCAGTGTGTCACCTTGCACTTGGCATGCTAGCGCGTAGAGTGGACTTTGTGCACGCAGCGTAGAGCGCAAAGTATGTCATGTGTAATGCATAGTGTAGCGTAATGTAGTTTAGTGCAATGTGTTCCATAAGAGGGTGTGATGTTGCCTAAAGGTAATGCCACATTGTGTGTGGAATTACCCGTTAAGCAAAGTCTTAGCAAAGTTGACAAGTAACATATGTATCTTAAACCAGTTGATCATGCATTTAAATGGTAAAGGAGGTTAACTCCCAGGTGAGCTCTACATGCCCTCTTTTTACTGTTTTGGGTTTATATGAATGCTACCTTCAATGGTATCACTTACTAAAGTACTTGACTGTTGTTATGTGATTATTGATTGATTGATGTTACGTGTTTAATATTGATTGATTAAGTATGTAAGTCTAAATGATTCTAAATGATTGACGATTATTTGTTATTGCTAGCCTTATTGACGGTCTTGTAAGTGCAAATCCTTAACAAATAAACACAAACCAAACTCAAAGCCACTATCTAATCGCCGAAGTTCCACCACTATCGCCGATGACCACCCTGTCTTTCAGCCGCCACCCTTCTCTATTTATCTACTAAACCCTACAGGTCAAAGATATTCAGTCGTTCAAACATTTTCTCAGCCTCTCTTTCTATATAACAACACCTACAAAAAACAACACTACTAGATGTGTTTTCTACTATTTCTCTAATAAGGAGACAACATGTGGTTTAAAGATGGTGATAATGGTTACATGGGTGTATAGGTGGTGGGGTTTCAGGTGGTGGTGTGGAGGTGTACGACGATGTGGTTGTAGTGTCCGAATGTGTTTAGGGTGTGAGAAGATGGGTTCCTTGCTCTTAAAATTTGTGGGTTTTGTTTTTGGGTTTGGTTTATATTGATTGGAAGTAAAGTCGTTTTGATTTCGGTTTTGTTTCATGTTTTCATTTGTTCTTGAATTTGCATAGTGTTCTTGACTTATTCTTGAATTTGCAGATTGATTGGATGGTCTTTAAGATTGGGTATGAAGATGGTTGCAAATTTGTTCTTGAACTTGAGATGGTTGCATATGATGAAATTATATTTAGGGGATGATGATGATTATTAAGATTTAAAGTGATTTATTAGATGTTATTGAAGTGATTTATTAGATGTTATTGAAGTGATTTATTAAATATTCTTGAATTTGTTTTTTAAGTGATCTGGGTTTATTAGATGTTCTTGAATTTTTTTTAAGTAATTTATGGAAAATAAATGTGGTTGCTATGAACATGATGAAGATGAGCTACGAACATGATGACAGTGAAAATTAGAGTTATATATATATATATATAGGACAAAGATCCGTTAGAAACCACCCTTTATTGCGAGAACCGCGAGAACCAATGTAAACACAACCAAAAATGCCTAAAAATAGCTAAAAAACACAAAAAAAAATTTTAATATTTTTAGAAAAAAAAAAATCGCTACTTTGGTTCTCGCTGTTCTCGCAATAAAGGTGGTTCTCGCATGAACCTTACCCTATATATATATATATATATAGGCTAGGAGTTGGCCAGAAAGTCTAAATTTCCTAAAAAGTGTAAAAAGTCATAAAACACCATAATGTCAACCATAAAACACACCAAAACCCCACAAATAATATGATGAAGATTACTAAAACATCATGTATGTGGGTTTTGTGTTGTGTTTTAGATGTTAAGGCTCTGATTATGGAATGACAAATATCATTGTGTTTTATGTTGTTTAGCATTTTGTGTTTTATATTCATAGTTATACGATGGTGCGTTTGAAGTTTTTATGGACTATTAGAGTTTGAATATGGTGTTTTAGTAATATTCATTCTATTATTTGTGAGTTTTAGATGTGTTTTATGCCTGAAATTATTGTGTTTTATGACTTTTTACACTTTTTAGGAAACTTGGACTTTCTAGCCGAACTTTTTACACTTTTTAGGAAACTTGGACTTTCTAGCCGAACCTCACCCTATATATATATATATATATAGGGGATGGATCATGAGAAAACAAGTTTAAATGAGAAAACCAAAAAACTAACTAAAAAAGCCTAAAAAACATACCAAATTTTTTTTTTTTACAATTTTTATAGAAAAATCGCTAATTTTTATGTACGGAAAAAAAATTTCAAAAAAAAAATTACTGCACATGTACACTAATACTGAAAGCCTAAACCACTTAACCCACCCCCCACCGACACCCCCCAAAAACCTAAACCCCCCACCCCCCAAAAACCTAAACCCCCCACCCTCCCGAAAACCTAAAACTAAAAACCTAAACCCCCCCCCCCCCCCACACCCAAAAACCTAATCCGAATCCTAAACCTCCAAAAAATTAACCCTAAAAGCTAAACTAGACTCAAAAAAACTAATTTTAAGCATTGAATACACATTGTAGTACATGTTATATTGCACATGTGCACTACTATAATAATAGTATTGAAAACAAGACGACACCATAAATCTTTTTTTATGTCATAAAAAATATGCTCGAATATACTTGAATGAAAAATACAAAAATTTGTGATCTTATGGTGCCATTTTTGTTTTAAAATGATAACGTATGGAGAAATGGGAAATGTTTGAAAAGTTGTATATTTTTTTTTCCAATTTTACCCCTCCTTCATTAAAAGTCCCCCCTCCTTCATTAAAAGTTTCCCCCCTCATTTTTAGTGGTTTTTAGTTAGTTTTCTAGTTTTTTCATATATATGTAGTTTTCTCATGATCCTCTCCCTATATATATATATATATATATATATATATATGGTAAGGATATATAGAAAACCACTTTTATTGAGAAAACCCGGGAAACTCAAAGCTCCCGACTTTTTTTTGTTACACCAAAACTTGTTTATTTTTTTTAAATATCTACTCGGCGCTTTTTCGATTTTTTTTGCCCAAAACTCTTAAAAACATGTATATTACGTGTGGTAATTTTTTCAAAAAAAAAAAGTCGGGAGCTTTGAGTTTCCCGGGTTTTCTCAATAAAAGTGGTTTTCTTTTTATCTTTAGCCTATATATATATATATATATATATATATATATATTGTGAGATTACCAAACTATCATTTGACCTAACGGTCAAACTAACTGAATATTAACAAAAAGAATCATATTGTATCGAGTTTTAAACAATAGGGACTCATTGGGCAAAATTTTCACTTTGGGGACACGAGTTGACAACATACTCTTTCCTTAAGGACGCAAATTGCAGTTTACTCAAACAAATAAATTTAAACATGAAAAAACAAACCTGGTGAACATGGGGAACCTAAAAACTATTTAAAAATTTAAAATATAATAAAATGTTTAACCTGAATTTGGTTATTTCTCAAGTCCGATATGAGTGGGAAGTAGGTTGGGGGGCGTTGGGCAGGCATTAGCTGAATTCGCATTAACACTATCTTTACTTACTATTAACGGAGAAAATACGCTGACATCACAAATGTTGATGTGTCAACTTCTCAGCTATGCCAACTCGGATTTTCATATGTCATTATTACATCATATATCACTTTCATTTATTTATAAATACATTTCATATTTAAAATATTTAACCTCTTCATTTGAATTTCAAAATATGAGAAATGGGTTTTTTTTTACAAGGGGATCAATTAATGTTTCCAGAGCGTTTGTATTGTGATGTGTCTCTATCATATAACTCACTCTTGTTCTCTCCTTCTCCTCCTCCTTCAGAACTCACTTTTCATCTTCAAAAAAAAAAATTGTAACACTCCATCTTCCAAACCAAATAATCATTTGCCTGTTTTCCGAGTTCAACACAATCACACTCAGTCTTAGCATCATGCACGGTCAGAGGGAAGAATACGGAAAGAGGAGAGTCATCGCAGATCTTGCTTCTTTTTTTCGTCTCCGTCAGTGTTGCATTGTGTAGAAGCCATCGTAGGTCTTGCTTCTTCGACCCTAAAAGTCGTCGCAGGTCGCATCTCGATTCTGTCAGGTAACCCTAAAAGTAACACCTTTTATGAGTTTGCAATTTGATGATGAAATTGAATACTAATTCGTATGAAATTATTTTTCTTTCAGTTATGTTTCTTGCTTCATGAACCGAAAACTCATATGTGGATACTAGGAAACAAAGATTTGTATGAAAACCCTTTTATGTCATGTGCTCACCAACTGTTTGTGAAATGCTTGTGTTGGGAATAGATAATTTTTTATGTCAGATAAAAGGAAAAAACTATTGCATACCAGAGCCAACCATTCAAGTAAAAAGTGAAATTATTTATTCCCATTAATCACACCTCAACTTTTGTCTTGGAACTTGATAGTTATATTTGAGTTTAGTATGGTTTCATTGTATTTGCTTGTAAGAAGATAGGTGTTGCATTTTGAACTAATGTGCAGTTCCAAACTGATGCTTTATTTTTTTTTTTTTACTTTATCATTGTGCGCAATCGGTTTACTTTGTTGAATTCTTTTGTTTCATAAGGGAAGCACTGATATACAAATAATGGATTTTAAGTTTTTTACTTTGTTACCAAGTGAATTGATAATATAATATATGGTTGCCTTTGCGTGCAGATAAGATCCAATACATGGGAGCTGCAACAGTGATTATCTTCTACGTCATCCCTGGCTGGTACTTTTTTTTATTTGGTCTTATGTTTCATTATGTATTTAATGAAACACTCCCAAGGTATATGTTTCGAAAGATACTAATTATTTTAGTTTTTTATTAAATAGTCTCTTGCAATTCTAACGGGAAAGAAAAGGTGTTGGTTTGGTTTCTTTATGAGATTTTTCGCTTGGTCAAATTGAAAGATGAGAAGGTGAGTTAAGTTTTTAAAGTAAATAAAAATATTATAATTTATACTGAAACAAGACCGTAATTTTAGGCTTTTTGATGTTGTTTTCAGGGAACTAAGAGGAGAAGATGGTGTTTCAGGATTCTAAAGATCATCCGCCACTACCATGCACTCGAAACATCGGAGAAAGAAGTGATCAACCATGTGGAGGATGATAAACAACACACAATGGTAGGGGTGTGCAAAAAACCGAATCAACAGAACCATAACCGAATTAACCGACAAAACCGAACCGAAAAAACCGAACCAAATAAAAAAACCGGTGGGTCGGTTAATGGTTTTTTTGAAAACCGAAAGTAGCGGGTCGGTTATGGTTATCATTTTTTCCATACCCACCATAACCGAACCGAACCGACATGTAATAAATCTTTGTAGGATTTAGTACTTTTCACCATATTTTTAACATTTGATGTTTTTGGCTGAAGATTTTAGTACTTATGGGCTTTTCATATCATTTTGTGGTTTTAGTTGAATGTTTATTTGAATTTATGGAATGTATCATATCACTTATTTGAATATTCGATAATAACCGGTATTAATATTATAGATTATATATATTGTTTAATACTATGTAATACACTAATATATATAAATATGCAATAATAATTTATTTCATGTTAAAAAAATTAAGCTACTTTTAACTAGGCTAAATACACGGTTAACCACCCATAACCGACCCGCTATAACCATCAAAACCGAATAACCATAACCACCATAACTGATAGGTTATGGTTATGGTTATCCAATAACCGACATCGCGGTTATGGTTATGGTTTTGGTCAAAACCGACCCAGACCGGCCTATGCACACCCCTACACAATGGTACTAGCCAATGCAATGAGGGTTGCAGTTGAAGCAGCTGTGGCGGCTGCAAATGCAGCCACTGAACTTGCTAGGCTCATAAGGTCACCTGAAGACATCGAAGGGGAAACCCGAATCACAGTCGCCATCAAGATTCAATCCTTTTATCGAGCACATCTGGTACATAACTACATATATCTTTCTTTATCAGTAATTGACACATTTTGAGTTTTTAGGTCAAATCTACAAAAGTTAAATATGATTTTATGTATATGTAATATGTTCAACCAGTTATAGTGTTTAGAAATTTTATAAATATTTTTATTAGTAATTTATTAAAATTCCATTTTTTCTGATGTTGAAAACTTGTATCTTTGGGTATGCGAGTGGAAATTCATGTTATGGAGAAAAAGCAAGCATAGGTTTGAAAGCTCAACATGGGCACTTGAGTCTTTCTCTGTTAATCAATTTGCTTGCTTGCTTATTTTTCATATATGATTAGCTGAAATCTAATGCTTTTGTAATTCAGTTTCTATAAAATTCTCCTTTATATGAATTTTTATTCACTTAAAAAATACTTTTTAGATCCACTCACCACTTGACTCTTTTTTCAGGTTTATTGACTGCAGGCACTTTGACTTTGGAAATGGGACGTGCCCATTTGGAACCAGTTGTTTTTACAAGGTAATTCAATGTACTAAATGTCTGATATACATGTTATGTCTTATCATGAGGCTGGAAAATAGTGATCATATAATTATATTGGAATATATTATAAAAGGTTTTGTGTTTCTCTGTTAACAGTATGCATATCGTGATGGTCGCTTAAAAGAAGTCGTTTTGCGTCATCTTGGGGCTGAAGATGGACAGACTGTTGTTGCTAAAGATATCAGGTCTTACTAAATTCAAATTTACACAATTTAGTTATTAAACCAGTAGCATGTAGAGGTGTTCATAAACAGTTGAACTGGCCAAACTGCTCAACAGAAGCAAGTCGACTGATTGATCGCTATGAAATTTGTACGGTTCAGCACACAGTTTAGTTTTGGCAGTCTAATAGTTCAAGCCACGACTTGGAACTTAGGAGCTTAGTTTAAGGAAAGTTGTTTCGGTTTTTGATAACATGTTATGTCATGGTGATTTGTTGTTTAACAAAATGTGGTATGTAAATTTTCTAAAAACCACCCGTGTTTTTACACCGGTTTTTCATCTAGTATCAACATTAGAAGATAAATAATTTTCAAACACAAATTGCGAAGATTAAAATGCACACCATACTCGTAGCTTCTGAACAAGGTTTTGTTATTTCACTACCTCTACATTTTGTTCTTTTAATGTTTATTCTTCATTTTTTTTTCAATTTAATAAAACATTTGTTAGAGTCTACCAATTCAAAATGTTCATTCAAAGATAAGAGTAAGTTCTATTAATCTACTTCACTTTTTCTGTATTTAACTATATGTAATGGTATTTGCTCTTAATTTATTTCAATTTCATCTAACATTTAACTGTATAAATTTTCATGTAAGCAAAAGTAGATGAAATATCTATGTAAGTAGGATCAGATGAAGATCATATGAATGATGTCACAAAGGTAAAGATAAAACCATGTGATGAGTATTACATTGACACATTCCGATTTTATAACCGAGTAAGTGCTTTTTTGTATTTCATCAGTATCTTTACAAGCAACGTTTTGATTTAAATTCTGAATCAGTATTTTTTTTATTTTCACGAATTATGTTTATGACCGACTTTCTAATTTAAAACAAAAATAGATGTTTATTTTTTAATTTTTTTCATGTAAGCAGAGGGCCAGATGATGATGTCTAGGAATGATGTTTCAAAAGGTAAAGTTAAAGCCATATAATTAGTATAAACTTGAAATATTCCTATTTAAACCCAAAAGCAGTACTAAAACATACTCATACATTTAGTGAACACATAAATTATCTGTACATGTGTAAAAGAATTTACTGGTAGATTTTTTATGGTAAACATTTGTGTAAATAATAGAAAAACATTTATGTAAGTTATAACAAAACTTCATGTTTACATTATCACGTGTAGTAAACTGAGCAAATCGGTAAGTCTACCACAATATCTAATTTTGTCACATTAGGCCTCATTTAGTTGTTATACTCATATCACGTGTAGTACTCTGGTAAGTCTACCACAATATCTAATTATGTCACATTAGGCCTCATTTAGTTGTTATACTCATATTTACATTATCACGTGTAGTAAACTAAGCAAATTGGTAAGTCTACCACAATATCTAATCCTGTCACATTAGACCTCATTTAGTTGTTATACTCAAATACGTTATTTTAGTTGAATTATGCAGTGTTCTTACAAGCGTTGTTTGACGTCATTGCGTTCTATCAACCATTATGCATTCACCTACGGTATGGTTTATTTATCTTGTTTCTTTTATACTACTTTTAGTTAAACATGTAATGTAATTACAAAGAAACAACTTGTAGAAAATTATATAGGCTATTAAAAGTGAAAGTCCATACAAATAAGTTTAAACAAAAAGGTTACAATAACATAAAAATAGGGATCATATCTTAAGAACTTATCTAAACCGGTACCCCTAACCTAATCATATAATACCTAACAAAGTCAAATAATTGTTCAGAAATATAAAGATGAATAGAATGATCTCACCAAAAATAGATCCAAGTTAGGGTTTGCCAAAACGGTTAGCCAAGAAACCTCGAGTAGAATCTAGGGTTTCAGTTTAGAAACCTCAATCCATGAAAACACAGCCGCCATCCGCAACTAAGATTTAGAATTGAAAACCCCAAATTTTGTCACCAGATCTTGAATCGAGAAGAAAGAACCACAATCATGGGTTGGGCACTTGGCTTGGAGCTGGCCACAATGTGCGGGAGGGGAAGAATTTAATGCGGTGGGACAAAATTTAGTTGAGACGATGAGAGAAGAGAAAAATGAAGTCGGGATGATCAGGATTTTTTTCGACGACAGCTCCAGTGTTGAAAGCAATAAAGCGGCTACGCATATATTACATGTAGAAGAAAGCAAAACTTACTCTGCTAATGTATATATGTGTGGGCGCTCGGGGGGTAAAAGTGAAAGTGCACTAATTTTAATGTTATTGTCACACCCTGATATTTCCACATATTACTGGTGGGCCCGGCGGGGAGTATCGTGACGTAGTTGATATCATCATAGTCAAATATACACAGTTTATAACACAGGGGAAGTCTTGGTAGAAATTACTATTACAAACCGAAAGTGTAAAGTACGAATAAAGAATATACAGACGGTTGTAAAGATAGGATCCACAGGCGGATCTAAATATAATACAAAACATTGTTCAACAGACTTAAGGCATTACGAACTTGCAAGATTCTCTATTTAATGCCCAGAAGCTCCCAGCCAATTACGAGTAGTACCTGTCACTTAGCCTTTTTGAAAATATGTCAGTTTACACTCGTAAATACAATTAACCGACTCTTTTGAAAACATTTATGAAAATTGATTTAAATGCACAAGCCACAAATATTCTTTTATAACTTGGGAGAATTATATAAAAATAATCTTGTATCGGATTTACATGTTTGTCGTACGTTCAGGGCCCGAGATAGAAGCCGAGACATGATTAATAGACACACCACTAATATAAACCCACAAGGAGTTATCCCCAACAAATGGGTATATCTTTTACATACGCAACTGTCAGGTGTATGCCTACACCCCGTGCTTAAGTCGTGGCCATTTACAAATGAAATGAGCCGAGGATATCCAGGACACGGTCATATTAACCCCTGAATGTTTATGTTATCAAACAAAACATATTAAAACAGGTTATGTAATTAATTAACCACTATTCGATTAAATAATTCCATACCTGACCAAGTCATAATATATTTTACCATATCCCAAGCCCGTATAAGGGAAAATAAGTTAAAAGTATTTACCTGAGCTTAAAATGCAAGATTCGTCTACTCAGCCGTATAATCTAATCGAACTAGTGCAAGTAGCTTTTACCGGGGCTCCTAATCTAGAACGAAGGTTTTATTAACCTATTAGATTACTAACGGGTCTTATTTAAGTTGTAAACTTAGACCGGTTAGTTTAAATAAGGATTTATGGTACGAAACGCTAGATTAAGCGATGACCGGTTTGGAATGTAATTTAGACCCAACAAGTATGGAGACTTGTATATTATGGACAAACTAAATACATTCTGTAATTTGAAGTTAATTGATATGGTTATACCCGTTTCGGCTAATTTATGCAAACTAGTTACATAAACCGTACCGTACGCGTATAAGCATAAACGGGTAACCGGATGAGTCATATACAAGTTCCATAGGTTATTATGCTTAAAATATGTTATGATATCAGTAGGATATCAACAATTTTGCCCAAAAAGATTTTAAAACCGAATTAAGCCTCATAAGGGCATTTTGGTCATTTTATGGTTTATAAAAGGGGTTTACATGCAAACTGAGGTTCTGGTCATAAACCCTTTGTAAAAATATTTAATTGATGTTATATTAACAGTAGGATATCATGTGTATGTGTGGTTTACCATTTATGACCAAACTATGCACCGTATGGGCATTTTGGTCATTTCAGACATAGTTATAAGGACTTATTTGGGATTCTGAGTTCATAACTTATACCTACTGTAAAAATATTAAAGATGGTTTATAAAATCAGTAGGTAAAAAGTTTTGGGTGCTAAGTATGGTTTAAACCCATACTATGCACCTTTATGTCGTAAAAATCGGTAATTGACGATTACTTTGATGTTTAGGAATTTCTGAGGTTATGACCAGCTTTGAATGGTCAAAATAATTTATTTATTATATCATATCAGTAACAAAAGGTTTTTGGCATGATACTTTTATTTAAATCTCAATTTATGCATGAAAAGGTATTAACGTCATTTACTAATTTAATAGGAATCTCATGTATAAACTCAGTAAATATTCTGACTTGTAATCCCAATTAGCTCTAAGTATGATATAATAACAGTGAGTAATGAGTTTTTATGTCAAAATTATGTTTAAACTTCATTTGAATGCAAAAGGGTAATTTAGTACTTTTAAAAGCATGTTTTACGATTTATTACGTAATTATAGATTCTGACCAGATTCTAAATATCAAAATATGTGAAATAATATTACTAATCAGTATGTAATTCATTTGCATGGTTTTTTATGTTAAAAATCTCATTTTTGATAAAAAGGGCATTTTAGTCAACATTAAGCATAATAACGGAATCAAGTAATAGACTCAGATTACTAAGGGACTATGTAATATAACCCAGAGGGTTATACTACTATATAATATGGTCACAAAGGAACCTTAATGCATAAAGAAACTAAGCTAATTCGGGTCAGAACTGGAAGTCAAAGCAAAAGTCAACTTTTGCGACTTTCGGTTGCGAACCAAGCCTAAAATCAGAATTGCCGGGTTGAACATGTCTAGACATGTTCTAATAATATTTACCAAGTTATTAAAGTGATAAAACATATTTTATAGCTTCTACATTATCAGATATGAATTTATTTAAAAACTGACCCGTTTGACTTTTTATGTTAATTACTTTGACCCGACAATTAACTAAGTAAACGTGGTAATTAGGATGTGCCCTTTTGAGGGATTAATATACACCTAATTACGATCACGTAGCCATATTTGCCCCGAACAATGGCTGGACCGTTTAGGCCTAAACCGAAAGTCAAAGCGTTATCACGTTAACTTTGACTTTCGGTATTTAAACATATAAAAACCGAACTACATAGGCTAAGAACAATTACACAAGGTCCTAGCACGAAACTTGAACTGAGGAGGGCTTCCTTCTTGATCAGGAATCCCAGAGAAGTTGTAGAGAGAAGAAAGTTTGAATGTGCAAGTTCTAAAGCTCAAGAAGGAGCTCTATTTATAGTGAAACAAGTCTCACAAGATCAAGGCAGGTGTTAAATGTTGTTTTAGGATGCTTCCAAGTGTCATAGAGGTTTTTATTAACCATTTGCATGCTGTTGGTTTCGTATCAGATTGCAGAGATCTTGTGTGGGGAGCAAAGATTGCATGCTGGCAGCTGCCAGTTTTTGGTTGGATTTCGGTCTCCGTCGCGCCACGTGCCAGGTAGGGGAGATCCTGGCGCGCCACATGGGACAACCCAAAACCAAAACTTTGTTTTTTGTTTACAAGTTTAGTCCTTGTACTTTCAAACCTCGTATATCTTTTATTTCCAGCATTAGGGTCCCTTCAAATTAGGTTATAAATATTCTTGGGAGTATAATCAAGTGCCGTAAATCTCTGAGTTCATTAAAAATGTCTTTTGGGAGTAGAATTGTCATATTGAAACTTTCAACCCTTCATCTTGGAATTTTGCAGATTTAATCATTTAATGATACCGGAACTTCGTGAATTCATTATTAGATATTCTTAGGAGTATAATCAAACATTACGAAGTCCTGGGTTTGTTAAAAGGTCACTCAGAGGTAAGAATTAACATGTTGACACTTTTAATCTTCCCACATACATCTTTTCACTAATTGTCAACTTTAGTCCTTCAATGTCAACTTGTTACACGTTTAGGGTTTATGACACGTGTCTTCACTTTATTGGTCATGATTTTTGCGAGGTGTTACATTTATTTTACTAATTTCGTGAAAATAACGTTAAAAGAGGGGGATGGTTAATCATGCATCATGTGGTGGCGTTGACAGCCGAAAGACAAGGGAGTACACGCACTAATCGGCCTTTGTCTTAATTGCTGAGTGTTATGTGCCTTATGTCTAAGGCTTGATGCAAAACTACTATCGAGTCGGGGGTCTCACTTGTCACGGCCCCCGACCCGCCCTGGACAGAAACGGGAGTCGCGAACAGCCCAGTGGTACCGGTGATTATTTTGAAAAATGTTGCAGCGGAAATTTCATCAGGACCGTGAGTTAGGAAAAATATCAGAGTTTAGAAACACCGGATTTTTAATTATTAAATAGATGGAATAAATCCATGTTTTACAAAGGTAGCTTTAATAAGGGATAATCCAATTACATAAAACAATATTTCTTAATTTGATTTAATTAATAAAATAAGCCACTTCTTGATGCCTTTCAGTGCCGTATCCATTTCTTACTCCAATCTACTGTAATTACCTGAAACATGTTTGAAAAAGGTTTTGTCAGCGGGAAATACTGAGTGAATCATTCTATTTACATAAAATGATGCATAGTTATTAATTACAGCATAAGAGCGATTACAATGGCTTCTATCTTATTTTTATCTGGCGCTATGTCACAATGGTGACATGTCACAATGGTGACGATGGTCATACCACTATTAGGTCAATGAACCTAAATAGTGATGATTATCCCGAGTAGGTCAATGAACCTAACTGGGAGAAAATTAGTAATGTGCACAATACCCCACTAGCCAGTGATTCAAGATATCCACGACTTAGTCCCTGTAATTATAACTTTTGAAAATAATTTGAGGTATTGTAAAATAGTTGATAAAAAGAGAATGACTCACATTATAATCATGCAGATTCATACGGGCAAAGTTTAGTCTACAGATAAGCCTTGATATATTGCAGATTTATACAGGCAGAGCTTAGCCTATTGATTTAGCCTTGTAACCTAGTGCACACGAACTAGGTAGGTAACTTAATACAGCAATTACGATAACTCACGAGATTAAAACCCTCACAACGAATGACAAAGTGCAATCCCTTAAACATCCATCGGATTCACAATGAATGACAGAGTATTCCCCGAATTCAGGTGGTACTCAAACATCCTGTCGGAATCACGACTAATGACAAAGGATAACGCTTAAACATCCGGTCGGATAGTTTAAATCGATCGGACATTGAATCGTAACAACGATCGAGTTAATACCCTGTATCGTAGCAGCACCCCGCTATACTAATTAGTGATTCGTGTGTGTTTTTAGAGTATTTGGATGATATCTCGACGTACGAATTGAATTTTATCGTCGTTCAAAAGATAGAATTCAAGTCCCAACATCCTCTATTTATATACGAAAAATGGACCCCCTCGCGTGACGCGAGGGGTCCTCCTCTTGGCTTCGCGTGACGCGAAGGGTAACATCCCTTCATATGGTTGCCACGTGTGTTTGGAGTTCAGCTAAGTCGACGGTTCAATTAAATTCGATTTCTACAACGCATAGTGAGGATAATACCAATTAGGGAATCCCCCCCCCCTGAGTTTTAGGGGCCCTGATCCTGATTCTGATTGTTATGAAAATTTTAGGGTTTGTGTAGAATCACTTGGGTGTCTCAATTAGGGTTTCCTATTGGATACAATAATAAAATAAATAGGACTTTTAATGAGGGTTGTTACATCACTGGAAGCAACCTCTCTTTCCTAACGTGTAGAGGTAAGACTGTCTACATCTTACCCTCCTCATACCCTACCTAAGCTTTGCTATTGGTGGAATTTAATGAGTATGATGATGATGATGATGAGAAGAAAGCAAAACCTTTAACCTAATACGAAATATGTGTGGGCCTTTTAAAAGTTTAAGCCAAAGCCCAATAACTTAACTTTTACTTTGAGATATTTACCATGTGTTAAAGTTCAACATGTGTCGGTTTATCTTTTGTTTATTAATTTATATTTAATTTAATTAATTGATTAATTTAATAACTTGATATAAAAATTTTGTTAACTATTTTGCTTTTTATTTTAAAGTTATATGTTTCTCATTTATTTATTTATTTATAATAAGGCTTTCTATTCTTATTTCTTATACATGTAACTAAAGAATTGTAGAGAATCTTTTACTAAACATATTTAAATATATTAAATAAAGTATATTCTATCAAATCCTTTAAGATACTAATTAAACTAATGTTAAATTAATTATTTTTACATAATTTATATATAAATAAATACAAAATAATAATAATAATAATAATAATAATCAAATAATGATTACCTAAGTGCCAACAAAGCCCCGAACCAATCCTCTTTCATTACACCATTTTGGGTATTTTTGGGATGAGATAAAAACTGTTGACGTTACCAAGTCCCATAACAGATAGCCTAATAATAACAGTCACCATTTGTTAGGGTTTGGTTTAGGTGATTATACATGATCTATTTGTTCATCTGGGTTATTGTCGATCTACTAAACCCCGCATTCTTTTTACCTATTGTACATACCGTGTCCTATTTTACATAATCTATGTACACATACTTTTATCTACTTATTACACACACTTTTATTTACTTATTTTTCAAAAACTTATTGTTATAAATTTTTTATTAAAACACATGGCTACTTAATGCAATTTGATTCATTGAAATGAGTTGAGATCCTGTACAAACAGTGTTAACTGTAAGAATCGTAAGAACAGCTTCGAGCCATCGATAGTTTAAATCAATGGTTGATATTGATTACAAATAAAACCTCTATAATTAATAATTAATACTATCAAGTTAGGGCATTTTAGTCATTTAGTCATTTCCCATTAAATACTAATTCAACCAAGTTTTTTAAACGAAAATAGCTTTTATATGCTTCATTATTTTTGAAAAAAAATACCATAAAAGCAAGTATTTTTTTATCTTTAATATGAGTACCATATTGCTGTATTTTTTATTTATAAAAGTGTCTTTTACAAAGTTCAGAAATATATTTTATGATTATGCTAGTTATGTAGTTGGATTATGCTAGTATGAAAAACGTATTGTGTTGATTTAAATCTATACGTAAGTTTTTATTTTGTTGTGTAATTCTTATGTGTTGCTATTTTTTTCTTTGGACAATTGCATATTTCCCCTTAAAAAACTGCTTAATTGCGTATTTACCCAACTTAAAATTAGAATTGCATATATCCACTTCCTTAACTATTAAAATTGCATATATCCCCTTTCCTTACCTAATATAATTGCATATTTACCCATTTTGATTTATTTTATTAAAAACAAGTTATATAATGACTTTTTACCCTTATTTTTACTAAAATTAAAAAAAAATTATTCATTTTTACTGGTCTTTGTGGATTTTTCACAATTCTTTAAAAAAATACATATTTATTCATTTTTACTAAAACTTAAACACTGAAATACACCGCTAAACTAGTAAAAATCTACAAAACCTAGTAAAAATAAATAAATATGTATTTTTTTTAAGTTTTAGTAAAAATAAGAGTAAAAAAGTCATTATATAACTTGTTTTTAATGAAATAAATCAAAATGGGTAAATCTGCAATTTTATTAGTTAAGGAAGGGGATATATACAATTTTAATTTTAAGTTGGGTAAATACGCAATTAAGCAGTTTTTTAAGAGAAATATACAATTGTGCTTTTTTTTTTTCTTTTGGGTTGTTATTGGAAGTATATTTGGAAATAAACTTGTTTTCTACTAGTTATGTAATTATATATGCTATTTACAAAATTAAAACAAAAACATGAAATTGTGCTAGTATGTAAGGCTAGAGGGTATGGAGAGCCTCATCCCCATGAGGATGGGCCGCCGCCATGTAGGCGCCACATCACCATCCCATAGAGGATGGGCCTCCTTGCATTTTGAGGGGGTGGAGGATTACCCCACCTAATTATTTTATAATTTTCAAAGTTTTTTATTTTGTTAACTTAATAAAAACTTCATAAAAATTAAATAAAATAAAAACATAAAACAACATAATTAAATTCATTTCATAATATAAAAAAAATTACATTTCCTAAAAATTAAAATTACTAATCCTAGAAACGGAAAACATAAAAGCGAAAAAAAAATAACGATACGATTAAAAAAGTAAACAACCTACGACGTCCATTTTTTCTTAACCTCCTCTTTCATCCTCCGGAAAACCTCGCGTTCATCCTCCGGAACCGAGTCGAGATCCAACCTCATAATCCTAGAATCCTCCGCTTGAGCATAGTCGGCCGACAAGGTTTTCTTGTTACTACATTTTTCGGCCGCGAGCTCTTTGAAGAATGGAATTCGGATATCAACTCGTCCATTTTTGAACCCGCCCCGGAAGATGTTTGGCTCGAGCCGCCCCCTTTTCGCTTTCCGGCCGCCTCCTTTTTTTTATTTGTCCCTTCCGGGGGGACGTTCTGACTCGTGAACGGGCAACACATCCTCGTCATATATTGGGTCGTCGTTTATGTCGATTTGACAACGAGCGGTGGGGCCTCCTGCACTATAACTTCCGGACTCGGAAGTTTTACTCCGTTTGGCGGTTGCGACCTCATTTGGAACCGGCTTCCATTTGTTTTCTTTCTTTAAAATGTTCCATGCTCGGAGGTGTGGGAAAGGTGTTGAATTTTTAGAATCCCATTTAGCCAACGCAAGGTTAAGAATGTCCTCGTCGTTACTCCCACTAGGAGGATTAGTGTAAATTTGGTTATAATACCAGCAAAAGGTGTTGATGGTCTTGTTCATTTTATGCCACTTGCCCGAGACGGAATCGATATCACGCATCGGGTCTTGCCCCATAATCCCGTTAAATCTTTCCGTTGTCGCCTTCCAAAAACTAGTACCCGTTTGATTGTTCTCTAAATTTAAAAAAAAATGCATTAGTAAAAGTAAAAAATAAATCTTTTAAAATTTAAATTAAAAAAATAAACTTTGGTTCATACCGACAATCGAGCAAGTTGAGGACTTAACATACGCAATTGCTAGCGCCTCCTCCTCTACTTTTGTCTAAGGTCGTGCCTTTGGTTTCGAACCGTCTTTGTTTTCGGTTACGGTTTCAACCGCCTTCCCCCTCCCCTTGTTTTTTTTTTTTTTTTTTTTTGTGCTTGAGCTCTTGAGGTGGCGATTCGGGGATGACTTCTTCATCATCATCGTCAACTTGAACCGGGAGTTGCGATTGGGATGCTGGCGGTTGCGATTGGAATTGCATCATTTGTTGGAGTGCTTGGTAATGTTGCATTTGTTGAAGTTGAGACATTTGTTTGAAGGCGTTGGGTGATTGTTGGAAACCCGAAAACGTAAATTGCGGAAACACCCATGAAGGATCCATAGTCGGATTGTAAGCGGGAGTCGAAAAAAAGTTAGGTTGGTTCGGGTTGGGATTGTTCGGGTAGGGATTGTTCGAGTTGGGATTGTTCGGGTTGGGGTTGTTTAGGTTGAATGGATTCATGATTCTTGTAGGATTGTTTTCACGACCGAAACGAGTCGTTCAGAAAAGTTCTTTTCAATACGAGTGGCGGAAACAAACGTATCAAAGTCGTTTCAGCTGAATTACACAGAATATCACTTTAAACTGTCTCTGTATTGATATCAAGTCGATTTACAATGCTGGAGACACTTCGGCAGAGCTTCGCTACCGGAATCAGAAGTCGTACAAATGAAATCACAAGACACCTGTTTATAGGCCAGCTATTTCGCACGAAACCATTTCATACGAAACAACATTTCGTACGGAATGACCAATAGTCATTTCGTGCGAAAACACATGTCTTATTTCGTACGAAATGATTAAGTCATTTCGTGCGAAATCACCTGTATACCTATTTACTCGAATTTCATGCCCTGATCTTTCTAATCTAGTACAAGACTCGATACAAGACGAAGTCGACAGACATATGCACCAACAGACTCCCCCTTGGATGTTGACGAAGTCTTTAGTGTCGAGTCTTTGGCATCTTCAATCTTTATCAGTCTTTTCGCTCTCTCCAAAATATTCTCCATTGTAAGTATCCTCAATCAATCTCTATCTTCTTTTTCTCTCTCTCTTTTCTTCACAGGATTAGAATCGCAACCTGACTCTTGAACCTTCTAATTCTCTTGATCAGATCTCTTGATTCCTTAAGTTCATCAGCATCAGCAGCTTGTGTCTTCAGACTCCCCCTTTCGATAAGCTGGGATCGCAGTCTGGAATAGTTATTTCATGAGTTGAAACTTTGCTACTACTGCCTGCACAATCTCTACCTAAAACATAAGATTCACATATTTTAAGTTTTAACAATTTTAAAATCCTGCTTATCACTTTCAAACTCAACCAATCTCATGCAAAAATTATCCAAAATGATTTATCATTTGTATTCTTAGATGATCACTTATAAACATATCCTTTTCTCAAACACACTCTCCCAAACCTGTTGTTCATCATGCTTAGCACTCGGAATTTTGAAAATCAGCTCTTCAACATCAGTTGTCGAAAATCTTTTTGGATTTTTCAAAATTTTATGCTAAAACACACTGAAAATCTTTTTGGATTTTTGAAAATAAAGAAATGCATTAAAGAAATATTTACAAACAATATTTTTGCGAGTTTTTGTAAGAGGATCACATCAGTTTTTGAGACAAATCACCAACACCGTTAAGCATTAAACATTTTAAGTTCTAAACGATTCACGTAGATTGTCAGTATACTGATCCACTTAAATTTTCACACAAATTTCAATAGTTTCGAGATACGGAATTAATGTATTAGAGACTTAAACTAATTCGCGTGTCCCACCTCAGAATATACTCCCGTATCCAGATCCCAATATTCAGTCTTACAGGTGAGTATACCTAGATGATATCTGTAAAGGGTTAAATGCGAGGGCCATGAGAGCTCAGGCTATTGCTTCCGCAAAATCAGAGAGATGATGGCTTCGACTTTAGGTGTGTTCCCTTTAGAGAATCTTTTCTTCAACAGCACATGATTAGCATTTTGCAATGTTTCATCATTTTTTATGCTGAGGGGGTGCTTTTATTCCAAGCAAGCGAAAAGTATTATACAGGGACTAGGCCATTGCTTCCGCAAAATCAGAAGTCCCGGGATAATACCCCAGATATCACTAAGCATAAAGACCTAGTATCTCAGAAAGAGGGGTCTTTCAAACAAGATTTCGGGGGTTACCCATATATCCGAGAGATGTTCGCCACGAGATAAGCAAGTTTGAAATTTAGGTTTATATCTCGAACACAATCTACTAAGCGTGTAAAAACCTACTGGCATATCATCAGTGAGACCGTTTATCACATTTTGACTTTCCAATTCTTTAGCATGCCGTGAATGTCCACTGATGTACCATCATTTCCTCTTTTTCCCAACAAAACTCATTTTTAAATTTTCAATGTTTTTGCCTTTTTTTCAAATTTTCAAATGTTTTTGGATTTTCTGAAAATCTATACTCCCCCTAAAATGCAAAAGCATTTAAAAGAAAATTTGACAAACTGATGAGAATCACTTCAATTTGCCATCCACTTGGCATAAACAATCAGAACTTCCCCTGACAACAAACTATTTTCCCATTATGATTTCAAAACACTTAAGTTTGTTTTAATCAAATGGTTTTTCCGAAAAATAAGTTTTGTTGATTTTACCACTTGTAGGAATGGGAATAAACTCATCACTTTGTTATCCAATTACCACTTGAATGAATAGTTAAATCAAGTTCAACTTAATGACCTTGATTAACCACTTGAAGAAAAAAACATCACAATTGTGAATTTCTCAAGAAAGATACCGATTCATGCTCCACGATTACCAACTTGGGAGCTCCGGCAAGTCAGGTTTTTCAGTTAGAGAAATTCTCCCAAGCCTGACGGTCCTTGGAAGATTCCGAGTCATCTATACTCGGTTTCTTTCCTTTCCTTTTCTTCTCATAAAATTCCTTTACCCCTTTGACCTTTCCGTCAATCATTTTTCCAAAAATATGTTTTACTTTGGGGTTAAAGGTTTTTTCAACATCAAAATCTTTCTTTTCAGAAAAGAATTGATTTGAAATCACAACTTTTCCAATTTTTGATTTTAAATTTTCAGCCCGCAATGGTGGAAAATTTGCATCATCCATTGGCGGAACCGAAATTTCACCCTTTTTCTCAACCTGTGGCTCCTCTGACTTTATGGAATCAGATTCATCGCCAGAAGATAGCTCCTCTGATTTTGTTGAATCAGAATCATTGCTAGAACTATCATTAGATTTCTTAACAACCCACTTGTGGTTGTCAAGATTCACTTTTCTTCTGTAAAAACTCTTTGAACATTCACCAACCTCAAACTTTGAATTTTTGAAAACTTTAAATTGTTTGGTTGGTGGTTCATTCTCAACAATCTTTCCTTTCAGTTTTTCCGAGACTCCCTGTTTTGTTTGTATTGCCTTAGGACAATTCCTGGCAATATGACCAATTGTTTTGCATTGAAAACAGGTTCTAGTATCCATCTTCTGAGCAACTTCCTTCTTCATTTCCTCTTGCTTCTTCGCAAGGAATTCTTTGTTTGTCTGCTTTCTGAACAATTGCTCCTTTTCTTCTTCAGATGATGTTCCTGAAACAAAAACAGTTTTTGGTTTGTAAGTTTTCTCATTTTTATGATTTTTTGGTGGAATAAAACCAAGACCTTTCCTTTTGAAATTACCGTTATGGTTTGGTTTCTTTCGAAAACCAGAACCAGAACTGTAACCCTTTTTCTTGTTTAAACGTTGTTGAACTCCTGAGGTGTAAGGTTTAGGTTTTTCAGAAAGATTTTCATCTTTTATTTCGGAAATATTAATTTCTGTTAGTTTAAAAACCTTTTTAATCAATTCAGTTTTAACACTTCTTATTGGAAATTCTTCATCAGAATATAATTTGTCAGAATCATTCAAAGTATATGCTACTTTGAATGCTTCGTCATTCAAATTATTTTGCGATAACAGAAAATCTTTATTGTAAACCCGTTTGTCCTTTTTGACTGATGGACTTGACATTTCAGACTTTGACTCTGAGTTTGACTCCAACTTTGACTCTTCGGTTTCATCTTTATCCAACACCTGATCGACCACTTTCTTTATTAACTCGGACTCATGATCAGTATCAGACGAAGTGAAAGTGACATCAATGTTGTCTGGCAAATTATCTGAAGATTCAGATTCCCACTGTAAGTTGGTTGCCTTATTGACTCTTTCTGAATTTGGATTTCGTGATGAATATCCATTTTCAAGCGGGGGTGGACACTTGTTGTAACTGGCACTATGTTTCTTACCAGAATTCTTCACTTCAGTATCCTTCTTCTTTTCACAATTATTTTCTTTGGATTCTTCCTCTTCTTCAAACGCCTTCATGCCTTCAACAGTTGGATAAATCCGGTCAATAACATAAGAGGTACATGAGTAACTTTTTAACAATCTATTTACTCTTTCTGTTTCTATCCTCTGTGTTTCTAGTTTCTGTTCCAGTACAACACACTTTTCAATATAATTGTTAACAATTTTCTGCTTTGTCATGAAAGCTCCTTGTAGTGTCTTCATAGCTGTAGCTTGTTCACTGCTTGATTGATTGTATTGATTCATAGCTTTATTCAAAACATCGTAGGATTCTTTCAATCTGTTCATGTTATGAATCAAAGTACTGTTTTGCTTTTTCACTGCTTCACAGTTTTCACATTTCACATAAATCTTTTGTGCATCAGCTTCTGCTCCCACCTTGAAAACTGGAATTTCTTTTACCTTTTTCTTTATCACACGAACTTCTTCATCATCACTGTCGTCACTGCTAACCTGTTTTTTAACTTTCTTCTTTTTAGCTCGAACTTTTCCATCATCACTGTCATCACTTTCCTCTAGCATTCTTAAGTGCTCTTTCATTCTGTTTGCATAATAATCATCATTATCACTATCATCAGCAACTCGAGCAACAAAAGCTTTAGCCAAAAATTCTTTATCTGGACAGTAATTGTCCCAGCTAAAACCTTCTGGTAACCTTTCATCATCTTGATTTATCAAACATGCTTTACTGTCAGCTGAAATATATTTATCCCAACTGAAACTTTTAGACGAACTTCCATTATCTTGATTCATCATATACGCTTTCTTTGATTCTTCAATCTCTTTCCTAGCATGAGCAGTTTGTGGTTGTTGTTGAGGTGGTTGTTGAGCAACTTGATGGTAAATCGCTTTCCGATAGTAATCATTGTTGTTGAAAGGATTTTGAGCTCCACTTGCTTCGCGATTTGTGCATTCTCGCTTGAAATGCCCTTTTTCCCTGCAACGAAAACAAGTAACTTTAGATTTATCAAAACCTAAAGTAGAAACATTTGCATCACGGAAGTCATCTATTCTTGTGATCTGTTTGAATTTCTCAGCTCTTCTCAACATACTTGCCAAACACCATTTTATATCCATTAACTCCATTTCCTCAGCATCGATCTGATCATAATCCTCTTTTGTCAACATTGGATTTCTGATTCGACCTGCAACTAAACTCTCATATGACTCTAATACAGTCACCAACAAAGACATATGACCTTTTGCAACCTCTTCCGTGAAATTTTGACCATTCTCAAGGTTTATGCAATGTTGCATTGTAACATCTTGCCATTCTTGGTTGTTGAAAATTTTGGATCAACTGATGGATATGAAGAAAATCCCGTTTTGCTACTTGATCCTTGAGATGACCCTCCAGAAGAACTTTTAGCGTTGAATGCAGTTTCGATCTTTGGTGACATGTTAGTCTTATCACCGATACCTCCTTTGTAATAGAGACCAATATCTTGTTCACCATCAAAATCCTTCAATCTTGAGATCTTTCGTTGTTCCATCTCTTGAGCTTCAAGTTTTTCAATAAATTTTCCCAGTGTTAGATTCCCAAAATCTTTCTTATTTCTCAACATCATAAGATACGTGCCCCAAGTTTCATGTGGCAATACATCAACCAACTTCTCAATCAATTCTTCATTATCTTTTGTGATGCTCAATCTCTTCATATTAACTATCAAATTGCAGTATCTTTCTATGATCTGCTTGGTGCTTTCAGTTCTTAAACCACGAAATAGATCAAACTCTTTCTTCAGAAGAGATTTTTTGTTCTTGATCATTTCTTTACTTCCAACAAACTTTGATTTTAAAGCTTTCCAAATTGAATATGCACTTCCATTGTGTTGCAGTAAAACCAATATATCTTCTTTAACAGCTTGATGCAAAAGACTAGTCATCATCTTTTCATCTTTGTATTTCTTTTTCTCTTCAGCACTTAGGTTTTTAATTGCAATAACCTCTTCATCATCATTCACCGGTCTAACATATTTTGTTTCAACACATTCCCAAGCATCCAAGTAATTTGCTTGAACCCAATTTTTAAATCGCTCTTCCCATCCCTTGTACTCCTTAATATTCATGAGCTTTGGCGGTTTTTGCATGGTGCCTGTTTCATTTTCCAACATTGTGTGTTGTGCAATAGTAATCGGAGTAGCAAACGCGTTGTAAAACTCTTCTTTCATGATTCGGTAATCACAAATTTACAAAAACAGTCTTTCAAGCGAAATGAATTTTTCAAATGAAATGAACTTTGGTGCGGAATGAACTTTTTCACACGAAAAGACCCTGTTCAAACGAAATGACCTCCAAGACAACTTCAAACGAAATGAGTCCACATGAAATAAAGACTTTCACACAAAATGAATGATTTCGTGCGAAATAGCCAAGCGAAATACCGACTTGAAGCGAAATAACTGATTTCGTACAAAATGAACTAACTTTTCAAGTGAAATAGCCTTTTCGTGCGAAAAGAGAATCAATCAAGCTATTTCGTACGAAATGAACTAGTTATTTCGTGCGAAATGAATGAAACTGAATGATTTCGTGCGAAATGAAATCCTCAATTCGTGTGAAATGCTGCTGATGTCATCATCTCGGCCATGTTTTTGTCAAATTGATCAAGTTTTAGTCAGATTTTAGATCCAATTCTTTCAAGGCTTTGCTAAAACAGTATTGCGCTTATAATGTGAAAAAATCAAGCTATTTTGACCATGAAAAGTTGTTTAATTTTGAAAAGAAGGTGTAGAAATCAGAATTTGCAGCTGAAATGGTAAGAACTCTTCCTCCTGAGCTCTGATACCACTTGTAGGATCGTTTTCACGACCGAAACGAGTAGATCAGAAAAGTTCTTTTCAATACGAGTGGCGGAAACAAACGTATCAAAGTCGTTTCAGCTGAATTGCACAGAATATCACTTTAAACTGTCTCTGTATTGATATCAAGTCGATTTACAATGCTGGAGACACTTCGGCAGACACTTCAGAAGTCGTACAAATGAAATCACAGGACACCTATTTATAGGCCAGCTATTTCGCACGAAACCATTTCATACGAAACAACATTTCGTACGGAATGACCAATAGTCATTTCGTGCGAAAACACATGTCTTATTTCGTACGAAATGATTAAGTCATTTCGTGCGAAATCACCTGTATACCTATTTACTCGAATTTCATACCCTGATCTTTCTAATCTAGTACAAGACTCGATACAAGACGAAGTCGACAGACATATGCACCAACAATTCTATTAAAAAGATGGAGTATTTTTTATAAAATTGGATGAGAATGGGAGAAGTATTGAGAATTTGGTATAAAAAAGGATGAGAGATGGGGTATTTATTTAAGGTGGAAAAGTTTTTTTTATTAATATAGCCGTTTGTAACGGCAAGAAATTTGAAAAGGAGGCACGTCGCCCGCGTCGTGTGGGAGCCGTTTGGGACGAGCCGGGCCGAGGGGGGGGGGGGGGCGGTGTGGGGGACCGACGACGAGCCAGGCCGGGCCTAAGCCGGCCCGCATACCCTTTAGTCTAACAATATGTGTTTTTACAAAATTAAAAAAATGAAATTGTGCTAGTTATGTAATATTTTCTGTTGTTTACAAAATTAAAAAAAACATGAAATTGTGCTGTTATGCTGATTACGAGATGTGTTGATGGTGGTGGTGTGGGATGTTACTGTCGGATGTGCTGACGGTGGTGTTACTGTGCTGATTAAGGTGCTGATGTTGACGATGTGTTAATTAAGGTGTTGACGGTGATGCTGATTACGGTGCCGATGATGATGCTGATTATGGTCGATGACGAATAATAGATTAGGAGATTAAGATTTTAATTAATGTTGCATGAATTTAGGGATAATTTAATTATTGTTTTTAATTAGATATAAATAAAAATGTATAAAAGTCTAAAATACCCCTAAATCGATTTTTTATTTGAGGACACATGTCATTAAACTGTTGGTTCTTACAATTTGTACAAACTAGAATTACCACCCTTGTCGCAATGCGGCGGTGATTCATTAGTTATATATCATATTAGATGAAATGCAAATGTTTTTTACATGACTGCGAGCCTGTGTGTAAAATATAAAAAACAACAACTAAATCGATCCCTTACCCGTGCGTTGTGACAGACCTATCAAAGTAAAAAGTAGACGCGCAGCGATGGGCCTGTCAAACGGGAAAAGTAGATGAAAAAACGTGGAACCCCACACGCACGTTGCAGCGTGTTAACTTGGAAAATTTAGAACGAAACGTTAAACAGAAAATTTGTGAAAGATGTAAACTACAAGGTATCAAAATTGAAAGTAAAAAAGTGTTGGGGTTAAATTATAAAAGATGAAAAACTTTAGGTAAAAAGCAAAATAATCAAGGGCTTAAATTGCAAAGGTGAAAACATTTGAATTAAAAGTGAAAAATCAAATTAATCAAAGGGGTTAAATTACTAAAGATTGAAACTTTAGACTTAAATTGTTAAGGATTAAAACTTTAAGGTTAGAAATGAAAATTTCATTTTTTTTGAAAAACTCCCAAGGCCAACAATACAACTAGCTTTTGCATAAACATGTTGGTTATTTATAGTTTTGTAATTGTAATGTAATGTAATATACCTGTTTGTATATGATCCTATACCTCATTGAAATTACCATCAAACCTTGCTTTGTCAGGTTCTTAGTCATAACATACATGTAAAGAGGAGGAACCATGTTGATGAAGAATTCTGCATATTATGACTCTTTTATAATATAGTTTTTGTTTAAATGACAAAAACTTATGCCATTACGACATTAATCTACTCATTCACTAGACAGGTATACTATTAGTTACAAAGGTTATTTCAACAAATATAAAAAGTCAACAAATATAAAAGGTTTTGTATAATCAATCCTGATTCTCACACTAAACACGTATTTAATACAATACATCAAAACATTTACGACAAATTTAGTATAATAATTATAAAAGATACACATGTATTTTGTAGATTGAGAAGCATTAACTAAGAAACAACCGTTACGATTTTGATGGTGCTTGAAAATTTCATAAAAACTAAAGAAGTAGCGTTGTTGTTCCTTATTATTTGCTAACTTAAAAAAATATATACTTTGAATATGCATCATTCAACAACTTTTTTGGTTTTCTGTTTAAAATCAAATAGTTATGGAATATGTATATATATAACCAGCTAAAAGTTCATACATATTTATTGTATCATTTTAATAGAATATAATAAATAATATTCTAAGATGCCAAAAATATTTTTCAGGCAAATGGATTTTTCTGTTTATTTTTGGGACTATGAGAACCCGTTAACAGCAGCGGCGAATTTTGAACTTTTAAAAAGAGGGTTTGAAAAAAAAAAAAAAAAACAGAGAGAGCCAGACTCAATACATATAAAATTTACAGTAAAATTTAAACTTCACAGTGAAAAAACATTTGGGGTGGGGGGTTGCCCTAGCTCTGGCTAAGATCCAATGGTAAATTTTAATAAATTTTAAAAACCCTACCGATATCAAGTAACTTATTTTTAACAAATGACCTTCAAAACAATAAACTTTTTAACACCCAACTGATACTTTACTAAACCATTAAATCATATAAAATAACTTATTTTGGACAGATGATCTTCAAAAAGCCTAATAGAAACTAGAAAGAATATGTTTGGTTAATTTGTTATTACAATTATATACAAAACATAAAAAATAAAATGCAAAAATAGTAACCTATCTTGAACCATTCCAATATCTTAACAAATCAAACATAGAAACATACCATGTGTCTCTTACCCATTTATCAAAATATATGATCAATCAACCCCTGCCAAAACTATACTCAATCACTTGCTTCAAATAAATCTCACCCTTAACAAAATTCTTTTATAGAAAGTTTTATAAAAAATAATAAACAAGAAAAGTAATAAAAAACCTAAGTTACTGTATATAATCTCTCCACAGCAGTGAGTGAGTAGTTGAAAACAAAACCCTAAAAGGGTTCTTTCAAACAACCAATTCGCCGCCAGATCGATCTCTTTCACTTCTTGCAGCTATCAGTTATCTATATACATGTAACCCAAACAAACCCTCTTCACTATCTGTCTTCATCACCTCATATTTATTGTTTTTTGGCAACCCTTTTGTTATAACTGGCTGTTTCTGCAATCCAATGTGAAACCAGTTGAAATTTGTTGCCAAAATTTCTTCTTTTTTTGCTTTTGTTTTCTTTTTGTTCTCTGATCATCTAAAGATTTGTTTTTTAGGTGATAAAGGTGTTAAATTTTCAATCTTTATGAGTTTTTTTTTTTTGTTAAATTTGTTGCCATAGTTGTGTTTAACTTATGTTAAAGTTTGTTGATTTTGATTTTTAGGGTTTTTAAGGTTTTTAGGGTTTTTAGGGTTTGTGTTGTGTGACTGATCAAAGATTAGATTTTTATGGTGCAAGTGTGCAATTTTTCTTGTGTCATCATCTGGGTATTTTTTTTTATTTATTTTTTTTAACTTTTTTAGATTATGCTGTTGGTTTTTGTTTTCTTGATATAATTTTCAAAATTTTACCTTGAATAGATGTTATCTGAAATGGGTAGGAGACCGGTAATAGGTAGTGGTGGTGAGGGTTCATTTGGGGATGAATTGGAAAAGGAGATCGGGTTGTTGCTCCGCGAACAACGGCGTGAAGCCGATGATCGCGAAAAGGAGCTTAACATGTATAGAAGTGGTTCAGCACCACCTACTGTTGAGGGTTCATTAAGTGCAGTTGGTGGTTTGTTTAACAATAACCATGGTCAAAGTCAAAGTCAAAGTCAAACTAATGGTTTAGGTTTTTCGGAATTTGCCGGTGGCAATGGATTTAGGTCGGAAGATGAACTTAGGGCTGACCCTGCTTACATATCTTACTATTATTCGAATATGAATTTAAACCCTAGGTTGCCGCCACCACTTGTGTCGAAAGAGGATTGGCGGTTTACGCAGCGGATGCAGGGCGGTGGAGGGTCAGGATTGGGCGGGATTGGAGATCGGAGGAAATCTAATAGAAGTGATGGTGGCGGTGCGAGTGTCGGCGGCGGTGGTGGCGGCGTGTCGCTTTTCTCTATGCCGCCTGGTTTTAACTCGAAGAAACAGGAGAATGAGAATTCGGAAGGGGAGAAAGTTAAGGCATCTGCTGAGTGGGGCGGTGATGGATTGATCGGTTTGCCCGGTTTAGGATTAGGTAGCAAACAGAAGAGCCTTGCTGAAATTTTCCAGGTGAGTCCCCTTGTGTACTCGATAACGTGAATTTTAATTATATGTATTGATATGCCATGAAACTATGCAGTTAATGCGGTAAAAAAATCGGATATCGGTCAAGGACCGATATTTGAGATATAGGTCATCGCGGTGGGATATCGGTAATTTTAATATCATGTAGAATTTATATATATATATATTACAATTTAACACTAACCATTCAGTATACTTTCCTACTGTTAACAAATTAACCTTTTGCAACTTGCAAAACACTAAGAACGGTAGCAAGTAGGAACTTATTAAGACTTAAAACACTAACGTTTAACACTAACAAATAACAATTAAGACTTAAAAGTAGCAGCAATAAGAAAAAAAAATGAATGATAGAACTAAGAAGGTATTGATATCGGGAAAATCGGTGATATATCTGTCAAATATCGGTCAATATCACCAATAATATCGGTACCGATATTCTGACTGATATATGACCCTGATATTTTACATGGGGATTGATAACCGATATATCACCGATATTAACTGCATAGCCATGAAATGATGTTTATGTTGCTAACTTGCTATCTAGAGTTACAGTTATAATTTTCGACGCGTTATAACAAACAACAAGAACATATAACTTTATGACTTATTGAATCTGTTTTTCGCCAAAAAGCTAACATCTAAGTGTTCTTGTTCATTACAATAACATTCTATACAAATGATTTGGTGTTCGTTTGGGTAGCAAGATGCAAACTTTGAATTCTATTATTGTCTTGATGATTTTCATTTTATAAATTACGATGGTTAACTAAGATATATTTTAAGGTAGTTAAGATGGTAGTTTCTTTTCTTAGTTTCCCAATTTGTAATCCTATTAAAATTATTAACAATGCGGTCGTTTTTGCAGGATGATTTGAGCCGTTCCACTCCACCTTCTGGACACCCTTCTCGACCCGCAAGTCGTACTGCTTTTGAAAACAATGACAAACCCCTAGGTCCTGCCGATGCTGAGCTGGCTCAATCACACGGTGTGAAGGGTCAACCTACATCATATTCTTACGCTGCTGCTTTAGGTGCTTCTTTATCAAGAAGCACAACCCCTGACCCACAACACATTGCTAGGGTCCCAAGCCCGATTCCTACCCCAATCGGAGGCGGGCGGGTCAACCCGTCGGATAGGAGAAACCCCAACGGTCCAGGTTTGTTTAACGGAGCTACGTCTCAGCCCAAAGATCCGGCTGATTTGGTTACTGCACTTTCCGGTATGAATTTGTCAAACGGGGTCATGGGGGAAGAGTCAAACCTGACCCAGTTTGACCAAAATGCTGATGATCAAAACGCTTTTCGTCTGAATATGCTGCAGAATCAGAAAAGTAATAAAAACAATCTGTACTTTGACGGCTCTTCGAGTAACTTACAATCTCAATATCAGCATAATAACGGCGGTGGACGTTCTTATATGAACAACGGTTCAAGTGGGCATTCCATCAATTCTGTCAATTCGCCGCAAATGATGTCCAGTCAACACGGCGGCAGCTTGAATCTGCCGCCACTTTTTGAAACCGCCGCTGCAGCCTCTGTCATGGGTTACCCCGGAATGGAATCAAGATTTGGTTTGGAATCACCAAACATGAGCCGGCTTATGAACCAAATGTCGGGAAACACACTCCAAGGATCTCTTATGGACCCCATGTATCTCCAGTACTTAAGATCAACCGAATACGCTGCAGCCGCTGCCCAAATTGCCGCCCTCAACGACCCCACTATTGACCGGAGCAACTATCTTGGGAATTCGTACGAAGACTTGCTTCAAAAAGCGTATCTCGGAAGTTTACTGTCACCGCAAAAATCACAATACGGTGGTGTTCCGTATGTAGGATCGTCTGGTAGTCCTCACCACCATGGTTATTACGGGAACCCTGCGTTTGGAATGTCGTATCCAGGAAGCCCGTTAGCAGGCCCACTTCCCAACTCTCCTGGAGGGCCCGGTAGCCCAATGAGGCTCGGTGAACTCAGTGCTCGATTTTCTCCTCAAATGAGAAATTTAGGTGGTGGTAGTGGCGTGATGGGACATTGGCATTTAGATGGTGGAGAAAGTAACTTTGCGTCCTCTTTGCTAGAAGAGTTTAAAAGCAATAAAACTAGGAGTTTTGAGCTTTCGGAAATCAACGGTCATGTTGTCGAGTTTAGGTACATAAATGCAAGAATATAGCTTTGTTTTTTTAATAAATATATATTTTCTAATTTGTTGTTACTTTATCTTATCAGCGCGGACCAGTATGGTAGCCGTTTCATTCAACAGAAACTTGAAACCGCTACTACCGAGGATAAAAACATGGTTTTTCAAGAGATTTTCCCTCAGGCTCTTACTTTGATGACCGATGTCTTTGGAAATTATGTGATTCAGAAGGTGTTGTCAACAACTTATCTTTTATTATGTAACCGTCACATAAATATTATGCCTTTTTTGCAACTATAACAATTTTTAACTGCTTTCTGTTTTAGTTTTTCGAGCATGGAATGCCAGCTCAGCGAAGAGAATTGGCCGGAAAGCTGTTGGGCCATGTTTTGTCCCTTAGTCTTCAAATGTACGGCTGCCGAGTTATACAGAAGGTAATAATATGGGTTATTTAGAATCCGTTGGCTAACGCTTATGAATCAAGATTCTTGATTTTTAATCTATATTATCTTTTAGGCGATTGAAGTTGTCGACTTGGACCAAAAGATCAAGATGGTGGAAGAACTGGATGGGCATATCATGCGTTGCGTACGTGATCAAAACGGGAACCATGTTATCCAAAAGTGTATTGAATGTGTTCCTGAAGAACATATTCAGTTTATCATCACAACTTTCTTTGATCAAGTTGTGGTCCTTTCAACGCATCCGTACGGTTGTCGTGTCATACAGGTAACCGATAACTTACCCAAAATGAAAATACAACATTTTCAAGGGTCATAAATTGAAGTTTATTAATATTATTATTACCCCTTTTCAATCTTTCAGAGGGTGCTTGAGCATTGTGAGGATCCTAAAACTCAAAGCAAGGTGATGGATGAAATCCTTGCGTGTGTAAGCATGCTAGCACAAGATCAGTATGGAAATTATGTCGTTCAGGTTTGTAATCGGTGATTTTATCGTAATTTGGTTTTGATTTTTTTTACTAATGGTTATTTTTGGTCAAATTTGTTTGAGCAGCATGTATTGGAACATGGAAAGCCGCATGAGCGGTCAATAATAATTCAAGAGTTGGCTGGGAAGATCGTTCAGATGAGTCAACAGAAGTTTGCATCAAACGTGGTTGAAAAATGTTTGACTTTTGGTGATGCTAGTGAACGTCACCTTCTTATGAACGAGATGCTCGGTACTACTGATGAAAATGAGCCCCTTCAGGTTCCTCTATTCTCCTCCTCAAGCGGGATTTTGTTTTCATTTTATTTTAATTTTTTTATAACTAGTTTTTTTACCAGCAGCGCGTCACGGCGTCGCCGTACGCGACGTGATAAATTATAAACTACAATCAACCCGACTCATTTCTGAACTAAATTAATGTTGAAAAGTATTATATTTTTAAACAAGTTGTTTCCAAACAAAATTTACATCGAAACGTAGACCATCTCAAAACGTACATATAATAAACACGTGTGGTTGCGTCGTACGTGGCGTGGTGAAGTATAGACTGCAATCAAATCGACTCGTTTTCGAATTAAATTTACGTTGAAACGCATAGTAACTCAAATTTATACCATGAAAACGTATCATATTTGGCTCGATTTGTTTCCAAACAAAATTTACGTCAAAACCGGGGGGGGGGGGGGGGGGGTCAAAGTGATATTTGTAAAATTAAAAGGGTAAGTTTTGACACAATACAAAAGTTTAGGGAAGAATGTGTCGGCGAATTTGCCACCGATCTGTTGTTTTAAGTTTATATTAATTGATGCTTACCAAGTGGTTTGGTTGTGTTTATTCAGGCAATGATGAAAGATCAGTTTGCAAATTACGTAGTGCAAAAAGTACTTGAAACTTGTAGCGATCAAGAACGTGAACACATATTGTCGCGAATTAAGGTTCATCTGAACGCGCTTAAGAAATACACTTATGGAAAACATATCGTTGCTCGTGTAGAGAAACTTGTTGCTGCTGGAGGTACGTGCAAATTCACTTTTTGTTTTATTGTTTGCTGTGTGAAAACTGACGGTGTTTTGTTGGGTGCAGAAAGGAGAATTGCTGCACAGTCGGCACACGCCGCATAGGAAAGAAAGTTGTACAGCTAATGAAGGAAGGCTAGTTTGAGCTACCCTTTTCTCTCTCATCTCTCCGTCTGTTTTTAAGATCTCCTAGATGCAAATAAAGTTTGGTTTGACTTGAAAAACTGTACATTCTGTAGCGTTTGAAAGTTTATACGTAGAGTTTCTTTTTATCATAAGAAAGAATGTTGAGAGGGCGGCTAGGGGATGTAAAGGAAAAGGCGAGGGAGGAGGTAGTAGTTTTGTGACTGTACAAAAATGTTGCTCTTATTTATCGGTAGAGCATGAGTTGATGTTTTTAGGCGTTATGGTATGGTGTTCTATGCTATGCCATCTAAACAGTTTTCTTATAATTTATCCTTCAGTTTCTTGTTTCTTGTGGCGGCTTGCTGTGTTTTTTGTTTACGTGTAGAGAATCTTGTGTTGCTCTTGTTCTACAACCAAAGTTTCTGTTTTCTGTTTATATAACTAATGGCAGATGGACACAGTGGCGAAGCTTGAGATTTCCGATCTGGGGCGGAAATCACTGGACTTAAAAATTTCTATAAAACCGGGGGTTGAAAACGTATATACCCAAAAATTTCTATACGAAAACTACACTCTACACTACTCTACACTACTGAGCGAAAAGTTCGGGGGGTTGGCCGCCCCTTAAAAGCTTCGCCCATGAATGGACACTGCTCATCATGGAAAGATCACGCTAAGTTGAGTCGGTTATATTTTGTGTTTGAAGGTGGAGGGTGGCGTCGGTTATATTTTGTGTTTGAAGGTGGAGGGTGGCGTCGTAGATCAATCTTCCAAAGTGTAACTCATTGAGCGATGGGATCAACAAGCAGTAGCTTCATGGTTGATGTTACGGATAGACGGGCCTTCTAATAGTTGGATCAAATTTGAAGAATGATTCAAGATAACCTCAAGTTAACTTAAGAAAATCTCGCCTATATGGGCTATATTTTTGATAATTACAAGGTTTGACAATAGGGCTGTTCAAATCGCTCGCTCGACGCTCGTTCTGAAATTGCTCGGAAAATGCTCGTTCGATTTGACGTTCGGTTGTAAACGAGCCGCTCTGCTCGGTTCGGTTTGTAAATGAGCCAAGCATGAGCAAAGGTCCGCTCGGCTCGGTTCGGCTCGAAATATTATTTTTAATTAGTATATATACATATACATATACACATACATATATAAACATGTATATACACACACACCTATATATATACCCACATTGCACATACATATATACTTGAATATAAACTAAATTTATAGTTTTATATATACCACTCTATTAGATTTTGGTCTGCTATATACAAATTTACAACTGTATCTATACGTACTAGCTCAACCAAACCAATAAAAAAATTAATATCAAATCTAAAAGTTAAACCCTAAACCGATAATAGACAGGTTGCTCATCGCCTCAATGTTTCATGTCGTTACCCTAAATTGATCGTCTCCTGCTCTCAACGTAGCTCGGTTTTAAATGAGCCGCTCCGCTTGGTTCGGTTTGTAAACGAGCCAAGCACGAGCAAAGGTCCGCTCGGTTCGGCTCGGCTCGTGAACAAGCCTATTTGACAATGTTGAAAGCAAACAAAGAAATTTATTCATGAAATTGAAAACACACATAAGAGAGTTTGTAAATAACCAATATTTCTATAAAGAACAAACCAAGTCTATAAAAATAATTCAAGACAAATATAAATATTAAACAATTCTTCTATTAAGAGAAAACAAGGCATTTCCTTTTTGATAAGAAAGCTTTTATGTAGCAAGTGTTATATCTCTTATCTATTAGTTTTTTTTTTGGAAGGTCTCTTATCTATTAGTTAAAACGGAACTCTTTGCTATATAAATAAAGGGTTAGGATATAATAGGAAGTTTATTTGGCTAGGAAAGATAGGAAGTAATCTTGACCTAGATTTAATCAAGGGCTAAGATTAAATTAGTGAAATTGAAGATAAAAAAAAAGGCGCATGAGTTGTGTAAGGGTATTATAGTCACTCCACCACAATAGTTTCTCTCTCCTCCAATCCCCCCCAGTTTTTAAAAGTTAATAACTCTTTCATACGACATTATTTTTTTTATAAAATTTGCACAAAAAAAACGAGCGTTTTTATCTTTAAAACGAGTATACTATTGCTATATTTTCGAAAACCCAGTTGCGTAAAACACAATGGAAAAAACCCAGTTGCGTAAAACGCAATGGATAAAAAAACCTAAAAAATGTCATTTTTCTAAAACGCAATGCACCAAAAACACAAATAAATGTCTTATTTGTAAAACGTAATAGCCAGAAAACACAAAGAAATGTCTTATTTCTAAAACGCAATAGCCTAAAAACACAAAAGAAAGTGTACTTTCTAAAACGCAATGCACTGAAAACACATAAAAATGTGTTTTACCTAAAACGCAATGCACAAAAAACACAAACAAATGTCTTATTTCTAAAACGCAATGGCCAGAAAACACTTAAAATGTCTGTTTTCTAAAACGCAATGGACTGAAAACACATAAAAATGTGTTTTTACCTAAAACGCAATGCACAAAAAACACAAAGAAATGTCTAATTTATAAAACGCAATGGCCAGAAAACACTTAAAAATGTCTCATTTCTAAAACGCAATGGCCTAAAAAACAAAAGAAAGTGTTCTCTCTAAAACGCAATGGACTGAAAACACCTAAAAATATGTTTTACCTAAAACGCAATGACTAAAAACACTTCAAAAATGTGTTTTTCTAAAACGCAATGGCCAGAAAACACATAAAAATGTCTTAGTTCTAAAACGCAATGGCATAAAAACACCAAAGAAAGTGTTCTCTCTAAAACGCATTGAACCAGGACAATAGTTTTGTCTGTGAATTGTCTGAACCAGGAATGCAGTCCTAAAACGGAATGGCATAAAACTGTCTACGAATGCAGTTTTCCAAGGCAAATTTACAGAAAATTAAATTTTCTCATGCATTTTTATTAAAGCAATTTAATCGAAAAAAAATTAAATTTTCTCAGCTCGACCCTAGCCAGGGGCTGTCGCCCCTTGGACCCTGCTACCAGGGGCGCTGCCCCCGGACCCCTGTCAAGATAGTAAAACGCAATGACTAAATCAAAAACCCAGATCGTAAAAATAAAATTAAAGAATTTCTTACATGGATCGAAGCCGATTTCTTCAACGATTGACGAAATTTGAATAATAGAAACACTTATCAGCGATCGAATCGAACGAATCGAGTGATTATCTTCAAAATCATGGAAAAAAACAAGATTTTGAATGAAATTAAACTGGGTTTTCTTCAAAAAAAAAAGCTGAAGAACACGTTGATCGGGTGTTTGAATCATTGATTGGTGATGAAAATCACACTATAATGTAGTGATTATTAAGATAGAAAGTGAAGAAATGGTTGAAGATGGTGGGTTTTGAAAATGGTGGGTTTTGAAGTTACTGGGGAGAAGAAGGAAGAAGAAAGGATATGATTGACTAAAATACCATTCCTCTTTATTTTAAATTTTGCCACATGTCATAATCCTATTGCTTCCTATCCTTCATAGCCAAAATAAACTTCATATTTGATCCTCACCCTATAAATAAATTATAATAGTACTTTTCTTCCGATATAAAAGGCATCATAATCACCTCTAAGTTAGGCTAATAGGTGTAGAGGAGGGTAGTCCTTTAAGGATAGTGGTCCATTTTAGCGGGTGTGGGGGATAAGCCTAAAGGGATGAGCCTAGGGTGTGGGGATGAACCCCTTTATATATACATATGTATGTATGCATATTTGTTTGTGTGTGTTGGATAAAGAAGTGAGGGACATCGAGCACGGCTTGGGGAGGACAAAGACGACGCAACGTAGAAGGAGGGGGCGGTGTAGCTGGTCCTCGACGCAGCTCGCCATCCCGAGGACAAGCCCCACACCCATTACCTTGTTGCAACAGCTTAATTCTAGACAAAAAAAATGTAACTAGAACTAGACAAAAAAACCTGGAACGTCAAGAGGGTAATGAGAGAGAGGTACCCGGGCATGAAGCTAATAAGGGGGAGAGGCACTTAACCCCTCTACCCTAGAGCTGTAAAAAAAAATACCGGTTTTAAGACCGAAACTGTTTTTTTTTTAACCGGTTTCAAACCAAATCGAATCGGCGGTTAGTAGACTGATTACTATGCTAGATCTTTGAAACCGGTTTATAAACTAAAACCGGTTTTAAAAAAACCGTTTTTTTTTTTTGTGGCGAAACCGGTTAAAAACTGACCCAAACCGGTTAGACCAATTACTGTGTTGGGTTTAGAAAACCGGTTAGTAATCGAAACCGGTTATAAAAAACTGGTTTTTGTTTTGGATGAAAAAAACACAATGATAAATAAAAGAGTTAAATGCCATTTTAGTCCCCATGATTGAGTTATTTTGCCAGTTTAGTCCAAAGGTTTAAAACGTTGCCATTTTAGTCCAAATAGTTTCAAACGTTGCCATTTTAGTCCAAATAGTTTCAAACGTTGCCATTTTAGTCCACTGGTTAACTTCATCTATTTTTTTGTTAACGAGAAGGACAATTCGGCCATATAAAATGACCGAATTTCCCTTATCGTTAACAGAAAAAATGGATGAAGTTAAATCGGTGGACTAAAATGGCAATGTTTGAAACTATTTTGGACTAAAATGGCAACGTTTCAAACCTTTGAACTAAACTCGCAAAATGGCCAAACCACAGGGACTAGAATGGCATTTAACTTTAAATAAAAAGACACAATGATGTAAACAAAAAGTCCAAAATCTACAAGCTGAACATCTAAAAACAAAAACCTAAAATATCACATTGTAGAGTTCGATGAGATGGTTCCAATGCCGCTTGAATAAGGTCAATCGTAGTCCGTTTGATACCCTTCTTACGACTTCTTATTTTTAGGAGTCTTTGTATTTGATACTAACCCTAATACATTACATAAAACTTAAATAAAAATATCAAAATGCATAATTAAAAGACATAACCGCATGAATCAACCTTTATGTTTTACCTTATCTGCAAACTATGTCTTTCGCTTTGAAATCGGCCAAAACCAACCTTTATATTCATATTTTGATACAGAGACCAATCTTTAACACTAAAGGGACCCGGGGTGGATGAAATAGATCCCGTGATGATGAATTATAATGCGTGGAAATAGATAAAACACCACCGCCACTGTTTTACATCACGCGTCAATTTGATAACGCGTTAAGAATATCACGCGTGAAGAATGGAAGAATGTGAGGGAATTGAGGGTTTATTGTTGGGTGATGTGAGTGATGAGCATTTCCACTAAAATCCATCACCAGTGATGGAACAACCCGCACTATCGCGCTTGTTACTCTCATTACTCTCGTTACGCCTGCACTAGAGATTCGGATCATAGTGTAAACTATAACACAAACTACGCTACTTCGCATATTTTCGCACTACATCGCTTATTACACATGCTATATCGCACATCACAACGCATATGCTTATAACGCTAACGCTTACACGATGACATCACGTGAGTATCTAAACTACTCGCTCTCGTTCATCACAACGCAAAATCGAAACGCAGTCACTTATGCTATGACCTATTATATTATAATAATAGTTAGATATAAATATCTAAATATTAAAACTTGTTTAAACGCGCACACGCTGGCACGCGCAACTCAATTTTTCGCACTGAAACGCAACATAACACGACGCTACGTATCTCGCTAAAAGGCTTAAATTACCCACAATGATTAACGCAACAAAACGCATCAAACGAACCAAGTTGGAATCTAACAACAAACACACTCGGCCGCCCGAATGGCCATCCGTCCGGATGGAGCCATCCGGACATAGTCCTATGCGCACCACCTTAACTCCCACCCTCACCTATAAATATGAGACTTGTGTCTCCATTTCAACCTTTTAAGCTCTCTCATCCGCTCTCAAGGTTCCAGACGCGAATCAAGACTTTTTGTAAGTTTTTTCCCTCAAATCTTCTTCAATCTTCATTCTAATCCACTTCTACATCATCTTCTTCATCAAAATCACACACACACTTTAACTATTTCTTGAAATCACTTATTTTAGACCTCTGGAAGGTGGTTTCCACTCGTTTTGCTTAGGAAAACTGTTGTGGAGTATCATTTAATTTAGATTGGTCCAAGATCTAAAGGATTTTCACATTTTACAACTTATCTATGAACTCTCTTTCGATGTTATGCAATATTGATGGAACCATGAACCCGTCAGACTCCCGACTCGTTTCATAGTCGAGGAGCCGACTCTATGGTTGATTTCCACCAAGGAGATGGTCCGATCTATGGGTCAGACAAGGATTTCCGTCAAGAACAACACCTCCGGCCGCATGGGCTATGCCCATCCGCCCGAATGGGCTTGGTTCGGTATTCACTGATGTTTTGTTCCGTTATCGTACCCGTCTCCGTTGATTAAAAACATTTTGAGCAAAATTTCAACAATTTTAACGGTTCACAAACAACTACAGACCATCCGCCCGAATGACCATCTGCCAGAATGGCATCTGTTCGGATAGACTGTTGAACACCTAACTCACTTTTTACTCCACTCGACACTTTGATTTCAACCATGTCAGCACTTGGAAGACTTATGCTTCTGTTCCCGTACGCAGGCCGATCCGACGCTCCCTTCAATCTAATCCAGATTGTGTTACTTGCTAAACACACACTGTGAGTATACTCAAACCCATTTTCGTATAACACACTTTTGGGTGTAACATACGTTCTCTATAAAAAACATAACACTTAAACGCATTACAAACGCTAACCGCACTTGCATGTTATATGTGATTAGTTGAATTACTTGTTGCTATGCTTACACAGTGTTACACTAGACCGCCTTTACCAATGATAGTACTATAGTTTGGACTCAGCACCTGTTGTGAACAGTGGTTGCTAAGGATCACATACTGTACTTCACATGTTCGCTTCGGTGAACGTGTGTCGCGCATACTCTACATTGCAGTCACGTGGTTAGGATGTAACATTGTTGATAGCTTACTTGATTCGTCTATTATGTGTTACATGCTGGTTATGCATAAACGCTTTTTATACTATATTTATGCAAACTTGTATACTCGCCAATACATTTTGTATTGACATTATTTTAACGTATGTTGCAGGTTAATCGCTGGTTATCATGAATCAAGATTAGGAAGTCTAGAAACTCACATAATATCTAGGTTGTCGGATTGGTATTGTTTGAGAGACATGAAATCTGTAGGACTGTTTGTTGAAATATTGTTTATTAGTATGGGATAATGAACACATTAAATTTTGTCACTAAATAGTTGTTATGGATTCTCTTGAGCAATCTGATTCGCCTAGTGCCGCGCCCCGATGATTCTGCCATTGGTTGGGGTGTGACAAGTGATGGAATAAAGCTCGATGACGTGGCGGAACTTGATTGGAAGTTGTGAGCGAGTGATGAGTGATGAGTGATGACCACCCTACCCCGCTAAAACGTTAAATTTTTTGGTTAAGTCACCTCAAATACGAAACTTTATCACAACCAACAACATAATTAAATTTCTTGGTTAAGTATGCAAATGACCGTTAACAACGGCCAAATGCATTCAAAATCCATCAACCAACAACATATTCGAGCAACTTCAACACAACCCCAGCCCTACCCGCACCACGGGCGGCGGTGTGTGGGTTGCGGGTAGGGACACCCGCTACCTTACCCGCTTAAGGCGCCTATGCCTTGGGTCCCCTTAGGGTAGGCGGGAGGTGTATTCGTTAACCAACATCGGGTAGCAGTCACCGAGCGGTAACACCACCGCTGGTCCTGCAGGTAAGGTGGGTGGGTAGGGTTTGCAGATTGTAGTCGGAGTGAAGATTGTGTTTGTTTGCCTGGAAAACAGTGTAAGGGGGTTGTAGGCACCTATGAATGAAGTGAGGATTGTGTGTGTTTGCCTAGAAAACAGGCAAGGAGGTGGGTACACTGTTGCCAGTTCCGGCAGGTTCAAAGGGGAGATGTGATGTGTACAACAACGATTGGTTGTTGGGAGGTTATGAACGGTTTACTATTTTTGTTTATAAAGCTAGTGATACAGTTTCCAAACATGTATGATTCTACTGTTCTAGTACTGCTTGATTATAAAGCTAGTATTTTAAGTTGAGTTTTATGCGAATTCTAATACATGAAGAGAATTTTGCCGTTATCATTTAAAAAACTCTTAGGGAAATCAACTTATAGCATAACTAAGCTTACTTTAGTTATTTGTGATGAAAACATAAGCCGCTAGTATAGATATAAAAACTTAAAGATATTAAAACAAAATAACACAAGTGATAAGAAAGATTAAACTAATAAATTAGGCAGAGGCCGCGCGGAACGCAGGCCTCCACTGCCACAAATTATGACGTAGGCTCAACCACTTGGGCTGACCTTAAGCGGGCACCCCTCCAAAGTGCAATGGAAGTCACCAACCTAGGCCATGGACCTTCTTGATCGCCCATTAACCCCGTCCAGGTAAGTGAGGTAAACCTGTAGCCTATTCTCCTTAATATATAACTGTACTTACTCCTGCTTATTTCTGTTCCACCGATGTGGGATACCTCAAACTGCTACTTCATTTTTAATAACTTTTGAAACATTAGGCAAGTACACTCTAGTCTCTCCATATTTCTTTATTATATATTATGACGTTTTAAGATTAATTTCCTGCTTTTTGTAATCTAACAACCAGTGGCGTACTTAGGAAATATTTTTCAGGGGGGTGTGAATAAGGGGTTTGTGCGCCCACCCACCCAACCCTCTACCTAGGTCTGCCCCTGCTAACAATGGACATTTGGAACATTTATGGAAAAGAGAAGAAAAATCAATCAAATGCAGGACTCCCTCGATTCGGATGTAGTTGGTTCATGTTCATTTCTTTCGACAACCATAGCTACTTTAAACTAGGTTCTTTTTTTTTGTGAACCGCAGAAGACTCTGAACTTGTTTGAAATGGTAGTCTGGTATGGCATGTTTGGACATGTTCTTTTTAAGGTTTTCTAGTCAAGTCTTCTGTATGGGATGTGAGAGTTGCTGACTTTTATTACAAAAGAAAAAGCTTCAAGAATCTACCTCAAGTAGTATGTAGACAGAAAACACATTTCACTTAACTCTACTTCTTGTTGATTGGAGACCAATGATATAAAACAACAAGTGCCCTCATCTTCGGGCACATATCAAATACCTGCATCATTTCATGTATTCATTATGTTTTATATATTTGATGTACCAATCATTGCTTACTAAACTTATAACTACTTATCTACTGGCATAATCAAATTTAGATGAGCAGTTTTGATAAGCAATCCCAAACGCCCCGTAAATACTTTAGTTGTAATTAGAAGTGGAAAAATGGATGGGCCAATAGGTAAAGACATTTATAATTCAAATTGTGTAATTTCCAAGTTGGTTTAAACGGGTCGGTCAAGCTAACAAGAACTCTTATTTATTTATTTATTTATTTATTTATACATAACTGTGTTAAAATGATAGTTGGACTTGTCATTCATATGTTTAAGTTATGGGCTTATACTTGATATGGGCTCTTAAGTCACGTTGGGCTGGATATTTTTGTTGTGTATTACTGGGCCTTAGTTTTTGTCCAGAAGTGTGCAGGTTTAAAGGTTGAGGGTGCATTGTGTAACTTTTGGGGGACCGCGATCATCTTGTGCTGAAGTTTTGGACATGGATGTAATATTTGATGATGAGCATATAAAAGGGCTCATGACTGAAGAATCAGTCATTCACCACATTCATCACTCTCTCTCATCTCGCACTTGTTCACTTGTTTTCTTGTTAGTCTATCTGTTTGGGTTTGTTGTTGTTGATCTGTTATAGATCATTGCTATTATCTCTCATCTGTATTTCAGAGAGATTGTACTTCTTGTATTGATGATCTTACAATTTGTAAGATCTAAAGGTTGGGGGGGGGGGGTAAATTCTTTTGGGTTGTTTAAATAAGATTTTGTCACCTATTTTTGTTGCTATTTCTGTGTTTTGTTTGGTGTTTGATTTTTATATCATGTTTGTTAACATGGTATCAGAGCTATATGGCTCTTGTTGATGACAAATCCATTGTTTTCGCTGTGCTATTTGTTATCTGATTGTTTGTCTGTTGTGTACTTGTGTGTTTCTAGGGTTTCTGATTTTGGAAATTTTCGGTGGTGACAAATCTACTTAGATCTGTTGTCTTGAGGTGTGCTGGTTATTGTTGGAGACGAAACCCTTACTTAGGGTTTGTTCTCTTCTTAGGGATCTTTTGCTCAGTCTGAGTTAGTCTCTGTAATCCTAGAAGATTATAGGGCAAACTAACCAGTTTGACTAGCTTGGAGTTATACGCTCTTTGTGACATCTTTCTGACCTTTCTTTATTTTTCAGTATCACTTGCATTGTGTCTAGGCATTCTTGTTACCGGGCTAGTCAGTCCGGCCTTGATCGAGTCTTACTTATTCTTGTTGCATTGTGTTTATTTGTTGATTATTGTTGGTCATTGTTAGTCTATTGGCTCCTGTGTAAAGGCTTGTCCAGGCACCACTGAGTGACGATCCTGGAATCTGGTCCCTAGAGAATAAATAAGCACTTTGGAAAATTCAATTTGAATTTTGATTTATTATCAAACATCTAATAACATTTCAATCTCAATCAATATTCATGTTCAACATGTAATTCACCTTTTTTTTTTACCGAATCGCCACTGATAGTATGGACTATAGACCTTTACATCATTATACCTTTGTTCACCCATTTATCAGGGATTGATTATCATGTGGTTGTCTAATTCTATTAGGTTGATCTTGGTAGCCCTGGCTAACCTATTGTGGACCAAGGTTATATTTGTGGTTGATCAAACAATCACTGATTCTGATCTACCATACACTTATCTTCATCCAACCATCCATGCTTTTCATAATGATCCTCTTTCCATATACCAACATCCCACTCATCAACTCTAACTATTATGGTTTCTTCACCATGAATAATTCTTGCTCAATGAGAATGTGTACCCCTGTCGATTAAGATGAGTGGACTGGTGATGCGTGTGTGGTGGTTATATATTTTATGTATATTTTTAGCCCTTTTTACACTTTAGTCAAGTTTTAAATTTATAAAACACGATATTTTACTAACACCAAACACACATATGGGCAAATGCACCCATCATGAGCGTAGTATAATGTTGGTAAGATACCGAGGTCGTCTAAGAACACAAGAGCTTTTAATACCGGTTTATCCTCAACGTCTAATCAAATTTTAGAAAAAGGTTTTAAAATAGAAAATAAAAACTAGAAATGCTGAAAATAAAAATAAAAACATATAGACAAGATGAATCACTTGGATCCGACTCGCATTTAGTGTAACCTTTGATTATTTTCGCATTTTTGCACTTTTTAAGAGATTACCGTAGTTATAGTAGTAGGCCCCTCTTTTGAAGGTGACGTTACCCTCAACCCAGTAGTTTGAGTCAGCAAGGATACAATCCTAAAGGGTCGGATTATTGAAAGATAATTAATTAAGTTATTAATGCATAATGTGGTAGGCCCCTCTTTTGAAGGTGACGTTACCCTCGGCTAAGTAGTTTGAGTCAGCAGGGATACAATCCTAAATAGCCGGGTTAAAGTTTTAATAGTAGTTTATATATGAGGGGATCAAGGAGTTCGGACCCCCGCCATCCAATACCAGTGGGTATTGAAGGAAGTCCTACTAAACTTGACCCAGGTCCTTGTAGGATCTATACACTGAACAAGGCAAGACTCTTACCAAACCATTCCCTTAACCCCCGACCAGGTAGCCAACATATATCCATATAGACCATGGAGATATGAATGGTGAAAATCTTTTATTTTATATAGACAGTAAAATAATACTAAGACACCACAGACAAATGATAAGGAAGATTCACCTTCAACATAAGAAACTAGTTATTAAAGTCATTAATACATAACCAAATAAAAAGTGCGAAAAGATTAAAAATAAAAAGTATTACACTAAACACTTGTCTTCACCAAGTGATGTAAGAGACTTAGGCAAATATGGCCTTTGATTGTCAAGAACTCTTACGATCAATCTTGGATCCCGAGACTACTCACACACTCTATGATGGATGATGGAGGTGGATGTGGGTTGTGATGGTGGTGGTGGTGGTGGGTCGGTGAAGTGTGAGAGAGGTGGTTTGCTAAGGGATGAGTTGCAAATCAGCCAAGCACCCCTATTTATAGCCTGCACAGAAGCCTGGACACGGCCCCATGTCCATTTGGCACGGCCCCGTGTCCACCCATCTTCTCTTTCTTCATTAAATGCAGTTTGTCTGCATTAGTTGACCACGCCCCCATGTCCGCTAGGCACGACCCCGTGTGCAGAAGCGTATCTGTACTATCAAGATTTTCCTAGATTCTGTGAATCTTTGCGTTGACCACGACCCCGTGTCCGCTGGGCACGCCCCCGTGGTGGGTGATAGAAGCTTCTACTACTTTGTCTTTTCTGCAGACACTTGGGCACGCCCCCGTGCTTAGTGAGCACGGGGAGTGTTCAGCCTTCTGTTCTCTTGTTTTTGCTTGGGAAGATGCTATCGGGGGGGGGGGGGGGTTGGGCATGCCACGTTTGTTCCTTTTCTTGTATTATTGTTAGATTTGGCTGCATTTTTGCTTCTTTTGTTCATTTGAGCTCATTTAATCCTGAAAATACAAAAGGAAGACAAAAACACACTTTTTCCAACATTAGTACTAAAAAGGGTTAGTTTTATGCCACATTTGATGTAATTTATATATTGCATTTTGTGCACATCAAATACCCCCACACTTGAATCTTTACTTGTCCTCAAGCAAAACTATTTATAATGTGGCTTACACTCCCAAATGGAATGGGTAGAAGAGAAGATTTTTGGGCTTGTCACAGAGTGTCGGGATTACAAGATTCTTTCTTAGGTTTTATTTTTATTTTATTTACGATCCTATTCGTCATGATTTATTTAGAACATTACATAAGATAAATTACTTATTAGGGCATAACATGCCTCTTTAAAATTCCATTTATATACAAGTTCACATACCTCACGGGGGATCACTCAACACTCGGCCAAAGGTGTATTTTTGTGAAGCACTCGAGAGCGGCGTGGAACTTACTCCTATCATAAGCTTGCCAAGCAATCAATCCTCCTCCTTTTTAACTATACACCTTTGTAAATATTATGAGTACTTTTAGGGGAAGGGTTAGGCTTGGGTTAAAGGTAGGTGGTTGGGTTAGTGGTTAGTAGAAAAGGGCGAAAGGCATAAAAAGCGTCGGTTTTCGTAAAACATTTCGTTTTTGTGACTTTTTATTCTAATGAAGCATTTATTCAAACAAGCCTTCTTTTGATGAGCTTTGTTTGTTTATTGCTAACTTCATTTTTCTTTTCTTCTCTATGTAATTTTTTTTGATAAGGAAGTCACAAGAAAACCGAGCTTTGTTACTAAAATAAAGGGTTTAAAATGAAAAAAAGGTTTTGGTGGGTAAAAAGGGTGTTTGATTTGGGTTAAGAAAAGAAAAGGTTTATGCTCAAAGGGGTTAACTAGGGGGATTTTGGGTAGGTGGTAAAAAAAGAAAAAAATAATGGTGTTGAAATAAAAAGGGTTAGTCCTAATGCACCATCATTTACTTACTTGGGTTTAAGTTGGTAAGGACCGGTAATGTATCGTCGTGGAAAGTTCTAGAGTCGTAAGAATCAAGCGGCTATTCACACAAGAAACGAAAAATGAGCATTTAGTTTAAAGATGTGTATTTTTATGCTCAATAAAGGCTCAAAACTCACTTTTTGTGGGAATGGGTTTTTATGTGATCAAGTATATATAATCAAATTTTAACTAGATTTGTCATGCCGTTTCATAATTTTCTTATGTTGGTTCTTTTTATCACGACGCTATCGGTTGTAAATTTGTAAAAATATAACCTTTTTAGAACTTGTAATTCCCAAATTAAACCAAGACAAGTAAAAAAATGAAAAGATTTTGAAAATTTTTTGGGTGTTTAGCGGTCCAATAGAGTTTTGTGTAAGGCTTGTAATTAGGACTTGCAAAATTCAAGGTTTTAGCACCCCCCCACACTTAAATTACACATTGTCCTCAATGTGTCCCAAAAATAAGTTTTTAGGTTGATTGAATGTGTAAAAACGTGTTTAAAAACAAATTTTTATGTTACTGGGCATCTGGACCCGGGCCCGTGGTGTCCGGGCACGGCCCCGTGTTCAGGTTACCAGTAACAAAAATCATTAAAAAGAAACAGAAGCCTGGGCATGGGGGCGTGTTCGGCGAACACGCCCCGTGCCCAGTTACCTGAACTAGGCGATCTTCTGCAAACGGTTCAGCACGGGGCCGTGTTGGCGGGACACGGCCCGTGCCGAACTTGCTGTAATGAAGAAAATTTTTGCGGGAGGCTCTGTTTTCGTGCATGGGGTATGACAACTGACAAAAATCCAGGTATCCGTACAATTAATTAATCTTGATTAATGCTTAATGACTGTGCTGAATTACAAATCACCTCTTTCTGATTACTGCATCATACTTACATGTGCATCACATATTGCATAATGACACATCATTATTACATGCAAATCATATTGTCATAATCAATGCACAAAGCACAGTTAGCACAGTTAGCGGATAACTCAGAAAAATGCTGACAGGACTTAGCACAAAGACAGACATTGTTTTGAGACCCAGTATGGGCCAGAGACTAAGTACTACACTAGTATGGTGTGTACGAAAGTAAGGATCATAAAACTGCTTTTCTAGGTGATAGTTTAAGTGCCGGAAAGTGCCTAAAACTCACCCAAAGTGCTGAATTAAGCATATTTCAGCAAAAATCAGCATTTTAACAAGCTAGTATCATGCAAAAATATGACTAAATGGTCCTGAATGCTTTCCTAAGTGTCGGGAATTAAAAGTGTCACAAAAGGTAACATAAAGAACACTAAACGGTATAATTTAGCACTTTAACGAACCAGTATCTAACCGTACAACCGGACACTACCCGAAATATCAAAATTATACTAGAAGCATTGTTTTAACATTTCTGAGCTAGTTATGATCCCCGAACATCATAACATACCCTATAAACATATAACACACATAATACACTAACTAAACATTTGATTTCAACCAAGTTCTCTAACTATCCATCACCACCCAACTAAACAACCCCCCCCCTGGAGACGGTTTCAAGGGTGGCCCCCACCCTAGATTACATTTGATTTGCTTAGTAGATTTGCTTTGTACTTATGAGACATATTATCCAATGGTCAAACTTCTAATATTGATTATAAGAATGCACTTGATAACTTCATTATCTTTCACCCACTAAACACACACTTAGCTCTCTCCCTCTCCTCCTTTACTCACGGCCGTGAGCCACCACCCCCACCACCATCATTCTCACTTTACTTTCATCCATTCCATACTCATCACAAGGTGTTAGAAGCAAGATAAGGAAGCTTGGTGGCTTTGGAGATTGAAGGACCTTCACCATTTGCTATTAACCACCTAGTTTATCATCTTCATCTTCTTGTGTTCTTCCCTAGCCCTTATGCTAGTAGTAAGCCTCTTGTAACTTGAATTTACTTCTCATTTGGTTGGTTAAAAGATGATACATTTTACTAATCATGAAGAACATTAATGAACAAGATGTTAATCTCTAACATAAGGCTCAAAACCATAAGAATACATATTGTTTAGGGTTGTTTTGCTTCTTGATGATTGGTTATTTATGTTTATGATGTTAGACATCATATGAAACTTACTAGATTGTGATTAAACACATGATCTAGCAAGTTGAGGTGATGATCTTATGAAAGACCAAGATGATCATACTTTATGTTTCTCATGAACTTGAAAATGAAAATGATTTTATGAATGATGAAGTATGTAACATGTTACTAGTCATAAACTTTGATGATCTCAAAACTAGTTTTCTCATAAACTTTGATGATTTCAAAACTAGTTTTCTCAAGAAACTAAAGTTATACACAAGATTTACATAATCATGAATTTTAAAGAAACTAACCATGTTTTTAGTGGTGAATCAAGTACAAAAATACATTGTTAACAAGAAAAATACAAGAAGATTGATTTTTGAAAAATCATTATACAAGTTGTAAAAGACTAAATTTTACAAGAATAAGATTTACAAACAAATAACCATATTTTTAAGGGTAACAAGGCTTACTTAACAACATAGTAAGTTACTACAAGTTTTTATAAAAGTTCAAGTTCATGTTGTTGTATAAATTGCATGATTTTAGCACTTGGTAAGTGTTGATTGAGCTGTTGATTGTTTGTGATGATTTTAAAAGAAAATGATATGCTTTGAAAGCATGGGAACCTCCATTTTTAGGGGAAACTATGGCAAAATTTTCTAAAAATGTAAACACTTAGAAAAATATTTTCAAACAAGTATTTATAAGTGTATTTTAACCATGAGTTTTCTACATAAACCTTTCCATAAATTTTGTTACAAAAATACAAATATTAGAGGTTGGTTTTTATAAATAAAAATGGCTAGATATATATCTAGAATATATATATATATATATATATATATATATATATATATATATATATATATACAATAAAGACACACGTGTGTGATTATTTGTATACTTTGTGTTTTAGTTATATTATTTAGGACTTGAAATAATATAACTTAACAAAATACCAAGAAATTACAATCTAAAATATTACCAAAATTCTCAAGCAATATATATATAAGTTACACACATAATATTGGGAAACCGAACGAAAGAATGTAACTTACAAAGTATTCCGGAAAATACATTTATAAGTATATTTTTGGTAAATAATATTTTGGACACAAGAAATGAAAAATATGATTTTTATAATTATTACAAAGTTATATCATATTTTGACAAAAAGGAAATATATAATTTTTGGCAATTAAAAATATATATGTTTTCTTGGAATTACTAGGAAATATAATATTTTTTGGAAAAATATATATTTTCTTGGATAAAATTGAAATACATTATTTTTGGATAAAAATAAGTTTATATATATTTTTTAAAGATAGACTTGAAAATATATTATTTTGGAACTATAAATATTTTTGGCAAAAGGAAAAATTATAAATAATTTTTCTAAGTCATACTTCTTGAGAATATATATATTTTGGAAGTGTATAAATATCGGTGAACTTTTATTAAAAATAATATTCTGGAAGGTGTAACACAAAATTAAGTATAAGAATACTTGACAATTACAAGAAAATACGTATTTTCGTACGTATAAACACACACCGGAATACGACCCCAAAATATGACATAATATACATATATAAGATATCCCCATCATTGGGAAGAAAATACAAGTATAAATACTTTGAGAAGTATTATTACGAAAACATTGTTTAACTATTATTCCAAAATTTATAAATATAATTTAAGTTGAAATATTAATTATTTTGACAATAATTATATAAAGTGGAATGATATCAGAAACGCAACTCAAAAACATTAATACTAAGACAAGGCACGACCAGTCCGTCTAATAGACGTTAGTACATTGTAGGTAGTCATGTTTGCTGAAGAAACTTGAGTTACGCTTATCGAAGACGCAAGACAGTGAGTTCATGTCCCTCTTTTCTTTAAACTGTTTTGTTTATTAACTTCGGGTGTGAAATACATGTTACAAAATGATTACATACAATTACAATTGGTATGGTTAGCCTAGGAAAGTACAGTAGATCATGTGAACGGGTAGGCGCACAGTTAAGACCATTAATCCTCGTATAAAGACCGAGGGGCATGAATGATAGATCTATTTGGGTGTAGCGAGCCCACACCCAAGAGGACCAGGGTGGCCCATGAGGTGACTATGTCTTACAGCCGGAGGCCCGGTACAAATTTGCTAGGTTTGAGCCTTCCTACGCCGTCACACATACCAGTGGCCTTGCAAACCATTGGTGATATGTTTCCTTGTTTGCTTTCATACCGGGATTTACAAACATACATACATACACTGTTACAAAGGTTTTATACATACATTTACACAAACACATGAACTCGCTCAACTTTTGTTGATGTTTTCAAATTACATGTATTTCAGGGAATTAAGTGGATCTGGCGGGTGTTTGCATGTTCCAAGCTGCGTCATGAATAAAAAGATGTCATCCGAAGTCGTTAGGGTTTAGGAGATGTATCTTAATCCTGGACGAGATACATAGTTCTACACTCGGTTTTTATTTTAAAGTCATTTGTCGAGTCTTCGTGAACTCTTTAAAACATGTTGTGGTTTGTAATTTAAATTTGGAGTCTACGTTTCAGACAATTATGTCGTGGTATTTTCAAACTTAATTTACGGATGAACATCTAATGGTTTTATCATATAGTGTTGTTTTGATTGAATGCAATGGTATTAAGAAAGTCACACCATAATCACGCTTCCGTAAAAGTCAGGGTGTGACAGCTTGGTATCAGAGCTTCGATCGTAGCGAACTAGGATTCTTTCTCGAGTCTAGACTACGATCATTAGGGCTCTCACGAAAATGTTTTCACAACATATTTTCATTGCATGCACGAAACGCCCAGATCCAGGAAGACAAACATTCTTACAAACAAAAGGCACGGAACACATTTCAAAATTTATGTTCTTGGTTCAGTCTGTGAGAGGCTGGGTAGTTCAGTTTGAGAAACTGGGGAGGTTTAGTCTGAGAGGCTAGGTAGTTCAGTCTGAGAGGCTGGGTGGGATAGTCTGGGAAGACTAGGATGAATACATGCTTACATTGTTACTACTTACATGCTTAATGATGATTGTTGATATATGTGCATATGTTGTGATTGTTTTGTTACAGACACCATGTCCTCATCTGAGAGTGGACTGTCAGATACTGTCGACCCCATGGCCATTGTTTCGGACGATGAGATTGTCCCAGACCCTGAGATTTTTACCTCCGACACTGAGAGTGACGATGACGATGATTTCCAGCCTTTTGCATTACTTGACTTTGGCGACGATATACCGCATGCTGGTGGTTTACCCGTCGAGGATCCCTTTCTTGTTCCTATTCCTAACCAGGACCATCTCATCATCGGATATCCCGATGATGAGCATGCCGTGGTTCTGATCCTCGCCCCTTTGCCTCTTGCGGCTTTTCCTCTCGAGGATTTTCCTTTTGATGACCTATCTGATGATGATGTCGATCTTTTGATTGATGGTCCCCCTGATGCTGCTCAGGGAGATGGAGTTCCAGCTGATGATGTCATTGTTGTTACACTCATTGAGATTCCTATCGTTGAGGTTTCATCTGATCATTCTGGTCCGGATTCTTTCAAGTATGTGTCATCCACCACTTTGCATGCACTGGGTTTGCAGCGTTACCCCACTGACTCGGATTCTGACACGGCCCTGTCTGTTGTACCTGTTCTTCCACACGACTTTGATCATGACGTTGAGCCTGGACATGAGATTGACTTTGTTCCCGACGATCAGCCTATTGATGCACCCGCTGATCTCGAGCCGATACCTGCTGATCCTGAGCAGGCACTTGCTCCTGAGCCTATACCTGCTCCTGATCCTCTACCTGATCATGATCCTATACCCGCTGGCATACCTGTTGTTGCACCACTTGTACCCGATCCGATCCCTGCACCCGCTGACCCTGCTGCTTTTGCTGATCAGATAGACCCTGTTACGCATTCACCAACAATGGGTGGATAGAGGATGATGATGATATGCTCCCTTTTGTTGAGCCTGTTACTCCCCCTCATACACATACACCTGTTGATGTTGCCCTGTTTCACCCTCTTGTGTCTGATGTACACCGCACTGACCTGCCTATCACATTCTTGCAGGATATCCCTCCACCCCGTCCAGGGGAAGGTCCCTCTAGCCAGCAGTCTGGCCATGTTCCACACGTGTCAGCCACATATCCTTATATGCCACAGTTTACACCTGCTGCTCATTTTACTTCTGCACCACCAGGCGAGCCACTCATATGGTTTTCGCTGAACACTATGCCAGTTTCTGATCCATACCATCCCTCCCACTTTCTTGGCTACACGAGGGATGAGCTACTCCTGTCCTTGCAGCTCCAGCAGGAGATCTTGTGTCGTAGGGTCATGGAGCTTGAGAGGATTCCACGTCCTCCACCTTGTTCATGCAGTCACCTTTTGCGACTCCACCTGCCCCTCTTTTGCATTATCCAGATTTTGACGTTCGATTTCTTACCATGGAGCAGCAGATTAGTTATCTGTTGCATCGCGTTCATGCTCTTGAGGAGGAGTTAGCGCATGTACGCAGTTTGCTTTTCGTTCCTCCACCTCCTCCTCCTCCTCCTCCACCATCAGCATAGCCGGTTTTTGGTTTTATGCAGGTAGCTTGCTTTTGATGAGAGTGTCACTATTGAGCCTAGCTTACGAAGCCTTTTGAAGACCACTTTTTGATCTTATGACTGTTGTAAATTGATAGACATTTTGGACAAGGGCAGTGTGACCCTGTAGTCCCTTTTGATGTGATATGATACATTTGTAGAACATGTAACTGTATTTGTGGTCGATGATATATGAAAGCTCAATCGCAATATTCTCATTATATACATTATTGAATTACTTGTTTATGTTATGATTGAGATGTTATGTGCTTACCTGCTTAATGGATGCTATTACGTATGCATGTCATGTACTTACTATACTTATTCTGACTTGACCAATGCAATCTTCTTTTAGAAGATGCCTCCTAGAAGAGAAACACGGTTGCCCACGACAGAGGCCAAACTACAAGAACGGATTTCACAAGCGATAGCACAGCACGAGGCCCTGCGCTCTAAACATAGCGGGGGTACCTCAGGAAACAACCCACCTCATGGTAGTGTTTAAGTCACTAAAGACACATTACATTACGTTACATTTGGATATTCCATGTGCGTTCGCTAATGCTTTCTGTGAATGATGTTGCTTGTACAGGCTGTACCTATAAGCAGTTCCTAGACTGTAAGCCTTTGAATTTCGACGGCACCGGGGGTGCTGTAGCTTTTGTTAGATGGATGGAGAAAACTAATTCTGTGCTAAGAATGAGCAAATGTGCGCCGGAGCACCAGGTCACCTACATCTCTGGATTGTTCTTAGACGGAGCGCTATCATGGTGGAATCTCCAAGTTCAGACCTTGGGAGAAGAGGCTGCATATGCCATGACATGGGATGAGATGAAGGAACTCATGCGCAAGAAATACTGTTCAAGGGCTGAGATTCAAAAATTGGAAACTGAGTTTTGGAACCTCAAGATGGATGGTCCAAAGATTGCTGAATACGTGCAGAGATTTCATGACTTATCTCGCGTCGTTCCTTACATGGTTGATCCGGAATTCAAGCGCATTGAGCGTTTTATTTGGGGATTGGCGCCCCAAATCATGAGCATGGTGACGACATCAAAGCCTGCAACGATCACTGAGGCTATTGATCTGAGTGTGGCACTAACTGATGAAGTGATCAGGTTGAACAAGTTCTCGATCTCTGATGGAAAGAAAAAGGAGACTCACGTTGAGTCGTCTGGTGAGAACAAAAGGAAGTTCTCAAATTTCAAGAAGGGTACCAGCAGTGCTAACAAGAAGAAGGAAGCAAACCCACCAGCTGAGGTTAAGACTGGTGCTGCCATATCTGGTGTTGAGGTTAAGGGAAAATGATACATGGGCACCTTGCCCAAATGTGATGGGTGTCAGTTTCATCACACTGGACGATGTCGAGCTGGAAAGTGTGAGACGTGCGAAAAAATTGGCCATGCCAAGGAAACCTGCTGGTATGGTGCCGGTCGTAGTAATGGTGGTCTGAGAGGTAATGGAAACGGGAATGGAAACGGTAACCGTGGTGGAAATGGATATGGAAACCGCAATCAAGGAGGAAATGGCGGTAATGGTAATCGTGGAAATATTGGAAACCAGGCTGGAAATGGAAACCGCAACCAAAACAATAACCAGGGCGGAAATGGAAATGGTCGGGGACCAGGTTGCTTTAACTGTGGAGATGTTGGGCATTTCAAGCATGATTGCCCGAGAATCAACCAAGCTCAGGGAAGGGTTTTCAACATTGGAGCTAGGGAAGCTCGCCAAGATCCGATTGTAGTCACTGGTACGTTCCCTATCAACCAACGCTTTGCATCTGTATTATTTGATACTGATGCCGATTATAGTTTTGTATCCCTAGAATTTAAGAATATGCTTGGGTTAGCTGCTAGTAAGCTAGATATTCTGTATTCGATAGAACTAGCTAATGGAAAGCTAGTAGAAGCAAATGAAGTCATTAGAGGCTGTGTAATAGAACTCGGGGAGCACAAGTTTACACTTGATCTTCTTCCAGTCGAGTTGGGAAGCTTTGACGTGGTAGTTAGGATGGATTGGTTGTCAAGCAACCGAGCAGAGATTGTATGTCACGAGAAGATCATTCGCATTCCAATGGCGAATGGAGAAACGATTGTGGTGCATGGAGAAAAACATGATACGTCTCTAAGGATCATCAGTTATTTGAAAGCCCAAAGATGTTTGTAGAAAGGATGTGTTGCCTTCTTGGCACACGTCGTGGACAAAGAAGCCGTTGAGCCAAAACTGGAAGATATCCCAGTTGTAAAGGAATATCTTGAAGTCTTCCCCGAAGACTTGCCAGGATTGCCACCGCAGCGACAAGTCGAATTCCACATTGACTTGGTTCCAGGCGCCGTGCCTGTGGCCAAGGCACCTTATCGACTTGCGCCTTCAGAAATGCAAGAGTTGTCGACGCAACTTCAGGAACTTTTGGACAAGGGATTTATTAGACCAAACTTCTCGCCTTGGGGAGCTCCAGTGCTGTTTGTTAAGAAGAAGGCCGGTAGTTTCTGCATGTGCATCGACTATTAATAACTAAACAAGTTAACCATCAAGAATCGGTATCCTTTGTCGAGGATTGATGATCTTTTCGTTCAACTACAAGGTTCGAGTTTCTACTCCAAGATCGATCTTTGATCAGGTTATCACCAGCTGAGAATTCAAGAAGAAAGCATACCAAAGACTGCCTTCAGAACACGATATGGACATTACGAGTTTTTGGTAATGCCGTTTGGTTTGACAAACGCGCCAGCATTGTTTATGGATTTGATGAATAGAGTCTGCAAGCCATATCTCTATAAATTCGTGATTGTGTTTATCGACGATATTCTGATTTATTCAAGGACGAAGGAAGAGCATGAACAACACCTAAGAGCTATTTTAGAGCTGCTCAAGAAAGAGAAATTGTACGCAAAGTTCTCAAAGTGCGAGTTCTGGTTGCGCGAGGTTCAATTCCTTGGTCACGTGCTAAACGAAGAAGGAATTCATGTGGATCCCACAAAGATCGAGGCGATCAAGAATTGGGAGACTCCGAAGACGCCAACTGAGATTCGACAATTCCTAGGTTTGGTAGGATATTATCGCAGATTCATTGAGGATTTTTTGAAAATCGCTCAACCTTTGACCTCCCTTACTTAGAAGGATAAAAAGTACGAATGGGGAGATAAACAAGAAGAAGCTTTTCAGTTGCTGAAGAACAAGCTTTGCGATGCACCTATCTTATCCCTACCCGAAGGCACTGACGACTTCGTGGTATATTGTAATGCCTCAAGTCAGGGATTAGGCTGCGTGCTGATGCAGCGATAGAAGGTTATTGCTTACGCTTCGCGCCAGCTAAAGGTTCATGAGAAGAACTACACCACGCATGATTTGGAATTAGGCGCAGTGGTGGTTGCATTAAAGATTTGGTGACAATATTTGTATGGCACCCGATGCATGATCTTTACTGATCACAAGATCTTACAGCATATATTCGATCAAAAGGGGGTTGAGTTGCTAAACGATTATGATTGTGAAATCAAGTATCACCCAGGAAAGGTGAATGTGGTGGCAGACGCCTTGAGTCGGAAAGAAAGAATCAAGCCCATAAGGGTTAGGGCTTTGGAAATGATTATACAAACAGACCTCTCGTTGCGCATTCATGTCGCGCAGAGAGAAGCTTTTAAGAAGGAGAATCTTAAGGATGAATATCTCCGTGGGATGGAGAAACAGTTAGTACCCAATAAGGAAGGAATATTGTGTTTCATGGGACGAATTTGGGTTCCCCTCTTTGGTGGTCTTAGAGACGTGATTTTTCATGAAGCTCACAAGTCAAGGAACTCGATCCATCTAGGATCGGACAAGATGTACCAAGATTTAAAGGATTTTTACTGGTGGCCAAGATTGAAAGGCGACGTTGCAACTTATGTCGGGAAATGTTTGACCTGTGCTAAGGTAAAATCCGAATATCAGAAGCCTTCAGGTCTTCTGCAGCAACCCGAGATACCCATGTGGAAATGGGTGCAAATCTCCATGGATTTTATAATGAAGTTACCAAAGACACCCAGAGGTCATGACACGATTTGGGTAATCGTAGACCGTCTGATAAAATTTGCACACTTTCTGCCGATTAGGGAAAAGGATAACACTAGTAAGCTTGCCGAGCTGTACCTCAGAGAGATAGTTGCACGACATGGAGTGCCTATCTCGATTATATCTGATAGAGATGGAAGATTCGTGTCTAGGATTTGGCAATCCTTCCAGGAAGCTTTTGGTTCTCAGTTGAATCTGAGTACCGCATTTCACCCACAGACAGATGGTCAGAGCGAACGAACGATTCAAATGCTAGAATACATGCTGCGAGCTTGTGTAATGGACTTGGGTGGCAGTTGGGACACTCACCTACCTTTGGTAGAGTTCTCATATAACAACAGCTACCATGCAAGCATTCAAGCTGCACTGTTTGAAGCTCTCTACGGACGCAGGTGTTGATCACCGTTATGCTGGGCAGATGCGGGTGATAGACAACTTGTTGGTCCTGAATTGGTTCAAGAGATGACATATAAGATTATACAGATCCGAGGGCGCATCAAGGTGGCTCGTTATCGACAAAAGAGCTATGCGGACCAAAGAAGGAAACCTTTGGAGTTTGAAGTGGGAGATATGGTTTTACTAAAATTCTCACCTTGGAAAGGTGTAGCACGCTTTGGGAAGCGTGGAAAGTTAAACCCATGATATATTGGACCGTTCAAAATCCTGGAGAGGATTGGTCTTGTAGCTTAAAAGTTGGATCTACCCGCGGAACTAAATGGAGTCCATGATACATTTCATGTATCTAATCTGAAAAAGAGTCCAACTCAAGAAACAGTTGTCATTCCTGCCGATGAAGTTCACATTGACGACACACTCCACTTTACCGAAGAACCTGTTGAGGTTACTGATTGGAAGGTTAACAAGACACGTAGGAGTAGTGTTAAACTCGTCAAGGTTCGATGGAACGCGCGACACGGCCCAGAGAACACTTGGGAGCGTGAGGATCGCATGAAAGCAAAATACCCGCATTTGTTCCCCAACTCCCCTTCAGCTAGTAGCAGAACTAAAATTTCGGGACGAAATTTTCTTAACAGGGGGAGAATGTGACAACTGTCAAAAATCCAGGTATCCGTACAATTAATTAATCTTGATTAATGCTTAATGACTGTGCTGAATTACAAATAACCTCTTTCTGATTACTGCATCATACTTACATGTGCATCACATATTGCATAATGACACATCATTATTACATGCAAATCATATTGTGATAATCAATGCACAAAGCACAGTTAGCACAGTTAGCGGATAACTCAGAAAAATGTTGACAGGACTCAGCACAAAGACAGACAGTGTTTTAAGACTAGTATGGGCCAGAGACTAAGTACTACACTAGTATGGTGTGTAGCAAAGTAAGGATCACAAAACTGCTTTTCTAGGTGATAGTTTAAGTGCCGGAAAGTGCCTAAAACTCACCCAAAGTGCTGAATTAAGCATATTTCAGCAAAAATTAGCATTTTAACAAGCTAGTATCATGCAAAAATAAGACTAAATGGTCCTGAATGCTTTCCTAAGTGTCGGGAATTAAAAGTGTCACAAAAGGTAACATAAAGAACACTAAACGGTATAATTTAGCACTTTAACGAACCAGTATCTAACCGTACAACCGGACACTACCCGAAATATCAAAATTATCCTAGAAGCATTGTTTTAACATTTCTGAGCTAGTTATGATCCCCGAACATCATAACATACCCTATTAACATATAACACACAAAATGTACTAACTAAACATTTGATTTCAACCAAGTTCACTCACTATCCATCACCACCCAACTAAACAACCCCCCCTGGAGACGGTTTCAAGGGTGGCACCCACCCTTGGTTACATTTGATTTGCTTAGTAGATTTGCTTTGTACTTATGAGACATATTATCCAATGGTTAAACTTCTAATATGGAGTATAACAATGCACTTGAGTTCAAAACTTCATTATTTTTCAACCACTAAACACACACTTAGCTCTCTCCCTCTCCTCCCTTACTCACGGCCGTGAGCCACCACCTCCACCACCATCATTCTCACTTTACTTTCATCCATTCCATACTCATCACAAAGTGTTAGAAGCAAGATAAGGAAGCTTGGTGGCTTTGGAGATTGAAGGACCTTCACCATTTGCTATTAACCACCTAGTTTATCATCTTCATCTTCTTGTGTTCTTCCCTAGCCCTTGTGCTAGTAGTAAGCCTCTTGTAACTTGAATTTACTTCTCATTTAGTTGGTTAAAAGATGATACATGTAACTAATCATGAAGAACATTAATGAACAAGATGTTAATCTCTAACATACGGCTCAAAACCATAAGAATACATATTGTTTAGGGTTGTTTTGCTTCTTGATGATTGGTTATTTGTGTTTATGATGTTAGTCATCATATGAAACTTACTAGATTATGATTAAACACATGATCTAGCAAGTTGAGGTGATGATCTTGTGAAAGACCAAGATGATCATACTTTATGTTTCTCATGAACTTGAAAATGAAAATGATTTTGAAAATGATGAAGTATGTAACATGTTACTAGTCATAAACTTGGATGATTTCAAAACTAGTTTTCTCAAGAAACTAAAGTTATACACAAGATTTACATAATCATGGATTTTAAAGAAACTAACCATGTTTTTAGTGGTGAATCAAGTATAGAAATACATAGTTAACAAGAAAAATATAAGAAGATTGATTTTTGAAAAATCATCATACAAGTTGTAAAAGACTAAATTTTACAAGAATAAGATTTACAAACAAATAACCATATTTTTAAGGGTAACAAGGCTTACTTAACAACATAGTAAGTTACTACAAGTTTTTATAAAAGTTCAAGTTCATGTTGTTGTATAAATTGCATGATTTTGGCACTTGGTAAGTGTTGATTGAGTTGTTGATTGTTTGTGATGATTTTAAAAGAAAATGATATGCTTTGAAAGCATGGGAACCTCCATTTTTAGGGGAAACTATGGCAAAATTTTCTAAAAATGTAAACACTTAGAAAAATATTTTCAAACAAGTATTTATAAGTGTATTTTAACCATGAGTTTTCTACATAAACCTTTCCATAAATTTTTTTACAAAAATACAAATATTGGAGGTTGGTTTTTATAAATAAAAATGGCTAGATATATATCTAGAATATATATATATATACAATAAAGACACATGTGTGTGATTATTTGTATACTTTGTGTATTAGTTATATTATTTAGGACTTGAAATAATATAACTTAACAAAATACCAAGAAATTACAATCTAAAATATTACCAAAAATCTCAAGGAATAAATATATAAGTAACACACATAATATTGGGAAACCGAACGAAAGAATGTAACTTACAAAGTATTCCGGAAAATACATTTATAAGTATATTTTGATAAATAATATTTTGGACACAAGAAATGAAAAATATGATTTTTATAATTATTACAAAGTTATATCATATTTTGACAAAAAGGAAATATATAATTTTTGGCAATTAAAAATATATATGTTTTCTTGGAATTACTAGGAAATATAATATTTTTGGGAAAAATATATATTTTCGGGAAAAATATATATTTTCTTGGATAAAATTGAAATACATTATTTTTGGATAAAAATAAGTTTATATATATTTTCTAAAGATAGACTTGAAAATATATTATTTTGGAACTACAAATATTTTTGCCAAAAGGAAAAATTATAAATAATTTTTCTAAGTCATACTTCTTAAGAATATATATATATATATATATATATTTTGGAAGTATATAAATATCGGTGAACTTTTATTAAAAATAATATTCCGGAAGGTGTAACACAAAATTAAGTATTAGAATACTTGATAATTACAAGAAAATACGTATTTTCGTACGTATAAATACACACCGGAATACGACCCCAAAATATGACAAAATACACATGTATAAGATACTCACATCCTTGGGAAGGAAATACAAGTATAAATACTTGAGAAGTATTATTACGAAAACATTGTTTAACTATTATTCCAAAATTTATAAATATAATTTAAGTTGAAATATTAATTATTTTGACAATAATTATATAAATTGGAATGCTATCAGAAACGTAACTCAAAAACATTAATACTAAGACAAGGCACGACCCGTCCGTCTAATAGACGTTAGTACATTGTAGGTAGTCGTGTTTGCTGAAGGAACTTGAGTTACGCTTATCGAAGACGCAAGACAGTGAGTTCATGTCCCCATTTTCTTTAAACTGTTTTGTTTATTAACTTCGGGGGTGAAATACATGTTACAAAATGATTACATACAATTACAATTGGTATGGTTAGCCTAGGAAAGTACAGTAGATCATGTGAATGGGTAGGCGCACACTTAAGACCATTAATCCTCGTATAAGGACCAAGGGGCACGAGTGATAGATCTATTTGGGTGTAGCGAGCCCACACCCATGAGGACCAGGGTGGCCCATGAGGTGACTATGTCTTACAGCCGGAGGCCCGGTACAAATTTGCTAGGTTTGAGCCTTCCTACGCCGTCACACATACCAGTGGCCTTGCAAACTATTGGTGATCTATTTCCTTGTTTGCTTTCATACTGGGATTTACAAACATACATACATACACTGTTACAAAGGTTTTATACATACATTTACACAAACACATGAACTCGCTCAACTTTTGTTGATGTTTTCAAATTACATGTATTTCAGGGAATTAAGTGGATCTGGCGGGTGTTTGCATGTTCCAAGCTACGTCATGAATAAAAAGATGTCATCCGAAGTCGTTAGGGTTTAGGAGATGTATCTTAATCCTGGACGAGATACATAGTTCTACACTCGGTTTTTATTTTAAAGTCATTTGTCGAGTCTTCGTGAACTCTTTAAAACATGTTGTGGTTTGTAATTTAAATTTGGAGTCTACGTTTCAGACAATTATGTCGTGGTATTTTCAAACTTAATTTATGGATGAACATCTAATGGTTTTATCATATAGTGTTGTTATGATTGAATGCAATGGTATTAAGAAAGTCACACCATAATCACGCTTCCGCAAAAGTCAGGGTGTGACATGGGGTGCTGGTTCAAGTTTCCCTTGATATCCTCCACCATCCCGAGTATGTTTTACCCATTACATCATCATCCAAACACCAATTAATTTATAAAACCATCATTCATTCAATAGAGAAAGTTACATAATATTCCTAATAAATTAAAATTCTAGATAAATAGGTCATGAAACACAAGAAGTCTAAACCAAGAAGTTCTAGCCTAAAGTTTATTCTATTAGCAAAATTTCCGAAAAGATAATTCTCTCGGTTGGATGCGGCTCGAAGAACTTCTTCCTTCGGATGTGGGTCCCTCACACGTCGGCGAGCCATTCTTCTATCTCCCTCGGGAGAAGAAAGGCGGGCTCATTGGCATCATTTTGAGGGGGTGTAACCTCCACCGGGACTTCTTGCAAATTGTCAAGAGGAGGTTCCACGGGGATGTTGATGTGCGCAAAATGCAACATATAAATTACATCAAACGTGGCATAAAACTAACCCTTTTTTAGTACTAATATTAGAAAAAGTGTGTTTTTGTCTTCCTTTTGTATTTTCAGGATTAAAAGAGCTTAAATGAACAAAAGAAGCAAAAATGCAGCTAAATCTAACAATAATACAAGAAAAGGGAAGAAACGTGGCATGCCCGACCCCTCGACAGCATCTCCCAAAGCAAAAAACAAGAAGAAAGCTGAGCATGGGGCTGTGCCCAGCTGAACACGGGGCGTGCCCAGCTCAACACGGGGCGTGCCCAGCGAACACGGCCCTGTGCCCAGCGGACACGGGGGCGTGTTCAGGTGTCTGCAGAAAAGACAAAGTTGTAGAAGCTTCTATTGCCCACCACGGGGCCGTGCTCAGCAGACACGGGGCCGTGGTCAACTATAAGATTCGCAGAATCCAGGAAAATCTTGATAGTACAGATATGCTTCTGCACACGGGGGCGTGCCCAGCGGACACGGGGGCGTGGTCAACTAAAAAGACAAACTGCAATTAATGAAGAAAGAGAAGAAGGGTTGACACGGGGCCGTGTCCAGTGGACACGGGGCCGTGTCCAGGCTTCTGTTAAGGCTATAAATAGGGGTGCTTGGCTCAAGTTCAAACCATCCCTTGGCACACCACCTCTCTCACACTCCACCCACCACCCACCACCCACCACCACCATAACACCATCATCCATTGTCCATCGTAGAGTGTGTGAGTCGTCTCGGGATCCAAGATTGATCGTAAGAGTTCTTGACAATCAAGGCCATGTTTGCCTAAGTCTCTTACATCACTTGGTGAAGACAAAGTGTCTAGTGTAATACTTTTTATTTTTAATCTTTTCGCACTTTTTACTTGGTTTTGTATTAATGACTTTAATAACTAGTTTCTTATGTTGAAGGTGATTTTTCCTTATCGTTTGTCCGTGGTGTCTTGGCATTATTTTACAGTCTATATAAAATAAAAGATTTTCACCATTCATATCTCCACGGTCTATATGGAGGTATGTTGGCTACCTGGTCGGGGGTTAAGGGAACGGTTTGGTAAAAGTCTTGCCTTGTTCAGTGTATAGATCCTGCAAGGACCTAGGTCAAATTTAGTAGGACCTCCTTCAATACTTAACGGTATTGGATGGCGGGGGTCCAAACTCTTTGATCCCCTCATATGTAAGCTACTATTAATACTATAACCCGGCTATTTAGGACTGTATCCCTGCTAACTCAGACTACTTAGCCGAGGGTAACGTCACCTTCAAAAGCGGGGCCTACCATAATTTGCATTAATAACTTAATTAATTATCTTTCAATAATCCGACCCTTTAGGATTGTATCCTTGCTGACTCAAACTATTGGGTTGAGGGTAACGTCACCTTCAAAAGAGGGGCCTACTACAATAACTAAGATAATCTCTTAAAAAGTGCAAAAGTGCGGAAATAATCAAAGGTTACACTAAACACGAGTCGGAACCAAGTGATTCATTTTGTCTATCTGTTTTATTTTTATTTTTATTTTCAGCATTTTAGTTAGTTTTTATTTTTCTAGTTTAAAACCTTTTTCTAACTTTTTGATTTGATTAGACGTTGAGGATAATCCGGTATTAAAAGCTCTTGTGTCCTTGGACGACCTCGGTATCTTACCAACACTATACTACGCTCACGATGGGTGCACTTGCCCATATGTGTGTTTAGTGTTAGTAAATATCGTGTTTTATAAATTTAAAACTTGGCTAAAAAAGTGTAAAAGGGCTTAAAATAAACATTAAAACCATAACACACTTCACGCACATCAATGTCATCCCATCCGGTGGGATTATTGACTCCAAGTGCTAGGTTCCAATCCCTTGGGGGAGAATCGGTTCCATGGGAGGTGTCACAAGAATGTTCAACCTCTGGTGCAAGAGTTTGATTTCTTGAAAACTGTTTTCCAACCCCACGTAAGATAATTTATACGATCTATTAGGACCTCCTCTACCGATGTCATCTCATCAAGAGCTTCACGTAATGCCATCACGTAGCGTACGAGAGTTGCTTCGATTGAGGACCTCCGTTCTCTCCGACTGTTTCTGGAATGTGCTGACGAAGTTCCACTGTTTTGGCTCGACATTCTACGAAAATAAATTGAAGAGAGTTCATTTCAATGAAACAGTAACCTCGGGCAAGGCCCCGTGCTCAATGAGCACGGCCCCGTGTTCACCTGTTTGCAGATTTTCGAAACAAGGAATCTTGGAGTTTTAAATTATTTTTCCGTTTGTTAAAGCATTTTTAAGCAGAAATAACTTAAAACAATGTTGTAAAACTTATTTTTAACAAGATTCCTTGAATAAAAACCTAACAAACATCACAATAAAGCTTGGAACCATGTTGATTTCAAGCTTTAATGGAGGTGCTTTGAGGTGAAAATGAAGAAGAAGGCAATAGACAAAAGTAGAAAAGACAAGATGGTTGTTGGGAACCTTCTTTAGATTATAACTAGGATGGTATGTGTGAAGATCCACAAAATCTCTGTCTTTTGGAGTGGTCCAAATGTGCAGGAATCTTGGCTGCATTTATAGAAAACGACAGCATGCTGCACATGACTCCGTGTCGGCTGGACACGGCCCCGTGTGCAGGCAAGATCCTGAGACATTTTGTCCGTATTCTGACAAAAAGTCAGACGAGAATCTTTTGGTGGACACGGGGGCGTGCTGACCTGGACACAACCCTGTGTATAGAGGCTGTTTATGAAGTTTCGTCTATTTTTAAGGAATTTATCCGGATCGGGTGGTTCCTTATTGGACGGAACAACCCCAAAGTGCCTGAGATACCTCAATTGCTCTAGATTTAGACGAGAACGCAAGAGGTTGTCGGTAAGGGTGAATCCTACGCTAAATGTAGGTGGACAAGTCCAACCCTTTCCCGGGTTCTCGTTAAAGAAGGTGTATGCCGAATCGCTCAGGTCTATGTATGCACCGAACGAAGTCGATGGGGAGTCCTTCACGGCACAATCGACACAGGGACGATAATCGCTCAAGTCTTCGCCAGAGTTAGAGGTGATATCGGGAACAACGAAGTTGTTTTTATTCGAATGCGATCCCAACAATTTTTCTTTGGTATCGTCTTGAGATGAATTAATGATATCCATCTTAAGTTCTTTTACCCAATTAAGAATTAGATCTTCCAATTGAAATAGTTCATCAAGAAGCATTTCTCCTAGAAGGTTTGATTGAGAGCATTCGAGGGAAAGATAAGGATTATTTTTACTTTCGCCCCTCTTAAGGCTACAGGAAAACAATGGGTCTATATAATGGGGTTTATAATTTAGAAAATAACATTCTAAATCTTTATGATTGCCGCCACATATTTGACACCATGTACCATAAGAGGGCCGATAGTAAAAAAAAAATCAGTATCGCTCATGTTTGTGTCAGAAATTACCAACCGTCGGGATCTTACGGTTCTGTTTTCAGTAACTGAAACTTGGGCACGGGGCATGTTGAGTGGGCATGGCCCCGTGTTCAGCTACTGTCTGACTTAAAACAGGATTGCCAGTACCAACGATTGGGCACGGGGGCGTGTTCAGCGGGCACGCCCCGTGCTGAGTTCTGCAGAAGCTGAAAATTTATGAAAAATCCTAAAAAAATAGAAAAATAAGAAAAAAACGATTAGGCCGTTGATTCCTAACTTTCTTAAAATCCTTGTGTCCCCGGCAACGGCGCAAAAAACTTGATGCGTGTGTGGTGGTTATATATTTTATGTATATTTTTAGCCCTTTATACACTTTAGTCAAGTTTTAAATTTATAAAACACGATATTTTACTAACACCAAACACACATATGGGCAAGTGCACCCATCGTGAGCGTAGTATAGTGTTGGTAATATACCGAGGTCGTCCAAGGACACAAGAGCTTTTAATACCGGTTTATCCTCAACGTCTAATCAAATAAAAAATTTAGAAAAAGGTTTTAAACTAGAAAATAAAAACTAGAAATGCTGAAAATAAAAATAAAAATAGATAGACAAGATGAATCACTTGGATCCGACTCGCATTTTGTGTAACCTTTGATTATTTTCGCACTTTTGCTCTTTTTAAGAGATTACCGTAGTTATAGTAGTAGGCCCCTCTTTTGAAGGTGACGTTACCCTCAACCCAGTAGTTTGAGTCAGCAAGGATACAATCCTAAAGGGTCGGATTATTGAAAGATAATTAATTAAGTTATTAATGCATAATGTGGTAGGCCCCTCTTTTGAAGGTGACGTTACCCTCGGCTAAGTAGTTTGAGTCAGCAGGGATACAATCCTAAATAGCCGGGTTAAAGTTTTAATAGTAGTTTACATATGAGGGGATCAAGGAGTTCAGACCCCCGCCATCCAATACTAGTGGGTATTGAAGGAAGTCCTACTAAACTTGACCCAGGTCCTTGCAGGATCTATACACTGAACAAGGCAAGACTCTTACCAAACCATTCCCTTAACCCCCCGACCAGATAGCCAACATATCTCCATATAGACCGTTGAGATATGAATGGTGAAAATCTTTTATTTTATATAGACAGTAAAATAATACCAAGACACCACGGACAAATGATAAGGAAGATTCACCTTTAACATAAGAAACTAGTTATTAAAGTCATTAATACATAACCAAATAAAAAGTGCGAAAAGATTAAAAATAAAAAGTATTACACTAAACACTTGTCTTCACCAAGTGATGTAAGAGACTTAGGCAAACATGGCCTTTGATTGTCAAGAACTCTTACGATCAATCTTGGATCCCGAGACTACTCACACACTCTATGATGGATGATGGATGATGGATGATGGAGGTGGATGTGGGTTGTGATGGTGGTGGTGGGTGAGTGAAGTGTGAGAGAGGTGGTTTGCCAAGGGATGAGTTGCAAATGAGCCAAGCGCCCCTATTTATAGCCTGCACAGAAGTCTGGACACGGCATCGTGTCCATTGGGCATGGCCCCGTGTCCACCCATCTTCTCTTTCTTCATTAAATGCAGTTTGTCTGCATTAGTTGACTACGCCCCCGTGTCCACTGGGCACGACCCCGTGTGCAGAAGCGTATCTGTACTATCAAGATTTGCCTAGATTCTGCGAATCTTTGCGTTGACCACGGCCCCGTGTCCGCTGGGCACGCCCCCGTGGTGGGTGATAGAAGCTTCTACAACTTTGTCTTTTCTGCAGACACTTGGGTACGCCCCCGTGCTTAGTGAGCACGGGGCGTGTACAGCCATCTGTTCTCTTGTTTTTGCTTGGGAAGATGCTGTCGCAGGGCCGGGCATGCCATGTTGTTCTTTTTCTTGTATTATTGTTAGATTTGGCTGCATTTTTGCTTCTTTTGTTCATTTGAGCTCATTTAATCCTGAAAATACAAAAGGAAGACAAAAACACACTTTTTCCAACATTAGTACTAAAAAAGGGTTAGTTTTATGCCACATTTGATGTAATTTATATGTTGCATTTTGTGCAAATCAACTGGGTTCCTGAATCAGCACGATTTGTAATTCGCAATGGATCTGATTGATTTTGTTGTCGATCGAATGGTGGGTAAGCATAGTATTCACCACCCCCATGAAACTATGGATGTGGTTCTTGTTGTGGAGGCCTAACTATATCGCCCAGCGTTTTCGTACTTTCTATATTTGGAAACCCTTGCTTGTAATTCTATTTTTGGTAACTTTGTATTCTTGTAATCGTCCTTTTGTTGTAATCGATGTAAAATCCGAGACTTGAATCGTAATGAAATTCATATTTTCGTTACATTTATGTTTATTACACTTCGTACATGTTCATACGTTCAAAAATATCATTCATACGACACTTTATTCATACTTTGTGCTAAATATGTCAAACTTGCAAACTTGTGCTTTATACGCTCAATTTACACAAATTCGATGCTAAATCTCGACAAATATACTTGTTTATGCTTATTTTATAATGTTTTTATGATCCATTTACACATCATACCCTTAAACATGTTTCTTGGACTTAAAACACCCTAAAACATACTTGAAACATGCAAATATGGAAGTATGAGGGCCTTTCTTGCCAAAATTCAAACTTGGACCACCTGGAGGAGAGTCACGGGCCACGACCTACCAAGGCCCAGCCTTACGCGGGCCGCGAGCCAGCCCAGCTCGCTAAAAACGTGACCAGCTTTGATTTTGGGTGCGATTTTGGTGTTTATTTGAGTTTAAACTTGTGTTTAGGGTCTTAAATGCTCACCAAACCCTATACCAACCCTTCCCTATAAGACCCAAGTGTATTCCAAGCATTTTACACTTTGCAACTCATCCAAAACACTCTCAAATCAGTCTATAATCTAATGAGAATCAGAAACATAATCAGAATCATCACAAGTTCTTCATGTGAGCATATCTCACTCATTTCTTGGTCTTTTGCTTTCATTCTTTTTCCTAATCACTTGGATTGACCTTAGGAACATTTCCACAGCTTTTCCATGGAAAACCAAGGTCTGAAATGTCACCAAAAAGGCTCCGAAGTGGACTGTAACTTTCTGTTTTTACTTAAACTTTGTTAATCTTAGTTAAACTTGAGTTATCTCATCTCAAACCTATGTCCTTATGCTCATAATCAATTGAATGGTTAGCTGGGCATAAAAACAAGGCTGAGACAAGTAAAATCAGAGGTTAAAACCTCATAAACTTTCTGTTTTGTTTAGGGTTTTACCCACAATGAGTGTTCAAGCTCAAAGCTTGATGTTTGTGTGATTATGGAACAAGCTTGGGCTATTCCACTTGAAAATCCGCACAATACTTGATGTTTTCATAGATTAGTTGTACATATTTCATTCTTTATTTGTAAGTTCATGACCCTCTTTGTTGTTTATAGCAACAAGTGTAGTGGTGAACAAAGAGGTGCCTAAATGGAAGACTTGATTCTTCCTACCTCATGCTAGATTTCTATGATACTAAGAGGTTCCTAAATGGGGGATTTATCCCTCTACCTCATGCTTGACCAATATGACATATTAATATTAATATTCATATAACTTATATAATATATTCAACAAACCGAACTCTTGATGATGAACAAATGGACATTTGTCAAGATAGTAAGTACATCATCTTAGGCATTGATAATTTGTCACGATTCTAATAGGTTTTGTCCCATGAAAACATTTAAACTCTTTCGAGTTTCATAGTGTAAAGAACAAGTATCATGTATGCTAGATGATTAATTTGCTCGTATGTCTATTTTCATGTCCTTAAACTTCACAACCGTAAACCCTAATGTAAACATCCCTTAAAACTCCAAATCGAACACAATCAATCTTCTAGTCTCAATGACTTCGTCACATTGGATAATCGGAAAGCATATGCAATTTTGTGAGTATACTCGAACCCATTTTTACTTTTAAACACTTTTGGGTGCAACATGTATTCTATATAAAAACACGAAACACTTGAAACTATTTGAATCACTCTCTATCTATGTTTGAACATGAAACTATATGATGCTTGTTAATCTCGTATGTTATGTAAACTTTCGTGTCTATATGCACATTAACTTCGTACAAGCCTACCTTAACAATTATAGCGCTATAGGAGTAATGCACCGCCTACGAGTCTTGGGGTATTGTTAAGTTAAACATGTTACCTCCCGTTATTCTTAGGGATAGGCTATTTTAATGCATTGGATTCTTTGGTTTGAACATATAGTGACACCGTTTCAACGTACTAGTAACTTGCATATTGTGATTCATGTTGGATACGAGCCGTTAGACTATTTTAAAACTATTTTTATGCTATGTGTCAAACTTGTATACTCGCCAACATTTTATTGATCATATTTTAATACATGTTGCAGATTGATAGACAAGATGATGCTAAGTGAAGAAACAAGATTTAGGTGGACTTAGAAACATGCTTAGATTAATCTATTTTTGTCAATGTATGTTTGAAACAATGTTGTTTATTTTTTATTCTTGTATGACATTTTAACAAATTTATGAAATTTAATTTAATTTATATTGTCACATAGTGTTATGAAGTCTATTGCAATCTATTTCGTCTCACTCCGATGTTTCCGCCATTGGTTGGGGTATGACACTAACATTCTCTGGTGTCGGATTAAATTGATAAAACTATTGTTGTTGTGGCACATTGGGTTGTTGGAATGGTGGTGGAGACATAAATCCCAACGGGTGTTGTTGTGGAGGATGTTGGTTCCCTTGATTACTTGGTTTCCTGGATTACGGTGATGGCTCATCTCTGATGTTGCACGATTAATTGCTTATGTAATGGGTTGAACTAATAGTTCTGATCTATGTAATACTCGATTTCTCCTTGTTGATTTCTCAAGTTGTGGATAAAAACCAACGGTGATGTCTTATTAGAGTTCCTCGTGTGATGCATGAAATTAAAGATTACATGCACAAAAAAAGATAAGAAAAACCCCGTGTAACACCGAACAAACCAAAGAACAAAAATAAATTATTTTTTTGGGTCTTTTGAATATTTAAGAAAACAATTAAACTATGACACTAAGCGCATTAATTCCCTGCCAACAACGCCATTTTGATTGACTCAAAAGGTCAGTAAAAAATTGAGTAAAATCAGTGTTTCTAGCAACCTTTAATTACTAGTAAGGGTAAGTAGGGTGTTGAATCAACATGGAATCAGTGTAACGTGCCAACAACTAATTAATTGATGTAACTAAACATTTAAACAAAATCTGAGAATTAGTTTAGTTTGTTTGCGAAAATTGAGCGGAAACTTAATTTGGTTTGAAATCAACATGGATAAAATGGACCAATGTACGGGTTTCATGAATCGAATCGAATAACCTAATTTGTTACCAATCGAAAATCACATAGACATGATTTGTTAATAAACTGTTTCAATAGATAAATAAAAGATAGATTATTTTGTTACAATAATCAATAATGAAAAACCGAATGATTGATGCAACTGAATATTAGCCTAATTAATTACCTGCTCTAGGTGTCAACACCAAAATTGAATTCAATGATTCATGAAAAAGAAACAATGACAATCTAGAACTTAATCCCAATTGTTGATTGGTGAAAAGAATTGATATTTATTATCCAAAGCTGTTTAATCAGCCCAAGTACACATAAAGATCCAACTAGCCGAAACATTAGAACAAAATCCAAATCTAGGTAAAAACCGGTTCAACTCGGCCACTAACACAAACTGTAGTCCCATAGATTATCACGAGATGTTTAGCCTTGTATCTTTACCTACATGTCTTGAAATCTTGATTCGCACGGTGGAATCGTGATTGGGGATGAAATCCGGATGACTAGAATAGAGGAAAATCAGCCAAGATCGCCCTTAAAGAGTGTATACAAAGTATCTTTTCAAAACCCTAGTATTTGGGCTTAAATAAAGTGAAATTCGTGAATTCCGAGTCAAACTTGGTCCCCAGTGCAAAGAGCGCCAAATGGGGTGCAAAATACGCTCATTTTGAGGCAACAACGCTATACAACTATGTTTTACGCCCGAACTACGTTGTCCTTTGTGCTGACGCTTGATATCTCCGTTTTGCTCCATCTTTCATTTTTTTACACTTCCAACCCTCTAACTTGCATCCAAATGGCTCCCATACGTGTCTTTAACACGTTCAAACCTGAAAATCACAAATAAGTGAATAACCACAAAGTAAATGCATTCTGCATCCATAGACATATATAAACATCAAATTAAACATTTAAAAATAAGAAATTAACCCGACCATCACATCCCATACGTATCATTTCCTTGCCTTCAAGCAAACTCGCTCATTACAATCCAACAATCAAGAACAAATACACGTCACAATCCTCTTATCATTTCCTTGCCTTAAAGGGCATTAACCATTACGCATGGTCTTAGCTTCATTTTTATCTTAAGGATTTATTACACATTTGATCTCATGGAAATATTGTATGGAAAACTACATTAGGTGTTTAGGATTGATCAATAATTTCATTTAAAAATCTTGTCGATCTATGTTTAAAATGATTGAATGGGATAATCATATAATAATTAATCCGCATTCTTCGTCATCCTACACATCATGTTATTTCTTCAACCGTGTGAAATGCAAAGGGGTAAGAGATTAAGAATTGAAATATTTATTTCTAAATTTGTTATTTCAGAATTTATATGTCGTTTGACATTGTAAATGACAACTGGTGGTGCAGTACAACTAAGACAAAGTCAACACTGTACTACACACCACATCTTAATATCAGTACTACTACATACATATATTACAAAGAAAACGACCAAAGACTTAACTGTAAACCTAAGTGTTCCTCCATGGCTATCTCCTTCAATGTTCTTAGGTCAAACTCAGTTCTTCTGTTAATCTCTCTTGTCTTTTTACACCTGTCTTTGACCTACGGTCACGGCGGCGCTGACCATGATGAGGAAGATGAAACACCCCATAATTTGCGCGCCAAAGGGTTGGTGTTAGTGAAAGTTTATTGTTTGATCATCATGTTTTTCAGCACTTTTGCTGGTGGAGTGTCCCCTTATTTCTACAGATGGAATGAGACCTTTCTATTGTTGGGTACTCAATTTGCTGGTGGAGTGTTTTTAGGGACGTCTCTCATGCATTTCTTGAGCGATTCTAATGAAACATTTGGTGATCTGACTAAAAAAACATACCCTTTTGCTTTCATGTTGGCGTCTGCAGGGTACCTTCTTACTATGCTTGGTGATTGTGTGATATTGTATGTTACTAGAAGAGGTGTTGGTGTTGGTGGTGGTGGGGAGAATAAAGTGGCTGGTGAGGTTGAGGAGGGTAGGATGGTTGGTGGTGATCATGGTGCTCACCACCCGGTTCTTGTTAAGACGTCGTCGTTAAGCGATACGATACTGCTTATCTTGGCCTTGTGCTTCCATTCGGTTTTTGAGGGGATTGCTGTTGGTGTGTCATGTAAGTTTGTTTATACTCTTTTTGTGTTTATTAGTTGTTACATTTATCTATAATGACATATATGATAATACTTTTAGAAAACTAAAACTTAAGTGCTTGCTGGTTTTTCATTATGGAAGTTATGTGAATTGCATGTGATCATGACATTTTTTGTTCTTGTTTCTCCAACTAAGGGTTATTTTTCATGTTTTATTAGAAAAGTGGTTTTATTTTTCATGTATTAATAGAGTTCCTAGGTAGATATTTTCTGGAAGGAGATGAGGGTGATTGTGAATCTCAAAATATTGAGAGCATTTTCTGTAATTCTTGCAATACGAATAGGGAGAGAACTAGAGTTTATCCAAAAGAAAGTATAATCTATTGTTGAAAGACAGAACTAGCTAGAGTTTACCCTAAACAAAAGTGGCTAGGGTTTATTGCATTAGCAACATATAAAAAAACAATGAAAGAGAATTAGAGAAGGCCCTAACTATCTGCACACCCAATTTGCCTATCTGCACACTTAGGGTTTACCTACGCAGCGTATTGGTCAATACGCAGCGTATAGGGTTAACCCTATACGTTGCGTATTGACCTATACTCAGCGTATATAAACCATGGATCTCAGTGCCTAATAACCAATCATTGCACAGAAAACAAGGTTTATATACGCTGCGTATAGCTCTCTACGCAGCGTATATAAACCATTAGACTTTTTTGGGTCATTTTGGTAGGTTTGAGGGATCATTTTTTCACAAAGTTTATATACGCTGCGTATTGACCTATACTCAGCGTATATAAAGGTCTGAAAATGTCATTTATACCCTTGTATTGAGGCTATACGAAGCCAAATACAAGGGTAGTTGTGTCATTTTTGTCTTATACGCTGCGTAGTGACCTCTAAGGAGCGTATATAAAGCTCCATTTTTGTATTTTTTTTGTGTATTCCTTTGTTTATTTATAAAAAAAAAAGTAAATTAATTGTGTGTATTTTGGGGTATTTCCATGTTTATTTATAAAAAAACAATATTATTAAAAATAATACAAATATTATGAATTATAAGAATTAAAAATAATACAAATATTAGGTCCCGTATTGACCTTGTATTAGCCTATAAGTGTGATATCGTGTCGTATAGCGTCGTATAGGTCACGTATTGACCTCGTATAAGCCTATAAGTGTGATACCGAATCATATAGCGTCGTATAGGTCATGTATTGAACTCGTATAAGCCTATAAGTGTGATATCGTATCGTATAACGTAGTATAGGTCACGTATTGACCTCGTATAAGCCTATAAGTGTGATATCGTATCATATAGCGTCGTATAGGTCACGTATTGACCTCGTATAAGCCTATAAGTGTGATATCGTATCGTATAGCATCGTATAGGTCACGTATTGACATCGTATAAGCCTATAAGTGTGATATCGTGTCGTATAGCGTCGTATAGGTCATGTATTGACCTCGTATAAGCCTATAAGTGTGATATCGTATCGTATACGTATGGTTTAGGTCCCGTCTAATCCTATATGCATATACAAGACCTATAGGAAACCTATACGAGACTTATACTACACTATACGATACGATACGATACTATACAATAACACCCGTATAGGCCTCTATACGAGACTTATATACTATACACTATACGATACGATATGATGCAATACGATACGATACGATGCAATACGATAAGATAATTTAATTTAAACGATAACAATATAATATATTTGTATTATTTACGAATAATATTGTTTTTTTATAAATAATTTTCTTTTTTTTATGAATAAACAAAGGAATACGATAATTTAATTTAAACGATAACAAAACAATATATTTGTATTATTTACCAATAATATTGTTTTTTTATAAATAATTTTCTTTTTTAATTTTTATAATTCATAATATTTATATAATTTTTTATTTTTATAATTTATATTTGTATTATTTACCAATAATATTGTTTTTTTATAAATAATTTTCTTTTTTTTATAAATAAGCAAAGGAATACACAATAAAAAAATACAAAAATGGAGCTTTATATACGCTCCTTAGAGGTCCCTACGCAGCGTATGAGACAAAAATGACACAACTACCCTTGTATTTGGCTTCGTATAGCCTCAACACAAGGGTATAAAAGACATTTTCAGACCTTTATATACGCTGCGTATAGGTCAATACGCAGCGTATATAAAGGGTAGTTTTTATTTTTAACTCTAAACATGTGGTTAAATTATCTTTTCAACCCTTATTGTATATATACGCTGTGTATAGACCTCTAAGGAGCGTATATAAAGGTCTGAAAATGTCTTTTATACCCTTGTGTTGAGGCTATACGAAGCCAAATACAAGGGTAGTTGTGTCATTTTTGTATCATACGCTGCGTAGGGACCTCTAAGGAGCGTATATAAAGCTCCATTTTTGTATTTTTTTTATTGTGTATTCCTTTGTTTATTTATAAAAAAGAGTAAATTAATTGTGTGTATTTTGGGGTATTTCCATGTTTATTTATAAAAAAACAATATTATTAAAAATAATACAAATATTATGAATTATAAGAATTAAAAATAATACAAATATTAGGTCCCGTATTGACCTCGTATAAGCCTGTAAGTGTGATATCGTGTCGTATAGCGTCGTATAGGTCACGTATTGACCTCGTATAAGCCTATAAGTGTGATACCGAATCATATAGCGTCGTATAGGTCATGTATTGAACTCGTATAAGCCTATAAGTGTGATATCGTATCGTATAACGTAGTATAGGTCACGTATTGACCTCGTATAAGCCTATAAGTGTGATATCGTATCGTATAGCGTCGTATAGGTCACGTATTGACCTCGTATAAGCCTATAAGTGTGATATCGTATCGTATAGTATAGCGTCGTATAGGTCACGTATTGACCTCGTATAAGCCTATAAGTGTGATATCGTGTCGTATAGCGTCGTATAGGTCATGTATTGACATCGTATAAGCCTATAAGTGTGATATCGTGTCGTATAGCGTCGTATAGGTCACGTATAGTATTGAACTCGTATAAGCCTATAAGTGTGATATCGTATCGTATAGCGTCGTATAGGTCACGTATTGACCTCGTATAAGCCTATAAGTGTGATATCGTATCGTATAGCGTCGTATAGGTCACGTACTGACCTCGTATAAGCCTATAAGTGTGATATCGTGTCGTATAGCGTCGTATAGGTCACGTACTGACCTCGTATAAGCCTATAAGTGTGATATCGTGTCGTATAGCGTCGTATAGGTCATGTATTGACCTCGTGTTAGCCTATAAGTGTGATATCGTATCGTATAGGTGTGGTTTAGGTCCTGTCTAATCCTATATGCATATACAAGACCTATAGGAAACCTATACGAGACTTATACTACACTATACGATACGATACGATATGATACAATACTATACAATAACACCCGTATAGGCCTCTATACGAGACTTATATACTATACACTATACGATACAATATGATGCAATACGATACGATACCATACGATACGATGCAATACGATAAGATAATTTAATTTAAACGATAACAATATAATATATTTGTATTATTTACGAATAATATTGTTTTTTTATAAATAATTTTCTTTTTTTTATAAATAAACAAAGGAATACGATAATTTAATTTAAACGATAACAAAACAATATATTTGTATTATTTACCAATAATATTGTTTTTTTATAAATAATTTTCTTTTTTAATTTTTGTAATTCATAATATTTATATAATTTTTTATTTTTATAATTTATATTTTTATTATTTACCAATAATATTGTTTTTTTATAAATAATTTTCTTTTTTTTATAAATAAGCATAGGAATACACAATAAAAAAATACAAAAATGGAGCTTTATATACGCTCCTTAGAGGTCCCTACGCAGCGTATGAGACAAAAATGACACAACTACCCTTGTATTTGGCTTCGTATAGCCTCAACACAAGGGTATAAAAGACATTTTCAGACCTTTATATACGCTGCTTAGAGGTCAATACGCAGCGTAGGTAAACCCTAATTTTGCTAGGGTTTGGTGTGCCAATAGGCACTTTAGTGTGCCAATAGGCACACCCTTAGAGAAATACAAATTATATAGCCCGGTTATGTGCTTATAACTGGCTAAGAGGCCACAATTAAACTAAAACTAGTTTATTATGCTGACATTCATAACCTAGGTTACTTATAATTCTTCTCTTTATTATGCTGACATTGATAACCTAGGCTGCTGCTGCTTCTTAATCTTGCTGCAGGTTTATATAAAAAAGAAAGTCTAATCTAACTCTAACCTAGATTACCCACTAATGTATATTATGTTTTATTCATTAACTGTGGCTATTCTTTTATAAACTAGCCACTAATGTTAGTGCAAACATGGAATAAACAAATCACTACTAAATTACCCACTAATCTTCATTCTTGTAGTCTTAACTAATATTAACTAAGTTTTTCTATAAATCTTTGTAGAATAGACTTAAGAGGCCAAACCACACAAAGATTGATATATTATGTTTTTCTTTCATTCTTTGTTTACATTACGTTTTGGCTATTGTTGTGTGTATATTTTTGTTAAGGCATATGATCCTGGTCCACATTTTCAAAATTTATTGGTAGTACTATGAGTTAAAAAGAAAGATGCATAGCGTGTTTCGAATTTCGAAGATCAAACAAGAAAGGATGGACCATATAATTGTCTCTATTATAAACATGCACGTAGAATCATAAACTTTAACAATGATCAATGATTTGAACTGTTTCAGCAACAAAGGCAGAAGCATGGAGAAACCTTTGGACAATTTCTTTGCATAAGATATTTGCAGCTATTGCAATGGGAATCGCTCTCCTGAGATTGATACCGAAGAGGCCGTTCTTGTTAACCGTGGCCTATTCTTTTGCCTTCGGGATCTCTAGCCCGATCGGGGTTGGTATAGGAATCGCCATCGATGCCACAACTGAAGGGCCAACGGCAGACTGGATCTATGCGATATCTATGGGCATTGCTTGTGGTGTTTTTGTGTATGTAGCTATACATCATCTCATATCTAAAGGGTTCAAACCACAACAAGACTCTTACTTTGACACACCATTCTTCAAGTTTCTTGCTGTGCTTCTTGGGGTTGGAGTCATTGCAGTTGTGATGATCTGGGATTAGTTTGGTTTTGAAAAGGTTTACTTGAATTGTGGATTTAATTTTAATTTTATTTTGTTGTGTTTAATTATGTGGATTAATTATGCATGTAACTTGAAATGTATTTCATTTTATTTTATTTTGTTGTGTTTGTACCTTTAAAAGTTTCATTATGTTCTGTGAAGTGTGACTGTAACTATGAATCCGTTAAGAGATCATGGAAATAAAATTAATCTTGTCCGTTGTGATGTTTCTTTGACACAAGAATGACAGTACCGAACTTTTTGAATACATGTATTGTATACACTGATGACTTAAGATATAAATTTAAATCCTTCGTTGAGAAGTTCATTTTTTTTTTCAAATATTCGCAAAGATATGCACATAGATATAAGGTGGATTCTTTCTTCTAAACTAATCAAATTATATTAAGTTCTAATTAAATTGCAATTTTAGAATTTGTGTCCAAAATTGTTTTTCTTCTTTTTTTCTTTCTGTTTTATTTTTTTATTGTTTTGTTTTCTGTTTTTTTTATTATTTGTTTTCTTACATTGATGGTATCGTAACGAACCAAACTAATATGGATTGAATAACTTAAAAACTGGTCATTGCGGTTTGAATCCACATCCTACCCCACAATACTAGTTTATAGATTTGTTTTTCAATTTTCAACGGCAAATAGGGCTATTCACGAGCCGAACCGAACCGATCAGACCTTTGCTCGTGCTCGGTTCGTTTACAAATCGAACTGAACCGAGTGTTTTTTCAACCGAGCCAAAGTCGAGCGAGTGTCTTTCGATCCGAGCATTTTTCGAACGAACGTCGAGCGAGTATCGTGCTCGCAGAACAAAAAAGAAAAGTGACGATGGGGGTGCTAGTTATCAGAATAAAGTGCAGTTCCCGTCCCTGAGCTTTCGTCCGATTAGAACACAAGTAAAAATTTAACAAATAACCAGGAATACAAAAACACTCAATTGGTTCTATCAAGATTAACTGAGCGGGAAGATAAAATATCGACCGATTGAAGCATACCATTGTTCTATCATAAGTTTGAAATTGAATGAACTGATTGAAGCAAAACCCTAGATAGTTGGGGTCTTAGCGAGTGGCGATGGAGAAATCGAATAATGATGGCCAATGGGGGTTTTGAGTAGGATCTTATGCTTCTGAATCGAATGGCGAGTTGAGACTTGAGTATTGATAGACACTTCACATTTCAGTATTTGAAATTTTGACTCAATTACTCAAATAGACATTTAAGTATTGGACAATGGACTATTGGTATTGGACTTTAATTCTAATTACTTAAAAGATATCTATTTCGATCTTGGACCAAACATTGTTAATTTTTGACTCTAGTATATATATATATATATATATATATATATATATATATATATATATATATATATAGGGTAGGGTTATAGAGTGAACAATGGTTAACTTGTGAACAAAATGAACAGATCTTGTGTGACAACTGGCATTTTTCCATGTGTTCCGTACAATAATAAACACTAATCTGTGCTTTAATGACTGTGCATGATTGAATTAACAAGACGAATAATTTCCTGATTACTGTCATATACATACAATGACATTTCATGTTGCAAGATTTTTATCTTTATCACATGCAACCCAATATGGTACAACTAATGCACGAAGCAAAGTTAGCACAATTAGCAGACAAACTAGGAGTACTGACGGGAGTTCAGTACTTAGACAGACATGGTATTAAGACACATAATGAGCCCCAAAACCAAGTGTTACACTAGAATAGTGTGTAGGAAAGTAGAGATTACAAAACTGCCTTCCTAGTGATGACATAGGTACCGGAAAGTGCCAAAAACACACTAAAACTGCAGAATTCTGCAGAAAATAAACAAATTCAGCAATTTTCAGCAATTTAACAACTAAATATAATGCAGAAATATGGTTTAACGGTCCAGAATACTTTCCTAAGTGTCAGGAAACAAAACTGTCATAAAATACAACATAAAGCACACTAAACTGCGCTATTTAGTACCTTAACGAACCGGTAACCAACCGAACAACTGGACACTACCCGAAACACCAAATTTTCATTGGAAACATAGTTTTAGTGTTACGAAGCTAGCTATGGTCACCGAACATCGTATTACATCTCATAAACATTAAATACATAAAATACCTAACTAGCACCATTACTTTCCAACTAAATCAAGTAACTAACCATTGAAATGAAACCCCCCCCCCCCCATTGGACGGTTAGGGGACATGTGTCCCACTTGGTGATTTTCCTCCAATATTATATAAGATGTGTATAATGCTTTTGAGACATAATCTCTAAAGAAGATTTAAATGTTGGAAACCATTGTTTTATAACCACTAGTTCCTACCTTACTACTCATTTTCACAACTTCACACCAACACACCTCTCCCTCTTTCCCTTGATCTCGGCTCAACCACCATCTATACACACCTCCTTCTTCAATTCAATATCAACCATTTTAAGGTGATCTAAGGGTGCAAGGAACTTAGTTAAGAAGCCTAGAAGCATTGGAGATTGAAGGACCTCTCATACAAGCTTTTAACCACCTCTTCTTCATCTTGTGATCATCCTTAGCCTTGAGCTAGTAGTAAGATCATTCTACACTCCATTTCTCATCTTATTTAGTCGGTTAAAGAATGATATAAGTTGATAATCATGAAGAACACTATGAATCAAGAACATGAAACTTAAACATAAGCTAAAAAATCATAAGAAATCATGTTGTTAAGTGTTATTATGCTTCTTGATGATTGATTATTTGTGTTTATGATGTTAAATCATATGATCTTGCTAGATGGTGATTAAAGACATAATCTAGCAAGATAAGAGGATGATTATGTTGTAGATCAAAGTAATCATCTTTATGTTAAAGTATGAACTTGAAGTGTAGCATGTTTTCTTGAAAAATAATGATCTAAGTGTGATGTAGATCATATAAATGAATGATTTTAAGAATGATTTTTCAAGAAACCAAGTTAAAAATACAAGATTTACTTAAGCTTGGTTCTTAAAAAGATTAACCACATTTTTAGTGGTTAATCAAGTGTAGAAATATATATTTAACAAGAAAAATTCAAGAAGAAATATTTTTAGAAAATTTATTCACAAGTTGTAAACATCTAACTTCTTCAATAATGATGTTTTTAAATAACAATCACACTTTAAAGGGTAACTAAGCCTACTAAACAAACTAGTAAGTTACTACAAATTTTTGTAAATTTTCAAGTTCATGAAGTAGAGATTAATGCTTGATTTTGGCAAATTGGCAAGTATTGGTTAATTTGTTGTTGATTTTGATGATTTATGATGGAGAGTGCAAAGCACGAGCGTTAGTTGTGTTAAATTACATATTTTATGGTGTTTTAAGTGATTACGCGTCGTGAGTATGATAACTATGCGTACTTATGATGTTACAGGTTAAATGGCTTATACCGGCAAAGTTAGAGTGTTCGAGGAGGAATAGAACATGCAAGGTTGATTAGCGAAAGATATCATATCATTCGGTCGATGTTCGAGGAGAGGAATACTTTAGAAGTGCGAGAGATGTGGAAGTAATAAAGTCCAAGGACCTGTGTGCCAATAGATGAAAGTCAAAATGTAGGTTACTGAGTCTAATATGTAAGCTACGGTCAAGAATTAGAAAAGAAACAGAATATAAAAACCGTAACCTACGGTCATCACACGTAGGCTACGGTTGGAAATTAAATGGCAATGTGACTTTGTGGTTCAAAGAATTAAAAGGATAAAAGAGGGGCAGACTTCGAGATTAAGGCAACAACATCATCATCATATATCACGTGATGGAGAAACATTAAAAAGAGAACATCACATCATCCAACCATAGATATACACGCATACATTGAGAGATGGGGGACTGTTTGGACGACACGTGCAAGGTAAAAGTCAACAACAACAATATTATCAAACACATGTGGATGGACTTCTTGAGACACATATATTGGCAGCCATGTGATCGAATTATGGGCAGCAAACATTAATTAATTTGGAGCCCCCAAATCGGCCCAACATCGTCATACTCTTGATCCACGAAGAAATTTTGGCAGCCCATTATCACCATCAACGAATTAGGGGAGCGGAAAAAAAAACATCATTCATCCATCGACTTTGAAGGGCAGTAGACCATTCTTTTTGGCTCCTGAAATATCATCACATATCTTCCACCAATCAAAAAGGCATCATGAATTCAATTCTCTTTGAAGCTATTGAAGATTGTTCGAGCATCATGAGCGGCTAAATCTCTTGTGGACACTTCGGGTGAATGATTCTTGTGAGATACTTTTAATTCTAATTTATGTTTTGTATTGAGATTTGGATTTGTAGTCGGGTGACAGCCGACTATTTACATGATTATATTATTTGTGTGACAGACAAATCCTGAGTGACAGTCAGAGTTATAATTATGTTTTGAATCCAACTATGCTTTTGTTGATTGAATGATTTCTATGTATGTTTGTTTTAATAGTTATCTGATCAATTAATATTAAGATTTTGAACTGCATAGGTAATTGGTAGATGTGACAGATTTACTATTTAATCAACAACATCCAATAAAATCAGAACTAGGTTATTAGTAATTACAGAATCAAAATCCCGGAGTGACCACACTTTTTTATCATTGTTTTTACAATCTCAAAGTTATTGTTTATAGTTTTCTAGCAAGTTCTCAAAGTAATTCAAATATTTACAAACAAATAATAATTAGCATTAACCACAGATTCCTCTGGATTCGATACCCTGCTTACCCTAGCTACCTAGGTTAATTAGGTTTTTGCAAGTCCATAACGACATGCATCAAAATGGCGCTGTTGCCGGGGAGTCGTGCGCTTAGTGCTAGTTTAGTTTAGTTTTGTTTGTTTGCTTTCATTTTACATAAAAACTAAAAAATCCAAAAAGTATTTGCCTTTTCTAGTTAGTTTGTTTTTTTCTTTCACTTTTGTCTTTGTTTTCTTTTTGTTCGGTACTGCTTTTCATTTGCTACTTATGCAAGAAATATGAGCTGGGAATATAAAGAATATGTTTCATGCACAAGGTGTGGGTGCCAAGGACATTGGGCATTCATATGCCCAATGTTCGAGAGTAAGGCTGAATCTGATGAGTGGGTATGGTCCCAACGCATGCAAAAACAAGAAGATGAGGGTTACCAGGGTTATTCATACCAAGATAGATATCAAGAAGAGATCGATGATATGGACTACCATCATGACCCAAATTGGGAGTACAGAGGTTATGAGATGGATGATGGTCACCGGTACAAGCCAAATTGGGATTGTAATGGAAAATCAGAATATTTTAAGGACTATGGTTATGGAGGCAATGGTCATTTTAATGAATATGTGTCACACCCTGACTTTTGCGGAAGCGTGATTATGGTGTGACTTTCTTAATACCATTGCATTCAATTATAACATCAACTATATGATAAAACCATAGTTTTGTCATCCATTAAATAAGTTTAAAACATACAACATTGTCTTAAAACGTAGACTTCAAATTCAAGTTTTACAAACCATTCAAATTGTTTACGAGTTCACTAAGGACTCATCGGAAGATATTAAGTAAAACCAAGGTTTGAAAGACGTGTCTCGTCCAGAAGTAAGACACACTGACCAAATCCACGGACCATGGATGACATATTTATTCCTAACGCAGCATAAAATTCCCAACGCCCGCCAGATCCACTTACTAATTCCCTGAAATACATGTAGTTTGAAAACATCAACAAAAGTTGAGCGAGTTTATGTGTCTGTTTGTGTATATGAGTAAACCTTTGAATGTATGTCTGTATGTATGTAAATCCTGGTATGAAAGCAACAAGGAAAACAGATCACCAATGGTTTGCAAGGCCATTGATATGTGTGAAGTGATGCAGGAAAACTCAAACCTAGCAGATTTGTCTCCGGGAATAAGACATAGTCACCACATGGGCTACCCTGGTCCGCATGGATGCGGGCTCGCTACACCCAAATAGATCTATCACTCATGTCCCTCGGTCCTACAACGAGGATTAATGGCCTTAAGTGTTGTACCCACCACTCACATGATCAAGTAGTACCCTTCCTTAGCTAACCATACCATGTATAAAACGTTTGTAAACAGTTGTAACATGTATTTCACCCCCGAAGTTATAAAACTGAAAACAGTTAAAAGACAAGGGGGACATGAAACTCACAGTCTTACGTCTTCAACAATCGTAACTCATACTTCTCCGGTGAACACGACTACCTACAACGTACTAATGTCTATTAGACGAACAGGCCGTGCCTTGACTTAGTATTAACGTTTCTGAGTTACGTTTCTTCTACGCCTTTGATATTATTCCAAGTTATATAATTATTGTCAAAATAATTAAAATTTTAACTTAAATTATATTTATCAGATTTTGGAATATCTGTTAAACAATATATATTAACTTAATACTTCTCAAGTATTAATACTTGTATTTCCTTCCCAAGTATGGGGGTATCTTATACATGTGTATTCGCATTCTTGTATGGGTATATCTTGCCATGTATTGGTGTCGTATTCCGGTGTATATTTATATGTGTGAGAATACGTATTTTATGGTATTCATTAAGTATTCATATACTTAAATTTGTATTAAACTTTCCGGAATATTATTTCTAATAAAAGTCCACCAATATATATATATATATATATATATATATATATCCAAAATATATATTTAAGAAATATTACTTAGAAAAATTATTTATAATTTTTCTCTTGGCAAAATATTTGTAGTTCCAAATTAATATATTTTCAATTCTAACTTTAGAAAATATATATAGAAACTTATTTTTTTATCCAAAAATAATGTACTTCAAGTTTACTCAAGAAAATATATATTTTTTCCAAAAATAATATATTTTCTAATAATTCCAAGGAATATATATATATATATATATATATATATATATATATATATATATTTATATTTGTCAAAAATGCTATATTTTTCCTTTGTCAAAATATGATATAACTTTGTGGTAATCATACAAATCATATTTTCGTTCCTTTGTATCCAAAATATTATTTACCAAAATGAACTTTGTGAACATATTTTTCCGGAATATTTTGTAAGTTACATTTCTTGTTCGGTTTCGCTAATATTTTGTGTGTAACTTGTATAGTTATTCCTTGATGTTTTGTTAATATTTGGATTGTAATTCTTGGTGTTTTGATGTGTTATATTATTTCAAGTCCTAAAATAATATAACTATTACACAAAGTATACAAATAATCACACATGTGTGTCTTTAATGTATATATATATATCTAGCCACTTTTATTTATAATACCAACCTCTAATATTTGTATTTTGTAACCAAAATTTATGGCAAAGTTTATGTAACAATTTATGGATTAAAATACACTTGGTTAATGTTTGTTTGAAAATATTTTTCTAAGTGTTTGTATTTTTAGAAAATTTTGCCATAGTTTCCCCTAAAAATGGAGGCTTCTATGCATTCAAGCATATCATTTTCTTTTGTAAAATCACCACAATCAATTTACAATCAACTCTAAATAACTTATACTTACCAACTTTGCCAAAATCATGCATATTCTACTACTTCATGAACTTGAAAGTTTATGAAAACTTGTAGTAACTTGGTAGGGTGTTTAGTGAGTTTAGTTACCCTTTAAAGTGTGGTTGTTTATATAAAAACATCATCCTTGAAAGACTTAGATGTTTACAACTTGTAATCATGTTTTACAAAAATGTTTCTTTATGAAATTTTCTTGTTACACAAGTGTTTCTACACTTGTTTAACCACCAAAAATAGTGTTTGTTCATGTAAGAATCAAGTTTTAACGAAACTTATATTTTTAACCCGGTTTCTTTAGAAATCATCCATAAAATTTCTAGATCTACAAGTATCACAACTTACTTTGATCATCATTTTACAAGAAAAAACAATTTGTATTTCAAGTTCATGACTACATAAGGATGATCTATTGATTTCTCAACATAATCATCCTCTCATCTTGCAATATCATGTTTTTAATCATGATCTAGCAAGATCATATGATGATCTACATCATTTACACAAGCTAACAATAATCATCAAGTATAACAACACATAAATAACATGATTTCTTCATGATTTCTTATAGTTTAAGCTTATGTTCATGTTTCTTTCTTGTGATTCTTAGTGTTCTTCATAATAATCAACATGTAACATCTTTTAACCACTAAAAATATATGTAAAATAGAGTGTACAAAGATCTTACCACTAGCTCAAGGCTAGCGATGAATCAAGTGAAGAAAATGAATGGATAAAAGCAAATAGAGAAGGTCCTTCAAGATCCAAAGCCACCAAGCTTCCTTGTATGGACTCTAACACCTTTGTGAATGCTTGGATTGGTTGGAGAGGATTGAATGATGATGGATGTGTGTGGGTGAGTGTGTGTTAGGCCGAGAGTGAGCAAGAGGGATGAGAGAGTTGTGTGTTTTCTTAATGGGTGATGAATGAGCTTAAGTCCTCCAAGTCTTTCCTTATAACCATCTCATGTGATTATCCATTGTGTAATGTGTTCAAATTAGAGGAACAAGATCCATTAAAATATTAAAATGAAATCTTGAGGTATGGGGGTGAGTATGGCCGATTACTAGGTGGGTGGGGGGTAGTAGAGTAGGTTTAATCATATAGTTAGTTTAGGGTAAAAATTCAAGTATATAGTTAGTTACTTAGTTACTTGATGTTTTATAGAGTGTTATGATGTTCGGGGATCATAACTAGCTTGGAAATGTTAAAACAATGTTTCTAGTGTAAATTTGGTGTTTCGGGTAGTGTCCGGTTGTTTGGTTAGATACTGATTCGTTAAAGTGCTAAACTTTGCAGTTTAGTGTTCTTTATGTATCTTTTTGTGATACTTTTAATTCCCGACACTTAGGAAAGCATTCAGGACCATTTTACCATGTTTCTGCATAAAATTTGTATGTTAAAAATTCAGCACTTTGGGTGAGTTTTAGGCACTTTCCGGCACTTAAACTATCACCTAGAAAAGCAGTTTTGTGATCCTTACTTCCCTACACTCTATACTAGTGTAGTAATTAGTTTCTGGCTCATACTATGTCTCAATACAACATCTGTCTATGTACTGAACTCCGTCAGCATTTTCCCGGTCTGTCTGTTAACTGTGCTAACTGTGTTTCGTGCATCATTTGAGTCAATAAAGTTCTCATGCAATCAATGATATGTCATTTGCAATATGTGATGCACATGTGTGTATAAAGCAATAATCAGAAAGCAGTTCAAGTCATTAATTGTAATTCAGCACAGTCATTAAGCATTAATCAAGATTAATTAATTGTACGGATGCATGCAAATTTGGCAGTTGTCACATTCTCCCCCTGTTAAGAAAATTTCGTCCTCGAAATTTATACTACCTTAACTCCTTAGGGTTACATTATGCATGTATGTATATGAATAATACTAAGGTAGATAACCACAAAACCGAATCAAATTTTATTCACATCAGGTGAATCCAAGGATATATTTCAACAACAAGAACCCAATGGTTAAAAGGTATGTGTTCTAGCATTTGATGTCAAAGGACATGAGATGTATAGGTGTTTAATCTAGTGTAACTTAGTTAATAGAGGTGCAACAAAGGAGTTTTGACCAATGGATTTTCAAACAATCGGTCACAATATGCAAATGAGTTTTCAAAAACCATAGCATCCGCCATATGAACTCAAAATCAACAACTCGAATATGATAGTAACCTGAAAATGATCTGTCAACTTTCGAATAAATAAATGGTAAGGGTTAGTGTGTTGACATTCTTGAATTGCGAAAATACACCGAATGAAATACAAGCGAATCTGGTGTATCATTGTCTTAATTCGTAGTTGCATTAGGAATGTTTAAATGATAAGCCAAACAAAAGTATGTGTAGTTTTGTGTGAAACTGTTGACCATGATTAGTACAAGCTACAAATTTGTAATGACACCACAAGGTGTCGAAATTGACATATTTCAATAATAGCGGTGACCGAACAAGTTCACCGTGCTTGAGATCAAATGAAAGTGTAATGAAACAATCCTGAGGATTTGATTCAAACAGCATAGTAGGACCTTTCAATTGAATATAGAATATCAAAGAGCCACTGTTTCGGATCGAAGATGAAAAAGTAATAAGTACCGCAAGGCATTCGATGGACGATGAAAGATTTGTTAGGAGGTACACCATGACATGAAATGAATCTATGTACCATTGTCTTAACACACAACTGTGTTGAGACCGCTTTAAACGTGATAAACAAAACGGATTTATGGCAAGTCAATAAATAAACAATTAAATCCGTGTATGAGGTGCGTAACCAAATTAGCGCAAGCTTCAATTTTGTGAAAGCACCACCACAAGGTGTCGAAACCAATAAACGACTTAGTGGAGTCGTAGACCAAACAAGTCTACTACGACTCGAAACAAAAGAACTTTTTCAAAAATAAATTTGAATATGATGCTCTCAATACATCATATGGCGTCTTGAATTGAATATGCGAAATGGACAAGTTCAAGCGATTGAACTTGGTTTCAGCGCAACCTGACAATAAACATATGTGTCGACAAGGGAATCTCAGCATGGTTACGAAGATAAACCATGAATGTAACTTGAAAGAAAAGAAGTTTCAAGAAAGTGTGTTGACTTGATAGCAAAGGAGCCAACAATTACAATAATGTAGGTTATTCGAATCATAAACCAATAATTAGCTTTAGCAAAATAATGTTTGAACTTCAATGAAGCGTTTATTCGAAACGATACCCCATGCATAACAAATGGTGCATGGGTAGCATATGAGTTTCCAGGAAATGAAACAATGAGTATTTGCTATAATGAAGAAAATTGTTATGATGCAACTATCATTAGGAGAAGTAGAGGTGCAAAATTCTACTTGTTAGAAGCAATAGTGGAAATTTCAATGTAAGAAATTTGAGTGCTTTACCGTTTGGTCAACTGAAATAGCATATACGTCAGAATAATAGGTTTTGCTTGGGTTAACAGATGTGGTTCCTAAGTGACAACCTTTAACGAGTTTTGACCTAAGTCCCAGAGGTCTTAAGGGTACGATTCCTAAACCTTCAAAGTTCTGTATTCTGTACGTAACTATTTTGTGTATCGTACATAAAACACAGTATTAGATTATGTCTAAAACAAATGGTTGACCCACTGTGCTTCGGTATACTTTCTTCTTGAATCCGCAGCTAATGATATTCGATCAACGATCAATCTTGGAATAGTAGTTGGATCCTCACAGTTAGTTAAATGAATAATTCGTTAATCCTCAGCTCCTGGTAGTTGAGGCTCATTCGAAAATCATCGTCCTTCTCCTTGACGAACAGTACTAAGATTCCTTAGGGAAAAAATCTTGCCTTATAAGTCCCCAATCTGGCAACTTCTGAAGCTGCGTTGAAAAATCTTGTATCTTAGAAGGTGCAAGTCGATAGGGTGCCTTGGTTACAGACGCGGCGCCTGGAACCAATCGATGCGAAATTCGACTTGTCGTTGAGGAGGTAATCCTGACAAGTCTTCGGGGAAGACTTCAGGTTATTTCCTTACCACAGGGATATCTTCGAGCTTCGGTCCTTCAGCTTCTTTGTCCACGACATGAGTTTAGGAGGCAATACACCCTTTACGCAAAACTTTCATGCCTTCATACAGTTGGCAATTTGTAGGGGCATATTCTGCTTATCTTCGCAAATCGCGATCGATTCTTCATTCGCCATCGGGGTGCGGATAACCTTCTCCTTAGGCTTTTACTAGCCGCTCATTAGTTGGTTTTATCAAGTATAGGATATCTACCCTTTTTGCTACTAACCCAAGTATATTCTTAAGCCCTAGATGAAACGAGGTTATAGTTGGTACTAGCATTAGTTAGCACAGACGCCAGGTGTCGGTTAGTAGGGAACGTACCGATAATCATGCTTGGATCCTGGCGTGCTTCCCCGGCTCTGATGTCGAACACTCCTTCTCGTGCCTGCTTGTTGTTAGGACAATACTTCCTGAAATGCCTTTTGTCTCCGCAGTTAAAACAACCTTGAGCACGTTTTTGTTCATCACTGGTTCTACCTTGATAGTCGTTGATGCCGTTGCTTCCTCCGTGATTCCCGCTACCATCCAGACTTCCGTTTCTGCGTTCAGTACCTTGCCTACAGGTCTCCTTGACATGCCCCACTTTGCCACATTTTTCACATTTTCCATAGCTGCATCGCCCGATATGATAACGTCGACAATTGTCGCACTTAGGTAGGATACCCATGTACTCTTTTCCCCTTTTGTCCCTGTTCTTGCTATTCACCCGAGTACCCTTCTTGAAGTTTGCGAACTTTCTCTTGTTGTCTCAAGATGGCTCTACAGGAGTCTCCTTTTTCTCGTCGGGGTTTGAAAGTTTTTCCAATCTAGGTGCTTCCTTAGCGCGCGCCAAACTCATGATACTTGCATGAATAGTTGTTGGTGACGTTGATGCCGTCATTAAACTCAGGGATTGAGGCACCAGTCCCCAGATGAATTGCCCCATTCTCTTCAATTCTGGTTCCACCAGGTATGGAACAACTCGCGACAAATCATGAAGTCTCTACACGTACTCCACCACCTTTTGACCTTCCATCATCAGGCTCTGGAATTCACCTTCCAGCTTCTGGGTCTCCATCTGAGAACAATACTCCCTATGCATCATTCCTTTCAGCTCACCCCATGTAAAAGCATACGCTGCAGTTTCGCCCATTATTCGAACCCGAATGTTCCACCATAACAGAGCTTCACCTTGAAACAACCCAGAAACGTATGGGACTTGTTGCTCTGGCGTACAACCGCTCATTCGTACTACAAAATCCACGTTCTCGACCCATTTCACAAAAGCTATGGCACCTCCAGTGCCGTCAAAGTTCAGAGGTTTGCAGTCTAAAAATTGCTTGTAGGTACAACTTGTACTCAAGCAATCATCATCACAGAAAGCATTAACAAAGCACACTTGGAATTGTCCAAACATATTGTAATGTGTCTTAGGTGACTTAAACATTACCGTTAGGTGGGTTATTCCCTGAGGTACTTTCGCTATGTTTGTAGCAAAGAACCTCGTGCCGAGCTATGGCCTGTGAGACATACGCTTGCCATTCTGCCTTGGTCAGCTGAATGATTTCTTGATGAGACATCTTCTACGAAGAACTTGGATTGGTCAGGTCTCATTTGCTCAGGGGGGTGTAAATAGTGTTTAGAGGTCATATGTACATACACATAATGAGTTATCATATCACCCAATCAAGCAACATCATAATCATAGCATAAACAAGTAGATGAGTGTATAACAGACAAACATGTAGATGGAAACATATTTCAAGCAAACACGTAGCATCATAATTATAGCACACACAAGCAGATCAACAACGTGTTTAGCAAAGACATAGCGATTGAGCTCCCATTATTTACCGACCACAATCACATTGTCTACAAAGTGTATTACATCAAAAGGGACACAGGGTCACCCTACCCTTGTCCAACAAATCTATTAGTGCATCAAAATCGCAAGGTCAAAAGTAGTCTTTAAAAGTCTCCACAATCTCGGCTCATTAGTAGTGTCTTTACCCCAAAGTAATGCAATCCGCATAAAACCAAAAGCCAATTATACTGCTGACTGAGGTGGAGAAGGGAAGAAAAGCAAACTGTCTACGTGTGCGAGGTCCTCCTCGAGCTTGTACACACGTTGAGGTAATTAACTGATCTGTTGCTCGATAGTAAAGAAATGAGTATCGAAGCCTGGGAAAAGTGTAAGAGCAGCAGGTGCGAGTGCAAAAGGAGACAGTGATGAATGTGGAGGATCAAAGCATTCTGGCAATAGACAGGGTGGAGGACATGGTGTCAGCCCAAGCTCCAAAACTCTACGACTCATAACCTCAAACTGTAGCTGATGTGATAGGAGCAAATCATTCCGTGTGTAGCCTCCATAACGTGAGGGATGGTAGGGGTCTGAAATCATCGTAGTGTATGGTAGGAACCATCAGAATGGCTCGTCCATCGGTGAAGTATTGAAAGAAGCAAACGGTGCAGCCTGTGAGGTCAGGGAAAAAGGTTGTTGTTAGCAAAAAGGGTCGTTATGCGGGTGCTGACCTGGAGTACCTTCACGGTGTGTGAATATGTCGTGAAAGAAAGCGTTAGGCATGTCAGTGCAATGGACGTCGGTCTCCATAGGGGAAAAGGAGCAACGTCGGCGGGTGCGGGTGCAGGAACAATTGTCTTAACAAAAGAGAAGACCATCAGGTGCAGGCACTAGGTCAGGTATAAGGGGTGCAATGTCTGGTAAACCAAAAGAAATAGGGTCATGATCAAGCAAGGGCTTAGGATCAGCAGGTGCAATCTCAGGCTGACCCAAAAGGAACATGAGCTGGCTCAGGAGCAGGCTCTGGGTCGTGTGAAGGTGTTGGGTCTCATGCAGGTGATAATGCAGTAGTCATAGCGGCGTCGTCATCTAACTAAGTAGTAAAAAATGCAGTCCGGCCATCGGTAATTCTGCAGATGTCACAGACTCAAAGGAGTCTGAAATCGAGTGTAAAATGGAAGCAGAGGATACTTCAATTGTGACAACTGTAAAAAATCCAGGTATCCGTACAATTAATTAATATTGATTAGTGCTTAATGACGGTGCTAAATTACAACTGATGACTTAAACTGCTTTATGATAATTGCATCATACTTACATGTGCATCACATATTGCATACTGTCACATCATTTTTACATACAAAATTTAAGTGATATAAACGATGAACAAAGCACAGCTAGCACAGTTAGCGGATAACTCAGAAAAATGCTGACGATGTCAGTACATAGACAAACAGTGTTTTGAGACCCAGTATGGGCCAGGGATAAGGTACTACACTAGTATGGTGTGTAGGACAGTGAAGACCATAAAACTGCTTCACTAGGTGATAGTTAAAGTGCCGGGAAGTGCCTAAAACCCACTTAAAGTGCTGAATTCAGCACATTTAAGCAAAATTCGGCATTTTAACAAGCTAGTAACATGCAAAAATATGGCAAAATGGTCCTGAATGCTTTCCTAAGTGTCGGGAATTAAAAGTGTCACAAAAGGGTACTTAAAGATTACTAAACGGAATAGTTTGACACTTTAACGAACCGGTATCCAACCGAACAACCGGGCACTAACCGAAACGCCAAAATTTTACTAGAAACATTGTTTTAGTGTTTCTAAGCAAGATATGATCCCCGAACACCCTAACACACTATATAACATCTGATACACATAAGCACTAACTAATACACTTAGAATCCTAACTAATCATCTAACTAACCATTAAACATCAACTAAATACCCCCCCCCCCCTAAGTGGACGGTCACTTATGTGGCCCCACCTCCAAAATCTTACAAGATTTCTCTTGATCTTGCTTGGATTTGTGAAGATTTATTTAGATCATGTTGTGTACTTACAACACATAATACACAATGGATGATAAAATTAGTTGGTTATAAGAGGAACTTGGTGGATCATTCTAACACACACTTCACCACAACTCACCTCCTCCTCCCTTCTCCCCTCCATTCGGCCGAGAACAAGCACCCACCACCCCACCATCATCAACTCACTCCCATCCATTCCAAGACCATCCTAAGGTGTAATAAGGTGTTTAAGGAAGCTTGGTGCTCTTGGATCTTGAAGGACCTTTCCCGATTGCTTTTATCCAACCCATTTGTCATCCACAACATCAAGTGTTCTTCCCTAGCCTTGTGCTAGTAGTAAGGCCCTTATGATCTCTTGATACTTCATATATTGTTGGTTAAAAGATGATACACATTGTTAATCTTGATGAACATTAAAAGACATATTCATGAATCTCTAACATAAGCTTATAAACATATGAATACTTGTTGATTTGTGTTTATTTGCTTCTTGTTGATTGATTATTAGTGTTAATGATGTTAGACATCATATGGAACCTACTAGATTGTGATTAAACACATGATCTAGTAAGTTAATGTGATGATCTTGTGAAAGACCAAGATCATCATGCCTTATGTTTACATGAACTTGAATAATAAAAGTTGTTTTCATGTAATGATGATTTAAACAAAATACAAGTCTTGTGAGTGGATGATTTCTAAAATAGTTTTCCAAAGAAACTAAGCTAAATCACAAAGATTTACATCAACATTGTTTTAAAAGAACTAATCATGTTTATAGTGTTGAAACAAGTATAAGAACACTTTGTTTACAAGAAAAATTCAAAAAAATGATTTTTGGAAAAATCATTTAACAAGTTGTAAACACTCAAATCTTTCAAGAATGAGATTTTTAAAGAAATAAACACACTTTAAAGGGTAACTAAACCTACTAAATACACTACCAAGTTACTACAAGTTTTTATGAAAGTTCAAGTTCATGATTATTATGTAGATAGCTTTGTTTTAGCACTTGGTAAGTGTAGATTGATTGTTGATTGTTTATGATGATTTTGAAAAGAAAATAATATGCTTTAATAGCATGGACACCTCCATTTTTAGGGGAAACTATGGCAAAATTTTCTAAAAATACAAACACTTAGAAAAACATTTTCTAAACAAATATTCACAAGTGTGTTTTAACTATGGTTTTCAATGTAAACTTTGCCATAGATTTTGTTACAAAAATACAAGTATTGGAGGTTGGTTTTTATAAATAAAAATGGATAAATATGTATTTAGAATATATATTTACATTAATAACACATTGTGTGTGATTATTTGTATACTTTGTGTATTAGTTATATTATTTTAGGATTTAAAATAATATAACTTAACAAAATACCAAGAATTTACAATCCAAAATAATACAAAAAACCACAAGGAATAAATATATAAGTTGCACACTCAATATTGTGGAACCGAACGATAAAACGTAACTTACAAAATATCCCGGAAAATACCGTTACAAATATATTTTTGGTAAATATTATTTTGGATACAAGAAATGGAAATATGATTTTCTTTATTATTACAAAGTATATCATATTTTCGACAAGGAGAAAATATATTACTTTTGGAAGTAAAAATATATTTTCTTAGTATATTTAGAAGATATATGATTTTTGGGAAAAAATATATATTTTCTTGAAATACATTATTTTTGGGACAAAATAAGTTATATATATATATATTTTCTAAAATGGGACTTGAAAATATATTATTTTGAAAACTACAAGATACAAGAATGCGAATATACATGTATGAGATACCCCCATCCTTGGGAAGGAAATGCGAAAATAAATACTTGAGAAGTATTGTTACAAAAACGTATTGTTAAACAACTATTCCAAAAATTAAATATAATTTAAAGTTAAAATAATCATTATTTTAACAAGAAATTATAACTTGGAATAATATTAGAGACATAAAAGAAACGTAACTCAAAAACGTAAATACTAAAGGAAGGCTCGACCCGTTCGTCTAATAGACCCTAGTACATTGTAGGGAGTTGTGTTTGCTGAGGAGATTTGGGTTACGAGCTTAGAAGACACAAAACTGTGAGTTCATGTCCCCCTTTTCTTTTAACTGTTTTCAGTTTTATAACTTTGGGGGTGAAATACATGTTACAATTGTTTACAAACGTTTTATACATGGTATGGTTAGCTTAAGGAGGGTTACTGCTTGATCATGTGAAAGGTGGGTATAACACTTAAGGCCATTAATCCTCGTCATAGGACCGAGGGACATGAGTGATAGATCTATTTGGGTGTAGCGAGCCCACACCCATGAGGACCAGGGTGGCCCATGTGGTGACTATGTCCACATACTAATGCCGTGGCAAAATTCCGCTAGGTTTGAGTTTTCCTGCACCATTTCACACATACCATTGGCCTTGCAAACCAATTGGTGATCTGTTTTTCCTTATTGCTACATACCAGGGACATACATACATACAGACATACTTTAAAGGTTTATTCATACACAAACACATGAACTCGCTCAACTTTTGTTGATGTTTTCAAATTACATGTATTTCAAGGAACTAAATGGATCTGGCAGGTGTTTGCATGTTCACGCTGCGTCACAAATAAAAGATGTCATCCGAGGTCGTAGGGTTTAGGAGGTGTATCCTATTCCTGAACGAGATACATGTTCCTAAACTCAGTTTTATTTAAGGTATTTTGTTGAGTCTTCGTGAACTCATTAAAACATGTTATGGTTTGTAATCTAAATTTGGAGTCAACGTTTCAGACAATTTATGTTGTGGTATTTTCAAACTTAATTAATGGATGAACATCTTATGGTTTTATCATGTAGCGTTGTTATGATTGAATGCTATGGTATTAAGAAAGTCACACCAAAAATCACGCTTCCGCAAAAGTCATGGTGTGACATCAATGGCAGGAATCTCAGGAGGTAGAATAGCAACGTCATCCTCAGCTATCTCTCTATCACCCTGGGCGTCAATAGGAGGATCATCACAAACAAGTCAACGTTATCATCCAATGAATCGTCAAAAGGCAGATCCTTGGGAGGGATGACCACGAGGGGTACGACGTCGAGGATCGGAGTCATGATAGGCTCACCATCGGAATAATGGGGTGGTCATGGACCGAATCAAGAGTGACAAAAAGATCCTCGTCAGGGAAACCATCTGCAAGGGTAAATCATCACCAAGATCTGATAGCGCGAACGGTTGGAAGTCGTCCTCATCCTTGGTCAGCATGTCAGGGTCACTCTCAGTGTCTGACGTAAATATCTCTGGCGCAGGTGCATTCTCATCATCTGTGGCGATGGCCATAGGGTCGCCAATGTCTGACAACTCGCTTTCTAAAGAAGGTGACATGTGTGCCGGTACATCATAGCATGTATATCTATAGTAATTACTAACACTTAGTGTTTTACAAGCAAAGATAATTCATCATGTAATCACGTATTCTCATTATCTTTCATGAAACTTTCTATCCTTCCCAGTTTCCCAGACTAAACCAACCAGTCTCCCAGACTGAACTACCTAGCCTCCCAGACTAACTACCCAGTCTCCCAGACTGAACTACCTAGTCTTCCTGACTAAACTTCCCAGTCTCCTAGACTGAACCCCCTAGTCTCTCAGACTAAACTTCCCAGTCTCCTAGACTGAACTACCTAGCCTCTCAGACTGAATCATAAACATAAACTTTGAAATGTGTTTCGTGTCTTTCGTTTGTAAAAATGTTTGTCTCCCTGGATCTGGGCGTTTCGGGTATGCAATGAAGGTATGTTGTGAAAACATTTTCGTGAGAGCCCTAATGATTGTAGTCTAGACTCGAGGAGGAATCCTAGTTCGCTACAATCGAAGATCTGATACCAAGCTGTCACACCCTGACTTTTACGGAAGCGTGATTATGGTGTGACTTTCTTAATACCATTGCATTCAATTATAACATCAACTATATGATAAAACCATAGTTTTGTCATCCATTAAATAAGTTTAAAACATACAACATTGTCTTAAAACGTAGACTTCAAATTCAAGTTTTACAAACCATTCAAATTATTTATGAGTTCACTAAGGACTCATCGGAAGATATTAAGTAAAACCAAGGTTTGAAAGACGTGTCTCGTCTAGGAGTAAGACACACTGACCAAATCCACGGACCATGGATGACATCTTTATTCCTAATGCAGCATAAAACTCCCAACGCCCGCCAGATCCACTTACTAATTCCCTGAAATACATGTAGTTTGAAAACATCAACAAAAGTTGAGCGAGTTCATGTGTCTGTTTGTGTATATGTGTAAACCTTTGAATGTATGTCTGTATGTATGTAAATCCTGGTATGAAAGCAACAAGGAAAACATATCACCAATGGTTTGCAAGGCCATTGATATGTGTGAAGTGATGCAGGAAAATTCAAACCTAGCAGATTTGTCTCCGGGAATAAGACATAGTCACCACATGGGCCACCCTGGTCCGCATGGGTGTGGGCTCGCTACACCCAAATAAATCTATCACTCATGTCCCTCGGTCCTACAACGAGGATTAATGGCCTTAAGTGTTGTACCCACCACTCACATGATCAAGTAGTACCCTTCCTTAGCTAACCATACCATGTATAAAACGTTTGTAAACAGTTATAACATGTATTTCACCCCCGAAGTTTTAAAACTGAAAACAATTAAAAGAAAAGGGGGACATGAAACTCACAGTCTTGCGTCTTCAACAATCGTAACTCGTACTTCTCCGATGAACACGACTACCTACAACGTACTAATGTCTATTAGACGAACGGGCCGTGCCTTTACTTAGTATTAACGTTTCTGAGTTAGGTTTCTTCTACGCCTTTGATATTATTCCAAGTTATACAATTATTGTCAAAATAATTAATATTTTAAATTAAATTATATTTATCAGATTTTGGAATAATTGTTAAACAATATATATTAACTTAATACTTCTCAAGTATTAATACTTGTATTTCCTTCCCAAGGATGGGGGTATCTTATACATGTGTATTCGCATTCTTGTATGGGTATATCTTGCCATGTATTGGTGTCGTATTCCGGTGTGTATTTATATGTGTGAGAATACGTATTTTATGGTATTCATTAAGTATTCATATACTTAAATTTGTATTAAACTTTCCGAAATATTATTTCTAATAAAAGTCCACCAATATATATTTAAGGAATATTACTTAGAAAAATTATTTATAATTTTTCTCTTGGCAAAATATTTGTAGTTCCAAATTAATATATTTTCAAGTCTAACTTTAAAATATATATATATATATATATATATATATATATAGAAACTTATTTTTTTTATCCAAAAATAATGTACTTCAAGTTTACTCAAGAAAATATATATTTTTCCCAAAAATAATATATTTTCTAATAATTCCAAGGAATATATATATATATATATATATATATATATATATATTTATTTATATTTGTCAAAAATGCTATATTTTTCCTTTGTCAAAATATGATATAACTTTGTGGTAATCGTAAAAATCATATTTTTGTTCCTTTGTATCCAAAATATTATTTACCAAAATGTACTTTGTGAACATATTTTTCCGGAATATTTTGTAAGTTACATTTCTTGTTCGGTTTCGCTAATATTTTGTGTGTAACTTGTATAGTTATTCCTTGATATTTTGGTAATATTTGGATTGTAATTCTTGGTGTTTTGATGTGTTATATTATTTCAAGTCCTAAAATAATATAACTATTACACAAAGTATACAAATAATCACACGTGTGTGTCTTTAATGTATATATATATCCTAAATATTTATCTAGCCACTTTTATTTATAAAAACCAACCTCCAATATTTGTATTTTGTAACCAAAATTTATGGCAAAGTTTTTGTAACAATTTATGGATTAAAATACACTTGGTTAATGTTTGTTTGAAAATATTTTTCTAAGTGTTTGTATTTTTAGAAAATTTTGCCATAGTTTCCCCTAAAATGGAGGCTTCCATGCATTCAAGCATATCATTTTCTTTTGTAAAATCACCACAATCAATTTACAATCAACTCTAAACAACTTATACTTACCAACTTTGCCAAAATCATGCATATTCTACTACTTCATGAACTTGAAAATTTATGAAAACTTGTAGTAACTTGGTAGGGTGTTTAGTGAGTTTAGTTACCCTTTAAAGTGTGGTTGTTTAGATAAAAACATCATCATTGAAAGACTTAGATGTTTACAACTTGTAATCATGTTTTACAAAAATGTTTCTTTATGAAATTTTCTTGTTACACAAGTGTTTCTACACTTGTTTAACCACCAAAAATAGTGTTTGTTCATGTAAGAACCAAGTTTTAACGAAACTTATATTTTTAACCCGGTTTCTTTAGAAATCATCCATAAAATTTCTAGATCTACAAGTATCACAACTTACTTTGATCATCATTTTACAAGAAAAACAATTTGTATTTCAAGTTCATGACTACATAAGGATGATCTATTGATTTCTCAACATAATCATCTCTCATCTTGCCATATCATGTTTTTAATAATGATCTAGCAAGATCATATGATGATCTACATCATTTACACAAGCTAACAACAATCATCAAGTATAACAACACATAAATAACATGATTTCTTCATGATTTCTTATAGTTTAAGCTTATGTTCATGTTTCTTTCTTGTGATTCTTAGTGTTCTTCATAATAATCAACATGTAACATCTTTTAACCACTAAAAATAGATGTAAAATAGAGTGTACAAATATCTTACCACTAGCTCAAGGCTAGGGATGAATCAAGTGAAGAAAATGAATGTATAAAAGCAAATAGAGAAGGCCCTTCAAGATCCAAAGTCACCAAGCTTCCTTGTATGGACTCTAACACCTTTGTGAATGTTTGGATTGGTTGGAGAAGATTGAATGATGATGGATGTGTGTGAGTATGTGTTTGGCCGAGAGTGAGCGAGAGGGAGGAGAGAATTGTGTGTTTTCTTAATGGGTGATGAATGAGCTTAAGTCCTCCAAGTCTTTCCTTATTACCATCTCATGTGATCATCCATTGTGTAATATGTTCAAATTAGAGTAACAAGATCCATTAAAATATTAAAATGAAATCTTGAGGTATGGGGGGTGAGTATGGCCGATTACTAGGTGTGGGGGGGGGGGGTAGTAGAGTAGGTTTAATCATATAGTTAGTTTAGGGTAAAAATTCAAGTATAGAGTTAGTTACTTAGTTACTTGATGTTTTATAGAGTGTTATGATGTTCGAGGATCATAACTAGCTTGGAAATGTTAAAACAATGCTTCTAGTGTAAATTTAGTGTTTCGGGTAGTGTCCGGTTGTTCGGTTAGATACTGATTCGTTAAAGTGCTAAACTTTGCAGATTTGTGTTCTTTAAGTATCTTTTTGTAACACTTTTAATTCCCGACACTTAGGAAAGCATTCAAGACTATTTTACCATGTTTCTGTATAAAATTAGTATGTTAAAATGCTGATTTATGCTGAATTTTACTGAATTCAGCACTTTGGGTGAGTTTTAGGCACTTTCTGGCACTTCAACTATCACATAGAAAAGCAGTTTTGTGATCCTTACTTCCCTACACTCTATACTAGTGTAGTACTTAGTTTCTGGCTCATACTATGTCTCAATACAACGTCTGTCTATGTACTGAACTCCGTCAGCATTTTCCCGGTTTGTCTGTTAACTGTGCTAACTGTGTTTCGCGCATCATTTGAGTCAATAAAGTTCTCATGCAATCAATGATATGTCATTTGCAATATGTGATGCACATGTGTGTATAAAGCAATAATCAGAAAGCAGTTCAAGTCATTAATTGTAATTCAGCACAGTCATTAAGTATTAATCAGGATTAATTAATTGTACGGATGCATGCAAATTTGGCAGTTGTCACAATATGACTCATCAAGTTACGCCCAAGACATCCCTTATATATATCAGATTTA